>CM077675.1:184211525-185606525 GCA_039707655.1 Elymus sibiricus | reverse complement strand
CATCGGGTTGTGCTATAGGTTCACGCATGAAGTTGTTGCTAGGACTAGCAAAACTCCCAATGTTACGAGCCATAGTAATCTTTTGGTTCTTCAACGGACAAGACTTGCAATAAACTTAAACTAAAAACATAAAAGTAAAACAAAAAATGAAAATTAACTTTACAAAAACTCTAAACACAAAGACTAGGAATATTAAACTCATCCCCGGCAACAGCACCAGAAAAAGGGCTTGATATCTCCTTTTTATTGATCCGGTATTGGAACATAAAAGAGTATCCCGCACCTATTTCCCCAGAGATGACCCTGGGTTATCGAACCCACGAGAGGAAGATTCCCTTGAAGCAATGGTCTCTAGCAAGCTTTTGTCAAAGTGTCAAATCCAGCTTTTGACCGGATCAACAAGCAATTGATGATTCAAACACTTATAATAAAAATAAGGTACATGTATGAGGTCTTAATGCTTACAACCATGTATTTGCGCTGGGATCAAATAAGATATTAATTTTTGCTTGGGAAGTCACCCATCAAGATGTGCTTGTTTCATATCAGAGTGGGGATGTGTCCAAATAATATTTTGACCGGCACGAGTCGTGCATCAGGAATCGGTTGTCCTACCAAAGACCCTATTTGTCTTGCGGGGTTGCCTCGATAATTAAGATAATGAAATCAGACAAGAGCATTGGGTGTCTAATGACTACACCCATATATCCCCAAGGTTATGATCTATGTTACCCTACTGAACCTTACTATCACCGGTGTTCGGTATAACACTTCACGGTCCCCTTGATCCTAGCCTCACCGGTGCTCGATCTCCATGATCTTGGGTACCTGCAGGGATGAAGATCACGGACAAGACAAGAGACATTTTCACAAAACAATTTTATTTCACACATACGGGGCGTTATGTCAAAGAATTCATTGATCCCCTCAACAAATACCTTGGGTTGAAAGGCTCATGCCTCAACCAATACCTTATCGAACTACTCACACATGGAGATCAGATTGCAAGAAGGAGACATTGAAGAACACATCTTGAGATTGATTGATTGCAATATGTCTTACAATGGATGCCTTGTGCGATGCACGATTACAAGTATGAACTAGATGCGAGAGCACTATGGTGGTGGTGAGATGGCTATTGAGATGGAAATGGCGACGGCTAGGGTTTGTGGATGAAACTGATGAAGAGGTTTTGGCTTCTGTGCTCGACGTTTTGTTGACATTACGATGGGGTCCCCTTTATAAAAGTTGTTCAGGTAGACGACCTGCCTCGAAATCCACACCAAATGACCACTCATACGGGCGCGTGTGCCCATATGGAACGTCGTCTTTCATGATGTCTTCGCGCAGACGCCTCCTTTCGATTCTTTCTTCCTCCATATTCCTTCCTTTCCATTCCCACACGTGATTGCTTCCCTTTTTAGCCAATTTTTTGTGGAAAAACATTAAAGAGAGGATTTATGGAATCCTTACAGTCATTAGTCATTAGTAGCAATATCGGAGCCAATATCTCTTAAATGAAATATCTCAGTTTAAACAAGGGTGAAATGAGTGTAAAAACACCACTCATCAAGTACCTTGTAGGGTCCAATAAATCTCGTCGCTAATTTTTCTTTGATCCCAAATTAGTTTACCCAACAAAGTGTCAGAACTCTGAGGTAAACTATATCCCCTACTTCATAGGAAATCTCTTTTCTCTTGGCATCAGCGTGGCTGTTTTTCCTAGACCACGCAATCTTTAGACGGTCTCAGACCCGCTTTACTTTCTCATCGGCTTCCTGAATAATGTCGGGTCCAAATAAACTCCTCTCCCCTACTTCACTCTAGAGTAGTGGGGTTCTACACTTCCTCCCATATAGTGCTTTGAAGGGTGCCATTTCGATGCTTGATTGAGCATGTCCTATAGCACCTACTTCACTCTTTGTGTTTGACCATCAGTCTATGGGTGAAAGATGCGATGTATTCCAAATGAGTTTCCAGTGACTCATGTAACTGCTCCCATAAGTGAGGTGAACCGGGTGCCTCTACGAGAGACAGTATCCTATGGAACTCCATGTTGAATCACTATCTTGGTCATGTAGATTTTGGCTAATTTGGCACTAATGTAGGTCGTCTTTACTATATGAAATGTGCCACCTTGGTGAGGTGATCCACCGGTACCTAAATAGAGCCATATCCTGATTGGGTCCTAGGCAGTTCGGTGATAAAATCCATTCAAATCTTGTCACGCTTCCACTCTGCAGGTGGCAGTGGTTGCAATAGCCCCGCCGACTTTTGGTGTTCGACCTTAACTCTTTCGCATGCATCGCAAAGTGCCACATACTCTGCTATATCCCTCTTCATTCTGGTCCACCAATATCCTCCTTTCAAATCCATATACATTTGGGAGTTAGCGGGATGGATAAAGTATGTGGATTCGTGTGCTTCCTACATGATTAACCTTCTCAATTCCAGGTCGTTAGGCACACATACTCGGTTTTTGAACCACATAATTCCTTGGTCGTCCTCGTAGAAACCGTTTGACTTATCGTTCAGGTCTTTCTTGATTTTCTAGATCTCGGGGTCCTCCTTCTGACTTTCCCTAATTCTTTCTAGTAAAGTGGGTTGAACCTCCAAGCTTGCCAGGCACCCTTCTAGCACAATCTCCAATCTCAAGTCCTTGAATTCTTACACAACCCTAGTGGCAATTCTCCCGCAGTAAAACCGTTTACGTATGCCTTGCGGCTCAGCACATCACAACTACGTTTGCCTTTCAAGGGTGGTACTGCAAATTCATGGTATAGTCCTTTACTCGCGGGAGTCGGTCGGTGTTGTTCTTCAGTGGATCTATTTTGATCATGTTTTTGTTCATTTTTGTTTGAGCATTTACATGTTTGATCCGTTCGACCTACGAATCTCTTCATCGATGATATTGCTGCCCTAGTGCGCTCTTTCTATGGGACCTTAGCATGAAAATTTCCTGACTGCCTACTATAACAAGGTTTGCCCTACTCCGATGATGGAGGGGCAATGGCGGCAGCTCACCTTTGGCTCGCTCCAATGCTTGTAGTCGTCGCTAGATGATACATAGTTCTGGTTCTAACTTTTTTTACCTGTGATACTCTTTGTACTGTCAAGATTGATTATGAATAGATCGGAAAATTCTCCCGTGAAAAATATATATTAAATTATTTTTAAAATTATTGCAACACAGACCTCATGGAATTCCATTCAACATGTCCTGATGACACGAGAAATCTGTGAACTGAGCATAGCTCACATGGTTAGGGAAACAACCCATGAGGGTTCAAGTTGTAGACTTGACATTGATAGTCGTATTTTTCTAGATTTATACCATACCTTCCAACAATGTACGTTCGATGAAAGAAGACGTTTTCATCGACTAAGAAGGTGTACGTGGAAAACTTGCTTTTCTTTGTATTAGATGCTCGACGGCTGGCGTTTCTGCTCCTCGGATTTATTCTAAAATCACTAGAATATGTTGGAAATTTAAATAATTTTGATTTTTCGGTAACATATGCGTAAGTGAAATGTAAAAGTTTTATGAAGAAAAGAGATGCAATGTGCTCTGAGGAGTATATAAGAAGAGCGTTTTTTCTACACGGGCTTTTTTTTTTTTTGAAATTCACAAAAGACTTGTCTTGGAATGCTCCCCTGCGCTGGTCAACAATATAGGTGCCGATATGATCGCATCACTTTGGAATTTGGATGCTTACGCCATATTTATCAGAATACTTCGCTACTTGCGAAACAGAGAACCACACGTTGACCGGCTAACGGTATTCTTCCAAGTCTTCCCCCCGGTCACGATGGATCGGGACGTCGCAAGTCCCTTTCGGGCAGGGGGTCATCATCAACCGGTTTTCCACGGCGGTTCCAAAATCCAAATGCCGACGGAGGAAAAAGACGAAAGTGACGGTCATCCCTCGCCGCATGCCTCCAAAGCACGGAAATGCTAGCGTCCATGGAACGGAGAAGAATCGCGGCGGACTTTGTCCTGCGAAAGCGCCGTTAACTGCGAAGGCCCCGCGCCTTTAGTGCTGTGTTATCTGTAATCAGTATGACTCCTTCCCTTTTTCCGCAACTCGTAATCAGTATGACTCCATGCACATGCGTTCATATCCATATCGCAGGGGGTGGATTAGCGTTGGGCGGCTGTTTATTGCCACCGGCCGATGTGCTGGAGGCGGCTGCGTGATCAGCGCCGTGACCGGCTCAAACCCCCGCGATCACCATCAGCTGCTTAATCCAAGGTCGCGCCTGAAAATTCCTAGACCTTCGCCCGTGATCACTTTCATCAGATATAAAGATATTCGTTCATGTGAGCCTCAGGTAGATGAGCATCGGTGCCTACTGTATTGTATAGCTGTATCATATCATGGATGCTGCTGCAGTGCTGCTCCTCACATCGTCGGTCAAGCTGCACCGTGCCAGCGCTGGCACCGGAAATTGACTGGCGAGTCCATGCCCTGGTGGTCTGTCTTGTCGCCGGTCGTCGGGATTCCACATCCACGGTAGAAGATGGCGGTGAAAGGTCCAGGATGACGCGACTCGTGGACTAATCATCGAGCGTGTAACGTCTGATGTAACAGAGCGTTAAGACGATGAGACGGAGGAGGAGCGTATTTTAGTTGTAGAACTGGGGAATATTCTTCGCATTAGCTAGTCAACAGGTAGCTGAAAATTCCCCGGGCATTAGAGCATTTACAGCGGACTCTTCCAATGCGTTCAATGAGCGGTCATAAAATTGTGACCCGGCTGCCCTTTTCAAATCGGACCTATACATTCGGTCACATCCGCTACGCCGAATCCGACACACAGGACCCTTCCGACTTTGCCGGACCAATCCTTTTTTTTCTTTCCTCTCTTCTCCCTCGTCCGCATAGGCTCTTCCCTAGCTCCATCGTCGTCTCAACCCCTCGGCGCCGTCTTCGCCGCCATAAAACTTCTCCCCGCCAGTCTCGCTGCCCCGGACACTGTCGTCACCCCAGACGCCGTCACGGTACGTCCGACTCTTCTCGGATTGCACCTTACCCTCTATGTGTTTCTCACAAATTATTCGAGCATTTTTTCTTTGTTTTTAGGCCGAACGATGGATTCGGAGAGGAGAATGGAAACACGAGCTTGATGTACTAATGCAAATAGAGTTCTTCAATTCGTCCGAGTCGGATGAAGATGCTGAGATGATGCTGAGATGATGTTGATATGCTGAGGAAATGGAAAGGAAGGTGGAACACATTCTCACCTTCAAGGGTTCGATCAAAGGAGGAAGAGTTTTTAACCGGGATAGGGAATTGTTCATGGAGCTGTGATAATGTGGGAATCAGAGACTTTATAGCAGTTGATGACATGTTGCGTCATTTTGCATAATATGATTGTCGAGGGCAAGGGTGAAGGGCAATATGAACCCATGATTTTGAGAAGTCCGGAGAACAAGTCCACATACCTGGAGCAAGATGCAAATTAGATCATGAATTTTCTACACATGCATCGGAATCGCCGAGATGAATGGGTACACATGCAACTACTCAATGATCTTGTAGAGCATTTGTGGGTCCACAATGAAAACCAAGATGGAAACCAAGGGGTTTCATGTTTGAATTGTGCACTTCAAATAAATTTTATGGTTGAACTATGTTTGAATTGTGGAACTACTCAATAATCTTGGGATATTCATGTGTATGATGGACGTGCATAGATTTGAGGGTTTTTATATAACAAGTGTGGTTGTCCGGCATGACATATGAGGGGTCGTCTAACGCTGTCTCGGGTCGCGCTCGGGTGTGTCAACGCACATTTAGTGGGCGGATTTGTCAAGTCCGGTTGTGTATGATCTTACTTGATTTTTGGACGACGTCGTAAATGAGAGCGACGTAACGAGCGCCATCACGAGCGTGGACCCCGGTGAGGCTGAGACATGACCTCACCAAAGACGAGGATGGCGTAGCCGGGAACTATGATGTCCCAAGCGAAGGTGAGTAAGCACGTTAACGAAGGCAAGCGGGTGCAGCATTGCGGTCGTCGGAGAACAGGAGGTCAGAGGGTTTAGAGGGATAGCCTTGGGCGATGACAACACAATGGTGGGCTGCAACTAGGGAGTGTTGGGAAATGTAGTAGAAAACAAAAATAATGCCCTACGATCAACCAGGAACACTATGAAGACACAATAACCGTTGGGATCATGATCGTTACCGTCAGCGAGTAGCAGCGGAAGAAGAACGTGACGATGAAGATTGAGCTTGGAGTCCCTCGAACTGTAGATGAGCGATCCCTCGAACTGAAGACCGAAAGCACGACCTCTCTACTTGGTTGCAAGCGTATGGTCTTCACGATCCGGGAGCGGTTCGCCGTCTAGAGCTAATCGTCACCGGAGAATTAGAGAGGATATTAGAACCACATTGGGCTTCTAATTATGAGGATTAGAGGAACTAGACCCAACTCTAATTAGTCAACTAGGACCAACTAGAACTAGAACTAGAGAACTAGAGGAGGCTCCAAAACTTGTGTGTTGAAAAGAGCCCAATACCTCAAGTATATATAGGTGGGAGGGAGGAGGGGGCAGCCAGGAGGAGGAGAAGGATTCCCCTCCCCTTTCGTCGGCCAAGGAGGGAAGGGGGATCCCTCCCCTTCTCCAATTCGACTTCCTTCCTTAGAGGAAGGGGGCACCTCCCCACTTGGGCCCTTGTGGCCCAGGTTGCTTCCCTCCACTTGGCCTTATTAGGCTCGCTGATATTTTATTAAATATAAAATTGTTCTAAATACTTTCAGACCATTTTATATATAATTTAACATCTCCGAAAACATTTTCCTCCTATATATATTTATTGGTAGTATTACCCGATATTCATCGAAACCCTTCCGGTGACCCCGGAATGCTTCCAGATCCTCTCGAAACTATTCGAAATATTAATGAAACAATTCCACAAATAAATCCTCGATACTCTCGACCTACTAACACTCAGAAATTTGTGGTTACCTTAACCTTGTGACCCCGTAGGTTCGGTAACTCGTAGACATGAACAAAAACTCCTTCGTTCAATGACCGATAGCGGAACAATGGACGTCCATATCGATGCCTATGAGTACATGAATGATATTCGAGTGAACCATCGGTTATCATGTGACATTCCCTTTGCTTTGCAATACTTTACAAGACCCGAGAATCATCGGTATCCTGTCGAGTCATCAGCATTCTCGTTATACCGTTATTCTCATTACCGGGTCCATAGCTAGTAGCTAGATGGCTTCTTCTCTCTCTTTTTGATGTTCAATACAAAGTTCTTCGCGATTCTCGCGATGATCTATCTGATGTAATCTTGTTTTGCGGTGTGTTTGTTGGGATCTGATGAATTGTGGGTTTATGATCAGATTATTCTTGAAAAGTAATTGAATCTTCTCTGAATTCTATTATACATGATTGTTATAGCTTTGCAAGTCTTTCCGGTCTATCGGTTTGGTTTGGCCAACTAGACTGATTTATCTTCAGCGGGAGAAGTGCATTGTAGTGGGTTCAATCTTGCGGTGTTCTATATCCCAGTGATAGAAGGGGGACAAGACACGTATTGTATTGTTGCTACTAAGGGTAAAACCATGGGGTTTGAACATAGGGATTTCTATTCTTGTGCCCATGGTTCCTTAGTTGTACTCATTCATCCCCACGCTCTTAACTTTTGCTCACTTTTCCCCATTCCTTAGTCCGAAACCCTCAGAAATGGTCACACGGGGGGATGCCGTCGGGTCAATGGTTTGACCGTTAACTCTGGCGTGTGGGACCACGCTGGACTGTGTCGCCCGTTGGACCTGCCAAGTGGGGCCGCATTGGAGTGTGTCGCCCTCCTTTGACCATTCTGACGTGTGGGGCCGCGCTGGACTGTGTCGCCCGTTGGACCTGCCAAGTGGGGCCGCGTTGGACGGTGGCGCTGGTTGGACCATTGGGCCGTGGTTTCGTTTGGGCCGTTGCATTAAACGCCCGCGTGCATGCGCTGATGCACGCCGCTACGATAAGCCTGCTATGCATGCGCGACATGATCCAGCTAGCCTGCCTGCATGCGCCGATGCGCGCCGCCACGGACGCAGCCTTCCTGTGAGCCGCCACGGACGCAGCGTCTGTCGCTGCTGCCAGTTCGTCCCTTCTCGCACGCGCCTCCTCGATCGATTCACAGTTCACAGTTCACAGTTCACAGTTCACATCGTCTCAGCCTTTGACCTCCGGTAGCATCAATTCAGCGTGGCAATTAAAGTCTAGGGCATACCGATCGACGTGCGGCGTTTGAACGTAGCAAACATGCGGCCGATGCCCTTATTTAAACCGTCCACCCCTCCACCTATTCTCCACACATCCATTTGCGCCGCTCTCCTTCTCTTCTTCACCCCAATCCAGAGCACTCTCCAAGCTAGGTGAAGATGCAGTACTACGGCCCCACCTTCCAGATGCCACCAGTTAGGCCGGAGGCGCGGTACCCCACAGGCGTCGTCATCGAGAAGACGCTTCGCGTGTGGACGATCTCACGCTGGAGGACTGGTTGGGATTTGGCCCACTGGTTCCTCCGTGCGGGCTTCGCCCACCTCCCGCGGGCTCGCCGGTCATGTTCCGACTGGAGGAACTGCGTCCAAACTCCAGCTCTCCGCCGTCAAGGCTCATCGCCACCTTCAACAACAGGTTCGATGCATTCCACCTGCTCGGGAAGGTGTTTTGGTGTGGGTGCGAGCTCATCGCATTCACAACCTACAACATCTTCACGGATGTGGATATGATCTTCTCCAACCACAACGTCATCCACAGCCTCCCCTACCTCCTCGGCGAGAACGGCAGGGAGGCGGAGGAGTAAAGAGGAGGCGCGGAGCAGCGAAGAGGAGGCGTGGAGAAGCTTGTCTTGCCCTAGGGTGTTAGACCCTAGGGCTTTATTTCTATGTTATTTTATGTATGTCGTGTTATATAATGTTTTATGTAAGAACTATCTATCTATGTTATGCTTGCTACCCTAAATGAAGAACTATCTATCTATGTTATGCTTGCTAGTTTTCTTTGTTATTTTGTAGCCCATTCGGTGATATTTAGACCTTGGCTTCAAACAACGCATAAAACATGTTCCCTCACCGTATCAAAACACCAAGCAGAGGAGTCCTCTTCTTCAAAAATGATAAAACCTCAAAACATCACCGTATCAACGCATAAAACCTTTTGGCACGCGCGGCTAATGGGCTAGTTGAAGTGTAAAAAATGATAAAAATGAGCCATGTCGATGTTGAAAAGAAGAAAAAAAAAGCTAATTTTTTTGAAATATCGCCGGCGGTCTAGGTTTGTAGATCCTGCCGGGGGTGGAAGGGACAACTGCAGACTGTGCTTTGGAAGGGTGGAAGCTACTCCCTCTGTCCAGTCGTTTGCATACAACCTGTGCATGCGAACGGCAACCGGTAGTGCATTGTCACAAAATAGTTCATTAAGTGCGCGTAAAAACACATGCTAATTAATGTTTTCAATCCAATCCATACCATACATGCCTAGGCTATGCACCTGGACGGAGTACTGTCCACGGTTTCCACTCAAAGAAGAATGACGACCCGAACATGGGTGGCTAACTACCGGGGCCCGCCGCGCGTGCGCATTTACTTCGGGCTGTGGGTGTAGTTGGAAGGCCTCCACACGTCCCCGAGGCGGACGAGGAGAAAGCGCGTGCACGCACGAATCAAATCAGTAAGCCAAAAAAACAGAGCCAGCGCGTGCACTATTTTGTAGGCCTCTTTTTTCTTTGGGCCTTCGACATCCAACGCCATGCGACGGCCCAACCAGAGCTGGAGACAGTGACATAGTTTTAGCAACCCAGAGAGCACACGATCCACAAATTAAGCTTACACCACAATAATAACATCTCTAACGAGTGATGACCAGCAAGTAAGCAAATCCTAGGGCAACTATACAAAAATAAAATCCTAAAGGTATCAGATTCGCCTGCTTGTTCAATTGAATCATCTGCCTCAAGTTCTTGTTCATCTTCCTTTTGGATATCCACCCTTTTCTAGCTGTGATATCCACCCTTTTCTTCTTCCTTTTGGTCTTCACTTCGGTTGGTTGCTGTCGAGATGATGGCTGAACCGAAGTTTCATTCTCTCTCGGCCTTTTTTCTCATTTTCCTTTAATTTCTCTAGAGCTAGATCAAACAGAAAAAAGAGTATAAGCCATCGATAAAAAACAGAAGAAATGCACAAAAAGGGATGGTTGTCGCACACATACCAAGCTGCCGGCAATGCTAATTTAGTTGCTTCATTCTCCTCTAATGCTGCATTATCCTCTGGATTAGCTGCAATCTGCTCTATTGCTTCATCCTCCTCTGGATTAGCTGCAATCTTCTCTAATGCTTCATCCTCCCCTACATTAGCTGCAATCTGCTCTAATGCTGCATCCTCCCCTGCATTAGCTGCAATCTGCTCTAATGCTGCATCCTTCCGTGCATTAGCTGCAATCTGCTCTAATGTTGCATTATCCTCTGCATTTGTTGCTGCCCATTGTTCCTCTTCTCCGAATAAAGCATCCACTGGATTGGTACATTTCCTAGCAATGTGCCCTAGGGTTCCACATTTTTTTGCACTTACGCTGTCTTTTTACACGACCCTCTTCACCTCTTCTATACCTGTTCTTCCTTGGTCTTCCTGGTGGCCTAGTCAGTACAGGAGAATGTAGTTTGAACCCTGGATCTACTATGTTCCATTGGTCTTTTCCCAAGAGTGCAGGCACATTGGAAGCATAAGCAGCCCTGAATCTGGCAACAGAAAAATATTCAGAGATGTACTGATCAACTTCACCATCTTCAACACCGATAACAGTCATCAGATGTAGGGCATGTATGCATGGCTTCCCATGGAGCTGCCATTGCCTACAACTGCATTCCCTAGTTGCTAGATTAACTGGATACCTCCATTCCTTGTTTTTACTGTCAGTATATGTTACCTCAGCCTCGTGTGTTGCCGCTCGAATGCATTTCATTCTGCTCAGTCCTCTTGCCTTGGCATGCAATGCCTTAATAAGAGATGGGAGCATGAGATGGCCAACATATTCTGTTTCTGCGATTCTTTTGCGAAAAGCCATCTTTATCATGATCATCTGTCGAATCTTATCAAATATTTGCCATATCAGAAGCCCTTTCAATGACTTAATCTTTGAATTGAAACACTCTGCCAGGTTGCTGGTCACATAGTCCACTTTGCATATTGTATTGAATTTGCTTCTTGACCACAACTTTCCATGATGTGCATCTAGGTACTCCTTCACCAGAGGATTGTGAGCATACAACACTCTCAAATGATGCTCATGCTTCCTCTCACTGCATGTGTATGATGCTGGCCATAAGTTCTCATCATAAACTTTACCTTTGAATTTGCTTCTGAAATTCTGCGCTAGGTGTCGCATACATTCCCTATGCTCCACTCCAGGGAATACAATTTCCACTGCACCCTCCAAACCCTTGCAAGCATCTGTGTGTATAGCTAAACCTGGGGTGTACCTATAAGGTTGCGCAAATGCTGCAGAAACCAGACCCAACTTTCCTCGGACTCTGCCTCCACCACACCAAATGCAACTGGGAATAGCCAGTTGTGTCCATCAACTGCAGAAGCAGCCACCAGTTGGCCTCTCCACCTTCCATTCAAAGCAGTTGCATCAATAGCCAAATAGGGCCTGCAACCATCCAGAAACCCCTGCCAACAAGCCTTGAAACAAACAAAAGCCCTCCTGAAGCACTCCTTCTCAAATGACTTCCCTTTTATTTTGTATGGAACTGTATGCTTCTCAATCTCTACAACACTCCCTGGACTAGCAGCTTCCACTTCAGCTTTAAATGTGTAGAACAACTGAAAGCTCTCATTCCAAGGACCATTAATCCTGCCAAGAGCTATTTCCTTACCATAAAAAATCTTCATGTAAGGTACAACAATCTTGTACTTATCAAATAGCTTCCCTTGGAGTTCTGTTGGACCAAGTGTTGGTTTGTCTCTCAACCAATCCAAAATTGCATCTGCCACCCATCTACTCTTTGCTAGCTTTGTTTTAGCCTTCCCCCTCCCCCTCCAGGTGGACAAGTGTGCTGGTGTGGGTTCCTTTTTATCTGAAAAAAATATGATCTGAAAACATTACACAATGATCTGAACATAGAATCTGTATATACTGAAATACACAAACCTGAATGAACTTGCTCCTCAACATACGTAATGCATGCAACCTCCATCTACACCTATCATATGGGCAACAAACATTGAACCTTGATGGCTCACTCCTTTCAATCACATATGTTTTTGTGTGAGAATGCAGTATGTAGTCACTGCATTACGGCAGTCCACCATCGACTGGAATATGGTGCCGACACCAAGCTGAGGATCTTCCCTGTTCCACTCAATTGTTGGCATGTCCTCACCATCATATTCATCTACAACTAAGTTGTCGATGTTCTCCTCCCTATCTTCATCGTCAGTGTCATCAAATCTAGCACGGCTGATAGGTTGCTCCTGAAATTCATCTTCCATTGCTTGTTTACTGGCAATATCTTCAAGGTCAGGGAACATATTCTCATCCTCGTCATCATGTTGAGGCACCTCTTCGTCTGGATCTCCATCATGTACTACATTGGGTGCGGCAGCGACAGGAGAAATGACACAAGAAATGGCAGCAGATATATTGTGACTTTCAGAACCACTAGCTCTACTTGGTTTCAACCTACAAGGAGTGCCGGGGCGCTCTCCGTTAGCAGAGGCAGAAGATTCCTAAACACTCTTCCCCTTCCCACGATCATTGCGTGGCTGAAGCACCTCGATATGGATTTTACCGAAGCGGCTTTCAGCATTCAAAGAAAAGAGCAATCCCAGATGCTCATCGCAAGTTAGTGGTATAAATTTTTGGTCGGTACTACTGAAATATGTCAGTTCAACATCATCGACAGGGCTCCATCCATATGAAGAATTTCGGAGCGCCGCGAGCAAATCTTTGAACGTCATACTGGTTTCTACCACCTCCGGATAGTAAAATCCAGTAAGCAATTGCGGTTTTCTACCGCGTTGCACACTAACTTCCATCCTAACCGACAGCCGGAAAGCAAGCGCAAGATCAATCCTATTCGATTCAAATAATGGGTGTTGTTAGGCCGGGAACAATTCAGCAAAATTTGAACGATTCAAGCGACTAGCGGTCAAAAAAGGGCCGAATTTACAAATCAGCAAATCAGTTAGGGGGGAAAACGACGCTTACCCAGGTGTAATCCATAGATTATCCGCCGCCGATTCCACCCAATCCTCTCCACGGTCCACTGGCTTGAGAGCCTGCTCCCCCGACAACGTTGCTTGATCCAGATGGGGATGTGGGGGTATATCTGGCGGAGGGCACGACGGCGGTAGAGGTGGAATGGGGTTAGAGGTTGGAGGGCACGACGGCGGCGGAGAGGGCGGAGCATGGCGGCGGAGGGGGTGGGGCAACATGGTGTTGTAGGGCTCGAAGTCGAGGTTCAAACAAGCCCATCCGACGTGTTTCAATGCGGCCCCACGCGTCAAAATGGACAAAGGAGGAGTCGTTCTGACACGGCCCCACTCGTCAGGTTAGCGGTCAAACCATTGACCCGACGGCATCCTCCGATGTGACCATTTCTGAGGGTTTCGGACAAGGGAGTGGTGAAAAGTGAGCAAAAGTTAAGAGCGTGGGGATGAATGAGTACAACTAAGGAACCAAGGGCACCGATGTAAAAAACCCTTGAACATATTGCTTGTAATTACTTTGTCTACATCATGTCATCTTGCTTAAAGCATTACTCCGTTTGTCATGAACTTAATACCATAGATGCATGCTGGATAGCGGTCGATTTGTGGAGTAGTAGTAGAAGATGCAGAATCGTTTCGGTCTACTTCTCACGGACGTGATGCCTATATACATGAGCATTGCCATGATTACATAATCATAACTATGCACTTTTCTATCAATTGTCCAACAGTAATTTGTCTACCCACGGTATGCTTTGCGTTCGAGAGAGAAGCCTCTAGTGAACACTATGGCCTCCGTGTCTACTTAGTCATATTTGCTAAAAACCTAAAAATACCTTGCTGAAATTTATTTACTTTCTTTTTATTTTACTTTTATATTTATCTATCTACCACTATCAGAAGTAATCCTTGCAAGTAATGAGTTCAAGGGGCTTGACAACCCTCTTGCCCGCGTTGGCTGCAAGTGTTTGGTTTTGTGTGTGCAGTTACTGTTGACGTCAAGTTGTCGTGGTTCTCCTATTGGTTCGATAACCTGGGTTCTCACCGAGGAAATACTTACCGCTATTATATTGCTTCACCCTTCCTCTTTGGGGAAAAACCCAACGCAGCTCACAAGTAGCAATGTTGCGTGTAACTTTTTACAACAACCCACTTCATCTCCTCTAATTGACTAGAAACAATATCTTTGTCATCTCTGAGGTACTTAATAATATCAATATATACCTAGTGAACTAATCCGAGATCACTTTGGTATTTGTTACTAACATTTTAGTACGTAAGTAACTTATGGTTTTATACACTTCATAGCTTTTATGATGGATTCAATTTATCGATATATATTGAATACCTCTCAACCTTTTCATGCTTATCAATTGTCATTTAGACATAAGCATCATGCCATGTGACATTGAGAGAAAATGTATTCTCTATTTTAAACCTTTTAAAACCTTGTGAATGTATTCTTATTGACTGAGCATAATGAGACATTTTGATCTATCTCATATAGATCTATTGATGACTGATAATTTGCTCTTGCCTTTAAAACTTTTAGTGAAAACATTATTACTTTGCGCTTAAGAACTCTATATCATTTCCAGTATGTCAATTACTATGGAGTTTAGAAATGATATATAGCTCCCACTAAACTTTGTATGTATACACAAATTTCTTTATGATTCTAACATAGTAAAACTCTTTCGGTATTTAAAATGTTAATTCCAGCTCCTTGATGTTTGCTTGAAACTCCTTCGAAGTTTTGCATACTTATTCTGGTAATTTCAGATTTGACAAAACTTTTCTGTTTGTATCATTCATAGATCCATCCATTCAGGAAACTAGTTTGCCATCCATCTATTTATGCCTTTCATAGGATCAAATAAATTCCAAATATATTTTTCTATACCTACTCCATTCTAGAGTTTAATGGCTTTGAGCCAATTCTTCTGAGCTGAGTGCCGCCATCGCTTCCTTGTAGTGCATAGTTTCATATTATTATAAGATGAATATTTGAGTGTGAAATGATTTAGTAGATTCAATAATCTTTACTGATCTTTGCATTTTAGTTACAAGCTTTTCAAACAACTCTTGGAATAATTTCCATTTTGTTGATAATCTTTGTCGAAGATTCAGTAATCTTGTCTAGCTTCTAATGTCCTTCCACTTACTTCTTTAGCGAGAAAACTTCTTCTGAAAAAGGCATCCATTCTTATGTGACAAAAACTCTTGCCTTTGGACTTTTTGGTAGAAGGAATACCAAATATTTCCATTGGATATCCTACAAATTCGCAATTTCTTATCTGCTTCAGAATTAGGTTAATTTAGATGTAAACATTTTACATAAAATCTTATAACCCCCAATCTTGATATGTGATAAAATTTCTATCATTTCCATAACTCATATGGTGTCATCTCAACAGACTATAAGACGGTGCTCTGTTTACTGTTTTTGTTGTTGTTTCACGTATATCAACATATATCCCAAAATTTAAGTAAAAGCAGATCGGTATGAAACAATTCCATAATTATTCGAGTGTTTTGCTAAATTCATGACTTGGATTCCTTCATGATTGAACAATCTTTTGTCATCTTGATCATTGACTTCACTTTAAATCTTTTGAACCTTTCAAATATTTCACTCCGAATCTATTTTAACATTTCAAATTTTAGATTTATGTTTAGTAAATCATATTTAATTAAATCATTAATGAATTATAATCATCCACTGCTCCCTGGTCATCTCATTACATCATATACACCACAATGTATTTTATCAACTGATTTGACTTTCAACACTTCATCGATATGAAGATTATTTTTCAATATAATCATGAAGTGCCACATTTAAGTGGTATTGTATCTGTCTTCATAAGACGTTTAGCAATTTTAATGTTATAAATACTAATTCAAGATCTATGAATAAACCACTAACAATAGAGGTAAATCTAAAACATATCCTTATAGTAACTTGAACAACCATTGTTTAAATCTTATAAGAATATTCGTTGCATAATCCATGACATAATGTGTTACACAACTCCAAAATGAAATAACTTTTATTCGATTCTCAGATAAATCTTGAAGATAAACTAAAGGCATGACTTCAACGGTCTTGAGTAGCGATCCTATCACCATTCCAGATTTGCATCACAATTTCATTCCTTCTCAACTTGCGAGCTTTTTATAGTCCCTGCATTGGTTTGCAGATAGCTCCCGACCAGTATCAAATACTCATGACATACAGGAAATCAACAAGTAGAATAACTTTAACTTTGTATAACTATTACACCTTTACCGGAATGTAGCGACCCGACCTGAAACGGTCAAGTCTCTGGTGTTTCCGTACCATCCCAAGATCATGCTGGTACACACACAATACATCAATGTATATATCAAAGGGAAATCACACTGCTTTATTAACGAATCTCATGTAGAGTCTTTGTTACAATAAATTTGGCTGAAAGCCAACTCATGAGATAAAACTAAATGCGGAAGACGTAGACGCAAGCGAGTCCATCCGACTCCAAGGGCGTATCCCCAAGCGTAGAATGGATCCTTACTCCTGGTCGGAAAAGTACTTTGCAACATGACACGTTGCAGCCGTGTAGGTCAGCATATTGAATATGCCGGCAAGTCACAAAAGAGAAGGGTGAAAATATCATCTATACTGTATGCATATATGGCAGGTGGGGCTGTAAGTTTAAGTTTAGCGGAAAGCAAATTTTACCTATAACAAGAGGGGGCAAAAGCAAAAATTATTACTACATTGTTCGTTGTTTAATGAGAAGGTTCCACCAACCGTTTCTCATACCCAAGTTAACAATAATACCCACATCATTAATGTTATTTGTGTTGAGAGTTCCTGATAGTTTCAGTTCCTTTGGCTCAAGTTGACCGTAACCGTGGACACGGCTAATCGATTAGGTTTGGTACTCTCCAGAGTCATGCACACTTTCCGCACAAGATTTGATCGCCACCGTTGAAGTCCTCGCACTGCAGGGTGTTTGAGAACTGGATGATCAAAACATGCTCTTCCAAAGGGTTCCTCTGACCCACTGTCGGTGCCCATCCATTCCTACCGTTCTTCTATACCTGCTAGCACCGCCCATCCAGAGCCACCACGATGTCCAACCAAGCCAGAGCCCATAATGGCTTGTGGATGTGCAGGTAAGCCTCGGGTCTTGAAATATTCGTCTGTCTCTTCGTGCCTGGGTGGAACTTTCCGCGTGAATACTGGCACTTCTCCAGCAACACCTAGGCTACCACAGGGTCCTCCAGGGTGCCGTTCAACCAATTTCCACCCAGAGGTAATATTGCATCATGAAGTCTTGAAAATCTTGAAGTCTTGAGGTCTTGGTCATAAATTAATTCTCACAACTCTCATGATAAACACTCAACCAAACCCCGTCTACTAAAAGCATAGCAAAATAAAATAACGTTTCCCGGGGCCAAAGTGACAAGGGTTTATGGGTGCCTACCACATGATACTACTCAAGAACCAAGTTTCCAAGTACCTACTTTGCATGCAATGGTGGAAAGGTTGAACTAATGCAATAAAAACCATAGGTAACACGTGATCAATGTGAACTTGCCTTGTTGACGATCTTCGAACTCGAGTGACTCTAAGTAGCAAGCCTCGGACTCCGGATGATCTAACGAAACAAACAATTCACACAATAAGCATAACCATATCACAACTATGAATAAAAGCAAGTAAAAACTAATAATACTAAAATAATCAATAGCACAAACAAAGAAAAGAAACAAAAGTAAACAAGGGATCTATCCAAAACTCCATTGCAAAGATTCTACTAAAGTAAAACAAACTATAAATAGTTTTCAGCAACTAATAAAATATTAACAGAAAAAATAAAAGTTTAAATAAAATAACAGAAAGTATTTTAACTAAACTTTACTACACAAACAGAATTAATTTAAAAGCTAATATGAAACTCCAATTATGAAGAAAACAATGTTTCCTACTAAGCAAAGAGATAAAATGATAAAATTATTTTTATTAACATAAATAAAACACTTACTGCTA
Organism: Elymus sibiricus; assembly: GCA_039707655.1. Taxonomy (NCBI): domain Eukaryota; kingdom Viridiplantae; phylum Streptophyta; class Magnoliopsida; order Poales; family Poaceae; genus Elymus; species Elymus sibiricus. The sequence goes on along the minus strand of CM077675.1, from coordinate 185,588,251 downwards.
ACTAACAGAAACTAAAAGGAAGATACCAGCAAGTTGAAAGAAAAAAAACCAACTAAATCAAAAGAAAAGCAAATAACCTAAAAAGAACTAAAACAGATTCTGTTTTGCTAAAAACCTGAATGAAATTTATCCTAAAAATTCTCAAATTGAACCTAATGATAAAAAATAACTAATATTAACCAGCAGGAAAAGGAATCACTCAAAAATATGTTTTTAAACTAAAGTTATTCAAAATCTAGTGATTTGAGAAAAAAATCAATGAATTCAAATTTAAACAGTTCCAATTTGAAATCTAATTGCACTGGCAGAAATTTCATAATATTTTTGACCTACTACAAAAAGAATCACTCAAAAATTCCAATTATCCTAGGAGATATTCAAAATCTAAAATCAGGATCTTCTCTGTTATTAAAACAGAAAACAGAAATAAAGAAAAAATCTACCGTGCGGTCAATGCTACGTGGCGGGATCTCATTGGCCTACGGGTGTGCATGTTAGGTGACACAAAGCGGACGGTCGCTACATAAAAAACGGTTCGGGCGTTATAAGTGATCTAATCTGGATCGCCCGATCCAAATCTAACGGCGGAGAGGGGGTGGGGTGCTCACAGAGGGGGGGGCGGTGGTGCTCTGGCGAGTTCGACGACGACCATAGCTCGGTGGTGGTCGGGGACGGTGGCGGAGTGGTCCAGACGATGGCGGCGAACCTCCGGCGTCGGTTGGTGATGACAGCGGGGCTCGAGGGCGATATGGGCGAGCGGGGCAAGCTCGTGGAGGTTCGGGTGGTGGCAGACTCCGGCGAGGTGCGGCGCGGTGGCTCTGGTGCGTGGGGGAGGGGCTCTTAGGGGCAGAACGGAGTGCGGCGATGAGGCTTAAATAGCCAGGGCCCTCGGGTGGCAGGAGGGAAGAAAGGGATGCGGGATCGGCTCAGATCCGATCAAGCTCCGGCGAGGAAGGAAAGAGAGAGAAGAAAGGAAGGAGAAGAGCGACGAGTGGATTCGAGCAACGGTGGGTGATACGTCTCCAACATATCTATAATTTTTTATTGTTCCATGATGTTATATTATCATTCTTGGATATTTTATAATCATTTTATAGCAACTTTATATCATTTTTTGGGACTAACCTATTGACGTAGTGCCCAGTGCCTGTTGCTGTTTTTGCTTGTTTTTTACTTCGCAGAATATTAGTACCAAACGGAGTCCAATTGCCACGACACTTTTTGGTGATTTTTTTTGGACCAGAAGACAACTTGTGAGCCAAGGAAGCACCTAGGGGGAGGCCCGTGGGGCCCACAATACACCAGGGCACGCTAGAGGCCCCCAGGCGCGCCCTGATGTATCGTGGGGCCCACAGAGGTATTTTCCACCGCCTCTCAGCTTTATAAATCCTCAGAAATTCCACAAACCCTAGAGGAGTCGACGAAACACAATTCCTGCCGCCGCAAGTTCCAGAACCACGAGATCCAATCTAACACCATCATGGAGGGGTTCATCATCCTCATTGGTGCCTCTCGATTGATGCGTGAGTAGTCCACCATAGACCTACGGGTCCGTAGGCAGTTGCTAGATGACTTTCTCTATCTCTTTTGATTCTCAATACAATGGTCTTTTCGAGATCTATTTGATGTAATGGCTTTTTGCGGTGTGTTTGTTGGGATCCGATGAAGTTTTAGTTCATGATCAGTTTCTATCCATGAATATTATTTGAGTCTTCTTTGATCTCTTATATGCATGATTATTTATAGCCTCGTATTTCTTCTTCGAATTTTTGGTTTAGTTAGGCCAACTAGATCAATTTTTCTTGCCATGGGAAGAGGTGCTTTGTGATGGGTTCGATCTTGCGGTGTCCTCTCCCAGTGACAGAAGGGGCAGCGAGGCACGCATGTATCATTGCTATTAAGGATAACAAGATGGGATCTATTCCTACATGAATAGATCTTGTCTACATCATGTCATCGTTCTTATTGCATTACTCCGTTTCTCCATGAACTTAATACACTAGATGCATGCTGGATAGCAGTCGATGTGTGGAGTAATAGTAGTAGATGCAGAATCGTTTTGGTCTACTAATCTTGGACGTGATGCCTATATATTGATCATTACCTTGGATATCGTCATGATTATTTGATCTTCTATCAATTGCCCAACAGTAATTTGTTTACCCACCGTGTGCTATTTTCTTGGGAGGAGCCACTAGTGAAATCAACGGCCCCCGGGTCTATTCTTTTAATATTTTGCTTTCCGATCTATCTTTTTACGCATTTGTTTTCAGATCTATTATTCCAAAAACCAAAAAATATCTTGCTGCACTTTTTATTTGCATCTTTTATTTTGTGTTCTTGTGCGATCTATTTATCCAATCTCATACAAACCAATCTATCTTTTTACCGTGGAGAGATTGACAACCTCTCTTACGCGTCGGGTTGCAAGTATTTGTTCTTTGTGTTCAGGTACCTACTGGTTCGATAACCTTCGTTTCATAACTACGGTAAATACTTACCATAGCTATGCTGCATCATCCCTTCCTCTTTGGGGAAATACCGATGCAGTCTCAAGCCACGTCAAAGGAATTTCTGGCGCCGTTGCCGAGGAGACATCGTCAACATCTATCAGGTTCCTAATCACAAATCTTATCTCCTTGCAATTTACATTATTTGCCATTTGCCTCTCGTTTTCATCTCCCCCACTTCACAAAAATTTGTCATTTTATTCGCCCTCTTTTTCGTTTGCGTTTTTCTCGTCAGATCTCTTGTTTGCATGCAATCTTGTTTGCGTAGTCATGATGCCTCAACGAAAGTATTATGATGTTCCATACCCCAATATTTTCCTTGAGATTGAGAAAAGTACCAAGGAATATATGACTACACAATTTGAGCATAATAAGTATTTTACCGAGGAGCTTAAAGAACACTCTACCGTACTAGATGCCATAACAAAACAACTTGATGATATTGGTAGAGAAGTTTCTAATCTCCAATCTAAGTATGCTCATGCTGAAAATCTGCTAGGTAAAATATCTGACGCACAAGCTACTTTAGTAAATTAAATGGCCGCTAAACCAGTTTCTCTAGAGGATAAAAATGATGAAGATCCTAAAGTGATTGGTGTTTATTCTATTGATTCCTTGTTTAGTAATATTAAAATTGATGATAAAGGGACTGAAGAAGAGTCAACTTTAGTTAGAAGGCGTCCCAATGATTTGGAGGGTGAAAATCTTGATGAAAAATTTGATGAAAGTGGGTTTGGAGAGGTCAAAACTTTAAGTAGTGATGTGCCCACTATTTTGGATTGCAAACACTTTAATTGTGATAGTTGCTCTTTGATTGAATGTATTTCTTTGTTACAATCCATGATAAATTCATCCCATGCTTATAAACAAAATAAAGCTTTTACTAAACATATTGTTGATGCCATAATGAAATCTTTTGAAGAAAAGTTGGAGTTAGAGATTTCAATTCCTAGAAAATTACATGATGAGTGGGAACCTACCATTAAATTCAAGATTAAAAATTATGAATGCTTTGCTTTATGTGATTTGGGTGCTAGTGTTTCCACAATTCCGAAATCTCTATGTGATGTGCTTGGTTTTACCAATATTGAAGAATGTTCTCTTAATTTGCACTTGGCGGATTCTACTATTAAAAAGCCTTTGGGAAGAATTAATGATGTTCTTATTCTTGCAAATAGTAACTATGTTCCCATAGATTTTATTGTTCTTGATATTGATTGCAATCCGTCTTGTCCCACTATACTTGGTAGACCGTTTTTACGCACTATAGGTGTCGTGATTGATATGAAAGAAGGCAATATTAAATTTTAATTTCCACTAAGAAAGGGTATGGAACACTTCCCTAGAACAAGAATTAAGCCACCATATGAATCAATCATGAGAGCATTCTATGGAGCAAAAACTAAAGATGACAACACTTGAATCTATGCATTATGCCTAGCTAGGGGCATAAAACGATAGCGCTTGTTGGGAGGCAACCCAATGAATAAAATTTATTTTTACCTTTTTCTTTCTGTTATTGAGTGTTGACACAATTATTCTATTGTTACGATTGTTTTTTCATTTTTTAATTAGTGTTTGTGCCAAGTAAAGCCTTTGGGATCATGTTGGGTGATAGTTGATTTGATCTTGTTGAAAAACAGAAAATTTTGCGTCCAGTAGCAGAATTTTCAAAAACCACAAACTTGACGAAAAATTATGAATTTTTTACACAAGATTTAAATACAAATTACTTACGTTTTCCTAATTTTTCAGAATTTTTTGAGTTACAGAAGTATGGTTAGAGTACAGATTACTACAGACTGTTCTGTTTTTGACAGATTCTGTTTTCGTTGCATTGTGTGCTTATTTTGATGAATCTATGGTTTGTATTGGAGGGTATAATCCATGGCAAAGTTAGAATACAGTAGATATAATGCAAAAATAAAATATGAATGGGTTTGCAACAGTACTTAGAGTGGTGATTTGCTTTATTATACTAACGGATCTCACAACGGTTTTATTAAGTTTTGTGTGATTGAAGTTTTCAAGTTTTGGGTGAGATCACGATGGATGATGGAATAAGGAGTGAAAAGATCCTAAGCTTGGGGATGCTATGGCACCCCAAGATAATATCCAAGGATAAACTAGCAACTAAGCTTGGGGATGCCCCGAGTGGCATCCCCTCTTTCTTCTAGCGACCATCGGTATTTTACTTGGAGCTATATTTTTATTCGTCACATATCATGAGTTTTTCTTGGAGCGTCTTGTCTTATATGAGTATTTGCTTGATTTGCTTTTTATTTTTTCACAAGTATCCTTGCTGGACACACCTATTTGAGAGATCCAAAATTATGCTATGATTTGTTAGAATTGCTCTATATGCTTCACTTAAATTTTTTGAGCAATGGAATTGCTCTAGTGCTTCACTTATATCTTTTTGAGCACGGTGTGCTTTAATTTTTTGAAGAAATACTCTAATGCTTCACTTAGATTAATTTGAGAGTTAGTAAATTTTGAATAAATCATCTCATGCTTAACTTATATTATTTTGAGAGATGAAATTTTTATGCTCATGTTCTTCACTAAAATTTGTTTGAGCTTGTCAAAAGCAACGGCAATATATGAAAGTAGTACCAAAGTGATAGACATCCAAGGAGGATATAATAAAAACTTCCATGAAGATCATTGGACAAATTAAACTTAATTCCTTGTAATAGTTTTGAGACATGATGATAGTAATATGTGAATTTTCGGTGTTAGTTATGCTTAATGCCCGTTTATGTGAATTTTCGTTTCTTGGTTGGTTGCTTCTCAATCTATTTGCTAGCCTCCACTTGTACTAAGTAGAAATACTACTTGTGCATCCAAAATCCTTAAACCCAGTTTTGCCATATGAGTCCACCATACCTACCTATATGCGGTATTTCCGTGCCGTTCCAAGCAAATTTGTATGTGCCATCTCTAATTTTCAAAATGAATTTCCTTTTTGTGTGCTCGTACCGCTCATGAAGCGGTAGAGGGTGGCCAATATTTTTCCATGCTAGATGTGTTATTCTCAAGATGAGTGTTTATTCACTTGTCATTACAAGAGAGCACGACGGTAATAGGGATGCCCAGTCCCGAAATGAAAAAGAAATTTACTTTATGTTGTCAAATAATAAATTCCTTGGAAAGTGTTGGTATGGAAGGCAACCGTGGATACGGCTAGCCACGAATTGTGAAAGAATGGTGGAAAAAGGAATAAACTTTATTTTATGTTTGGGAACCGCCTATGATGTATCTAGCATGGAAAGTATTGAGAACTACTCGGTCTTTTTCGTTAACAGGAAAGGCATGCCACCCAAAATATTTTTCTCTCTCAATTTAAGCTTTGAGCTCTGGCACCTCTACAAATCCCTACTTCCCTTTGCGAAGGGCCTATCTATTTACTTTATGCAATTTTTATTTTTAATTTGAGTCTCCATTTTCTCTTATAAAGCACCAACTAGGGGGCACTATGATCGTACTTGAGCATTGGGTGTAGTTAATATTTGAGTGTGTTTCATGAATGGATCAATGATTGAGCATGATGGGCTAAGGATAACTTTGTGATGGGTTCGATCTTGCGGTGTCCTCTCCGAGTGACAGAAGGGGCAGCGAGGCACGCATGTATCATTGCTATTAAGGATAACAAGATGGGTTATATTCCTACATGAATAGATCTTGTCTACATCATGTCATCGTTCTTATTGCATTACTCTGTTTCTCCATGAACTTAATAAACTAGATGCATGCTGGATAGCGGTCGATGTGTGGAGTAATAGTAGTAGATGCAGAATCATTTCGGTCTACTAATCTTGGACGTGATGCCTATATATTGATCATTGCCTTGGATATCGTCATGATTATTTGATCTTCTATCAATTTCCCAACAGTAATTTTGTTACCCACCGTGTGCTATTTTCTTGAGAGAAGCCACTAGTGAAATCTACGGCCCCAGGTCTATTCTTTTAATATTTTGCTTTCCGATCTATCTTTTCCGCATTTGTTTTCAGATCTATTATTCCAAAAACCCAAAAATATCTTGCTGCACTTTTTATTTGCATCTTTTATTTTGTGTTCTTGTGCGATCTATTTATCCAATCTCATACAAACCAATCTATCTTTTTACCGTGGAGAGATTGACAACCTCTCTTACGCGTCGGGTTGCAAGTATTTGTTCTTTGTGTGCAGGTACCGTTTACATAGTGTTTCTTGGTTCTCCTACTGGTTCGATAACCTTTGTTTCATAAGTGAGGTAAATACTTATCGTAGTTGTGCTGCATCATCCCTTCCTCTTTGGGGAAATACCGATGCAGTCTCAAGCCACGTCAGTGGGCCAGGGCGGTCAGTGGCGGCGAGGAAGAGCGCATGGCTGCGGTGGCCGATCCGAAGGGGATTCGGGTCCGATCCGGAGGATTTGGCCATATCCTTTCCAAATGGACCGCGGCATTTTTCCTAAGTAGTGCACAGTGTTTCCTATTAAAAATCTTCTTTCCATTTATTTAAAAACAAGAAAGTAAAACATAGAAAGGAAAATAAATATAACCCCAAATATAGGAGTATTATATATCGAAATTATTAGAAAAGAAAATGCAACCTGTTTAATATTTCTCCACGGCCAAAATAAATACTTTTTAGAAGAAAAAAATTCAAAAAAAGTCCAAAATGATTTTCATTTCTATTTCAAATATTTTTCAAATAACCCCCCTAGTTCAAAAGGTCAAACATCTTTCAAAAATACCCCTGACATGGAGGGTCATGTTCCTCCTCTCACATTTTCAAATTTTTAGAGGTTTCACTAAAATTTGAATCAAATGCAAAGCAAAGTTGAAATGGGCCTTCAAAATCAAACCATAAAGCTTTCATCATTCATTTCATTCACAAAGCAAACACAAACTATATGTAGTGATGCATAGCTATTATTATAACATGCCAAAATGGAATTTTGGGATGTTACAAACCTACCCACCTTAAGATGAATCTCGCCCTCGAGATTCGGGTTGGCTAGAAAATAGGTGCGGGTGGTCTCGACGAAGATCTTCTTCTCGTTCCCAGGTGGCTTCTTCCTCGGTGTGGTGACTCCACAGAACCTTGCAAAACTTGATGATCTTGCTACGGGTAACTTTGTTGGCAGTCTCGAGGATCCCGATGGGCTTATACTCATATGTCAGATCACTATCAAGTTGTATGGCCTCTAAGGGCACTATGTCTCTCAAAGGAATATCAGCCATCTCAGCATGGCATTTCTTCAGCTGGGAAACATGAAAGACATCGTGAACTCTGGACAATCCTTCCGGCAATTCCAGCTTGTAAGCAACTTCACCTCTACGTTCAAGAATTTTGTAGGGGCCTATGAATCTGGGTGCTAACTTTCCTTTAACACCAAACCTCTTGATTCCTCGAAGTGGGGACACACGTAGATATGCTCGGTCTCTCACTTCGTATGTCACCTCCTTGCGTTTGCTATCAGCATAGCTCTTCTGTCTGGACTAGGCTATCTTGAGTCAGTCACGAATCAGCTTGACTTTCTCTTCAGAATCCCGGATAAGATCGGGACCAAAAAGTTTTTGGTCTCCAACACCATCCCACATCAATGGTGTTCTGCGCCTCCTTCCGTATAGAGCTTCGAAAGGGGCCATCTTAGACTGGTCTAATAGCTGATGTTGTATGAGAACTCTGTGTAAGGCAAGTTATCGTCCCAGCTAGACCCATAGTCTAGCGCACAAGCTCTCAACATGTCCTCAGAATCTGCTTGACTCTCTCGGTCTGTCCATCTGTCTGCGGATGAAAGGTTGTACTGAACTCCGGTCTCCTACCCAAAGTTTCATGTAACGGATGCCAAAACTTTGACGTAGATTGTGTTCATCTATCTGACACGATACTCCCCAGAACTCCATGCAGACATACGATCCTGGTCATATATATCTTGGCTAACTTAGCACTGGTATAGGTGGTCTTCACGGGAATGAAATGAGCTACCTTGGTCAAGCGCTCGACCACTACCCAGATGGAATCATAACCTGAACGGATCCTGGGTAATCCTGTGATGAAGTCCATACACAGCTTCTCCCATTTCCACTCGGGTATCGGCAAAGGTTGAAGTAACCCAGCTGGCTTCTGATGTTTTGCCTTTCCTCGCTGACAAACATCGCATACTGCAACATGGTCGGTAATATCCCTATTCATACCTATCCACTAGAAACTTTCCTTCAAGTCCAGATACATTTTGGTGTTGCCTGGGTGTATCGAGTACGGTGAATCATGGGCCTCCTGAAGTATCAACTTCCTGAGTTCTGGGTCATTGGGTACATAGATACGGTCCTCAAACCATATAGTTCCGTGTTCATCCTCACGAAAACCTTTGGCTTTCCCGTCCTTCATTCTTTGCTTTATCTCAGCTATTTCCTTGTCCGACTTCTGAGCTTCACGGATTCTTCCGGTCAAAGTGGACTGAATCTCTAGTGTGGCAACATATCCTCTTGGAACTATCTCCAATTTGAGCTCTCTGAGATCGTCGGCTAACTCCTGGGGTAATCCTCCCGCTATGAGTGTGTTCACATAACTCTTACGGCTCAAAGCATCTGCTACAACATTTGCCTTCCCTGGGTGATAATGCAATCTCATGTCATAGTCCTTGATCAACTCTAGCCATCTCCTCTGTCTGAGGTTCAACTCCTTTTGCGTGAAGATATACTTCAGGCTCTTGTGATCAGTGTAAATATCACAACTATTTCCGATAAGGAAATGTCTCCAGGTCTTGAGTGCATGCACTACTTCTGCTAACTTCAAATCATGAGTGGCATAGTTCAATTCATGAGGTTGTAGCTGCCTGGACGCATATGCTACAACCTTTCCCTCTTGCATGAGCACTCCTCCAAGTCCTTGACGTGAAGCATCACAATATACCTGGAAGTCCTTCTGAATGTTCGGCAAAATCAACACTGGGGATGTAACCAAACATTTCTTCAACTCCTGAAAATTGGCTTCACGTTCCTCATTCCAAATGTACTTGGATTCTTTCTTCAATAACTCTGTCATGGGCTTGGCAATCTTCGAGGAGTTCTCGATAAACCTCCGGTAGTATCCGGCAAGTCTGAGAAAATTGCGGATCTCCTTAAATGAGGTGGGTGCTTTCCATTCGGTGACTACTGCAACCTTAGCGGGATCCACTGCTATTCCGTCGCCCGAAATGATGTGTCCGAGAAATTCGACTTCCTTCAACCAAAATTCACATTTGCTGAACTTGGCATATAACTGATGCTCTCGAAGCTTCTCCAGAACTAAACGCAAGTGTTCCTTGTGTTCTTCCTCGCTCTTGGAGAATATCAATATATCATCGATGAACACCACGACAAACTTGTCTAGATATTCCATAAATACCTTCTTCATCATACTCATAAAATAGGCAGGAGCATTAGTCAATCCAAAGGATATGACTCTATACTCATATAGACCATACCGTGTGGTGAAGGTTGTTTTGGGTATATCCTGTTCATGAATTTTCAACTGATGATACCCTGATCGAAGATCGATCTTGGAGAACACTCTGGCTCCCACTAGCTGATCAAACAAGTCATTAATCATCGCCAGAGGGTACTTGTTCTTGATAGTCACCTTGTTCAGTGCACGATAATCGACTACCATTCTCAAGGTTTTATCCTTCTTCTCTACCAAAAGAACTGGGGCTCCCCAAGATGATGAACTTGGGCGAATATACCCTTTGTCCAATAACTCCTTGATTTGTTTCTTGATTTCTTCTAAATCATTTGCGGGCATCCGATAGGGTCTCTTGGATATCAGGGATGTCCCTGGCAATAATTCAATCAGGAACTCAATCTCTCTATCCGATGGCATGCCTGGCAATTCCTTCGAAAACACATCCGGGAAGTCTTATACAACCGGCACTTCCTCCTGAACAACTCTCGTGAGGGAATTCACCTGAGTACTCTTCGGTGTGTGCCTGGATACGTACTTAATCCTCTTTTCCTCCAGGGTGGTGAGAAAATCGACTTATGGGCACAATCGATGTTTCCTTCATACTTGGTCATCCAATCCATGCCTAGGATCACATACAATCCCATGTGACTCTAATACAATGAGATCGGTGGGGAATACATGGTTTCCAATGTTGAGGTGCAATGCGTGGTATCCTATCCCTGCCGTCATCTCGCCTCCTGGGGAACTGACTTTAATGGGCTGACTAAGGGTTCTAGTGGGAAACCATACTTTTCCACAACTACCCTTGATATGAATGAATGAGTTGCACCCGAATCAAAAAGTACCAATACTGGACGTGAATTTAACAAAAACTTACCAACCGCAGTCTTGGGCTGATCATAGACCTCCTCCACATCAATGTGGTTCACCTGAGCACGGGGAAAAGGGTTGGGCTTCTTCGCTCATGAATTGTCATTGCCATTCTCGTTTCCATTCCCCTGCTTGTTCTGGGGACACTCGGTGGAGTAATGTCCTGTCTTCTGGCACTTGAAACAGGTGATATGACTCAGATCCTTCTGAGCCGGAGTGGGACGGTGCTGACTGCCATTGCCTCCATTACCATTCTTGAAGTTGCTGTTATTGGGACGATTATTCTCATTTCCTCCATGGTTGTGGCCTCCATGGTTATGCACGGCATGGTTATGGTGAGTGTGTCCTCCAAACTTACCGGATCCTGATCCGGTGTTCCCTGAATAAGGGGAGTAACGGGGCTTTTGCTGAGCTCCAGAGCTATACTTCCCCTGTCCATTTTTTCTCTTGCGGTTCTCGTCTGTTGCTGCTTTCCCTCCAAGATGAGGGCCTTGTCTACCAGCTCCTGGTAGTTGTTGAAAGTAGCCACCATCAGCTGAATGCTCAACTCATCGTTGAGTCCCTCAAAGAATTTCTCCTGTTTGGTTGCATCATCGGCCACATCTCCTGGTGCATAACGGGCCAACATGCTGAATTCATCCACATACTATGCCACAGAGCGATTTCCCTAGCGTAAGTTGCGAAACTCACGCTTCTTCAGACTCATGGATCCAGCTGAGACATGAGCGGTGCAGAAAGCCTGCTTGAACTGCTCCCAAGTCACACCGGCAATGGGGTACGTGGTGGTGTAGTTCTCCCACCAGGAAGCTGCGGGTCCTTCCAGTTGATGTGCGGCAAAGCACACTTTCTCCGCTTCAGTGCATCCAGCGGTGATAAGTTCCCTCTCCATCTTGCGGAGCCAGTCATCTGCCACAATGGGCGTAGTGCTGCTGGAGAAGGTCGGTGGATTCAGCCTCAGAAAACGGGTGAGGTTGTCGGCCTGGGGTGAAGGGTTGTTGTTGTTGTTGTTGTTGGCCTGGTTCTGTATCAGCAGCTCCGGGGGAAAGTTGGTGGCAGGGTCACGTCTCGGAGGCATCTGGTGTTTTAGAGTGATGAGAAATTAAAATAGAACAAGGGTCTAAAGAGAAAATTCACTACCATATGCAATGCAACAAACATTAAAACACCAAACATTCATTCATTATCCAACTCAAAAGGTTCAAACTCGAGATACAAGTCTCATGACAAAACGAAACAACAACCTATGATTTAATGATAAAATAAAAGATACATGGCGGTCAAGTCTAAAGTCCTCCTCAGAAGTCCTTGGTGGTGCGTCCTCCTCCGGTGGTGCTCTCCTCGTAGTCGTCCTCGTTGCTGATCAAGGGGGCCATGTCGCCTTCTGGGTGAAGGTTTTCTCCTTGGTCCAGCTTCTCCTCCAGATGTGCAACGAGAGTCTTCATGTTATTGATCCACTCCAGGAAGTCCTTCACTTCATCTTCGTGCTCATAGTGGGCTTCTCGCGCTTCAGCTTCGAGGTCAAGTTCATGGAGCATTAGGTCTCTGACCTTCTTCATGCTTCTGTTCACTTGGACCTCCAGAGTCCTGATGTATTTCTCCAACACATGGACATAGGAAAGGATGGAGTCGTCAGTCACGATGCTTATGATTTCTCCATTGGCACCTATGCAAGAGATCATGGCAAGGTTTGGATCAGTGGAAATGCCTCTGTAGACCTCCTTGATACGTCCGAGTGCACAGTGAATCGCCATGTTCCTCCCGAGAATCCAATTGGGAGCAACAAACTTAAAGTCGATGGGCTCTGTGCGATTCCCAAAGGTCCTTCCGGGGATGTGCACTTCAATCCTGTAGTGAGTGTCTCGCGAAAGAGCCATGGTAGGGGTCCTAGTGATAGTCGGCAGAGCAATCCTTATGTCCTTGACGAGCTCCACCATCTCTTTGCCGAAGGGCATTGTTGCGTCGGGCTGGCAAAACTCCGTCAGCAGAACTGGGCCAAAGGTCGCCATCTAAAAGCATTGGAAATCGGAGGAAGAGTCAGAAATGAGCATATGAGATATATAGGAATTTTAAAGACATAAGTAAAATGATTTTCTTCCGAAGGCTTTTCCAATCCTAGAGGTTACGTCCTACGGTCAGCGTGTGCTCTGATACCATATCTGTAGCGACCCGACCTAAAATGGTCAAGTCTCTGGTGTTTCCGTACCATCCCAAGATCATGCTGGTACACACACTGTCGGGGTTGTAACTTCATGGTGTAACCTGCCGTATTGGGCCGGGTTGATATATTGACAGTTCCACGATGAAGTTTAAGGTGGGTCGTGTCATGAAGACAGACAAACGAGGCGGTGGGTTACTAGAGTCGTTAGACAGCCCAACACTTGAAGATGGCGGCTTAATGCCCATGAAGCTAAAAGACGCCGGCCAAGTTTCCTTAAGATGCAAGGCAAGTTAGAGACGTTGTAACTCACGGGTCATGATATGACCCGGACTCTATTGTAAACCCTAGGGCTTGACCTGTATATAAAGGCAGGTCCCTAGGGCCCAAAAGACTCAAGTTACAACCTCTCGATAGCTAGGTTAGCGATTCCGCACCCTTGTAATCGAGATCTATCCATCAAATACACACAAAGCAGGACGTAGGCTATTACCTACATAGGAGGGGCCGAACCTGGGTAAACCCGACTCTCTCTCTCTCTTGTTCAACCCCTTCGAGTCGCCACCTAGCGGCGATGGCCTCACACCTAAGTCCTGTTACGAGGACATCTGCCGGGTTCACAAAACCACGACAGTTGGCGCCCACCGTGGGGCCCTCGCCCGGTGGAGTTGAGTTTTCGAAGGAAATCCAACCAGGATTTGGGAAGTTTGCGGTTCATCAGATGATCAAGAGCCACCACGACCAGATCTCCGTCGATGAACCGGCTTGGGGCATCAAAATTGACCCGATCGGACGCGGGCTTCAAGGTCCCGTGGGAGAGATCTGTTTAGAGACCTCCGAGTCGGACATCAACATCAGCATCGACGAGCCGGCTCGGAGCGTCCGAGCCAGTCAACGCCAGGATGGTTTTCGTCATGTCTTCGTCGGTTTTACGCAGGGAATCAGCCTTTCTGATGAGCCGGCCTCCAGCGGCGACACCCTCGCAAACCCGGATGGCGGGACATCCACAGGGGACACTGAGTCGATCTGTCCTCTTTATGATGGCGGGCTTGGGGGCTCGTTGGAAATTGAGGCTCCTGGAGAATACAACGAGTCACCACGCCAAGTCGCTGTCTACATGGCAGGGGCGACGACGGTTCCAGATCTAGCCGCTGCTGGAGGTTCTGGTGGGACAACTAAAACGCCGGCTCAAGCCATGACCGATCTCATGGCCAAGATGGCAAAACTCGTGGACACCCCAGTTACTACAGAAAATCAAGAAGAACGCAATGTGGAGCTAACCAAATTGCATAGTCAGATAATTGAGGTACAGAAGGAAATTGATGCTGAAAACACGATAATGGCGGAGTTGCAAGCTCCCATACATCAAGAGACGGAGCGTCTTAAGGCCGAGGCCTGGCGGTTAGGATTTCAGAGGGAGGCATTGGAGGCGGTTTACGAGAGATAACGTCACCGCGGGCTTCCTCCGAACCTTGAGCCACAACAGCTTTTTAATACCCCACAACAGACACCAGGAACTGTTCAACAACCCGAGAATCAACAAGTGGAAACCGGCTCAACCCCCGCCGGCTCGCTCCCCGCCTCGACGATTCCAGACTCCGCGGGGCCACTTTTCCAATCCTGTTGACAACATGCTGGTAGCTACCCGAAATTTGGAAGCATTGCAGATTAACGGAAACTCCCCCGTTGAGGTTGAGGCTAGAAATGCTATCGAGATGCTGAAAACAGCTATGGTACAACAAGCACAGTATTCATACAGCCGGGATCGGATGCATTCCACCCCCTATGCCACCAAGGACCGTCATGTGGAGTCCCCGGCTGTTTCCAGTAGTGGGAGAAGGCAACAGCCTTAGGTCTCCCCAACCCGCCCCATGCCGTCAGATGCCCAGGCAGTTGTTGATGCCGCGAGAGGCACACAACAGGCAGAAGCGGACGCAGCAGCACGGGCGATTCAGCAGCTTCACCCTTAACTGGCGAGTTTGGGGGCTGGGTCCAATAGTAGGACGATTGGTATACCATGCTTATCCCCGACGCTCCGCGCCGAGCGCATGCCCAAAGACTTCAAGGGGCCTCGTAAGGTACCAAACTACACGGCAGATCTTGAGCCGGCATCCTGGATCGAAAGTTATGAGTTGGCGATGGATATGCTGGATGTCAGTGATGCTGTATGTGCCAAGTACTTAACCATGATGTTGGAAGGACCGGCTTGGACGTGGTTGAAAAACTTGCCGCCTAACTCCATTAACACATGGGCCGAGTTAAAAGAGTGATTCATCAAGAATTTCCAAGGAACCTGCAAGAAGCCTATGACAATAGTAGATCTACAACATTGTGTTCAACGAGTGGACGAGTTGGCCCACCATTGGACTCGCCGGGTCGCGGAAATTATACACTCATTAGACAGTATCACGGCGGCTCAAGCAGTCCTAATATTGGAAAAGAGCTGTCATTTCCAGCCTTTGGTTCAGAAGCTCGGACGGCTGAAGCGAAAAGTGGAAGACATGGGAGACTTAATGGACGTCCTCACCAGATATGCCGAGTCAGATAGCACGAAAGACCCCGGCTCAGACGAGGACAAGACCACCAAGGGCAAAAAGGCTGAAGGAGGAAAAGGCCAGCAGGGTCACGGTGGTAACCAGGGGGCTCAAAATAATAAGCAAAAACAGCCTGATGGCGGGTCAGACTTTGTGGCCAACACTAACACAGGCTTCAAGAATCAGCGCCGCAACGGTTGACGTGGAGGAGCTTATAATGGGAATAAACCTCGCAATTATCAGGAGGCACTTAAAGCACCTTGTCCTAAGCATAGCACTCAAGATAAGCCGGCTATCCACTCCTGGGAGAATTGGTATATCATGCAAGAGTTTCGTAGCCAGGCTTTCCAGAATAATCCAGGAGGTAATGGTGGAGGGCACCCGGGTCAACACGGACCTGGCGGGTCACAAGGGGGCCTGGTGGCTGGTTTTCAACATCAGGGAAATCATGGCAATGGGCAGCATCCTGGCCAGGGCAATCAGCATAATAATCAAGGAGGATTCCAAAGTAATCCCAAGCAGTTGAACAACGGTTAGTACCACTAGCACCTGAATCCCTGAATAAAATTCATACTCCAGAGGGTCAAAAAAAAATTATGTCTCCGAGAGGGAAACAAGCCGGCCCTGGAACACTAGTGGCCTTATTATACTTAGCTCCGCTGACTCCTTTTTTGTAATTTCTTCCCCCCTTGCAGAATTCTGTATATACTTCTTTATGTTTCGAGTATGAATAAAGCCGGCGTATTTTGTCGTTTCAACCTACGAATTGAGCTTGAGTCTTTATTTTCCGAAACAAAGGGCACCTGGGGGCTTCCAACTCATCGAGTTTAGCTTTCTCACCCTTGTGACCCGGCATAATAACGCCACAATACAAAGGGCATTTGGGAGCTTCTAGCCCATTGGGCTTCTAGCCCATCGGGCTTAACTTTCTCACCCACTTGACTCGGCAAAAATAAACGCCATATATGGTTAAACCTGCCTGTATGCTTGATGCGACTCCGATCAGATGACCCCATGTACTCTTGACAAGTCAATCCTTTTTTGGACCCTGAACTTGTTAAAGTTAAAACACCGGCTTGAGTCATGAGAGAGCCGGCATACAAAAAGCTAGGATAAACCATGGGTTATCATACCCACTTCATTGAAGCAAGACTCGAGCCTCGAAAGCCGGTCTTCCCTGTCGAGCCTCGAAAGCCGACGGATTATCTTGACATTATGAACATATGTTATTACATCCTCTGCATCGTGGCTAGAACCTTCAAAACTGCCTTCAAAAGGGGCTACCTTATATTTCTAAGCTTCAAAAAACAGTCCCCAAAACAAGTACTATGTGCTGAAACTCATCACATAAAATGTTTTGGGCACACTTTTTACCGGTTTGTATAGACAATAACCGGGTTATCAGCTGCATGACCAGCATAAAATTATATTATTGGTTGAAAGGGCTAAAAGGACCTTAAATTTTGAATAATAGTGTTTGCCAGGTCTCATTGAGCCAGCTTATCAACATTAGTGTTTGCTAGGTCTCATTGAGCCGGCTTATCAACATTGCCTTATTTTGTATAGCAAGTTTCAGATTCAAAGTTACTACCGGCTCATACTTGAAGGGCCGGATTGAACAATTGAGTTCGCATAAATTGACAAGACATCCAAATCTTCAACATTCTTGAAGAAAAATAGATTGTTGAAATCTAGAAGGTCAAGACCTTCTGTAGACTCATTTCTCCCCGCTCTATTTTACCAAGAGCGTTCATCAGTAAAAGGATTATAAAGTAGCAGAAGAAGGATCAAAGCCCAGAAAAATAAATATCTTGTGTCAACAAAGACACAAACATGCATGACAGCACGACAGCAGTTTTCGGCTATCCCTATTACAAGCTCAAGGAAGTCACAAATTGTTTCTCCACTCATACTTGAGGGCTTAAGTGATGATTGATAAAACACGGGTCACCGACTACATCATCCCGGTCAACGGCGGCTAATCCTGCGCGTGAGATGCCTCTGGGTTATCCATCGATTGGTCTTCCGGCTCCTGTATCTGAAGGTTATCCGCATCCCAGTTGCAGTAAGATAAGGCCTGGAAAACAGCCTCGTCATCAAGAATTGGAGACGGGTCAACTTCAGGGGCAAAGATATGCTCGCGACGTTGAGGAGCTACACTCTTTGATATTAAATCAGGTGGTGGAATTTGAATATGGTTGGCACCATAAGCCGCTTGATAGTTCCTCAGTTTCATCTCAGATACCAGCTGAGTCGACAGTATTTGAGCATCCTTGACACAGGCAGCATAATCCTCCTGGGAAAATTCTGACCCGTCATTTTTAAATTCAGGAAAGCCCTTTGCTAGCTCAGCTGGATCGAGCTCCTCTCCATAAGCTAAAGCCCGGC
This sequence comes from Elymus sibiricus, assembly GCA_039707655.1. Taxonomy (NCBI): domain Eukaryota; kingdom Viridiplantae; phylum Streptophyta; class Magnoliopsida; order Poales; family Poaceae; genus Elymus; species Elymus sibiricus. The sequence continues at coordinate 185,570,354 of CM077675.1, read as the reverse complement.
TCAATGCATATATCGCGCGAGATCGGGCGGCTGATCTTTTTAGCTCTGGAATATGCTGGGGGATGGTGGAAAGACACTCCAACACATTCTTGATAAACTTTAAGGGCTGCTTATCCCCCATCATTGCCTTGATCGCAAGATGACTCCCAACGTAAAGTTGCTTTGTCAGGGAATAAACAGCCTTAAGCATCAATAGGGTGTTATCGTAAAAGCTGCTAGTCCGGGGGCCTGCAAAATAAAATCAATGCATGAGTCACCGGGCGCATTATATCTATATCTCAAGAAGACAAGAGGCTATATACACTTACCAAGAATAGCTTGGGTCATCTGGGCAATATGCCACTTTAACCCGGACAACTCCTCGGTGATGGGTTTGAGCCGGCCCTCAGCATCCTCTGCATGCTTCAGTAGAGCCGCCTTTTCATCTTCAAAGGATTTCTTCTTCTTTAAAAAGCCTGCCTTGGTGTTTTCCAGCTCGATCAATGAGAGGCGAAGTTTTTCTTCAACTTCTGCCTAGGAGGTTTGCCCTTTTTCCAGATCTTTTTTCAAACTGGCCACGCTGGATTCGGCTATCTTTAAAGCTTCCTGCATCATAAATAAAGTCTATGTCAAGTCCCAAGCAAATTGCAAGCAATATATTTGGCACTTGGAGGCTAATGTATCTCAGCTCTTTTTGACATTGAAGATGTGAACAAGACCCGACTCATCTCAAGGAGATGAGCTGGCCCTTGGGGGCTACAGGTCGAAGTACTTCAAAGTTATTAAAAAGACCCGACTCATCTCAAGGAGATGAGCCGATCCTTGGGGGCTACAGGTCGAAGTTCTTCAAAGTTATTAAAAAGACCCGACTCATCTCCTTGGGGGCTACAGGTCGAAGTTCTTCAAAGTTATTAAGAAAACCCAACTCATCTCAATAAGATGAGCCGGCCCTTGGGAAGCCTACAGGTTGAGTCAGTCAACATTTGCAAGGCCCATCTTATCCTAGAAAGACAAAGCTGGGCCTTGGGGGCTACAAAAGGATATATGATGTGAGCATATAAAGGAGAACATACCTCGTATTTATTTTTCATCATCCTGACAAGGTCGATTTCCATCTCACGGCTTGTATCCAGGCGGTCCAAACAGGCAGCATGAAGATCTTCAACACTAAAGTTCTCATAATTTGGAAGCTCCAGCTTGGTCTTCCCTTTTTCTTGCAGTACCGCTTCATCCTTAGCAACAACCTTTGTTAACACCCTGGAAATCTCAGGAGCAGTATAACCCGTTCCAATAATAATAACTTCAGGGGCATGTTTGTTTGTTACTGGAGGATTGGGTGGGTCAAGGTTAACTGCTGATGTAGCTTCAACAGTTACGGCATTAGTACTGGTTGGTTCAGATGGAGGAGGTAAATCGTTTTGGATCTCCTGATGCTCTTCAGGATGATCAACATGAACTTCATGAGCCGCCGGATCAGGAATTTCTGGCTCAGGGGCCTCGGGGTTAACAAAAGACCCGTCAGTTTTCCTTTTCTTGGCTTTGGCCATGCCGAGATAAAGAATATAGTATGAAGTATGGGAAGAGACAATAGTCCGCTTTAACAGGAAAAATGATGAGGACTTTACCCATGATTGATAACAAAGGGTGCCAGTTTGGACGCAGTTGAGTCGCCCGACGAAGGCGGCGACTCCTGATAAACCAAGGGATAGGAATCAAAAGTTGACACATCAAGTCGGAACTTCCTTGGAAGATTGGAATATTAAATACCTTGGCTGGTCATTTCCGGGCGGCTGATTTATTAGGTAAGCCCTCAACAAGATCACAACTCCCACTTCGAGTCTGACGTCTAGACTGGTGCTGGATTTTCTTCAAAACAAAGTGAGGGTCCCGATGAGCGTCCGTGTGAGAAAAGCCTACCTTCCGAACAACCCGCCTTGTTTTCAACGGGGGCAAAGGTTCTGAGTCGGAAGAGATGGAAATTACCTCAACATCGCCTGCACAGCTTGTTTCAACATCACCCTAAGAGGAAGAGGCATCAGATAGATTCAATGAAATACAAACGAGAGAGTAAATTTACCTCTGACCGGGTATCGGTGGTAGCTGCTTCGTCCATGTGAGACGGCCCTTCTACAGTCGCCTTATTCTTCTTCTTACTTGGGGCAGCTTTGGGCTTGTTAGCCGCGGTCTTGATGCATCTCCTACTCCAGAAAGGAGATGTAGCCTGCAAAATTAAGCAATCAAAGTAAGCAGGCAGAAAGCTCAAAGTTTGTTCGAAAAGTCGGGTTAGGATGTTAAAAGTTTTATACAGGGGGAGCCGGGTTAAGGGCGTAGAAAGGTTTCAACCCGTCCTTACTGCAAGTCTCTAGGTTCACACCTAGCAGCTTCTTCACAATCCAGTTTATTTCGCCGGCCTCCAAGGAAAAATTGATGTACCATTGGGCGTCATTCAAGTCGCCAGAATAAGCGCACATTAAACCATTGCGCAGACTTAACGGCAGGATCCTCCAAGATACCCAACACTGGGTTAAGTCGACCCCAGTTAGCCCATTGGCTAGCAGAGCCCTCAACTTCGGATAAACATGGGCGTGAAGGTAGCGTTCCTCTTGAGGAGCCCAACCAGGAAGTTCAAGATCCATGGGGAGGCGGTTGGGCCTATAACCCGGCAAGGGATTTTCATCCGCAGGAGCGGTATTTCGACAATAAAACCAAGTCTTGTTCCATCCTTTAGGATGGCTTGGTAAGGTGGCAGCAGGGAAAAGGACATCTTTCTGCCTCTGGATAGAAACCCTGCCAAGTTCTAAGACGGGGCCGTCCGCACTCTGTCTGCCGGTTCAAATAGAAGAATTCCCTGAAGAGGGAGACGGTGGGTTCTGTTTGAAGATACACCTCACAAAATACTTGAAACTGGCAGAGGTTCGATATGGAGTTAGGGCCCAAGTCTTGAGGATGAAGATGGAAAAAGTGTAAGACGTCTCGAAAGAATTTTGACCCGGGAGGTGAAAACCCCCTTTGAAGGTGACCCAAGAATATCACCACCTCTCCCTCCTCTGGGTTTGGGATTTCCTCTCCAAGGATGACCCGCCAACCAACCACATTTTGAGGCGGCAGAAACCCATGTTCCTCATAATCTTTCAAGTGAACATCAGACACTTGAGTGGCCACCCAGTTGCAGGCTTTTGACTCCGACATAATGAGTCGCCTGGATAAAGCAAAAGAGGGTGGCTTAAGTAAATGGTTCAATTAACATGATCTAATTATTTGCAATGGAAATTTGCCTTGTAGAAGGTCGGAGCCTTTATACAGTAGCTTAGCGCATGACAAGATACAATTATTGAGCCGGCAGGTGTAAGGGCGACTTGTGTTAAGGACCAGCAAGCTTTGAAGTTTTGCTAAGTGTAAAACAAACAAGTTTCTCCCGGAGCCGCGACAATTTTGGATCTAAGCATAGTTCAAAAAAGCGGAAATATTTGCTAGCCTTAGCGAGGTGTAGAGAAGCAATGACAGTACAGTTTATCTAATACTGGGGAGGATCAAAGCATAACATACATGAAACAGAATCGGCTTTCCAACCGTTTTACTTGGGTGATGAACTGAAGAAAGCTACCGAAGAACTCAAGAACTTCAATGTACTACAATGGATATGGTTAAAAGAAAATGACTTACGCAGTTAAAGATGGTGATGAACTGAAGAAAGCTACCGAAGAACTCAAGAACTTCAATGTACTACAATGGATATGGTTAAAAGAAAATGACTTACTTGAGTGATCACCGGCGGCGGCGGAAGCACGCGGAGGCTCGACTAGTGGGGAAGAAATACCGCAACGACCTTGAGAGTATTTGCCGGAGATGAAGAAACAACGGCGGCAGCACGAGGGGTATCGGACTCGAGGAGGAAGAAGAAGCGAAGAGGCGAAGGTGGAAAGTGAATCAGGGGCCCTTTGGTAAATATTTAAAGGGAAGGAGCTCGAAGAGGCAACTGACAGGCGCGACAATCGAGGGAATGCAGTAATTTTCGGGAAACAAAAACGCCTCGATTTTCAGGATGAACAGATATGACCAGATTCGCCATGATGTCATTGTTATTTTTTCCGGATTGATGACCGATGACGTCACAATGAGCAGACGTTGAAGAAGTTATAAGTGTGAAAGTAGTACAAGCCGGCGTTATGAGATTCATGGAAGGTACAAATCCAATGATGAGCCGCCGAAGGAAGAAAAAGAGAAATTGACATGAATGAATTTAAATCAATCTGGAGCCTAATGTCGGGGATGTAACTTCACGGTGTAACCCGCCGTATTGGGCCGGGTTGATATATTGACAGTTCCACGATGAAGTTTAAGGTGGGCCATGTCATGAAGACAGACAAACGAGGCGGTGGGTTACTAGAGTCGTCAGACAGCCCAACACCTGAAGATGGCGGCTCAAGCACTACTAGGGAAAAGCCAACTAGTAGCGCCGGTTTTTGTACTAGCAGTAGCGCAGGTGCCCGCGCTACTGCTACGGCGCTACAAATAAATTTTAGCAGTAGCGCGTGTTCTACCCAGCGCTACTGGTAATATCCTATAGCAGTAGCGCTCCTCCTACCAGTGCTACTGCTAACTATCTGCAGCGCGTTCTGCAATTGAACGCTACTGTTACAAGCGCACTGCAGGTAATATTTTTCCAGCGCTACTACTAATATTTTTATGTTTTTTTCTTTTTTTTGCTCTATTTATACAGATACAGCTTCTATACGATAACAACATGCATATTCATTGTAACAGATATGAATAAAAGAAGTTCTTTCATCTCATATCATCATCATCACTAATAGTCGATCACGTTCATGTCTCGAAGGTATATATAGCGATACAAGTTATTAGAAGTCTCGAATACATGCAACTACCCATGATCACACTCATGTTTCATCATCTATGTAACCTAGCTATGATTTGATCGCATACAAGAGAAGGACGATCACGATGAGCACAAGCGGGATTATGTAGTACTTCTTGAGGCGTCGGTTCTGATTTCTCACTCGCGCTAGCGTCCACCTCAAGTAACTAGCTTCTGCCTCGTTTTTGCTAGCAAACCCTTTCTGGCTGCCGCCCGGGAAGCGATACACTTGGGCCTGACACTCTGGCCACTCCTCGTACACTCCCGGAACCCTCCCAATGTACACGGCATACCACCTCGGCATGGATGATCTATATACCTGTCAGAGATGCATATATTATCCAGTGAATTCAACATTAATATGCAACATAATATACGACGCCGGCCTGCGGAGAGAAATAGTTAGCAAATAGAAGCAACATAAACATAGATAACTAAATAGAGTGCGATAGCGTTTGCATCTAATAGTTACGTCGTACAGATAAATTCCAAGTTTCGATTGTAGAGAAAGTAACAACTAAACAGGCACAATGTCATCGTTAATTTAAGCATTGCACTCGTGCCATTCGTCCATATCTGGGAGGATGCACCCAAGCTTGGTGAAAGGCGTGGTGTCCTGACGTAGTAGGGCTATGCGGGTGCGGACGTCACACCGCGATATTGGACCGCCGTAGAACATCCCATTCTCTTCAATGATGTCTTTGATGATGATCGACGCAATTTCCTGGTGGATGCAGTAGAATTCATTTCGTAGTAGATGATCCGGTACGGTTTCTAAGGCTTCGGCCCATCTCTGGATATGGGTATCAGATGTAGATGTCATGCGAAGTGACTATTGATCCCTTCTGTACTCCAGCATTAGATGGATGACGTAGAATCCATCCTTATTACTTGTTGCCGGTCGCTGGACGCAATAGAAGTTTGTCTTGTGGGCAAAACACACTGAGCCCCTAAATGTCTTCTTCGATTGGATGTAGCCACCCCGCATGCTGAAGCCCGGGAGAGCTTTGTCCAGAACATATTTGATGTCTGTGTAATATTTCTTCTGTATGTTCATGGGCGGGTCCAAATACAGTGCGCGGGAGTAACGCGGGTAAAGAACGATGAGAATGGCGCTCTCGTGGCTGCGCAAAATAAATACACGATCAACTTAGTGTTCATGCGTGCAAAAGTAACGATTGAAATGCACGAAAGGATGTATGTGCTATAGTGGCTATCCGCGGATGACTTACCTGGGATGATAAGGTACGAGAATCGCTTCCTTGTCCTTATGGTTGACCATGAACTCTTCCATGTACTCCGTCGCATATTTGCGGTTGGCTTCGTCGACTGACAAGTAGCCCTCATGCATGTAGTACGGGTCCGCGACCGCAAGACCACTGATTTGCTCTTTCCTGACGATGTAGTTCATATGAAGCGCATAAAGACGGACGAACGACAAATCTAGCCACCTCATTAGGAACATCTCGAAGATGTACTCAAATCGTAGGAAGAATAGGTCCGCAGGGCAGGCGTGTACGTACTCCTTGTCAATACACGGCACATGGACCGAATAAAGCGGGTATCCTGGATCATTCGAGGAGAGAAGGCTTCTCTCCGTCGACAGCACATGGTCATGCAGTCTCCTGAGATCCCCTGTTATGGCGGCTAGCGAATCCTCCGGTAACATTGGCTTTCCCGCGATAGACGGCGCACCTTTGATCGGTACACTGTCTGCCACCCGGGTATGCGGAGGCAGCTGGCTGCTAGAAGCCACTTTCGCAGCTTTGGTGCCAACCGGGTCTTTCCTCGCCGCTCTCTTCCTATGCTTCTTCTTGGTGCGATCAGGTGCTGGTGGGTTTGTCAGACCCTGTCTGACCATCGTCCCCAGTGTCATTGGGCTAAGCATTGCACGATCTTGTCTTAATAGTTGAGCTTGGGTTGAGGCGACATCTGGAGGGGTGTCCTGTGAGGCTTGCATGAACAAAGACTTCTTGCACTCCCGAGGACGTTCCTGCTCCGGCTGTTCCTCATATGGCTGACTCATCACTACGTCCTCATAGTAGGTGTCGGCGCCGGTATTGAGCCACTAGAGAGGGTCCTCGTCTTCAATGTCATGATCCATATCCTCATCCATGTGGACGACATCATTAGCCGGGGCCGGAACGGTTGGACCCCCTTCCTCGTGACGCTAGCCCTCACCCAGCAGCGCAGACGGTAGTCGTAATTGCGTAGGTGGGGTTGTGGTCATACCTTGCTCAGGTCCCTTTGGATTGCTCCCAACCACCTCCAAACGAATAAGATTCTTCGGCCACAGGATAGGCCAATTTTTCGATTTGCCAAGTTGCATCGGTGTCTCGTCATCCTCTCCACCTATTGGTACGGGCAGACATAAACCCTCATAGCCATGTTCCACACTCGCCACGGAGACCCTTAAGGCGTTATCGGGCATCTGCCGGCCATGGAACGAGCGATCCTTGGGCTTCATTATAGTAGCCTTCCCCACAACCACCAACCCGCCGTTCATGTGGTAGAGGAGGGTGCACGGAATGGAGTCGGCCTGCAAAGACATGTGTGCGGCGTCAGAGATCCGAAAGGCAACGGGAACTAAAGATTAGTTACTTATGTTGATGAGCATGCGATGAGTATTTACCGTGAGGTCATCGAGCTCGGCCAATGTCGACGGACCGACATTTAAGCCAGAGATGGAGCATGGGCTGTTGTCAGAGCGTGCAGGTGCGGGAGGAGGTGCGGGAGCTGGTGCTGCTGGAATAGGTGCGTGTGCGGTCGCCATAGCAGGTAAGGGTGCGGGTGCGAAGTTCAACGAGTTGCTCCCGGTGAAGCTGGGCATGGGAAATTCATTTGCGGGGCGATGTGGATTCTGTTGCACCCAACTGACCATAGATGGAATCAAGCTTGTCAATGCAGCTGCCACATCACTTTTGCAGGCATCTACCGCTGCCCTTCTTGCCTCAGCTACAGTTTCAGCTTTGTTTTTCTCCAACGCCAGTGCCACCTTCTCGTCGATAGTCACTTGACTACACTTCTTTCTCTGGTTTTTGGCCTCGGGGTCCTCCCTATAGTAGTACTTCCACGTGGCGCCGTCTCCGACGGCGTGCACACGTCCATACGAAGGCGGCTTATCCAGCGGTTTTCCATACATTATGTTGAGTGCCCGGTTGAAAGGGGTGTCCCACTTGTACTTCGGCGCCAACGACTGAGTCGACGAGTCACTTTCGGCTGCAAGCTTGTGTTGCTCTCTCTGCAAAATGAGCGTGAATCAATTACGAATGTTGACTTGATCAGAAGCTAATATAAGGTGGTAAAATGATAATTACCAATAATCTCATGAATTCCCTCGTAGGCCCGTCCGTGTAAAATTCCTTTTTTATTGGGTCCCACTTCAACCGGGCCCTGATGAAGTCATGCTCCTGCTGGTCGGTGAACTCAGCCAAGGGGTCTAGGAGCCCCGGACGTTCACGTTCCGCGTCCTCCTTATCCCACATAGGCCTCTTGCCCGTGTAACCACGACTTCCGAGGTGGTGGTTCCCCATGTTCCTTGCCTGAAGCTCCTTGCCTTTCTCCGATCTGGCCTTGGCAGCTTCTTCAGCGCAAGTCGCCTTGAACTTTTCAAAGTCCTCTTCCGAAATTTTCGGATTGTCTTCTTTTATCTGGGCGTAGGTTTGATGCGCTACTTCAATCGCCCTTTTCACCCTTGTTTTCCAGGCGCTCAATGCGTTGCTGAACTTTCCTAGGGCTTTGTTGTTTATTTTCTTCATGGCAGGATCTTTCCACGGGTCATTGATATTTTCATCCCGCACGGGGAACAAGAATCTTGCGTGCAACCTAGTTAGGAGCAGGTGTTGCAAAGGTTCATTCTGCCGTATTTTTGTGTCATTGATGTTAGCGGTATCCCGTAGGATGCATGCTAGTTGGTTGCCGTACGTGGCTGCCACGTCCCGCGGCTCGATTGGCTCAAAATCGCCTTCTGACACCTCCGTGATCACCAGTCTTCCGATGCCAACCTGATTTGGGTGTCGTGTCCTCTTTCCCTTCTTTCCATCACTGGCTTGGGAGGTACCATCGGTGGCCGTCTCCGCCTCAGTGCCGGTGTGGGTGGCATCAGTGTCGGTGCCGTTTGCGCCATCGGCGCCATCAGCGTTGGCATCAGTGGCCGTCCCCATCTCCTGTCTAGCTAGATAGTTGAAGTAAACATGTGCTGCTTCATCTCCGGCTTCATCGTTGTCGGCCATGTTTCCTAGGGTTCAATCTAGTCGTTTAATTTCTCGAGCTTTATATAATAAAATGAATAATGACTCTTGGAAAATGGCCTATGTTTTGCCTCGCTGTCATTTCATTCCCGTCCCGGCGAATCTCGGGCACTCGATATGTCTACTTTGAAGCACACGTAATGTCGAAATTCACGATAAATTTCGGCATGACCTATGCTAAAAATGGCACATATTGAGCGCCTGAAATTTGCCGGAACGGAAATGAATCAACATTCCGGCAAAACATAGGCCACTCAGAATAATTTGGACAACAAGAACGGCCTCGGGCCCACAACACATTGTATTTGGTCCAATTTAGACAACAACTTCAAATGGACAGCAATAATTCCATTTTCAGAAACATATATAAAATATTTTCTACCCTAAAAGAACCCTAATTTTTTGTTTTACAATCTAATTAACTGAATTTTTTCTTAACCCTAACTTTTTCTGTTTTACTATCTAATCAGCCCTACCAAATAATTAGGCCTACCAAATAATCAGCCAGGGAAGGGATCGAGAGCGTGCTCACCTGAGACGGAGACGGGCGGAGGAGGTGTGAGGATGCGAGCACGGCGGCCGGAGGAGAAGGAGAGGCGCGGCGAGGTCGAGGTCGAGGTCGCCGCGCGCGGGGCAGCAGAGGCGCAACGAGGTCAGCGTCGCAGCGAGGGCGGAGGAGGCGTCGGGGTCGAGGTCGTCGCACGCGGGGCAGCAGAGGCGCAGCGCGCAAGGTCAGCGTCGCAACGAGGGCAGAGGAGGCGTCGGGGTCGAGGTCACCGCGCGCGGGGCGGCAGAGGCGCAGCGAGATCAGCGTCACAGCGAGGGCGGAGGAGGCGTCGGGGTCGCCGGCTGGGGGCAGCAGAGTGAGAGTGAGAGATTGAGTGCGGGTGGGGATGAGATCCTGTTCGAACGGCCGGGCTATAGCTAACTTAGCTATAGCGCGTTTCTAAGAAACACGCTATAGCTAACTTAGCAGTAGCGCGTTTCTTAGAAACGCGCTATAGCTAAGTTAGCTATAGCACGTTTCTTAGAAACACGCTACTGCTAACTATTTTGTTTATTTTGTAAATTCTGTAGATATGTTACTGTTTTCCCTTGTTCTTTTTCTTTTTCCTTTTTCTCTTTATTTTTCCTAATTGCTAATAATAATTTGACCGATATAATTAATGCATAATATATATATATATATATATATATATATTACATCATTTGACCGATAACGGTGTTAAGTACTCATACAAAATAGGTACACACAAATTATGGTCGTTTCTTAATTAGCGTGCGGGCGACGATGCTTGAGACTGATCTGCTTCTTTCCTCTTTTGTTCATTGTCGAATAATTGATCCCCTCGTTGTGACTTTTCCTTTTCCAGGGAGTACGATCTTTCTTAGGTAATGTTGTCCTGCTTCTTCTTTTGATGTATGGTTCATCGTCATCATCATCTTCCCTCATCGGGTCACCGTACTGGTCGTAGTCTTCCTCGTTGGCGACTCCATCCATTCCGACGATGCTCCTTTTGCCTCTCCTCACGACAACACGGTTGGAATTGAGAGGGTCTTCTATGAATAAGCATTGTGTCACGTGCTTAGCGTGTACCCATGGCTCATTTTTTGCGGTGGCGCTCACGGTATTGGCATCGGGTATACACATGGTAGTGAAATGACGGCTTTCTCTTTGTACGTTTTTAGCCCAGCTGACACGGAACATCGTCGCGCTATGCAATCCAGAGTATTCAAACTCCCAGATCTCTTCAACCCTTCCGTAGTATCTTTCAGTTACATCGCCGGTCATGGCTTCCATCGTCACCCCTGAGTTCTGGTATTCAATGTTCATATCTTTGGCCTCCGTGTAGAATGTGTATCCATTGATATCGTATGCCTGATAGGTCGCGAGGTTGACCGCCGGGCCATGTGCTAAGGCGTATATCAACTTTCTGTCTGGACAACCCTTTTCCGGGGGATTAGCCACAACTCGCTCTTTGAACCAATGCAATAAAGTGGAGTTGTGCTCTCTAATAACTTCAGCGTCTGTCCTTGATACGTCTCTGTTGTATCTGTAATTTTTGATTGTTTCATGCCTATATTCTACAACTTTCATATACTTTTGGCAACTTTTTATACTATTTTTGGGACTAACATATTGATCCAGTGCCCAGTGCCAGTTCATGTTTGTTGCATGTTTTTTGTTTCGCAGAATATCCATACCAAACGAAGTCCAAACGCAATAAAAACTTACGGAGATTGTTTTTGGAATATATGTGATTTTTGGGAAAAAGAATCAATGCGAGACGATGCCTGAGGGGCCCACAAGCCGTAGGGGCGCGCCCTACCCCCCTGGGTGCGCCAGGGTGGCTTGTGGTCACCCCTTAAGGCGGTTGGGGCCCTTCTTTCGCCGCAAGAAAGCTAATATCCGGATAAAAATCGTGTTAAAATTTCAGCCCAATCGGAGTTACGGATCTCCGGGAATTTAAGAAACGGTGAAAGGCCAGAATCTGGGAACGCGGAAACAGAAGGAAACAGAGAGAGAGATCCAATCTCGGAGGGGCTCTCGCCCCTCCGCCGCCATGGAGGCCAAGGACCAGAGGGGAAACCCTCCTCCCATCTAGGGGGAGGCCAAGGAATAAGAAGAAGGAGGGGGGCTCTCTCCCCCTCTCTCCCGGTGGTGCCGGAACGCCGCCGGGGCAATCATCGTGTGACGGCAATCTACACCAACACCTCCGTCATCTTCCCCAACATCTTCATCGCCTTCCCCCATCTATATTCAGCGGTCCACTCTCCCACAACCCTCTGTACCCTCTACTTGAACATGGTGCTTTATGCTTCATATTATTATCCAATGATGTGTTGCCATCCTATGATGTCTGAGTAGATTTTTGTTGTCCTATCGGTGATTGGTGAATTGCTATGATTGATTTAATTTGCATGTGGTTATGTTGCTGTCCTTTGGTGCCCATCATATGAGCGCGCACGTGGATCACACCATAGGGTTAGTTGTATGTTGATAGGACTATGTATTGGAGGGAAAGGGTGATAGCAGCTTCAGCCTAGCATAGAAATTGATGCATACGGGATTGAAGGGGGACCAATATATCTTAATGCTATGGTTGGGTTTTACCTTAATGAACGTTAGTAGTTGCGGATGCTTGCTAATAGTTCCAATCATAAGTGCATAGAATTCCAAGTAAGGGATGACATGCTAGCAGTGCCTCTCCCACATAAAACTTGCTATTGGTCTAGTAACGTAGTCAATTGCTTAGGGACAATTCCGCAACTCCTACCACCACTTTTCCACACTCGTTAAACTAACGTAATTGTTTCTTTATCTAAACAGCCCCTATCTTTTATTTACGTGCTCTTTATTATCTTGCAAACTTATCCTACAACACCTACAAAGTACTTCTAGTTTCATAGTTGTTCTAGGTAAAGCGAACGTTAAGCGTGCGTAGAGTTGTGTCGGTGGTCGATAGAACTTGAGGGAATATTTGTTCTACCTTTAGCTCCTCGTTGGGTTCGACACTCTTACTTATCGAGAAAGGCTACAATTGATCCCCTATACTTGTGGGTTATCAGTCCTATGCAGTCCACAGTCACGGTACTTCTTTGCGTGGCCTCTTTGTGCAGTGCCACGAAAGGATCTACCACGTTTAGGTGTTGTAGCACTAGTAAGTTAGCTATGTCAAAGTCGTCCTGTCGGCCCGAGCGGTACACATTCAATTCCCTCTGGCCGTTGATGTGACCTTCTCCTTTCAGCCTTCCACAATGCTTGTTGACGGGCAAACCAAAAACAGGTTCTCCGATGCCAAGATAATTCTTGCAGAAGGAGATGCACTCTTGGGTCAGATAGCCCCGCGCGATGCTTCCATCCAGGCGGGACATGTCACGAACAAATCCTTTGATGACCCCATTCATCCTCTCGAACGGCATCATGCTGTGTAGGAATGTCGGCCCGAGGTCGATGATGTCGTCCACGATGTGGACACACAGATGCACCATGACGTCAAAGAACGCGGGCGGGAAGTACATCTCAAGCTCACATAGTATGACAACGATCTCTTCCTGTAGCCTTTTCAGTTGCTTCACACTGGTCGACTTTCGAGAGATAGTGTCGAAAAAGTGGCATAGATCAATAAGTGTATCACGGACGTGTGTGTCCAAAATCCCTTTAAGTGCAACCGGGAGTAACTGCGTCATCATCACGTGACAGTCGTGAGACTTCATCCCGCTGAACCTTTTTTTCTTGGTGTCCAGATATCTGCTTATCTTCCCACAATATCCGGAACTAACTTTGATTCCAGCAAGGCACTTGAAGAATTGATCGACCTCCTTCGGATCTAAGGTGAAGCAAGAGGGGGGCAATATTCTTCTCCCTTCTTTTTTGCTTTTTTGCCCCTATCTTCCGTCTCCGTCTCCGTCTCCGTCTCTTCCGATGACTTTTTACCGGGCATGTGGAGATCCTTCCTGATATCCAAAACTTCCAAGTCTTTTCTTGCCTTCGGCCCATCTTTGGTCTTCTCCGGCATGTTCATCACTGTTCCAAGCAAACTCTCGAGGATATTCTTCGTGATATGCATTTAATCAAGGCTATGAGGTGTGTCTAGTTTGGGCCAGTACTCCAAGTCCCAGAAAACAGACCTCGTTTTCCATACCTTCAGCAGCGGCTCCGGCGCCTTCTTATTCGTCTTTCCCGGCGAGGGGCACTGTTCCCACTTCTTCGACAACTCATCAATTTCGATGCCACTCCGCTTACGTGGAGGTCCTCGATGCTCGACCTTACCATTGAATAGATCTCCACGCTTTCTCCACGGGTCATCCTTCTCGAGCCATCTTCGATGCCCCATGTACACGATTTTTGAAGAACCGCCATCTTTCGATAGCTGCTGAGACGTTGTATCATCCATGCACCTGGTGCATCCGCAATATCCGTGGCACACCTGTCCTGCGAGATATCCGTAACCGAGATAGTCGTGCACCGTCGTGATCAACGCGGCTCTCATGTCGAAATACTCTCCTTTGTTGGCGTCCCATGTCTTGGCCGGCGTTTTCCATAACGTGTCTAGTTCCTCTTTCGGTAACCCGAGATACAGATTAATATCATTTCCCGGTTGTTTTGGCCCTTGAATAAGCATAGTCATGTGTATGTATTTTGCCTTCATGCACTTCCAAGGGGGGAGGTTGTACATCCATACAAACACGGGCCATGTGCTATGGTTGGTGTTCTGCTTGCCAAACGGATTCATCCCATCAGTACTAGCGCCAAGCATGATGTTCCTTGGATCATCTACGAAATATTTATATTCAGCATTTAATTCTCTCCACTAACTAGCATCTGCGATGTGTCTCAACTTCGGATTATCTCCATCGTCTGGCCTCACCCTATCCGCGTGCCATCGCATGAGCTTTGCTTCCTTAGGATCTACGAAATACCGCTGCAGACGGGGAGTGATGGGAAAGTACCACACGACTTTCTATGGATTTTTCTTTCCGGCCTTCTTATATCGTGAAGCATTGCACTTTGGGCAGATGGTTTTTTCCGCGTGCTCGTTCTGATATATGATGCAATCGTTGATGCATATGTGGTATCTAATGTGCGGCAGATCAAGATGGCACACGATTTTTTTGGCCTCCTCGACACTAGTGGGACACAGGCTTCCCTTGGGAAGAACTTTCTTTAGATACTTCAAAAGGTCATCCAGGCTTGCGTTTGTCCATTTGTTTTTTGCCTTCGTCTTGAGCAGTTCTTGTGTGAAACTCAAGCGGGTCACCTCGGGATCGCAACCATCATAGAATGGAGTCTTCGAGTCTAGCTCCAGTTGCGCCAACTTGGCCTCCTCTCTAGAAGTAGCTCTGTCGCTAGTCGTCCTCTTGCGAAGCAGTTCTCGAACATGTGGGTCCCCCATGGCTGAAGTTAGTAGGGACGAAGATTGCGGTGTGTCCGCATCTTCTCCGCCAGGTCCAGCCTCTTCTGCGCCATGTATGGTGCCATTTCCGACGCCCTCTTCTTCGGGCTCATTTTCGATCATCTCTTCGTCTCGGCCCATGTCGTTATCGCTTGCCCCGTCGACGTCCTCATCATCATCGTCTTCACTTATCCATCGAGTATGGCCATCCATGAAACCATGCATGAGCAGGTGCGCCTTGAATTTGCCAGCCTTAAAGGGGTCGAGCCATACTCTTCCTTTGCATTTACGGCAAGGACATAAAACCTCCTTCCGTTTTTTTCATACATGTCGTCCACCACGGATTGCCAGTATATTTCCACCTTCCTTCCATGGGCCTTCATAATTGCATGCGCGATGCCAAATAATTATAACCACTTACATGCATGCAACAAATTCATACAAAAATTTGACATGACCTTCCCTAAACATAGGACATGTCAAGTTTGCCCGAAATTCCCCGAAACGGAAATGAATCGACATTTCGACAAAACATAGGCAACTCATGTCACGCACATTTCAACAAATACATAATATAGGCAACTCACACATGCCACACACACAATCACATAGCTCGGCCCTATCGCGCGCGCGTGCACAAACACATACACATATTTCCGTTATTGCATGTTATCTCTTATTTTTCCTCACCTATGTCGATAGAGATCAAGCCCGCCGGTACGAAGATATATATTCGAGTCTCTTTCTTAATTAGCTAGTAGATCTAGATAGTGAGGTAACTAGGAAGAGAGAGAACAAGCTAGCTAGTGGAGGGATAACATATTAAAGAGAGTGGTTAGGTAATTAATTAATGGAGGTGATGGTGGAGGGCAAAGAAAGAGAGAGGGGGTGGAGGGGATTAATGAAGGTGGTGGTGGAGGGCAAAGAATGAGAGAGGGGGAGGGAGGGCATTAATGGAGGTGATGGAGGGGCAAAGAAGAGAGAGAGAGGGAGGAGGGGGAAGAAGAGGGGGGAAAAGAAGAGGGGAGGAGGGGGAAGAAGAGGAGGTGGGGAAAAGGTGGCAGATATTTAGTGGCTAGCGACCATAGCAGTAGCGCTGGTTGGAAAAGCGCGCTACTAGTAGCTAAACTAGCAGTAGCGCCTTTTCTTCAAGCGCGCTGCTGTTAAGTAGGGCCCACCAGCATAACCGTTGGAAATTAGCAGTAGCGCTCTTTTGACTAAGGGTGCTACTGCTATCTCAACTAGCAGTAGCGCTTTTAGCAGACACGCGCTGCTGATATATGGGTCCCACAGGCTTACCCATAGAAACTTAACTATAGCGCTCCCTGGGGCAAACGCGCTACAACTATTGTCTTAGCTGTAGCGCTTGTTTTCGGGCCATCGCTGCTAATTTATGGCGACCCCGGGGCACCCTTTGGCCCACGTAGTAGTAGCGTTTGTTAACAAACACGACGCTACTGCTAATCTCTACCAGTAGCGCCCTATTTCTTCCGCACTACTAGTAATTAGTAGTAGCGCGTGGTCCATAACCTGCGCTATTAGTAACATTCTACCTATAAGCTTTTCCCTGGTAGTGAAGGCCCATGAAGCTAAAGACGTCGGCCAAGTTTCCTTAAGATGCAAGGCAAGTTAGAGACGTTGTAAGTCACGGGTCATGATATGACCCGGACTCTATTGTAAACCCTAGGGCTTGACCTGTATATAAAGGCAGGTCCCTAGGGCCCAAAAGACTCAAGTCACAACCTCTCGATAGCTAGGTTAGCGATTCAGCACCCTTGTAATCGAGATCTATCCATCAAATACACACAAAGCAGGACGTAGGCTATTACCTCCATAGGAGGGGCCGAACCTGGGTAAACCCGACTCTCTCTCTCTCTCTCTCTCTCTCTTGTTCAACCCCTTAGAGTCGCCACCTAGCGGCGATGGCCTCACACCTAAGTCCTGTTACGAGGACATCTGCCGGGTTGACAAAACCACGACACACACAGTACATCAATGTATATATCAAAGGGAAATCACACTCCTTTATTAACAAATCTCATATTGAGTCTTGATTACAATAAATTTGGCTGAAAGCCAACTCATGAGATAAAACTAAATGCGGAAGACGTAGACGCCAGCGAGTCCATCCGACTCCAAGGACATATCGCCAAGCGTAGAACGGCTCCTCACTCCTGGTCGGGAAAGTACTCTGCAACATGACACGTTGCAGCCGTGTAGGTCAGCATATTGAATATGCCGGCAAGTCACAAAAGAGAAGGGTGAAAATATCATCTATACTATATGCATATATGGTAGGTGGGGCTGTAAGTTTAAGTTTAGCGGAAAGCAAATGTTTCCTCCAACAAGAGGGGGCAAAAGCAAAAATTATAACTACATTGTTGGTTGTTTAATGAGAAGGTTCCACCAACCGTTTCTCATACCCAAGTGAACAATAATACCCAAATCATTAATGTTATTTGTGTTGAGAGTTCCTGATAGTTTCAGTTCCTTTGGCTCAAGTTGTGTATAACCGTGGACACGGCTAATCGATTAGGTTTGGTACTCTAGAGTTTTGCACACTCTCCCCACAAGATTTGATCGCCTCCGTTGAAGTCCTCGCACTGCAGGGTGTTTGAGAACCGGATGATCAAAACATGGTCTTCCAAAGGGTTCCTCTGAGCCACTATCGGTGCCCATCCATTCCTACCGTTCTTCTACATCTTCTAGCACCGCCCGTCCAGAGTCACCACGATGTCCAACCAAGCCAGAGCCCATATTGGCTTGTGGATGTGCAGGTAAGCCTCGGGTCTTGAAGTATCCGTCCGTCTCTTCGTGCCTGGGTGGAACTTTCCGCGTGAATACTGCCACTTCTCGAGAACACCTAGGCTACCACTGGGTCCTCCAAGGTGCCGTTCAAACAATTTCCACCCAGAGGTAATATTGCATCATGAAGTCTTGAAAATCATGAAGTCTTGAAGTCTTGGTCATAAATTAATTCTCACAACTATCATGATAAACACTCAACCAAACCCCGTCTTCTAAAAGCATAGCAAAATAAAATAACGTTTTCCGGGGCCAAAGTGACAAGGGTTTATGGGTGCCTACCACATGATACTACTCAAGAACCAAGTTTCCAAGTACCTACTTTGCATGCAATGGTGGAAAGGTTGAACTAATGCAATAAAAACCATAGGTAACACATGATCAATGTGAACTTGCCTTGCTGACGATCTTCAAACTCGAGTGACTCTAAGTAGCAAGCCTCGTACTCCGGATGATCTAACGAAACAAACAATTCACACAATAAGCATAACCATATCACAACTATGAATAACAGCAAGTAAAAAACTAATAATACTAGAACAATCAATAGCACAAACAAAGAAAAGAAACAAAATTAAACAAGGGATCTATCCAAAACTCCATTGCAAAGCTTCTACTAAAGCTTTAAATGGACCAGTTCAATTATTAATGACGTGCTGGCTAGTGATACGTCTCCAACGTATCTATAATTTATGAAGTATTCATGCCATGTTTACAATAATTCTATATGATTTTGGTATGATTTTATTAGAACTAACCCGGACTGACGCTGTTTTCAGCAGAGCTGCCGTGGTGTTGTTTTTGTGCAGAAATAAAAGTTCTCGGAATGGGCTGAAAATTTACGGAGAATATTTTTGGAAAATATAAAAAATACAAGAGCAAAAAAGCTGGGCCAGGAAGTGACCGAGGAAGCCACAAGCCTGGGGGGAGCCCCCCCCCCTAGGGCGCGCCCCCTGGCTTGTGGACTCCTCGGGCACCGCCTTGACGTGAGACCGACGCCAAAAATTCCTATAAATGCTAAAAACCCCAGAAACAAACCTAGATCGGGAGTTCCGCCATCGCAAGCCTCCAAAGCCACGAAAAACCAATCGGGAGCCCGTTTCGGCACCCTGCCGGAGGGGGAAACCATCACCGGAGGCCATCTTCGTCATCCCAACGGTCTCCATGACGAGGAGGGAGTAGTTCACACTCGGGGCTGAGGGTATGTACCAGTAGCTATGTGTTTGATCTCTCTCTCTCTCTCGTGTTCTTGAGATGACACGATCTTGATGTACCACGAGCTTTATTAATATAGATGAATCATATGGAGTTTTCCCCTCTCTATCTTCTTGTGATGAATTGAGTTTTCCCTTTGAAGTTTTCTTATCGGATTGAGTCTTTAAGGATTTGAGAACACTTGATGTATGTCTTGCGATGGGATATCCATGGTGACAATGGGATGTTCTATTGATCCACTTGATGTATGTTTTGGTGATCAACTTGCGGGTTTCGTGACCTTGGGGATCTATGCATAGGGGTTGGCACACGTTTTCGTCTTGACTCTCCGGTAGAAACTTTGGGGCACTCTTTGAAGTTCTTTGTGTTGGATTGAACATGATGAATCTGAAATTGTGTGATGCATATCGTATAATCAAGCCCATGGCTACTTGTGGTGACATTGGAGTATCTAGGTGACATTAGGGTTTTGGTTGATGTGTATCTTAAGGTGTTATTTTAGTACGAACTCTAGGGATGTTCGTGACACTTATAGGGATAGCTCATAAGATTGATCGGAAAAGATAACTTTGAGGTGGTTTCGTACCCTACAATAATTTCTTCGTTTGTTCTCCGCTATTTGTGACTTTGGAGTGAACTCTTTGTCACGCGTGAGGGATTTACATATGATTCAACTATGTTAACATTGTTGAGAGAACTTGCACTAGTGAAAGTATGAACCCTAGGCCTTGTTTCTAAGCATTGCAATACCGTTTGTGCTCACTTTTATCATTAGTTACCTTGCTGTTTTTATATTTTCAGATTACAAAAACCTATATCTACCATCCATATTACACTTGTATCACCATCTCTTCGCCGAACTAGTGCACCTATACAATTTACCATTGTATTGGGTGTGTTGGGGACACAAGAGACTCTTTGTTATTTGGTTGCAGGGTTGTTTTAGAGAGACCATCTTCATCCTACGCCTCCCACGGATTGATAAACCTTAGGTCATCCACTTGAGGGAAATTTGCTAATGTCCTACAAAACTCTGCGCTTGGAGGCCCAACACGAGTCTACAAGAAGAAGGTTGCGTAGTAGACATCAGCTAGCCCACATGTCATCGGTATGTACGATACTAATGGCGTGGGGAAAGATCACACGCCATCACTAACATGTATCGGACCAGACTGTTGTATTCAAAATACTGGTGGCGTGGAGTTTTGGCGGCACGTCACCAGTAACCTGTTACTCGTGACGTACCAAATATGCCAACGCCACCACTACTTTAAAAAAATAGTGGTGGCTGACGTGGCTTGAGACTGCGTCGGTATTGATACGTCTCCAACGTATATTTAATTTTTGATTGTTCCATGCTATTATATTATCTGTTTTGGATGTTTTATATGCATTAATATGCTATTTTATATTATTTTTGGGACTAACCTATTAATCTAGAGCCTAGTGCCAGTTTCTATTTTTCCTTGTTTTTGAGTATTGCAGATAAGGAATATTAAACGGAGTCCAAACGGAATAAAATCTTCGCGATGATTTTTCTTGGACCAGAAGAAATCTACCAGACTTGGAGATGAAGGCAGGAGACCAGCCGGGAGGCGACAAGCCACCAGGGCGCGCCCCCCTGGCTTGTGGCCCCCCAGCAGGCCTCCTAACCCTATTCTTCGGCCTATAAATTCCCAAATATTCCCCCAATACAGAAAAGAGCCACGAAAATACTTTTCCGCCGCCGGAAGCCTCTGTTCCCGTGAGATCCCATCTTGGAGCCTTTTCCGGTAATCTGCAGGAGGGGGGTTCGATCACGGAGGGCATCTACATCAACTCCATTGCCCCTCCGATGATGCGTGAGTAGTTCACCACAGACCTTTGGGTCCATAGCTAGTAGCTAGATGGCTTCTTCTCTCTCTTTGTTCTTCAATACCATGTTCTTCATGATCTTCATGGAGATCTATCCGATGTAATACTCTTTTGCGGTGTGTTTGTCGAGATCCGATGAATTGTGGGTTTATGATCAGATTATCTATGAATATTATTTGAATCTTCTCTGAATTCTTATATGCATGATTTCATATCTTTGCAAGTCTCTTCGAGTTATTGGTTTGGTTTGGCCAACTAGATTGGTAATTCTTGCAATGGGAGAAGTGCTTAGTTTTGGGTTCAATCATGCGGTGTCCTCACCCAGTGACAAAGTAGGGGTAGCGAGGCACGTATTTGTATTGTTGCCATCGAGGATAAAAAGATGGGGTTTTCATCATATTGCTTGAGTTTATCCCTCTACATCATGTCATCTTACCTAATGTGTTACTCTGTTCTTCATGAACTTAATACTCTAGATGCAGGCAGGAGTCGGTCGATGTGTGGAGTAATAGTAGTAGATGCAGAATCGTTTCGGTCTACTTAACACGGACGTGATGCCTATATTCATAATCATTGCCTTGGATATCGTCATAACTATGCGCTTTTCTATCAATTGCTCGACAGTAATTTGTTCACCCACCGTATTATTTTCCTTCATGAGAGAAGCCTCTAGTGAAACCTATGGCCCCCGGGTCTATTTTCCATATTATATTTTCAGATCTATAAACCAAAAATACTTTTCTGCAATATTTTTACTTTTGTTTTACTTTTCGTTTTAGCAATCTTTTATATCTATCTCTATCAGATCTCATCCTTGCAAATAACCGTGAAGGGATTGACAACCCCTTTATAGCCTTGGGTGCAAGAGTTTGATTGTTTGTGTAGGTGCGAAGATTGGGGACTTGCTCGTATCTCCTACTGGATTGATACCTTGGTTCTCAACAACCGAGGGAAATACTTATCTACTTTGCTGCATCACCCTTTCCTCTTCAAGGGAAAACCAACGCAAGCTCAAGAAGTAGCAAGAAGGATTTCTGGCACCGTTGTCGGGGAGATCTACATCAAGCCTACCAAGTACCCATCACAAACTCATCTCTTGCATTTACATTATTTGCCATTTGCCTCTCATTTTCCTCTCCCCCACTTCTAAAAAGATTTTCAGAAAAAAACAAAAAGATTTGCCTTTTTATTCGCCCTTCTTCCGTTCGTCTTTTCGTTTGCTTTTTGTTTGCTTGTGTGCTAGATTGCTTGCTTTGTCACGATGACTCAAGAGAATACCAAGTTGTGTGACTTCTTCAATACTAATAATAATGATTTTATTAGTACTCCGATTGCTCCCGCCACTAGTGCGGAATCCTATGAAATTAATACCGCTTTGCTTAATCTTGTTATGAAAGAACAATTTTCTGGCCTTCCTAGTGAAGATGCCGCATCCCATCTAAATACTTTCGTTGAGTTGTGTGATATGCAAAAGAAGAAAGATGTGGATAATTATATTGTTAAATTGAAGCTATTTCCGTTCTCACTACGAGATCGTGCTAAAACTTGGTTTTCATCTTTGCCTAAAAATAGTATTGATTCATGGAATAAGTGTAAAGATGCTTTTATTTCCAAGTACTTTCTGCCCGCTAAGATCATCTCCCTTAGGAACGATATAATGAATTTTAAGCAACTTGATCATGAGCATGTTGCACAATCTTGGGAGAGGATGAAACTAATGATTAGAAATTGCCCCGCGCATGGTTTGAGTTTATGGATGATTATACAATTTTTTTATGCGGGATTGAATTTTGCTTCTAGGAATCTTTTAGATTCCGCCTCGGGTGGTACTTTTATGGAAATCACATTAGGAGAAGCTACTAAACTCCTAGATAATATTATGGCAAATTACTCTCAATGGCATACCGAAAGATCTCCTACTAGTAAAAAATTGCATGCTATTGAAGAAATAAATACTTTGAGTGAAAAGATGGATGAATTAATGAAATTGTTTGCTAGTAAGAGTGCACCTATTGATCCTAATGATATGCCTTTGTCTTATTTGATTGGAAATAATAATGAATCTATGGATGTGAATTTTGTTGGTAGGAATAATTTTGGTAATAACGCGTATAGAGGTAATTTCAATCCTAGGCCGTTTCCTAGTAATTCCTCTAATAATTATGGTAATTCCTACAACAATTCTCATGGAAATTATAATAAGATGCCCTCTGATCTTGAGAATAATATCAAAGAATTTATTAGTTCGCAAAAGGGTTTCAATGCTATGATTGAAGAAAAATTGCTCAAGATTGATGATTTGGCTAGGAATGTTGATAGAATTTCGCTTGAGATTGATTCTTTGAAAATTATATCTACTCCACCAAGCATGATATTAATGAGTCTTTAAAATCTATGAGAATTTTTATTGATGAGTGTAAGGAAAGAACCGCTAGAATGCGTGCTAAGCGTGAATGGCTTGAAAAAGTGTGTTCTCGTGATAATATTGATGAAGATCTTAAAGTGATTGATGTGACTCCTATTGAATCTTTGTTTTCTAATATAAATCTTGATAAAGATGGGACTGGAGATAAGTCAACTTTATTTAAAAGGCGTCCCAATAATTCGGAGTTTATAGATCTTAATGCTAAGATTGATAAAAGTGGGATTGAAGAGGTCAAAACTTTAATTAGCAATGAACCCACTCTTTTGGATTTCAAGGACTTTAATTATGATAGTTGTTCTTTGATTGATTTTATTTCCTTGTTGCAATCCATGTTGAATTCTCCACATGCTTATAATCAAAATAAAGCTTTTACTAAACATATCGTGGATGCTATGATGAAATCTTTTGAAGAAAAACTTGAGTTGGAAGTTTCTATACCTAGGAAGCTTTATGATGAGTGGGAACCTACTATTAAGATTAAAATTAAAGATTTTGAGTGCCATGCTTTGTGTGATTTGGGTGCTAGCGTTTCCACGATTCCGAAAACTTTATGTGATGTGCTAGGTTTCCATGAATTTGATGATTGCTCTTTAAATTTGCATCTAGCGGATTCCACCATTAAGAAACCTATGGGAAGGATTAATGATGTTCTTATTGTTGCAAATAGTAATTATGTGCCCGTAGATTTCATTGTTCTTGATATAGATTGCAATCCTACATGTCCTATTATTCTTGGTAGACCTTTCCTTAGAACGATCGGTGCAATTATTGATATGAAAGAAGGAAACATTAGATTCCAATTTCCATTAAGGAAAGGCATGGAACACTTTCCTAGAAAGAAAATAAAATTACCTTATGAATCTATTATGAGAGCTACTTATGGATTGCATACCAAAGATGACAATACCTAGATCTATTGCGTTATGCCTAGCTAGGGGCGTTAAACAATAGCGCTTGTTGGGAGGCAACCCAATTTTATTTTTATGCTTTTGTTTTTGCTTCTGTTTTTGAGTGCTTTACACATTATTACCTCTGTAGTAATTGTGTTTTCTTGTTTTAATTAGTGTTTGAGACAAGTAAGACCTTTGGGATGGTCTACGGTGATTGTGATTTGATTTTGCTGAAAAACAGAAACTTTTGCGCTCAGTCCAGGAATTTTATAAATTCACCAGAGCGTCTAATGAGTCTGAAATTTTTACACAAAATTTATATAAAAATTTCCCTGATTTTCCTAATTTTTCAGAATTTTTGGAGTTACAAAAGTATTCGAAGTCTATAGATTGCTACAGACTGTTCTGTTTTAGACAGATTCTGTTTTCTTTGTGTTGTTTGCTTATTTTGATGTATCTATGGGTTGTATCGGGGGGTATGAACCATGGAGAAGTTGTAATACAGTAGATATTACGCCAATATAAATAAATAATGAGTTCACAACAGTACCTAAAGTGGTGATTTATTTTTCTTATACTAACGGATCTCACGAGTTTTCTGTTGAGTTTTGTGTTGTGAAGTTTTCAAGTTTTGGGTAAAGATTTGATGGACTATGGAATAAGGAGTGGCAAGAGCCTAAGCTTGGGGATGCCCAAGGCACCCCAAGCCATATTCAAGGATACCAAAGAGCCTAAGCTTGGGGATTCCCCGGAAGGCATCCCCTCTTTCGTCTTCAATCCATCGGTAAATTTACTTGAGGCTATATTTTTATTCACCACATGATATGTGTTTTGCTTGGAGCGTCTTGTATGATATGAGTCTTTGCTTTTTAGTTTGCCACAATCATCCTTGCTGTACACATCTTTTGAGGGGGACACAAATTAATCGTGAATTTATTAGAATACTCTATGTGCTTCACTTATATCTTTTGAGCTAGGCAATGTTGCTCTAGTGCTTCACTTATATCTTTTTAGAGGACGGTGGTGTTTTATTTTATAGAAATAATTGAACTCTCGTACCTCACTTATATTATTTTTAGAGTCTTTAAACAGCATGGTAATTGGTTTAGTTTATGGATTTAGTCCTAATATAATGGGCATCCAAGAGGAAAATACGAAGGAGAACCTGGGTACCAGCGCACCCTATATGTAAAAAGAATTTAATAATTCAAAAAATTCCAGATCTTTTTTGGTATCAAACATGATCAAGTATTGTAGTCGTATAAAAAGATTCGCTAGAGAATAACTTTCGTTGCATCCTGGGTCGAAGATTCGGCAAAGAATGCTATATACAAGTACTATAAACGCTATATTGTCGTCATAAACTTGTCATTTTTGCCCTGAAGTCAATATGAATCATTTCTTGTCCAAACTTTTTATACTAGTACAATACATGATCATGTTTGATTCCGAACAAGATTTGGAATTTTTTGAACTTGCTTTGAATTACTAATTTTTTTGGCGCATATAGGGTGCGCGCGTACCCAAGAGCACCAAGTTCCTGTCCGCATCCAAGAGGGATATAATAAAAACTTTCATATAAAGTGCATTGAATACTATGAGAAGTTTGATTCCTTGCATATAGTTTTGAGATATAAAGATGATGATATGAGAGTCATGCTAGTGAGTAATTGTGGATTGGTAGAAATACTTGTGTTAAAGTTTGTGATTCCCGTAGCATGCACGTATGGTGAACCGTTATGTAACGAAGTCGGAGCATGATTTGTTTAATGATTGTCATCCTTTGTGTGAGGGTCGGGAGCGCGCGATGGTTAACTCCTACCAACCTCTCCCCTAGGAGCATGCGTCTAATACTTTGCTTCGATAACTAATAGACTTTTGCAATAAGTATGTGAGTTCTTTATGACTAATGTTGAGTCCATGGATTATACGCACTCTCACCCTTCCACCTTTGCTAGCCTCTCTAGTACCGCGCAACTTTCGCCGGTGCATTAAACCCACCATATACCCTTCCTCAAAATAGCCATATATCTCGGAATGGCTATTATGGCATTTCCATAGCTATTCCGAGATATATTGCCATGCAACTCCCACCGTTCCGTTTTTCATGACACGCACCATCATTTTCATATTGCTTTGCATGATCGTAAGATAGCTAGCATGATGTTTTCATGGCTTGTCCGTTTTTTGATGTCATTTGCTAGGCTAGATCATTGCACATCCTGGTACTCCACCGGAAGCATTCATATAGAGTCATATTTTGTTCTAGGTATCGAGTTGTAATTCTTGAGTTGTAAGTAAATAAAAGTGTGATGATCTTCATTATTAGAGCATTGTCCCGTGAGAGAAAAGGATGATGGAAACTATGATTCCCTCACAAGTTGGGATGAGTCTCCGGACTTTACAAATAATAAAAGAGGCCAATGAAACCCAAATAAAAAAAAGAGGCCAAAGATGCCCACCAAAAAAAGAGAGAGAAAGAGAGAAGGGAGAATGCTACTATCTTTTTCCACACTTGTGCTTCAAAGTAGCACCATGATCTTCATGATAGAGAGTCTCCTATTTTGTCACTTTCATATAACTAGTGGAATTTTTCATAATTATGCACAACCACTTAGTTTCTTTTTTGAGCTTTCATACACTTATAGCTCTAGTGCAGCCGTTGCATGGCAATCCCTACTCACTCACATTGATATCTATTGATGGGCATCTCCATAGCCTGTTGATACGCCTAGTTGATGTGAGACTATCTTCTCCTTTTTCCTCACAACCTCCACCATATTCTATTCCACCTATAGTGCTATATCCATGGCTCACGCTCATGTATTGCGTAAGAGTTGAAAAGGTTTGAGAACATAAAAGGTGTGAAACAATTGCTTGACTTGTCATCGGGGTTGTGCATGATTTAAATACTTTGTGTGGGGAAGATGGAGCATAGCCAGACCATATGATTTTGTAGGGATAGCTTTCTAAGGCCATGTTATTTCGAAAGGACACAATTGCCTTGTTAGTATGCTTGAAGTATTATTGTTTTTATGTTAATATTAAAGTTTTGTTTTGAATCTTGCGGATCTGAATATTCATGCCACAATAAAGAATATTACATGGATAAATATGTTAGGTAGCATTCCACATCAAAAATTCTGTTTTTATCATTTACCTACTCGAGGACGAGCAAGAATTAAGCTTGGGGATGCTTGATACGTCTCCAACGTATCTATAATTTTTTATTGTTCCATGCTATTATATTATCTGTTTTGGATGTTTTATATATGCATTAATATGCTATTTTATATTATTTTTGGGACTAACCTATTAATCTAGAGCCTAGTGCCAGTTTCTGTTTTTTCCTTGTTTTGAGTATTGCAGATAAGGAATATTAAATGGAGTCCAAACGGAATAAAATCTTCGCGATGATTTTTCTTGGACCAGAAGAAACCTACCAGACTTGGAGATGAAGGCAGGAGACCTGCCGGGAGGCGACAAGCCACCAGGGCGTGCCCCTAGGGGGCGCCCCCCTGGCTTGTGGCCCCCCAGCAGGCCTCCTAACCCTATTCTTCGGCCTATAAATTCCCAAATATTCCCCCAATACCGAAAAGAGCCACGAAAATACTTTTCCGCCGCCGGAAGCCTCTGTTCCCGTGAGATCCCATCTTGGAGCCTTTTCCGGTAATCTGCCGGAGGGGGGTTCGATCACGGAGGGCATCTACATCAACTCCATTGCCCTGCGATGATGCGTGAGTAGTTCACCACAGACCTTCAGGTCCATAGCTAGTACCTAGATGGCTTCTTCTCTCTCTTTGTTCTTCAATACCATGTTCTTCATGATCTTCATGGAGATCTATCCGATGTAATACTCTTTTGCGGTGTGTTTGTCGAGATCCGATGAATTGTAGGTTTATGATCAGATTATCTATGAATATTATTTGAATCTTCTCTGAATTCTTATATGCATGATTTCATATCTTTGCAAGTCTCTTCGAGTTATTGGTTTGGTTTGGCCAACTAGATTGGTAATTCTTGCAATGGGAGAAGTGCTTAGTTTTGGGTTCAATCTTGCGGTGTCCTCACCCAGTGACAAAGTAGGGGTAGCGAGGCATGTATTTGTATTGTTGCCATCGAGGATAAAAAGATGGGGTTTTCATCATATTGCTTGAGTTTATCCCTCTACATCATGTCATCTTACCTAATGCGTTACTCTGTTCTTCATGAACTTAATACTCTAGATGCAGGCAGGAGTCGGTCGATGTGTGGAGTAATAGTAGTAGATGCGGAATCGTTTCGGTCTACTTGACACGGACGTGATGCCTATATGCATAATCATTGCCTTGGATATCGTCATAACTATGCGCTTTTCTATCAATTGCTCGACAGTAATTTGTTCACCCACCATATTATTTTCCTTCATGAGAGAAGCCTCTAGTGAAACCTATAGCCCCCGGGTCTATTTTCCATATTATATTTTCAGATCTATAAACCAAAAATACCAAAAATACTTTGTTGCAATCTTTTTACTTTTGTTTTACTTTTCGTTTTAGCAATCTTTTATATCTATCTCTATCAGATCTCATCCTTGCAAATAACCGTGAAGGGGTTGACAACCCCTTTATAGCGTTGGGTGCAAGAGTTTGATTGTTTGTGTAGGTGCGAAGATTGGGGACTTGCTTGTATCTCCTACTGGATTGATACCTTGGTTCTCAACAACTGAGGGAAATACTTATCTACTTTGCTGCATCACCCTTTCCTCTTCAAGGGAAAACCAACGCAAGCTCAAGAAGTAGCAGGTATTTCCCCAAAGAGGAAGGGATGATGCAGCACAAGGATGGTAAGTATTTCACTCAGTTATGAAACCAAGGTTATCGAACCAGTAGGAGGATCACCACCACCCAATACGCAGCACCTGCACACAAATAACAAATATTTTCAACCCGACGCGAAAGAGAGGTTGTCAATCTCTCTACGGTAAAAAGATAGATTAGGTAGTGATAGATATGAGAGATAGATCTCTCAAGAACACAAAATAAAAAGAGCAAATAAAATATGCAGCAATATGTTTTTCGGTTTTTGGTTTTGTAGATATGAAAACAAAGAGGCAAAAAGATAGATCGGAAAGCAATATGTTGGAAAAGTAGACCCGGGGGCCGTAGGATTCACTAGTGGCTTCTCTCATGAGTATAGCGCATGGTGGGTGAACAAATTACTGTTGGGCAATTGATAGAAGATCAAATAATCATGACGATATCCAAGGCGATGATCATTATATAGGCATCACGTCCAAGATAAGTAGACCGGCTCCTGCCTGCATCTACCACTATTACTCCACACATCGACCGCTATCCAGCATGCATCTAGTGTATTAAGTTCATGGAAAAACGGAGTAATGAAATAAGAACGATGACATGATGTAGACAAGATCTATTAATGTAGGAATAGACCCCATCTTGTTATCCTTAATGGCAATGATACATGCGTGCCTTGCTGCCCCTTCTATCACTGGGAAAGGACACCACAAGATCAAACCCATCACAAAGCACCTCTTCCCATGGCAAGAAAAATCGATCTAGTTGGCCTAACTAAACCAAAGATTCGAAGAAGAAATACGAGGCTATAAGTAATCATGCATATAAGAGATCAAAGAAGACTCAAATAATATTCATGGCTAGAAACTGATCATGAACTCAAAATTCATCGGATCCCAACAAACACACCGCAAAAGTTTACATCAAATAGATCTCCAAGAGACCATTGTATTGAGAATCATAAGAGAGAGAGAGAGAGGAAGCCATCTAGCTACTTCCTATGGACCCGTAGGTCTATGGTGGACTACTCACGCATCATCGGAGAGGCACCTATGAAGAAGATGAACCCCTCCGTGATGGTGTTTAGATTGGATCTCGAGGTTCTAGAACTTGCGGCGGCTAGAATTGTGTTTCATCGACTCCCCTGGGGTTTTCGGAATATTTGGTAATTTATAGGCATCAGAGGCGGTGCAGAGGGGCCCCGTGGAGGGCACAACCCATCAGGGCGCGCCCTGGTGGGTTATGCTCTCCACAGCCCACTTTCCTGGCTCTTCTTCGGCCCACTGGGTGTCTTCTCGTCCAGAAAAAATCTCCAGAAATTTTCGTCGCGATTGGACTCCGTTTGGTATTGATATTCTGCGAAGTAAAAAACAAGCAAAAACTGCAACTAGCACTTTGGCAAAAACAAGCAAATACTCAAGCATGTCAACAAGCAACCATGTCTTTCAAAATATCAACACTAAAGAAAGTTATCCCTAGCCCATCAAGCTCAATCATTGATCCATTCATGAAACACACTCAAATATTAGCTATGCCCAATGCTCAAGTATGATCATAGTGCCCCCTAGTTGGTGCTTTATAAGAGAAGATGGAGACTCAAAGTAAAAAATAAAAATTGCATAAAGTAAATAGATAGGCCCTTCGCAGAGGGAATTAGGGATTTGTAGAGGTGCCAGAGCTCAAAGTTTAAATTGAGAGAGAAAAACATTTTGGGTGGCATGCCTTTCCTGTCAACGAAAACGACAAAGTAGCTCACAATACTTTCCATGCTAGATATATCATAGGCGGTTCC
The DNA here is from genome assembly GCA_039707655.1 of Elymus sibiricus. Taxonomy (NCBI): domain Eukaryota; kingdom Viridiplantae; phylum Streptophyta; class Magnoliopsida; order Poales; family Poaceae; genus Elymus; species Elymus sibiricus. Next base: position 185,539,572 of record CM077675.1, on the reverse strand, counting down.
CAAACAGAAAATAAAGTTTATTCCTTTTTCCACCAAACTTTCACTTTCCATGGCGGGCCGTATCCACGGTTGCCTTCCATACCAACACTTTCCAAGGAATTTATTATTTGACAACATAAAGTAAATATTTTTTTTCTTTTTTCATTTCGGGAATGGGCATCCCTATTACCGCCGCACTCTCATGCAATGACAAGTGAATAAACACTCATCTTGAGAATAACACATCTAGCATGGAAAAATATTGGACACTCCCCACCGTTTCATGAGCGGTACGAGCACATAAAAGAGAAAAATTATTTTGAAAATTTAGAGATGGCACATACAAATTTGCTTGGAACGGCATGGAAATACCACATATAGGTAGGTATGGTGGCCTCATAAGGTAAAACTTGGTTTAAGGATTTTGGATGCACAAGTAGAATTTCTACTTAGTACAAATGGAGGCTAGTAAATAGATTGAGAAGCAACCAAACCAAGAAACGAAAATTCACATAAGCGAGCATTGAGCATAAGTAACACCGAATAATGCACCATAAGTAGGATATAACTTCATTGCATAACTATTGAATTTCGTCCATGCATAAGGAATCACAAACCTTAACACCAATATTCCTACTAAAGCACAATTACTCACTAACATGGCTCACATATTACTATCATCATGTTTCAAAACTATTACAAAGAATCAAGTTTAATTTACCCAATGATCTTCATGAAAGTTTTTATTATATCCTCCTTGGATATCTATAACTTTGGGACTAGTTTCATATATTGCCATTGCTTTTTGGCAAGCTCAAACAAATTTAAGTGAAGCACATGAGCATAAAGATTTCATCTCTCAAAATAGTATAAGTGAAGCATGAGAGGATTTCTTCAAAAATTACTAACTCTAAAATTAATCTAAGTGAATCATGAGAGTATTTCTACAAAAAATTCCAAGCACATCGTGCTCAAAAAGATATAAGTGAAGCACTAGAGCAATTCTATAGCTCAAAAAGTTTAAGTGAAGCATATAGAGCAATTCTAACAAATGATAGCATAATTTTGGCTCTCTCAAATAGGTGTGTCCAGCAAGGATACAAGTGACAAACTAACAAACAAAACAAGCAAAGATACAAGACGCTCCAACCAAAACTCATGATATGTGACGAATAAAAATATAGCTCCAAGTAAAATACCGATGGTTGTTAGAAGAAAGAGGGGATGCCAGTCGGGGGCATCCCCAAGCTTAGTTGCTTGTTTCTCTTTGGATATATCTTGGGGGTGCTGTATCATCCCCAAGCTTAGGCTCTTTTCACTCCTTATTCCTTCATCCATCGTGATCTCACCCAAAACTTGAAAACTTCAATCACACAAAACTCAACAAAATCTTCGTGAGATCCGTTAGTATAATAAAGCAAATCACTAATTTAGGTGTTGTTGCAAACCCATTCATATTTTATTATTGCATTATACCTACTGTATTTTAACTTTACCATGGCTCATACCCTGCAATATAACCCGTAAATTCATCAAAACAAGCACACAATGCAACGAAAACAGAATATGTCTTAAACAGAATAGTCTGTAGTAATCTATACTATAACCATACTTCTGTAACTCTAAAAATTCTGAAACATTAGGACAACGTAAGAAATTTGTATATAAACATTGTGTTAAAATTTCAGCTCAAGATCACGTTCCAGTGAAAAATGAAAATTCATATACTGGATGCAAAGTTTCTATTTCAGATGCAGCATCGCTTCTACTCATTTCATGAATCATCCTAAAGGCTCTACTTGGCACAAACACTAAATAAACCATAAAAACACAATCGTAACAGAGGCATAATTGTGCCAACACTCAAAAACAGAAAGGAAAAAAGCAAAAATTTATTTATTCATTGGGTTGCCTCCTAACAAGCGCTATCGTTTTACGCCCCTAGCTAGGCATAACGCATAGATTCAAGTATTGTCATCCTTGGTTTTGGATCCATAGGATGCCCTCATGATTGACTCATATGGTCGCTTAATTCTTGTTCTAGGGAAGTGTTCCATACCCTTTCTCAAGAGAAATTGAAAACGAATATTGCCTTCTTTCATATCAATCACGGCACCTATAGTGCGTAAAAACGGTCTACCAAGTATAATAGGAGAAGACGGATTGCAATCAATATCAAGCACAATAAAATCTATGGGCACATAGTTCATATTTGCAAGAATAAGAACATCATTAATTCTTCCCAAAGGCTTTTTAATAGTAGAATCCGCCAAGTGCAAATTAAGAGAACATTCTTCAATATTGGTGAGACCAAGCACATCACATAGAGATTTCGGAATCATGGAAACACTAGCACCCAAATCACATAAATCAAAGCACTCATAATTTTTAATATTGACTTTAATAGTAGGTTCCCACTCATCATGTAATTTTCTAGGAATAGAAATCTCCAACTCCAACTTTTCTTCAAAAGATTTCATCATGGCATCGACGATATGTTTAGTAAAAGCTTTATTTTGCTCATAAGCATGGGGTGAATTCAACATGGATTGCAACAAATAAATACATTCAATCAAAGAGCAACTATCATAATTAAAGTCTTTGCAATCCAAAATAGTGGGCACATCACTAGTTAAAGTTTTGACCTCTTCAAACCGACTTTTATCAAAATTTTCATCAAGATTTTCACCCTCCAAATTATTGGGACGCCTTCTAGCTAAAGTTGAATCTACTTCAGTCCCTTTATCATCAATATTAATATTACTAAACAAAGAATCAATACTAGAAACACCAACCACTTTAAGATCTTCATCTTTTTTTATGAAAGCAATCACTAGAAAACGATTTTTCTAAGATTTCTCTTTTAGCTCTAAGCATAGCGGTTCTTTTCTTACTTTCATCCATAGAGACATATAAAGATTTAATTGATTCATCAATCTTAGGCACAAAAGCTTTCAACTTGAGATTTTCAACATCATGAGAAATTCTATCAATGCTTCTAGACATATCATCAATCTTATTCAACTTTTCTTCTATCGTAGTATTGAAAGCCTTTTGCGCATTGATAAATTCTTTAATATTACTCTCAAGATCAGAGGTGTTCCTATTATTATTGTAAGAAGAATTACCATAATTATTAGAGGAATTTCCAGGAAAAGGCCTAGGATTAAAATTACCTCTATAAGCATTGTTATTGAAATTGTTTCGTGAGACAAAGTTCACATCTACGGAATCACTATTTTGCTGAATCAAGGTAGACAAAGGCACATCATTAATATCAATAGGAGCATTTTTACTAGCAACCAATTTCATCAAAGCATCAACCTTATCACTCAAAGTACTAATTTCTTCAACCGAATTAACTTTTTTACTAGTAGGTGCTCTTTCGGTATGCCATTGTGAATAATTTGCCATGATATTATCTAGCAATTTAGTAGCTTCACTCAAAGTAATTTCCATAAAAGTACCACCCGCGGCGGAATCTAAAAGATTTCTAGAGACAAAATTCAATCCCGCATAAATTTTTTGTATGATCCTCCAAAGATTTAACCCATGAGTAGGACGATTTCTTAGCATCAACTTCATTCTTTCCCAAGATTGTGCAACATGTTCATGCTCAAGTTGCATAAAATTCATGATTTGTGTCCTAAGGGAAATAATTTTCACGGGCGGAAAATACTTAGTGATAAAAGCATCCTTGCACTTATTCCAAGAATCGATACTATTGTGAGGCAAAGAAGAAAACCAAATTTTTGCACGATCCCGCAAGGAAAAAGGAAATAATTTCAACTTCACTATATCATTGTCCACATCTTTTTTCTTTTGCATATCACACAATTCTACGAACGTGTTTAGATGGGACGTGGCATCCTCATTAGCAGTGCCGGCAAATTGATCTTTCATGACAAGATTCAACAAAGCAGCATTAATATCACAAGACTCCGCACTAGTGGCGGGAGGAGCAATCGGAGTACTAATAAAATCATTGTTATTAGTATTGGAAAAATCACACAACTTGGTGTTTTCTTGAGTCATCGTGACTACGCAAACAAGATTGCAAGCAAGGAAGGGATCCGGCGAGAAAAAGGCAAACGAAAAAGAGGGCGAATAAAGCGGCAAATTGGTGAAGTGGGGGAGAGGAAAACGAGAGGTAAATGGCAAATAATGTAATTGCAAGGAGATGAGATTTGTGATTAGGAACCTGGTAGATGATGATGGAGTCCCCTCGGCGCCTACGATAGGCACGTAGAAGAGACCGCTTCCTCCCCGGCAACGGCGCTAGAAATTCCTTTGATGTGGCTTGAGACTGCATCGGTATTTCCCCAAAGAGGAAGGGATGATGCAGCACATCGACGGTAAGTATTTCCCTCAGTTATGAAACCAAGGTTATCGAACCAGTAGGAGGATCACCACCACCCAATAAGCAGCACCTGCACACAAATAACAAATACTTGCAACCCGACGCGAAAGAGAGGTTGTCAATCTCTCTACGGTAAAAAGATAGATTAGGTAGTGATAGATAGGAGAGATAGATCTCTCAAGAACACAAAATAAAAAGAGCAAATAAAATATGCAGCAATATGTTTTTCGGTTTTTGGTTTTGTAGATCTGAAAACAAAGAGGCAAAAAGATAGATCGGAAAGCAATATGTTGGAAAAGTAGACCCGAAGGTCGTAGGATTCACTAGTGGCTTCTCTCATGAGTATAGCGCATGATGGGTGAACAAATTACTGTTGGGCAATTGATAGAAGATCAAATAATCATGACGATATCCAAGGCGATGATCATTATATAGGCATCACATCCAAGATAAGTAGACCGACTCATGCCTGCATCTACCACTATTACTCCACACATCGACCGCTATCCAGCATGCATCTAGTGTATTAAGTTCATGAAAAAACGGAGTAATGCAATAAGAACGATGACATGATGTAGACAAGATATATTCATGTAGGAATAGACCCCATCTTGTTATCCTTAATGGCAACGATACATGCGTGCCTTGCTGCCCCTTCTGTCACTGGAAAAGGACACCGCAATATCGAACCCATCACAAAGCACCTCTTCCCATGGCAAGAAAAATCGATCTAGTTGGCCTAACTAAACCAAAGATTCGAAGAAGAAATACGAGGTTATAAGTAATCATGCATATAAGAGATCAAAGAAGACTCAAATAATATTCATGGATAGAAACTGATCATGAACTCAAAATTCATCGGATCCCAACAAACACACCGCAAAAGTTTACATCAAATAGATCTCCAAGAGACCATTGTATTAAGAATCATAAGTGAGAGAGAGGAAGACATCTAGCTACTGCCTACGGACCCATAGGTCTATGGTGGACGACTCACGCATCATCAGAGAGGCACCTATGAAGAAGATGAACCCCTCCGTGATGGTGTTTAGATTGGAACTCGAGGTTCTGGAAGTTGCGGCGGCTGGAATTGTGTTTTGTCGACTCCCCTAGGGTTTTCGGAATATTTGGGATTTATAGGCATTAGAGGCGGTGCAGAGGGGCCCCGTGGAGGGCACAACTCATCAGGGCGTGCCGGGGGGGCCCTGGCGCGCCCTGGTGGGTTGTGCTCTCCATAGCCCACCTTCCTGGCTCTTCTTTGGCCCACTGGGTTTCTTCTGGTCCAGAAAAAATCTCCAAAAAGTTTCGTCGCGATTGGACTCCGTTTGGTATTGATATTCTGCGAAGTAAAAAAACAAGCAAAAATAGCAATTGGCACTTTGGCACTATGTCAATAGGTTAGTCCCAAAAAATGATATAAAGTTATCATAAAATGATTGTAAAACATCCAAGAATGATAATATAACAACATGGAACAAGCAAAAATTATAGATCGTTGGAGACGTATCAGTGGCATGAATAAAAAATGAGGCGCCAGCAATTAACGTTGTGGCTAGCCATTTCTCTACTAGTGCAAAGTTCATAAGTAGTGGAGAACATAAGATGAAATTGTTGTAGGTAGTAGAGCCACCTCAAAGTTATCCTTTCCGATCAATCTATTGAGATATTTCTATAGGTGTCACAAACAGCCCTAGAGTTCGACTAAAATAACACCAATGATACATATCAGTCAACCCTAATGTCACCTCAAGTATTCGTGGGTTAATTATTCGACATGCATAAAACAATTTCAGATTCATCATATTCAATCCAACACAAAGAACTTCAAAGAGTACCCCAAGATTTCTATCGGAGAAAGTAGGATGAAAACGTGCAATCAACCCATGTGCATAGATCCCCCAAGGTCACCGGAATCCGCAAGTTGATACCATAACATATATCAAGTGAATCAATAGAATACCCCAATGTCACCACGGGTATCCACATGCAAGACATACATCAAGTGTTCTCAAACCCAAAGTATTCAATCCAACATAACGAGATCTCAAAGGGAAAGATTCAATTCGTCACAACAAGATAGCAAGGGACAAACACCATATGATCCAACTATATTAACAAATCCCATGATACATCAAGATCGTGACATCTCAAGAACATGAGAGAGAGAGATCACATAGCTACTGGTACATACCCTCAGCCCCGAGGGTGAACTACTCCCTCCTCGTCATGGACACCATCGGGATGATGAAGATGGCCTCCGGTGATGATTCCCCCCTCCGACAGGGTGCCGCAACAAGGCTCCAGATGAGTTTTCTTCGGTACACAGGCTTGCGGCGGTGGAGCGGAAGTTCTTGGTTTATTTCTGAGGGTTTCTGTATATATAGGATTTTTCGGCGTTGGAATCATGCTAACCGGAGCCGCGAGGGGCCCACAAGCTATCAGGGCGCGCCTAGGGGGGTGAGCGCGCTTTGTTGGCTTGTGGCTAGCAAGTGGCCACCCTCCGGTGGTTCTTCGCTCCGGTATTTCTCATATTGTCCAGTAAAAATCGTCAACAAGTTTCGGGCGATTCTCAGAACTTTTATTTTCTGCATAAAAAACACCATGGTAATTCTACTGAAAACAGTGTCAGTCCGGGTTAGTTCTAATTAAATCATATAAAATGCATCAAAACAATATAAAAGTATTGTAAACAGGCATGAGTACTTCATAAATTATCGATACATTGGAGACGTATCACCCAGCTTTCGTAGTTTTGAGCATAGCAAACAACTCGTTGGCACTTTTCTCCATCCCATTCATGTTGTAACTCATGATAAAACCATCGTAAGATGGGGGAGTGAAGCAGGAACAATATCTGTACCGAGTGTTGGAGGAATTCCAAATTCTAGAGAAGCTAGTCTATCAACATAGCCAGCATGCTTTACTATATACTCACTCATTGAGGAACCTTCTGTCATCTTACATTCAATCAAGGACTTGGTTATTTCAAAACATTCAGTCCTTGCCTGCTTCTTGTACAGATGTTCCAGTGACCCAATTAATTATGAACTTGGTGGTAGATCGTTCAAAATGTTTCTTTAGCTCGGGATCCATGCAAGTTAACATGAGGCACTGGACTGACTCATAGTCATTACTACGAGCAGTGAAAGCAGCTACGAATTCTGGTGGTGCACCCTTTGCAGCAGGATCACCTAGGGGTTGATCCAACACAAACTCCTTAGCACTCCTGAGAACAAATCTCAGGTTCCGGATCCAATCCGCATAGTTTCCACCATTTGCAGCCAACTTTTCTTTCTCTAACATAGGGCTAAGTTGAACATATTGCGAGCCATTGATCTACAACGATAAACACAAATTTTATTTAGACATATTTCACAATTAATTTGCACTATTATTAAACAATTTTAATTTAAAGTTCACTCCCACTAAATCAATATCTCTCAGAATTGATTAGTAAGTGATTCAAGACCCTGAACTTATTCTCAGCCATTGATGTGGACATCACTGATGACGTGAACCGATAGGAAATCTTTTGCCGATCATATCTCCACATGACTCTTGTTCATCCTTTGATGCTTTGTGCTTCGAACTCAGAATGATTCTGCTAGAACTTCAAGATAACTGAGTGCTATCTGCTTTGCTAGGTCTGACCTAACCTGTCTTACACATCACAGACCGTTTGTATTCATGTGGACATGACGCACTCTGGAAAGTTATGCATTATAGACGGTTTGCAACACTGGGAAGGGCACCTTTTAACTTGATATTTTCAGTGAGTGATCACCCTAATAATTGGCTACTGTGCAATCAAAGATGCAAACAACAAAGGGATAAACATCTCAGGCAATTCATAAAAGCATGATATGGTATATCCCTGTGTGCTGGGGACGATTCTTCGGCATGATACTTCAGTCACCGCCATGGTCTCCTGCGCCGGGTGAAGCCTCCTTGCTCCGAGGTCCTCCGTAGCATGACCTTCACATCTTTCGATAATAAAATAACAAGTTTGACATGTAGGTCTTTAAAGTGACAATCCATTGGCTCCAGCCATCATGTCGTACGGTGACGCGCAGGTCGCTTAACGTTACATCATATAACCATCTCATACATAAACAAATTATCATGACGAAGACTATACCACATCACATGCAATCCTGCAAAACCAAGTTAGACGTCCTCTAATCGATTTTGGCAATTTTAATTACGTGGTTTCTAGGGTTTCAGGATAACACTAGCTACCTACGTCCACCATTAAGGTGATAATCCTTGTTGCTAGATTAAGTTTCGGGGTGTGTGAGGGAAGAGACTTAATTAAAAATCTCTAGGCCCGCACTAAACTTCGTCGATACGCGTGACCCCCTAGAAGATCGAACATCTTCATATCCCTCTTGCGTACACGACGGTTCACTATTCTTGACTATGATTGATAACCCACAAGTGTAGGGGATCGTTTGTAGCCTTTTTCGATAAGTAAGAGTGTCGAACCCAACTAGGAGCTAAAGGTAGAACAAATATTCCCTCAAGTTCTATCGACCACCAATACAACTCTATGCACACTAATGCTTGCTTTACCTAGAACAAGTATGAAACTACTTTGCGGGAATAAAACTAGAAGTACTTTGCAAGAAAATAAAGAACGTGGAAATAAAAGTTAGGTGTTGTTTTAATAAAATAACAATAAAATTAAATAACTTAGTGGAAAGCTTTTTGTGTAACGCAAGAGAAAGATTGTCCCTAGGCAATTGAATATAATATGATAGATACTTGTTATATGCAATGAGGGAGAGGCATACGCTAACACACTTTCCGTACTTGGATCATATGCACTTATGATTGGAACTCTAGCAAGCATCCACGACTACCAAAGTTCATTAAGGTAAAACCCAACATAGCATTAAGTATCAAGTCCCCTTTACTCCCATACGCAACAACCCACCTACTCGTGTTTGTGCTTCTGTCACTCATGCAACCCACCATAGGCAAATCATGAACATATTGCAACACCCTACAGCGGGGATCCCTCACATTTGCGCGACACGGAGGGCACCATAGGACAGCACCATATCTACATACAACTCACATCCATAACATCATACCACAATTAACCCATAGGACAAAAGAGATCTACTCAAACATCATAGGATAGCCAAATATCATTGGGAAATAATATATGGAGTTGAGCACCATGTTTAAGTAGAGATTATAGCGGGGAATAGAGGTGTTACACCGCTGCATAGAGGGGGAGAGAGTTGGTGTTGACGGCGGCGAAGTTGTTGGTGTAGATCGCCGTCACGATGATTGCCCCGGCGGCGTTCCGGTGCCATCGGGAGAGAGGGGGAGAGAGCCCCCTCCTTCTTCTTCCTTGGCCTCCCTCCTAGATGGGAGGAGAGTCCCCCCTCTGTTCCATGACCACCATGGTGGCGGAGGGGCTGGAGCCCCTCCTAGATTGGATCTCCCTCTCTGTTCTCTTCTGTTTCGCGTTCCTGTTTTCTGGCCGAAAAATGTTTCTTATATTCCCGGAGATCCGTAACTCCGATCGGGCTAAAATTCTGAGGGGATTTTTATCCAAAAATTAGCTTCCTTGCTCCCGAAGGAGAGCTCCAACCGACTTACAAGGTGGGCACAAGACACCACCACGCGTTTGGGCCCCTGGGGCGCGCCCTGATGTATCGTGGGGGCTGTGGGCCTTTGTTTGCGTTGATTCCACTTCTCAAAATTCACAAATATTCCAAAAAAATCTCCGTAAATTTTTATCGCGTTTGGACTTCGTTTGATATGGATATTCTGCGAAACAAAAAATGCAACAAACAGGAACTGGCACTGGGCACTGGATCAATATGTTAGTCCAATAAATCATATAAAATGTTGCCAAAAATATGTGAAAGTTGTATAATATTGGCATGAAACAATCAAAAATTATAGATACGACGGAGACGTATCAGCATCCCCAAGCTTAATTCCTGCTCGTCTTCGAGTAGGTAAATGATAAAAAGGATAATTTTTAATGTGGAATGCTACCTAGCATAATCTTGATCATATATCTAATCATGGCATGAATATTAAGACACAAGTGATTCAAAGCAATAGTCTAGTTTTGACATAAAGACATTAATACTCAGGCATCCCAACAAACAATCATGTCTTTCAAAATATCAAGGCTAAAGAACGCTATCCCTACAAAATCGTATAGCCTTGTCATGCTCTGTCTTCTTAACACAAAGTATAAATCATGTACTACCCCGTTGTCAGCCAAGCAATTGGTTCATACTTTTTAACGCGCTTCAGCATTTTCAACTCTCACGCAATACATGAGCGCAAGCCATGGATATAGCACTATGGGTGGAATAGAATATGGTGGTAGGTTTCAAAGGGGTAAAAGTGGAGAATAAATTCTCGCATCAACTCAGCGTATCAACGGGCTATGGAGATGCCCATCAATAGATATCAATGCGAGGAGTAGGGATTGCCATGCAACGGATGCACTAAGAGCTATAAGTGTATGAAAGCTCAATATGAAAACTAAGTGGGTGTGCATCTAACTCTATAATGAAAAATTCTCACTAGTATATGAAAATGACAACATAGGAGACTCTCTATATGAAAAACATGGTGCTACTTTGAAGCACAAGTGTGGAATTAGCATGCCCCTTTTTCTTTATTTTTTTTATTTTTTTTATTTTTTTTATTTTTTTCTTTTTTTTTCTTTGTCCGGAGCCTCATCCTGACTTGTGGGGGAATCATAGTTTCCATCATCCTTTCATTACTGGGACATGCTCTAATAATGAATAATGATGATCATCACACTTCTATTTACTTACACTCAATATTACAACGATAGTAGAACAAAGTATGACGCTATATGAATGCAATGATCTAGCGTAGAAAAGATATCAAAAAACGGACAAGTCATGGAAACATCATGCTAGCTATCTTATGATCATGTAAAGCAATATGACAATGAATGCTCAAGTCACCAAAATAGAAGTGGTGGAAGTTGCATGGCAATATATCTCGGAATGGCTATGGAAATGCCATAACAGGTAGGTATGGTGGCTGTTTTGAGGAAGATATAATAAGGCTTATGTGTGATAGAGCATGTCATATCACGGGGTTTGGATGCACCGGCGAAGTTTGCACCGACTCCCGAGGTGAGAAAGAGCAATGCATGGTACCGTAGAGGCTAGCAAATTGCGGAAAGGTAAGAGTGCATATAATCCATGGACTCACATTAGTCATAAAGAACTCACATACTTATTGCAAAGTTTATTAGCCCTCGAAGCAAAGTATTACTACGCATGCTCCTAGGGGGGAGGTTGGTAGGAGTTAACCATCGCGCGCCCCCGACCTTCACACAAAGATAGACAATCAAGAATAACTTGTGCTCAAACTTCCTAGCATAACGGGAGACTATATGTGCATGCTTCGGGAATCACAAACCTTAACACCAATATCTTACTAAATGTGATCATCCACTAGTACCTCCCACATATTATCATCTCTATATCGCAAAACTATTGCAAGGAATCAAACATATCATATTCAGTGATCCATAAGTTTTATGTAGGATTTTATGACTAACCATGCAAATGACCAATTCCTGTTGACTCTCTAAATAGATATAAGTGAAGCAAGTGAGTTTAATTATTTCTACAAAATACCATGCTCTAATAAATATAAGTGAAGCAAAAGAGCATTCTACAAATAACGGTTTTCTATGTGAAGAGAAACACGCAATCCAAACTTCAAATGATATAAGTGAAGCACATGAAGCATTCTATAAAGCCATACTCAAAAGATATAAGTGAAGTGCAATGAGCATTCTATAAATCAACCATGGACTATCTCATACCAGCATGGTGCATGAAAGAAAAGTGAAAACTAAACACAAAAGACGCTCCAAGATTTACACATATCACATGAACGAAACGAAAATGAAAACATACCGATACTTGTTGAAGAAAGATGGGATGCCTTCCGGGGCATCCCCAAGCTTAGACGCTTGAGTCTCCTTGGATATTTACATGGGGTGCCTTGGGCATCCCCAATCTTGAACTCTTGCCTCTCCTTCTCCTCATATCGAGACCTCCTCGATGTTCGAACACTTCATCCACACAAAACTTAACAGAAGACCGGTGAGATCCGTTAGTATAATAAAGCAAATTCCTACTTTAAGTACTGTTGAAAACCCATTAATATTTTATATTTGCATTATCCCTGCTGTATTATAACTTATCCATGGCTTATACCACCGATAAAATTGATAGTTTCATCAAAACAAGCAAAACAATGCATCAAAAACAGAATCTGTCTTAAACAGGACAGTCTGCAGTAATCTGAACTTTGACCATACATATGTAACTCCAAAAATTCTGAAACATTAGGAAGAAATAAAAAAATTGTATAGCAATACTTTGTAAAAATTCAGAAACTTTTGACGTTCCAATAAAAAATGAAAATTCACGCACTACAGCCAAAGTTTCTGTTTTTACACCGCACATACCAACAAGATATCTAATCATCCTAAAGGCAAATCTTGGCACATTATTTTTATAATACAATGGATTTGTACAAGGGTATAATTATTTTTGTTGAAAAGTTTCTGTGATTCAAGATTCACAAAGTTTTCGTGGGCATGAACAAAAGTTCAAGGACGTCCCCCACTTCAACGATGCTCATCATCTCTCTCACTTTCACCTTTCTTTTTGTGAAGTTTTAGGTTCCCCTCTATTTTTTTTTTGTTTTTAAACTTTATAAAATCACACAACAGAATAAAATGACTCTCTAAAACTTCCGGGTTGTCTCCCTGGCAGCGCTTTCTTTAAAGCCATTAAGCTAGGCATAAAGTGCTCAAGTAATGGATCCACCTGGATCCCAAGGTATATCAAAGCCAATTTTAATTAACAATGATTTGTAATTTAGTAATGAGCACAAAGTGATATATATCATGTGACAACGAAGTCTAACTCTCTTCCTATGCATTGGCATGTCATACAAGAACAATTCATGCACATCAAGTACATGCCAATGCATAGTATAAACAGTTTCTTGCAATTTTATAGTATTGGAAACATAAAGAGGTGGAGATGTTGTTCCTCTCTCGTAATAATTGCAAGTAGGAGCAGCAAGCACATGCATATTATATTCATCAAAATCATCATGTGTAGTAGCAAAACGCAACCCATCAATATAATCCTTAATAAATGCAAACTTCTCCGATATAGTGTAGTTGGGAGAATTCAAAAAGATAATAGAACTATCATGTGTGGGTGCAATAGCAACAATTTCATGCTTAACATAAGGAACTATAGCAAGTTCATCTTCATAAGCATAATTCAAATTGGCATCTTGGCCACAAGCATAGCAAGCATCAAGTTCATCAAAAAGGCATATTTCAAATGAATCCATGGGATCATAGCAATTATCATAGCATTCATCCTTCGGTAAGCACGAAGGGTAATTAAACAATGTATGAGCTGAAGAGTTACTCTCATTAGAAGGTGGGCACGGGTAGCTAATTCGCTCTTCCTCCTTTTGTTCTTCGCTCTCCTCCTCATCTTCTTCATCTAATGAGCTTACAGTTTCAGCAATTTCTTCATCCATAGATTCCTGCAAAATTTTAGTCTCTTCCAAGGCAACGGTCATTCTTTCAATAAATTCTTTAATATAAGCATTAGAAGCATAGTTTTCATAGCAATATTTAAGTATGGCAAAATTTTCAGATTCGTAAAGAGTAGCATCATACTTTTCAATCAAAGAAGCAATTTCATATGCACCCTTAAAAGCAACAAATTCTTCTATTTGTTAAACATCAAAATAACAATAGGCTTCCTTGGCATAAGAAGATAGTATTTCATTATCATTAAGCACACATTGGTAGGGAAGGTGTTTTTAGTTTCTTCAGAACAACAAGTAAAATCATGTATTTCGCATAAATCCCAAGCATAGCAACACAAAGTATTAATTTGATGCCACAAGAGTTTCCCTTTTTGAGATATGCGGTGTCGCGCATAATAAGCATGCTCATTTAATGATTTTCCCTCAACTAAGCTAGTTGGGTTTTCAGCGCGAGCACAAATGGATCGAAGATGATCCAAATAATATTCTTCGGTAGTACAGAACAGCAAGTACATCTATTTTTTTGGTATTTTGCGTTTCCTACCCATAACTAAAGATAGAAAACAAGAGCACAAAATAAAAACTACTTAGTGATAAAGCAAACAAGCACACACGAGAATATTCACCCCACGCTATTGCTCCCCGGCAACGGCGCCTTTAAAAGGTCTTGATAACCCACAAGTGTAAGGGATCGTTTGTAGCCTTTTTTGATAAGTAAGAGTGTCGAACCCAATGAGGAGCTAAAGGTAGAACAAATATTCCCTCAAGTTCTATCGACCACCGATACAACTCTACGCACACTAATGCTTGCTTTACCTAGAACAAGTATGAAACTACTTTGCGGGAATAAAACTAGAAGTACTTTGCAAGAAAATAAAGAACGTGGAAATAAAAGTTAGATGCTGTTTTAATAAAAGAACAATAAAAGTAAATAACTTAGTGGAAAGCTTTTTGTGTAACGCAAGAGAAAGATTGTCCCTAGGCAATTGAATATAATATGATAGATACTTGTTATATGCAATGAGGGAGAGGCATACACTAACACACTTTCCATACTTGGGTCATATGCACTTATGATTGGAACTCTAGCAAGCATACGCAGCTACCAAAGTTCATTAAGGTAAAACCCAACATAGCATTAAGTATCAAGTCCCCTTTACTCCCATACGCAATAACCCACCTACTCGGGTTTGTGCTTCTGTCACTCACGCAACCCACCATAGGCAAATCATGAACATATTGCAACACCCTACAGCAGGGATCCCTCATGTTTGCACCACACAGAGGGCACCATAGGACAGCACCATATCAACATACAACTCACATCCATAACATCATACCACAATTAACCCATAGGACAAAAGAGATCTACTCAAACATCATAGGATAGCCAAATATCATTGGGAAATAATATATGGAGTTGAGCACCATGTTTAAGTAGAGATTACATCGGGGAATAGAGGTGTTACACCGCTGCATAGAGGGGGAGAGAGTTGGTGTTGACGGCGGCGAAGTTGTTGGTGTAGATCGCCGTCACGATGATTGCCCCGGCGGCGTTCCGGCGCCACCGGGAGAGAGGGGGAGAGAGCCCCCTCCTTCTTATTATTCCTTGGCCTCCCCCCTAGATGGGAGGAGAGTTTCCCCTCTGGTTCATGGCCACCATGGCGGTGGAGGGGCTGGAGCCCCTCCTAGATTGGATCTCCCTCTCTGTTCTCTTCTGTTTCGCGTTCCTGTTTTCTGGCCGAAAACCGTTTCTTATATTCCCGGAGATCCGTAACTCCGATCGGGTTGAAATTTTGAGGGGATTTTTATCCAAAAATTAGCTTCCTTGCGCCCGAAGGAGAGCTCCAACCGACTTACAAGGTGGGCACAAGACACCACCACGCGTTTGGGGCCCTGGGCGCGCCCTGATGTATCGTGGGGGTTGTGGGCCTCCGTTTGCATTGATTCCACTTCTCAAAATTCACAAATATTCCAAAACAAACCTCCGTAAATTTTTATCGCGTTTGGACTTCGTTTGATATGGATATTCTGCGAAACAAAAAACATGCAACAAAGAGGAACTGGCACTGGGCACTGGATCAATATGTTAGTCCAATAAATCATATAAAATGTTGCCAAAAATATGTGAAAGTTGTATAATATTGGCATGAAATAATCAAAAATTATAGATACGACGGAGACGTATCAATGATGAGGCCAAAAGAACTGTTAGCAGATCATCGACAGCCAGAGCCGATCGATTGTCAGAACTTTGGACAAAGCCACATCATGCCGTCAATGAACTGAACCGAAGCAAAACTCGCGGGAAGCATAGCAAGAACATAAAACCCTCACGTCCACATGTAATCTAGATCACAACCTCTATCTACTCATAGAGCCACTCATGATATGACTGTTGGGAAATGTAGTAGAAAATAAAAAAAATCGCCCTACGATCAACCAGGAACACTATAAAGATACAATAACGGTTGGGATCACGGTCATTACCGTCACCGAGTAGCACCGGAAGAAGAACGTTACGATGAAGATCGAGCATGGAGTCCCTCGAACCTTAGATGAACGATCCCACTAACTAAAAACCGAAAGCACGACCTCTCTACTTAGTTGCAAGCGTACGGTCTTCACGATTCTGTAGCGCTTCGCCGTCCAGAGCTAATCATCGCTGGAGAATTAGAGGGAAGAGATTAGAACCACACTAAGATTCTAATTATGAGGATTAGAGGAACTAGACCTAGCTCTAATTAGCCAACTAGGACCAACTAGAACTAGAACTAGAGAACTAGAGGAGGCTCCAAAACTTGTGTGTTGAAAAGAGCCCCATACCTCATGTATATATAGGTGGGAGGGAGGAGGGGGCAGCCAAGAGGAGGATAAGGACTCCCCTCCCTTTGTGCCGGTCAAGGAGGGAAGGGGAGTTCCTCCCCTTCTCCAATTCGGCCTCCTTCCTTAGAGGAAGGGGGCGCCTCCCCACTTGGGCCCTTGTGGCCCAAGTTGCTTCCCTCCACTTGGCCTTATTAGGCCCGTTGATATTTTATTAAATATAAAATTGTTCTAAATACTTTCGTACCATTTTATACATAATTTAAAATCTCCAGAAACATTGTACTCCTATATATATATATATCGCTAATACCCGGTATTACCAATATTCATCGAAACCCTTTCAGTGACCACGAAACGCTTCTGGATCCTCTCGAAACTATTCCAAATACTAATGAAAAAAATCCACAAATAAATCCTTGATACTCTCAGCCTACTAACACTCAGAATATCGTGATTACCTTAAGCTTGTGACCCCGTAGGTTCGGTAACTCGTAGACATGAACGAAAACTCCTTCAATGACTAATAGCGGAACCGTTGACATCCATATCGATCCCTATGAGTACACAAATGATATTCGAGTGAACCATCGGTTATGATGTGACATTCCCTTTGCTTCGTGATACTTTACAAGACCTGAGAATCATCGGTATCCTCTCGAGTCATCCGCATGCTAGTTATACCGTTATTCTCGTTACCGGTTTTGTTCTTCTTTCTCGTTGATGTGTTCCGGCATCCCCGTCACATAGTCACCTGTGTGTGGCCACACGATGATTGATGTCGTCGAACCGAGAGGGCCCTAAGAATATTTCTCCATCGTCGAAGGAGCATATACCACTCTTGAGCTATCTAGTCCCTTGTCAGACTTTCCGATGAAACTGAAAGTTGTCGTTATGATCACCTAGTTACAAATGACGTTTGAGAACCACAAAGTTCATTGTACGGTAAGAAGTGACCACGATACTCTAATGGTATAAGGAACATAAAACACATTCTAACACTTTGTGTTATATCAAATGATCTCAGACGATATTATCTCAAAGTATAACAAACAAGTTTGGGTCGATTCAATATGATCGTTCTTCTAACATTATACTCTCAATGTTGTTTTAGGACTATCATTACACTTTAATGATATCCTAAGATCCGAAAAACATGATCACTAGCAACACTTGAGCCAGTCCCAGAGGCAAGACTGGGAAACTTTGTTTTACCGTTTATCATTCCACACGTGCATATGAGTTTTCCACTGAATCAAATATTCCAGAATCATAGCTGGTATAACATAGAATATAAACTCTTAATTATGAGTACGAAAAAATAATAATACAATATTATTGCCTCTAGGGCATATTCCCAACAAGAAGGGGGTGGCAATGTGGTTGCGAGGGGCGGAGGACAAGGTTTAGGGTTGGGTTGGAGGGCGGTTGCGGAAGAGGAAGAAGATGAATGCAATGTTGTTTGTGGCCATTGGGTGATGATCTGATGCTCCATATTTACAACTGACAGTATTTTTTCATGTACTTGATGAATAGGTACTCTTTTCAGAGAAACTGAAGAAAACCATGTGCGTTGTTGCGGGAATTGGTTGTTAAGAAGTTGGGTTGGTAGCATGAGAACAAATTTTTTAAACATATATGACTTATCATATGTAATTATATATAATAGTAACAATATTTATTGAATATAAGTAGAAAATTGAATAAAAAACATTTTCCAATGCATGGTTAAATGTTGTGGTGGGTCTTTTTCCAAGCATGGTTGCGTCCATTTATGCTTGCATGTTGAGATGCCATGATTGTATGTTGAGATAAATAAATTAGTAAGGATGACTCTCTTAGGTATATAGGATTGAAGGATAGACTTTTACAATCTCTTCAATCAATATTCATATCAAGAAGGGTACAAATCAAGGATCATGTGAGTGTCCAAGCCAAGCATGGCGACCACGATCCAGTGAATGGCAAACAATGTCTAGATTATCACCCTCGACATTCGAGGCATGACCAATGAAACAAAAAGTACAATCTATGAACTGTAGTTTCTGGTATTTATCTCCCTAATAATGGACCCATGCATGCCTCTTGTTCATCTAGCATTGTCAACAACCACTTGTTTAGAGTCCTTAAGCAACAATGATTTTACCTAATACAAGATGATCGCCACAGAAAGAACCTCGCGGCAAGCAATTGTTCAAGTGTATCCGGATTCGTCACTCCATGAACAACAATGGCTAAAGATCCCACGTACTTACCATGTTCATCACGACATACAACCACCGCTGATCCTCCAACTCCTAACCTTGCTACCCTTGCATTAATATGAATTTTTGCATAACCATTGGGTGGTGCAGTCCAGCGAGTGTCAGCCACACTTCTCCTTCGAGCAACAGGTCTAGTCGCAGTTTTAGCGTTAATCTTCCCGAGCTCCGTTATATATCTGCTAATGAACAAAGAAGTAGAGGGCTTTGAAAGTTATTCTTATGAATTTCTTGCCTCCTTGTGTACTATATTGCCCACAGTGTCGTCATTAACTTAACAAAAGGCTTTGTGTGATAGTATCATTGAGCATAGAGAAGAGCCACTGCCTCTGCCTGGCACTAGGCTCGGTTGTTGTAATCATATGCTCGAGTAAATCCTTGGCAACAAAAGCCCAAATGCACCGAGACATAGAACATTCAAGGAGAGAGTGCCTCCAAGAATTCACAACTCCACATAGGACACAAATTATTTGGTGACATTTTTCTATGACACCGAACATCCCTAATGGGCAGGGAAATCTTTGCCGGTCTCCAAAGAAATAAGCATAGCTTGATTGGTACAAGGGGTCTTCCACGGCGTCTTCCGCGATTTCGCCTCATGCTTATAGTTCGAAGCTCCCTCTAATCCATCCAGTCACGTTTCCTTTCGAATTTTGGTTGATACCAACATACGATATGCCAACTTCACTATAAACATCTCATTTTTCTTAAAGTTCCACGCCAAAAAACTCGTTATGTTCCTACAACACAACGGAATACTTAACACAATAGCAACATCAATGCGCAAAAATACTTGCTCAATCCTCTCTGTGATCCACGTAACACTCACCAAGTCAATGAGCAACTGAGCGAGAGAACCAAAGGAGCGCGAGAGCTATCTCTCGCCAAACCGATTCCTATTAGGAATCACCTATGGAGCGAACGATTATCGGGTCGGCCCATCAGCGCAGGTCGCTATGTAAGTTTGCTCGCTTTGCTCCAGTTTCTTCAAGTTTTTTCCTTTTCCTTTTCCTTTTCTTTGTTTTCACCGGTTTTCTTTGTTTTTTCAAACAAAATGTTATACTTCATTTTTCTATGTTATTTTGTTGGTTTTGTTCTGTTTTCTTTCTTGCTGCGTTGTACTTCGGTTTTATGTTCTGTCTTTCTTGGTTTTCTTTGTGTTCTTTAGTTATGTTTTCTTTTAGTCTCTTTATCGGTGTTTATCGGTTTTCTTTCTAACGCATGTCTAATTTTTTTCAGTAAACACTGTACATTTTAGCAAGTACGTGTTATACATGAAACATTTTTTATATACATGTTGGACATTTTTTAAATACATGTTTTGAACACTTTCGCAAATACATGGTAAATAAAAATTCAAATACACGTTTTACATTTCTTTAATGACAATAAATATTTTTTAAACTGCACAAACATTCTGTTATATTGTACAATTTTTTTTAGAAAACAATCATGGTCATTTTTTTGGAAACACGTGAATATTTCTTTAGAATACCACATACATTTTTAATGGAAATATTTTAACCTGCCAGAACATTGTTTCTATATTATTTTGAAATGCAGGAATATTTTTATATGTCACAAATATTTTTAATGGTACGAAACATTTTTTTACATAACCCGTTTTTTTCTAAAATGCCATGAACTCATTTTTGAAACTCATGGAACCATTTTTAAAATATAACATGCATATTTTTGAAGGTACGAAACATTTCTTTGAATTAAGCGAACATTTCTTTTACATTGTAAAATTTTCTTTTCAATGTCACATAGATTCTTTTAAATGTGTAATATTTTTGAAAAACATTTGTCGTACACATGATTAACATTTTCATCCGCATCATACATTTTCCGTATACATCAAAAAAATTCTATACATGTTTAATATTTGTGAAACGCATGATTAATTTTTTTTAAATTTATGTAAGGTGTTTTTGTAATATAGTATGATATGTCAAAATAAAAGAAATAATTTAAAAATAAAGCCAAAAATTGCGAAACATAAAAAATGTAAAAATGAAGGGGAAAAGGAAGAAAACATGTGTGACGTTGCATGAGGTTACCACATGGTAACTTGGCCGGGCCAATACCGACTCCCTGAAGGAGGGGGCGACAGCGGGTGTTTCCTATTCCGCGCTTAAGGTGCCAGTTATAGGCTATTCAGCCAACAGGCGCACACCCCCTTCGCCCATGTAATAGTTTCAATCTTCAACAAAGAGGAGCGCGCGACATGAGATTGGAAGTCACGACACAGTGGTTTAGCACTACCTGCAGTAACCAACGGGCTAGTTAACTTGTTGTGTCTAATTTCTTTTCGTTTCTCTTTTTTGTTATGCATCCCTTGTAAGGCAGATAGCGGCCAGTTTCCTTTTTCTTTTTTTTCCTGGTTTTCTTGAACCGATCTTTGTTTTGTTTTATTCGCTTTTTCCTTTTTTTTTTCTTTTTTTCCCTTTTTCTTCTTACTTCAAATGCGTGATTTTTTTTCAAATTCATGAACATTTCAAATCAGTGAACTTTTTTTCAAACTCATAAACTTTTCCCAAATTATTGAACTTTTTCCAATTTCATGAAAGTTTTCAAAATATGTGAACTTTTCAAATCCATGAACTTTTTTCAAACTCGTAGTCATTTTTTTCATTCATGGATTTTTTTCTCAAACTAATAAACTTTTTTCAATGTTCTTGAACTATTTTATATTTCGTGAACTTTTTCCAAATTTTCATGAACTTTTTCAAACTTGTGAATGTTTTTCAAATTAGTGAACTCTTTTCAGTTCTCATGAATTTTGTTTTATTCGGTTTTTCTTATTTATTTTTCTTTTTTCCTTTTTCTTTTTTCCTTTTTCATCTTTCTTCAAATGTGTGACGTCGCATGAGGTTACCACGTGGTAACTTGGTCGGGCCAATACCGACTCCCTGATGGAGGGGGCGACAGCGGGCGTTTCCTATTCCGCGCTTAAGGTATTAGTTATAGGCTATTCGGCCTACAGGCGCACACCCCCTTCGCCCATGTAATATTTTCAATCTTCAAAAAAGAGGAGCGCGTGACATGAGATTGGAAGTCATGCCATAGTGGATTAGCACTACCTACAATAACCAACGGGCTAGTTAACTTGCTGTGTCTAATTTCTTTTTGTTTCCCTTTTTTGTTATGCGTCCCTTGTAAGGCAGATAGCGGCCAATTTTCTTTTTCTTTTTTTCCTTGTTTTCTTGAACCGATCTTTGTTTTGTTTTATTCGGTTTTTCCTTTTTCTTTTTTCTTCTTTCTTCAAATGAGTGAACTTTTTTTCAAAATCATGAACATTTCAAATCAGTGAACTTTTTTTCAAACTCATGAACTTTTCCCAAATTACTGAACTTTTTCCAATTTCATGAAATTTTTCAAAATATGTGAACTTTTCAAATCCATGAACTTTTTTCAAACTCATAATTATTTTTTTCATTCGTGGATTTTTTTCTCAAACTAATAAACTTTTTTCAATGTTCTTGAACTATTTTGTATTTCGTGAACTTTTTCCCAATTTTCATGAACTTTTTCAAACGTGTGAATGTTTTTCGAATTAGTGAACTCTTTTCAGTTCTCATGATTTTTTTCGAATTTTTGTAAGCTTTTCAAATCCGTGAATTTTTGGAATTGATGAACTTTTTTCAATTTTCGTGAACTTTTTTGACCACATGACCTTTTGCCTTTTGAAACAAATTCGTGAAATTTTTTCATCAACTTTTTCAAATCCAGGAACTTATTTCAAATTCCTGGATTTATTTCAAAATATTGAACTTTTTTCAATTTTCATGAACATTTTTGAAATTCTGTGAACTTTTCAAATCCGTGAACTTTTTCAAACTGGTGAACTTTTTTCTCAACTTAGTGATCTGTTCTAAATTTTGGGGAACTTTTTTTAATATGTAATTTTTTCTTTTGTAAGAAATTTGTGAATTTTTAAATGTTTGTGAGCCTTTTTGTGAAATCTGTGAACTTCCAAACTCTGTTACAACGCAGCTACAGGTTTTTTAAATATGTTGCGCCACTCTCAGTTAGTAGGAACAGGTACCTGTAGTGGTTAGCCAAACATATACTCCATCTGTCCCGAAATAACTGTCTCAACTTTATACTAGCTCTAGTACAATGTTGTACTAAGCTTAAGACACTTATTTTGGGACGGAGGGAGTACATGATTGCAACGGCACGAGTTTGAATCCTCGTAACGGCAAGTTTTTTTGTGTCTTTCTCCGTGGGAGCTCCTACTGAGCGCTTTAAGCGCCGCAGAAGCCAACCGGCGCCCGCTACAGAGACTAGTGGGCCAGCCCACTAGTCGGAATGCGCAGCGAACAGTCTCGCAAAAAAACTCAGCAAAAAAGTGCTGGTAAAAGGATTCGAACTTGAACCTTGGTGTACCTAACCACTACGCCTTGACCACTGTTATAGCAACGCAAACTTTGTAAGAAATATCACGCTATTTATTTATTACGTACTACACACTAGCACTTAGATTTTTCAATTATATGGAAAAGTTGATTTCTTATGCAAAAAAGTTCATCAATTTTGGGAAAAAGTTCAGGAATTTTTATAAGGTTTACGAATTTAAAAAAAAAGTGAACCGGGCTTATAAAAAGTTCATGGAATTTTCAAAAAAGTTCATCGAATTCAAAAAAAGTTTCTCAAATTAGAAAATAAGTTCACCAAATTTGAAAAAAGTTCATCGATATTTCAAAAAAATGTTCATCAATTTCGAAAAAAGTTCACTGAATTTGAAAAAAATTCATCAACTTTGAAAAAAGTTCATCAATTTTGAAAAGAGTTCATAGAATTAAAAAAGAAGTTCACCGATTTTGAAAAAAGTTCATTGAATTTCAAAGAAAGTTTCATCGATCACAAAAAAAGTTCATCGAATTTGAAAAAAGTTCATCAACTTTGGAAAAAAATCATCGAATTTGTATAGAAAAGTTCATCATATTTTCAGAAAATTCAACGAATTTGAATAAAGTTCATCGGTTTTGCAAAGAGTTCAGAAAAAACTAAAAAAAAGTTCATCAATTGTCAAAAAACGTTGATCAAATTGAATTTTTTTCATCCATTCTCAAAAAAGTTCATGCTATTTAAGAAAAAGTTCATCGATTTTGAAAAGAAACTTTATGAATTTGAAAAAAAAATGCTTATTTAAGAAAACAAAAACATTCAGTAATTTGAAAATGCTCGCGCAAGTAAGGAAAGAAAGATAACGGAAAAAAAGAAAAGAAGAATGAAATCTCGATTCACAGCGACCTTGAGCGAGAATAAAAAGGAGAAAAGAGGATATTAGCCACGGGTGTCAAGGTGGCGAAGTGGTTTGTGCTGTTCTGTGCGACTCGTGATGTCGCGAGTTCGAACCGCCGCCGCTGCACCTTTTTTTGAAGTTAGCAGGAAAGAAAAAAGGAAATATGGGCCGGCCCAACTAGACGCAGCGAGAAAGCTGCTGCAGGTGCCGGTTTGCGAAAACAGAAGAAACGGGCGCCTGTAGCGCTCAATAGGAATTGCCTTTCTCCGCTATAATAGAATTCGCTGACACAGCGAATTGGTGGGCCAGCCCACCAGCGTGGGCGCCAGGGATCTTCCTAGGCGCCTGAGATCTGAGAGTAACTAATTAGAGAGTACTCCCTTGGAAGCCTCCCAACGATCACTCCCACGCGCCGCCACTTGGCACGTTCTCAGCCGCTGCCACGTGTCGCGCTGTGAGTGTTTCTTTCGGATTTTTTTTTCGCATGCGTTTTCGGCTATTTAGATTGTTTTTTGTTTTTTTTTGTGTTCCGGGTTTTCATCGGTCTTTCTTAGCTTTTGGACGAAAAAAAATTTACTCGAAAAAACGCGTTTTCTATTTTTTTGCGCGAGAGGCACGGTTTTGCTTCCGCGAGAGGCACGGTTTTGCTTTCGCGAGAGGCACGGCCGTGCCTCTCGAAAAGGGAAAAAAACGCATTTTCTGTTTTTTTTGCGAGAGGTACGGTTTTGCTTCCGCCGGAGGCACGGTTTTGTTTTCACGAGAGGCGTGGCCGTGCCTCTCGGAAAGGAAAAAAACACGTTTTTTGTTGTTTTTTTCGCGTGAGGCACGGTTTTGCTTCCGCGAGAGACACGGTTTTGCCTTCGCGAGAGGCACGGGCGTGCCTCTCGAAAAGGAAAAAAACGCGTTTTCTGTTATTTTTTCTATCGCGAGAGGCATGGTTTTTTCGTCCGGTTTTTTCGTGAAAAACAAGATCGTCAAAACCTATCAACATGCAGTCTGGTTTTGTCCCAGTTATTGTCACCCTGGGGGATGCGGATCATAACTCGTAATAAGTATCTACAACTTGCAAGATAGGATCAAGAACACACATATATTCATGAAAACATAATAGGTTCAGATCTAAAATCATGACACTCGGACCCTAGTGACAAGCATTAAGCATAGCAAAGTCATAGCAACATCAATCTCAGAACATAGTGGATACTAGGGATCAAACCCTAACAAAACTAACTCGATTACATGGTAAATCTCATCCAACCCATCACCGTCCAGCAAGCCCACGATGGAATTACTCACGAACGGCGGAGAGCATCATGAAATTGGTGATGAAGGATGGTTGGTGATGACGACGGCGTCGATTTCCCCTCTCCGGAGCCCAAATCAGGCTCCAGATCCACCCTCCCGAGGAAGAACATGAGGTGGCGGCGGCTCCGTATCGTAAAACGCGATGAACTCTTCTCTCCGATTTTTTTCTCCGTAAATAGGAATATATAGGAGTGGAAACGAGGTCGGAGGAGCAACAGGGGGCCCACAAGCCACAGGGGCGCGCCCTAGGGGGGTGGGCGCGCCCCCTTGGCTTGTGGCCAGGTGGTGGGCCCCCTGCAGTTGATTCTTTCGTCAGTATTTTTTATTAATTCCAAAAATATTCTCCGTAAATTTTCAGGTCAATCCGAGAACTTTTATTTCTGCACAAAAATAACACCAAGGCAATTCTGCTGAAAACAGCGTCAGTCCGGATTAGTTCCATTCAAATCATGCAAATTAGAGTCCAAAACAAGGGCAAAAGAGTTTGGAAAAGTAGATACGTTGGAGACGTATCAACTCCCCCAAGCTTAAACCTTTGCTTGTCCTCAAGCAATTCATTTGATAAACTCAAAGTGATAAAGAAAAACTTTTACAAACTCTGTTTGATCTTGCTGTTGTAAATATGTCTAACTGATGTGCAGATTTTCAGCAAAGATTATGAACTAACCACATTCACAATAACATTTAGGTCTCACATTTACTCATATCAATGGCATAATCAACTAGCGAGCAATAATAATAAGTCTCGGATGACAACAATTTTATCAAAAAAATCATGATACAATATGACATAATGGTATCTCGCTAGCCCTTTCTGAGACCGCAAAACATAAATGCAGAGCACCTCTGGAGAACAAGGACTGACTAGACATTGTAATTCATGGTAAAAGAGATCCAGTCATACTCATACCCCAAATCAATTAATAGCAAAGCATACAAATGACGGGAGTGCTCTCTAACTGGTGCCTTTTATGAGAGGGTGATGACTCAACGGTAAAGTAAAATAGATAGGCCCTTCACAGAGGGAAGCATTGATTTGCAGAGGTGCCAGAGCTCGAACTTTTAAAACAGGGAAGAATAATAATTTTGAGCGGTATGCTTTTATTGCCAACATAACAACTAAGAGATCTCGATATCTTCCATGCTAGATACATTATAGGCGGTTCCCAAATAGAATAGTAAAGTTTTTACTCCCCCTCCACCAAATCAGTCACACTCCACGGCGGGCCGAATCCACGGGTACCGTCCATACAAACACAATCTTGGGGGAGTTTTGTTTATCATATATTGATTTGAATTTTGAGCGTGGGACTGGGCATCCCGAATACCAGCCACTTTCTCGTGAATGATAGTGAATAAACACATCTCGTGAGAATAAGCCACCTAGCATGGAAGATACTGACAGCCCCCAGTCACTACATGAGCGATTTGGGCATACAAAACGGAATATTTATTTAAAGGTTTGGAGAGTGGCACATGCAAATTTACTTGGAACGGCAGGTAAATACCACATATAGGTATGTATGGTGGACTCATATGGAACAACTTTGGGTTTATGGAGATGGATGCACAAGCAGTATTCCCGCTTAGTACAAGTGAAGGCTAGCAAAAGACTGGGTAGGGACCAGCTAGAGAGCGACAACAGTCATAGACATGCTTTGACATTAACCAACATTGAATACAAGCATGAGTAGGATATAAATCACCATGAACATAAACATCGTGGAGGCTAAGTTGGTTTTGTTTCAACTACATGCGTGAGCCTGTGCCAAGTCAAGCCACTCGAATCATTCAGAGGAGGATACCATTCTATCATGCTACATCACAACCATTTTAATATGCATGTTGGCACTCAAAACAAACCATTATAAACTCTTAGCTAATTAAGCATGGCATGAGTAACTATAATCTCTAATTGTCATTGCAAACATGTTCAACCCATAATGAGCTAAATCCTGAACGATGAGCTAATCATATTTACAAAAACAAAATAGGTCGAGTTCATACCAGCTTTTCTCCATCTCAGTCATTTCATCATATATCGTCATTATTGCCTTTCACTTGCACGACCGAACGATGTGAATAATAAGAGTGCACGTGCATTGGACTAAGCTGGAATCTGCAAACGATAACTCAAAGGAGAAGGCAAAGCAATATGGTCTCTATGTAAGATAAGCAATAATGCATATGAGAGCCACTCAACATGTCATCGTGGTCTTCTCCTTACGACCCAAAGAAGAAAGGAAAACTATTTACACGGGAAAGCTCCCAACAAGCAAAAGAAGAACGAGAAATCTTTTTGGGTTTTCTTTTAATACTACAACTAAACAAACTAGAAACTAAAGCTAGAACTTATTTTTTGGATTTTCTCACGATTAATTAAACACACAAGAAGAAAGCGAAAAGAAGAAATAAACTACCATGGATGGTACAATGAAAAAGTATGAACACCGACAACTGGAATGAGTGTGTGAATATGAATGTAATGTCGGTGAGAAATACGTCCTCCCCCAAGCTTAGGGGATGGTGGCTGGAATAAGTGAGGGGGGCCCACGTGGGACCCACAAGCAAGGGGGGCGCGCCCAGGGGGGTGGGCGCGCCCTGCAGGCTTGTGGCCCACTGGTGCAGCCCCCTGATGCATACTCAGTGCCAAAAATTCTAAAATATTCCAGAAAAAATCATACTAAATTTTCAGGGAATTATGAGGACTTTTATTTTCAGGTCATTTTTCTATTGCACGGATAAAATGGAAAACAGCGAAATAATAGCATTTTCACTTAATTGAAACTAAGGAACAGAAAATAAAAGTTGGGTACAGAAGGTTGTGCTTTCTAAATTCATCCATCTCATGCTCATCAAAAAGAATCCATCAATAAGGTTGATCAAGTCTTATTGACAAACTTTTTCCGAAGGACATGGAACCGGAGAATTTTCGAATAACACTAGGTTACCTCAATGGGGATATGTATGTCCCCAACAATAAGTATATCATATTTCTTTTTGGCAGTAGGAAGAGGGAATTCAAAGTCTCCAATAATAATCGTTGAAATCTTTTCAATGGAGTTGATACTATGAACTTGAGGTTGTTTCTTCGGGAAGTGTACCGTATGCTCATTACCATTAACATGAAAAGTGACATTGCCCTTGTTGCAATCAATAACAGCCCCTGCAGTATTCAAAAAGGGTCTACCAAGGATGATCGACATACTGTCGTCCTCGGGAATATCAAGAATAACAAAGTCCGTTAGAATAGTAACATTTGCAACCACAACAGGCACATCCTCTCAAATACCGATGGGTAAGGCAGTTGATTTATCAGCCATTTGCAAGGAGATTTCAGTAGGTGTCAACTTATTCAAATCAAGTCTACGATATAAAGAGAAAGGCATAACACTAACACCAGCTCCAAGGTCACATAAGGCAGTTTTAACATAATTTCCTTTAATAGAGCATGGTATAGTAGGTACTCCGGGATCTCCTAGTTTCTTTGGTATTCCACCCTTAAAAGTATAATTAGCAAGCATGGTGGAAATCTCAGCTTCCGGTATCTTTCTTTTATTTGTCACAATATCTTTCATATACTTAGCATAAGGAGACATTTTCAGAATATCAGTCAAGCGCATACGCAAAAAGACAGGTCTAAGCATTTCAACAAAGCGCTCAAAATCTTCATCATCCTTTTTCTTGGATGGCTTAGGAGGAAAGGGCATGGGTTTTTGAACCCATGGTTCTCTTTCTCTACCATGCTTCCTAGCAATAAAGTCTCTTTTATCATATCTCTTATTCTTAGGTTGTGGGTTATCAAGATCAACAGCAGGTTCAATCTCCACATCATTATCATTGCTAGGTTGAGCATCAACATGAACATCATCATTAATATTATCACTAGGCTCATGTTCATCACCAGATTGTGTCTCAGCATCAGAAATAGAAATATCATTTGGATTCTCAGGTGTATCTATAACAGGTTCACTAGCAGCATGCAAAGTCCTATCGTCATTCTTTTTTCTACTCTTATTGGAACGACTAGGTGCATCAGTATTAACTCTCTGAGAATCTTGCTCAATTCTCTTAGGATGGCCCTCAGGATACAAAGGTTCCTGAGTCATTCTACCACCTCTAGTCACAACTTTAACAGAATGATCATTGTTCTTACTATTCATTTCATTAAGCAAATCATTTTGAGCCTTAAGTACTTGTTCTACTTGGGTAGTTACCATGGAAGCATGTTTACTAATAAGCTTAAGATCATTGTCAGTTCTACTCAAATAATCACCCAAGCGATCAAGCATGTAAGCATTATGTTTCAATTGTCTACTAACATAAGCATTGAAATTTTCTTGCTTCACAATAAAATTGTCAAACTCATCCAAGCATTGGCTAGCAGACTTATTATAGGGAATATCTCCTTCATCAAATCTACGGAGAGAATTTACCTCTACTACCTGTGTCGGGCTATCAAGACCATGTATTTCTTCAATAGGTGGTAGATTCTTAACATCTTCAGCTTTGATACCTTTTTCTTTCATAGATTTATTTGCCTCTTGCATATCTTCAGGACTGAGAAATAGAATACCTCTTTTCTTCGGAGTTGGCTTTGGAGGTGGTTCGGGAATAGTCCAATCATTATCATTGCTCAATATATTATTCAATAGTAGTTCAGCTTGTTCAACAGTTCGTTCCCTGAAAACACAACCAGCACAACTATCTGGGTGGTCCCTAGAAGCATCGGTTAGTCCATTATAAAAGATATCAAGTATTTCATTTTTCTTGAGAGGGTGATCAGGCAAAGCATTAAGTAATTGGAGAAGCCTCTCCCAAGCTTGTGGGAGACTCTCTTCTTCAATTTGCACAAAGTTAAATATTTCCTGCAAGGCAGCTTGTTTCTTATGGGCAGGAAAATATTTTTCAGAGAAGTAGTATATCATATCCTGGGGACTACGCACACAACCAGGAGCAAGAGAATTAAACCATATCTTAGCATCACCCTTTAATGAGAAAGGAAACAACTTAAGAATATAATAATAGCGGATTTTTTCCTCATGAGTAAATAGGGTGGCTATGTCATTCAATTTAGTAAGATGTGCCACAACAGTTTTAGATTCATAACCATGGAAAGGACCAGATTCAACCAAAGTAATTAACTCAGGATCGACAGAGAATTCATAATCCTTATCAGTAACAAAGATAGGTGAAGTAGCAAACTTAGGATCATATTGCATTCTAGCATTCAAAGATTTTTCTTTCCACTTGCGAAGCAATTTCTTAAGATCATCTCTATCCTTACAAGCAAGAAAGTCCCTAGCTACCTCTCCTTCCATAACATAACCTTCAGGGATATCAGGCAATTCATATCTAGGAGAGCTAGGTCTAGCAGGTGTATCATAGTGTTCAGTTTCAATAATTTCATCAGATTCAGAGATATCATCAGTTTCAGCATTCACTCTAGCAATTTGTTCATCAAGAAATTCACCCAGTGGCACCGTATTATCAAGCAAAGTATCATCATAAGCATCATGCATAGCAGAAGTAGCATCATCAATTACTTGCGACATATCAGAATTACTAGCAGGTGGTGGTGTCGCAAATTTACTCATAACAGAAGGTGAATCAAGTGCAGAGCTAGATGACAGTTCCTTACCTGTCCTCGTAGTTGAGGGGTAGATCTTAGTTTTAGCATCTTTCAGATTCTTCATAGTGATCAACAGATATATATCCCAAGTGACTCAGAGAATAGAGCTATGCTCCCCGGCAACGGCGCCAGAAAAAGGTCTTGATAACCCACAAGTATAGGGGATCGCAACAGTTTTCGAGGGTAGAGTATTCAACCCAAATTTATTGATTCGACACAAGGGGAGCCAAAGAATATTCTAGAGTATTAGCAGCTGAGTTGTCAATTCAACCACACCTGAAAGACTTAATATCTGCAGCAAAGTATTTAGTAGCAAAGTAGTATGGAAGTAACAGTAACGATGGCAAAAGCGACAGTAGCAGTGTTGTGGTGATTGTAACAGTAGCAACGGAAAAGTAACTTAGCAAAGATCAATATATGAAAAGCTCGTAGGCAATGGATCAGTGATGGATAATTACGTCGGATGGCATTCATCATGCAACGGTTATAACATAGGGTGACACAGAACTAGCTCCAATTCATCAATGTAATGTAGGCATGTATTCCATATATAGTCATACGTGCTTATGGAAAAGAACTTGCATGACATCTTTTGTCCTACCCTCCCGTGGCAGCGGGGTCCTAATGGAAACTAAGGGATATTAAGGCCTCCTTTTAATAGAGAACCGAACCAAAGCATTAGCACTGAGTGAATACATGAACTCCTTAAACTACGGTAATCACCGGAAAGAATCCCAGTTATTGTCACCCTGGGGGATGCGGATCATAACTCGTAATAGGTGTCTACAACTTGCAAGATAGGATCAAGAACACACATATATTCATGAAAACATAATAGGTTCAGATCTGAAATCATGGCACTCGGGCCCTAGTGACAAGCATTAAGCATAGCAAAGTCATAGCAACATCAATCTCAGAACATAGTGGATACTAGGGATCAAACCCTAACAAAACTAACTCGATTACATGGTAAATCTCATCCAACCCATCACCGTCCAGCAAGTCCACGATGGAATTACTCACGAACGGCGGAGAGCATCATGAAATTGGTGATGAAGGATGGTTGGTGATGACGACGGCGTCGATTTCCCCTCTCCGGAGCCCAAATCAGGCTCCAGATCCGCCCTCCCGAGGAAGAACATGAGGTGGCGGCGGCTCCGTATCGTAAAACACGATGAACTCTTCTCTTCGATTTTTTTTCTCCGTAAATAGGAATATATAGGAGTGGAAACGAGGTCGGAGGAGCAACAGGGGGCCCACAAGCCACAGGGGCGCGCCCCCTTGGCTTGTGGCCAGGTGGTGGGCCCCCTGCAGTTGATTCTTTCGTCAGTATTTTTTATTAATTCCAAAAATATTCTCCGTAAATTTTCAGGTCAATCCGAGAACTTTTATTTCTGCACAAAAATAACACCAAGGCAATTCTGCTCAAAACAACGTCAGTCCGGTTTAGTTCCATTCGAATCATGCAAATTATAGTGCAAAACAAGGGCCGCCGCACCTCATGCCCGTCTCCTCCGCCCACCCGACCACCCCTCCTCTGCGCGACTCCCTCCTCCTCCGGCCTTCTCCCCGTCCGCGCCGCCGTCGCCGGCGCCAACCATCCTCCCCGTCCTGCCTCTTCTCCTCCCCTTTGATGGGGGAGCCCACTTCTCCCCGTCCGCGCCGCCGTCACCGGCGCCAACCATCCTCCCAGTCCTGCCTCTTCTCCTCCCCATCGATGGGGGAGGCCACGGAGGAGCGCGCTCTATCCTGGCTGGGATCTGACCGGAGAGGGAGCCGGCCGTGGAAGTTTTTGAGATGGCTGAGGTGGGCCTCATGCCGCACGCCTCCTCCCTTCCCCCCACGCTCGGTAGGAGTGCGGGCCGCCGCCGCACGACACGAGGTGGGCTGCGACTCACACACCCGCTGTCTCCTCCGCCCAGCCAACCACTCCTCCTCTGCGTGCCTCCCTCCTCCTCCTCCCCATCCGGTCCGGGCAGGAGGATGAGCGTGGACCGCGGAGATGACGAGGTGTCCGAGCTGTCCACGGCGCCGTCGTCGTTCCTCCGGACTCGGCAAGAGGAGTGCCGGCCACAGGGATGGAAGAGGCAGGGCCAGCCATCCGCGGCGCCGTGGCCGCCGTCCAGGACGAGACCCTCGTCCTGCTGCTCCTCGACATGGACGTGTGAAGCTTGCAGGCAGACTTGGGGTGGCGTGTCAACGCATTTCCGACTCAGGTAACCCACATCTTGGTGCCCTACTCCGATTTGTTTCATAATTGTGTGGTAGATTGCAGCTGTGGCATAGATTTGAGTAACTTGATTGTTGTGCAGATTAGGATGTGAAATTCATGTGCTTAGGATAAAGATTTTGGTTCTGAGAGAGAGGGAGGGAGGGAGTGAGGGAGGGTGGGTCGGTTTCAGTTGCACCTACTTGCCTAATGAAAATTACTGCAGTGCTAACTTTGGTTTATGACGGCCGATTGTGCTATATGAAATATGACTGAATGTCTCCATTATGTTTTATCATAGGTTATCGGGTTAGGGAAGACTGTTGTTGCTGGTAATTGCTACTTTCTGTTAATTGCAGTCAACAGTTACCTATTTAGTGCTTCGAATATTGCTTTGAATATTTGTACTGCTCCATTTTTAAACTGTTGAGACAAAAAGAATAACCTTATGTGATATATGTTTCATTGACTGCAGTTTACTAAATGTCTTGTTTGAAGTTTCTAATTCTCTGCTTTCATGTATAACTTTATTCATATAGACAGGCAATGACTTAATCTCAGAAAATTGCATGGCATATATATACTGAAGGCGTAAGGGTCATGGCCGATGGATATAGGGACTGGTACAACGCACAGGTATTACATTTTAGATGAAGTTTTAGTATCTTTTTATTTTCTTTAGATTTTGTATGAATGCTGGACGTATCCAACTCCATTTTCTACAGATTAAAGCCTTTGCTTGCACCCTTTATTGAGAAATCAGATCCTATAGTTGCTTAGAAAAAGCATATGCATCACTAATTCATTTGGATAATCTGGTTCCCTTTTGCTGGCCTATGGTACTTGCCTGTACATATATTAGTGTGCAAGCGGCTCATTAATCGAGAAACATCTTATTTTCATACTGGTTCCTTTTCTGACGCACAGTGTTCCGATCAGCTGGCCTGCCTAGCACCACTGCCCGCATAGTGATTCCAAGCTCAAAGCGGTAGCTTATATTTTGTTAGGCTGGATAGGGTTTTGGGTTTGGGTAGGCCCTGTTTGCTTGGGCGCATGCTGCTCATCTGAACGAACTCATAGTAAATTGAAATCGAGTTGAAATGTTTGTTAAATTTGTTACAGAAAAACCATTAATTAATGTCTTGCATATGTGTTTCCTGAATGAATGAAGGCAGTCCAGTGTAAAACACATCCAGTGGCATGACCTTTTTTTTCCTTTTATACATCTTCAGCTAGACATGTGGTTTCAGCTGGTCCATCATGGAGCACTGCAAATCTACCATGCAAAGGGTATTTTACTGGTACGAGGAGGCATGGCTGGAAGCAACAGCGAAGCACACCAATAGGATCTCTGGTTAGCTCACAAACATCTTTGTGAAGTACTACCTCTGTAGTGTACTCTACTTTCAATCTTTTATCTGCATTAATCTGGTAACCTGTTTTGTCCTCCCCTTCTTCGCAGTTTGCGAGAAAGATCGCCAAGAAGACCACCAGAGAAATGGTCGTCCCGGACCCAGACTATCGACTACCGATCGCTATACTTGATGTACTTCTATGTCAAACTGAAAAATATATATGTTGTTTGCTAGCACGGTAATATGTCCATCCATTAACCACTATTTTGTCGAAATACGGGGATATCTGGTCATTGTCTATGTGCAAATTTACTTTTGCTCTGCGTGTATGCCATGCTAATTTCTTATGTAATACTTTTTTGGAAGATGGATTTGTATTACTTGAGATGGGTATTACATTTTTCTTTGCGTGTATGCTCTGCGTGTTGAAGGATTTGTGATTTACATGGTGCTGCAATGTGTTACAGAAGTACAAGAATTTTATTTTTTTCAAGGTATATATGCTCTGCTATTAAACAGTTTTAGGGATTTGGTCCTTGTTTCTTATGGAAGTCAGGTTCATTTATTAGTATTTATTTAGCATTACTTTCCTTAATTCTTCAACACATACTATTGGTTTTACTTTCCATAATCCTTCAACACATACTTTATTTTGCCCTTTTATGTTGCATGCTTTGAAATACTAATTCGTGCTTATGTTTGCTCCTACAAGCTGGTGAGACGATGGGTTCAACCGACGAGGTGATTGCTCCCAAACGCAAAATTCCTTGCTAAGTAAGCGTTTGGGGTTATTTTATTTTGTTACCACCTTCTTTGTACATATAGTTTTGCATCGCTTTGCCTTGCACTCTTCTCGGCAAGCTTATAACAGTGACGCACTTTGTCCATTTAGACATAGGAACTATTTGAATTAACAAAATTTGCTACGTCGGTTTTTAACTGGGCCTTTGCTTTAAATTTGTGCCAGGTTTCGTTGTGGCAAAGAAATTCCAGAGAGAGACTAAGTTGTTATCACATCAGCCCATATGCCCCAGCAGCCACATCCTGCAGGTATCCTTTCTACGGAGCTTCTATTAATCTTAATGCCAGTTCCATCTGTATATGTCACTGGGCTAGCTATTAGCATTATGGATTGCACCCCCATGGACCTCTGTATTTTATTTCTATTTTGCAATGTTGACCGTGGATGGCAGTGATGAACATATCCTATTTTGGTTTATTTAATGTTAGCATATTTTCATATATGATTTTCTAGAATCCTGCTAGAACGTAGAAATAAGACATCAGTACATTTTTACCATATTCCAACTTTAAATGCAATAAATAAAGATGACTTATTTGTTCACAGAATTGTTGACTGATTGGGTTAATTCGATCGATTGCAAGTTAATATGTAAATTAGTTTTGTTTCTTGCATTGTGCTTAGGTTCGCCTCTTCCTCCTCATGGAGTTCAGCACAAGCATCACGCGTCGCTGCCCACGACGACACTGCCTTCTGCCTCTCCCTCCTCCCATGGGAATGTGGTTGATGGTTCCTAGATCTTTGGGTTGGCATCCCTGTTCTTGCATTTTACTGAGATTATGTTGATCTATGGAGAAATCAAGTTCTGCTTCTTGATGGAGTTCTATTCACTCCATAGTTAAGAATCAAACAAATGGCTTGGGCAGTTCTCTTTGTAGGAACATAATTAGCTCCTACTTTTTAACTTTCTGCTAGCCCAGTACAGTTTCTTCCTCTCCCGATTGGTGCTTAATGAAATGACTTGCTAATTATGTCCTCTTTCTTACCATGTGTTGTCTGCATGACATGTTTTCTCCCTGTGGAACATACTACGTATCTTCCGGCTATCTTGCTAACAAGACGGTCTTAGATTGTCCTGTACTAATGATAGTCTTCTGAATTAATCATACTCTCCTGCTACGTCGGTACCTAAGTATGGTACAATTTTGCTGAACAAGCCATCGTTTGTATGTGTAGTACTAAACAGACTGTAGGATTGGTCCTCTTGGCTGCCACTGATAGATGTGTAGTTCTTATATTTTTCTCAGGGTCCTAAGCTCCTATTGCTTGATTAGTAGTAGCGCCAGTCTAAACAAGCTAGCTACCGTTTTGTTTAACTAGCAATCGTGTGTATACACCGCCTGCTATATCTTAATTTTCTTAGTTACATCCTGTAAGTACACTTTGCACCATAGAACAATCAGACAAATGTTTCATGGGATGCCCTAGCTCGACCCATTATCTTCTTCAAGCCACACTGCATTTTCTTCAGAGCTGTTGGTAGTATATATGGATTATTCATGTCTTGCCTAGCGACGACTTCGTGTTCTGTTTTAGAAACTAATACATATATCAAGCTTTTTGCTCAGTCAAATTTGAGTTATGGTAGTAGCTACAAATGCCTACCTTGCAGCTTTGTATTGTTCTGAATTGTATAATTAATATTTACGTTACATGGCTGAAAGGTTCTCACCTAATTTATGCTTCTAACAAAATTGGGAACACAAAGTTTGCATGATTAGCTCACTGCACAATTGTAGGGTAGTTAGTATTTTTTTCTCTATCCATGCCTCTGATGGACGCCCCCCTCGGTAGCTCCTTGATGTTTGGCCTACCCCAGTAAGATCTGTGACACATTATAATTGTCATGTGCTGCTCATGTGATCTTTTGCTTGGATTTTGCAAGCGTTGTGTTGTGCTGATAAAAGGATCACATGACGGGCAGATCTCGCTGGACACTTTCTCTGGCGGGTAGCTGCACACACTGCTCACGAGCACCTCCAGCCTCGTGGTTCTGATGTTCATGATGAAGCATTTCATGGTTAGTCCACGGATGGTTACATTTACACTGCGTATTTGATTACCAAAGTGGTGGTCTTGACAGTAGTAGTACTATGACCTGATGATTTGATTCCTTGGTTACTTGTCTGTTTCTACTAGATTTGTGATGTTCTGCTTCTAATCTAGGTCTCGTGTTACTGTTTTGGCCTTATCTAGAGTTATTGTCATTTTGCTCATCTAGGCTTAATTTTTGTGTGTGTGGCTATTATCCAAGTAACAGGCCAGAATTTGATTCATTGTTATATGAATTAAATATGGATTGTGTCCTGTCCACAATAACATATGTAGGGCAAAAAAGATCGGCCTATCAAGTCATTGTACTTCTTAGTTGGGTTGTGAACACCTCAGCTATACTTGATGTGCAGTTGCATATTCTTGCTATAATCTGTTCTGACTGCCATGCTTCTTAATTTCAAATATATTAGTCGAACAAATGATGTTGCTTCCCAATTTTTGGTGATTACAATATGGTCTGATAGACATTTTATATGTTCCTCTCATTCTTTGATGTGGTCATGATATAGGAAGTGCGGCAAGCCGCACCTCTGGCTCCTCCCCTCTCACCGCTCGTCCTCCTCCTCCCGCATCCCAACCCCGTCGCGCCTCCCTCCTCCTCCCTTAGGAAAATAATGGCTGCCAGCACAAAATGGACGAGGAAGATGTGAGCTGCCGCGATGTCGAAGCTATCACGCTGCTGCTCCCCGTCGACCTCGTGCGCGCACCAGATCTGTTGGCCAGCACATCCTGTCCGTCTGCCGGCACCTCCAAGCAATGCCTACAGCAGCAGGTGAGCCCCCTCCTCTGCAGTTTTTCATTGTATCCTTTGAAACGAATTAACAGACTGCTGAAATTTATATCTGTTGTTGTCCTGGAAAATAATACTATCTACAAAGATGGCTCTGTCCAAAGGATTAATCTCTCTCTTTTCTACTATAAGCTCTTTGGTTATTTTTCTGTTCTTAAATTTTTTTTTTGAGAATGTGACTGACTAATGTAGTTAAGTATGTTCAAGAATTAATCTCTCTCTTTTCTACTCTGGTTGTTTCCCCCTTATGTGTAGTCTATAGTTACCTTTTCCATTACATGTTTTGCATATGCTTTTGTTAAATATTGTGTTTTCTCCAATGTTTGCTACCTGGTCTTCTTAGCAGTCATCACAGATTGAATGCTTAAGAAGGATTTTGGTTGTGATTGTGGTGAATAACTAAATGCCCACATGTGTCCTCTTACTCTTTTATATTATTTTATTTATGTTGAAGCAGCTACGTAGTATACATATTACTGACTATTATCCAAAGTGATTCTCCTTAAGATTGGCCAAATTGTTTTTACCCTATTCATGAGACACGCTATAAGAATTATTTGGCTAACATGATTTGTTCTTCAGCAGATCGGTATGTCGCAACATGCAGTAAGCACCGACATGCAAGCTATATATCTAATAGTCAACCATATAGTTTACTACTGTACTATGCAGTTTGAAAGTAGTGTAAATAAATTAGCTGGGACAACCACTACCTCCTGCTTTTGGTATATAAACCTTGATGCTTTAGGTGTTTCCCGCTACGTTATATGAACCTATGATAGGAATCATCACTATGAGAAGCTGCAAGGCCAGTGTTTGTACTTCTTCCGGTAGTGGCACATGAATATCTGTCTTTCTTTATGTATATATAGCATGCTACATTTTCAGTGACATGCTCAAAAGATGTAATCAACTGAACCATTATTATTAGTAATTGTTTGCTTCCTCATGTTTCTTTTAGAAATTGTAATGTTGAATCAATGGTCTCAAAAATTCCTTTTATGTGTTTGTTGTTACTCTACCTTTGCATCATTTGTATACTACCGGGTTGGATGGAACTGGACCGGGTGGGGGTATTAGGGTAAGGTACAGAATCGCAAGTGCAGTGTGTATGTCTCAAGTTGTTTGCATCAGGATCGTGTGAAGTTGTGCATATGAAGTTTATCGACAAGGCAGTTAAATGAAGACGCCTATTAGTATGCTTAGTAGCTATGGCTGGTAGTTGTCTCTTCCTTATTACGTTCTTACTCTTATAATTCCCTCTCCTATTATAGTGCTTTTGGTATCAAATTTCATGTCAGAGTGGCTGCGCTTTTGGTTTCAAACTTCACGTCGAGTGGCTATCTTTTGTGTTCTTATGAACACATTGAAATTGATTCTACTATTGAGCACCACTAATTCTTGCTCCTATCGAAATTGAATGTTTCGTCTGAAATTGATTCTGCTAAACCTGGGTTCCTATGGACTTAGCATTACTTGCTTGATCAAAATTTTGGGACCGGCACCCTCGCGCCAAGGCGCGATCCCGATCTAGTCTTTACTACAGCCGGACGCCCAACCTGTCTCAAACGTTTGGACAGACGGTCCGATCATTGATTGGTCATGAAAATTCGATTAAGATGGACTCTTCAAACGGGCCTTAAACGTCTGGACTGACCGGTACTCCTAATACAAACCCAAATATGGGGCGAATACGGGGGCGTCGGGGCGCGCCCATGACGTCGGACTAACGTCAGGGTCCCATGCGGAATCGCCTGGAAACCCAGCAGTTCGATGGACGTCTTCTTCGGTGGGGGTTTGAACGTCGCGTGGGGGCCGGTCTGGCTCGTCGCCCGAGGCCAAAGCCGGCTATTTAAGCCGGCCGATGTCCCCCTACCCTAGCCCATCCACCTCCTTGCTCTCCCCGCTGCCAGCCCGAGCCCATCTACCTCCTCTCTCCCGCTCTGCTGCTCTTCCCACGTTCTCCGGCTTCGCCATGGTCCGGCAAAAGATAACCACGTACGCTATGATCATGTTGGAGAGCCAGTACTAGATCGAGCAGGAGATCCGAGCGAGGCACGCCGCCCGCATTGCTGTCGGGCTGCCTCCAAACTCGCCGGAGCCGGAGGAGGAGTAGTATGCGAAGGAGGTGGAGGGAGAGGAGCAACAGCCGGCTCCGATGGAGGTGGAGGATCCGTAGGACGACGAGGAGGCAGAGCAGGAGTTGACGCCGGCTTCGGGCTTTAATATGAAGCAGGCGGTGGTGGAGTTCCCCGTTGCGTAAGCACACAAGATGGCGGAGCAGCAGACCATCCCGAAGTTCATCCAGGATGAGGTATATGTGAAGGCCTACCGACGGTTCATCCGGTAGGAAAGGGCGGCGATCGATGCCCTCTTCAACGAGGTCGGATGAGAGATGGATGCGGAGGAGCAGGAAGAGCCGCAAGAGCCGGAGCTGCCGCCAATGTACCCGGCACCAGGGACGGAGATAGTGGACATCTCTCACGAGGTCTAGCCTAGTTGATCTACGTACTAGTACGTAGTTTTTTTTTTCTTTGCATGCTCTTGTATGAATTTAAATTTCTAATATGAGGTATCCGGATACAGATGAGCAAATTTGAGTCTTGACCGGTCAATGTCCGCGGACGCGTTCGGACTCGTCCGCGGACGTTTAAGGGCCTGGATTTGCCGATCCGGATGTGCATGCGTTTAGAGTGCTTTGGTATAACTTTAGAGATTGC
Source organism: Elymus sibiricus (assembly GCA_039707655.1). NCBI lineage: Eukaryota > Viridiplantae > Streptophyta > Magnoliopsida > Poales > Poaceae > Elymus > Elymus sibiricus. The sequence continues at coordinate 185,498,412 of CM077675.1, read as the reverse complement.
CAACGATCTCTGTTCCTCGCTTTTTTTTAGTTCTCCAGTCTCACCTTCTCTAAGTTACTCCCTCCGTTTTTATTTACTCCGCGTGTTAGCTTTGGTCAAAGTCAAGTTTTATAAACTTTGACAAAGTTTATAAACAAAAATATTAACTCATAGAATAAAAATATCAATACCATAAGATTCATTATTGAATCTACTTTCACATCATACGTATTTGTTAGGGTAAATGTTTACATTGTCTACTACGAAGTTGGTCAAACTTTATGAGGTTTAACTTTAGTTAACTCTAAAATGCAGAGTAAATAAAAACGGAGTAAGTATTTTAAAGTCAGGTTGTTAGTCCAAACCATCGCAAAGAAAAAGGTTGTTAGTCCAAAAGTATGTACACACAAGTAGCAAAGTATAATCTATGTTTTAAACGGATTATTCATACCAAGGGCGGAGCCAGGATTTGGGGATAGGGGGGCCAAGCCAAGCTAGTATAAAAATCCAGTGCGAAAAAATATCGTAGTATTTCGCTTCACTTTATTAAAATATCCACAAATTTGCATTGTCTTTTTCTCAAAAACAAATGTATTAATTTAAATCTGCTTCTACGGTCGCTGATAAGATCTAAAAAGTAATAATTTATCAAAAGAATCTTAGCATGTAATTTTCTTTCGATGTAGATTATCATGCAGTGCTGTCATCTCTCATTTTACTTCGAGAACTCAAAGCAACATGCTTGAGAAATGAATCATATGTATGGTGTTTGGTGATGCTTTTCTGTTCATAGTTTTGGCAATTAGCATCATGTATTAGACAATCAAAAGAATTAAAATCTGGATAATATTTTTGACATGTAGTACAATATAAAAACTGAGAGAGATTGGTTGTAGTAGACACTAGACAGTACTAGCTAGAATGAGCGCGGCATATGGACAGGCAAATTACCGTCGCAGATTTCGTTAGTGGTCTTGGCAGATGGAGTAATTAGATAGTGCTGACCTTGGCTAATGACCTCGTTTGTTGGCTGGAGAACGAGCGCAGCGCCGCAGCCATATGGATCGGCAGATCAGTGCCGTGGCACCGGCTTAAGAGGAAAGGAGGCAGCAGGGGTGGATAGGCGGCGCTGGCTTGACGGTAGGGCATACGCAACGCAATCACAGATTGGTCATGCTTGGGCTTCTTTTGGGCCTCTTTTTTTTCCCTGATTTACGTTGGAGGGATAGGATACGAGGGGCCAGGTATACGTAAGCACCTGTATTACCGGTAAGTACGTACTACCAGTTCTTTTGGGACACCTCAAAAAAAAAAACCCAGTTCTTTTGGGTGGGTTAGATGCATCTAACCAACTCTAACTTTAACCCATAGATCCAAACAGGGCCAATGTTTGTTCGATCGATAGGGGGGCAGCCCCCCCCCCCCGTCTCTGCCACTGATTCATACGTCACCATGTGTTTACGAAACTGGTCAGAGTATGACAATGACATGTCAATAAGACAAATAAACACAATAAGATGTGTTGGGTGACACAAGGCGGAGGCATATATAGGCTTAATGAGTGAAATATGGCCCATTAGTTACCTCGCACGTAGTTAGGCGGAAAGCATCTTGCCGATTATCACAAACCATCAAGTCAGTTAGGATTTGCAAAGTCTCCCGAAATACAACTAGGAAAGCCGTAAAATGAACTATGCATATATTTGTATCCGTTTTGCAAGGATAGTCTGACTACACAATTACTCTTCCTATTGAAAACAAATAATGCGGGCCATAATGTACGGGCATTTGTGCCTGTAAACTATAACGATTCAAAGCTGGATGATTACTCTCGATCTTTTGGGACAAAATTGACATATTGTGTTGGAACCGCCTGCTAGACGCCTTGCCATACATGTTCTCGGACTATTCGGACACGGTGGCTTGGCATCTATCCCCCTCTAGGGAATTTTCGGTTAGTTCGGCATATCAAGCCCTTTGTCGATCAGCAATCATTTCTTGGCTCTCGCCCCTATGGAAGGCACCCCTCCCATTTAAATTTTTTGTGTGGCAGCTGCTCCGCAACCGCCTCCCTACTGGGACGGAGGTGCTTAAGCGGCACGGCCCAGGGGACGACCTGTGCCCTTTATGTGCGGTCTCGGAGACGGCGACCCACATTTTCTTTTCGTGCATTGCGGCTAGGGCTATGTGGGAATTCGTTCGCGAGGCACTTGGACCCGACTGGGAGGCCCAGAATCTCGCGGAGTTTCTCCAACTAGGGCCAACCAACCTGGGCGACACCGCCGTTTATTCTGGGTGATCTTCGCCGCTGACCCTCTGGACGACGCGCAATAAAATGGTGATTGAGATGATCTTCCCGAGGCAGACGTCTGACTCCTTCATTTTTTTTTTGCTTTTATGCAGCACTGACACCCCCTCTCTAGACAACGAGACCGGGACCGTTTGGATGGCATGCTGGATTTGCTTCAGGCGACAACGCGACACCTTGCCTTCTAGTAGGAGCGATGCTTCCCACCACTAGATGGCTTTTTTTCTGATTTCTTTTACTTTTTTTTGGGCTGGAATGTGCCAAGGCCCCGTCATCTATCGTTCACTGAACTTGTATGTGATTGTTGCTTTATCTATAAAGCGAGGCGAAAGCCTATTTGAAGAGAGTGTAGATCGGACGGACTCCACCAGAGTTGAGTTGTTCTGATAGTTTTCCAGAACACTAACAATGCATTGGTTCGAAAATAAGAAAGCTGGCTCTGATAGTTTTGCAGGAGAATTTCTTTAGCTTTTGGACCCATCCTTGTGTCCTACTCCTAGCTGAAAGCTAGAGAAGTAGGCGGGCATCTCCTGATGTCAGAATGACGGGCAAATTCAAGAAAAAGATTTTGCAGTCTGCTTCTCACAATCTCACATTACCAAGCGCGCCGGTACCTTTCTCAAAGAGTTAAATACACTGAAGGTGCCTCAACTTGTCCTGCGCGATCAGTTTAGTGTCTAAAGTTGCAAAATACACGAAACTGGTGCTCGAACTTGTTCGGGCATGCAAATACGGTGCCTCCATCCGTATCCGAACGTACGTCCAATCCCCGTGGCTTTCCAGCGTGGCAGTGACCCACCTGTCAATGGCTGAGAGCTAGGAAGATACTAAGTGGCCCGAATGTGAGATTTGCTGTACAAATCTCCCTGATATTTTATTTAATCACTCAGAAAAACCTCAGAAATTAGAAACTAGAAAGAGAAAAAAATGAATGTTACAGGATTGAGGATCGAACATGAGCTCTCGTAATCATGGATTGCATTGTACGCAGAGGTTGTTCACCGTGTCATACACTGTTGAGTGCATATTTAAGAGTTTTTTTATACAGTATAGTCGATGTCTAACAAAATTTGAAAGTCACTTTGAACACATGCATACATACGTTTTTGTGTGAAAACAATCAGCTCCTTTTGAAACTTTTAAGTGCCAGTTTTTAGCCTTGCAAAGGTACTTCAAACGGTTTTTATTTCTATGGGGCGCTTCTATGGACCTGCACAAGTTTCATTTTCATTTTTTCAAGTTCTTTATTTTTATTGTTCATATTACTATTACAACTGCCATAAACTGAAAAAAACTGTTAGTCCATTTGAAAAATGTTTAACATGTTCTTGGAAAATGTTTCACATGTATGAACAAATTATAACGAGTATTTTAAAAATGTTCGTCTTGCATTAAAAAATTGACAATGTGTATTTCGAAAAAGTTTAACATGTATTAAAATTTATTCTATAACATTTTGAATAATTGTATTAAAAAGTTCAACACAATACTTTTAAGAATAGTTTACAGTACAACGTTGTCAATTTGTTAATAATTGGGTATGGTAGAAATACAGTGAAGATAAACAGTAATAGTGTGTGCTTGTGCTCTGGAATGAACATACATAAATTTACACAATAATTTCTAGTGTAGGTTGAACTATTTCAATCCCCATAAAGTTTTGAAAAAGTTCATGTCTACCTCTTCAAAGTACGAAATAAGAAAAATAGAAAAATATGTAAAATAAAAAATAATTGCATATTATATCTTTTATATGGGAAAATTTAGGTCCCATGAAACTAAACATGGACTTGGAATTTTTTTAAAATAAAGCCAATGAACGCATTAGGAAAATTACAGAGTGCTACGTGAAAAGCGTCTACGTAGCTTTCTAGCTAAGAGGTGAACATAATGCATATTTGGTCAAGTGGACAGGTCGAGCCGTAGTTGACTAGGAGGTGTCAGGTTGTAAACCCCTCCATGATAGATTCTTTTCATGTTATTTATCGCTAGCATACACTCTATTTGAAGTCTTTCTTATGTGATTAAATAAAATACAAGGAGGTTTCTATTAAAAAAATCCTCGTGCGTGGAGTACCAAGCACTTTTACTGCTCTCGGCGATTTACACAGGTGGGTCACTGCATCGCTGGCACGCACACAGCTGGACGTACGTTCGGATACGAAAGGAGGCACCGTATTTGCACGACTAGACAAGTTCAAGCACCATTTTCATATATTTCGCAACTTTAGGCATCAAACTGATCACATAGGACCAGTTGAGGCACCTCCAGTGTATTTAACTCTTTCTCAAACTGTGTGTGTACCTTGGTTGTTCTCCGCCTCCGTTCCTCCTCGTCGCCGTCGCCAAGCATTGCGCCTCCCTTCTCACTTCTCAGGTGCCGCCTTCTTCTCTCATAGTCGCATTACTTCTCTCCCCGGCCGGCGGCTGCAGCCTGCAGGTTCCACTGTTTCGTTTTCCCTTTCGATCGTCACATTTACATGTGGCAACTGATCGCCACCAGTCGTTTTCCTTAGATCAAAATGGAACGCGGCGACAAGAATGCGAGGGTCAAGAAGGCGAGGGTGGATGAGCCTCTGCTACTGCCAGCCAATGTCAAGCAAGAAGTGGCAGCAGTAGTACAGGAGCCAAACGGAGGAGGAGGTGGTGGCGCAGTTCTGGCTCTGGCGGCGGAAGTAGCCCCCGCCGGAAAGGAGATCGACATCAAGATCGACTCGGCCACGCTCCACTGCCCCGTCTGCTCCGATCGCCTGAGGCCTCCCGTTTTCCAGGTTCCTCTTTCTGTTCATTAGTTCGATCGATTAATGGTTTCCTGCATTCGCATGTCTAATCCCGATTTTATTTCATCTGTTCATGCAAGCAGTGTGCGGACGGCTGGCACAAGGCCTGCAGCAGATGCCAGAGCAAGCTCCCCGGCAAGCGGTGCCACTCGTGCGACCAGGGCGGCGCCTACGTCCGGTGCCCCCTGATGGACGGCGTCGTCTGCTCCGCCAGGGTCCGGTGTGCCTACCACCAGCACGGCTGCCAGAGACACGTGGCCTACTACGAGGCCCGCGACCACGAGAGCGTGTGCCCGCACGCGCCCTGCTCCTGCACGGAGTCCGGCTGCGCCTTCGTCGGCTCGCCGCGGAACCTCTTCGTCCACCTCGCTGACGCGCATTCCTGGCCCGTGCACAGCATCCGCTACGGCACGAACCTCGGGCTCGGCGTGACGGCGTCGGAGCCGCGGGTCCTGCTCTTCGCGGCGAAGGACGAGGCCGTGTTCCTCCTGGCCGTCGGCGCGCTGGGGCCAGCCAGGGCCGTCTCGGTGGTGTGCGTGAGGGCGAACGGTGAGGCCGGTCAGCAGTACGGGCTCAAACTCTGGGCGCACGGCCGCAACGAGCGCGCCATCATGCTGGACTGTGAAGTCACCAGCAGCGCTGCGCCAGGCGAGGTCGCCATGGAGACGGTGGAGTTCCTCACAGTGCCGCCGGCCATGATGACTGGACCTCACGCGGGCAAGGAGGGGATGGTCCTCACTGTTTGCATTCACGAGCGCTCCTGATCGATCCGTTGATGTTTTTTTTTTGCGGGAAGATCGATCTGTTGATGTTGACCAGACATGTACGTATCTCTTATTTTTATTTTACTAGCAAATATGTCCGTGCGTTGCAACGGGAGACAAAAAATATTATGCATTAGCCAGATAAGTGTAATTTTTTTGTGAGGATCGACTCAATACCCTTACATATGAGCATCCTCTATTTTAACATGATGGCTCATCACGTGGTCACTTAACTTTTTCTCCCACCCTCGCTGATGATGGTCGCGATGTTCACGTTATTACAATGCATTCAACGTGCTATATCTCAAGGTTATGAACTTGTCAATGCACGTCACACTTGTCATTATGTTGCACAAGGAAATATTTAAAACTTTAAAAACAAATCTCATCGACAACGAACTACTACCAATGCTTAGACATATAAAGACTTTTAAAAATCTAATCAAATCCTAGAAATAAAAGACTTTTGAATCGGTGAACATTTTTGAATCGACATTTTTTTTTTGAAATTTTGGATTTTCTCAAAAAATTCATGAACATTAGTTTTGTTTATGAACATTTTCTGAAATGCATGAAATTTTTCCAATTCATGAGTATTTTTTCACTCAATAAACATTTTTTGGATCATTGAACTTTTTTAAAAATTGGGGAATTTTTTTAAAAATTTATGTTTTCTGACTTTTTGCAAACATTATGTAAAAGTTGATGGACACTTGTTTCAGATTCCTGAATATGTTTTGAGCACACGATCATTTTTTCAAAATCATGAACATGATTTTATTTCCTGACTATTCTTTTCAGTTCGTGATTTTTTTATAATTTGCGAACAGTTTTACAAATACATCAACATTTTTTGAATCCACGAAACTTTTATGATTTCCTAAATATTTTTTTAATTCACATACATTTTATGATTTCGCAAATATTTTTTAAATCTCACCACGTTTAAAATTTGGAAATCCTAAATTAATTTTAAAAAGAAAGAAAAAGAATGAGAAAAAAACGAAATAAAAAAAAGAGAGGAGCGTAGCCCCGCACATGGGCCGGCCCAGCTCATGATCGCATACGTAGGGAAGGATGCTGTTAGAAAAGGAAAAGGAAAAAGTGTGTAAGAGCACCGCCTTAGACACTAAGATACTGATGCATGTGTGATATATGTTTGCATCACCTGTATAAAATAACTAAGCCCGCGGTGACTTTGGAAGAAAAAAATCGAAGCGTTTTCTTTACTTAGAGCATCTCCAACATCGGCTGTAAAAATCGCCCGCGCGCGACAAAAGTGTGTTTTAGCGCGCGTCGAGCGGTTTCGCGCGCTCCAGCGGGCGCGGGAAAGTCGCGCGCGTGGGAAAAAGCGGCCCCCCGCGCTAGTTTTGGCGAGTCGCGTCCGGCGCGCTCTATAAAATCCGTCGCCCGCGGAGCGCTCTCCAGCACTTTCCCACCCCGCCACGCGCCCGTCCGCCGCTGTTTCACCGCTCTGCCGCCGTTCTTCCCGCGCCTTGCTCGCCCCGCCGCCGCCGAACCACCATGCCGCCGCGCCGCCGGGGATCGTCGGGCTTCCGCGGCGTCCGCGAGCGCCCCTCCGGCGCCTTCTCCGCCGAGATTCGGTCGGGCGACATGCGCCTCGGCCTCGGCACTTTCGAGACCGCCCACGAGGCCGCCCGCGCGTACGACGCGGCGGCGTGGCGCCTCCGTCGGCCTCGTAGGGAGATGAATTTCCCCGAGGTGACGACGCGGCAGTGGGCGGAGAGTCTCGCGCCTCCTCCGCGCCTTGTCACCGACGAGGACCGTCGCCAGGACCAGAGGCGGGAGCGCCGCCTCGGCATCGCCGAGACGGACGAGGTGGCCATGGCAGCGTGGCGCGAACGCTTCCCGCAGGACGTCATCGACGAGCGCCAGTTCTTCGCGCAAAGGAGGGCGCAGAGGAGGGAGGACAAGCGTATGCGGAAGGCGGCCGCGGAATTCAACATCGAGCTTGGAGAAGCGTCGAGCTGGGACTCCAACGATGAACGATTCTCGATGCCTTCATCGAGCTTTCGGAGGAGGACAGTTCGGAGGAGGACGTTTTTACTACGGAGTCGGAGGAGGAAGATGACGACGAGTAGTTTATAGCGTGTCTCTTTTTTATTTTATCTATGAATGTTTTTATTTTATATATGTATCGTTGAACTATCCTATGTAATATTTTATCAATGAATGTTTTTATTTTATCTATGAATGTTTTTATTTTATATATGTTTGATCAAAATATATTCTGCGCGCTCTATTTTAGCGTGTCTGCTGGAGCGCCGCGCGCGCGCAAAATTTTGCGGCGACCGCTGGAGCCAGCGCTCTCCGGCGCGCTAAAAAACACAATGTGCGCGCTGTAAACCCGTTTTTTGCGCGCCGCGCGTTGCGCGCCTGTTGGAGATGCTCTTATAGGTGCCATAGTGGGTAATTTGTGTCAATTTCGAGGATAATTTTAATGACGTACGGGCAAAAGCAATAGGCCCTTTATTAGTAGGTATAGATATAGATATAGATTTTGGCGGGGATGTATGCTCTGAATTGACTTTGTTGTCTATCAGCTAGTAGTTTGGTTGGTAAGAATTAGTGGTGTGGTTTCACTTCAAGCATGTGAAACTTTGATGATTGTGATAGCGATGCAATCAGATTCTTGTGTCATGTTAACCTTTATCTTAATTACTTAATGTCAATTAATTATTTCATACAAGATGTGTCCCTAAAATCATTAATCCAAAATGCGAGCTGTTGTAATGTTCTGATCTGCTAGACAAGTCCAAGGAGGCAGTACATGAATCGTCCGTGGCACGGTGTTTCCTTGGATTGAGCTGGATTACAATTTTTTACCACCAGATGGTAGTTTCTGTATGATGATGGTTTTGAATGACTTGGAGATTACTCATTGCGCTTGATTTTGATGGCGATGTTTTTTTTTTCTTTTTTCTTTCAAGAACACGCAGGAGCTCTCTATGCCTATGCATGTATATTAGGATACGGAGAAAAAGTATTTAGAGCATATACTGGAATAATAAAAGATGAATTCCCGGCAAATTCAGGCTTCTGGTCGCACTAACCGGTCAGTACTCAAATTTTCTCGTCCATGTCCGAATACCTCATACTAGAAATCTTAAATCCATATAAATGCATGCAAGAAAAAAGTCCATGTACTACGTGGATCATCTATCCTAGTCCTCGTCGAAGATGTCCACTATCTCCATGCCCGGCTTCGGGTACATGGACGGCAGCTGCAGCTCATGCTCTTGCGGCTCCTCCGCGCCGGCCTTCACATCAATCTCCGCGTCGAGTTCGGCAAAAAGAGCATCGGTCGTCGCCCGCTCTTGAGGGATGAAGCGCCGGTTGGCCTCCACATGGGTCTCATCCTGGATGGACTCCAAGATGGCCTGCTGCTCCGCCATCTCATCCGCTTGAGAGACGGCGAACTCCGCCTTCGCCTGCTCCATGTTGAAGCCCGGAGCCATCGCCATCTCCTGCTGTGGCCGCTTCGCCTCCTCATCTACCTGCTCCTCCTCCATCGGAGCGGGCTGCTGCTCCTCTCCCTCGTCCTCCTCCGCCTGCTCCTCTTCCTTCGGTTCCAGCGAGTTCGGAGGCAGCCGGACAGCGACGCGGACGACACGCCTTGCCCGGATCTCCCGCTCAATCTGGTACCGGCGCTCTGGCGTGAGCATAGCGTCAGTTGATATAGACCGAACCTTGTGGCGAGATTCGATCTGTTGTTGCGGCCCGATCTTTCACGACGCTCCACCTTCAGTAGAAGCAACCTCTCGCCCGCGCATGTGATGTACACGAAGTAGAGGATTTGAACCTTGCGGCTCAACACGAGAAAACCAATCTCGATGACGGTACTCATGCGCAAAACAATTTCTACAAAGGAATCGCAACATAGAGGATTTCTAAAGATCCCTCCCAAACTTGATACGGGTGTCTACCCTGAAAAACACATCGTGTCTATTTCATAAAAAATAATCTGCCCTTACATGAAACACACCATGGCTATTTATAATAGCCGGACACAAGTTTGGCCTAAGGTCGTCATGCACACAAAGCTGGACTCCTATTACAATTCAAAGTTGCAATCTATTAGAGCATCTACAACCACGTATGACAAATACGGCCCCTCAAAGGTGTCTGGGCGCGTCCATGGATACTGATCGGGCGCGTCTTATTTTTTGCCTTCCACATCTGCATCTCTCATATCCGAATTCTCATATCCATACAAACGCATGCAACGTTACGTAAAACAGAGATCAACATCTTCCATCGGATCGGATTGCTTGGCCGAACAAAAGGATCATAGTTCATCGGAGTTCATCGGCAAATTCAAACTAGAAACTACTTAAGCATAATTAAAATTTTAAAATATGAACAAAAGGGGGGAGGGCGGAGGAAATCACCATTTCCTCGCCGCCCCCTTCCCCTTTCGGTCGTCCACGCAGCTGTGCCCATCTTCCGTGTAGGCGTCGGCGTGCGGTGGAGCGTCGTCTTCGTCGTCATCGGAGCCGAAGGTGGAGGCTACGTTGTCGTCCTCGTCGGAGTTGCAGCGCATGCCGAACAGCCTGCGGAGTAGGCGGGCCTGCTCCTTGGTGTGGCGGGCCGCTTTCGCCTTCGCCGCCGCCTCTTTTGCTGCCTCGCGCTCCGATAACTGGATGGCCAGTCGGAGCGCGTCGGCATTCTTGCGGCGGAGGCGGCGTGCATCCGACTCCATCGTCGTCAGCGAGCGATGCAGGACGCCCGCGAGGAGCGCGTCCTCGGGGTCAACCGGTGCGCTCAAGGTCGAACGCCGCGCGGCCAGCGCCTCCCTCCTCTCCCTCGCCCGCTGCTGCTCACGACGGGCTGCACGCGCCTCGGACTCCGACGTCCTCGTGCGCCACGATGCGGGCACGAGGACCCAGCGGTGGCCGGGCACCGCTTTCGGAGAAGAAGGTGGTGGAGGTGGGCGGCCTACCTGACCTGGAGCGGACTGGCCGGAGCTGCGCGCCTCGCGGGAAGGGCCTGCGACGTCGCCGGCGCTCCGTCGGCGTGCGACAGGCCCGGAGGATGCAGATCCACCACAGCAGGGGCCGCCTTGGTCCTGCAGCGACCGGCGCAACGCATGCGGAGGGCCACCTCCTCCACATCGACGTTCGATCCGTCGGAGTTGCTTCCGTCGTCGGCCATCGAATCGTAGGGTGGGGAGGGGAATTGGAGTGGACGGAGAATGAACCGCCGGATGTCTAGGGTTTTTCAGATTCGGGTATTGAGTGGGGTCCCTGGTGGGCCGGGCTGACATGACGGTGGGGTCGGTGGTGGGTCGGGCAGTCAGGCGGGCGTGCCCGGGCACGCCCGGGCTCCCCATATCCGCCCCATATTTGGGCTAGATATGAGGGGCGCCGGTCAGCCCGGGCGTTTGAGACCCGTTTAGGGAGTCCGTCTGGGTCGATTTTTCGTGACCGGACAATGACCAAACGGCCTGCCCGGACGTGTAAGACGGATATAAGGGGTCCGGCTGTAGATGCTCTTACTAAATCGACCGAAACACTTAACTATTTATCTAAGACTCTATTATACTGTATATGACTAAACAAATATATCCTGTCAATTTTCTTGACGTACATCTCCTCTAGTGGGCCCCATCCAATCTCATGCAGAGATACGTCTGTCCATGTTGAAAACTTTTTCCAACTATGCGTCCACAAATCAGGTGGTCGTGACCGGCTAAAGTGGTAGCCTTGATCACCGTAGCTACTCTCATGGCCATCCTTTTTAAATTGATGCACTGTCTTATTATATCTCCAGTACTTATTTGAGCATGGGAATTCTTTATCAGATTGGTTGACCACAAGGAATCTCACGTCCATGTATAGCATGTCCAATACATCAACATGCATACGTGTAACATCAACTAATGTCGTTTTACCATTGCAGTTCAGGCATAAATCTTTTGGAATATATGCATCATCGATAATGACTAAAGACGTTGTGGTATCTTGATCTTGCCTCGCGTCTTCTACGTCGTCGATATAGTCGCTATAACTAGGACTAGAGCTGGGCATATCATCCTCTCCCACTTGAAAAGAAACCGTCCTCGGTTTCGCCTCCATCTCTTCAGCACTATTTTTATTTGCAGACCAAATGACTTCCGTAAAATTTTCAGCAATATTTGTATCTGAAGGCTGACTGGTGTTTGTAGAAAAATCATGAGATTCATCTTTTTTGCTTCTTCCTGCTCGCTTATCTTTTCGTGATGTTCATTCCTCCAAGCAATAAAACGATCCTCACCCATGGACATGAGGCTCCACTTCTTACCCTTCTTGACGGTATAACTATGTGTGTGAATATCATACATAACATCGTGCTCTTTGTACCATGGCTCGCCCAACAACAAGTGACATGAAATCATCGGTGCTGGAATCACGTCACACAAAACCTCACAAAAATATTTTCCCAACAAAAAAGGTACCTTGGTCTGGTGCGTGACAATGAGCTCTTCATGACCCCAACGAAACTAGTATGTTTGTGGACGTGGTGTCATCGGTAGTTCCAACTTCTCCACCATCTCGAAGCTTGAAGCGTTGATCAAACTCATGTGGTCGATTGTCATGGCACATGATCTCTCTTGTACCACAACACGAGTATGAAAAAGCCCATCCCATCGACCTTCCTCCTCCAACTGAAATCCATAGCTTAGCTTCCATGATAATCCAGTCATCTCCTGCATAGTGTCGTGAACAACCTTGCTTTGAATACCACCTGATATAGACGGAACCTTGTGGCGAGATCCGATCTGTTGTTGCAGCCCAAACTTTCACGACGATCCACCTTCAGTAGCAGCAACCTCTCGCCCGCGCACATGATGTACACGAAGTAGAGGGTTTGAACCTTGCGGCTCAACACGAGAAAACCAAACTCGATGATGGTACTCACGCGCAAAATAATTTCTACAAAGAAATCGCAACACAGAGGTTTTCTAAAGATCCCTCCAGAACTTGATACGGATGTCTACCCTGAAAAACACATCGTGTCTATTTAATAAAAATTAACCTGCCCTTAAATGAAACACACCATGGCTATTTATAATAGCCAGACACAAGTTTGGCCTAAGGCCGTCACGCACACAAAGGTGGACTCCTATTATAATTCTTAGTTGCAATCTATTACTAAACCGACTCACACACTTGACTATTTATCGAAGACTCTATTATACTGTATATGACTAAGAGGGCTGTGCTACGCGTCGGCTGGCGGATAAGTAGAAAACATCTGCCGCCTAGCTGGCCGTTGGATTGATGCGGATATGGCCGTCTGATCTACCCATCCACGTGCGCCATGTCTCTTGCAATAAGAGCGGTGTTACAGAAACATTGATAACATATGTCGTGTTGTACAAACCTTTGCAACAGAGGTGATGTTGCAGAAATTTTTGCAACAAAGATCATATTGCAGAAAAAGTCTGCAGATTTTTTGCAACCAAGGTGATGTTACATAATTTTTTGCAACAAAGAAATGTTATAGAAAACATATGCAGATTATTTTTGCAACAAAGGTGATGTTGCAGAGATTTTTGCAACAAAGATCATGTTGCAGAAAACGTTTGTAGATTTTTTTTGTTTTGCAACAAAGATTATGTTGTAGAATTTTTTACAACACAAATCATGTTGCAGGAATTGTTGCCACACAAATGGTGTTGCAGAAAATTTTGCAATCAAGATGATGTTTCAGAAATGCTCGCCATCTATGGCCGTCATCATTTGCAACTCCATCAACAGGAAGGCGTGATCATTTGCAATGTGTGTGTGTGTGTGTGAATGGTTCAGGTGTGATGCGTGGCCGGAAGATGCTAGGTGGTCCAAACAACGTTATGTGCACTTCATACCATACGATCAAACGAATCGGACGACGTACGAGGCGACCGATGCGTGAGAGTTATCCGCCTGCTGAACTAAAGCTTTTCCCTATGACTAAACAAATATATCCTGTCAATTTTCTTGGCATACATATCCTCTGGTGTGCCCCATCCAATCTCATGCAGAGACACAGTTGTCCATGTTGAAATCTTTTTCCAACTACGCGTCCACAAATCAGGTGGCCGTGACCGGCTAAATGGTAGCCTTGATCACCGTAGCTACTCTGATGGTCATCCTTTTTAAATTGATGCACTGTCTTATTATATCTCCAGTGCTTATTTGAGCATGGGAATTCTTTATCTGATTGGTTGACCACAAGGAATCCACGTCCATGCATAGCATGTCCAATACACCAACATGCATACGTGTAACATCAACTAATGTCGTTTTACCATTGCAGTTCAGGCATAAATCTTTTGGAATATATGCATCATCGATAATGACTAAAGACGTTGTGGTATCTTGATCTTGCCTCGCGTCTTCTACGTCGTTGATATAGTCGCTATAACTAGGACTAGAGCTGGGCATATCATCAGTGGTTATCATCTGTCGTACCATGGCATCGCTGAATAGCATGGGAAGAGCGGCGGAGCGGGAGAGAGGAGGTGGATGGGCTTGGGCTAGCGGCACGGAGAGAAAGGAGGTGGATGTGCTAGGGTTGGAGGATGCCGGTCGGTTTAAATAGCCGGATTTGGCCTCGAGTGGCAAGCCGAACTGACGCCATGCGGGGTTCACACCCCCCACCAGAGGAGACGTCCGTCGGACCGTCGGGTTTCCGGGCGATTTCACGTAGGATACTCTTACAAAGCATTAGTCAGCCTCAAGGCATATGACAGAGCGGAATGACCTTTTTTGAAGGCTATACTACAGTGATTAAGATTTTGTCATTGGGTCTGTCTAGGTCTTAGTCGACTGAGACTTTGCAAAGTCTAAGTCAACTGATGATGTCAGCATGTATACAAACCAGCCTGTTTTGTTTCTTTGTTTCTCGAGTTGGTTGCATGTTTTTGCAGTTATGGGCTACCTTTACATTCTTGTTGGGCTTTATATGTATACAAACCAGCCTGTGAACGCTGCTCTGTTGCCAATTTTTTTCCTCTTCCGTGTGCTTGGGTTGTACGACTGCACATATATGTGTTTTTGCTATACAGCTACAACATCAAGAATTCTAAAGAAAAAACTACAATCTCAAGGACTGAGACGGTCTTTTTTGTTTAAATCATTGCATTTGTTTTTGCCAAAAAAATCATTGTATATGCAGTACGGGGCTTGTATTTTCTAGATGGGCACGACACTTATTGTTATTTTTCATTCGAGGAAAAACTATAAGGATTTGAACACAGGAAAAGATATTGACAGAAAAACAATAATTTTGTTGCACACATACAACCGACATGCTACGTGCGTCCAGTCCGTTGGGTGCACAAACAATGAATAAAATAAAATAAAGATAAAAAACTAATAATAAAACCCACGTATTGAGCCGCCCCACACCCCCACCCCCACGCGTCGTGTAATTACGCGCAGTGTTATGCCGCTTGCGGTTGCATGCTTATATGCAGTTGCACACACAACAGGCATGCAACTAGGTTACATGTTTGTAGTATTAAAATTATAAAACTAGTATGAAATAAAAATTAAAATAAGAATAAACAACACTAAATTTAGTCGTGTTGAACACATGAAGTTATAGTCGAGTGCGATTCTGCAACGAGATGGCAGTATTCAAATTTTAAAAAAGTAATTGTTTAATAAAAAATTAAAACCAAAAAAGCAGAAACAATTGTACCATTAACAAAGAAAAGGATTAAAAAACATGAAAAATGGTTACATTTACGGTTGCCTGTCTATTGGCAGACATGCAATTGTCTCCTTCCAGCGACAAAACCAATACAGAGTTGTACTCGGGGATGACACTTACAATCGCATGTCTAGTGACAAACATGCAACCGTCCCTCGTGAAAAAAACCCAGAGTTGTAGTCGGGGGCGACATTTGGAGTTGCGTGCCTAGTGGTAGAGATGCAACTGCCCCTCTCGACAAAACACCACATAGCCGTAGTCGCGTTAACATGCAGTTGCACTCAAGGGCGTCGCTTGCAGTTGCATGTCTAGTGGTAGACATGCAACCGCCGCTCCCAACAAAACACCACCGAGTTGAAGTAGTGGGTGACACTTGCAGTTGCATGTCTAGTGGCAGACATGTAACTGCCCCTCTTGACACAACACCACAGAGTTGTAGTCGCGTTGAAGACATGCATTTGTAGCCGGAGGTAACACTTGCAGTTGCATGCCTAGTTGCAGACATGCAATTGCCCATCTTGACAAAATAGCATAAGTTGTCATCGCGTTGAACACATGTAGTTGAAGTCGGGGACGACACTTGCAGTTGCATGCCTAGTGATAGACATGCAACTGCCCTCCCGATAAAACACCATAGAGTTGCAGTCGGGGGCAACAGTTCCAGTTGCGTGCCTACTGATAGAGATGCAACTGCCCTGGCCGAAAAAATACCATGGAGTTGAAGTCATGTTGAAGACATGCAGTCGATGGCGACACTTGCAGTTGCATATCTAGTGACATGCATACAGCTGTCGCTCCTGACAAAACACCGCTAAGTTGCAGCGGGGGAGGGGGAGGGGGAGGGGACACTTGCATTTGCGTCCCGAGTGGCAGACATGCAACTATCCCTCCCGACAAAACACTAGAGAGTTGCAGTTGCGTTAAAGACATGCAGTTGCAGTCGCTGGCGACAATTGCAATTGCATGCCCAGTGGAAGACATGCAACTGCCCCTCCCGACAAAACACCACGGAGTTGCAGTCCAAGGCGACACTTGGAGTTTTATGCCTAGTGGCAGAGATGCATCCACCCCTCCTCGACAAAACACCACAAAGTTGCAGTTGTGTTGAATACATGCAGTTGCAGCCGGATGGGGGGGAGGAGGCGACACTTCCAATTGTGTACCAAGTGAGAGACATGCAACTGCCCCCTCCCAGACAAAACACCACAGTGTTACGGTCGTGTTGAAGACCGTAGTCGGGGAGACACTTGTAGTTGCATGCCTACTGGCGGACATGTAACTGGACTCTTCCCCGGACAAAATGCCACTGAGTTGCAGTCCTGTTGAAGACCTATAGCTGTGATCGAGGCTGACACTTGCAGTTGCATGCCTATTTGCAGACATGTAACTACCCTCACTCCCCGTGTCACCACAAAAGACCACAAAGTTGCAGTCACATTAAAGACATATAGGTGTAGTCAAGGAAGACACTTGGAGCTGTCTTTCCAATGGCGGACATGCAACTGCTCGCCCCTAACAAAACTCAACGAAATTGCAGTCGAGGGCGTTAGTTGCATGGGGGGGGGGGCAAGTTAGGAGTAGTATTTTTTATAAAAAACAGAAAATATAGAAAAAATCGCCAACTCCACCCTTAGTTGCATGTGACCAGAGGAATTTACAACTAGTCCGATTTTTTTGAAAACAAATCACCGCCACTTCCTCGATGCCATAAACAAATTTGTAAAAACAATTTTAGCCAACAAAAAGGTATATAGAACCTTTTCCTTGTAGGAAAAACATCCTATCTATTCATCAAAAATCATGGCAGTCCAAAAGAAAATTAGGAGTAACAAAAAATTATATCCATGCATGTAGACCATCTAGCGACAACTACAACGAGGGGAACGAGCCGAAGGCATGTCGCCGTCATTGTCCCTCCATCATCAGGGTGGAACTTTAGTCTACTAAAAAGGAGAACCACAAAAACTTTAAAGAAACAAAAGAAATACATTATTGCTTGATCTTATTTAAATTTTGGAAATAATTTATAATAAATATGTAAGAAAAAAAATACAAGAAAAGCATAACTGCAAAAAAACGAAAATATAAACATTTATCAAAGAATAGTCGTATTTGGATAAATTATTGAAAATAAAAATACGAGATGACAAGTTTGGCACTATAATATGGTTGGTTGCACCAAAAATTACATGCAATTTAAATATATAAAAGTTGTGTTGTAAAAGTAACAACAGAGAAGAGGTCACCTAAAAAAATAGCAACATATTCCCTAAAAAAAGCAACATCAGAGACGCCCTTTGAATTTCCCTTCCTACGTTTCTTTTGAGAAATTCCCTTCCCACATGGCTTCACCACCCTTCTCTTGGGTGTTAAAATCTATTGAATTTTTTTCTAGGAAAAAGCCTAAAACAATCCATAAAAAAGGCTCACCCTAGCCCCAGGCCACCTCGTATAGCCACACCCCAGACAAAAAGAACAAAAAGGACATAGCCCAACCCAAAAACAAACATAAAAAATACTAGTGTACTGGTAGCTAACAGGCCGAAATGATACAAAACACTACAGTTGCACAAATCCTAAAGCATTGAACGATCCAACGGACATCGAATGAGATTTAGCAACACCATTTGTCATTCATGGGTGCAATTGCTAATGAAGTGTGTCTCAACTGTGTAATAGGAGTACGAGATAAAGGTCAATGTCGAACTCACTGAACAGTTTGCATCATCACGAGGATTACGCCAGGGGACCCTCTCTCCCCATATCTATTTATGCTCCGTGTAGAAGGGCTCTCATCCTTGCTACATGACGCTGAGCCCTGATTTTTTCGATAAAGGGCGATTTTATTATCTCAAAATGTAGCATCAAGCGGATACAAAGCATTATGAGTAACACCCGGCCTCTGCATAGCTAGGATGCACACAGCCAAATCCGAAGGTCTAATAAAAATTCATGAAATAAAAATCGACAAATCGACAAAAGTAGAGTCCTATAGACCGACACTATGCCTATGTCGAAGGAGGTGGTGGATCGATCCGAAGGTTATGCTGCCACCCATGTTGGGAAAAAACCTCCGTAGCCACATGCTCCAATCGCGTACACACCGCCGTGAACAGCGGTTGGTACTCCCGTCGTTGTAGCATAGACCACATACGTAGCGAGTGCGTACACCGGAAAATAACCTACAGAGGAGAAGCATTTTTGTCATTAAAAACCAAATCATTTCTACATAGCCAAAGCGACCAAATTAAGGCATACGCTCCCACCCTTATTAGCGTTTTAAAACTTTTTGGAATACCGTCCAACCAATGACCAAAAATATTGGCAACACTTATGGGCGGATGCAAATTTGACGCTATTTGGATGACTGACCACGTAGAACGTGCAAACTTGCATTGGAAAAAGAGGTGTTTAATTGTCTCGTCATGAGTACAAAAGCAACACTTCTTACTCCCTTGCCAGTTGCGTCGTGCGAGGTTGTATTTTGTTAACACAACTCCCCTACGAAGATACCACATAAAGATTTTCACTTTTAGTGGAATCTTGGACTTCCAAATTTTCTTGTTATTACTCACCGGTACCTCAGAATTTGTGAGCGCACGATACATAGAGTCTACGGTGAAAGACCCCGATGTAGTAAGGTTCCAGCGAAACACATCCCGGCCTTGTGTCAGGTTAATCGAATCCAGCCGAGATAAAAGATTATGCCATGACACAAGTCGGGGGCCAATCAGATCCCGCCTGAACGAAATATTCGGCGGGGATGAACTGAGCACCTGCGCAATAGTAGTATTCTTATCGCGAGCAATGTTGTATAAGGCTGGATATTGTTCTTGGAGACTGGCATTGCCTAGCCAGATGTCTTCCCAAAAACGAATCTCAGACCCGTCCATTATCGCGAAAGACCCAAAGCGAAAGAGATGTTTCTTCGCCGCCATTAGGCCAGCCCAAAAGTGCGAGTCGCCAGGTTTCCAAAATGCCTGGGACAACGTCTTTTGGCCTAGATACTTATTGCGCAGCATGGTTTGCCAAACACCATCCTCAGTAAGAAGTTTGAATAACCATTTACTGAGTAGGGCCTCATTCTTGACCTGCAGGTCATGAATTCCAAGGCCACCTTGGTCTTTCGGTCTACAAACCACGCTCCATTTAGCCAGCCTGTATTTTTTCTTTTCACCGTCTCCTTGCCAAAAAAATCTGGATCTAAAATAGTCCAGTCTTTGTAGGACCCCTTTTGGAAGTTGGAAGAAAGAAAGCATATAGAGAACCATATTTGTGAGGACAGAGTTAATCAAAACCAACCGTCCTCCAACTGATAATAGTTTGCCTTTCCAACTGCTCAACTATTTCTCTAGACGCTCCTCTACATGCTTCCACTCCGCAATGGTGAGGCGCCGATAATGAATCGGTATTCCCAGATATTTAATTGGGAATTGGCCATGTGCACAACCAAATAGGTCAGCATAGTCGACCGCCGCCTGAACGGCTTCTCCAAAGCAGAACAATTCGCTTTTATGGAAGTTTATTTTGAGACCCGACATTTGCTCAAACGCTAAAAGCAAGAGTTTCAGGTTTCGAGCCTTGTCCAGATCATGTTCCATAAAAAGAATTGTGTCATCGGCATATTGCAAAATAGAGAGGCCACCATCCACAAGGTGTGGCACTACTCCTGCAATCTGGCCGTCCAGCTTGGCGCGCTCAATCAGAATAGCCAGCATGTTAGCAACAATGTTAAATAACATTGGGGATATGGAGTCGCCTTGCCGTAGGCCTTTTTTTGTCTGAAAGTAATGGCCTACATCATCATTGACTTTGATGGCCACACTACCTCCAGTTACAAAATTTTCGATCCACTGGCGCCATTTATCGGAGAAACCTTTCATTTTTAGGGCCTGTTGGAGGAAAGACCATTTGACCTTGTCATAGGCTTTTTCAAAGTCAATTTTGAATATCACTCCACTCATGTTTTTCCGATGCATCTCGTGGACGGTCTCATGCAGGATTACTACACCATCTAGTATATTCCGTCCTTGCATGAATGCTGTTTGAGATGGCCGGACAACATGGTCAGCTACCGAATTTAACCTATTCGTAGCCACTTTGGTGAAAATCTTGAAGCTAACATTAAGGAGGCATATGGGTCTGAACTGCTGGATCCGTTCGGCCTCCTTAATCTTCGGCAACAAGACAATCTCACCAAAATTCAGCCTGAATAGCTCAAGTCGGTCGGCATGAAGACAATTGAACAACTCCAAAAGGTCAGTCTTGATGATATCCCAGAAATTCTGATAGAATTCTGCGGGGAAACCATCAGGGCCTGGAGCCTTATTGTGTTCCATTTGAAACACAGCCGCCCTCACCTCCTCTTTTGAGAAAGGTGCCGTGAGGATATTGTTCTCTTCTGCCGTGAATTGTGGAATATCATCTGTTCGGGTCTCGTCAAGGGTGATATTCCCTTCGTCCGGCGCCCCAAACAGAGATTTGTAGTATTTGGTGATATACGTTTTGAGCTCCTCCCGACCTTCGATCCGCCCCTCATCCTGTTGGAGACTATGAATACATTTCTTCCTATGGCGACCATTGGCGACCAATTGAAAGTATCTTGTATTACTATCTCCCATGAGGATGAAGTCAGCTTTGGACCTCTGGTAGTATTTGATTTCCTCTTCTCGTAGAAGACGGGCAACCTTCTCATTAGATTGATTTTTCAATTCAATCTCTTGTTGAGATAAGGTGCGGGTCTCTGCAATTATGTCGAGGTCATCAATGATGGTACAGAGGCGCTGCTTTTCCTTTTTGTATAACCCATTGGTGTGTTTTGCCCATCCAGAGAGATGCTGCCTCATGGCCCTTATTTTAAAATTCCATCTCTGAATCGGTGTATGACCAACGGAAGGCCTTTGCCAAACGTTTTTGATTATGTCTACAAAACCCTCCCGATGCAGCCAGCTCAATTCAAATTTGAATGGGCGACGGGCAGAATGGTTCGTAGAGTTAGAATCAAGAATGATTGGCGCATGATCCGATATTGCCTCGATTCGCTCTAGGGCTCGCACGGTTACCATAGGAAATTTTAGCTCCCATTCGGTATCCATAAGTACCCTATCGAGCTTCTCGTACGTCGGCATCGAACGGTTATTAGCCCAAGTGAACTGCCGCCCGGACATACAAGCCTCCCGAAGATCCAAACTGTCAATCACAACATTGAATAGGAAAGGCCAATGAGTTTCGAAGCGGTCATTATTTTTCTCTTCCTGGTACCTAAGGATATTAAAATCCCCTCCAATAAGCATTGGGTACGGGTTATCCTTAGCCAGGTTCACCAATTCACGAAGGAAAGCAGATTTATGCTCATCTTGGGCAGCCCCATAGACTGCGACCAGGCTCCATGTAAAATTATCAGCCCTGTTTCGTAGGTGGAATTTGATATGAAATTCACCGGTCGAAAAGGCCAACAAATCCATGGTCGTGGTCTGTATCCCAAGAAGGATTCCTCCAGACCTCCCACGAGCTGGTAGACTATGCCACGTGTAGTCAAAACCACCTGATAGGTGATCGAGGACATGCGGGTGGAAGTCACATTTACCAGCCTCGGAGATTGCCACAAAATCCAATTCGTGTTCTCGCACACAATCACTAACGTGTTTATGTTTAGCCAAGTCTGAGAGACCTCTGCTATTCCAAAACATGCCTCTCATGTGGAAACTCGGATTGGAGTGGAGCCCTGATGACCCACAAGTATAGGGGATATATCGTAGTCCTTTCGATAAGTAAGAGTGTCGAACCCAACGAGGAGTAGAAGGAAATGACAAGCGGTTTTCAGTAAGGTATTCTCTGCAAGCACTGAAATTATCGAAAACAGATAGTTTTGTGATAAGATAATTCGTAACGGGTAGCAAGTAACAAATGTAGCAAAGGTGCAGCAAGGTGGCCCAATCCTTTTTGTAGCAAAGGACAAGCCTGGACAAACTCTTATATAAAGCAAAGCGCTCCCGAGGACACATGGGAATTTCTGTCAAGCTAGTTTTCATCATGCTCATATGATTCGCGTTCGTTACTTTGATAATTTGATATGTGGGTGGACCGGTGCTTGGGTGCTGCCCTTACTTGGAAAAGCCTCCCACTTATGATTAACCTCTCTCGCAAGCATCCGCAACTATGAAAGAAGAATTAAGATAAATCTAACCATAGCATGAAACATATGGATCCAAATCAACCCCTTACGAAGCAACGCATAAACTAGGGTTTAAGCTTCTGTCACTCTAGCAACCCATCATCTACTTATTACTTCCCAATGCCTTCCCCTAGGCCCAAATAATGGTGAAGTGTCATGTAGTCGACGTTCACATAACAACACTAGAGGAGAGACAACATACATCTCATCAAAATATCGAACGAATACCAAATTCACATGATTAGTTATAACAAGACCTATCCCATGTCCTCAGGAACAAACGTAACTACTCACAAAGCATACTCATATTCATGATCAGAGAATTATTAATTATCATTAAGGATCTGAACATATGATCTTCCACCAAGTAAACCAACTAGCATCAACTACAAGGAGTAATCAACACTACTAGCAACCCACAGGTACTAATATGAGGTTTTGAGACAAAGATCGGATACAAGAGATGAACTACGGTTTGGAGAGGAGATGGTGCTGGTGAAGATGTTGATGGAGATTGACCCCCTCTCGATGAGAGGATCGTTGGTGATGACGATGGCTTCGATTTCCCCCTCCGGGAGGGAAGTTTCCCAGGCAGAACAGCTCCGCCGGAGCCCTAGATTGGTTCTGCCCAAGTTCCGCCTCGAGACGGCGGCGCTTCGTCCCGAAAGCTCTCTTCTGATTTTTTCCAGGTCAAAACCCTCCATATAGCAGAAGATGGGCACCGGAGGGCTGCCAGGGGGCCCACAAGCCACAGGGGCACGCCCTGGGGGTAGGGCGCGCCCCCCAGGCTTGTGGCCTCCTGGTGGGTCCCCTCTGGTATTTATTTTGCCCAATATTTTTTATATATTCCAAAATAATTCTCCGTAACTTTTCAGGACTTTTGGAGTTGTGCAGAATATGTCTCTCATATTTGCTCCTTTTCCAGTCCAGAATTCCAGCTGCCGGCATTCTCCCTCTTCAGGCAAACCTTGTAAAATAAGAGAGAAAAGGCATAAGTATTGTACCATAATGTGTAATAACAGCCCATAATGCAATAAATATCAATATAAAAGCATGATGCAAAATGGACGTATCAACTCCCCCAAGTTTAGACCTCGCTTGTCCTCAAGCGAAAGCCGAAATCGATAAATATGTCCACATGTTTAGAGATAGAGGTGTCGATAAAATAAAATACGGACATGAGAGCATCATGATCATCTTTAGAACAACAATACTTATTGATATATAATTTCTTATACTAGAGTAACAATTCATTCACAAGGTAAAGTATGAATCAAGAACTCTATTGAGAACCAACAAACTATGATCTCAGTCATTGAAGCAATTGCAATTTATCATAACATCGGAAAGAGTCAATATAAGAGCTTGTAAAGCAAATCCACATACTCAATCATCTTTTAGTCTTTCATAATTGCTAACACTCACGCGGTACTTATGAGGTCAAAGCTTCAATTGGACACAGAGAAAGATAGGGGCTTATAGTTTTGCCTCCCAACTATTTACCTCAAGGGTAATGTCAACAGAAATAACTCATGATCACCCACATCCGAGTGGATATATGTGTCTAGATCATTCCCCAACACATGACGCTTGCCAAGAGAGAAAGGCGAAATATAGGAAGTGGTGAAGATCACCATGACTCTTGCATAAAGGTAAGTACTAGAAAGTAAAAGTAACAGATAGGCCCTTCGCAGAGGGAAGCAGAGGTTGTCATGCGCTTTTATAGTTGGATGCGCAATCTCTTAATGCAAAAGAACGTCACTTTATATTGCCGCTTGTGATAAAGAACTTTATTATGCAGTCTGTCGCTTTTATTTCTTCCATATCACAGGTTCGTATAAAGTTTATTTTCCTCACACTAATAGATCATACATATTTAGAGAGCAATTTTTATTGCTTGCACCGATGACAACTTACTTGAAGGATCTTACTCAATCCATAGGTAGGTATGGTGGACTCTCATGGCAAAACTGGGTTGAGGGTGTTTGGATGCACAAGTAGTATCTCTACTTGGTGTGGAAGTTTTGGCTGATATGGGGTGGAAGCAAGCGTCACATGTTAAAGGATCTATAACCATATAACTTCTATTCGGAAATAAGCAAACATAACCCATTATGTTGTCTTCCTTGTCCAACATCAACTTCTTAGCATATAATATATTAATGAGTGCTCACAATCATAAACGATGTCCAAGATAATATATTTATATGTGAACCTCTCTTTCTTTATTACTTCCTTTTAATTGCAGCAATGACCAATCGCTAAGTTTGTCAACTCACAACAAATTTCAATCGACATACTTCTTATATGTGAAGTCATCACTCCTCATAAGATCATCATATATACTCTTTGCTTTTATTCTATTCTTCTTTTTTATTTCTTTTTCTCAAGATCATAGCAAGCAAGCAAAGCCCTCAACTCAAAACTACTTTTTATTATATAACTCTCGGACTCGATTACATAGGGGGAACATAAAGCAAAACTCAAAGCTAGATCATACTAAAAACTTTATTCTACTAGATCAAGATATAACCAAAAGGATCGAACTAAGAAAAACGATAAAAGTAAAAGATGTGATGGTGATACGATACCGGGGCACCTCCCCCAAGCTTGGCACAAGCCAAGGGGAGTGCCCATACCCATGTGTTTAGTTGTCTTTCTTCGGAGGTGGTGATGTGATATTCTTGGCGATGATGCCCCTCAGAATGCGATTCTCCTCCTCAAGCTTGTTATTTTGCTGTCTAAGATCCATTATTTCCTTGCGAAGTTTTCCAGTGACGGTTAGAGCTCCCATCACCCATGGATGTTTCATTGCTGCGGGGGAAGAAGCAACACTCTTTTTCATATTTTCATAAGTAAGAAATTTAGCAATGGGAGGGATGACCGAATTCGGAATTGCTGAGCTCTGAAGTTCCTCCAACATGGCTCCAGGTTGTAGACGAGAGGTAACTTCTTGGTCTTCCTCCATGGCATCCACCCTTTTCAAGTCGGCCTCCATCTCTTCCTCCGTGGCCTGTCCGAAGTGGTTGGCTTCGCTGTATGCTCCGGGCCCCGGTGTCGGGTGAGAGACACGGCTCTCCCCGACCAACTCTTGCGAAGACATCTTGCTCTAAATCTGCTGCAGAAACAGCTCAAAACGAAAACATGAGGTATTGTCATGATACGAAGGTCAAAACCTTCGGGAGATTATATAATGAATTTAAACCGACCTAAAGGAGTATACCACAAGAAAACGGAGTCCGGAGGGTACACGGGGTGGCGACAAGCCACAGGGGCGCGCCCAGGGGGGTAGGGCGCGTCCCCCTGGCTTGTCGCCTCCTCGTGCACTTTTAAGACTACTTTAAATTTTCATAATTTATTAAATATTCCAAAACGGAGAAAAATTGCTATTGGAAAAGTTTTGGAGTCGGTTTACTTACCGTACCACATACCTATTCCTTTTCGGAGTCTGAAACGTTCTGGTAGGTCTCCCTAATGTACTCCTCCGGGGTTATGGTATTGATAATATTGGTTTCAACATTTATGGGAGTACCTGAGATATAATGTTTGATTCTTTGCCCGTTTACCACCTTTGGCTTAGTGCCTTCGGCGTTGTTGATCTTGATGGCACCGGAACGATATACTTCCTCGACAATGTAAGGCCCTTCCCATTTAGAGAGACGTTTTCCTGCAAAAAATCTTAAACGAGAATTGTATAGCAAGACATGGTCACCTACATTGAATTCACACTTTTGTATCCTTTTATCATGCCATCTCTTAACCTTTTCTTTAAACAACTTGGCATTCTCATAGGCCTGGGTTCTCCATTCATCAAGTGAGCTAATATCAAATAACCTCTTCTCACCAGCAAGTTTGAAATCATAGTTGAGCTCTTTGATTGCCCAATAAGCTTTATGTTCTAGTTCTAGAGGTAAGTGACATGCTTTACCATAGACCATTTTATACGGAGACATACCCATAGGGTTTTTGTAAGCAGTTCTATAAGCCCATAATGCATCATCAAGTTTCTTAGACCAATTCTTTCTAGATCTATTAACAGTCTTTTGCAAGATCAATTTAATTTCTCTATTGCTTAATTCTACTTGACCACTAGACTGAGGATGATAAGGAGATGCAATTCTATGATTAACATCATACTTAGCAAGCAATTTACGGAAAGCACCATGAATAAAGTGTGAACCACCATCAGTCATTAAATATCTAGGGACTCCAAATCTAGGGAAAATAACTTCTTTAAGCATTTTAATAGAAGTGTTATGATCAGCACTACTAGTTGGAATAGCTTCTACCCACTTAGTAACATAATCAACAACAACTAGAATATGAGTATACCCGTTGGACTTTGGAAAGGGTCCCATATAATCGAAACCCCAAACATCAAATGGTTCAATAACAAGTGAGTAATTCATGGGCATTTCCTGACGTCTACTAATATTACCAATTCTTTTACATTCATCACAAGACAAGACAAACTTACGAGCATCCTTGAAGAGAGTAGGCCAATAAAAACCAGATTGTAATACCTTGTGTGCAGTTCTATCTCCAGCGTGGTGTCCTCCGTAGGCCTCGGAGTGACACTTGTGTAGGATCTGTTCCTGTTCATGCTCAGGTACACAACGTCTAATAACACCATCTACTCCTTCTCTATAAAGGTGTGGATCATCGCAAAAGTAATGTCTTAAATCATAGAAGAACTTTTTCTTTTGTTGGTATGTGAAACTAGGTGGTATAAATTTAGCAACAATGTAATTAGCATAATCAGCATACCATGGAGCATTACGTGAAGCATTTATGACAGCTAATTGTTCATCAGGAAAGCTATCATCAATAGGTAGTGGGTCATCAAGAACATTCTCTAACCTAGACAAGTTATCTGCTACGGGGTTCTCAGCACCCTTTCTATCAACAATATGCAAATCAAATTCTTGTAGCAAGAGAACCCATCTAATAAGTCTAGGTTTAGCATCTTTCTTTTCCATAAGGTATTTAATAGCAGCATGATCAGTGTGAACAGTAAGTTTGGAATCAACAATATAAGATCTGAACTTATCACATGCAAACACAACAGCTAAAAATTCCTTTTCAGTAGTAGCATAGTTTCTTTGAGCACTGTCTAGAGTTTTACTAGCATAATGGATAACATTCAATTTCTTATCAACTCTTTGTCCTAAAACAGCACCAACAGCATAATCACTAGCGTCACACATGATTTTAAAGGGTAGGTTCCAATCAGGTGGTTGAACAACAGGTGCAGTGATCAAGGCTTTCTTAAGAATTTCAAATGCTTCTACACAATCATCATCAAAAACGAATGGAACATCTTTTTGCAAGAGATTAGTGAGAGGCCTCGAAATCTTAGAGAAGTCTTTAATAAACCTCCTATAGAAACCAGCATGACCAAGGAAACTTCTTATACCTTTGATATCCGTAGGACACGACATTTTTTCAATAGCATCAACTTTAGCTTTATCAACTTCAATACCTCTTTCGGAGATTTTGTGTCCCAAGACAATACCCTCATTAACCATAAAGTGGCACTTCTCCCAATTCAAGACAAGATTAGTTTCTTCACATCTCTGCAAAACTCGATCAAGCTTGCTCAAGCAATCATCAAAAGAAGTTCCGTAAACGGAGAAATCATCCATGAAAACCTCAACAATCTTTTCACAAAAGTCAGAGAATATAGCAGTCATACATCTTTGAAAGGTAGCAGGTGCATTGCATAAACCAAAAGGCATACGTCTATAAGCAAAGGTACCGAAAGGACAAGTAAAAGTGGTCTTCTCTTGGTCCTCTTTTGACACAGGTATTTGAGAGAAACCAGAATAACCATCTAGAAAGCAAAAGTGTGTGTGTTTGGATAGTCTTTATAGCATTTGATCAATAAAAGGTAGAGGGTAATGATCTTTCCTAGTAGCTTTATTTAATTTCCTAAAATCAATTACCATTCTATATCCTGTAACAATTCTTTGCGGGATCAATTCATTTTTATCATTAGGAACAATGGTAATACCTCCCTTCTTAGGGACACAATGAACGGGACTAACCCATCTACTATTAGCAATAGGATAAATTATACCTGCCTCCAGAAGCTTTAATATTTCATTTCTTACCACTTCTTTCATTTTAGGATTTAACCGTCGTTGCTGATCAACAATTGGTTTAGCATCAGGCTCCATATTAATTTTATGCTGACATAGAGTGGGACTAATGCCCTTGAGACCATCAAGAGTATATCCAATAGCAGCACGGTGCTTCTTCAGAGTTTTCAATAATCTATTTTCTTCATGCTCTGAAAGGTTAGCACTAATAATAACAGGATATATCTTCTTTTCATCAAGATAAGCATATTTCAGAGTATCCGGTAATTGTTTAAGCTCAAACACGGGATCACCCTTGGGTGGAGGAGGATCCCCAAGTATTTCAACAGGCAAGTTGTGTTTCAAAACAGGTATTTGATCAAAGAAAATATTATCTAATTCCCTTCTTTCATTCATGAACATATCATTTTCATGGTCTAGCACATATTGTTCTAAAGGATCAGTAGGAGGCACAACAATAGAAGCAAGACCAATAATTTCATCCTTACTAGGCAATTCTTTATCATGGGGTTGTCTACGAAATTTAGAGAAATTAAAGTCATGGGATACATCCCCAAAACTTACAGTAACAGTTTCTTTCTCACAATCTATCTTAGCATTAACAGTATTCAAGAAAGGCCTACCAAATATAATGGGACAAAAATCATCTTGTGGGGAACCAAGAACAAGAAAATCAGTAGGATATTTTATTTTCCCACACAAGACTTCAACATCTCTAACAATCCCAACTGGTGCTATAGTATCTCTATTAGCAAGCTTAATGGTAACATCAATTTCTTCTATTTCAGCTGGTGCAATATCATTCATAATTTCTTGATATAAGGTAAAGGGAATTGCACTAACACTAGCACCCAAATCACATAAACCATGATAACAATGACCTCCTATTTTAACAGAAACAACAGGCATGTCAACAACAGGTCTATGTTTATCTTTAGTATCAGGTCTAGCAATTCTAGCAGCTTCATCACAGAAATGAATAACATGCCCGTCAATATTATCAACCAAGAGATCTTTAACCATAGCAATACTAGGTTCAACTTTAATTTGTTCAGGGGGTGTAGGTGTTCTAACATAGCTCTTACGAACCACAGTTGAAGCTTTAGCATGTTCCTTTATTCTAACAGGGAAAGGTGGTTTCTCAATATAAGCAGCAGGAATAACAGGATCAACATTATAAGTAATAGTTTCTTCTTTAACTATAATAGGTTTAACTACTTTCACTTTAATGGGAGGATGATATTTAAACCACTTCTCCTTAGGGAGATCAACATGAGTAGCAAATGATTCACAGAAAGAATCTACTATCTCAGAGTCAAGTCCATATTTAGTGCTAAATTCACGAAAAGCATTGGTGTCTATAAAGGATTTAACACAATCAAATTTAAGGTTTATACCTGACTCCTTACCTTTGTCGAGTTCCCAATCTTCAGAGTTGCGTTTAATTCTTTCCAATAAATCCCATTTGAATTCAATATCTTTCTTCATAAAGGAACCAGTACAAGAAGTATCGAGCATGGATTGATCATTACGAGAAAGCCGAGCATAAAAATTCTGAATAATAATTTCTCTTGAGAGCTCATGATTGGGGCATGAATATAACATTGACTTAAGCCTCCCCCAAGCTTGAGCGATACTTTCTCCTTCACGAGGCCAAAAATTATAAATATAATTCGATCACGATGAACCAGATGCATAGGATAAAACTTCTAATGAAATTCCAATTTCAATCGGTTGTAGTTCCATGATCCAATATCATCACATAGCCTATACCATGTCAATGCCTTCTCCTTCAAAGATAAAGGGAAGACCTTCTTCTTGACATCATCCTCGGGCAAACCTGCAAGCTTAAATAATCCACAAACTTCATCCACATAGATTAGATGCAAATCAGGATGTAGTGTTCCATCTCCTGCATAAGGATTAGCTAGCAGTTTCTCTATCATACCCGAAGGAATTTCATAATAAATATTTTCAATAGGTTCAGAAGGTTGAGGAGAAACTTTTTGTGCTTCCGGTCGAGGTGAACATACCCCGAACAAGCCCCTCAAAGGATTGTTTTCCATAGTAACAAGTGACAGTAAATTTCAGCACACTATATAAATTTTTCCTTACCAAATTCCACTCACCAAAGGCGCTTCACTCCCCGGCAACGGCGCCAGAAAGGAGTCTTGATGACCCATAAGTATAGGGGATCTATCGTAGTCCTTTCGATAAGTAAGAGTGTCGAACCCAACGAGGAGCAGAAGGAAATGACAAGCGGTTTTCAGTAAGGTATTCTCTGCAAGCACTGAAATTATCGGTAACAGATAGTTTTGTGATAAGATAATTCGTAACGGGTAGCAAGTAACAAATGTAGCAAAAGTGCAGCAAGGTGTCCCAATCCTTTTTGTAGCAAAGGACAAGCCTGGACAAACTCTTCTATAAAGCAAAGCGCTCCTGAGGACACATGGGAATTTCTGTCAAGCTAGTTTTCATCATGCTCATATGATTCGCGTTCGTTACTTTGATAATTTGATATGTGGGTGGACCGGTGCTTGGGTGCTGACCTTACTTGGACAAGCCTCCCACTTATGATTAAACTCTCTGGCAAGCATCCGCAACTACGAAAGAAGAATTAAGATAAATCTAACCATAGCATGAAACATATGGATCCAAATCAGCCCCTTACGAAGCAACACATAAACTAGGGTTTAAGCTTCTGTCACTCTAGCAACCCATCATCTACTTATTACTTCCCAATGCCTTCCCCTAGGCCCAAATAATGGTGAAGTGTCATGTAGTCGACGTTCACATAACACCACTAGAGGAGAGACAACATACATCTCATCAAAATATCGAACGAATACCAAATTCACATGATTACTTATAACAAGACTTATCCCATGTCCTCAGGAACAAACGTAACTACTCACAAAGCATACTCATATTCATGATCAGAGAAGTATTAATTATCATTAAGGATCTGAACATATGATCTTCCACCAAGTAAACCAACTAGCATCAACTACAAGGAGTAATCAACACTACTAGCAACCCACAGGTACCAATCTGAGGTTTTGAGACAAAGATCGGATACAAGAGATGAACTAGGGTTTGGAGAGGAGATGGTGCTGGTGAAGATGTTGATGGAGATTGACCCCCTCTCGATGAGAGGATCGTTGGTGATGACGATGGCTTCGATTTCCCCCTCCGGGAGGGAAGTTTTCCCGGCAGAACTGCTCCGCCGGAGCCCTAGATTGGTTCTGCCCAAGTTCCGCCTCGAGACGGCGGCGCTTCGTCCCGAAAGCTCTCTTCTGATTTTTTCCAGGTCAAAACCCTCCATATAGCAGAAGATGGGCACCGGAGGGCTGCCAGGGGGCCCACAAGCCACAGGGGCGCGCCCCCCAGGCTTGTGGCCTCCTGGTGGGTCCCCTCTGGTATTTCTTTCGCCCAATATTTTTTATATATTCAAAAATAATTCTCCATAACTTTTCAGGACTTTTGGAGTTGTGCAGAATAGGTCTCTCATATTTGCTCCTTTTCCAGTCCATAATTCCAGCTGCCGGCATTCTCCCTCTTCAGGTAAACCTTGTAAAATAAGAGAGAAAAGGCATAAGTATTGTACCATAATGTGTAATAACAGCCCATAATGCAATAAATATCAATATAAAAGCATGATGCAAAATGGACGTATCAAGCCCTGAGCAGAAAGGTGAGCTCAGTGGAGTTAAAGTATGCCTTGGTCCACCGGCATTTTCCCATTTGTTCTTCACGGACGACTCAATGTTGATGATTAAAGCTACCGATAAGGAGGCACACAAGTTAAAACTTAAAGGAGATCCTTGTTAGAGTTATATTTATGGTGGCCTTTGGTCTTTTACATTCTGGCCTTTGGCCTTCCCTGTACATGTATATATGATGGCTTTTGCCTTTTGATAATACTAAGTTGCTTTTTCTAACACGGTATTAGAGCCCTAGTATTTTTTTCCGCACGTGCAACTCGTTCTCTTCCGATCCAATTTCCCGCTAAAAGGACGTGGACATCGCCTAGGGGGGGGGGTGAATAGGCGCTTTAAAATAATTATGGTTTAGGCTTGAACAAATGCGGAATAAAACTAACGTTTAATATGTCAAGCACAAAACCTAAAACAACTAGGCTCACCTATCTGCACCAGCAACTTATGCTAAGCAAGATAAACAACTAAGTGATAGCAATATATAAAACATGTAACAATATGGCACTCAGGTAAGAGATAACCGAGGCACGCGAAGACGATGATGTATCCCGAAGTTCACACCCTTGCGGATGCTAATCTCCGTTTGGAGTAGTGTGGAGGCATAATGCTCCCCAAGATGCCACTAAGGCCACAGTAATCTCCTCATGCCTTGGTACAATGCAAGATGTCGTGATTCCACTAAGGGACCCTTGAGCGCGGTCACCTAACCTGTACAAACAAGGTTGGGGAAAACTCCACAACTTAATTGGAGGCTCCCAACAACACCATGAAGCTTCACCACAATGGATTGTGGCTCCGAGGTGACCTCAAATGCTCGAGGCAATCTCCACAACCTAATTGGAGACCCCGACGCTAGCCCTGAGCTTTACACCACAATGATTGAGCGCTAAGGCACCACCAACCGTCTGGGGCGCCAAAGCACCCAAGAAGCACAAGCTCTAGGGTGCCCAAACACCCAAGAGTAATAAGCTTCTCAAAAACTTCACTTCCGCGTATCACCGTGGAGAACTCAAACCTATGCACCAAATGCAATGGCAAGGGCACACGGAGTGCCCAAGTCCTTCTCTCCCAAATCCTACCACAACAACTAATGCTATGGACGAAAGTGAGAGGAAGAACGAAGAAGAGAGCACAACTAACTCCAAGATCTAGATCCAAGGGGTTCCCCTCACATAGAGGAGAAAGTGATTGGTGGAAATGTAGATCTAGATCTCCTCTCTCTTTTCCCTCAAGAACTAGCAAGAATCATTGGAGGCATTGAGAGATAACAAGCACCAAGAAGGTCAACAATGGAGGAAGAACACAAGCTCAAGAGTTGAGAACCACTAGGGAAGAAGACCCCCATAAATAGGTGGGAAAAAAATCCAACCGTTACCCCCACAGCCCGCACACAAGCGGTAGTTCCAGGAAAGAATAAGCAAACGATAGAAACCTCGAGGCGGTAGTGCCGTCGGAGCGGTACTACCGCTTGTTACAGCCGCTCAACCTTCGCTTGGGTGGCGCGGGGCATCAGAGAGGTATCTAGTGGCTGGCGCGGACGCCAGAACCACCTGAGCGGTACTACCGCTCCATAGCAGCAGTACTACCACCTGAGTGCTGAAAACTGTCATGAGAAAGTAACTGCCATAACTTTCGCATACGAGCTCCGAATTGAGCAAACTCAAGCTTGTTGGTTATATTAGGAATAGGTAGTATAAGAATGCCAATGATATAGAGATGTGAAACCTCCATGAATGAGGAACCGACAAAAACTCCAACATCGAAAACATCATAGAAGATGCATATGGACTCCGTTTTCGATGAACTCGAGTTTGTCATGAAGATGACCATGAGATCTAAAACTCACAAAGAGAAACACCAAACAAGAACCAATAAATATGATGCAAGGATGCAAATGGTTTGAGCTCTCAACGAATGATGCGATCAAGCTACTCACTTAAGTGCCCCCCTTGATAGTACGACAATCTATCCTATAACCCAGTATCCCAACTACCACCATGAGACTGGTAAAATAGAAAACCTATCAAGGGCAAACCTATGTTGGGGAACGTTGCATGGGAAACACAAATTTTCCTACGAACACCCAAGATCTATCTATGGAGATCAACAACAAAGAGAGGGGGAGTGCATCTACATACCCTTGTAGATCGCTAAGCGGGAAGCGTTAACAAACGCGGTTGGTGTAGTCGAACGTCTTCGCGATCCAATCATGATCCGTCCCGTGATCCAATCTTGATCCGTTCTAATTTAGCGCCGAACAGACGGCACCTCCGCGTTCAGCACACGTACAGCTCGATGACGTCTCCGCCTCCTTGATCCAGTAAGCGAGGGCGGAGAGGTAGATGCGATCTCCGGCAGCACGATGGCGTGGTGGCGGTGGTGGTGGAACTGTCCCGGCTGGGCTTCGCCAAGCGCTACCGCGACGATCTAGAGGAGAAACTGATCTATAGGGGGAGGGAGAGACTGCGCCGTGGCTTGGGGTGCTGCAGCCCTCCCTCCCCTCATATATATATAGGGGCAGAGGAGGGGGCCGACCGCCCTTGGGTTTCCCCTAGGGTTTGGTGCGGCAGCCAAGGGGTGCCTTGCCTATGTGGGAGGGGCGGCCAGCCCACCAGGGGCTGGTGCGCCCCCTCTCACAGCCCATGAGGCCCTCCGGGGTAGGTGGTCCCCTTGCGATGGACCCTCGGAACCGTTCGGCACCCCCGGTACACTGTCGGTTACGCCCGAATTCTTTCCGGTGACCAACACGGTACTTCCCATATATCAATCTTTACCTCTGGAACTCCTCGTGGCGTCCGAGATCTCATTCGGGACTCCGAACAACCTTCGGTCACCAACACATACATCTCAACAATACCAAATCGTCACTAAATGTTAGGTGTGCAAACTATGCGGGTTCGAGAACTATGCAGACATGATCGAGACACCTCTACGGTCAATAACCAATAGCGGGACCTGGATGCACATATTGGTTCCCACATATTCTACGAAGATCTTTATCGGTCGAACCACGATGTCAAGGATTCAATCAATCCCGTATGTAGTTCCCTTTGTCTGTCGGTATGTTACTTGCCCGAGATTTGATCGTCAGTATCTCCATACCTAGTTCAATCTCGTTACCGACAAGTCTCTTTACTCGTTCCGTAATACAAGATCCCGTGACTAACACCTTAGTCACATTGCTTACAAGCTTACTGTGATACTGTATTACCGAGTGGGCCCAGAGATACCTCTCCGTCATACGGAGTGACAAATCCCAGTATTAATCCACGCCAATCCAACAGACACCCTGGGAGATATCTGTAGAGCACCTTTATAGTCACCCAGTTACGTTGTGACGTTTGATACACACAAGGCATTCCTCCGGTGTCAGGGAGTTGCATGATCTCATGGTCGTAGGAACAGATACTTGACATGGATAAAGCATTAGCAATAAACTAACACGATCAAATGCTATGCTTATGGCTGGGTCTTGTCAATCAGATCATTCTGCTAATGATGTGATGCCGTTATCAAATGACAACTCATGTCTATGGTCAGGAAACCTTGACCATCTTTGATCAACGAGCTAGTCAGTAGAGGCTCACTAGGGACATAGTGTTTCCTATGTATCCACACATGTATCTGAGTTTCAGATCGATACAATTATAGCATGGATAATAAACGATTATCATGAACAAGGAAATATGATAATAACCACTTTATTATTGCCTCTAGGGCATATTTCCAACAGTCTCCCACTTGCACTAGAGTCAATAATCTAGCTCACATCACTATGTGATTTACATTGCAATGAATCTAACACCCATAAAGTGCTGGTGCTGATCATGTTTTGCTCGTGGAAGAGGCTTAGTCGACGGGTCTGCAACATTCAGATTCGTGTGTACTTCGTAAATATTTATGTCCTTCTCCTTGATGTAATCGCGGATGGAATTGAAACGGCGCTTTATGTGTCTGGTCCTCTTGTGAAACCTCGGTTCCTTAGCTAGAGCAATGGCACCAGTGTTGCCACATAGGAGAGTCAACGGATCCAGTGCACTGGGCACAACTCCGAGATCTGTCATGAACGGCTTCATCCAGACTCCTTCCTTCGTTGCTTCCGAAGCAGCTATGTACTCCGCTTCACATGTAGGATCAGCTACCACGCTTTGCTTGGAACTGCACCAGCTTACCGCTCCACCATTCAGAATATATACGTATCCGGTTTGAGACTTAGAGTCATGCGAATCTGTGTCAAAGCTAGCATCGACATAACCCTTTACGACGAGCTCTTGATCACCTCCATAAACGAGAAACATTTCCTTAGTCCTTTTCAGGTACTTAAGGATATTCTTGACCGCTGTCCAGTGTTCCATTCCAGGATCACTTTGAAACCTTCCGGCCATACTAATGGCAAGGCTGACATCTGGTCTTGTGCACAACATCACATCAAGGTGGCGGGACATCTGGTCTTGTTCCCGAATCTGATCTCCTGATCGGGGGCGGGACTCCCGATCCGACCAAGGTGGTCGGTCGGGTCGGCGTGCAACACGATGCTGCCAAAGGTGAAAGCCTGTCCGGGGGCGAAGAGGCCCCTGCTACGGACTTCATCGCTAATGAATAAGCGAGCCATCAATTCCTCTTGCGATCCCACAGCGGAACTCTCAATGAAAGAACCAATGTCGGTGTCAAAACCGGCTGATCTCGGGTAGGGGGTCCCGAGCTGTGAGTCTAGGATCGATGGGTAACAGGAGACGAAGGAGACAGTGTTTACCCAGGTTCGGGCCCTCCTATGGAGGTAAAACCCTACGTCCTGCTTGATTGTATTGATGTGTATGAAGGTTACAGAGTTGATCTACCTCGAGATCAATGTTGTTAAACCCTAGATGAGTTCCTCTACCATCTACGATCTATACCCTTCGGTTTATATAGACACCGGGGCTACCTAGGGTTTACACATGGTAAGTATTCAGCCGGAAGCAGAGATGCCGATCCTCCCATCTTGACTTGGAGTGCACGCTGCATCCTCGGAGGTTTCCTTCTAGAACACGGGATCATCGCCTAGCCCGGCCCTTCTTGTGGTAATCGGAGGACGGCCCACCAAGCCGACCTATGAGAGATAGGCCGGCGGCCTGAGGACCCCTTAGTCCAGGACTCCCTCAAAACGCTTTGATCACCTCATCAAAACGTTGATTCCAACTCCGAGATGCTTGCACCAGTCCATAAATGGATCGCTGGAGCTTGCATACTTTGTCAGCATTTTTAGGATCGACAAAACCTTCCGGTTGCATCATATACAACTCTTCCTTAAGGAAACCATTAAGGAACGCTGTTTTGACACCAACTGCCAAATCTCGTAATCGAAAAATGCAGCTATTGCTAACATGATCCTGACGGACTTAAGCATCACTACGGGAGAGAAAGTCTCATCGTAGCCAACTCCTTGAACTTGTGAAAACCCTTTTGGAAAAAGTCGAGCTTTATAGACGGTGATATTACCGTTCGCGTCCGTCTTTTTCTAAAAGATCCATTTATTCTGTATGGCCTTACGATCATATGGTAAGTCCTCCAAAGTCCACACTTTGTTCTCACATGGATCCTATCTCGGATTTCATGGCCTCTTGCCATTTGTTGGAATCCGGGCCCACCATTGCTTGTTCATAGCTCGTAGGTTCACCGTTGTCTAACAACATGACCTCCAAGACAGGATTACCGTACCACTCAGGGGCGGTACGATTCCTTGTCGACCTACGAGGCTCAGTAGTAACTTGATCCGAAGTTTCATGATCATCATCATTAGCTTCCTCTTCATTTGGTGTAGGCGTCATAGAAACAACTTTCTGCGTCGTGCTACTATCCAACTAAAGTGATGGTTCAATAACCGCATCAAGTTCTACCTTCCACCCACTCAATTCTTTCGAGAGAAACTCTTTCTCGAGAAAGGACCCGTTTTTAGCAACAAACACTTTGCCCTCGGATCTGAGATAGAAGGCACACCCAACCGTTTCCTTAGGGTCCTATGAAGACGCATTTGTCCGCTTTGGGTTCGAGCTTATTAGGTTGAAGCGTTTTCACATAAGCATCGCAACCCCAAACTTTAAGAAACGACATCTTAGGTTTCTTGCCAAACCATAATTCATACGGTGTCGTCTCAACGGACTTTGATGGTGCCCTATTTAAAGTGAATGCGGTTGTCTCTAATGCATAACCCCAAAACGATAGTGGCAGATTAGTGAGAGACATCAACATCATACCACAATTAACCCATAGGACAAAAGAGATCTACTCAAACATCATAGGATAGCCAAATATCATTGGGAAATAATATATGGAGTTGAGCACCATGTTTAAGTAGAGATTACAGCGGGGAAGAGAGGTGTTACACCGCTGCAAAGAGGGGGAGAGAGTTGGTGTTGACGGCGGCGAAGTTGTTGGTGTAGATCGCCATCACGATGATTCCCCCGGCGGTGTTCCGGCGCCACCGGGAGAGAGGGGGAGAGAGCCCCCCTCCTTCTTCTTCTTCCTTGGCCTCCCCCCTAGATGGGAGGAGAGTTCCCCCTATGGTCCATGGCCTCCATGGCGGCGGAGGGGCAGGAGCCCCTCCTAGATTGGATCTCCCTCTCTGTTCTCTTCTGTTTCGCGTTCCTGTTTTCTGGCCGAAAACCATTTCTTATATTCCCGGAGATCCGTAACTCCGATCGGGCTGAAATTTTGAGGGGATTTATCCAAAAATTAGCTTTCTTGTGCCCGAAGGAGAGCTCCAACCGACATATGAGGTGGGCACGGTCCACCAGGGCGCGTTTGGGCCCTGGGTTGAGCCCTGGTAGAGGGTGGAGGCTGTGGGACTCCGTTTGCGTTGGTTGCACTTCTCAAAATTCATAAATATTCCAAAAAAAAAAACCTCCGTAAATTTTATCGCGTTTGGACTTCGTTTGATATGGAATTTCTGCGAAACAAAAAACACACAAAAAACAGGAACTGGCACTAGGCACTGGATCAATAGGTTAGTCCAATAAATCATATAAATTGTTGCCAAAAGTATGTGAAAGTTGTATAATATTGGCATGAAACAATAAAAAAATTATAGATACGACGGAGATGTATCACATACCTAACCCCACATAGAACTCTCACGTAGGGTTAGTACACAAAGCGTAATGGACAATGCTTACCATACCATGGGATCACTTGATCCCTCTCGGTACATCTTGTACGCTTTGTATGTTGATCAACTTGATTCACTCTTTGCCTTAGTCTTGATCAACCTTGTATCTTATCTTCTCTCTTCATAAAGATGATGTCTTGAACATAACCATGAATGTTCCCACAATCTTCTTCTTCAAGACATGCTTGCAATAAGCTCAACTCTCACATGACCAATCTTTGGATAAATCCTTTAATACTACCTTGGTCATCACATAAACTCCTTAAAACCAACAAATGGACTTCAAGAAATTCCTATGGACAAATCCTTCGAATATAAATCAAGGCAACCATTAGTCCATAGGGATGTCATCAATTACCAAAACCACACATGAAGAAATATGCTCTTACAGCCGCGTCGACCGTCCAGCTCCTATCTCTGGCCGATTGCTGCTGCTACTCTGCTATACGCACGCCCTGATTCATCTGCTTTTGTCCAGATCGAATCACAAGATCAATTTCATCTCCTTTGGGTGCATACTGTCATCCGCATCCACCTATTTCCGCCCAAGTTCGGTTGTCGGGCCGCTGGCTGCCAGTTCCCGCTGTCGCCCGCGTCTGCCGACTGCCAGTCCCCGTTGCCGCCCGCGTATTCTCGGGCTATGTCTCGTCCGGTTCGTCTTCTCTGGCCCTCGTCAGCACGCGAGTTCAACTCGTTTGAGCTGCCCAGCAAGGAACGAGCCGGTCGCCCGTCTTGATCTCCAGATTGAGCCGCTACACTGGATCAAGCCGCCACAGGTCCACTACTCTGGATCGAGTCAGCCACCGGTTCCCGGTGCCATTCGTCGGCCGCTGGTTTCCGCCCAGGCAGCCGTCCGCCCAGGCCGCCATCCGCTTTCGCTCGGCTCCGCCAAAGATCGGGCGCCGCATCCTTGACCGCAGGGACGTGAATCAAGCCACCTGCCTGTCTGTGTGCTCCCTACGTGGCATGTGATCCATGATTCACTCCTTTTTGGGCTGTTGGTGGGTGGCCGGACTACTCTGCCAGTTGGTCTGTTTTTCGTGTGGTTTGAGTTCGAGTGTTTCCAAAAAAAAAAGAGAAAAAAAGTGTAAAAAAATGGTACCATGCTTTCGTCGGGTACGCCTCTCCCTCACTGCCCGGTGTTTTTCGATGGTATTTTGTACATTGATCCTATCTCGCACATGCACCTTCCCTCGGTGCTTGGTGCTTGCCCGCTTGGAGGTGGTGGTTATCGCTCTACTTCGACACCTTTTGCGACTTCCACCGGTGCTGTTGGTCGCTCTACGTCGACTCCCCTTACGGGTTCTGCACACTGTGGTGACCGCTCCATGTTGTTTCGGGTCTGTTTCCATGGGTGGTGGTGACTTCTAATCACCGGCTTCCATAGATGTTTCCACCTCGACCTCTTCCGTTGTGTCCCTGTCTGCGCGTGAGATTGTGCAGCTGCGATGCCTGCTTGCTGCTTGGGATTCTTCACCGACAGGTTCTGCAGTTTCTGTGACTGACTCTTCTGGCACTGAGAAACCACCTTCTACTCATTCAGGTACATCCCCATGGATTCTTGATACTGGAGCGTCTTTTCATATGACTTAGGATTCTTCCACTTTGACCTCCATCGACCCGTCAACTCTCCTGTTTGTGTTCTTACAACCAATGGCACTCCCCTCCCTGTAGCTAGTCGAGGCACTCTTAGCACTTCTTCATTTCATGTTCCTTCAGTCGCTCATGTTCCTCGACTTACCATGCAGCTCATATCCGGTGGTAAGATTGTTGAATCTACTTGTAGGGTCATTCTCGACTTTGATTCATGTTCTGTCCAGGATCGTCGCATCGGCACTCTGCTTGGTGTCGGTCCTCGATGCTCTGATGGTCTCTGGGAGCTTGACTGGCTTCGTCTTTCCTCCGCTGCCACCGCCGCCAGTCTTGCAGCCCCTGTCGCTGCATCTACCAGCTCTTTTCAGCAGTGGCATCATCGTCTTGGCCATTTATGTGGTTCTTGTCTCTCGTCTTTGGTTCATCGAGGTGTTCTAGGGCCTGTCTCCGATAATGCTTTGTTGGATTGTTTGGGTTGTAGGCTTGGTAAGCAGATTCAGCTACCATATCCTCACAGTGAGTCAGTGTCCGAGCACCCTTTTGATCTTGTTCACTCTGATGTCTGGGGTCCGGCTCCCTTTGCCTCGAAAGGGGGTCATCGCTATTATATTATCTGTATAGACAATTTTTATCGGTACACTTGGATCTATTTCATGTCTTCTCATAGTGAGGTCTTATCTATATACAAGAAAATTGCTGCCATGGTTCATACCCAGTTTTCCACTCCTATTCGTGTTTTCCGTGCAGAATCGGCCGGTGAGTATATCGCCCATGCACTGTGAGGATTCCTTGCTGAGCAGGGTACTCTTCCCTAGTTCTCTTACCCTGGTGCTCATGCTCAGAATGGAGTGGCTGAGCGCAAGCATCGTCACCTTCTTGAAACGTCGCATGCGATGATGATCGCCGCCTCTCTTCTGCCTCACTTCTGGGCTGAGGCTGTTACCACTTCTACCTATCTGATTAACATTCAGCCATCTACTGCTCTACATGGTGGTATTCCTCTTGAGCGTCTTTCTGGTTGTTCTCCGGATTATTCGGCGCTTCATTTATTTGGTTGCGTTTGCTATGTCTTGCTTGCCCCTCGTGAACGCACCAAACTGACCGCTCAGTCTCTTGAGTGTGTCCTTCTCGGATACAGTGATGAGCATAAGGGCTATCGTTGTTGGGATCATGTCGGTCGCCGAATGCGAATTCCTCGGGGATGTCACCTTTCATGAGTCTCATTCCTTCTACCCACGCCTATCCTCCTCGGCATTTTCCACGGAGGACACCTCTTTTATTGTGTTTCCAGATACACCTCCCTGTGTGCCCAGTATTCCCACTCCTCGTCCTACTATTGCAGATCCGATGTCATCCTCTCCTCCTTCACTGCATGACTCTCCACTTTCATCATTGATATCTTCCTCTTCTCCACCTTCACCATTGACACATTCCCCGTCTTCACCTCTAGTGATTCCACCTCTCCCCTCCTTTCCTTTCCATTATACTCGTCGTCCACGTGTTGTGGATGAGTCTACTAATGTGCCCTCTACTTCTGGTGCGTCGTCTTCCTCCTTTTAGCCGACTTATGGTCTTCGTTCTCGGCCTTGTCCACCCCCTGATCGATATTCTCCTTCTCGCTATGGTCTTTCGACCGTTGTTGAGCCGACTTCTTATCGAGATGCCGTTGTTCATCCTGAATGGCAGTTTGCCATGGCAAAGGAGCTTGCTTCCCTTGAGCGCACCGGCACGTGGGATCTTGTTTCTCTTCCTCCCAGTATTCGTCCCATCACTTGTAAGTGGGTCTATAAGGTTAAGACTCGCTCTGATGGTTCTCTTGAGTGTTATAAAGCTCGTCTTGTGGCTTGTGGCTTTCAGCAGGAGCATGGTCGTGATTACGATGAGACTTTTGCTCCTATGGCCCATATGACCACTATTCACACACTTCTCATCGTGGCCTCTATTCGCCACTGGTCCGTGTCTTGGCTTGATGTTAAGAATGCCTTTATTAATGGTGAGTTGCGCGAGGAAGTTTATATGTAGCCACCACCTGGGTCAGTTCCTGATGGCATGGTTTGTCGTCTTTGTTGCTCTCTATATGCCTTAAGCAAGCCCCCGCGCTTGGTTTGAGCGTTCTGCCTCGGTGGTCACTGCAGCTGGTTTTTCGTCCAGTGCTCATGATCAAGTGCTGTTTGTTCACCTTTCAGCCCATGGTCGCACTCCTCTTCTTCTATATGTTGATGACATGATCATCACTGGCGATGATCTTGAGTACATTGACTTTGTCAAGGCCCGTCTGAGTGAATAGTTTTCTATGTCTGATCTTGGTCCTCTTCGTTACTTTCTTGGGATTGAGATTTCCTCCACACCTGATGGATTTTTTATTTCCCAAGAAAAATATATCCAGGATCTTCTTGCTCGTGCGGCTCTTAGTGATGATCGCACTGTTGACACTCCTATGGAACTTAATGTCCACATTCGTGCTTCTGATGGCGAGCCCTTGTCTGATCCGACTCGTTATCATCATCTTGTTGGGAGTCTTGTCTATCTTGCTGTCACACATCCGAATATCTCATATCCTGTCCATATACCGAGTCAGTTTGTTTCTTCTCCCACTTTGATTCACTATAGTCACCTTCTTTGTATTCTATGGTATCTTCGTGGCACGATCTCTTGCCGTCTCTTCTTTCCTCGTTCCAGCTCGTTGCAACTCCAGGCCTATTTGGATGCTACTTGGGCTAGTGATCCTTCAGATCGATGTTCACTTTCTGTTTACCGTGTCTTTCTTGGTGGTTCTCTCATTACCTGGAAGACGAAGAAACAACTGCAGTTTCCCGTTCGAGTGCAGAGGCTGAGTTGCGAGCTATGGCTCTTCTCACGGCAGAGGTGACTTGGATACGCCGGTTACTTGAGCATTTTGGTGGTACTGTTACCACACCTACTACACTCTTGTCAAATAGTACAGATGCTATCAGTATTGCGCGGGACCCCGTGAATCATGAGCTTACCAAGCATATCGGTGTTGGTGCTTTCTTTGTGCGCGTCGGTGTGCAGGACAATGTTATTGCTCTTCAGTATGTGCCTTCCGAGTTACAACTAGCGGACTTCTTCACGAAGGCCTAGACTCGAGCGCAACATGGATTTTACCTCTCCAAACTCAGTGTCGTACATCCACCATGAGTTTGAGGGGGGGGGGGTTATATTTATGCTGGCCTTTGGCCTTTTACATTCTGGCCTTTGGCCTTCCCTGTACATGTATATATGATGGCTTTTGCCTCCTGATAATACTAAGTTGCTTTTCCTAACAATCCTGACCCTCTATGCAGGGGCAGATCCATATGGGGGCATGGGTGTACAAATGTACACCCAATTTTTTTGGCAAGACTTTTTTATATATGATACATATTATGTCCATGTATTAAAT
The DNA here is from genome assembly GCA_039707655.1 of Elymus sibiricus. NCBI lineage: Eukaryota > Viridiplantae > Streptophyta > Magnoliopsida > Poales > Poaceae > Elymus > Elymus sibiricus. The sequence continues at coordinate 185,453,745 of CM077675.1, read as the reverse complement.
GTGGTGTAGGTTATGCGTTAAGCACATATTAATTCATATAAAACTAGCCTCAAAGCCTCAGTTCAACAAGCATAAGTTTTGATAGTCTATCCCACACGACCCAAGTGGCTGCAAGTAAAGGATCCCTACTTAAAAATGTTTTTTTTACATTTTATCCAAGTGGCAGAGCATCAAAAAAAATAGTTGGGCGGGCCAAAGAGCACACACTTTTATTATGAATCCTATATACCATATATGTGTATGTGTCCAGTACCAGCGGCTGCTCCTGAGCACCTCCATTCCGCTGCGTATTTATTTTGAAATAACACATGCAAGATGCGGATGTTGTTGGAAATATGCCCTAGAGGCAATAATAAATTAGTTATTATCATATTTCCTTGTTCATGATAAATGTTTATTATCCATGCTAGAATTGTATTGATTGGAAACTCAGATACATGTGTGGGTACATAGACGACATTGTGTCCCTAGTGAGCCTCTATAGGACTAGCTCGTTGATCAAAGATGGCTATGGTTTCCTAGCCATAGACAAGAGTTGTCATTTGATAACGGGATCACATCATTAGGAGAATGATTTGATGGATAGGACCCAAACTATGAACGTAGCATATGATCGTGTCAAGTTTATTGCTATCATTTTTTGCATGTCAAGTATCTGTTCCTATGACCATGAGATCATGTAACTCACTGACACCGTAGTAGTGCCTTGTGTGTATCAAACGTCACAACGTAACTGGGTGACTATAAAGATGCTCTACAAGTATCTCCGAGGGTGTGTTGATTTGACATGGATCAAGACTGGGATTTGTTACTCCGTGTGACGGAGATGTATCTCAGGGCCCACTCGGTAATACACCATCACAATGAGCCTTGCAAGCAAAGTGACTAAAGAGTTAGCCATGGTATCTTGTATTACGGAACGAGTAAAGAGACTTGCCGGTAACAAGATTGAACTAGGTATAGAGATACCGACGATCGAATCTCGGGCAAGTAACGTATCGATAAACAAAGGGAACATCATACGGGTGTCAGTGTCAAAACCGGCGGATCTCGGGTAGGGGGTCCCGAGCTGTGAGTCTAGGAGCGATGGTAACAAAGGGACGAAGGAGACGATGTTTACCCAGGTTCGGGCCCTCCTATGGAGGTAAAACCCTATGTCCTGCTCGATTATATTGATGGTATGAAGGTTACAGAGTTGATCTACCTCGAGATCGACTAGCTAAAACCCTAGATGAGTTTCTCTGCCCTATAATCTAAAACCCTCCCGGTTTATATAGGCACCGGGGGGTTCCTAGGGTTTACACATGACAGATCACCTGCCGAGGATGGAGAATGACGATCTCCTCATCTTGACTTGGAGTGCACAACGCGCCTTTGAGGCTTCCTTCTGGAACGTGGGGTCTTCGATACATTCGGCCCTTCCCATGATGGCCAGAAAGCGGCCCATCGAGCCGTCCTAGTAGAAGGTAGGCCGGCGGCCCGAGGACCCCCTAATCCAGGACTCCCTCAGTAGCCCCCGAACTTGCCCCCAACGCCAAGGGTCACAGCACCAACAGCTTTTCGTGATCAGAATCTTCGGCTTGAGGGGTGAGTTCTCCTTTCTTCTCAAGGATCGGCTGGGACCAGTCCGGCTTCCGGTGACGCGTAGCTCTTCCGAACATACAATTGTCCGAGCACCATGAGTGGCTTAGCCCCGAAGGCCAATCGTCAGAGTGTAAACAGTCACCTTCTGACGAAGGGTCGTGGCCTACCACGACCGCTGAACCAGTTACAACAACTCGATTCGCGGTTCGAGGCCACTTTTATATCGACACGACTCATCAATGTATAGATCGTGCTCCGTTTTACACGGGATTTAATCAACACCCGAGGTTTATTTTGCGCGTGCATAACGGCACGCATGCCTTGGGAAGTGAAGAGATTCACGGCGCAGCAGGGGGAGGTTAATCGGCGTGACGCCTCATAAAAGGGGAAGAAACCCCAAGGATTAAGTACGCTTTCCATTCGCATCCTCCGCCTTCCCAATCCTTCCAAGCTCCAAGAGCCCAGATCCAGTTCTTCCTCAGCTTCCCCTCCGAGCTTAGCCATGGTGGGTTCAGGCTCCATGGGCAAGTGGGAGGCCTCCACGGTCACCGACCAGGATATCCAGGAGCTAAAGCTCGCCGGCTACCTCCCCGCCAACGTCTTCCACCGCGCCCAAGAGGCGAAACAGGTCGTCCCCACCCCCAAGCCCGGCGAAAGGGTAGTCTTCGTCCCCCATTTCATCCGGGGACTGAGCTTCCCGCTCCACCCCTTCGTCAGGGGCCTTATGTTCTTCTACGGGTTGGACTTCCACGACCTGCCTCCGAATTTTTTTATGCATATTTCGGCCTTCATCATCCTCGGCGAAGCCTTTCTGCGGGTCGAGCCGCACTTCGGCCTGTGGCTCAAGGTCTTCAACGTCAAGCCGAAGACCGTGGCCGGCAAGCACGCAGACTGCGGAGGGGCGGTAATCAGCAAGCTCCCCCGCGTCGAGTGGCCAACCGGCACCTTCATCGACACAATCAAGATCTGGCAAAAGGAGTGGTTCTACATCACCGAGCCAAGGGATGAAAACTGGGTGGCGCCTGCCGAGTTCAGATCCGGACCCCCCACGAGGTTGACCTCGTGGCTCAGGAAGAGCCTTGATTGGGGGTCGGATGCCGAGGTGAAGCTGTTGCAGAAGCGCATTACCTCGGTGATCGAGGCCAAGGTGGAGCTGGTTAACGTAGTCCAGGTTATGCTCCACCACCGTATTCTTCCTTGCCAGCGCCGGGCTTCCCCCATGTGGGCTTACCGGCCTGAGGACGAGCCTACTGTGCGCCAACTCTTTCGCACCACCCCTGAGAAGCTGTGGATGGCTTTGTTCAAGCCTCAGAAAAGCTGGCCGGCCGAGGAAGAGGATTCGGGCCTAAGCACCGATAACCCCCCCACCAAGGTATGGCATAATTTTAATCTGCTGACTCTGCTTCTTCGGCCAAAAAGACTGAACGCCTTCTCCCTTACTTTCGCAGAAGTGGCTGAGCAAAGCCACAAGAGTTAACTGCCCGGCTCCACAGCCCGAAGACCCTAGGTCGGAGTTGTTGACGGCGATGCTCGTTGTGGCGCCGTACTCGGCGCCCGAGAAGAAGGAGAAGAAAAAGAAGGCCATAGAGGGACCCCGCATAAAGGACTAGCCAGACGCTGCATCCGAGGAAACCCATGCCTCCTCTAGTCATGAGGAGGAGCATGAAGACGGGGGGGGGGGAAGGCGTTTCCCCCCTCACAAGAAAGAGGGCGGCGTCATCGGACGCCGCGGAGGATGCATCTCCTCCTGCCCTGAAGAGGGCGCGCCAGGCGGGGTTGATCCTGCCCGATGATAGCTCGGATTCTGACGCAGAATCCGAGGAATTTGAGAAGGTTCCACGAAGGAGCTTAAGGGTCAAGCACCCCGCTCAAAGGTATGAATCCGAAGACTCCCGGGTTATTTATGCAAAGTTTTTCAGTGTTTTAAATACAAGCACATCTTTCGATCTGCAGCCCACCGCACATTCTCCCGTCCGACCAAATATCGGATGGGGAGTCTCCACCCGCCGAGCTGGCGGAGAGCGGGACTGCATCGCACCCCACACCTCCGGGGGCCGCGAAGGATGCCGCGGAGGTGTCGTCCAGCCAGGCTCCGTTGGAGCCGAACACGGGCGGTGGGGGTGACCATGCCATGGCCGAGGCTGTTGCCACGGCTGCTGAAGGCCAGGGAGAGGAAACCCCCCAGGCCGCTGAAGACCAGGGGGAGAATATTCCCCTAGCCGACGACGAGGAAGGGCGAAGGGATGCCCAGTCCCCTCCGAGGACGTCTCCGGAGCATGCTGTGCCTCCGGAGCTACCGACTCAGTCTCCGATCAGAGATCAGACTGTCCAGTCACCACCGATGCCACCGACGACTGGGTGGCCGGTAATGGAGGAGGCGCTAGCAAGCGCCCCCATCTCCGAGGATCACCGCACTCTTATGGGTGCGGTTTTACAAGGGATTCAGTCCGTTGATGACAGACTAAAAGAGGCCTTCAATGGTCTCTTGGCGGGCTTCAAGGTGAGTCACGTAATACCCTTTTCCCGAACAATGCTAATTTTAAGTTTGTGCTATCTTTATATATGTAATAGCCCCCGAGCCCCGGATGGGTTTGCAAAAATGCATCCGGGGGTCAAATAGTAAGGAATGAACAATGATGCACAAGGCACCATTTGGTCCTACAATGTTCGGAAAACCCGTAAGAGGACCGAACAGAGGGTCATATCTTTGACAGTTCGGAGGTTGGAATGCACATAACTGGATGCATATTTTTTTTTGTAGGCCTCGTCATCGGTGACGGCCGTTAATGCCGCTGAGCTGACCGAGCTAAACCGGAAGCTCAAGATCTCCGAGGAGGAGCTTGATAGCCTGAACAAGAGGTTCGACGAGGCACAAGGTCAGCCGAATTCGAATATCCGAGCTGTTTAATGATCCGTACTGGTGACCCAGTGTAATTAGTTAGTTATTGCTTCTACAGCTTCCGCTTTGGAGGTTGAAAAACTCAAGGCTGAGCTCCAGAAATTGAAGCAAGAGGTCGCGGATGAGAAGGCGGCCGCCGAACAAGCAGCAGCCGCGCTTTCCGATTTGAAGGCTGCAAGTGCCAAGCATGAGGCCCGGGTGAAGGAGGTGCAGCAAGAGCTCAAGGATGCCGGCACGAAGTGCGAGGCCCTTGAGCAGAAAGGCAAAGAACAAGCCACCGAGCTAGCCGCGCTAAAATCCGAGCTCCAGAAGGAGCGGGTGGATAGGCGGTCTTCTGAAGAGGAGCTTCGCCAAGTCAAGGCTATCACAGCCGGGAAGCCGTATTCGCTACAATGCGCCTTTGGTGGTAGCAGGTTTGCTTTGCTCACCCAGGTGTGGCGTTCCTCAGGCGTCTGTGCGGATCTCCAGAAGAGTGCAGCGGACGCGAACAGGTTCTATGCTTCGCGGGAGGAGTATGATCAGGCTCGGCTGTTCTGGGCACAATTCGAGTCCCCCGAGCGCTCTCCTCTCCTCATCGAGCAAATGAAGCAACTGATGGAGCTGCACAGGACGGCGGAGCCGGCCATGAAGGACCTCTGCATCTGGCTGTGGCCTGAAGGGCCGTTGCCGAGCAGCTTCTTCGGCTTGGTGCTGAAGCTATGCGATGCTGCGCCCCAGATTGACGTGCTAAAACGTTCAACATGCATCGAGGGAGCTCGGATGGCCTTTGCCAAGACCATGGTGCATTGGCCGAAGCTTAAGCCGACCGAGATGGCTACCGCACCTCCGCCTCCTGGCAAGGAGCATAGGCGCCCCGAGCTATATTTCTCCGCAGTAATGGAGGGTGCTCGGGCAATAGAGGCCCAATGCTCCAAAGATGTTTTGTATGAATGAGTGCGATGTAATATGTCCGAAGACGTTAACGCTTTATAATTAGTGTTGCATGGTTTATCATGTCTTATGAGTAGTTTATTTATATTTAGACTCCTATGTGGCCGGTTTATCTGAAAGTTGCGAGTCGTCGGCTTCAGCCCCCGCGTAGATACTACGCGGGGTGTCTCTGTATCCGCATTGTTACCCTTAGCCGAGGTATCGGTGCCCGAAGGCGGTAGTGCGAGAGGGACGAGGCAATCGGACTATGATGGTTTATCGCTTTCACTTAGCCGTGGGAGCGTAAAAAAAATACGGGGGCCGATGACCAGCCCCCAGTGTGGTGTGATGTTCGGATGTACCGGGGCCGGAGCCAGCATCACATGGTTTGTACAAGAACGAAACCCATCGTATAACACGGCATAACCTCTATCGATCATTTAGTATGACACTTGTGCTCGGATTTGCAGACCGGTTCTCGCTTACTATGATGGTCAGTTTTCGGCTTTCTCCGCTGAGGTGCTTGACCAGACGAGCTGGAAACACAATCGCAGTTGTCGTCGTTTTGTCACGACAGATGCCATGGGTAGGCTTATCGAGAATGGTTGGGGCCGAAGGACGCCGACGGGCTCCGAGAATGTCGTCGTTTTCTCACAGGGGGTGCCCCGAGACGGCAGATGCCATGGGATGGCTTAAGAGGTGAGAGCAAGGCTGCAGTGGAGATCCAGGACGGGTATGTGGATAGCACGCGGTGGTTTACCCAGGTTCGGGGCTCTCCGGAGAGATAACACCCCTACTCCTGCATGTCTGTATATATGTGGTATATCTGGTACAGAGTCGCTCCTGGAGCTGTATTGGGGAGGAGAGCCATGAGGCTTCTTGCCTCCTGTGTGCATGCGTGAGCATAAGTGAGAGGGAGAGGATGAGAGGAGGCCTCCCGTGAGTGTGTGTGTGGCTTGCCTCTTGGAGGCTCCCCTGGTGCCTCTTATATAGGGAGGCCCATGGGACAAGGGGTGGCCCACCGGCCAACTATCTACTATTGGAGATGACAAGTGATGCAGGCTACAGTGCGCCACTATTGGAGCGCAGTGAAGTGACGCGCGACGGGTGCACAGCGGGGCACTATTCGCCAATAGTGCCCGACTGTAGCGGGGTGGCAGGCTCTGCAGTCCGTCAGCTATAGTGTCGTAAGCTCGTGTCCGATGGGACGCCTGGAGTTGACTTCATCGGGCCGCAGCCGGTCAGGATGAGCCGGCCAGGAGGAGCTGGCCGGGCGGAGCCAGCCGGGAGGAGCCAGCCAGGAGGAGCCAGCCGGGCGGAGCCGGCCAGGAGGAGCCAGCCGGGAGGAGCCAGTCGGGCGGAGCCGGCCAGGTGGAGCCAGCCGGGCGGAGCCGGCCAGGAGGAGCCAGCCGGGCGGAGCCAGCCGGGAGGAGCCAGCCGGGAGGAGCCAGCCGGGCGGAGCCAGCCGGGAGGAGCCAGCCGGGCGGAGCCAGCCGGGAGGAGCCAGCCGGGCGGAGCCATCCGGGAGGAGCCAGCCGGGACGCAGTTTTGTCTTCTGTCTTCACTTCTTCGTTCATCTCGTTGATTCGCGGGGCTGGGCATACCGGGGGTGGCTCCCCCGATGTTTCAAAATATTGAGTCGTCTCCTTGAGCCTACCCGGGGGTAATCCCCCCGATAGTAGCCTCCGAGCGACTTGGAGAGTCGGGCAGAGGGTTTTTGCCATTGTAGAAGCAGACGACGGCGTCAGGGATGCCGAGCGCGGACGCGGGGTCCGCTGGCTGATGGGCGCGGAGCCTAGCCGGGGGCGGACGCAGGGTCCGCCGGCTGTCGAGCGCGAGGCGCTGCCGAGCGCGGACGTGGGGTCCGCCGGCAGCGCGAGCGCGTGGTCGCACGGGTAGGGTGGCGCCGACCCGCGGGGAGCACGGCTACGGGGCGAAGGAGGCGACCGCAACGACGTTGCCGGAGCAGCGGCGGAGCGTGGGCGACGGGGGCGCTTGGGAGCGGATGGACGGCGAGGGCGGCGCTATCGATGGACGACATTGCCAGACGGAGTTGCCGGCCGGGGCGGCGGTGAGGCTCACACGGCCGGCAGGCCTCATGCGCGCAGCTAAATTGATTGGGTCTGCTAGCTAGCTAGCTAGGCACGAGCGCGTGCACGTACAAAGACGGAGGTGGCCAGCGCGCCTATGCGCGGAGGTGTGGTCGAGGGGAGACCGGAGCGGGACGAGACCGTCGGTGAGGACGCGCCGGCCTGCGCGGTCGCCCCGGTGGCGCGTTGGAGCGAGCTGGAGGTGGACGAGGCCGACGGCGGCGACGCGGCGTCCCGCGCGGCCGCCCCGGGGCGTGTTGGTGTTGAGCCCCCGAGCACCACTGGGGAGATGGCGGCAACGCCGCGGTGGTGATGACGAATAAAGTCCCGCCCGGACCGCATTCCCAGCAGCAGCTAGCCCCACGGTGGGCGCCAACTATCGTCGTTTTCTCACAGGGGGTGCCCCGAGACGGCAGATGCCATGGGATGGCTTAAGAGGTGAGAGCAAGGCTGCAGTGGAGATCCGGGACGGGTATGCGGATAGCACGCGGTGGTTTACCCAGGTTTGGGGCTCTCCGGAGAGATAACACCCCTACTCCTGCATGTCTGTATATATGTGGTATATCTGGTACAGAGTCGCTCCTGGAGCTGTATTGGGGAGGAGAGCCATGAGGCTTCTTGCCTCCTGTGTGCATGCGTGAGCATAAGTGAGAGGGAGAGGATAAGAGGAGGCCTCCCGTGAGTGTGTGTGTGGCTTGCGTCTTGGAGGCTCCCCTGGTGCCTCTTATATAGGGAGGCCCAGGGGACAAGGGGTGGCCCACCGGCCAACTAACTACTATTGGAGATGACAAGTGATGCAGGCTACAGTGCGCCACTATTGGAGCGCAGTGAAGTGACGCGCGACGGGTGCACAGCGGGGCACTATTCGCCAATAGTGCCCGACTGTAGCGGGGTGGCAGGCTCTGCAGTCCGTCAGCTATAGTGTCATCAGCTCGTGTCCGATGGGACGCCTGGAGTTGACTTCGTCGGGCCATAGCCGGTCAGGAGGAGCCGGCCAGGAGGAGCCGGCCGGAGCCAGCCGGGAGGAGCCAGCCAGGAGGAGCCAGCCGGGCGGAGCCGGCCAGGAGGAGCCAGCCGGGAGGAGCTAGCCGGGCGGAGCCGGCCAGGGGGAGCCAGCCGGGCGGAGCCGGCCAGGAGGAGCCAGCCGGGAGGAGCCAGCCGGGCGGAGCCAGCCGGGAGGAGCCAGCCGGGCGGAGCCAGCCGGGAGGAGCCAGCCGGGAGGAGCCAGCCGGGCGGAGCCAGCCAGGCGGAGCCATCCGGGAGGAGCCAGCCGGGATGCAATTTTGTCTTCTGTCTTCATTTCTTTGTTCATCTCGTTGATTCGCGGGGCTGGGCATACCGGGGGTGGCTCCCCCGATGTTTCAAAATGTTGAGTCGTCTCCTTGAGCCTACCTGGGGGTAATCCCCCCGACAAGGAACCAGGTTAGGCACCAGCGGTGGCGGACACACGATGTACCCAGGTTCGGGGCCCTCCGTGGGAGGTAACACCCCTAGTCCTGCTTTGTCTAGTTTAGACAATGGCCAGGTTACAATGGTGCTCCTGGACCTGTATGGCTAGAGGAGGAAGAAGGGGCCGGACAGCCTTAGCTGCCTCTCTACGTGTGTGATAAGTGCGTGGAGAATGCTTCGCCCCTTCCATGGGGGGGGGGGGCTCGGAGGGTTTTATAGACCAACCCCCCGGATTACAATATGGGTAAAAGGCTACTGGAGGGCCCCAGCCGGCAGCCTCTCCGGCCGGCTGCGGGGCCCCGGGTTGAGGGGTCCTGTCGTTGGCGGGGCCCGCCGGCTGTAGGGTCCCGTCGGGAGCCGGCGGGGCCCGCGTGGTAGGTCCCAAGGCCGGTCACGTCGTGGCACGGACCGTCCTTCGGGGCGTCGCCTTGTGGCAACCGGCCGAGGTCAGCGGTACGGCCGGCCGCACTGTAGCCACGCCGGGGCAGGTAATGGAGTGGTTGGAGGCGTGCCGGCACTGTTGGGAGCCTAGTTGCCGTCACCCGGAGTCAGAGGCACTGCGCCTCCACTGTGGCCGCACGGGCGCTAACCCCCGATGGGATGGGGGCCACTATTGCCATGCGTACCTGGACCGCGGCACCCAATGCGTGGCCGGCTAGGGGGCCAGGCGTTTCCGCCCCTAGCCGGCCTGCTCGTCGCAGCCGGCAAGGCACAGCCGGCAAAGCATTGCCGGCGGGGAGGAGCCGGGGAGGCATAGCCGGGGAGCCATAGCCGGCCTGTAGAGGGAAGCGGCTCGTCCTTCGGTCGCGTCAGAAAGTTGAAGTAGTGGGTCGTTTGAGGCTACCCCGGGGTTATCCCCCCGACAGTAGTCCCCGAAGCCGGGGAGGCCCGCCGGCGAATGGAGACGGACCTCGCCGGCTTGAGTCTTGTTCTGTTTTACGCACGAACCAGGCGCCAGCGGAGGTGGGAGCGCGGCGGCCGGCTCCGCAGCCGGCCGATGCTTCGTGGGGCGCTACGAGCGCCTCGTCGAGCAGAGAAGGTGCGCCACGTGGGGGCGCCGCGGGCCGCGACCTGACAGGCCACGCGGTGGACAAGACCGGGCCGTGGGGCGGGGCCCACTTCAGCCGAGGCCTCGGCCCGCGCGCGCGGATCCTCTGCGGCCCGGACCGTCGGTTGGAGTTCCCGGGGCGCGTTAATGCCTCCCGCGCGCGGCGGGCGTAGTGGGGGCCGTGCGCGACGGATCCACTCCCCACTACCCCCGTGCGGGGGTTTTAAATGGAGGGGGGGGGAGAGGGGCGGAACGGCGCATTCGTTCCCTCTCCCCCAGCACCTTGCCCCCGTCGCCCCTCACCTCCCTGCTGAGAGAGAGAGAGAGAGAGAGAGAGAGAGAGAGAACTGCGCGAATTGTTGTGCCGCCTCTCGCCGCCACCGGAACCCGCACCGGGGCCGGACTCTTGCGTTCCACCGCCGCGGCTACGAGACCCCCGAGGGCGATGGCGAGTAAGGGGGCGTGGGACGGCAGCGACATCAACGAGCACTTCATCGAGCACCTCCGCCACTGCCGCAAGCTGCCGTCGGAAGAGCATCTGGAGGCGCGCATCGCCAGGGCGGAGAATGCGCCGACCCCGAGGGAGGGCGAGGTGGTGGTCTTCGCCGAGCACTTCCTCCGCGGACTCGGCCTGCCGGCGAGCACGTTCTTCCGGCGATTCCTTACGTATTTCGGGCTGCAGCCGCACCACCTGGCCGCCAACGCCGTCCTGCAGCTGGCGGCATTCGTCTCCCTCTGCGAGGGGTTCCTGGGGGTGGAGCCGCGCCTGGACCTCTGGTGCCGGCTCTTCTACCTCAAGCGCCAGACGGTCAAAGACCCGGTGACCGGCCAGAAGGTCATGACCGCCTGCGGAGCCGCCCTGATCCACTTCCGAGCTGGAGCCGGGTTCCCGCAACTCCCCTTGCAGGACTCGGTGAAAAACTGGCAGAAAGGGTTCTTCTACGTGAAGAACGTGAAGCCGGAGGCAGACTACATCAACCTCCCCGCCGTCATTAACCAGCCGCCAGTGGCCATGCTGAACTGGAGGACGCCTCCGGCCGTCGCGCCCGAGACGGCGGACCGGCTCTGCGAGCGGCTGGTGGTGATGAGCCGGACGGAGGGGCTGTTGGCTGCGGATCTCCTGGCCACGATGGTGGCGCGCCGGGTACAGCCCCTGCAGCGCCGACCGCACCTCATCTGTCAGATGGGAGGGCGGCGCGACCCTTGCCGGCTCTCCACCAAGGAGCTGAAGGCGGTGCAGGTGGCGAGGAGGGTGAATGCCATCTCAGCCGCCAAGATGAACGAGGGCGGATGGCAATGGGGGAAGGCCCCGTACAGCCGGGACCGTCCGGCTCCGTGGGTACGCGGCGAGTCGCACTCCACCCCTTTTCTTGTTGAAGACGGCCTCCCCCCACGGCATGACGACGGGTGGCTTCTCGTGTGCGCAGGTTTTCCCGTTGTTGCAGAACTACGCCACGCCGGCTGCCGACGTGGAGGAGTCGGACGAGGAGGAGGTCGAGGACGTCGACGACGTGTAGCCGGCCGTATCGGAGCCGGCCGGCGCACCCGGCGGTGATGGGACGGAGGCGGAGGCGGCCGACCCGGCTGGTGAGTTACCTCCCCACACGCCTTTGCGGGATTGGAGCGACGACGTTGCTGAGCCGGAAAGGGTGCACGATGCAGCGACGTCGGAGGATCCCGAGGCCTCGGGGGATGACACCATGGCCCCAAGGAAGCGCGTCCGTCGTGTCGACCGCGCGCCCCGCCAGGACGGCGCGGTCGTTGGCGGCAGGGGGAAGCAGCCGGCCAGCCAAAAGCCGGCTCCCAAGCGGGCGGCCACCGGGCAGCCGGGAGGTGGCCGCGGAGGCGGCGGGAAGAAACTGCGGGTGGCCCGGTCGGGCCCCGCCAGGCGGGCGGTCCCGGTCACGATCGGGTAAGTATGCTTCAAACACTTTCTTATTTCTGGCGGCCTCCCTTCCCTGACTCGCCCATCCAGGGAGCCGCGCTCCCTTGGGAGGACCGCAGCAGCCGAGATGGCGGAAACGGCGGCGCCGCCCACTGCCGAGGAAAAGGAGCGCGCGGCATGGCGGGACCTCAAGGCAGCCGAGCGGGAGCTGCACGAAGAGGAAAGTCGCCTGTGGGAGGCGGCGGTGGAGGCACAGTCGTCGAGTCAGGCCAGCGTGGAGCCGGCCGGCCAGTCATGGGAGTCTTCCCCCCCCCCCCCCCCGCCGGGAGAGGAGATCCAAGGACAGGCACGACCCCGGGCGGCGGGCGGAGGCGGACGCGGCCGCGAGTGCGGCAGACGCCGCCGAAAGGGCGGGGCCGGTCGACAACACGGCCCCGTCAGGGGCGGAGGACGCGCCGCCGGAGGCGGAGGGCCCCCAGAAGTCGTCATCCTGGACGCGGAGGTTCTGGCCTCGGAGGCCCCGACTCCGGAGGCGAGCCGGTCCGGCGCCGCCACGGGCGGAGCGCCGGTCAGCGAGACATCGACTCCCGGAGGGGCGGACGCCCCGGGCTTGTCAGCAGGGGCACCCGGAACCGTGGCGCCGGAAAGGGGAAGCCGCCTGGAGATTACGGCGAAGGGCGCGTCCGGGCCCACCGACGGGGGTCGGCCACAGGAAACCTGGGCCACGACCGGAGGCGGGGCTATCAACGACGCGCCGAGCGCCCTTGGGGCTGCGGTGGTGGCCGTCATCGAGGAGTTTGCCGCCTGCCGAGCCCAGGTGGCGCAGGACGCCCGGGCCGCCAGCGACCGGCTGGTCCACCTTGAGCAGTCCGTTGCGGTAAGGATCCGAAGCCTCTTACTTCGTTTTGGTTTTTTCTAGTGGGGGCGCACCAACGCACCCACTGGGTGTAGCCCCCGAGACTCGGGCTGGCTCGGAATGTAGGCGGGTCGAGTCTAATGGCATCTTTGCCTGTGTTCTTCGTAGGCCGCGCACGACCGTCGGGTGGCCGCGTACAACACGCTGCTGGGCTTGTACCGCGGGGCCGAGAATTGGCTAGCCGTCATGTCTGCGGATCTGCAAGGTATGTGTTCTCGCGAATATCCAGTGGGGGCGCGCGAGCGCACCCACTGGGTGTAGCCCCCGGGATTCAGGCCGGTTGCCCTGGAGGCGGGCTGAATCCCTTCCTTCGCTTGCTTTCTGACAGCAGCGACCTCGTCTCGTGAAGCCACCCACGCCGAGACGGTCAGCCTCCGACGCCAGGTGGTGCGGCTTGGCGAGGAGAGGGACCTCCTGACGACGGAGCGCGACTGGCTCCGCCAGGAGGCGGATCAGGCGAAGGCGGAGAAGGATGGGTGCGAGGCGGCTCATCGCCGGGAGTTGGAGGAGCGGGAGGCGGCCTACCAACGGCGGTTGGAGGAGCATGACGCGGCCCATCGCAAGGAGCTGGAGGCGAAGGATGCCTCGCTGGCGAAGGCGGCCAGGGAGGAGGAGGTGGCCCGCGTCGATTACGAGCGCCGGCTCCAGGAGTGGTCGGCCAGGGCCGCCAGGGAGCAGGAGGAAGCGCTGGAAGGGGACCGGCAGCTGGCCGGTACGTTTTTCTTTTATCCTTGCGCGTTGGCTTGGGGCGCTGTTCTCTTCGTCTTACATCATGCGCTCCCCCTCCCCCAGCGGCCTTCCCAGGCACACAGGCGGCAGCGGAAGCGGCCGTGGAGGCCCACCGCGAGGCGCAACGGGCGCTTGGAGTTCAAGTGGGGGAGCTTGTGCCCTGGACCGTGAAAGAAGTGGGGATCGGCGGCAGGGCGCGTCTTGACGAGGTGGTCCGGGCCCTGAAGCGGCTCCAGGCCGCCGGCTTGGGGCTGGTCCGCACCCTTTGGCCGGACGCGGTGGAGCCGGCATCCATGAGCCGGCTGTCTAGGTGGCTGGAGGCCGGGTCCGCGAGGGTGAACGCCTGGAGGGCTTCCGCGGCGCGCGCCGGGGCGGCCATGACGCTTCGGGTTGCGAGGTCATGGTACCCCGAGCTGGATTTTGGGCGGCTCGCTGCCCAGCGCGCCGGCACGGATGCTGCGCTGGAAGCCGTCGCCGACGTGCTGGCCGCGCGTGCCAGCGACCTCGCGTCCTTTGCCCCTTGGGACGAATATGTCCCGGAGCATACGGCAGCTGGCGAGGTGGTCCCAAAGGACCGGTTTGGGCTCGCCATCGATGACCCGGAGGGCAGCGCCGGGGAGACGGACGACGAAGCCGCTGAGTCCAGTACCGACGACTACGTCGACTCCGAGCCGGCACGCGGCCTGGACCCGGCAGACGGCGCGGAGCCCGCCGTGACCAAGGACCGAGGCGAAGACGGCGCGGCCGGAAAGGATGCCGGGGGAGAGGATAGCGCTACTGCTTTTAGAATTTTTCTTTCCTGCATTTGTTTAGACTGCAATTCCACCCACTGGGGGTGTAGATGTAATGAACTCGTGGCCGTGGGCCTTTTAAGTTGTGTAAAGCTTTTGGTTGCTGAAATGTTGTTTTATGCGTGCCGGCTCGGCCTTACCCCTTTTTTTGCTCTTTTGGTTCTGTTCGCTCAAAACCTTGTCACCCTTGGTTTCGGTCCCGCCAGCCGGACAGCCGGGAGCCGGTCTGTAGCTGGGACGAGGCATCCGCCTCGAGGGAGCCGGTCGTGAGTTTGGAAACCGCGAGAGTTTTTTGGGTAAGGTGAGTGACAAAGGCTAAAAGAAACTGTTCCGGCTAGCCCTAGCCGGCAATCCCCTTTGCGATCGATTTTTCGTGTGCGCTAAGCTTTGCCGTCTCGAGGGCCCATCGGCCGGACAGCCGGGAGCCGGTCTGTGGCTGGGAGGGGTGGGACGGCTCTTTTTAGTTCACATTACTTGGTTGACTTCAGGGGAGGCGGGCAGGACTAGCCGGCGAGCCCCCGGGACCGGGAGCCGGGCCTAGGAGCCAGCGAGCGATGCAAAAAAAGTCTATTTGAAAGGAATGAAAAGGGCGTGTCCCAAGAGTCGGCTTGGGGCACCCGTTGCATTCATAAGCCCAAAAGGGAAGGGTATATACATACACTGGTTCTTAGCAGTAAGACGGGCGGAGGAGCGCCGCGTTCCATGGGCGCTCCGTTTCCTCGCCGGAGGCGTCTCTCTTGCGCTTCTACGGCTTCTGGGCGTCTATTAGATAGTACGCGTTGTTGTGTAGCGCCTTGCTGACGATGAATGGGCCCTCCCATGGGGAGGACAGCTTGTGCTGGCCGGCAGTTCGCTGGATCCGCCTGAGCACCAAGTCTCCTTCGCGGAAGGAGAGTGGCCGGATCCACTTACTGTGGTAGTGCCGGAGCTTCTGCTGGTAGATGGCCGTCCGGCTCAGGGCCAGCTCGCGGGCCTCCTCGAGGAGGTCGACGCCGTCTTCTCTCGCTTCCTTTGCGTCCGTCTCCGTGTACAGGGTAACCCGAGGCGAATCGAATTCGATGTCGGTGGGGATGACTGCCTCGGACCCATACACGAGAAAGAAAGGGGTGTAGCCGGTCGACTGGTTGGGCGTGGTCCTGAGGCTCCAAAGGACAGCCGGCAGCTCTTCGGTCCAGCAGCCGGCTGACCGGATCAGTGGTGCCACGAGCCGGGGCTTGATGCCGGCCAGGATCAGGCCGTTCACCCTCTCAACCTGGCCGTTTGACTGCGGGTGGGCGACGGGCGCCAAATCGAGCCGGATGCCCTGCTTGGAGCAGAAACGCGCTAGCGCGCCCTTGGCGAAGTTGGTGCCATTGTCGGTGATGATGCTGTGGGGGACGCCGTAGCGGACCGTGATGTCTTCGACGAACCGGACGGCCGTGGGGCCTTCCAGCTTCTTGATTGGCCTGGCCTCGATCCACTTGGTGAATTTGTCGACGGCTACCAGCAGATGTGTCATGCCGCCTCGTGCAGTCTTGAAAGGTCCCACCATGTCCAGCCCCCAGACGGCAAAAGGCCACGAGAGGGGGATGGTTTGGAGGGCTGTAGCCGGTAGGTGGCTCTGCGTGCTGAAGCGCTGGCAGCCTTCGCACTTGTCGACCAACTGCTTGGCCGCCT
Source organism: Elymus sibiricus (assembly GCA_039707655.1). Lineage (NCBI taxonomy): Eukaryota > Viridiplantae > Streptophyta > Magnoliopsida > Poales > Poaceae > Elymus > Elymus sibiricus. The sequence goes on along the minus strand of CM077675.1, from coordinate 185,437,789 downwards.
CCAAAGCAGTCGGCCAGTAGAAGCCGTGGCGGAATGCCCTGGCCACCAGGGTCCTGGAGGCGGCGTGGTGCCCGCACTCGCCCTGGTGGATGTCGAGGAGGATCTCTTGCCCTTTCTCCGGCTCGACGCAGCGTTGGAAAACGCCGGTGGTGCTGCGATGAACCAGCTCGTGGTTGATGATGCTGTAGGCCGGGGCTCGGTGCTGGATTTGTCTTGCTGTGGCCTCATTAGGGGGGAGCTCGCCGTGTAGGAGGAACGCCAGGATGGGCTGGGCCCATGAGGGAGCCGAGACGGGAGCCGGCTCGGGCTCGAGCGGGGTGCCGGCAGCAGCAGGAGCCCCCGGGTCTGGAAGACCAGTTCCCGGGGCCGGCTCGCCAGCCCCCGGGAGTGAAGCGGTGGAAGGGGCGTCGATCATCATCATGATGGCTACGGACTCGGAGCCGGCCACCGCTGACATGGCCGGCTCGAGCGTAGCCGCCGACGCCAATGGAGCCGGCTAGACAGCCGGATCTGTCGATGGCCCGGCCGCGTTGGCCGGCACGAAGATGGACTCCGACTCAGGGGAGGGCTTGATCGAAGGCTTGAGCAGCTGCTCGAGGGAGACACCGGCTGGGATGGCCTGCCGGGTGGAGCTGATCTTTGCCAGCGTATCGGCCGCCTCGTTGTCCGCACGGGGGACGTGATGAAACTCGCAGCCCTCGAAGGAGCCGGTGAGCTGCTGGACGAGGAAGCGATAGCTGGCCATGTTGGCGTCCCTGGCGTCCCACTCGCCAAAGACTTGCTGCACCACGAGGTCAGAATTGCCGAAGCATATGATGCATTGGATGCCGATTTCCTTGGCGAGCCGGAGGCCGTGGACGAGGGCCTCATACTCGGCCACGTTGTTGGAGGCGGCGAAGTGGATCTGGAGTGCGTACTTGAGCTGATCTCCCCTTGGGGATGACAGGACGATGCCGGCCCCCAGGCCGGCTCGCATTTTCGAGCCGTCGAAGTGCATACGCCAATGTGTGGAGTCGGGTGGAGGCGGCACGAACTGGGTTTCGGCCCAGTCGACGAGGAAGCCGGCCATCGCTTGTGACTTGATGGCGGTGCGCGGCTCGTACCGTATCTCGTAGTCGGCGTGGGCGATGGCCCACTTGGCTATCCGGCCGGTGGCGTCCCGGCCGCTCATGATTTCGCCCAGCGGCGCTGTGCTCACCACGGTGATGACATGCTCCTGGAAGTACTGCTTGATCTTTTGGGCGGCGAAGTATATGCCATAGCACATCTTCTGGTAATGGGGGTAGTTCTGTTTGGAGGCGGAGAGGACCTCGCTGAGGTAGTAGACGGGGCGCTGGATCGGCAGCGCTTTGCCTTCCTCCGATCGCTCCACCACCAAGACGACGCTGATGACGCGCGTGGTTGCCGCGATGTAGGTGAGCAAAGGCTCCTTCTCAGCCGACGCGGCCAGGATGGGCGCGCTGGTGAGAGCCCGCTTGAGGTCGCGGAATGCCGCATCCGCCTCGTCGGGCCAATCGAACACGGCCGGCCTCTTCGAGGAGTCACGGCCCGGCTCGACCAGAGCTGTCTTCCGCAGGAGCCCGTAGAGGGGCAAGGCCTTCTCGCCCAACCGGCTGACGAACCGGCTGAGGGAGGCGAGGCAGCCGGTGAACTTCTGGACGTCGCGGAGCCGGGCCGGCCTGGGCATGCGCTCGATCGCCCTGATCTTCTCGGGGTTAGCTTCGATGCCGCGAGCGGACACGAAGAAACCCAGGAGTTGGCCGGCTGGGACGCCGAAGACACACTTCTCCAGGTTGAGCTTGATCTTGTATTCGCGCAGGTTGGCGAACGTCTCCCGGAGATCGTCGAGGAGGCTGAAATGCTTCTTGGTCTTGACGACGATGTCATCAACGTAGACGTGGACGTTCCTGCCTATCTGAGGCAGGAGACACTTCTACATGCAGCGCTGGAAGGTAGCGCCCGCGTTCTTCAGGCCGAAGGACATGGTGATGTAACAGTAGGCCCCGAAAGGGGTGATGAAGGAGGTCTTCAGCCGGTCGGCTGGGTCCAGCTTGATCTGGTGGTAGCCGGAGTAGGCGTCCAGGAAGGACAGCAGGTCGCAGCCGGCCGTGGAGTCGATGACTTGATCGATCCGCGGCAGGGCGAACGGGTCCTTGGGACACGCCTTGTTCAGGCTCGTGTAGTCGATACACATGCGCCAAGTTTTGTTCTTCTTCAGCACCAGGACTGGGTTGGCCAGCCAGTCTGGGTGGAATACTTCCATGATGAAGCCAGCTGCGAGCAGCCGGGCGATCTCTTCCCCTATAGTACGCCGCTTCTCCTCGGAGAAACGGCGCAGGGGTTGCTTGACCGGCCTCCCATCCGGCCGTACGTGAAGCTTGTGCTCGGCGAACTTCCTCGGAACACCCGGCATGTCCTTTGGAGACCATGCAAAGATGTCCCGATTCTCACGGAGGAAGTCGACGAGCTCACTTTCCTATTTGCTGTCGAGGCGGGAGCCGATGGTGACGCACTGGCTGGGGTTGGCCGGGTCGAGTGGCACTTGCCTGGTGTCCTTGGACAGCTGGAACGAGGCTTCGCCGACCGACTGGGATGGAGGAGCCGGCATGGCCGGCTGGCCAGCGGCGTGGGCCACGAGCCGGTCGAGCTGCCGCTTCTCCTCTGCTATCTCCAGGGCTTCGGCCAGCCGGCTGCCGTCTCGCGCGCATGCGATTGACATCTTGTAGTCGCCGGCGACGGTGATGATGCCCTTGGGACCCGGCATCTTGAGCTTGAGGTAGGCATAGTGGGGGATCGCCATGAACTTGGCGAGAGCCGGCCGTCCCAGCAGCGCGTGGTAGGGGCTGTCAAGGTCCACCACCTCGAACCATACTGGTTCGCGGCAGAAGTGGCTGTGGCCGCCGAAGAGGACGTCGAGCTTGATCTTGCCTACGGGGGTGTAGGACTTTCCCAGCACGATGCCGTGGAAAACTGTCCGGCTCGCTTGCAGGTCCTCCACCTTGAGCCCCAGCTTGAGCATGGTGTCGAGGTAGAGGATATTGATGCTGCTGCCCCCATCGATCAACACCCGCGAGAAGCGGCATGTGCGTCTCTCGGAGACGATGGTGGGATCGAGGACGAGGGCGTAGCTGCCGGGGCTTGGCATCACGGCCGGGTGGTCCGCCCGGCTCCAGGTGACCGGCTTCTCGGACCAGTGCATGAACTGGGGAGTCGCGGGCATGGTGGCGTTCACCTCACGGTGGAGCCGGCGCCGAGCGTGCTTGTCCGTCTCTTCACTGGTGAAGACGACGTAGGAACCGTCTTGGCTGGGGAATTGGTCAAGCAGGCGGCCGTCGTTCTGGGCCGGAGCCGGGGCCTGGGCCGGAGCGGGAGCGGGAGCCGGAGCCGGTGTCGGCGCGCGAGGAGGCGGCACGGGAGGAGTCGGAAGGCCCTCCCCCCGGGCCAGCCACTGCGAGAAGCTGCACTGCCGGAGTGTGTGCGTGGACGGCTTGGCGCCGGAATGGTGTTTACAGGGGAGGTCGAGCATCTGCTTGAACGTGAGCTTGGGCTGCCAAGCAGCCTTGCCGGTGCGCTGACGCTGACTGGAAGCCTGGGCAGCCAGCTGCTCTTCCTCGATGGTGGCAACCTGCCAGCTCCCGTATCGGGGATCCGGCTGGTCGGTCTTGCGCTTGTTATTCTGCTGCTGCCGGTTGTCGGCGGCCGTCCGCGGCGTGGCGGGCGGCAGAGCCGGCTTGGCTGGCGTGGCGACCTTCATCCGCATAGCGGAGTCGGCCGTGGCGTATTTATCCGCCTTGGCCATCAGGTCTGCCAGGGTAGCCGGCTCGGAGCACAGGAGCTTGTGCTTGAGGTGGGTGCCGTCTCGGCAACCCTCGATGAAATATTGGATGGCCTGCACCTCGTGCACCCCCTCGCAGGAGTTGCGGAGCTCAGTCCAGCGCGTGAGGTAGTCGCGGAGGGGCTCCTCCGGCCCCTGGACGCACATGGCCAGCTCGCGGGGCCGGCCGGGCCGCTTGTAAGTGCCGGTGAAGTTGCGGACGAACGCCTCCTCGAAGTCCGTCCAGGTGTTGATGCTGTCGGCCGCCAGGCTGTTCAGCCAGGTGCGGGCCGAGCCGATCAGCATGAGGGGGGCGTAGCGGACGGCTACGCGCTTGTTCCCCCTGGCGATGCCGACCGCGGTGGTGTAGTCGATCAGCCAGTCCTCCGGCTTGGCAGCCCCGTTGTACTTCGGGGTGTCGCGGGGAAGCGTGAAGCCGGGCGGGAACGGTTCGTTGCGGATCCGGGGGCCGAAGCATGCCGGGCCAATCGAACCCTCCTCCTCGAGGAGAGCCGACTGCGCCAGCCGATCGAGGCGGAGCCGCGCGTCGTTCTCGCTGTGGGGGACCCGCGGACCGAGTCGGGCCGCGAGTTCGGCATGGACGACCGGCGGGACGGACCGTGCCGGGTCCTGCCTTGGAGGCGGGGTGTGTCCGCGGCTACGCCGGCTACCGCCAGTCGGCGCCTCGTCGCGGCGGTTGCCGTCAACCGGGTTGTTGCTGCACCGGCTATTCACAGCCGGCTGCTCGTTCCCGCGCAGTTGGGAACGCCGAGCGTTGCTTCCCTTGGCCCGCCGGCCCGAGGGGTGGGGGGAACTGGAGTGCTGAGCCGGCTGACGGTCAGCAGCCCCAGTGCCCGCGCCCTCGGGACGGGGAACCTCGGAGACGGCCCCACCGGGGGTGAGACCGACTTGTTGCGCGTTGGCGGTGTCGATGAGGTCCTTGATGTGCCGCTCGCGCGCGGCACGCTCCTCGCCCACCAAGGTAGCCAGATCCTCGTAGGCTACCTTGGCGGCTCGCAGGTTGGCCGCGGGGGTGTCGTAGATGGGAAGGCGGCCGCCGAGGATTTCCGCGACCACGCGGCCGCGGTCACGCACAGCCCCACGCCGGCTGAACTCGGGGCCAGCCAGGGTGAGACCATACGCGGAGATGTACTCCCGCTGCGCGGCTTCCATCCGACGCTGCTCGGTCGCGAGGGCGCTGGCGTCTTCGAATAGCAGACGGCGGGCCGCCTCCAGCTCGGCTGTGGCGGTGGCCGGGTTCGCCGTCGTAGCGATAGGGGTGCTCAGACCCCGGAGGGTAGCGGCGAGCGGGTCGGAGGGGCCGGTGCAGGCGGCGGCCGCGTCGGCCTCGGCCCGCAGACGGCCCGAAGTGGTGGAGGAGGCGGTGACCATCACTCCCACGCAGGCGCAGGAGCCGCTGGCCTCGCCCGTGGTGAGCGCGCCCACGGACGAGGGTGGATCGGTGCAGTCGAGTACCCAACTAGGGTACTCGTCGGCCGCCGGCTCGCCGGCGAGGCTCAGCTTGCCGAAGCCCCCGGTGAGCGCGGCGACGTCGAGCGCGAGGTCGTGGCCGAGGCACTCATCGGAGAGGCCGGCAGCGTTGCCCGCAGGACCTGCCGGAGCAAGCCCCACGAGCATGCAATTCCGCCCGGACGCGGGGCGGCCGAGGGAGGCGGTGAAGGGTCCCGCCCGGAGCGTGACTCCGGTCGGCACCGCGTACGGCCCCACGGTGGGCGCCAACTGTCGTCGTTTTGTCACGACAGATGCCATGGGTAGGCTTATCGAGAATGGTTGGGTCCGAAGGACGCCGACGGGCTCCGGGAACGAGGTTAGACACAAGCGGTGGCGGACACACGATGTACCCAGGTTCGGGGCCCTCCGTGGGAGGTAACACCCCTAGTCCTGCTTGGTCTAGTTTAGACAATGGCCAGGTTACAATGGTGCTCCTGGAACTGTATGGCTAGAGGAGGAAGAAGGGGCCGGACATCCTTAGCTGCCTCTCTACGTGTGTGATAAGTGAGTGGAGAATGCTTCGCCCCTTGCATGGGGAGGGGGCTCGGGGGGTTTTATAGACCAACCCCCCGGATTACAATATGGGTAAAAGGCTACTGGAGGGCCCCAGCCGGCAGCCTCTCCGGCCGGCTGCGGGGCCCCGGGTTGAGGGGTCCTGTCGTTGGCGGGGCCCGCCGGCTGCAGGGTCCCGTCGGTAGCCAGCGGGGCCCGCGTGGTAGGTCCCAAGGACGGTCACGTCATGGCACGGACCGTCCTTCGGGGCGTCGCCTTGTGGCAACCGGCCGAGGTCAGCGGTACGGCCAGCCGCACTGTAGCCACACCGGGGCAGGTAATAAAGTGGTTGGAGGCGTGCCGGCACTGTTGGGAGCCTGGTCGCCGTCACCCGGAGTCAGAGGCACTGCGCCTCCACTGTGGCCGCACGGGCGCTGACCCCCGATGGGATGGGGGCCACTGTTGCCATGCGTACTTGGACTGCGGCATCCAATGCGTGGCCGGCTAGGGGGCCAGTCGTCTCCGCCCCTAGCCGGCCTGCTCGTCGCAGCCGGCAAGGCACAGCCGGCAAAGCATTGCCGGCGGGGAGGAGCCGGGGAGGCATAGCCGGGGAGCCATAGCCGGCCTGTAGAGGGAAGCGGCTCGTCCTTCGGTCGCGTCAGAAAGTTGAAGTAGTGGGTCGTTTGAGGCTACCCCGGGGTTATCCCCCCGACAGCAGTGGTTCTCCCTTTGCCCTTTTAGCCGAACGAGCGGAGTGCAAGAGGGCAAACACAGGAGCCGGGCAACCCAACTATTGACCCAAGACATAGTTCGGATCCGATGCATATAAAGCGAAATCCAAGACGCCGAGCACACGACCCGCTATGTTGCGGTGATGCTCAGGGCGATTTTTTAATTTCAAGCCCCCGGTCTATTAGCCGATTGCCTCATGATGTATACCGAACAGTTATCGCAAGAAGAGTTGATAAGAGTAGAACAGAGGAAATATAAAATACAACGAAACGGCCATGTATAATGGTCTTGTATTTGCTCAATGATTCTGATAGCTACGTTTGTCGAAGTAACTGTTTACAGGTATTTGAGGGTGAAATATAAAATTTACAGAGGGGAGGTTGTACCAGGGGTCCTCGATTGGTGGCATGACGTCCTCGATGTGCCCTGTTGCCTGTCCATTCATATTCCTCTGTGCGGGGTTGCATCCATTTAAGGGTGATGCTGTCGCTGAGCGGACCTTGGGAAGAAGGTCTTGAGAAGTCGCAGAAATGTGGATGAGCTTTACGCTTTAGCAGGTTCTTGATGGTACCTGCGTTTTGTCCGAGGACGTGTACTGGTAATGGTTCGGTCCGGCCGAACACTTACCCTTTGATGATCGCTCCCCACTGCTGCCCATGGAATCTTGAGTGCGAAGTTGTGCCTTCTTGGCACGTATTTGACGGGTGTTAGGGCTGTGCAATGGGGAGTGTGTCCCTATTTCTGGGGAGAAGAGGAATCTGGGAGTTCGGATTGAAACCGAACTCATTTGTCGACCTTACGGGCCTTTATGGCAGATGTAGGTGTTTGCCGACCGTCCTCATAATGGAATTCGGCCGCCAGGGCCAACACATGTTCCTTAGTTCGGAGGGAACGCTCTGTGTTGCCGTTGACAGTGATGACCCCCTTGGGCCCAGGCATCTTGAGCTTGAGGTATGCGTAGTGTGGGACGGCGTTAAAGTGAGCGAACGCTGTACGGCCCAGCAGGGCATGATAGCCGCTGCGGAAGGGGACATTGTCGAAGATCAAGTCCTCGCTGCGGAAGTTGTCGGGCGAACTGAACACTACTTCCAGGCTAACAGAGCCTGTGCACCGGGCTTCGACACCTGGGATCACTCCTTTAAAGGTAGTGTTGCTAGGCTTTATCCTTGACGGATCTATGCCCATCTTTTTCACCGTATCTGAGTAGATCAGATTGAGGCTACTTCCTCCGTCCATTAGGACTTTAGTGAGGTGATACCCATCGATAATGGGGTCTAGGACGAGGGCCGCCGAACCTCTGTGACGGATACTGGTCGGGTGATCTCGTCGATCAAAAGTGATCGGGTAGGCCGACCATGGGTTAAACTTCGGGGCTACAGGCTCTACGGCGTAGACCTCTCGAAGGGCGCGCTTCCTCTCCTTTTTAGGTATATGAGTGGCGTATATCATGTTCACAGTTTTTACCTCTGGAGGGAATTGCTTCTGACCTCCATTGCTCGGACCGCGGGGCTCCTCGTCGTCCTCGCTGCGTGGGCCTTTGCTCTGCTCCTCGGCTGCGAGTTTGCCGGCCTGTTTGAACAGCCAACAGTTACGGTTGGTGTGGTTGGCGGGCTTGTCTGGAGTGCCATGGATCTTGCAAGGCCCCTCCATGATTTTGTCCAGCGGGGTGGGTCCGTTGCGGTTGCCTTTAGGAGGCTTCTTCCTTTGCCCTGATCGAGGGTTGCGGAAGCCGGCGTTAACGGCCGTGTCGTCGGCGTCATTAGTGTTGTGCCGGCGTTTGTTTTTATTGCGTCGTGGTTTCCCGTTTCCATCCCGGACTTCGGAGGTGCCGGGGTCTTCGGGGTTGTGGCTTCGTCTCGCGAGCCAGTTATCCTCGCCCGCGCAAAAGCGGGTCATGAGTGATGTGAGGGCGGACATGGTCCTAGGTTTATCCTGACCGAGCTGGCAAGCCAGCCATTCGTCCCGAATATTGTGCCTGAAGGAGGCTATAGCCTCGGCATCCGGGCAATCGACGATCTGGTTTTTCTTGGTCAAGAACCGATTCCAGAATTGTCGAGCGGACTCTCCTACCTTTTGGACGACATTGCTTAGGTCGGAGGAGTCCGGAGGCCGCACATAGGTTCCCTGGAAGTTAGATCGGAATGCATCCTCGAGGTCCTCCCAGCTCCCGGTAGAATTTTCGGGGAGACTGTTTAACCAGTGCCGAGCTGGTCCCTTAAGTTTAAGTGGGAGGTACTTGATGGCGTGGAGATCATCTCCTCGTGCCATGTGAATGTGGAGGAGGAAATCCTCGATCCACACTGCTGGGTCAGTTGTGCCGTCGTATTGCTCGATGTTCACGGGTTTGAACCCTTCCGGGAACTGATGCTGCATCACCTCATCGGTGAAGCACAGCGGGTGGGCAGCGCCTCTGACCCGGGCTATATCACGCCGGTAGTCGGCGTCTGCTCTGGCCCGGTTTTGGTCCCGAACTCTATTGTTTCGGTCGAGCCAGGGCCGGTACTCGTCCCGTCTATCGGGGGAGTACCCTCTGGATCCGTAGATGGATCTCGTGCGGCCTGTTCTATAATCTAGGTACCTGTCCTCAGGCTCCATTGACTCCTTTCCCCTTCTGCGGGGTATCGCCGGCCTATAACCGGCATCGCCAGCCATCCTATCTCGTCCTCGGGGAGGGCGGTTCGGCTGGTCGTATGGAGTGTGCTTGGGGGACGACGTATTGGGGAGCTCGTCGTCGAATTGTGGCAGCAGCCGCCGGCGTGGATAGCTCTTGGGCTGGTCCGATAGACCGGTGCCGTACCCTTCCTCGGCTGATAGGACCCTCGTCCACCTATCGTTGAGGGTGTCTTGTTCGGCCTTAAGCTGTCGTTCTTTTGCTTTTAGGCTTCGGGCAGTAGCTATGAGCTGTTGCCTAAACCGTTCCTGATCCTCAGGGTCTTCGGGGACGAAAAAGTCCTCAGCTTCCGGACTATCCTCCTCCTCTACAGGGGGAGGTAGTTATCATCCTCGGAATCGTTTGGATCCTCGGGGTCGCGCTGGTCCTCCGGCCTTTCCTAGTCCTCTAGCGGCTGCTTGGGGATATCGGGATCGCCGAGGTCTTCCGGGGTACCATTTTCCCTTCCCTTTTTGGTCTTTGATCGTTTGCACGGTTTCCGGCGCCTTGATGGCGCTTCACCCGATTCATCACCGTTATTTGCGGGTGTGCGTTCGCCGTTGCTGGCTGGGGTATCCACCATGTAGACGTCGTAGGTGGAGGTGGTAGTCCACCGCCCGGTGTTGGCGGGGGTGGGAGCGCGATCCTCTTCCTCTATGTCTTCTGCCTCCTCCGAGGCATAGTCCAACATATCGGTTAAGTCTTCGATAGTGGCTACTAAGTGGGTGGTGGGTGGGACGAAAAATTCTTCTTGACCCGCCTCAAGGCCGATCTGAGCGTGGATCGGGGTTGGGTCGTCAGTAATTTTCATCGATAAGATCCGATCTAGAGCTTCGTTGAGTGTTGAGAGCTCGATCGAGTCAATCTGCCCGGCGCGTTCGGAGTTAACCTCCGCCGCGTCCGCATGAGAAGTGTATTCGGCAGGAGTTGATGCCCGTCCATCTGGCGCTATAGCCGGATCCGGACTGAAGTCCAGATCATCATCGGGATGGGCCCCGTGGACGGGATTGGAAGTGAAACCCGAGGTTAAGGCCTCGGAGTCCTCGGGTGCGTCGGGTAAGACTGTGAGCACGGTGAGCGAAAGGTCGCCCCGAGAGTCTACAGAGAACTCTAGGTTCCCGAATCTGACCCCTTGATTGGGGGCGAAGCTCCCGACCCGGCCCAGACGGACGGTCGGGTCAGCGTGCAGCACGATGCTGCCGAAAGCGAAGATCTGTCCAGGGACAAAGGAGTCCGTGCCACGGACTTCTTTGTTGATGACAACGCGGGCCATCGATTCCTTTGATGATCACAGCGGAACTCTCAATGAAAGCACCAATGTCGGTGTCAAAACCGGCGAATCTCGGGTAGGGGCTCCCGAGCTGTGAGTCTAGGAGCGATGGTAACAAAGGGACGAAGGAGACGATGTTTATCCAGGTTCGGGCCCTCCTATGGAGGTAAAACCCTACGTCTTGCTCGATTATATTGATGGTATGAAGGTTACAGAGTTGATCTACCTCGAGATCGACTAGCTAAAACCCTAGATGAGTTTCTCTGCCCTATAATCTAAACCCCTCCCGGTTTATATAGACACCGGGGGGTTCCTAGGGTTTACACATGACAGATCACCTGCCGAGGATGGAGAATGCCGATCTCCTCATCTTGACTTGGAGTGCACGATGTGCCTTCGAGGCTTCCTTCTGGAACGTGGGGTCTTCGATACATTCGGCCCTTCCCATGATGGCCACAAAGCGGCCCATTGAGCCGGCCTAGTAGAAGGTAGGCCGGCGGCCCGAGGACCCCCTAGTCCAGGACTCCCTCAACGGGATTAAGTGAATCCTTGACATAGAGGTTCAACCGATAAAGATCTTCATAGAATATATAGGAACCAATATGGGCATCTAGGTCCCACTATTGGTTATTGACCGTAGAGGTGTCTCGGTCATGTCTACATAGTTCTCGAACCCGCAGGGTCTGCACACTTAACGTTCGGTGACGTTTCGGTATTATTGAGTTATGTATGTTGGTGACCGAAGGTGGTTCGGAGTCCCGGATGAGATCCCGGATGTCACGAGGAGCTCCGGAATGGTCCGGAGGTAAAGATGGATATAAAGGAAGTCCCGTTTTGGTCACCGGAAAAAGTTCGGGCGTCACCGGTAATGTACCGGGGGTGCCGGGAGGGTTCTGGGGGTCCATCAGGAGGGGCCACTCACTCCAAGGGCCACATGGGCCTTAGGGGTGGTGCACCAGCCCCTGGTGGGCTGGGCAACCATCCCCTAAGGGCCCATGCAAAGGAGGAAAGGAGGAGGCCAAATGGGGGAAGAATCCTCCCAAGACTCCACCTCCCTTGTGGGGGGAGGAGTCCTTGTGGGGGGAGGACTCTCCCCCTTTGGTTCGGCCGAACCCCTCCTTGGAGGAGGGGCTAGGGCTGCCTCCCCCCTCCCCTTCCTCCTATATATAGTGAAGGATTTTGAGGGCAGCCCCCACCTGAAAAAGCCACGAGCTGCCCTCTCTCCCTCTAGATCATATTCTCCTCTAGATTAGTTCGCGGAGCTCGGCGAAGCCCTGCCGGATTAGTTCACCACCACCGCCACCACGCCGTTGTGCTGCCGGAGAACTCATCTATCTCTCCGCCCTCGCTTGCTGGATCAAGGAGGCGGAGATCATCATCGAGCTGCACGTGTGCTGAACGCGGAGGTGCCGTTCGTTCGGCGCTAGATCGTGATTGAATCGCGGGACGGCTTGTGATTTGGATCGCAAAGACGTTTGACTACATCAACTGCGTTTCTTAACGCTTCATGTCGGTGCCAAAACCGGCAGATCTCGGGTAGGGGGTCCCGAGCTGTGAGTCTAAGATCGATGGGTAACAGGGGACGAAGGAGACGGTGTTTTACCCAGGTTCGGGCCCTCCTATGGAGGTAAAACCCTACGTCCTGCTTGGTTGTATTGATGTGTGTGAGGATTACAGAGTCGATCTACCTCGAGATCAAGTTGCTAAACCCTAGATGAGTTCCCCTTTCTACGAACTAAACCCTCTGGCTTATATAGATACCAGGGATCCCTAGGGTTACACATAGTCGGTTGTCCACCGGAGGAATGCCTATTCTATCATCTTGAGCTTGAAGGGCACGTCACGACTCCTGAGGTCTCCCCCCTGGTTCGGTCAATCCAATCCTCCAACGAGTGGCCCACGAGCCCGGCCCATACGGAATAGGCCGGTAGTCCGAGGACCCCTTAATCCCGGACTCCCTCAGTAGCCCCTGAACTAGCCTCCAATGCCGGAGTACGTAGTCCGGACTGTTCTGTGCTTCCAAAGTCTTCGGCTTGCGGGGCAAGTTCTTCTCCTCCTCTCTGTTCGGTAAACAATAATCCGATCTTAGTGAGCTCTTGATTGTTGAATCGTCGCGGGGCCCACAGTATCAACTTCGCCGCCCCTCGATCCCTGTGCGCCAATGGGAGACGGACGGGCCAGCAGCCTTTTACAGGAACCACCCATTTAAGCAGGCTGAATCGTGGCTTAGGCCCTCCCCTCCTCTTCCTTTCCATCAAAAAAGCTCCAAGCGAGAGAACTTGAAAATATGGCGAGCGCCCCTGGTTCCTCCTCGCGCCCTCACGGCCCCCTTCCCGGGGATTGGGCAAGTTGTTCAGTATCCCTCCTCCAGCTGCGCAACCTTGAGACTCAGGGTTATCTTCCCGCCTCGGATCTGGCGTTCACCCGCGCCGGATTGACTTCCTCAAACGGCGAGGCCTTCGCAGAGAATTTTCCTGCTCCACGCAAGTGAGAGCGGGTATGTTTCGTGTCCTTCCTCTTACGGGGCCTAGGATTCCCCATCCATCCCTTCTTGAGGGGATTATTGGAATTTTACGGGATCCAACTCCATCATCTCACCCCTGGATCCATCCTGCATATTTCGGGCTTTGTTGTCCTCTGCGAGATGTTCTTGGGCTGCGAGGCCCATTTTGATTTATGGAGTAAGTATTTCTGGCTCGTCCCCCGTACTCGAGGAGGGACAATTCGGGAAGTGGGTGGAGCCGAAGTATGGCGCATAGCCGGGACGGGATACCCATGGGGACTCCGAAGAAAGAGTCTGGAGAATGGACCTCGGAGTGGTTCTATATTGAGGATGTTCCCCTGTTTGACCTAGCTCAGAGGGGACTGCCCGAATATTCTGACGCTCCCTTGAAGAAAAGGTTCAACTGGCGACCGAAGAGTCCATCCAAAGAGGAAAGTGCCGAAGTAAAACGCCTAGCCGCCCAAGTGAGGCTACTAGCTCACAGTAAGTTAACCATCATCGACGTGATGGTGGCCGTCCTCGGCCGGTGCGTTCAACCCCTTCAGCAAAGGATACACCCCCTGTGGCGTTACAACGGGACGAGTGACACTACCTGTTCCCAACGGCAGGGTCCTGCCCATCAGGCGGCAATGGCGGCCATTCTGGCCGTTCTTTTCAAGGGAGAAAAAGAAGATTTTGCCCGATTGTCAGCCAAGGATGGCTATTCGAGTCATAACCCCATCGAATGGGTAAGCCTTTGGCTTTATTTTCGGAGTTCGGATGTTTATGTATAGTCCTTTTGATCGAAACTTTCAATCTGTCCGAACAGAGTTGGAGGTGCTGGGTCGAGACAGTCAGCTGTCCGGCGCCTCAATCAGAGAATTATTCTCACGACGACGATCCCGGATTCCATGACGATCCGAAGCTATCAATTGAATACGAGGACGGGGTCTTTTACCAGGAGAGCCTTGACGGCTCTAAGGTGGCTCTTCTAGCCGATCACCCCGGACCACTTCCTTCTTCCACCACTGGTAAAAAGAAAGCCTCTTCCCGTAAAGGGTGAGCAACCCCCGTCAACCCGGGCCTGCCAATCTCTACTCCCAAGGGTCGTCGGTCCACGCGTCGAACATCATCTATGGCGGCCGGGCCCGTACCGAGCAACAGCAGAAATCCTCCTCGTGAGCCAGCCGCGGGGACCATCGCGACCGTGCCCTCAACCAAGAGGTACTCTGTATAACCGTTTAGTTCGGCCATTGCCATGATTGATATAAATACTCACAAATCCTCGTGTCGAGATACCCAGGAGACGAGTCCAGCCATCTTCTTTCGGGAACGTTGCCGCGGCGCCAGGCAACCATCATGAGTCAAGGACTTCCACCCAGACCGAACTTAATGCGGAGGCCCCTGGGACGGATCAGCCCCCTGAAGAAGCTGGTGACGTCTCGGTTACTAATTCCGAGGTAGAGAGTGTGATGAATCACCGGCGGCGAAAGGAAGCCCTGCGCCACCAAGCATTATCTGAACAAGAGTTTAATGCTCTAAGCTCGGTGGACGCATACACCGGAGCTGCCCGAGCTGGGCTTGAGGGAGCCGCTAAACTGATATCGTGCAGCCTGGAGGTGAGTAATCGGTTTTAACAATCGAACACAGAATATTAATCCAGTAGCCCCCGAGCCTTGATTTGGTCGGGATGGCCGAATTAAGGATCTGCATATTGTTTTATATGTAATGTAGGTTTCAAGGCAGCAAAATGAGAAGTTGGCAAAGGAACTCGAGGAGAGCCGAACACAAGTACAAAATGTGAGGGCTGAGCTTGAACAAGTGAAGAACTTCACCCGGGAGGCGCACGGTGAGTATGTCAATTTGCCAAACTTATTCGATATTCCCGTACTAATGAGAGAGTACTTTATAGCAGCTGAGTCCGTAGGGCAGTTGCAGAAAGATTTGGATACAGCCCGCGAATCTCAGAGGTATGCCGAATCCCAGTGTGAGGCTGGCCGCCGTGTGTTTAGCCGAAGTCTTGAAGAAAAGAACCGTCTTAGGGCGGAAAACCAGCGGCAAGCCGGAGAGCTTGAGAGTTTGAAAACTCAATTGGCTCAATCCCAAGAGGAGAACCAGAGATTACATGGGGGCATGTTCTGTAAGTGCACCTATATCTTCGTGGTTCCGAAAAGTACCTTTATTATATCAAGTGTAAGGGACATGCTGCGTCTCCTGTGTAGGTCTCCTGACCGGGCGGCCCGAGGAAGAAATCGGATCATTCCGAGGGAACCTGCTGAAGGAACTGTCCGTCATACATGAGCGGGATTGGAGAGCCATGAAGAGCCTGACCAAAGCACTCTGGCCTGCCGAGACGCCTCCAGAAGGGATGGCCGAACTGGCTGACCGGTTTAAAGGTGCCCTATGTCGCTTTGAGTTATGGAAGACGTCGGCTTGTCGAGAGGGAGCGCGGGAGGCGTGGGCAATGGTCAAGACCCGCTTTACCAAACTTAACCCAGAGCACATGGCTCGGGTTGGGCCGGTAGGGCCGGATGGGCAAGAAGTGCCACTTCATCTGGTTTACGACCAAGTGATGCCCGCCACTCGTCTTTCGCAATAAGATTGCACCCTGGATACCTTAATAGATAATCTTGACAGGCAGCCAGGTGTTTGATTCTATGTAACTATGTACTTTAGATCAAAAATTGCTCCGTCTATACTGTAAATGTTGTCTTAACCGGCCATCGGCTTCGACCTCCCTCGCTAAGAGCAGGGGAGTGTTCCATATCCAATGTCCTCCGATGAAAGGAACTTATTTCAGGGAACCAGGCAATCCGGCCATTCGGTGCGAACAGACAAAACGTGCATAGGGAGATATGTTATATTACTTCTTAACGTAAGAAACATCTTCCGAAGAAAATAGTTCCTCTATCGGTACCTTCCTTCAGGTTACTACGTAGATCGTAGATATCATGGCTGTATACTGCTAGTATGCGGATAATGGCCTCGTTGGGAAAATAGTCCCAGGTATTGGTGGTAACCACCCTAAGTTTTTTACTTCCGTCGTGGCCGACCAATTTTCTTCATAAGATAGCTAGCTTTTGGCTTCACCCGTCTGAGGTACGTATCCGGATGATCCGGTCGTAACAATCGCAGAGGTGCTCCCTTTACCCTCTAGCCTAACAATCGGGAACGTAGAGGGTAAGCACAGGAGCGAGGCAACCCAACTTGGCCGAAATCTTAGGTCCAATTGATGCATATAGTGGCTTAAAAACGATAAGGGAAGTGTGCACGCAAAATACATGTGAATCGATGCACAGAATATATAATAATCGGCTTCAGGAAGAAGCCCCCAAGTGTTTTTTCGGATAGGACATTTGAAGATGTATGCCGAAAAACTTAACACAAGCTCGGTTTAGCCGAACATATGCTGGGAAATGATATCCAATCCTGTAGAGCTAAAAGGGAAGGGAAAAAATACGAAAAGAAAAAAGGAAAAAGAAAAAGAAAGTTTAAGAGATAGGACGACACCGGTCTAGCCGTAAAAGCGCCGAAGACGAGCTGCGTTCCATGGGTTTGGTTCGAGGCGGTTGTCTGGCGGGTTGCGTAGGCGATAAGCCCCTCCTATAAGTACTTCGTCAATGATGAAAGGGCCCTCCCACTTGGGATGGAGTTTATGCTTCTGCTTCTCGGGGAGTCGTAAGACGAGTTCGCCCACATTATATGCCTTCGCTCTAACCTCCCTGCTTTGGTAGCGCCGAGCCTGCTGTTGATAGAAAGTAGAGCGGGCCCGAGCTATATCGCGCTCTCCCTCCAAGGCGTCTAAGTCGTCCTGTCGATCTAACTCGGCCTCCTTTTCTTCATACATGCGCACCCTAGGTGCGTCGTGAATGATATCGCTGGGAAGGACTGCTTCTGCCCCGTAGACCATAAAGAACGGTGTGTATCCCGTTGATCGATTTGGGGTGGTACGCAGACCCCACAGAACGGAGTCAAGCTCCTCTACCCAATTGCAGTCAGATTCCTGAAGAGATCGGACCAGACGTGGTTTGATGCCACTCATAATTAGGCCGTTGGCCCGTTCGACTTGTCCATTGGTCTGCGGGTGATACACCGAGGCGTAATCGAGCTTGATGCCCATGTTTGCGCACTAGTCCTTCACCTCCTGAGCGGTGAAATTGGATCCATTGTCCGTTATTATGCTGTGCGGGACACCGTAACGGTGTACCACGCCGGATATAAAGTCGACTACCGGTCCGAACTTGGCTGATCTTACTGGTTTAGCTTCAATCCATTTGGTGAACTTGTCGACCATGACCAGTTAATATTTATTTTTCTTGGTCCCCCTTTAAGTGGTCCGACCATATCTAGCCCCCAGACCACGAAAGGCCAGGTGATTGGAATAGTCCGAAGAGCTGTCGGGGGCATGTGGCTTTGATTTGAGAATAGCTGACATCCAACACAATGTTGGACAAGTGCTTGAGAGTCCGCTCGAGCGGTGGGCCAAAAGAATCCGGCTCGAAAGGCTTTGCTTACTAGGGCCCGTGCTGCAGCGTGGTGGCCGCCCATGCCTGCGTGGACTTCGGCCAAAAGCTGCCTTCCTTCTTCCTCAGATATGCACCGTTGGAGTATCCCGGTAGTGCTTTTCTTGTATAACTCACCCTCGTGGACCTTATAGGCCTTGGATCGCCGAATTATGCGTCTCGCCTCCGTTTGGTCATCGGGGAGCTCTTGGCGGAGAAGGTAGGCAAGGAAGGGCTCAGTCCATGGTGCGATTACTGCCATGACCTCATGAGCCAAAGGTGTTTCTTCAATTATGGAACTGCTGATGATCTGTTCATCTGGTTCATTTATGGGGGGAACAATTTCTTCCGTACGGATGGCTCCAGTGCCCTCATTCTCGTCCTGCCGTACCACCGATGGCTTGAAAAGCCGTTCAAGGGAGGTGTTTTTCGGGACGGGGTCGCGTTTGGCCCGCATACGGGCGAGTATGTCAGCAGCTTGATTGCTGTCTCTAGCGACATGGTGGAATTCTAGCCCCTCGAACCGTGCGGATATTTTAAGAACAACATTTCTGTATGCTGCCATCTTTGGGTTTTTAGCATTGAATTCGCCGTTGATTTGGGAGATGGCGAGATTAGAGTCTCCCCGTACTTCAAGCCGTTGTATGCCCATCGATACTGCCATCCGAAGACCGTGCAACAGCGCTTCGTATTCGGCCGCATTGTTGGAATCGGCGTACATGATCTGCAACACGTACCGGACATTGTCTTCCGTGGGAGATGTGAGGATAACTCCAGCCCCCAGTCCGGCCAGTATCTTGGATCCATCGAAGTACATCGTCCAATGAGAATATGTACTATATTCTCTGGGGAGCTCGGCCTCTGTCCATTCGGCGAGGAAATCGGCCAACACCTGAGATTTAATAGCTCGGCGTGGCTTATAGGCGATTTCGAAAGGAAGGAGTTCGATGGCCCACTTGGCTATGCGGCCGGTGGCGTCCCTGTTATTGATTATATCGTTCAGGGGTACTTCGGATGCCACCGTGACTGAACAGCCTTGAAAGTAGTGTCTGAGCTTTCATGATGCCATGAACACAGTATAGGCTATCTTCTGGTAGTGCGGATATCTGGACTTGCATGGCGTTAGCACTTCTGATACGTAGTAGACTGGCTTTTGCACCTGGAATTTGTGACCCTCGTCCTCTCGTTCGACGACGAGCACCGCACTAACCACTTGATTGGTGGCCGAGATGTACAGTAACATTGGTTCACCGGCGCTTGGCGCCGTGAGTATGGGGTTGCTGGCCAGCAGTGTTTTAATTTCTTCTAGTGCAGCCTTTGCTTCATCGGTCCACTTGAAGTTTTTGGTCCGTTTCAGCAGCCTGTAGAGCGGTAAAGCCTTTTCACCAAGGCGGGAGATAAAGCGGCTCAAAGCCGCCACGCAGCCCGCCAGCCTTTGGACGTGCTTTAGCTCTGTAGGGATCGCAAGTTGAGATAGGGCGCGGATCTTAGAGGGATTCGCTTCTATTCCTCTATGGGAAACAATGAATCCGAGTAATTTGCCAGCGGGAACTCCGAAGACGCATTTGTCCAGATTGAGCCGTATATCATATTCCCGTAGACTAGCAAAAGTTTGCCTGAGGTCGTCTATCAGCTGGTTGACGTGTTTGGTCTTAATGACTACGTCGTCCACATATGCCTCGACTGTTTTACCGACTTGTTTTTCGAGGCACGTCTGAATCATACGCTGGTATGTGGCCCTTGCGTTTTTAGCCCGAAATAGATCAAAATGAAGGAATCCGACCAAGCCACAACTGCGTTTTTTAGCCCATAGAGGAATGCAGTTGCGGCTTGGTCGGATTCCTTCATTTTGATCTGATGGTATCCGGAATAAGTGTCGAGGAAGCACAACGAGTCGTGTCCGGCTGTGGCGTCGATGATCTGGTCTATGCGTGGTAAGGGGAAAGGGTCCTTGGGGCAAGCTTTATTGAGGTCTTTGAAATCGACACACAGCCGCCAGGATTTATCTTTCTTCGGTACCATCACCAGGTTTGCCAACCACTCAGGGTGTTTGATTTCTCTTATGAACCCGGCCTCCAGCAATTTTGCTAGTTCTTCACCCATAGCTTGTCGCTTGGGTTCGGAAAATCGGCGTAGAGCCTGTTTGACGGGCTTGAAGCCTGGGATTATGTTCAGACTGTGTTCTGCTAGTCTTCATGGGATTCCCGGCATATCTGAAGGATGCCAGGCAAAGATGTCCCAATTTTCTCGTAAAAACGCTCGCAGTGCCTCGTCCACCATGGGGTCCAGCTGAGCTCCGATGGACGCTGTTTTATTGGGGTCTGTTGGATGTACCTGAAATTTGACGATTTCGTCAGCTGGTTTAAAGGATGTGGGTTTGGGTCTCTTGCTAAGGACCACATCATCCTTGTCCACTGTTGACCAGAGTGCAGTCAATTCTTCTGCTGCAAAGGTCTCAGCTAGTGCCTCGAGGGCGAGCGCTGCTGTTTTATTTTCGGCTCGAAGGGCTCTATTCGGGTCGCTTGTGATCGTGATCACCCCGTTTGGGCCCGGCATTTTGAGCTTCATATACCCGTAATGTGGTATAGCCTGAAATCTTGTGAAAGCGTCACGCCCTAAGAGAGCATGGTAACCACTGTGAAAGGGCATGATATGGAAGAGAAGTTCTTCGGATCTGTAGTTCTCGGGGGTGCCGAATACCACATCAAGGGTAACGCGTCCGGAACAATGTGCCTCCTTCCCAGGGATGATCCCGTGAAAAGTTGTGTTGCTGTGTTCGATGCGGGATCGGTCGAACTGCATTTTTTCCAAGGTATCCTCGTACATGAGGTTTAAACCACTGCCGCCGTCCATTAGCACCTTTTGTAACCTGAAACCATCGACGATGGGGTTGAGGACTAGTGTGGCAGGTGTTCGGCTGGGGCGGGTGATCGGTTGATCAGCTTCCCCAAAGGTGATCGGTGTGTCTGCCCATGAAGTTGTTGCTGCCACCTGATAGATTTGCTCGAGTTCTCGAAGAGCTCTCTTCCTCTTATTCCTGGAGGAAAATGTTTCATAGATCGTCAGGATCTCACATTGCCTTCTGGTGGCGCTGTTGAACATCTGCCTGGAGGTGGGGCCTCGAGGATGGCCTCTCCGCTCTTTCCGACCTGTCTGACGACCCAGTAAGCTCTAAGGCTGTGAGTCGGGCTTGTGTTCAGTAATACAGAGTGTATAGGGCATGGCTTGTCCAATAGTCCGTCAAGGACAGTTCTGATTCCCGTAGGGGGTCTGTTCTTTTTCCCGACGGGTTCGTGTTCGGTCGGCCGTCTCGGGGGTATTCGCTTTTTCCGAGCTCCTCTAGGGTGTTCGGGAAGGACCGGTTCCGAAAACAAACGTTCGGCATGCCAGGTGCTTTCCATGGCACAATATTTTTGTACCAGGTCTGATAGCTCGGTGAAGTCACGAATGTGACGCCGAGCTAGGGCATTGAGAATTCCTTCATTGTGGCAATTGTGCCTGAAGGTTGTTATTATCTCCTGGCCACTAGAGTCTGGTACTCTGTCCTTAATAAGGAGGAGTCTAGCCTAAAAATGATGGACTGATTCCCCTGGCAGTTGTTTAACTTCCCCTAAACCCGATAACTTGGGCTCTCCTGCGCCGCTTGAGGAGTGCTTTACTTGGGTGGTGGGCGGGGAAAATTTTAGTTTCTCGCCAGGATGTGAGTCCGGGATTACGGCGTTTGCCTCCCGTGCCATCGCGGGATCCGGCGCGGCGGGTTCCAGGTCGCGTGCTAAATCGGCAGCTGATCCCGAACTATTTCCGGTGTGTGTTCCGGATTCCGGATTGTAGAAGAGATCCTGACGGCCGGAAACCAGGATGTAAACCGTTTTTAATTCCGGTAGTAGAGAAGACGAGCCTCCGGCCGGACACTCGACGGTGGCGACCAAGTGAGTGATCGGTGGGGTATGAATCTCCCTATCATCGGGTTTAAGCCCGATCTGGTCATAGACCGAGGTTTGGCCGTCGGTCACGCCCATGGTTTGAATCCGACCAAGTAACTCGTTTAATGTCAAGATGTCGGCGGGATCCGTGTTGCTGAAGAGTAGGGGGTCGATCCGCGGCGCCGTTGTCCCAGGGTCGCTCGATGACGCGCCTGGGTTATATTTGGCCACGGCAGATCCGGGCATATCGGCTGAGTTGGGCGTTATGGCTGGCCCAGGGATAGAGGCCACCTCAGCAGTGGGACCTGCGTCCTCCGGCGTTAAGGCACCGGGGCATGCGGGCTCCTCCATGAGAGCTGAGGGTTTGTTAAAACGAGATCTCCCCGGGAGTCGGCGACGAACTCAAGGTTCCCAAACCTGACTTCATGACCGGGGATGAAACTTCCGACCTGGCCAAGATGGCCGGCCGGATCGGCATGCGACACGATGTTGCCGAACGCAAAAATCTGACCAGGAACAAAAACGTCCTCGTCGCAGACTTCATCGCTGATGTTAAGGCGAGCCATCGATTCCTCTGGCAATCCCATAGCGGAACTCTCAATGAAAGCACCAATGTCGGTGTCAAAACCGGCAGATCTCGGGTAGGGGGTCCCGAGCTGTGAGTCTAAGATCGATGGGTAACAGGGGACGAAGGAGACGGTGTTTTACCCAGGTTCGGGCCCTACTATGGAGGTAAAACCCTACGTCCTGCTTGGTTGTATTGATGTGTGTGAAGATTACAGAGTCGATCTACCTCGAGATCAAGTTGCTAAACCCTAGATGAGTTCCCCTTTCTACGAACTAAACCCTCTGGCTTATATAGATACTAGGGGTCCCTAGGGTTACACATAGTTGGTTGTCCACCGAAGGAATGCCTATTCTATCATCTTGAGCTTGAAGGGCACGTCACGACTCCTGAGGTCTCCCCCTGGTTACGGGGTATTCGGTCAATCCAATCCTCCAACGAGTGGCCCACAAGCCCGGCCCATACGGAATAGGCCGGCAGTCCGAGGACCCCTTAATCCCGGACTCCCTCACTTCCCACTTAGCGATCTACAAGGGTATGTGGATCCGATCTCTCCTCTCGTAGATGCTCATCTCCTAGATTGATCTTGAGTGTTCGTAGGAATTTTTTTTGTTTCCCATGCAACGTTCCCCAACAGTGGCATCATGAGCTAGGTCTATGCGTAGATGGCATCACGAGTAGAACACAAAGGAGTTTGTGGGCGTTGATATTCAGATTGCTTCCTTCCTTAGTCTTTTCTTGATTCAGCTGTATTGTGGGATGAAGCAGCTCGGACCAACCTTACTCGTCCACGTACGAGAGACCGGTTCCATCGACTGACATGCACTTGTTGCATAAAGATGACTGGCGGGTGTCTGTCTCTCCCACTTTAGTTGGATCGGATTCGACGAAGGGTAGTCCTTGTAGAAGGTTAAATAGCAACTTGTATATCACCGTTGTGGTTTTTGCGTAGGTAAGATTCGTTCTTGCTAGATACCCATAGCAGCCACGTAAAACATGCAACAACAAATTAGAGGACATCTAACTTGTTTTTGCAGGGTATGTTGTGATGTGATATGGCCAAGACTGGATTTTATATATGTTGATGTATGAGATGATCATGTTTTGTATTAATTATCACAACTTGCATGTCGATGAGTACGGCGACCGGCAGGAGCCATAGGGTTGTCTTTAATTATTGTATGACCTGCGTGTCAATCACAAGCGCTATGTAATGCTTTCTAAGAGGTAGCAATAGTAGTAGAAGCATGGTTGGCGTGACAACCCCGATGGCAACACAATGATGGAGATCATGATGATGGAGATCATGGTGTGATGCCGGTGACGATGGAGATCATGTCGATGCTTTGGAGATGGAGATCAAAAGCACAAGTTCATGGCCATATCATGTCACTTAGGATTTGCATGTGATGTTAATCCTTTTATGCACCTTGTTTTGCTTAGGACGACGGTAGCATTATAAGGTGATCCCTCACTAAAATTTCAAGGTAAATTGTGTTCTCCCCGAGTGTGCACCGTTGCGAAGGTTCGTCGTTTCGAAGCACCACGTGATGATCGGGTGTGATAGACTCTATGTTCGCATACAACGGGTGCAAGCTAGTTTTGCACATGCAGAACACTCGGGTTAAACTTGACGAGCCTAGCACGTACAATCATGGCCTCGGAACACAAGAGACCGAAAGGTCGAACATGAGTCATATAGTAGATATGATCAACATGGAGATGTTCACCATTGAAACTAGCTCATCTCACGTGATGATCGGACTTGAGTTGGTGAATTTGGATCATGTAACACTCGGATGACCGGAGGGATGTCAATTTGAGTGGGAGTTCTTTAGTAATATGATTAACTGAACTCATTATCATGAACATAGTCAAAATATCATTGCAGTTTATGTTGTAGATCGATAGCTCACGCTGTAGCTCCCCTAGATTTTGATACGTTCCTAGAGAAAAACTAAGTTGAAAGTTGGTAGTAGCAACTATGCGGACTAGGTCCGTAAACCGAGGATTGTCCTCATTGCTGCACAGAAGGCTTGTGTCCTTGATGCACCGCTCGGTGTGCCACCCCCCTAAAGCGTCGTATGTGGGTGTTGAGAACATCAGACATGCACGTTTTTGATGACTACTTGATAGTTTAGTGCGTCATGCTTTATGGCTTAGAATAGAGGCTCCAAAGACGTTTTGAACGTCACGGAGCATGTGAGATGTTCCAAGAGCTGAAATTGAGATTTCAGGCTCGTGCCCGTGTTGAGAGGTATGAGACCTCCAACAAGATTCTTTGCCTACAAGATGAAGGAGAATAGCTCAATCGGTGAGCGTGTGCTCAGATTGTCTGGGTGCTACAATCGCTTGAATCAAGTGGGAGTTGATCTTCCAGATAAGATAGTGATTGAAATAGTTCTCCAAGTCACTGCCACCAAGCTACTGGAGCTTCGTGATGAACTATAACATGCCAGGGATGGAGAAGATGATCCCTGAGCTATTCGCGATGTTTGACACCACGAAGGTAGAAATCAAGAAGGAGCATCAAGTGTTGATGGTTAGTAAAACCACTAGTTTCGAGAAGGGCAAGGGCAAGAAGGGAAACTTCATGAATGGCAAGCTTGTTGCCGCTCCATCGAAGAAACCCAAGGTTGAACCCAAACCCGAGACTAAGTGCTTCTATAATAAAGGGAAGGGTCACTGGTAGCGGAACTGCCCCAGATACTTGGCAGATAAGAAGGTTGGCAACGTCAACATAAGTATATTTGATATACGTGTTATTGATGTGTACCTTACTAGTACTCCTAGTAGCACATGGGTATTAGATACCGGTTCAGTAGCTAGTGTTAGTAACTTGAAATAAAAGCTACGGAATGAACGGAGACTAGCTGAAGGGCGAGGTGACGATGTGTGTTGGAAGTGTTTTCAAGGTTGATGTGATCACCATCGCACGCTCCCTCTACCTTCAGGATTAGTGTTGATCCTAAATAAATGTTATTTGGTGTTTGTGTTGAGCATGAACATGATTGGATCGTGTTTATTGCAATATGGTTATTCATTTAAGTTAGAGAATAATGTTTATTCTATTTACATGAATAATACCTTCAATGGTCATGCACCCAATGTGAATGGTTCATTGAATCTCGATCGTAGTGATACACATGTTCATAATATTGATGCCAAAAGATGCAAAGTTAATAATGATAGTACCACATGCTTGTGGCACCGCCGCTAAGGTCATATTGGTGTAAAGCGCATGAAGAAACTCCATGCTGATGGATCTTTGGACTCACTCGATTTCGAATCGGTTGAGACATGCGAACCATGCCTCATAGGCAAGATGACTAAGACCCCGTTTTCCGGTTTGATGGAGCGGGCAAGTGACTTATTGGAAATGATACATGTTGATGTATGCAGTCCAATGAGTGTTGAAGCATGCGGTGGATATTGTTATTTTCTTAACTTCACTGATGATTTGAGTAGATGTGGGTATATTTACTTAATGAAACACAAGTCTGAAACGTTTGAAAAGTTCAAGCAATTTCAGAGTGAAGTTGAAGATCATCGTGACAAGAAGATATAATGTCTATGATATGATCGTGGAGGTAAATATCTGAGTTATGAGTTTGGTATGCAACTTAAGAAAATGTGGAAATTGTTTCTCAACTCACGCCGCCTGGAACACCATAGTGTGATGGTGTGTCCGTACGTCGTAGCCGTGCTCTATTGGATATAGTACGTACTATGATGTCTCTTACCGATTTGCCACTATCATTTTTGGGGTTATGCATTAGAGACAAATAGATTCACTTTAAAATAGGGCACCATCTAAAGTCCGTTGAGATGACACCGTATGAATTATGGTTTGGCAGAAACCTAATCTGTCATTTCTTAGAGTTTGGGAATGCGATGCTTATATGAAAAGACTTCATCCTGATAAGCTCGAACCCAAAGCGGACAAATGAGTCTTCATAGGACACCCTAAGGAAACAATTGGGTATGCCTTCTATCTCAGATCCGAGGGCAAAGTGTTTGTTGCTAAAGACAGGTCCTTTCTCGAGAAAGAGTTTTTCTCGGAAGAATTGAGTAGGAGGAAGGTAGAATTTGATGAGGTTATTGAACCGTCTCCTCAGTTGGATGGTAGCACGACGCAGAAAGATGTTTTTGCGGCGCCTACACCAAATGAAGAGGAAGCTAATGATGATGATCATGAAACTTCAGATCAAGTTACTACTGAGCCTCGTAGGTCGACAAGGAATCGTATCGCCCTGAGTGGTACGGCAATCCTGTCTTGGAGGTCATGTTGTTAGACAACAGTAAACCTACGAGCTATGAAGAAGCGATGGTGGGCCCGGATTCCAACAAATGGCTAGGAGCCATGAATCCGAGATAGGATACATGTATGAAAGCCAAGTATGGACTTTCGTAGACTTGCCCGTTGAATGGCAGGTCATTAAGTACAAATGGACCTTTAAAAGGAAGACATACGCTGATGGTAAATGTCACCATTTATAATGCTCGACTTATCGCAAAGAAGGTTCCGACAAGTTCAAGGAGTTGACTACGATGAGATTTTCTCACCCGTAGCGATGCTGAAGTCTGTTAGAATTATGTTAGCAGTTGCTGCGTTTTCGATTATGAAATCTGACAGATGGATGTCAAAACAGAGTTTCCTTAAACGGTTTCCGTGAGGAAAGGTTGTATGTGATACAACCAGAAGGTTTTGTCGGTCCTAAGGATGCTAAAAGGTGTGCAAGCTCCAGCGATCCTTCTATGGACTGGAGAAAGCATTCGGAGTTGGAATATATGCTTTGATGAAGTGATCAAAGCTTTTGGGTTTATACAAAGTTTATAAGAAACTTGTATTTACAAGAAAGTGAGTGGGAGCACTATAGAATTTCTGATAAGTGTATGTGGATGACATATTGTTGATCGGAAATAATATAGAATTTCTGGAAAGCATAAAGGGTTGTTTGAAAGGAGTTTTTCAAAGGAAACCTGGATAAAGCTACTTGAATATTGGGCATCACGATCTATAAAGATAGATCAAGACGCCTGATAAAACTTTCGATGAGTACATACCTTGACAAGATTTTGAAGGAGTTCAAAATGGATCAGTCAAAGAAAGAGTTCTTGCCTGATTTGTAAGGTGTGAAGTTGAGTGAAACTCAAAGCTCAACCACGGCATAAGAGAGAGAAAGGACGAAGGTCGTCCCCTATGCCTTAGTCGTAGGCTCTATATAGTATGCCATGCTGTGTACCGCACCTGGTGGGTGCCTTGCCATGAGTCCGTCAAGGGGTACAAGGGTGATCCAGGATTGGATCACTGGACAGCGGTCAAAATTATCCTTAGTAACTTGAGGACTGAGGAAATATTTCTCTATTATGGAGGTGATAAAGAGTTCGTCGTAAAGGGTTACGTCGATGCAAGCTTTGACACCAGTCCGGATGACTCTGAGTAGCAATCCGGATACGTATAGTGGAGCACCATTTGGAATAGCTCCAAGTGGAGCGTGGTAGCAGTGTCTACAGTATGACATAGAGATTTGCAAAGTGCACATGGATCTGAATGTTGCAGATCCGTCGACTAAAAACCTCTCTCACAAGCAAAACATGATGAAACCCCAGAACTCATTGGGTGTTAATCACATGGTGATGTGAACTAGATTATTGACTCTAGTGCAAGTGGGAGACTGTTGGAAATATGCCCTAGAGGCAATAATAAATTAGTTATTATCATATTTCCTTGTTCATGATAAATGTTTATTATCCATGCTAGAATTGTATTGATTGGAAACTCAGATACATGTGTGGGTACATAGACGACATTGTGTCCCTAGTGAGCCTCTATAGGACTAGCTCGTTGATCAAAGATGACTATGGTTTCCTAGCCATAGACAAGAGTTGTCATTTGATAACGGGATCGCATCATTAGGAGAATGATGTGATGGACAAGACCCAAACTATGAACGTAGCATATGATCATGTCAAGTTTATAGCTATCGTTTTCTGCATGTCAAGTATCTGTTCCTATGACCATGAGATCATGTAACTCACTGACACCGTAGGAGTGCCTTGTGTGTATCAAACGTCAAAACGTAACTGGGTGACTATAAAGATGCTCTACAAGTATCTCCGAGGGTGTCTGTTGAGTTGACATGGATCAAGACTGGGATTTGTTCCTCCGTGTGACGGAGAGGTATCTCAGGGCCCACTCGGTAATATAACATCACAATGAGCCTTGCAAGCAAAGTGACTAAAGAGTTAGCCACGGGATCTTGTATTACGGAATGAGTAAAGAGACTTGCCGGTAACGAGATTGAACTAGGTATAGAGATACCGACGATCGAATCTCGGGCAAGTAACGTACCGATAAACAAAGGGAACATCATACGGGATTAAGTGAATCCTTGACATAGAGGCTCAACCGATAAAGATCTTCGTAGAATATGTAGGAACCAATATGGGCATCCAGGTTCTGCTATTGGTTATTGACCGTAGAGGTGTCTCGGTCATGTCTACATAGTTCTCGAACCCGCAGGGTCTGCACACTTAACGTTCGGTGACGTTTCAGTATTATTGAGTTATGTATGTTGGTGACCGAAGGTTGTTCGGAGTCCCGGATGAGATCCCGGATGTCACGAGGAGCTTCGGAATGGTCTTGAGGTAAAGATTGATATATAGGAAGTCCCGTTTTGGTCACCGGAAAAAGTCTGGACGTCACCGGTAATGTACCGGGGGTGCCGGGAGGGTTCCGGGGGTCCATCGGGAGGGGGCCACTCACTCCAAGGGCCACATGGGCCTTAGGGGTGGCGCACCAGCCCCTGGTGGGCTGGGCAACCAGCCCCTAAGGGCCCATGCGAAGGAGGAAAGGAGGAGGCCGAGTGGGTGAAGAATCCTCTCAAGACTCCACCTCCCTTGTGGGGGGAGGAGTCCTTGTGGGGGGAGGACTCTCCCCCTTTGGTTCGGCCGAACCCCTCCTTGGAGGAGGGGCTAGGGCTGCCTCCCCCCTCCCCTTCCTCCTATATATAGTGGAGGATTTTGAGGGCAGCCCCCACCTGAAAAAGCCACGAGCTGCCCTCTCTCCCTCTAGATCATATTCTCCTCTAGATTAGTTCGGCGGAGCTCGGCGAAGCCCTGCCGGATTATTTCACCATCACCGTCACCACGCCATTGTGCTGCCGGAGAACTCATCTACCTCTCCGCCCTCGCTTGCTGGATCAAGGAAGCGGAGATCGTCATCGAGCTGCACGTGTGCTGAACGCGGAGGTGCCGTCCGTTCGGCGCTAGATCATGATTGGATCGCGGGACGGCTTGCGATTTGGATCGCGAAGACGTTCGACTACATCAACCGCGTTTCTTGACGCTTCCCGCTTAGCGATCTACAAGGGTATGTGGATCCGATCTCTCCTCTCGTAGATGCTCATCTCCTAGATTGATCTTGAGTGTTCCTAGGAAATTTTTTTGTTTCCCATGCAACGTTCCCCAACAGATGTGTGCGAGGCTAATACCTGATGTATTTTTATATGTCTGTCCGTCGTCATTGGTTGGGCTGCCTATAAAAACTACTTTTGCTCCACACTTTGGCGGCCCGCTGCCCACTCGGCCTTGCCGAAGCTCCGCCAGTCATTTTATCCTCAATATTTTTTCTGAAAGTTGGTTTTTGACCATGCGATATTGTATGATTTGTGGAGTAAATAATCTTCCTTTTTGTTATTCCTATACGATACTGTCATTATAAACATATTAGAATTGTACATGGCAAAAAAAATTGAACACCCAAGTTTAAAATCCTGGATCCGGCACTGCCTCTATGAGAACTACTCGTCCATTAATATGGAGAAAAGTGCAATTATGTTCGGCAATAACGTTAGCATAGTGAGGAAGATGTGGTTAGAGGGGAGTTGGGTATCCAGAGTGAGGCATGGAACGTTATCTTGGCCTCCCTATCTGCATCGGCCATTCGAAGAAGAGGTCATTTGCATACATAAAGGACAAGCTATGGGGCTGAGTTCCAAACCTCGTAACTTTTAGTGGTTCAAAGTTCAAACATTCAACTGGTAATCTGCCAAACAAAAGTCAGATATGACTGCATTTGTGGCGAATATATATTTTGACTTTCGTTATTTTGATGGTGGAACCCGATCCTTGAAAATAAGGGACAAGCTACATGCAAGTTGACTGGATTTTATTTTTGGGTCAGTCGACTGACCAAAAAGTTCTACCAGTCGATTTGCTTGCAAATTCCTCTTCAATCGATTCTGTTGGAGCACGGCACCCCGATCTGTTACTCCCACGTGAATAGCTCCCGTAGCTCCACTCTGTATTTCTGTGACCACTTCTCCTGATCTCATGCGTCATTAGCGCATGCGCTGGTTTAGTGCAGTTAGCTTCCGTGCTAGTTGGATCATGGCCGCACCTGTGTGTGAGTGGGTCAGTGTATATGTACACTCTGATTGACTGTATACAAGTGCAGTTCTAGTCTCTTGTGTGTTCTTCCCTCTCACAGTTTCTATGTGCTACTAGTTGCTCACTTCATCGTTTGAAAAAAGAGTTCCTCACTTCATCACTCAACTGTATCACAGGGTGCGCTGGACATTGACATTCATGCATAGGCCTGGTACTTATTTCACGCATAGATCAGCAACAGCTCGGCGATTTTTATGTCTACTTGAATCACACAACGAATACAATCCTTTGTAGGTGGGCTGCATCAAGCCAAACAAGAAATCGATTGAAACTAAAGAAGATTTCAGATACCTGAAAAATTACAAAAACCATGTTGGCTATGGACATGCTGCCTAAAGCATTTTGCTGCAGAAATTGTTATGCTGGCTTGCTGGAACATTTGGATCCAAACGATGGAAAAGTTTTCAGAGCGCAACAGCAATCAATCAAATCCTGGAGATTTTACCTTAAGAAGGACCATAAATTGTTGAGATTCAAAATAAAAGAGAAGCACGCTCAAGAGTTTGATCAGTGGATAGAGAATAAATTTTGATATAATGTCCCTTTTCCCAAAAGTTGGAATTGCATAGCTCCGTTTTTTTAGTTTTTCTGTTTTTATCTTTGTACCATATTCTTTTTGATTAATGAAAAAATACCGTAGAACAATTGTTCTACGGATTGGGGTTCAAAAAAGAAAATTTCAAAAATGGTTAACATATAGATTTCATTTTAAATCCGTAACACGAAATTAAGCACAATACAAAGCCGTTAACTCGATAGGCCTTGGACTGAGGCAACAACAAAGCACAATACAAATACGTTTACACATAATTTTGTTTTTTAATAATATCCAAGAATAAGCACATAACACTGGAATTTTCATAAAATAAAGTTTTATAAGAAGGAATGAATTAATGGCAGTGGTATTACTCTTAAAGAAGAAGAAAAACTGCACATAAATTATACATCCAACGAAAAAACTAATGCCACTGAAACAAAAATAAAATAATAATGTTTTCTAAGAAAAAATGAATTACTTGAATTGATGTTACCCTTTAAGAAGAAGAAAAATGAAAAACTAAAAACTAAAACAAATAGCGACAAAATTTGCACAGAATGTTTATCTTTTAAAAATATGCAAGAATATACATATAATAGTGGAACTTTTGCAAGAAAGAAGTTTTCTAAGAAGCAATGCATTAGTGGCATTGGTAGTACCATTAAAAAAATAACGCGATATAAACTAAACAAATAATGACAAAATTTGCACATAATTTTAAAAAAAATTGCGCTTTGTCATAATATGCAAGAATAAACAAATAGGAGCACACAACTAGTAGCATTGGTATTGATCTTACAAAAGAAAGAATCGAAACAAAGCCTAAAAACAATAATGATAAAATTTGCACACAACTTACAGAAAAATTGCCCTTTGTTATAGTATGCAAGAATAAACATATAAAAGTTGAATTCATGGCTTTGGTATTGCCTAATAATAATAAAAATAAAATAGAAACTAAAACAAAATCAATATAATGAAGTTATCTAGGGACGAATGAATTAGTGGCATCGTTATTAACCTTTAAGAAGAAAGAAAATAAAAATACTAAAAAACATAATGACAAAATTTGCACACAATTATACACAAATTGTTTTTTTATAATATGCAAGAATAAGCACATAATAGTAGATTTTTTGCAAAAATAAGAGAAAGTTTCCTAAGGAGGAATGAATGGTGACATTGGTATAGCCATTAAGGAAGCAAGGAAATGAAATAAAAATAATCAAAATAATGAATTTTCTAAGAATCGGTAGCTGGTTTGGTATTACCCTTTAAGAAGAAGTAAAAAATAATAATAACAAAATAAAATAAAATAATGAGATTTCGCAGGGAAGAATGAATTAATGGCATTGGTAATACCCCTTAAGAAGAAGAAAAATAAGACAGAAAAATCAAGATAATGAGGTTTTCTGGGGAAGAAAGAATTAGTGGCATTCATATTACCCTTTAAGAAAAAAGAAAATAAAAAAACAAAAACAAAAAAATCTAAACCATAATCAAAATAATGAGGTTTTCTAGGGAGGAATGAATTAGTGGCATTGATGGTACCCTTTAAGAAGAAGAAAACGTAAACAAAATCAAAACTATATTTTTTTATAAGAAATAATGAACTAGTGGCTTTTGTACTAACCTTTTAAGAAGAAGAAAATGAATAAATAACTACAAAAATAAAATAAAAATAATGAGGTTAGGGAAGAATGAATACCTGCCATTGGTGTTACACTTAAGAATAAAGAAAATGAAATCGAGGACTAAATTTGCACACAATGTACACAAAAATTGCACCTTTTAAAACGATGCAGGAATATGCATATTGTAGTGGATTTTTTGCAAAAAATAGTTTCCTAGTGAGGAATGAATTGTGGCATTGGCATTACCCTTAGAGATGAATGAAAATGAAATGATAACTAAAAATCAAAATAATAAAGTTTTATCTGGAACAATGAATTAGTGTCAATGTTATTACACTTTAAGAGGAGATATAAAAAAACTTGCACACAACCTTGCACTAAAATTTTACCTTTTCTCGTATGAAAACAATAATTATATGATGATGACATGACTACCTTGGATATGACCAAAAATATTGCATACATGCATATTCGTAAGGTGATTTATTATAAGAGTTATGCAATAATTAATTTATGTTATCCGTAACAAAAATACTTTACCTATTTTCATTTCATGCCTAAATACAGAATTGCCGAACGCATGTACGGACCACATGTAAAGACAGAGGAAGAAGAAATGATTAGATGATATTCAAGAGGTCCTGTCACGTCAAAGGAAATGATTAGGTGTTTCAAGAAGTCCTCTCACGTCAGTTTTTTCCCAAGATAAGATAGAGACAAAATCCCCGACGTTCTGGACTCAGATTCGGACTGCACAGACATACCTGATTCAAAACGTTGATAATTTTTGCATCTGAATTCCAAATTGGGTGATTCATCTTTTATTGGAAAGTAGATTTCATGTACTTTCCATCGCAATTGGATTCACCTTATAAACGCGGAGATACAACCAAAATGGTGCGACGGTCCTATAGAATCTGAATCAAAATCCAAATCTAAAGGTGTTGTATCATCTCCACTGGGGCCCATAGACCTTGTACGACCTAGGGTAGTTTTAGGATTCCTCGGGACGTCCTTCCATCCCCATGGCCACAACCCATTAGTCATATATAAGTAAATAGACCCCCTAACTTTTTCCATGGTATTTGTTTAGTTAAAAGTTAGCCATTGCAACTTAGTATACTTTGTTTGTGTCCAACGACCAGACCAAGACAACTCTTGGATCCCCACCCTTATCAATACTTCATATATATTCGCAATATTCAATTTTTTTATCATATTCTTGCTCGTTCTTTGATTTGTCGCAGGAATAGACCAGCATGGTCAGGCTGATCGTACTTCTGGCATCGTCATTAACCTTCCAGAGATTGATTTAGCGATTGCTAAGATGCAACGTCATGCACGTTAATATTCGGGTCGTCGAAGTCGTCTCCACCGCAAGATCGGGACCCTCGCCTCTATCATCATGTAATAAAATAATGTTCCCACATAGTACATAGTATTTATGTGTTTGTACTAACCCAACATGACAAAAATACCCAAAAATGAATAAAGGAGCACAAAAAACAAAGACAGTAGGGCATAAAACAGAAAAAAAACAGGGTACAAACGGAAGGGCTAGGCTGCACAGGAAATAGGCTTCAGCCCAGTAGCAAAATCGACTGACCCAAATATGTGGTCAGTCAGAAAACCATCCCGAAACAACTGAAAAAACAACAGGAAAAAACAAGTAAAGCAGAAATCTACGGCCAAAAATTCGAGTGACCCAAAATCAATTTTCAAGCGACTTACGTTTAGCTAAAATGTGAAAATGAACACTATGGTCAGCTGTTATTTAAAATTGGGCATCCCGCATCATGAACCGCACCGGTGAGACATTACACAAATCACGCATTCTTTAGGCCCTGTTTGTTTGGGCTTTAGCTTCGGTTTTTACAACTTTTCTACTTTGGTCAAAAAGCCACAAAAGCTCTTAAATAGGTGTTTTTGAAGCTTTTATGGCTTTTGGAGCCAAATATTGTTATATTGATTCATCAAAAACCATAAAAGCTTCAAAAGCACCTATTTAGGAGCTTTTTTGGCTTTTTGATCAAAGTGAAAAAACTGCAAAAGCCGAAGCTAAAGCCCAAACAAACAGGGCCTTAGTACCAACACAACACACAAATACAATAGCTACATATATTAACCAACCCAAATACCAAGGAAAAAGAGACGAAAAATAGGCTCCAAAGCCAGTGACGCCATGACATCACTGACAGTGGGACCCGGAACGCCAGACACATTATTGAACGACACACATACGACTGCTAGCTAGACTTTGTACGCAGCTACGTCACGTACAATGCGCCCAGACGACGACGACCACTCACGAAATACGCCCACACATACGGATCCAATAACAAACGAACTAGGCACCGTGCCATGGCATGCCACGACAAGCGCACGGAAGCCAGGCAAGGCAAAGGCTAGCTGACGAAGCACGATCGCACCCGCGCGCATCAACTCACTCGGTGGCCTTGTCGGCTTCGGCGGCGGCGGCAGCAGCTGGTGCCTCTGCCGGCACCGCCTCGGTGGCCGCGGGTGCATCCACAGGTGCCTCGGCCGGTGCTGCCTCCTCCTGGACCGATGCCTCTGCCACCGTCTCTTTGGCCTCGACGTCGGCAGCAACAGCTGGTGCTTCTGTCTCTTCCACAGCTGCCTCAGCGGCCACGGCAGCCTCGGTAGCTGCTGTTTCCTCCTGCACTGCCACAACGGCCTCCTCCTCGGTCGGTGTCTCCTCTGCCACCGGCTCTTTGGCCTCGGCCTCGGCAGCGGCTGGTTCTGCCTCTTTGGTCTCGGTCTTGGCCGGAGCAGCTTCTTGCTCTGGTTCCTTGGTCTTGGCCTCAGCCGGTGCTGCCTCACGCTCCACTACCTCAGCAGGGGCAGCTTCCGGCTCTTTGGTCTCGGTCGCTGCCGGCGTGGCAGGGGCCTCCTCAGCGGCAGCGGCCGGCTGGACAGCCTCGGCCTCGGCCTCTCTGGCCTCTGTCTCGGCCTCCTTGGTCTCCGCTGGAGCTGCCTCAGGCTCTTTCGCCAGCTCGGTCACGGCCGGTGCAGCAGCTTCCTCCTTCACGGCCTCCTGGGTAGCGACAACGGCCGGCTCGACAGCCTCAGCCGTTGCCACCTCGACTGTGGCGACGGCCGGCTCGACAATCTCCACCGCTGCCACCGTAGTCTCCTCGACTGCGAGGACGGCCGGCTCGACGACCTCGACCGCCACGGTAATCTCCTCGACAACGACGACGGCCGGCTCGACAGCCTCCACCACCGCCGGCGCCGGAGCCTCCTCGACGGGCATGGCGTGGGTTGCGGCTTGGACCTGCGTTTACATTGATGCACGTCATCATGTCAGAAAAGTACCAGTACGCAGCGTACGTGTGATCGGGTTGCTCGTGCCAGAGATCGAGGTGGCATGGCACCGTGGCAGCAGGTCAAAAGATGCATGACCGAAACGCAACGAAGCAATAATGCATATTGGGCAGTGTAGATTTCTACCTGGACGGCGGCCATTGGTGACGAGTTCTGAGTCGACCGGTCCGAACTCCGACGAGCTGATGCTATAGCTCGGTTTGGCGCGACTGATCAGATTCAGACTATGCGATCGGCTGTGTTGTGTGATTGTGTGAAGCAATGTGCTGCGGTAGAGGGGCTTATATAAGAGCTCTGAAGGGCAAAATGGTCAGAGGATTAACAGCTAGGATGCAAAAGCAAGCAGCCCTTTTGCGTCACGCAGAAAAATAAAAATGAAATCGGGGAATCAAAACAATGATGGGAAGTGCCTATCTGTGCCCGAGCACATATGTGCTCTATATCTCCATCGATAGTTCTCCTCTGGATTCGCACCGACAGCTGTATAGCGCCCTGTATGTGGCCGCGTATATCTAATTTTCCCCTGCACACAGGCCCACCACTGTCCGCTATTAAATGTCACGGCTCCTGTTAAGCTGCCGCTCGCACAGACGAGATTGACGACATGGACCACGGCTCGGCTCCTATTGTGTACCAACGCCGTCAGTGTTCTTCAGTCTGCAGGATTCATCTTCCTCTTCCGACGCACCTATCCTGACCCTGAAACAATGATTTTTAATGCATAACAATTAACAGGCTTAATTCTTTCCAAATGCTATTCAGAACAGCGCACAGTAACCCTCTGCAATCGCTATATGTACATCAAAGCTCACATAAATAACAGCACATAAAAACAACAGCAGTCCGCTCATTCCATGGCTTAACTCATACTTCATTTTTCTGACAAATTTTTTGACATCAACAACTCTCCTGAAACAATCATTTCTAATAATAACAACCTGCCAGTCCTTAACTGTTTCCAAATATCGTTGAACACACCCTACAGTAGCCTAAGTATTTCAACATTGACACTGCGGCAGTTATACAAGCATCCAAGCTCACAAAGGTAACAGCACATGAAACAACAAAAGTCTGCTCGTTCCATGGTTTAATCCCTAATTCAGTTCTCTGACAACATCCACCTGCAAAAAAATCTCTACGTATTTTAAACCATAGTTCTTTTTAACCAGGAGCACTTCTTTCTAACATTTAAAATTTCCTCACAGCAGTCTGCTCATTACATATTTTTTGTCCCTGGCAACATTTACACAAAAAAAGGCTAACAAGTTTAATTGTTATTTCAGTTCTCTCCGCAAACATTTTCCCATGCAATGCTTTTCTTGATTTCCTAAGCAACAACTAAAACACATCTATTGCACTGCATTACAGCACGTGCACTAGCTGATTGAATTCACCACAGTTCCAGACTCAACAAAATCACAAAGCATTTTAATTCATTTATCATTTTTTTCTCCAAACTTTTACCATACAAACTAAGACATGTCTCCTGCATTGTGTTTTCAGCAGCTGCAATAACTAAAAAATAGACAAAACAAGTGCTGGACACAAAAAACGCACCACTTAGCTCATCCTGGTGCTTGAGGGTTCATCTTCCCGATTAACATTTCTGAAGCCTTTGGCGAGCTCTCACGTCTCTGATTAACCACCACATCTTCCTCGCAGATTTGCCCGTCCGCGCTCATGGGGGGCCTAATCGCTTCATCAGCGGCCAGGCCTCCCTCGTTGCGCTGTTGGCAAGTAGATCCACTGGCAATATATCTCGAGCATCCTTTGTCCACCTTTTTACTACATGCTAATTAGCTGGGATTTCTTTAGCTCGGGTGAAGTCCAGAAACTGAAACACAACAGATCAGCTTTTATATTACATACAGTTGACAAAAGTTAAGCAAAGTTTCTGAACAAAGCATGGCAAACAAGTATGCTCACCTTCAACACATCGCTACACAGCAGCCCCATTTGTTCAAACTGCCCACATTCGCTTTCCAACTCGTTACCTCCGTCCAGCATTTTTACCTCAGGCGACAACCTGCACCAGTTTCTCTTTTGTCAGCCTCGATGTGTATTGCAACATACAGCTTATGTTTCTCAATCCCTTTCACTTGGTATGCTCCACACTCGTACAATATATGCCCAAATTGCTCAAACATGGCACTTGTATATATCTTGCCGGCGTGTCTTTGAACTGCCAAGTTTGATCCCATCAAAGGCCTCCCCTGAAACACAAACCAGATCAACCGGTCAATGTCATAATCGCACACCTGAATTAATGTACAACTATTAATAAATGGATACTTAAATAATACTCACAATTCTTGTTCGCTTCTCCTCATAGTTCTCTTCCGATTATCTATCAAACAGTAGCCCCATATACTTCTGAACAAACATATGCATTGGACATCCTGGAGGCACGTTATTCTTTAACATATGGTTCACACTTTCACTCATTTTGGCACAAAATACGCCTTTGAAATATGGCTTCATCCATTTCTTCTTGATCTCAAAGATTTGCGTCATGTACGGATGTGACCTCGGCCTGTACTTATCAAGCAACAATTCCCAGCCTTTCTCAAATTCATCCACCGTCAGCACGTGATTGACCACCTTTGTGGAACTTTGCTCTGAATTCACTTTTCTTGGTGTACAGCGAGCCAACAACTCCTTTGCCTTTTAAGCACGTGCCACTTACAACCAGTAGTGTGTAGTATCCCGCATTATGCTCTTGATAGCCAGTTCCATAGCACGATTCTGGTCTGTGAAGCACACAATGTTGAACATCCATCAGTCACGATGATTTTGAGAAAACTTAACATCCGTCACAAATTTCAAGCCCATCAAAACACCACCCTATGAATGACAGTAATAAAATTAAGAACTTACCCATTAATACAGTTTTCGGACAGCGTCACCCATCATTCTCAGAAATTCAGAGAAAACCCATTCAAAGTTCTCGGCAGTTTCATCGCGGACAAGCACTCCAGCGAGGATCACACTCTGGAAATGATTTCTGACACCAACAAATGGGAAGAAAGGCATGTCATACAAATTTGTCCTGTATGCAGTGTCAAATGTTATCACATTGCCGAAAAATATGTACTGACGCCTGATGCTCCCGCTTGCCTACATGAGGTTCCTTATCCTGCCCTTTGTGTCAGCCTGAACTATGTATGTGAAATGCGGGTCCTTCGCTCCAATTTCTGCAAAGACCTCAATTGTTTTCCTTACATCAACATCTGATTGTTCCCTGCTAATCTTGCCACACAGATTACACAAAGACCTCTTCGTGAATGGTACATTTTCCATTGGTTTCAAAAAACTGCCCAATATGTTATACACCTTCCCATGGTTCATATTGTTCTACGGCAACTGATTTATTACGTCCCTACTGTATACATCAATGTGCTTATGAGATTGTCTCGACGAAATTGGGTGAAAGCGAATGGTTATGACTTTCCCGATGCTCCGCGATATACCACCCATTGTCCTTTGTTCGTAACAGCCTTATCAGCACTCGGTATTCACACCGACAAGACCTTGTGTTTCGACACCAGCTTTCACCTGGAAACATAATCAATCTCTTAAGAAATCTCACACTTCCGTAATCTACATCTAATTCAACGCCTAAGAACATACAGATTACTATGGAACATGGCTTTCCTTACCGAGCATCCGCAGACAGTTTCCTGCATGCATTTCCTTCTCTCCACATTTAACCAGCCTTTTCCATATCTAATCCGAAACCCCTTCTCCTAGGAATACAAGTTGTAGAAATCATATGCTCCGCCCACCAAGTCAAAAGTAGTACCCAACATTGGAGTGATAACATTTCCAGTCGGGTTTTCTATGAACACCCTCACTGCCTTCTCAAAGGCGCTGACACAGGTGGGGCAAGGTGCCTTGCTTGGGGCACCGGCACAAATTCGCAACCTGAAATGATTACAAATGAATGTGTGAACCATTTTAATCCACCGACAATAATTTGCAATTGAGACTAAGAGGACTGATACATTAAACCATGGATTACTAGCAAAAAAAAAAAACAAGCAACAATGCATGACAGATTAAACTTCAATTCTTAAAATTCTTCATAGCAGCTATAAACAGTCATCCTTTGACGATAATCAAGGATTGAACCATGAATTACTACAGGACTGACAGACTACACTAGCAGTATAAACCAACCACCAATCACACCAATTCGTATCACACTATCGATGTCTACCGGCAAAGAAATCAAGCAAGAATGCAAGACAATACACAACCTGAAACTCTCAATAGCAGTTTTCAAAGTTAAATTCCATTCACTCACCTCTTATTCCATCCAGGAGCCTGGGGATTCATCTTCCACGTTGACAGCTCAGACGTCGGAGGCGAGCTGTCCCTTCTCACTACTGCCGCCTTGACCGCACTGCAGATTCGTGCTTGGCCGCTCACTGCCACCGCTCCCGACGCCCCGAAGATCCGCCCGTCGCCGTTCTAATCCGTGCCCTCCTGCAGCGCCACATCCACCACCGTTTGCCTCGTTCCATCCGTCGGCGAACCTTCCGGCAACACTCTCTCCGACCTCCTCAATGAGAGTGAATCTTTTTTTAGAGTCAATCAGAGTGGATCTGTCGCAGAGAAAGCAAAGGGGATCAGCCGCCTCACCATCGGAGCGGCATACCCGCGGATTGGCTGCATGAGGAACTCCATGGCTCGTCGGTCGCTAGTTCTTCCCCTCCCTCCCGTGCTCCATCTTCACGGATCAGATCCACTCTCATACAAGTCGTGGCTGACGTCCTTGGATGGAAAGCGAATTTTTTGGACCACGGATCAGACAGACTTTCGCGATT
Source organism: Elymus sibiricus (assembly GCA_039707655.1). NCBI lineage: Eukaryota > Viridiplantae > Streptophyta > Magnoliopsida > Poales > Poaceae > Elymus > Elymus sibiricus. The sequence goes on along the minus strand of CM077675.1, from coordinate 185,397,047 downwards.
CTGGTCCACAGCTCAGTCCGTCGCCGGTGGACGGCCGCCCCTAAACTGGCCCACTTCCCATGTCTGACACGCACGTATTCTCGTAAGCCACAAATTTTCCTGCACCGTATAAAAAATTGACCCACATCTCCACGCACTCACGAACGCGCAGGATATCGCGCACATGTGAGCTCGAGTCCAGTTACTCCATGTCCAACAATGATCTGCATCATTGTGATCTTGGTTGGGAATCTGCGGGAAAATACGAGGGAGAACCTGCTCACGCCCCCCTCAATCTCACCATTCAATGGTCATCAATAGCCGTCCATAACTAGTATCACCAAGAATTTTTACTGTGTATAACTATCAAAGCCTCCTCGTATATCACTAGTATTTGCATTTAAAGTGGGCCCTTCTGGCATCATCATTAAATGAATCCTGCACTCTCTTCAATATCCTGCACCACGACCAGGAGCTAATTAATTACATCGTGGGAATTTAGCCAACCACCATGCATATATTCCGATAATAGTTAGTGCCTCAATTAACCTGTCTTGATTAACTCCTGCATGGTGAGTCCTTCACAACGCGGGCAATATGCAATCATCTTGCTTTTGCTCTAATTAAGGACCAGACGACTAATACATCCAAAATGCCTTCATTTTGTTTTCCGAAACATTCTTGAGCAGAAATATTTTCACTAATTAATTTCCTCATTTTGTTCTAATTAAGGAACAAACGTCTAATACATTTGAAATACTTTCACTTTGTTTTTTGAACCGAAACATTTTTGAGACGAAATACTTGCACCAATTAATCGCCTCATTTTTGCTCTAATTAAGGACCAGACGACTAATACATCCGAAATACATTCACTTTGTTTTTTGAACCGAGACATTTTTTAGCCGAAATACTTGCACTTATTAATCGCCTCGTTATTGCTCTAACTAAGGATCTGACGACTAATACATCCGAAATAATTTCATCTTTTCTCGAACCAAGACATTTTTGAGCCAAAATACTTGCACTTATTAATCATCTTGTTTTTGCTCTAATTAAAGATGAGATGACTAAAACTTCCGAAATACTTTCACTTTGTTTTTTTTTGAAATGAAACATTTTTAAGCCAACATACTTGTACTAATCAATCGTCTTGTTTCTCAGTCGTTTGCTGCGGTTTGTTCATTTAGTCCAGCATTAATTATGGCATTAGGCGGCATATGCAGTGGATTGAGCCGCATGCAGTGGAATGGGTCATTTAGTCGAGGCATTAACCCCGTAAGACACGCGGCAAGCAAGCTTGCTTGTTGACTGATTAAGCAGCATCAAATGGCTTTTTAACTGGCGCCTTGAAGACGGAGACAATGTGCAACTTTTGATTAACTGCGCATTTATTTGTCTGACATTGTACTGCCTGAACTGGATACCGTATTTCTCTGTATGCTGATTTATGTACAGAATAAAAGCTCTTTAACTAATAAAAATACTACTTTATCTACACATCTCAAAGCGCCTGCAGACGGGCAGGATACAAGGGGCGCGCGCCGCCCGGAGCCAAAAGTGCGGGTCGGGAATCTGCGCCGATATACTATTGCAAAACTATATTACTAGTACGCAGTACTGTAGATGCAAGCAAGTTGCGTACGGTGATCGCTATATCGTCGAATTAGGGTGGTGGCCACGCATGCACGGAGGCTATGGTCCAAACTGCTGCTGTTTTTACGGGTAATGTATGGAGGGAAAGCTCGGCCAAGGGAGAGGGATGGCATCATGGCAAGGCCACGAGGGCAAACGTACCTTTTGAGTTGTATAAAGAGGGGGCCATCGCGCTCAGTCACGCGCATGCATGCACCGACCTGATCAGTACATGTGTGCATCGCGTCACGTCCCTGCACGTTCTATAGTGCCAGCCTTGTATCCTAGTACCACTAGCCTACCGTTGGTCCAGATCGGTGCAAAAAAAAATGCTGGGCTAGAATCTATCAGTACCGTATTTTATTTGTTTTTTAGGATATTTGTGTTTGGTTTTGGAATGGCTAGAAACATGACTAAAACAATTTATCTAATAAAACTAGCCAGTTTTTTTACCATTCGATTTGCTTCTTGATTAGTGCAAATCTCGTCATTTCTCTTCTAATCACATTTCTTATCTTTCTACACAAACTATATCATTCAGGAATTATTAACCAACATCGTCCGCCATTGCATACCCCTATTCAAATCATGTAACCGTGATCTCGGCCGTTGGATCTAGGTTGAACAACTGGATGATCGTCTTCAACCTCAATCCCATCCGCGTGCCTTCACCCCCGCTGCCGCACGCCGCATCACCACCCCGCCTTCCCCTAAACCTCCTGCACTACCATGCTTGCCGCGGCCCCAGGCCATCCCTATAAACCCCACGACCTCAGGTTCTGGCGTCGACAACCCTCGCATCCCTGCCCGTCAACCTGCTTTCTCGCTTTCAATTGGGCCACCACGATCGCTATCGGTCGCAGCACAGTCCCCGTCACTGGCAAGGTCCTCTCCCGTACTCAACGGAGTGGACGCTTGTCGCGGCGCTCGCGTTGCCCACACCTTCAGTAGTCTCGGGCAAACTAGAAGTGGATTGACACTTAATTTTTTTCCCAAGAGGCCTCACGATTAGCAAACACGGATTATTATTTATTTATGGGGATTGCAAAAGCACAGAGATCAGGGAGATCCATATATCTCGGTTTCTACGGCGCACTCGATGGTGGCGTAGAGACAATGCAACTTGAGCCGAAGAATGTGCGCTCGAATGCTGCCATTGAAGTCCGTGACATGATCCCTATAGATCGAGTGGTGCATATCTTCTTGGTAGATGATCAATAGATCTGCAGTCGAAAGGGGCGCAGCCACCTAGAGCTACGTGTAAAAGAAAGGCCGAGCGTGTATGTCAAGGTGTGATGCCACGTCAGTATATTTGGAATTTAGTTAACATATTCCACCTCATAATGAAGTGGTACTAGTAGCTACTTGGTGTGATCTTTGCCCTAGCTGGTGCGACACAAGTAGTGAAGACACTGTTGGGATTGACTTTAGAGGCAAAGAAAGAAACCATTGGAGATGAATGAATGCCGCTTCTTTGAGTAGACTGACGTGCCAGAGGTTAAGGATGATGATGATGTCCAAATGACCAAATCGTGTCCAAGAGCGCCATGATGTGCGTGGACGCTAGCTAGTTACGAACATTGCAGCAACAAATAGCGTTAGGTTCAAAACATTAGACTTGATTTGGTACTCCTGAAAACTGCTACCGATTGAGAGCCGTGAGACTAATCATAGTGTACAGCGTGAGATGAATGCTGAATACGTTAGTGCTACTGCCTAGGATCATCAACCGGGGAGAGCCTGATAATGTTAAATTTTTAATCGAAGAGTGGTCCAGTAAAGTAACTAAATGTACTACGAGCTAGCACGTAAACATTTTATTTCTTATTTTATGCTTGAATGCTGTGAAAAGAGAGGACATCACAGCTATACGAGCGAGACGAGTTGAGTTTTACAGCTAACATGAAGCTAAGTGATCGCATGTGTCATGTGCTGTCAGCTCCGTGGGCAACAATAATTACGGCATATGAGCTGATCTCCCGCCCCCAAAAGCAAGTGCATGCATAAACAATGGAAGCCGATGACGATCGATCGTGGACACCGCTCAAAGCTGGCAGTGCACCGGTCCATTGATCGATCGAGTCGACCCTTCCATGCATGGTGATGATCTTGTGATTAGTTAAGTCCGGAGTACAAGCATGCAGGTTAATTAACTTAAATATAAGCACTTCTGTTTTATGCTTTGTGTTCGACGTATATTCGTGCCGAGGTACTAAAGCGGAAAAGGAACAACAGATCATATGACCGACGCAGTGGCAACACCATTGGTCCACCCAAAGAACCATGCGCATACCAAACTCAAGAATGAAGATACTGTGGCACACAGAGGGTCATTCAACGCTTCGACTCCCTACACACCCCTAACCTACATTGGCTCAACTCTATCAATATTGTTTTCTTCCCCAAAAAGGAGGGTGCAGAAGGCATCTCTGACTACATGCCCATTAGTCTCATTCATGCCATTGTTAAAATCATTGCTAAGGTTTTATCGCTCCGGCTAGCCCCTCACATGGATGCCCTTGTCTCCAACGTCCAGAGCGCTTTCATCAAGAAGCGGAGCATTCATGACAACTTTTTGTATGTTTGAAACTTTGCTCGAAGGCTTCACAAATGCAAAACGCCCGCTCTTCTCTTCAAGCTGCATATCAAAAAGGCATTTGACTCGGTTAAGTGGGGTTACATTCTTGATCTTCTTCAGCGGTTGGGGTTCCCCATCAAATTTAGGACTTGGATCGCTGCACTCCTCTCCTCTTCATCGTCACGGATCTTACTAAATGGGATCCCCGGTCCCCCAATAAAACACGACAGGGGATTTCGACAGGGGGACCCCCTCTCTCCCCTCCTTTTTGTCATCGTGATCGACCCTCTTCATAAAGTGCTGGACCTGGCAACACGAAAAGGTATGCTCCATAAGATTCTGGGAAGAGGGGCCATGATCAGAACCTCACTCTATGCGGATGACGATGCGGTGTTTATGGCTCCCATCAAGCTGGACATTGATAATCTCGCCTCTATCTTGAGAGGCTTCGGAGTGGTTACATGCCTTTGTACCAACTTCCAGAAAAGCTCGGTGGTCCCAATTCGCCGCAACCATGTCAACCTTAGGCACATCTTTCATGGATTGCCAGCGACCCGTGCATCCTTCCCGCTGAAATACTTAGGCCTACCTATCTTAGTTTGGCATCTTAAGAAGGTGGACTTTCAATACCTTGAGGACAAGGCAGCCGGAAAACTTACTACATGGGATGGCCAAAACATCACTACTATCCGTCGCACGGCTCTTGTCAAGTCTGTCATTTCGTCCCAAGTGATATTCTCCATCACGCCACTCATTGTGCCGCCAAGCACGCTACAAAGCCTTAATAAAACTGAGAGGGCTTTCCTTTGGTCCTGGTCGGACAGGACGACGGGAGCGAGTGCAAAGTCAATTGGGAGACAGTTTGTAGGCCAAAGGAGTATGACGGCTTGGGAGTGCTAAACACAGACAAATTTGCACGTGCCTTACGCCTCCGGTGGTTTCGGTATGAATGGAAGGAGCCACACAAATTATGGATGGGTCTCGGCAACCCTTGTACCGAGGAGGATCTTGAGTTCTTCTACGCCTCAACTACTATTACCGTCGGAGATGGCGCCAAAACACCGTTTTGGGACTCCCCTTGGTTGTTTGGGCGCAAGCCCAAAGATATTGCTCCTCTTATATACGAGGCCTCAAGGAGAAATAATTGGAAGGTTCGCGAGGCTCTTAGGGGAAAAGCATGGGTCCTCAAAATAAACCACAACACCATCGTCTCTGCTACCCACATCTCAGAATTCTTCGCCCTTTGGATGCTTGTTCATGACTTCCACATTGATGAGTAGAGTGAGGATGATATCATTTGGAAGCACTCGAACGCTGAGATATACTTGGCGACCACCGCATACAAGGCCCAGTTTCTTGGCCTAACCCTCTCTCCCATGAATCGCATGGTTTGGAAAATGTGGGCACCCCCAAAGGTCAAATTCTTTGCATGGCTTGCTCTGCAAGATAGGATTTGGACTATTGATCGTTTGGGGAAGCGTGGTTGGCCGAACTGTGGCTTGTGCCCTCTTTGCAAAAGGGAACAAGAGACGGGTGCACATATTTTCTTTAAATGTCGGTTCACTATTAGGCTTTGGAGCTCTGTCATTGCGAAGCTTGGCCTCGCACATGGACGTCTCCGACTGGCACCTTCATGCATCCGTCTTGGATTGGTGGGACAGGAGAACCGACAACCGTAATCCCAACCGACAAGCCATGGCCTCCCTCACCATGCTTGTCTCATGGACCATTTGGAACGAGAGGAACGACTTGGGTATTCCGTCACAAGTCTGCACCACCACCAATCCTTCTTAACATCATCTTAGAGGAGGCTAAGCTATGGGTGACTGCAGGCGCGAAACGTCTAGGGCATATAATTTCCTGTGAGTAATCGCCATGCCGCGTAATTGAGTGTGTTGTAAAACTCTAATTCATATTCTCCCTTATTTAATGAATGAGTCAAATCTTATGCCTCCGTTTCGAGAAAAAAGATACTATGGCAGATTTTTTTTCTTGAACACATTACAAACGCAGATGCTCAATACATGCACATACACTCATCATTCATGAATATACGCACGCACATTCTATCTCTATAAGCACCTTCGAGATACCAGCCCGCGTAATTTTTTGAGATGATTGACGAAGCCATCAGAGAGATAGTCTAAAGAAAAGCCATCAGAGGTGTCTCTCGACGAAAAGGAACGACAGAAAGAAAGAAAGAAAGAAAGGCTTGCCCACTGCAATACCAATTGTTATTTTGAAAGTTCGAGAGCTAGAGCGTGTCCAGCTGATGCGTGGACAGCCTAGCTTTTGGGTGAATCTGCGAGGGTGCAGCGTTGTGCATGTCTTTTTCCTTGCTTTACCGTCGATTAAAGCGAGTTCAATGGCGTGGTGTGAGGATGACAACATACAATATATGGAAAGCAATGCCGACGTGTGCCTACTGGAGGGCCATGGCTGATTCAGTGTCAAATCGCTGGAATCGGACATGGACGGCGATCAGCGCAGGCCCCATGGGCACGCCTCCGCTTCATGACATACCATGGCACAGGCTGGGTTCGCTGTCAAGTATGGGCGGCGCACTGGAGCCCGAATTAGCACTGCTGACACATAATTTCACAGATATAACTAATTACCTTCTTAAAGAATAAAGCAGTGACGAAAGCCTGGGGATTGGTTTGGACAGAATGGCTTTCTGTCGATCGGGGGAAGTACATGACGTGTTTGGTTACCTTCCGAGTTTTTCTTTTTTTGAATGTTGATGTTACCTTCCGAGTGAAGCCTCGTTCGTGGAGCATCGCTCAACGGAGCCTGACTAAGAGCATCTTCAGCCACGACTTGCAAATCCCGTCCCTCAAACGTCCGCGGACACGCCCGGTTAGTGACCGGGCGTGTCCGTTTTGAACCCTTATTTTTTCATCCGTGCAGCCGCATCTCTCATATTTTTCCTCATATGTCCGGTCACTTGCACGTGATTGGTGGAGAAGAAGAGAGAGAGAAAAAAAGAATGATTAAAGAAAGAGAAAAGGTGGTCCGGGGTGGGGTCACGTCCTACATGGCGGACTGACCGGGCGCGCCCGGGCACGTCCGCGACCCCTCATATCGTCCTCATATTTGAGATGGATATGAGGGGTGCCGGTCAGTCCGGGCGTTTGAGATGGATATGAGGGGTCCGTCTAGATCGCTTTTTCGTGATCGATCAGTGACCGGGCGGCCTGCCCGGGCGTTTGAGGAGCGTATGAGGGGTCCGGCTGTAGATGCTCTAAGAGAAAACAAGTTAAAAAAAACGAGATTTGCACATTATTGGTCGCCCGCATCTAGGCCTCTTGCATTAGGGGGAGCAATTTTGGCATAGCGTTGGTATCTCGCACTGGCCCGGATCATGCAACTACAAGGTGTTCGATTGTATACACGGGATATGATTAAGAGCTGACACTTACACTTAACACACAGTTACATTGTGCCTCGTGATTGCGGTTAACGGTAACCGCGGCGCCGTGTTCGACAAGACGAGTATGTAGTCTCAGGCAAGCGTTCATGTCGGCATCGTGGCGAACTAGTTGCTAGCGTTGTCGCCGCAGAGAAAGTTCGTGAGGAGGAGCGCTGAGGCAGAGGACGGGGGAGAAGAAACGCAGTGTGTGTCGAACCATGACGACTGCGGTGGACGGTGGCCGTGGCGCCGCGTCCGGCACGAGAAGCACGGAGTCGTGGGCGAGTGACCACGTCGGCGGCAAGGTGAATTAGTTGCTAGCGTGTCGCCGCAGAAAAAGTCTGCACGAAGACAGAGGACAGAGGAGGATAAATGCAGTGCACACACCATGGCGGCACAGTGCAGTAGGACAAGAGAGAGGAGGCCGAGATGAATAACGCCGGAAACGACTCCAGTATAGTAGGACACGGGCCAGGAGGTCAAGAGGAACGGAGTCGGCGTCGAGAGGGACGAATAGGAGGGCTCTGCGGCAGAGGACAGAGGCGCCATGATGGCGTTAGTGTAGTAGGATCTAGCAGAGAAGGCCATGAGCGACGAATTTGAAAAAATTAGTCCAAAATGGCTCCAAACGTGAACACAAAATTGAGCATTTACGGTCAACGATGGACCGATCGCAATAAATGGAACCGTAACATCGATGCATCTTTTTCGTGTAGAGCTTATCTTGAATCGAAGCACCGTTATGTAGATTAGAAGGGAGAAGGAAGAAAGGAGATTAGGGAGGAGCTTACTGGAGGTAGAAGAAGATATCACGTATAGGTTGTGTACTGCTCGCATCCCTCCAGCCTTCTCTCATGCAAGGGGCCCACCCATGTGCTCCCGTTGTGGCTCACTCAGCATGGCTTGTTGGAAACTGGCGATCTGAGTGTTCCAGCGAGACAGGCCGAGAGGTGTTTTAAACTTCGTGGGATGTAGGCCGAACAGTATATGTAGGCAACCACGCCTAATGCGACCAACCAAACACGTCCATAGGGACAGTGGCAACAACTCCAGGAAAACTTACTTATGTATCCTGAATGAAGAAGATGACGACTTGGAAGCTAAAACAATGGGGGGTTCTCTATGATATCACATATAAGCTTTATCTTGACCTCAAGGCAGGGGTGGTGGCGACTTGCAAACACTTATGAAAGCTCAAGATCTCTCGGAAAATTAGGATTTTCCTTTGATTGATGTTGAGAAACGGTATCTTAATGAAATACAATCCAATGGGAGGGGATGGACAAGCGACGAGTGTTGTCATTTTGTTCACAGAAACTGACGGTGGATCATATCTTGCTTGAGTGCTCTTTGGCAAAGTTCATACAACAAGTGGTGATTTGTGTTCTCAAATTTTAAACGCCCCCAAATTGCGTGAATGATATTCCGGGCTGGATTTCTTCCTTCCCAATGAACAAATGAAATCTGCTTCTTAGTGGGGTTACTGCCATTTGTTGGACCATTTGGAAGACTCACAATAATGCTTATTTTTGGCATAGATATCCTAATGGTTATGTCTATTATTTTCTCAATTTGCAACTAAATTATCTCATGGATAATCTTATAGAAGGGAAGAGGATGAAAAGGCGGCCTTACCAAAATCTTGAAGATAGAGTAATGTTCATCAAGATGGTAATGCAGGAGGTGTTTTCACGAAGACATGGCTGGGATTCAAAGGTTAATCTCCGTGACACCACCTTATCTTTAGCTCAAGGCAGGGGCAAGGGCGACTTGCAAAAACTTACAAAAGGTCAATACCCCTCTGAAAATTAGGGTTTCCCTTAGGTTGATGTCGAAGAAAGGAATTTTAACTAAATACGATCCGATGAGAGGAGATGGACAAGAGACGAGCATTGCCATTTTCTCCAAAGAAACAGATGATGAATCATATCTTGTTTGAGTGTTCTTTGGCAGAGTTCATGTGGCAAGTGGTGATTTATTTTCTCAAATTTTAAAGGGCCCTAGGTAGTGTGGATGATATGTTTGGGGGATTTTGTCCTTCGTAATGAACCAAAAAATCTGCTTTAGTGGGGTTGCTGTCATTTGTTTGACCACTTGGAATACTCGTAATAGTGCTTGTTTCGGCACAGATATACTAATGGTTATGTCTATTCTTTCATCAGTTTGCAAATAAATTAGCCCCTAGGTAATCTTACAAAAGGGATGAGGACGGAAAGGCGGTCTTACAGAACGGTACGAGGACGAAAAAATCTTGAAGATGGAGTAATGTTGATCAAGATGGTAGCGCAGGAGGTGTTTTCGCGAAGACATGGCTGGATCCAAGGGTGAGTCTCCGTGAGACCACTTTATCTTCAGCTCAAGGCAGGATCATGATGAGCCACAAGTATAGGAGATCTCAACAGTCTTCGAGAGCAGTATTTCACCCAAATTTATTGATTTGACACAAGGGAAGCTAAAGAATATTTGTAACCCTTAGCAGTTGAGTTGTCAATTTCAACCACCCATGAGAAATCATTTTTACAACAATTTAGTAGTAGAAAAATAATATGATAGTAGTGGTAACAGAGTAACAGTAACAGTAGCAGCAGTAGTAACGGATTTGTAACAAGTAGAGCAATAGTAACTTTAGCAAAGGCAGTAGCAGAAAACCATAGTCACGGATTCAATATGCAACGGTCATAGAGCGATATAAACTAACTCCAATTCAATAATCATATGTAGGGATGTATTCCGTATGTATTCATACGTGCGATAAGAACTTGCATAACATCTTTTGCCCTACCCTCCACTACTGCAGGAATGCCTAGCAGTGGCGGGCGCCTAAAGCCCAGCAGTGGCGGGCGAGCCTCGTTGGACCACCCGCCACTGCTAAAGTGGCATTAGTGGCAGGCGCTCGCCTGCCATTGGTAGGGACCTTACTGTGGCGAGCGGAAGCGCTGGCCCGCCAGTGTAGTCAATCTCATAGTAGTGGCGGGCGAAGCTACCAATGGCGGGCGTGCTGAAATGCCCGCCACTACCCCATGAAGTATGTGCGGCGGGCGATTATTAGCGCCTGCCACTGATTGATGCACTAGGCTAGAATAAAAAAACGCTGCCATGGCAACATATATTATGTTGCCGTAACATCGTTAGCTGATGCAAATAGGGGACAATTCTCAATAAATGCAAGCAAATCATGAATAAAACTAGCGGTGACAACTCAAAATAAATAACAAAGCACATTAATTTTAAATGATTAACACAAAAATACATGATCATCAAATATAGTATGTTGATCAAGTTGAACAACATAAATAGTGCATGACGCAAAATATGTTTAATCACGGTTTCAGTTGTGCTCGCGACAATAAGTTAGGTTAGGCTCTTTTGTTGGTTGGACTCATCTTATTCGGTGTTATTATAGAATGGGCTGAACGACAAGCGGACCTCCTTGTTTATGATAGTCACGAACATGGCGTGTAGTTCTTCAAACACTAAGCCAGCTTCGGCCGAATTTTTATACTTCATGACCCCATTTGAGGAATTTATCATGTTGATTTAACGTTTCTGTAGACCGTATGAATTCTTCCATGTGAATGCAGGTGTAGAAGCCACAAGTTAGACTAGTCTGCGGTTGTTGCATACAAGATAGAGGGTTCCATCTGAAGGCAATAATTTTCCTTCCACTTCCTTTGTAGTATTTTCAACCGTGCGGCCTCCTGTAGTACTCCAATGGAAAAGACAATCATCAAGAAAGTCCTTCAGGAGCGACCAGTCTTTTCCCTGGCTCTTCATGGAAAGCAAGTAACTATTGCACCTTTGCGGTCTTAGCACTAGGAGAACGCAATGGTGGTTGTGCAAAATAGAATAAACATATCGCGATCATGAGAAAGTTAAAAAAAATTAGACGTGAAAACATATATGAAGGAAAAAAGGTACAAAATCGAAAGCGTAAAGCAAGAGAAGGACGTACATGGGTCGGTACGACACGAGGAGGAAGTTTTTAAGCTTGTTATGTTGCATGAAATCCAGAAGGTAATTCTTCATGCACCGCCTCCCTTCCTCATTTTCTAGGTTTTCCTCGTTCATGAGATAAGGGTCGGCAATGGCGTCATAAAAAATATTCTTGCTTCTTACCTTAGTGGCTTGAAAAAGCGCCCATAGCCTCATTAGGCAAGTTTCGAGACTATAGAATTTGAACATATAGTAGATCGCTCTAAAATCTACATATATTTTTTTCTCCGATGATTTTTTCAAAGAAATTATCTCCCATTGGCACCTTCGCAGTGTAATGTGTTAGGTTAACGATGGATCCTTGCTTATTATTGGCTATCTCTAAATCCACAATTTTGTCATGTAGAATCTTAATCTCAAGCCTAAGGTGCTCGTACACTTTGTCTGGTATCATTCTCTGACCCGGGATATAGGCAGGTGCTTTTGGGTTGTCAGCACATTGTTCATATGCCAAGAACTTCTTTGGTGCCTTCTTCTTTACCGGTGGTCTACCATTTGCCTTGGTATTCATTGTCGCACCCTTTAGATGTGTATTTCTTTTTTTCACCAGTTTGACGAAAACTGTGGGACAGGACATCGCTTCTTGGGCCACCACATTCTTTAGTGTTGTTGGAGTAAACCTTGGCTTTTTGCAAGGTTGCGTATCAGCATGGGTTGGTGGTGTCTCCTCATCTGCAGTATAATTTGTGCTTCTTCAAGCATATGATCTTCCTGCACATCCTTAGCTGATACGGGGTTGCAAAGACCTAGAGGAGATTTTCTAGGTGGCGGTCCAACACCGTGGATGTTGGGAGAAGGTGATGGTGCTTCAATGCCGGGGATAGTCGGAGACGGTGCTCTATTTGGGGATGGCTTTTCCATTATGATATGCATTGCAGGCCACTTGAGGTAACCAGCAAAGCATTCCGAAAGGGGATGCGGATCATCACCCTCTTCCATAATGTTTTGTGGCAGAATCAAACTGTGGTATTGTGGGAACACTCTAAGCAAACAAACCTTCTGCATGTTCTCATCTAATTTGCTTTTGTGCATGATATTTCCTGTAAAGACTCTAGCTTTTGCAACCTCCAACAAGTCGCCACTAGTACTTACTTTAGCTAGGAGAGTGCAAGGAATTTCTTCCTCCAACAAATGTTGTGACCCACCATGACCATCCATGACATTACTGACCGGGGGGGGGGGGGTTCTGATCTTTGTGGGAGAAAGGGTTAGAGGCTTATGGGTATCCATCGTTTCTGGCATATCTGTCGACCCTTTAGACCGAATATGTTTTTGAACCTCTGCTAGAAAATCAGGTAAGACTTCCTTTAACCTTTCGTTGACTAACAGATCTATTTTGTCTTTCTCCATTCTTTCTTTTTCTGACTTAGTCATCCTTTTCTTGGGGGGATAATAGGCATCCGAGAAAGTACTGCCGGTGCCGAGCTTATGGCTTCTTGTGGGCTCTCTCTTCCTTTAGAGGGCATACATAATTGGGTAGGATGACCACCTTTTGGCATCCGGTGACTCTTTAGAGCTTGGTGTGTTTTGGGTAAAATTTGCCTGCATAAATAAACTAATATCGTTTAGAAACTGCTCCTAAGCATATATGATGGAAAGCGTGGTTGCATAGGCTAATTACGTACCGCTCTTTCAGTCGCCTTTGCCACCTCAGGGTCCTTGAAGTAGTACAATCCGATTTCTTTATTAAGCACCGCTAGGGATCAAAAATATTTCTTGGCACACGAGTCCAGGATATTACTGAAGGGTGTTGGTTGACCTTGTAAAGAAAACATAGCATCTTGCTTATCCCTGATTGGCTGCTTCCCTTCATAACCACGGGTCCCTAGATTGTGGTTCCCTACCATTTGGCTTCAGAGCCTCGCAAACTTCTGTTTGTCCTGTTTGTATGCATTTGAGTCTCGGTAATCAAGGAACTTCTTCCATTCCTCATTGGTAGTTCTAGGATATAGCTTTTTGATATCCTCTAAATCATACCCGTCGTCCAGTAGCTTGTTTGCACAATATCTATTACTACTCAAGGCCTTAGTGAACACACGCATGGCATGGATTTCTGCAAGTGCATTGTGTTGGTCGTTGAACATGAAAATATCTCTCATTTTTCCTAACAGGAGGTTTGCCCAGTGTTTGTTTCTAGGGCCCCTTAAGCATCTAACGTTGATGCCACAGTTTTAACGGACGATGGCAGCAAGGACGTTACCCCATTTCGTTGCATTCTTGATCAGACTAATGGGTCTCCCCTCTTTGCTAATCCATTTTATTACGTAAGTTTTTGTAGGCACCTTATTCCATGACCTACGCTTCCGCGACTGAATTTCCAAATCAGCTTATGTACCATTGATCTCTCCTTCCTCTTCAGCACTATCCAACTCTTCCCCAAATGTTGGTCATCTTGCACTTCCTCTTCAACACCATCGTCGGAGTATTCTTCCCCACCTTGCACTTCCTCTTCAGCAGCATGTGAATCTTCTTCCCCATCTAGCCCTCCATCTCCAGTTTGATCTGTCTCCTCATGAAACTCATAAGCATAATTTTGCTCATCCTGTTGGGAAGTCAAAGCCTCACGCTGAGACCGTGAATGTCTTGGCATCTTTCATCTGAAAGATGAAGATTGCATACGTAATGAGTAAAAAAAGAATTACAAATTAATATTTTTTTTGGCAAGATGAGTGCTAAAAAGGAGACAGATTAAGTGCCAGAACTTCGATGAAATGGAAATGAATCAACATTTCGTCAAAACTTTGGCACTCATTTTTATTCTCTGTTAAAGAAGACAACGAACCACAATGAAATTCACCACCGGCCATTGCAATTTTTTTCAAAAAAATTGGCATAACCTTTGCTAAAAATTGGACGTATTGAATGACAGAAATTCGACGAAATGAAAGTGAATCAACATTTCGTCAAAACTTTGGCACTCTTTTATATTTTGTGTAAAAGAAGACAATGAACCGCAATGAAATTCACCTCCGACCATCACCATTTTATCAAAACATTAGCATAACCTTTGCTAAAAATTGGATGTATTGAATGATATAAATTCGACGAAATGGAAGTGAATTAACATTTCATCAAAACTTTGGCACTCTTTTATATTCCCTTTAAATCAAACTTTGAGCATCGACATATAGCACAAGCCATTGTATCATATTAATCCATCATAGCACAACACATGTGAGCACGAACATCGCACAAGCAATTAATTGAAATCATTTCAAATCAATGAACACATATAGCATAAGAAGTGAATTCAAGCAATGAATTGAAAGCATTTCAAATCAATGAACATATATAGCATAAGAAGTGAATTCAAGCAACCGAGGGCAGCGATTTGTAGATGGCCGAGGATCCGTTGGTGCGGGCGGCCAAGGCACGCCTGCGGATGGGTATGTGGAGATGACCGAAGGTCGTCGATCCATTGGTGCGGGCGGAGGTGAACCGGCAGAGGGGTTGGTGGAGGTCGTCGTTCGATGGAGGGGGGAAGAGGGATGGGGGGAGCAGCGAAGCGTGCGCGGGGGGGGGGGGGGGGGCGATGCCGGTCCTGGCGGCTGGCGGTGGCGCGCGGTGCCAACGATTGCAGGAGCCGGCCGAGCATGGTGGCATTCGGGGGAGGGGGGATTGGGTGGGGGAGGTCAGTACCGTGAATTGGGCGGGCGAGTGATTAGCTTTCGCGGTCGACCGAGTGGACGTAATTTCCGTCGAGTCCTGTGTGGAAGTTTGAAAAAAATTAGTTGTAGTGGCGGGTGCTCCCCACTGCTCACCACTTGTGGTGGACTTACCAGTGGTGGATCCATACAGCCACCCTCCACACGTAATAGGTCTACGAATACAATAGACAAGACTGTGTTTATCGATTTGATACGCATGTCTTAATATTAGCAAAAAAAGCTTCATGGGCGATTATCGATCCGATTCACACATGCATGCATGGACATATATATATATATATATATATATATATATATATATATATATATATATAGTACAAAATAATCTTCATATAATGACATTACAAATAAGTTGTTAATGGATTCTACTGGAGGTCTTCACTTGAATCTTCTTCCTGGAATGGACTATTATCTTGTTGTGACTTCGTCTTGACCATCGTGCAATGTTGATCTTCTTCTTCTTCTCGGTACATGTTTGATGCCTCGTTCTTATTCCGCGGGGTCGTTGAATTGGTCATAGTCCTCCTCATCATTGACTTCATCCATTTTGACGATACTCCTCTTTCCTCTCCGGTAGACCACACGGCTAGGCTTAATTGGGTCTTTTATGTAGAAGCATTGCGACAAAGTCTTGGCCAGTACCTATGGATCACTTAAGGCACTTATTGCAAGCATGTTCACTGACTCATTTCCTCGTCGTATAACCATGGTAGTGAAATAATCGTCTTCTTGAAGTACTTGTTCTAACACGGAACATGGGGAATATCCCTACATCCACGTACCTTAGTTCCCAAATCTCTTCGATTGTTTCCACGTATCAGCGTATGCATTTAGTGTCACCCCTGAATTCTAGTACACACCTTTTAGCTTCTCTCTAGCCTCCATATTGAAAGTGTATCCATTGATGTCATAGGCTTGGTACGTGGTCACATTCAACACGGGTCCCGATGCCAAGGAGAACAACTCAGTAGCTCTGTCATCATTTTCTGACTATGGATGTTCTTGCATGTATGTCCTAAACCAAGACACAAATTTTCTGTTGTGCTCATTTGTTAGTTTCTCATCGGAGTGTTTTATCCCATGTGTCCTGTATTCAATTCTCAACTCCAACATGTTCTTCCTAGCGTATGGGTTGACACACTTAATGTGTTGTAACACCACGGTGTGAGCTCTTATCAAGTCGGGCTCTCGATTGGGATTGTCAAAGATCACATGCAAATCATTTCTCCTTTTCTTGTGACCTACTCCCTTGAGCCTGCCAACGTGCTTATTCTTGGGCATGCCTAAAGGTTTGTCGCCTTCAAGGTAGTCTATGCAAAACGAGATAACCTCCGCAGTTAGAAATCTCCGGACGATGCTTCCATCTGGATGTGCCCTATTATGAATGTAACTTTTGAGTATCCCATTTAACCTTTCGAACGGGAACATATTGTGGAGGAATACTGGGCCCAGGTCTATGATGTCTCCGACAACGTGGACAAGCAGATGCGTCATGATATCAAAAAATTAGGGCGGGAAGTACACCTCAAGCTCAGATAGTATGGAAACAATCTCTTCTTGCAGTTTCTAGCAACACTCCAGGCTGATCGATTTATAAGAGATGACGTTAAAATAATTACACAGGACTTGGAGTGTCTTCTTGACATGCGGTTCCATTATTCCTCTAAGTGCAACCGACAGTTGATACGTCTCCAACGTATCTATAATTTTTGATTGTTTCATGCTATTATATTATCAATCTTGGATACTTTATATGCACTCATATGGCATTTTATATCATTTTTTCGGACTAACCTATTAACCCACTGTCAGTTCCTATGTTTTTCTTCCGTTTTTATACTTTTCAGAAAATCAATACCAAACGAAGTCCAAATTTGATGAAACTTTACGAGAGTTATTTTACATAAAGAGACCCTAAAAGTTTCGGGAGGTGGCCAGAAGACCCACGAGGGAGCCACGAGCTCGTAGGGCGCGCCCCCTGAGCTCGTGGTCCCCTTGTACACCCTCCTAACCTAATTCCACTTCTATATATTCACAATTACCGCAAAACCAACAGAGAGACACCCGAAACAATTTTTCCGCCGCCACAAGCCTCTGTTCTTCTGTGATCCCATCTGGAGGCCTTTTCTGGTACTCCGTCGGAGGGGAAATAAATCACGGAGGCTGATACGTCTCCAACGCATCTATAATTTTTGATTGTTCCATGCTATAATATTATCATTTTAGGATACTTTTTGGGCATTTATTTGCTTATTCATACTATTTTGTTATCTGCATGTTTTTGGCTTTTCAGGAATGCCATACCGAACGAAGTCCAAATACCCCAAAACTTTTTGACGATTTTTTTGGACAAAATAAGGACCTGGAAGCTTCGGAGGGAGACCGGAGCCACACGAGGTGCCCCCCAAGCCAACAGGGCGCACCCAGGGGGGTGGACGCGCCCTGATGGCTTGGGGCCACCTCCCCGACCCTTTGGCGTTGTTCTCTGGCCTATAAATTCTTATTAATCCCAAAACCCTAGAAAGCCTCCCGAAAAACTTTATACACTGCCGCAAGTCTCTATTCCGTCGTGTGCCCATCTGGAGCCCTGTTCCGGTGCCCTGTCGGAGGGGGGATTGATCACGGAGGGCCTCTACATCAACCTTTCTGCTCCCATGATGATGTGTGAGTAGTTCATCACAGACCTACGGGTCCGTAGTTTGTACCTAGATGGCTCTTTCTCTCTCTATGTTCTTTGTTGCCATGATCACCGTGATTCCCACGGTGATCTATCTTATGTAATCAATCTTTGTGGTGTGTTTGTTGGGATCCGATGAATTGTTGGTTTATGTTCAGATTATTCATGAAAAAGATTGGAGTCTCCTCTGAATTCTTATTTGCATGATTGTTATAGCTTCGCAATTCTCTCTGATCTATCGGTTTAGTTTGATCAACTAGATTGGTTTATCTTCAGTGGGAGAGGTGCATTGTAGTGGGTTCAATCTGGCGGTGCTCCATATCCCAGTGAGAAAGTAGGGGACAAGACACGTATTTGTATTGCTACCACTAATGGTAAAATGTTGGGGTTTATTCATATTAATTGGATTTACTTTGTCTACATCATGTCATCATTCTCCAAGCGTTACTCTGTTTCATTTAATACTCTAGGTGCATGCTGGATAGCGGTCGATGGGTGGAGTAATAGTAGTAGATACAGGCAGGAGTCGGTCTTCCTGTTTATGGACGTGATGCCTATATACATGATCATTGCCGTGAATAAATATTGCATAACTATGCGCTTTTCTATCAATTGCCCAACAGTAACTTGTTTACCCACCGCATGCTTTCTTCGAGAGAGAAGCCACTAGCGAACACTATGGCCCCCGGGTCTATTCACATATATATTTACAAATGCTATTATTTCTTTGCTGTTATTTACTTTTTATTTATTTTGCAATTTATATTTATCCAACTATCATCTACACCACTTATCGCTTGCAAGTAACGAGTTCAAGGGGATTGAAAACCCTCTTGCCCGCGTTGGGTGCAAGTGTGTGCTCTTTTGTGTGTAGGCACTGAAGACGGGAAGTTGTGTGATCCTCCTATTGGTTCGATAAGCTTGGTTCTCACTGAGGGAAATACTTATCTATACTGTGCTGCATCATCCCCTCCTCTTTGGGGAAAAACCCATGCAGATCACAAGTATCAGAGGCCGTCTACATCAACCTTGCTGCCTCCATGATGATGTGTGAGTAGTTCACCACAGACCTATGGGTCCATAGCTAGTAGCTAGATGGCTTCTTCTCTCTCTTTGATCTTCAATACCACGTTCTTCGTGATTCTTGCAGAGTTCTATCTGATGTAATCATCTCTTTTTGTGTGTTTATTCGGATTCGATGAATTGTGGGTTTATAATTAGATTATTCATTTAAAGTAATTGAGTATTTTATGAACTTTATTATGCGTGATTTTTATAGATTTGTAATTCCTATCCATCTGGTTTGGCCAACTAGATTGATTTATCTGCAGCGGGAGGAGTGCATTGTTGTGGGTTCAATCTTGCGTTGCTCTATATCCCAGTGACAAAAAGGGACAAGAAATGTATTGTATCGTTGCCATCAAGAATAGAACAATGGGGTCTAAAAATATTGCTTCTCTTACTTTATCTACATCATGTCATCTTGCTTAATGTGTTACTCTGCTTGTCATGAACTTAATACCATAGATGCAGGCAGGAGTCGGTCGATTGGTGGAGTAATAGTAGTAGATGCAGGATCGTTTCGGTCTACTTGTCACGTACGTGATGCCCTATATACATGATCATTGTCGTGAATAACATCATAACTATGTGCTTTTCTATCAATTGCCCAACATTAATTTGTCTACGCACCGTATGCTATGTGTTCGAGAGAGAAGACTCTAATGAACACTATGGCCCCTGGGTCTATTTAATCCTATTGATAAAAACAAAAATACCTTGCTGCAATTATTTAGTTTTTATTTCTTTTTTACTTTTTATATATCTTTTACTATCAAAATTAATCCTCGCAAGTAACGAGTTCAAGGGGCTTGACAACCCTCTTTCCTGTGTTGGGTGCAAGTGTTTGGTTTTGTGTGTGCAGGTGCTGATGACGAGAGACTTGATTCTCCTACTAGTTCAATAACCTTGGTTCTCACTGAGGGAAATAATTATTGCTACTATATTGCTTCACCCTTCCTCTTCGGGAAAAAACCCAACACAGCTCACAAGTAGTAGCGATATTTGTGTAATCATCACGAGACAGTCATGTGACTTCATCCGAGATAAAGTTTTCTTGTCACGTGATAAATATTTTTGTATGTTTGACGAGTGCCCGGAACTGACTCGGACATTAGCAAGGATGTTCAATATATTATCAAGCTCCTCTAGAGACAGATTGTAGCAAGCGAGTTTTTATTTTGACACCGTTTTTTTAGCCTTGCCAACGTCGCTTTCCTCCATGTCAGCCCAGAAATCCGACCAAATTTTAAGTGCTTCTATGTCTTTTCTTGAGATCCTCGTAACTTTTGTCTTGTCTGGGATGTTCAAAATGGCAGCAACCAAACTCTCACAAACATTATTCGCGATATGGATGACCTCAATACAATCGGGCGCCGAGAGATACTTCCAATCTGGCAAGTCCCAAAATGGACTTCGCGTTTTCCATACTTTTAAGAGTGGATCCACTCTCTTTCATTTCTTTCCAGGCTCTGGACACTCCTCCCAGCTGTTCAACATTTGTAGGATTTCTATTCCACTCCTCTTGTGTGGCTTCGCTCGCTTTTCTTTTGTGTTATCAAACAAATCTTGTGTGTTTTTTCATTCATCATTTTTATAAAGCCATCTTCTATGGCCCATGTAAACTATTTCATGAGAGGACTTCAGATATAAAGAATGAGTTTCATCCATACACCTAACACATGCACAGTTCCCGTGGAAAACATGACCCGAATTATAACTGTATGCTGGATAGTCCTACACCGCCGTGAGCTGCACATCTTTCATAGGTAAATATGTACCTGTTTCAGCATCATATGTCCGCACCCCTTCATCTGACCATAAATTTTTTAGCTCCTCTTTGAATAGCCGCATATACAAGTTCAGATCACTACCTTGTTGTCTTAGCCCTTGAATTAGCATGACCATGTGTAGATATTTCTCTTCATGCACACCCACGGGGGGATGTTGTAGATGCAGACAACCACATGCCAGGTGTTGTGCATGCAGTTTTGGTTGTTAAAGGGATTCAGACCATCCATGCTATAGTTCATCCTGACATTCCTATCATCTCCACTGAAATAAGGGAACTTGTCATCGATTGGTTTCCACTGCCGACCATCCGCAACGTGTTTAATCACTCTGTCATCCTTGTTCCTCTTAGAATGCCAAAGCATAAGCTTTGCATGCTTCTTGTTCGCAAACAAACGCTTTAGGCGTGGAATGATTGGAAAGTACCATACAACCTTATAAGGGGTACCACTAGAGGGTGCTCTATCATCTCATTGGTGTCTTCTCGACTGTTATTTTCCCCGCTTGAATCGGGGAAAATTGCATGTTGGACACCTTGTTAGGTTGGAGTACTCGTTCCAGTAAATGATGAAGTCATTTTTGCATGCATGGTAGATTATCGGCTCCATATCGAGAGGACACAATACCTTCCTTGCCTCATCCATACTTTTTGGAAACACGTTGCCTTCAGGTAGAACATCATGCAAATACTTCAAGTTCATATTGATAGAAGTGTCTTTTCTATTGCATTTTTCCTTAATTTCCATGAGATTCATCGTGAAACTTAGTTGAGTGTGTTTTGCCTTGCACCAACGTACAAAGGAGTTGTTGAGTCCTTCACGAAAGTCGCCAATTTGGCAGCCTCTCTACGAGAAGTTGTGTCAGTGCTAGTTTCTTTCACGGTCAACTCTTGCATGTGTTCGTCGAACACCATTCCTGCCAATTTGCCCCGACATGATTGCCTCCTCCGCTTTGGCCTCAATTTCGTCGGACTCTTCACCCGACTCGTCATGTTCATTACCGTTAGATTGTTCATGTCCATCCATGATCCATTCTTGTTCCTCGTCATGTTCCACTCCTTCAAATGATATCACATCCTCACCATGACTTGTCCATGTCGTATAACCGGGCATGAAACCAATAGCCAACAAGTGCTGATGCAACTCTCCTGATTCAGATGTGTACATAACATCATTCTTGCAAACAACACACGGAAAACATATTTTATTTGAACCCATATTCCTAACATATTCCCAAATAAACTCTAAGAACCCCATTAAACCATCAATAAAATCATTGGACGCCCGTGGTATGGAGTACATCCAACTACGATCCATCATTCGATGCCAAAACTTGCAACATACATACATAACATAATAGATTACTATTTGATCGAAGAATATGGAAAAATTAAAAAATTCGGCATGACCTTTGTTTAAAATGGGACATATTGAGTGATACCAAATAGACGAAACGGAAATTAATCAACGTTTCGATTAGATTTGGCACTCATTTGTATTCCCTGAAAAATTGCAACAAAGCATGCAATCAACCGAATGTTTAATCACCCAACACGTCCACCGTGCCATGCCAACAATCAACTATGCATGCATGCTCATATATACGATGATACATATACTACTAAAATTTAAGCACATATAAAGAGATACAATTTATAGGAAAGAATTATCACCTGAAACGTGTCTCGCTCATCTCTCTATGATGTCGTGTCCGATTGACCAAATGAAATCAAGAAGAGAGGGATGTGGTGGTTTGAGGGTTAAAGAGGGTGGTGGTGGCCGACAAATGCTAATTAATTAGGGTTGGATGTGGGCCTGTTGGCTAATTAAGTAAGCAATGGAAAACGTGAGTCCAATAAGGCTAAAGAGGAGTGACTAGGATGTCCAATGTGAGAGGAGTAGGAGGAAGAATAAGAGTGCCTCGTTGGAGAGGACGAAGCAATTGGGGAGAGGAAGCTAATGAACGAGGAAGCATTACACACGATATTATCACTGCCGGTGCCAACATGATCCTCCCACTGCTAAGCGACATCCGCAGGACCCCTGCACAGGAAAACATTTTGTGGCCGACACAATAAACCGCCCGCCACATCTGTTCAACCTACCACTGTCGAGCGCCCAGCGGTACCCTATAGGATCCAAAGTATGTCTAGGGGGGGTGATTAGGCTACTTGACCAAATTAAAATTCTAGCCTTTTCCCAATTTTAGATGTTGGCAAGTTTTAGCAATTATATCAAGTCAAGCACACCCTACACATGCAGGTCTAAGAGTATAGTAGCGGAAAGTAAAGACATGCACATATAAGTAGAGGGAAGGGATAGGAGGATCAAACGAAATGGGGGACACGAAGTTTTTCCCGTGGTTCTGATAGGTGGTGCTATCGTACATCCACGTTGATGGAGACTTCAACCCACGGAGGGTAGCGGTCGCGAGAGTCCACAGAGGGCTCCACCCATAAGGGTCCACAAAGTAGCAACCTCGTCTATTCCATCACGGCTTACGTCCACGAAGGACTAGCCTCACTCGGGGTAGATCTTCATGAAGTAGGCGATCTCCTTGCCCTTACAAACTTCTTGGTTCAACTACACACACGAAGACGGAGGCTCCCAAGCGACACCTAACCAATCTAAGAGACACCACTCTCCAAAAGGTAATAGATGTGGTAAGAATGATGAACTCCTTGCTCTTGTGCTTCAAAAGATAGTCTCCTCAACACACAATCACTCTCTCACAGATTTGGCTTGGTAGAAGAGGTTGATTGGGTGGAAAGCAACTTGGGGAGGCTAGAAATCAAGATTCATAGGTTGGAGTGGAAGATCTTGATCTCAACACATGAGTAGGTGGTTCTCTCTCAGAAAATGGATGGGGCAAGTGTTGGTTTGTTCTGAGTGCTTCCTCTACGAATGAGAGGTAGGTGGAGGGGTATATATAGGCATCTCCAAAAATCCAACCGTTACAAAATTATTGCTCAACTCGGTGAAACTAAAGAAAAAACTTGGTTGCACCGACTAGTGCAAAATGTGGCATCTTTTGGCATTTCGGTGAGACCAATATATGATTCTTGGTGGGTCCGATTTTGGCTGGCCTAGGCAGTTTCCAGTTTCGGTGTCACCGGTTCCTAAAACTCAGAAATTCTGATTCTTAGAAATTGGTTAACTGAAAGTTGGTCATTGATTTCAGTTTCACCGAAATCAAACTTGGTGTCACCGAGAAGCTAGGGTTTGGCTCTGGATCTGTCTAGGGTGGAACTCGATACGGCCGATTTGGAAAAGTTGGTGGCACCGAATTTGAGTGTTAGGCTTTAGACAGAATATTTTTGTGGGAGAATTCATGAGTATTTTTGGTGCCTAACTCTAAGCACTTGAGCAACCAGATCATCATGGATACCTCATCCCCTTTTAATAGTATTGGCTTTCCTATGGACTCAAATGCGATTTCTCACAAAATGCAAAATGTGGAGTCTTGAAGCTTGTTGCCAATTGATGTTCCTTGCATATAGGGGACCCCCACACAATCCTTTGCCAATCCATTCATTGAACTTTTCTTGAAATATGCTTGATAAGATCATTAGTCCAATGAAATGTATGTTATTATTAATTACCGAAACCACCTAGGGAGAAGTTGTGCTTTCATACCCGCCACAGCTATGTTCTGCGAAAACTAGCCACTTGGCAAGGATAACTAGTGGCCGTTGCCAATCACTGCCCACCAGTGCTCAGTCACCTACCTGTGGCGGGCACTAGGTAGGGCTCATCAATGCTGGTTTACACAAGCAAGTCCCCTCCGGAAGATTATACCTATGGCGGGTAACAAAGACGACCCGCCACAGTTATGCCTTTAGCTGTGGCGGGTGGTTTTTGTTACCCGCCACTGCTTCTTTTCAAAAATAGCTGTGGCGGGTAGCAAACTGCGCTGGCCAGTAATTGGGGTTCACCACTAAGCCCTTTCCTAGTAGTGCTCCCGTGGCAGCGGGGTCAAAAAATAAGGATAATTAAGGCGCTCCTTTTAATATAGAACCGGAACAAAGCATTAACCCAAAGTGAATACACGAACTCCTCAAATTACAGTCATCCCGTAGAGTATCCCAATTAATATCACCATGTGGTCTAGGGTTCCGAACAATAACATGTGCATACATTTTGCAATATGATCAAGAATTCAAATACATTCATGAGAACATAATAGTTTAAGATCTGAAATTATGGCACTTGGGCCCTAGTGATAAGCATTAAGCATAGCAAAGTCATAGCACATCGATCTCAGAACATAGTGGATATACTAGGTATCAAGCCCTGAAAAATTGTCAAAAATCTCATCAAATCCAATCTACCTTGAGTATGCCTACAAGGATATTACTCACACATGACTATGAACATCATGAGATTATTTATACAAAGGTTGGTGATGACGACGAAGGCGATTTCCTGTCTCCGGAGCCACAAACGGACTCGAGATTAGTGCTCTCGATGAAGAAGAGGTGGCAGTGGCTCTGTATTGTAAAATGAGATAAAACTTTTTCTTTGTTTTTTTATCTCAAGAGATGTGAATTCATAGCATTGGAATTATGTCGAAACAAGGTTCACGAGCCCCACAAGCCTTGTTGGCGCGACTAAGAAGGTGGTCGTGCCACCTGCCCTTGTGCCCCTGATACGTCTCCAATGTATCTATAATTTTTGATTGTTCCATGCTGATATACTATCATTCTAGGATACTTTTTGGGTCTTTATTTACCAATTTATAATATTTTTGAGCACTAACCTATTGATCCAGTGCCCAGTGCTAGTTGCTATTTTCTGCATGTTTTTCACTTCTCACGTTTACAGTACCAAATGAAGTCCAATTGCCACGAAACTTTTTGATGATTTTTTCTGGACCAAAAGAAGACCTCGGAGATTCAGAAGGAGGCTGGGAGCCACACCAGGGCCCCACAAGCCAACAGGGCACGCCTGGGGGGGCACGCCCTGATGGCTTGTGGACCCCTAGTGGCTCCCCCGACATCGTTCTGTGGCCTATAAATTCTCATATATCGTGAAAACCCTGGAGGCAGTCCCGAAACCCTTTTTACGTGCCGCAAGTCTCTGTCCCGTCACGAGGCCATCTGGAGCTCTGTTCCGGCACCCTGCCGGAGGGGGAATTGATCACGGAGGGCCTCTTCATCAACCTTGCTACCCTCATGATGATGTGTGAGTAGTTCACCACAGACCTACGGGTCCATAGCTAGTACCTAGATGGCAATCTCTCTATCTCTTGATCTTCAATACAATGATCATCGCATCTTAGCTTTGATCTATCCGATGTAATCCTTTTGTGTGGTGCGTTTGTTGGGATCCGATGAATTGTGGGTTTATGTTCAGATTATTCATGAAAAGTATTTGAGTCACCTCTGAATATTAAGATTCTTATTTGCATGATCATTATAGCTTCGTAATTCTCTCCGATCTATTGATTTGCTTTGTCCAAGTAGATTGATCTATCTTCAGTGAGAGAGGTGCGTTGTGGTAGGTTCAACCTGACGAGTTTCTATATCCCAGTGACAGACGGGGACAAGTTGCGTCTTTGTGTTGTTGCTACTAAGGATAACACGATGGGGTTTACTCACATTGCTTGAGTTTACTTTGTCTAAATCATGTCATCGTTCTCCATGCATTACTCTATTTTACTTAATACTCTAGATGCATGCTGGATAGTGGCCGATGAGTGGAGTAATAGCAATAGGTGCAGCCAGGAGTCGGCTTATTTGTTTATGGACATGATGCCTATATACACATGATCATTGCCCCCGGGTCTATTCACTTATAAATTCATAAACGCTACTATTAACTTGCTTCCTTTATTTACCTTTTATTTTATTTTGCAATTTACAATTGTATACAATTATCTACACAACTCATTTGCTTGCAAATAACGAGATCAAGGGGAATTGACAACCCTCTTGCTCGCGTTGGGTGCAAGATGTTTGCTCTTTTGTGTGCAGCCGCTGAAGACGGTTGAGGATTGATATTCCTATTGGTTCTATAAACCTTGCTTTCTTAACTGAGGGAAATACTTACCCACTTTGTGCTATAATTACCCGTTCCTCTTCACGGAAAACCCAACGCAGATCACAAGTATCAGGAAGGATTTCTGGCGCCGTTGCCGGGGAATATTATCACCAACTATCAAGTAATTTCACACAAATTATCATTCACTTGTTCACCTTTTTATTTTATGTTATATTTAGTTTGTTTCATAAAAATCAAAAATACAAAAATATTTACTTTACTAGTTTGCTAGTTTGCTTGTTTCGTCTCTAGTTTGTTTGCTTGCCTAGCTATGTTATCTTTATCTTAATCACACAAACAGAAAGTAAAGGTAAAAATAAAGATAAATGGATCCTCATCCACTTGCTAATCTTTTCAAAAGACCTGATTATGTTGAAACAATTGCTAGTGAGAGTTCACTAGATTATCTTTATGAGGTCTTGCTCTAAAATCATGAATCTAAAAATTGTGAAATTTATAAAGCGATTCATGATAGTTCCTTGAATGAGAAGCATGATTGCCATGTTGTTAGTATAAATACTATGAATATCAATTGTGATAATGATCATGATTGGGGTGATAATCATGATGTTTCTTGTGATCTTGATAATTCTATGCTTCATGATGAATCTATTATTGATTATGATATTTGCAACACTACTAAAAGTGGGTTTGATCCCACAACCTTGGGCGATTATAAGACTTGTATGCATATGTATCATAAAGAGAATGTTTTACATGATAGTTATATTGTTAAGTTTGATTATGATCCTACATGTAATTATTATGAGAGAGACAAATATGGTTATAGGAATTTGCATGTTTCTCAATTATCTCTCTTTGTGTTGTAATTATTAATGCTTCACTCTTCCTATTTGCACGTGCTAGATATTTCTTGTCTTGATAATTTGTTTTCCTATAAAATGCCCATGCATAGTAAGTATGTTAGACTTAAATGAGTTTGTCACATGCTATATGATGCTCTCTTTGTGCTTCAATTCTTATCTTTTATGTGAGCATCATTAAAATTTCAAGCCTATCTTAATGGCTATAAAGAAAGAGCTTGTTGGGAGACAACCCAATACTTTCTGTTTGTTTTTGATAACATGATTATTGCCTCTATAATGATTATGTTTTTGTGTTTTAATTAGTGTTTGTGCCAAGTAAAGCCTTTGGGATGACTCACAAGATGAGTAGAATCGACACTGAAACAAAACAGAAACTTTTGACTCCAGTACAGGAGTTTTAATTTTTTACTAGAGAGTGATAATGATATGAATTTTTTACAAAGAATTGCTATACAAATTTTAGAGGTTTAACCAATTTTTCAGAATTTTTAGAGTTAAAGAAGTATAGGTTATCTACAGATTGCTACAGTCTGTTCTGTTTTAGACAGATTCTGTTTTTGCTTGCATAGTTTGCTTATTTTGATTATGCTATGGATTGTATACGGGGGGGGGGGGGGGGGGGGAGTTAAGCCATGGAGAAGTTAGAATACAGTACCTATTATGCAATTATGAAATAAGAATCAATTTATAACAGTACATAAAGTATTCAATATGTTTCTTATACTAACGGATCTCACGAAGTTTTGTTGAGTTTTGTGTGATTGAAGTTTTCAAGTTTTGGGTGTTATCACGATGGACAAAG
Organism: Elymus sibiricus; assembly: GCA_039707655.1. NCBI lineage: Eukaryota > Viridiplantae > Streptophyta > Magnoliopsida > Poales > Poaceae > Elymus > Elymus sibiricus. The sequence continues at coordinate 185,368,585 of CM077675.1, read as the reverse complement.
GAATAAGGAGCAGCAAGAGCCTAAGCTTGGGGATGCCCAAGGCACCCCAAGGTAATATTCTAAGGAATACTCAAGCATCTAAGCTTGGGGATGCCCCGGAAGGCATCCCCTCTTTCGTCTCAATCCATCGGTATGTCACTTGAAGCTACATTTTTATTCATCACATGAAATGAGTTTTGCTTGGAGCGTCGTTTGTTTTTGTTTGCTTTTACTTTCAGTTTGCCACAATCATTGTTTGCTGGACACACCTATTTGAGAGACACACACCTTCATCATAATTTGTTAGAATACTCTATGTGCTTCACTTATATCTTTTGAGCTTAGCAGTTGCTCTAGTACTTCACTTATATCTTTTTGAGCACGGTGGCGTGTAGATTTTATAGAAATAATATCACTCTCTCTTCACTTATATTTGTTTGAGAGTTAATAAATAGTGATGGTAATTTGCATGGGTCATAAGTAATAATCAAAACCATCATGTAGCACATATAGAGAAATTGTGGGTTAATGATATTGATGTGGTAATTTGAAAAAGGCATGAGTTCATAATTGTTGATTTGTAGAAGTGTAGATATTAAGAGAGGTTAACTTCTTGTTCTTCTAAATATTAAAAAGGCATGGTGATGATGTGTTAACATTTTTATTCCTCGTTGAAATCCTAGTGTTGTTTCGGGTCGGAGGCGCGCGATGGTTAATTCCTACCAACCTCCTCCCTCGGGGCATGCGAGTAGTACTTTGATTTTTGATAAAACTAATAAAACTTTGCAATAAGTATATGAGTTCTTTATGACTAATGTGAAACCTTGGACATACGCAATCTCACCTCCTCATATTTGCTAGCCTCTTCGATACCGTGCATAGCCCGTTCTCACCTTGAGGGTCGGTGCAACTTTCGCCGGTGCATCCAACCCCCGTGATATGATACGCTCTGTTGCACATAAGCCTCATTATATCTTCCTCAAAAAATCCACCATACCTACCTATCATGGCGTTTTCATTGCCATTCCGAGATATATTGCCATGCAAATTCCATCGTCACTTCACATGACTAGCTCGTTCATCATCATATTGCTTTGCATGATCATATACAGCTGACATAGTATTTGTGGCAAAGCCACCGTTCATCTTATTTTTGATACATGTCACGCTAGATCTTTGCACATCCTGTTACACTACCTGAGGCATTCACATAGAGTCATATCTTCCTATCAGTTCTTCATATCGAGTTGTAAGTAAATAAAAGTGTGATGATCATCATTATTAGAGCATTGTCCCAGTGAGGGAATAAAAATTGGGGAGGACAAATGAGCCCACCATTATAAAAAAATAAATGAAAAAAATGAATGAGAGAAAATGAGAGAAGGGACTTTGCTACTATCCTTTACCACACTTGTGCCTCAAAGTGGCACCTTGTTCCTCATATAGAGAGTCTCATGTTATGTCATTTTCATATGCGAGTGGGAATTACTTTTTCATTATTATAAACTTGGCTTGTATATTCCTATGACGGGCTTCCTCAAATGCCCGAGGTCTTCATGTGCAAGCAAGTTGGATGCACACCCCACTTAGCTTCAGTTGAGCTTTCATACACTTACAACTCTAGTGCATCATTTGCATGGCAATCCCTACTACTTACATGGACATCTATCGACGGGTATCTCCATAGCCCGTTGGTATGCCTAGTTGATGTGAGACTATCTTCTCCACTTTTTACCCCTTTGATATCTACCACCATGTTCTATTCCACCTAAATTCTATGTCCAATGGCTCACGCTCATTATTGCGTGAAGAATAAAAAGTTGATGCATATTGAAAAGTACGATCCAATTGCCTGACTTGGACACCGGGGTGCTTGACATTTGTATTAATGTGGTGAAGATGGAGCCATGCCTTGCTAATATAATAAGATGAATGGGGGTAAACATTCTTTGAGGATCGTATATTTTGAAAGATTGATGATTTTGTTTATTATACTTATACGTATTGCTATGTTAATATTTGTTAATTCATCATTTCTCAATGAGCATGCATGCAAAATATTACATAAGGTGTCGTGGTTTTGTCACGGCAGATGCCCAAGTGAAAGGACTTAGGGGTGAGGCCATCTCTATGGTGACTAGCTCGAAGGGGTTGGTCGGGACGAAAGACATGAGTTTAGCCAGGTTTGGCCCCTCACGAAGGAGGTAAAAGCCTACGTCCTGCTTTGTGTTGTATTGATTGCGATCGATTACAAGGGAGCGGATTCGCTTGACCTAGCTCTCGATCAATTGTCTCGTACCCTAAGCCGTCGCAGGGACTCGCCTTTATATACACAGGTCGAGGCCCTGGGCTTAAAAGAGTCCGGACCGGGTTATACTTCGTAACCGATCTTGCCTCTAAGTTGCCTTGCCTTCTCCGGCAAGCCACCTCCGGATGGCTTACGCCTCCGGGTCACCCGCCGTCTTCCGGCTCTGGGCCTCCATCCGGCCCGCCTGGTACGTCACCTCCAGGCTTGTCTTGGTCTTCAGGCCTGTTTAAGGCCTTGTTGTTAAGTCGCCAACCGCCTAACCCGGCCCCTCCTGGGAGGGTTACACTGCGGGGTTATATCCCCAACATTAGGCCCCAGATTGACTTGAACTTGTACATGTCAATCTTCAAGTCTTCTGGTTGGCGAGTCTCGTTTTTCCTTTAATCATTTAATCTAAAATAAATCTTCACGACCCGCCATATAAAACGGATGATGTCATCTCCGGTAAATCCAGAAAATCTTCATGACATCACAACGGATCTTTGTATTAACTAGTCATTCCGAAAATCGAGGCGCTTCCTTGGTCAGTCATTATCATGTCTCCTCGATTCTCGCACTTGACTATTGCTGTTACACCTCTTCCCTTCCTTATAAATAGGCACGGGGGGCCATTCTTTTCATTTCCCCCCGCTGCCTTTCCCTCTTCTTATTCCTCCAAAGCTTCGTGCGACCGAAGCTCCGCCGCCCCAGCCGGACCGCGCCGTCCACCTCACCAAGGCCGCTGCATCAACCTGTTGCGATCAGAGCTCGTCGGCATGCGCCCGCGCTCCTTGCATCTTCTCAGGTTCCGTTCTTCGGCTTTCTCAGATCTGCATTTGTAGGACCGAAAGTATGTCTAGAGGGGGGGATTAGACTACTTGACCAAATAAAAGTTTTGCCTATACCAAATTTTAGAGTTGGCAGTTTTTAGCATTTCATGGCAAGTCAAGTACACCCTACACATGCAAGTCTAAGAGTATAGCAGCGGAAAGTAACAACAAGCATGAGTAGAAAGGATAGGGTAGGAAGATCAAACGCAATTGTAGACACGATGATTTTTCCCGTGGTTACGATAGGTGGTGCTATCGTACATCCACGTTTATGGAGTCTTCAACCCACGGAGGGTAACGGTCGCGAGAGTCCACGGAGGGCTCCACCCATAAGGGTCCACGAAGTAGCAACCTTGACTATTCCAGAACGGCTTCCGTCCATGAAGGACTAGCCTCACTATGGGTAGATCTTCACGAAGTAGGCGATCTCCTTGCCCTTACAAACTTCTTGGTTCAACTCCACAACACGAAGAAGGAGGCTCCCAAGCGACACCTAACCAATCTAGGAGGCACCACCCTCCAAAAGGTAATAGGCTCAGTAATGACGATGAACTCCTTGCTCTTGTGCTTCAAGATGATAGACTCCTCAACACACAATCACTCTCTCACAGATTTGGCTTGGTGGAAGAGATGGGATTGGTGGAAAGCAACTTGGGGAGGCTAGAAATCAAGATCCATATGGTTGGAGTGGAAGATCTTGACCTCAACACAAGGGTAGGTGGCTCTCTCTCAGAAAACTGGATGGGGCAAGTATGGAATAGTTCTGAGTGCTTCTCTTTCGAGTAGGTGGTGGTGAAGGGGTATATATAGGCATCCCCAAAAATCCAACCGTTACACACAAAATGACCAACTCGGTGACACCGATGTGTTAATCTCGGTGGTACCGAAGTGACCAAAAGGTGGCAACTTTTGAATCTCGGTGAGACTGATATAGGAAACTCAGTTGCACCGATAAGGTGACCAACGGTCAGATTGACATTCTCGGTGACGCCGATCCAACAATCTCGGTGGTACCGATATTGTGAATTTGCGTAACAGAAAGTTGGCAACCTAAACTCGGTGGCACCGGAATGGAATCGGTTGCACCGAAGTGGCTAGGGTTTGGCTGAGTCTGTCTGAGTTTGGGAATCGGTGGCATCGAGTGGAAAGAGTTGGTTGCACTGATTTTGAATATTTGGCTATGGACAGACTTTGTGGAAGAGCTTGTGGGTGTTTTTGGTGACTATCACTTGTGCACGTATGAGCATTTTGTTCACCAATCAAAACCTTACCCCCTTTTAATAGTATTGGCTTTCCTATGGACTCAAAGTGATTTCTCACAAATGTAAAATGTAGAGTCCTCTTGCTTGAAGCTTTGCCAATCCATTTCCTTGCATCTTGGGGTATTTCCACAATCTTGACAATCCTTTTGCCATCCCTATCATTGAACTTTTCCTGAAATATACTTAGTGGAAACATTAGTTCAATGACTTATATGTTGTTATTAATTACCAAAACCACGAAGGGAGCAAATGTGCTTTCAATATCCCCCTTTTTGGTAATTGATGACAATATATAGATCAAAGCTTCGACAAAGATATAATCAATGAACATAATCGTCGCTTTGAGAAGTATGTGATAAGCAAGAGCTCCCCCTAAATTTGTGCATTATTTTAAATTTGCGTTTGAATGTAAATGCACAATCGATTAGGTACATGGGGCACTTCTTCCATGTCACATATATCTTGGTGGTGTGCGAGAATAATTAGAGTGAACATCATAGCACAACACAACCAAACAAAGATACTGATCATCTCATAAGCATTAAGATGATAGGAAATAGTAGCACAACACACATAAAGTGTATGATCAAAACACAAAGCGTAGCCAAAAGTAAATGAACCATGTGTGTTTTTGAAAAAGCAATAAAAACCAAACGCTCTCTCACTCGAAGCCTAAAGATCTATATACACTTCTCCCCCTTTGGCAACAAGTTACGAAAAAGTTAAAAGGCATATGTCTAAGCGTTCTTGGGCTGATCTCCTCTGGTTGTTGATGAAGGAGTCGAGAGAACAGCGTCGGCGAAGATCTCTGCAGATGTCGTGGATGGAGTTGGTGTGGAAACTGGAGGAACTGAAGCTGATGGAGCAGGAGCTGAGGTGACGGTGGCTGGAGCTAATGAAGAGGGCCTCAAGTCTGGAGCTGGCACAGTGGCTGATCTGGCCTGGGTAGTAAACCGTGTGCCTGGCCTGAGAGGTGATCCATCCTCATCATCATCAGAAGAAGAAGAATAAGGAAGAGGCACTGAGTCAACTTCCTTCTTGAGCTCATTGACTGTCTTAGTCAGCCCATCCACCTTATCATTAAGGGTCTTGATCCTGTTCTCAAAGATCCTGACAAGACTGTTCTGGTTCTTCAAGATGTCCTTAATGTCCTTCTGCATGCCCTGAACTGATGAGATCAAAAGATCCATTTCCTCGTTCCTGGATCTAGGGACTTGAGCACTAGTGGCTCTGGCTGCCTCTGCCTCTGCCTGAGCTGCAGCTGAAGTGGGATGATCTGGGTTCATCTCCATGACGTTGTCCTCGAGATCTGGCTATAGGGGCAAGTGGGGTCTGTCCAGAGCAAATATGTGCTTCTCCAGCTTAGAGTTGATGAGCATCTGGATGTAGGGTGCATAGCAGCAAGAGCGCTTCTGATCAGCAGCAACCCTCTTAACTGTCTCAACAATTAAGTCCATGACTCTAATCCTGGTGTGTTTGTCAAGATGAATCAACATGTTGATGGAGTAGCCTCGGATCATCTTGTCATCTCCTGACTTGGGCATCAAGGTATGCCTCAGAATAGTGTTCATGGTGCGGAGGCCAGCCTGAAGAAAGTAGATGGATCCTAGCTTGTGAGACTTCACATGAGCAGCAGGGATCACATTGTACATGTTGGCCATAGCATTGTGGCTCTCCTTGGACTCTCAGTAGACATCCAAATCACCATCCTGTGCCTCAGGGACTCCTAAGATTTCAGCCCATTCCTCAACAGTGGACTCATATCTTGCACCTTCAGCATCCATACAATTCTACCATCTCCATAGAAATGTGCAGTGGAGTAGAATTGCATGATCATCTCATCATTCCAAGCAGTGAACTCTCTGCCAACAAACTCATCCAAACCAATGCAGTGGAAATTGTCTTGGACACTTGGAAAATGGTCTTCATTCTCCTTGATGAATTTCCAGTCCACATATCTCATATCACTCACAGCTGGACTCTTGTCAAAAAGCACAGTCTCATAGAAATCATGTTGCTCTTTGGTGTAGAATCTGTAGTCCACAGCTGTCTTCCTCCTTTGGGCATTTGGATCAGCAGCTCTCCAAGCCCTCAAACTAGAATCCTTCCTCTTCTTGATATCCTCAGCAAGTGGGTAGCTGGCATTACGTACTGGAAGGTGTGGTCTAAGCTTCATCAGGGCAGACATAGCATCTTCATCCTCAACTCTGGAGGTGTTTCCCTTGTTCTTTTCAGAAGCTGGAATTTGCCTTGAGAACCTCTTAGGCTTTTCAGCAGCAGCCTTCTTGGGGGCAGACTTGGTGCTCTTGGAAGTGCCACTCTTTGGCATAGCATCAGACATAAGTTTCTTTTGCTTCTTCTTGGGTGGGGCCTTGACAACTTGCTCTTCCTCCTCCTCAGCAGCAGCACCAGCAGCTTCCTCAGGGTCCTCAAACATGGAGGTCTGCCTACCAGTGACATAGACAATCCTTTTCCTAGCTCTCTTCTTCTCCCCTGCCTTCTTAGGCATAGACTTGTTTGGGGGTGACTCAAGGTGAAGAGCCATTTTTGCCCTAGCACCCTCAGGTGCTCTCATAGCTTCTGAGCTGGGATACTCCTTCCTGACAGCTCTCCTTGAAGAGGTAGCTTCATTTGTAGCTTTCTTGGCAGCCTTCTCTTGCTTCTTAGCAAGAACCTCCTCTGGCACGAAGTCTGAATCCTCCTCATCAGAATTCAACTTCTTCCTGGTCCTTGTTGCAGCCTTGGGCAACCCATGGGAACTGGGAGTGCCTGGATCTGAAGATGAACTTGACTCAGGACTAGTGCCTAAACTCATCACAATGTTCTCCTCTTGGAAATTGTTCTCACTATCCTCAGCACTTGACATACTGACCCTGTGAATAGAGTATAGAGGAGCAGAAGAAGATGAGTCATCACAAAATTATCAGCTGGTTTTTGAAAGTTTGAACAAAAGATTCTCAAGGTTTACATTCTGTCACATGAAAATCGGTACAACCGAAGCAAAAATTTCGGTGCTACCGAGACTGACTTTCTTCTTAACAGAAACTTAGCACTCTTTTCGGTAAGACCGAAGAGAAGTACTCGGTTTCACCAAGAAAGTTCTCAGCAGCACAGACAGGCAAATCGGTGACACCGATTTGTTTGCTTCGGTTCCACCGAGTTCCATCAGGCGGACGGCAAACCCTAGAGAATCGATCGTTCTCTAACTACAGGACGTTTTAGGGGATTGAGAGGATTGCAAATGGTGGCTTATAGATAATATTGAATCCAATGCGCGAGAATCAGACGGGGAGCGCAAGGAAGGACGAATCTGTACCCTAACTCGGTGATGGACTCGCTACGGCGGCGACGGCGGCAAAGATGCCCGTCGACGGCGAGGATTCCCAGTGGCGGAGGCGCCCGGGGAGGCAAGGCGACGACCAGGGGGTCCTTCTGCGGCAGTTTAGGGTTTGGGGCGCGACGATTGAAGATTGAAATTTCGAATCGTCGGGACCACAGGCTATATACCCTTCACTGTCGGTGACACCGATTCTAAATTTTCGGTGTCACCGAGTTTCTCAACTGTCAGCTGACAGGGAAACTCGGTGTAACCGAGAATATGGAATCGGTAGTACCGAGATAGAAAACTAGATCAACCCTAGGCATTCGGTGAGACCGAGAATTGTGGGTTGGTTCCACCGAGATGCACTTGGGAGGTTTTAATGGTCAGTCCTTGTCGATACGGAACTCCGAGTGCTCCACACACAGAGGGATTGAAAAGTACTTGTTCAAATTTTGTGATGCAGCATGAATGGAATATGAGGTGAGAAAGCATAGATAGCTAAAGAGTGGTCCTAGGCATTCTTGTCCATCCAATTGGCAAAAGATAAATCAAAAACCAAATAGCAACAATTGGATGTCCTTGAATGAGAAAATAAATGCAGACCAACATGCTCACACAATAAGATGTCAAAAGAAATCATGACAAACATGCACATACACACTAGCATCTAACAAGCACTTGGGCGATGACGAAGTCATCTATATATGAGTATATTGACTTAGGAGCCAAGTAAGAATACTTGATCATAGGTCATACTCATCGTTTAAGCACAAGTGGGGTTACCATTTTTACATAAAGCATTTAATGTTGTCACATACTAAGAGATGCTTTAACTCAAGTCTTAGAGTAATGCTCCCCCTTGATGTGACATCCCCCCATAAGAGGGAGAAACTAACCTTGGGTTTTGTCGATGAAGACTTCATGTTGGTGAGGTAGTGGTGGATGCTCAAGGTTGATGAAGATCACCAAGAATTGGGAGCATCCTTGTTGTTTCCTTACTCTTTTCACCTACATGGGTTAGTCCCAACATACAAGAGACAAATACAAGGATATCTAAGGACATGGAGTGCAAAGCATGTGTTATGATGTCCATCGATTTGTTGATTACCTTGTCCCTTGCTTACCTTTGAGGGAATGTGCGACTCCTTGAACTATGGCATAGAGTTGATGTTGATAGCAAATAGTTCTTGCCAATAATGAATGTGAGTGAATTTCATTGGCGGAGTCACCCCTTAAGAACTCTCTAGTTCTTCTTCTTGGGGACCCACATCAAGTTGATGGGGGATCCTTGGTGTTGTAGTAGCCTTTGTAGAAGTTGAGCTTGACGTAGCCTTGGGAACCCACTCCACCATAGCTAGGGATTCATCTTCATATGAGTCAATGTCCTCTTGAAGCTTGTTCTTGCCCTTGAGCTTGTGGTCTTGTGGTGGAAGGTCATCTTGAGTGCTTGTTCTCTTGGGAAGAGTATTTTCATACTTCTCCTTTTGAGGAACAAACTTTGACTCGGGGTATTGACCTTCTTCCCATTCAACTCCATTTGCGTTGAAGTAGCCAACACCACGGTTCTTTCGGTATCCTCCGTGCTTGCGTATAATTTCCTCAAATTTCTTACACCCGGCAAGACTCTTGTAGATACCTTTCTCTATAATTCCTTTCAATAAAGCATTTTCTTGCGCAAGTGTAACTTGGCTAAGAGAATCATCATTAGTGGAATCAATAGAACTACTAGGAGCAACATCATTAGGTTTAGCATTTTTATTGTTGCTACTAGATGAAGAACCTTTCTTGCCTTTGTTACTAGATTGCTTAGTTTTAACTTTAGGCATGAATGTAGATAAGAGCAATCGTTTGGCTAGATAAGATGAAGTCTTCTTTCGGAGATCGTCATTGATAGCTTTAAGAAACTCATGCTCTTGCTCCAAATTGAGCTTCTCGAAGCGTAGCTTCTCATGAGTTCTCACAAGCTCTCTATGATCTTCAAGAGTAGATTCATGAGCTAACTTAAGAGTGTTTAGTTCTTTAGTTAGTTCTTCTATTTTCATCTTATCATCATCAATTGACTTATCTTGACTATCATGAGAATTATCAAGTTTATTTTGACTAACATCACTAGTTTTATCAAATAGCAAGTCATCATCACAAAGCAAGTCATCTTCATCACTATTGAAATCAAGATACTCGGGGTGTGATACCTTGGAGCCTTTAGCCATGAAGCAACTTCCACTCCCTTCGTTTGGTGAATCAAATAAATCATGGGAGTTGGTAGTCACTAGAGCAATCCCGGAAACACCATCATCTTGACTATAGTCGGAGTCGGAGTGATAGCTTCTCTCGGAGTTGTTGTCGGAGTCAGAGCCGGAAACCCATTCACCAACATGAGCTTGATGTTTTCTTCTTGTGTAGCTCTTGGTGTACTTGTCCTTCTTCTCCGAATCTCTACTTCTCCTTGAGGGTCTTCGTTCATAACGATCATCTCTACTTCTTCTTTCTCTTTGAGGTGATTCATTCCTTGAGCTTCGTCTTCGAGGTGACTCTTCTCTTCGTTTGTAGGGAGCCGTGCACTCAATGGAATAGTGTCCGGGCTTCCCACAATTGTAGCAATTGCGGTCACAACTTGACGAACGCTTCTCATCATATCTTGAGTTGGAGCTTCTTTCTTTGCCTCTATTCTTGTAGAACTTGTTGAATTTCTTGACCATGAGGCTTATCTCTTCATTGGTGACAAGGTTGTCGCTTGAAGTTGCGGGAGCATCACTTGTGACTTTGTAAGCACCGCTAGACTTGTGGTGAAGCTCTTCTTTGTCTTTGAGTGTCATCTCATGAGCAACAATCCTTCCAATGACTTCCGTAGGCTTGAGATCTTTGTAGTTGGGCATCATTTGGATCAATGTGCACACGGTGTCATATCTCTCATCCAAAGCTCTAAGTATCTTCTTGATGATGAATTTGTCGGTCATCTCTTCGCTTCCTAGGCCGGCAATCTCATTGGTGATGAGAGCTAGCCTAGAGTACATCTCTGCGACTCCTTCACCATCCTTCATCTTGAACTTGTCAAGCTGACTTTGAAGAACATCTAACTTTGATTCTCTCACGGACTCGGTTCCTTCGTGCATATCAACCAAAGTATCCCAAATCTCTTTTGCATTCTCAAGACGGCTGATTTTGTTGAATTCTTCGGGGCATAGGCAGTTGAAGAGAATGTCACATGCTTGAGCATTGTATTGTAACATCTTCAATTCTTCTGCGGTCGCTTCACGATCCGGTTCCTTTCCATCACCAAAGAATTCACCTTGCAAGCCAACATGAACAACAGCCCAAACGGCGGGGTTATGACCAAGAATATGCATTTTCATTTTGTGCTTCCAACTAGCAAAATTAGTGCCATCAAAGTACGGACCTCTACGGTGATAATTACCCTCACTAGACGCCATACTCTCCTAGGTTGTGAGACCAATGCAATGGAGACCAAAGCTCTGATACCACTTGTAGGACCGAAAGTATGTCTAGAGGGGGGGATTAGACTACTTGACCAAATAAAAGTTTTGCCTATACCAAATTTTAGAGTTGGCAGTTTTTAGCATTTCATGGCAAGTCAAGTACACCCTACACATGCAAGTCTAAGAGTATAGCAGCGGAAAGTAACAACAAGCATGAGTAGAAAGGATAGGGTAGGAAGATCAAACGCAATTGTAGACACGATGATTTTTCCCGTGGTTCCGATAGGTGGTGCTATCGTACATCCACGTTTATGGAGTCTTCAACCCACGGAGGGTAACGGTCGCGAGAGTCCACGGAGGGCTCCACCCATAAGGGTCCACGAAGTAGCAACCTTGACTATTCCATAACGGCTTCCGTCCACGAAGGACTAGCCTCATTATGGGTAGATCTTCACGAAGTAGGCGATCTCCTTGCCCTTACAAACTTCTTGGTTCAACTCCACAACACGAAGAAGGAGGCTCCCAAGCGACACCTAACCAATCTAGGAGGCACCACCCTCCAAAAGGTAATAGGCTCGGTAATGACGATGAACTCCTTGCTCTTGTGCTTCAAGATGATAGACTCCTCAACACACAATCACTCTCTCACAGATTTGGCTTGGTGGAAGAGATGGGATTGGTGGAAAGCAACTTGGGGAGGCTAGAAATCAAGATCCATATGGTTGGAGTGGAAGATCTTGACCTCAACACAAGGGTAGGTGGTCTCTCTCGGAAAACTGGATGGGGCAAGTATGGAATAGTTTTGAGTGCTTCTCTTTTGAGTAGGTGGTGGTGAAGGGGTATATATAGGCATCCCCAAAAATCCAACCGTTACACACAAAATGACCAACTCGGTGACACCGATGTGTTAATCTCGGTGGTACCGAAGTGACCAAAAGGTGGCAACTTTTGAATCTCGGTGAGACCGATATAGGAAACTCGGTTGCACCGATAAGGTGACCAACGGTCAGATTGACATTCTCGGTGACGCCGATCCAACAATCTCGGTGGTACCGATATTGTGAATTTGCGTAATAGAAAGTTGGCAACCTAAACTCGGTGGCACCGGAATGGAATCGGTTGCACCGAAGTGGCTAGGGTTTGGCTGAGTCTGTCTGAGTTTGGGAATCGGTGGCACCGAGTGGAAAGAGTTGGTTGCACCGATTTTGAATATTTGGCTATGGACAGACTTTGTGGAAGAGCTTGTGGGTGTTTTTGGTGACTATCACTTGTGCACGTATGAGCATTTTGTTCACCAATCAAAACCTTACCCCCTTTTAATAGTATTGGCTTTCCTATGGACTCAAAGTGATTTCTCACAAATGTAAAATGTAGAGTCCTCTTGCTTGAAGCTTTGCCAATCCATTTCCTTGCATCTTGGGGTATTTCCACAATCTTGACAATCCTTTTGCCATCCCTATCATTGAACTTTTCCTGAAATATACTTAGTGGAAACATTAGTTCAATGACTTATATGTTGTTATTAATTACCAAAACCACCAAGGGAGCAAATGTGCTTTCAGCATTAGGTCGCCGGAGTTCTTAGAGTTCGTCGTCGTTCATCAGAGTTCATACCTTTGTTTAAGAAAGGAATCGCCTTTTGACATGGAAATGCTAGCAAAATCGCGCGTTGCTTAGTTTAGCATCTATTTTGTATCTGAGTAGATCGCTTCTTCCCCAGAATCAGCGCATTGCCTGCTAGTTCTTCCATTACTGTCTTTTTTAGGGTTAGTATTTATTCCCCTTTTATCTTCATCCGTAGATCCGTAATGGTAGTTGTAACTTGTTAAACTTGTTTGTCCACACTTTGCAGTATTTTCAGTATTCACTGTGTTATTGACCCGCCACCATGCTGCCGGCTCACCCTGGCAAAACATAAGCTACCATACCTTAATGCACCTCATTCCTCTAACCAAAGGCGGCTCATAATTTATCAATGACTCGCCAAGTAACGTTGCCGTCTTATAGTCACAACTGGCTTGTCATGTAGCACTCCTAATCCGCCATAATCTTATATCTTTCCACAGCTTTTAACCCGGTCAGTCATGACTACGGCTCCCTCCTCTTGCGACTGGGTAGCCTCCGGGGTTACCGAGGTCATGCTTAATGAATATATAACCATGGGGGCTTTACCTGACAAAGAAGTCATCCATTGGCGGGTTCCTGGTCCCGAAACTACTCCCGAACCCAAAGAGGGGGAAGTTGTTATCTTTACGGATCATCTTCTCCGTGGCTTCTCACCGCCCGGGTCAAGATTTTTCTGGGACGCCCTGCATTTCTACAAACTTCACCCTCAAGACATTGGCCCCAATTCCGTCACCAACCTGTGCCAATTTCAAGTATTCTGTGAAGCGTATCTGCAAGAAGAGCCCACTGTTGATCTTGTCAGAGATTTCTTTTATAGCAACCGCCAGACTGAGATAGCAGACGGACCAAGTCTTGAACTCGGAGGCGTTTCCATCCAGAGACGGAGATATGTAACTTTTCGCTCAGCTGTTCTGCCCAGCCATCCCAAAGATTGGAACCACACTTGGTTCTACTGCAGAGATACCGCTCCGGCTGAAGAGAATCCCTTGTCGGGTTATCGCCCCTACCGGCTCTGCACCACCACTGAGCTTCCAGACCGGTTAACCGCCACAGAGCGCATTCAATATGCTCACACATTTTCAAGGATCATGGCCTTAATAGCCAATGGGTTAACTGGAGTTGATTTGACCCGCTGTTGGGTTTCATGGAGGATTTTGCCGCTGAGCCGGCGCGGCGGCTTAATGTGCCAATATACTGGCAATGTGGATGATCCGCATCGCTATAATCAGACGCCTTTGACGGATAAAGAAATCAACTTAATCGTCAAATCGCTGCTTGGAGAATCTCAAGAAACATGCAGTAAAACGGGATTGAGCCCTTTCTGCGTTCTTAACCCGGCTCCCATAGTAAGACCCTTTAAATTAAACTTCGCTTTTTACTTTTAGATTTTGCACTTCACATCTCTTTTAATCTTTCTGCAAATGCATTTATGTATGTAGGCCGACTCTCCCTTCTGGAAGAAAAGAATAACCGCAACCTCTGCTTTGAAGAAGCAAGTCAAATCGACTAAAACCCGTGGTCCGGGCCGCCCAAAGAAGCAAACAGCCCAAGAACTGCTCGAACTTGATGATTCGGAGGTAGAACTTGACTCCCTTGGCCTTCTTTTCATGCAACTTATTGATGCTGACTCCTCTCAGGGTGAAGCAAAAACAAGCCAAGCCGGTGCAGCAGAGGTAACTATCATCTCCTCCGACTCAGAACCTTTGCCAAGAGAGAAAATATGGCGGGTCATCCGGAAAGTAAAGTTTTCACACCCTCTTGCTCACTTGGATCCCAACTTTCTTTTGAAGAAGCAGCAATATGACTCTAGGCGCCAGACCCGGAGCGGCGGCTCTGAAGACCAGGTAGCTGGCTTATCCAACACACCAGCTACTCGGAAAACACCGCAATGAGGTACTTCATAGCTTTGTTTTTATTTCTTCTGCGCGTTAGCTTCATGCAGCGACCTGCTTATACTGTCCAACTCTGATTATCAGGAAACACCTCCGTCATCTGGCGACTCAACCGACACGCAACTGCCCGCCTTCGTTGTCAACCCTGGGTAAGGATTTTGCCTTTGTTGGTATCCAAAAATTGTCCACCTCTGTCACAGGGCTAAGGCAAAGATGGGCAAGAAACAGAAGGTGGGCGACTCTTCCAAGACCTTCAAGGTCTCTGAGCCGGAGAAAGAAGCGCCGAGGCTCCCTGGGGCCCCAATCCAAAGTTCTGAAGACCCTATTTCTCATCAAGATAACCCTCCTCCGCAGGCTGATGAAATCTTTTCTGAGGCCATGGGCACTGACACTAACCCGGCCAACATTTGTGACCCGCCAAGTCCAACTCTCCAGCCAACTGAAGAAATCCCTTTTGAGAAAACTGATGCTGACGTTGTCATCACCGGGGAGGGTTATAAAACACTAGGAGCCTCAACTGTATTGTCTAAGCATAAAGAAGAGCCACCTTTGCTGGAGAAAGGCAAGGACAAACTGGATCTGCCGGACTATGCGGATTTCAGTGCCAGCGAGCTGCATGCAGGCTACCTAAACCGCCTTCATACAAGTCGTGATATGGAAGCCGGTTTAGTAAACTTAATGAAGCAGAAGTATGAGGTACGAATTTTAATCCCTTTCCACTTCACAGATATATACTCATGTAGCCCCCAAGGGGCGGCTTATCTTGAAAAGTTGAGCCGGGTCTTCCCAACAATCAACTTAAAAAGAATCCGTATGTAGCCCCCAAGGGCCGGCTTATCCTGAAAGGATGAGTCGGGTCTTCCAAATAATCACTTAGAAAGAATCCATATGTAGCCCCCAAGGGCCGGCTTATCCAGAAAGGATGAGCCGGGTCTTCCAAATAATTACTTAGAAAAAAATCCATATGTAGCCCCCAAGGGCCGGCTTGTCCTGACAGGATGAGCTGGGTCATACTATACTTTGAAATGACCTACATTAGCCCCCAAGTGCCAAGTGTATTGCTTGCAATGTGCTTGGGACTTGAATAATTAAATGAGAGCAAAGTTGTGCATTAATGATTTCCAAACCTGCTCCCAAATTTTTATGTAGGAGGCATTAAGCTCGAAGGAGTCACATCTTGGCGATTTAAGCAAGAGTGTGGCGGCTCTGGAAGCCAAGAGCAGTGAGGCCGAGGCAAAGCTGAAATCTGCCTTGGAAGATTTTGGAAAAATTAAAATCTGACTTTACCGCTGAACGTGTCACTCTTGAGTCGGAAAAAACTACCTTGCAACAGCGCGCCGAAGATGCTGAAAAACAGCTGAAGCCGGTTGCTGAAGAACTTGCCAGCTTAAAGCAGCAGATATCTCGAATGACAGCCGCCATCTTCGGTAAGTGCAAAAAAGTTATTCTCCATTGAAGCACTTCATCAATTAGGGTAGTCAAAAAATGCTAAACTGAGTTTATGCTTTTATTTGTCTGACAGGTGCCAGGAGTGCCAACCTTTGCCAAAATATCTTGCTAAAATTGAAAGCCATCTACTCATTGACTGAGCAATTATACTCTGGGAGCCTGCGGACGCTTGTAGCTGTATCCTCTGGAAAGAAGCCTCCAACACTCATCAAGACAGTGCTGGATCATCTATCAACTGTGCCATCTCAGATTGGAGAACTGAAACTGTCAGCCGCCCCCGCAGGAGCTATTACTACCTTAAGCCTGGCAAAAGCGTGGCAATCAGATCTAGACCAGGCTGAGATGGCTGGCGGGTATCCCGAGTACAACGATGATGGAACCGTCTTTAATGAGATAGATTTGTCAAGATGTGTCAAGGATATGAGGCCACTGGTATGCCAACTTGCCCAAGAAGCAAATTTGATCAAGTATCAACCGGCTTACGACAGCAACAACACTCATATCAAGGCACCCTCGCATGCAGTTGTCGACTTGACCCCACAAAGGCGTAAGCACATATTTGCCCCTGACCTTGATCCATCTATAATATTTAACAATGAAGCTACCTTTGAGGCATTAACCGGCGTCGACTGGACTTCGGATGATCTCCAGATGATCGACGACGAAGAGTCGGCACAGGATGACCCAGAGCCTTCCACCTCCAAGCGCCAGGGTGACATTAATCCTGTTGACCGTAACCTGGACGACACTGAGGCCGGCTCAGAATGATGTAACTTTACAAAACACTTGGCCAGAAACTTGAAGGGCCCGACTATGGCCTTGTAATAGTGTAGCTTGAAAATAGCTGTTATTTTGCCATGCCTTCATGCATGTTTTTATTAACTTATATCCTGGCGGCTTAACCGCTGCAATCTTTATCAAACATGTGTATGCTTGATGTGATCATGTCTCTTAATTCTCCATGAAATTTTGATCAGTAACAATTTATCTACTCCTTGACTGGCACCTTATAGCCATAATCCGGGGCGAGGTAATAACTCAATGCCCCATAATCTTGAAAATATGGAAACAAACCGCTGGCGGGTCATGGCAGTTGTAAGCTTGATCAATGAGTAATACTAAACCGGATCAGTTGTCATCCAAAGACTTAGAACCTCCTCAAGAAAAATCCCTGTAAGACAAGAAGCAGAAAATATATACATGTATATCTTCAATTTTTGTAAGGCGTCTTTTGAAGGCACAACCGGAAGAGATCAACTCTTGTTTATATTTTTGAGGAAACTCAAGGTTTTTTTGCTTCAAAGAAGCTAGGCATGAATGCCTCCAATCCCCGTAAGTCGGCTCTCACGTGACATAAATCCGTTGTTTTAACCTTAACTAGTTCATGGTCTTAAAAAAGATTGACTGTTAAGAGTACGAACGGGCCACATAGCGGAGAAACAACAGCAAACAGGTGAGTATATCCTAGCTCTTTGTAAGCCGGCTCTCTCGTGACATAAGCCGCCGTTTTAACTTTGACAAGTTCAGGGTCTTACTAAGAGATTGACTGTCAAGCGTACGGAGGGTCACCTGGCGGAGTAGCAAGTTGCAAACAGGCAGGTTTAACTCAAATATGGCATGTAAGCCGGTCAGGAGGGTATGAAAGCTAAACTCATTGGGTTGGAAGCCCCCAAGTGACTATGAATAATTAACTCTTTGCACAGATATCATTGGATGAAAACGACAGAGGCCCCGAATTACGGGGATGCCGGCTTTATTATACTTATTATAAAAAGGTATATACAATGACAGAGGTATATACATTGATCAGAGTCAATGACTCAAGTGTAGTAAGGCCGAAGATGAGCAATGTTCCACGGCCTACTAGTTTCCTCCCCAGAAGTTCGTGACTTGTTGCTCCCCCGTATATCAATGAGATAATATGACCCATTGCTGAGATTCTTGCTAACCACAAAAGGTCCTTCCCAAGGGGGTGATAACTTATGCATATCTGTCTGATCTTGAATCAAACGGAGCACTAAGTCACTTTCTTGGAACGTCCGGGTTTTAACTCTGCGGCTATGATAGCGATGCAGATCTTGTTGGTAAATCGCCGATCGTGCTACTGCAAGATCCTTCTTTTCATCCAAAGCGTCCAGCGCATCCTGACGCGCCGTCTCATTATCAGTTTCCTCGTAAGCGTCCACCATGGGCGAGTCATGACGAATATCACTGGGGAGAACTGTTTCTGTGCCATAAACCATGAAGAAAGGCGTGTAGCCTGTTGATCTATTGGGGGTGGTTCTGATGCTCCAAAGAACTGAAGGTAAATCCTCAACCAAACAACCCGGCGTTCGTTCCAAAGGAACCATAAGCCGGGGTTTGATACCTCTCAAAATTTCCTGGTTAGCACGTTCTGCTTGACCGTTAGACTGCGGATGGGCCACCGAGGAGACATCAAGGTGGATGTGTTCACTTTGACAAAACTCCTTCATAGCCCCCTTGGACAGATTTGTGCCATTATCAGTGATGATACTGTGGGGGTAACCAAAGCGGAAGATCGGCTTTTTGATGAACTGAATTGCAGTTGCCGCGTCACATTTGCTGACCGGCTCCGCCTCAATCCACTTGGTAAACTTATCAACCGCCACCAGAAGGTGGGTCTTATTATATTTAGACCTTTTAAACGGTCCAACCATATCAAGCCCCCAGACCGCAAACAGCCAGGTGATTGGAATCATCCGCAACTCTTGAGCCGGCACATGGGCTTGTCGTTCGAATTTTTGACACCCATCACATTTACTAACTATGTCCTCTGCATCTGCATTAGCTGTCAACCAGAAAAAACCATGCCGGAAAGCATTGGCCACCAAGGATTTTGACCCGGGGTGATGACCGCAGTCGCCAGCATGTATCTCTTGTAAGATTTCACGACCTTCCTCGGGAGAAACACATCGTTGAAAAACACCAGTCACGCTGCATCTATGTAACTCTCCATTGACAATAGTCATGGACTTAGACCGCCTCGTGATTTGCCGCGCCAAGGATTTTCTTCAGGTAACTTGCCACGGGTCATATATGCCAGATAAGGCAGCGTCCAATCAGGAATAGCGCGAAGAGCCGCCACCAACTGCCCTTCTGGGTCAGGTATAGCAAGATCTTCCTCAGAAGGTAACTTGACCGACGGATTATGCAACACATCAAGAAACACATTAGGCGGCACCGTCTTATGCTGAGACCCAAGCCGGGATAGTGCATCGGCCGCTTCATTCTTCCGTCGATCAATGTGATCCACCTGATACCCCTTCAAATGGACAACAATGATATCAACCGCCTGGCGATAAGCCGCCATACGAGGGTCTTTAGAATCCCACATGCCTGATACTTGTTGAGCCACCAGGTCTGAGTCACCCAGACATCTGACCCGGCTCAAATTCATCTCCTTGGCCATACGGAGCCCGTGAAGCAAAGCTTCATACTCAGCTGCATTATTGGTACAAGGAAACATTAACCTTAACACATAGCAAAATTTATCACCTCGCGGGGAGGTTAACACAACTCCAGCCCCGGAACCTTCCAACTGTCTGGATCCGTCAAAGTGGATTGTCCAATACGTATTGTCCGGCTTCTCCTCAGGTGCTTGACACTCTGTCCAATCATTGATAAAATCCACCAGGGCTTGAGACTTGACAGCTGTTCGAGGCACATACCTCAAATTAAGAGGTCCAAGCTCAATTGCCCAACTAGCAATCCTGTCGGTGGCCTCTCTATTTTAAATGATATCTCCCAAAGGAGCAGAGCTAACCACCGTGATTGGATGTCCAAGGAAATAATGTTCCAGCTTGCGATTCGCCATGAACACTCCAAACACCAGCTTCTGCCAGTGCGGGTATCTTTGCTTTGACTCGGTCAAAACTTCACTGACGTAATAAACCGGCCGCTGGACTGGGTATTCTTTGCGTGTCTCCTTGCGCTCCACAACAACTACCGCGCTGACAGCCTTGTTATTAGCCGCCACGTACAGGAGCAATGGCTCTTTGTCTACGGGAGCAGCCAAGACAAGCGACTCAACTAACTATTTTTTGAGTGCTTCCAACGCATCATTGGCAGCATCACTCTAGACTAAATTATCTGTCTTCCGCATCATCTAATATAAAGGGATAGCCTTCTCTCCCAGGCGGCTTATGAATCGGCTTAAGGCGGCAATACGACCCGCCAAGCACTGAACGTCATTGATACACGCCGGTTTAGAAAGCGAAGTGATGGCCTTTAGTTTCTCCGGGTTAGCTTCAATGCCCCGCTCTAAGACCAAAAATCCCAGAAGTTTGCCTGCAGGCACACCAAAAACGCACTTAGCTGGATTAAGCATCATCTTGTAAACCCGGAGGTTATCAAAAGTTTCCTTCAAATCAGCAAGCAGAGTCTCCTTCTTCCTTGATTTGACCACAATATCGTCCACATAAGCATGAACGTTGCGCCCGATCTGACCATGAAGACAATTCTGTACACAGCGCTGGTAAGTCGCCTGAGCACTTTTGAGTCCGAAAGGCATGGACACGTAACAGAAAGCCCCAAAAGGTGTTATGAAAGATGTCTTCTCCTGGCCCTCAACTGCCATCTTGATCTGATGATAACCCGAATAAGCATCCAGGAAACATAAACTCTCGCAACCCGCCGTTGCATCAATGATTTGGTCGATACGGGGGAGAGCAAATGGATCAACCGGACAAGCCTTGTTAAGGTCTGTGTAGTCTACACACATACGCCACGTGCCATTCTTCTTAAGGACGAGCACAGGGTTAGCCAACCACTCCGGGTGAAAAACCTCCACTATAAACCCAGCTGCTAAGATCCGGGCTACCTCTTCTCCAATAGTTTTACGTCGCTCCTCATTGAAAGGATGGAGGAATTGTTTAACCAGCTTAAATTTAGGATCCACATTAAGATGGTGCTCAGCGAATTCTCTCGGTACACCCGACATGTCAGAAGGTTTCCATGCGAAGCTGTCCCGACTCTCACGGATGTATTCGATGAGCGCACTTTCCTATTTGGGGTCCATATTAGCCCCTATAGTGAACTGTTGCGATGAGTTGCCAGGGACAAAGTCCACCAAGTTGGTATCCTCTGCCACAAATTTCAGGGGCGGGTCAAACTCTGTGCTGGGCTTCTTCAATGGGGTCATATCCGCCGGGTCAACATTATCTTTATAAACTTGAGCTCCGCGTCAGCACAGCTTGTCTCCGCATACGCAACATCACCTTCCTCACACTCAAGAGCAATTTTCCGATCACCATGCACTGTAATCGTCCCCTTTAGTCCCGACATCTTAAGCTGCAAGTAAACATAACAGGGTCGAGCCATGAACTTAGCATAAGCAGGCCGTCCAAACAGAGCATGATATGGGCTCTTGATTTTGACTACTTCAAACCACAAAGTCTCTACTCTGTAATTGTACTCATCGCCAAAGGCCACCTCGAGGGCAATTTTGCCTACTGGATAAGCCGACTTGCCAGGTACTATGCCGTGAAATACTATGGACGACGGCTTGATATCTTTGTCAGTCAGATTCATCCGGCGAAAAGTGCCGTAATACAAAATGTTGATGTTGCTACCACCATCCATCAGCACCTTGGTGAATTTGTAACCTCCTACCTGAGGGGCTACAACAAGGGCCAAGTGCCCCGGGTTATCAACTCGTGGCGGGTGATCCGCCCTGCTCCACGATATCGTGTGTTCAGACCACTTCAAATACCGCGGAACAGCCGGTGTTGCTGCGTGAACCGCCCGCTTGCGCACCTTCTGATCTCGTTTGTCCAGACTTGTAGTGAAGACATGATACTGGCCTCCATTAAGCTGCTTCGGGTTACTCTGATACCCTGACTGGTTGTTTTGTTGTTGACCACCATTACTGGACTGTTGAAAGTGGCCACCCTGATTACCTTGACCCTGATGACCCGAGTTTGAGCCACCCGCACCGAAACCTGACCCATGAGAGCCGGATCCTAACCCGCCAGGCGGTCCATTGCCGTTACCATGATGCTGGTTAAGGCTGTAATTTCGGAACTCCCGCATGATATAACAATCTTTCCAAGCATGAGTGGACGGCTTATTGGGAAGACTATGCTTTGGGCAGGGGTTGTTAAGCATTGCCTCCATGTTGAAAGGCTTGCCCTTGCCAAAAGGTGGTTTATCGTTGCCCTTGGCACGGTTGTTCCTAGTGTTGGTGTTGGCCACCAAATCTGACCCGCCGTCTGGGTGCTTCCGTTTGCCGCCATTACCTGGGCTGTTATTTCCTGCCACATTCTATTGCTGACCCTTACCGTTGCCATTCTTTTTACCCTTAGCAGACTTTCATCATCAGAACCCGGATCTTTTGTGTTGTCAGACTCTGCATATTTAGTCAGAGTTGCCATGAGCTCACCCATGTCCTGGCAAGAGTGCTTGAGCCGTCTGAGCTTCTGTTTGAGGGCCACGAAGTGACAATTCTTCTCCAGAATCAAAACCGCCTGAGCCGCCGTGATATTATCAGATGAGTGAATAATGGCTGAGACCCGCATGACCCAATGATGGGCCGACTCATCCTCGCGCTGCACATAATGATCTAAATCAATGATCGTCATAGACTGCTTGCACGTCCCTTGAAAATTCTTGATGAATCGTGCTTTCAACTCGTCCCAGGAGTTAATGGAATTAGGGGGCAGACCCTTTAACCATGTATGAGCCGGTCCTTCCAACATCATGATAAAGTACGTCGCATAGACGGCATCACTAACGTCCAACATCTCCATGGCTAACTCATAACTTTCAATCTAGGCTTCTGGGGGGGGGGGGGGTAGATCAGCTGTGTAATTAGGCACCTTGCGCGGACCCTTAAAATCCTTTGGCAGGCGCTCGTTCCGCAGAGACGGTATTAAACAAGGCACTCCAACCGCCTTGGAAGTGTAGGGGAATGCAGCAGAAAACAAAAATTTCCGACCTACGCACCAGCCCAGGACCACTATGGAGACTGCATACAAGGTTTGATCTTTATCGTTACCGACTCGTAGCGCAGCGGAAGTAGAGTCGATGACGATCGGCGGTGTAGATCCCCACAGCTAGGATTTACAACCTCCCAACCGTGAGGATGTATACCCTCATCTGCCCCTCGGACAGCCCTCCGGGAGGCGGTCGGACAGTCCCTAAGACGGTGTCGCGGACAGCCCTTCGCGAGGACCTTCGAAACTCGGATGGTCACCCGGACAGCCCTTCGGGAGGACCTTCGAAACTCGGACGGTCACATGGATAGCCCTTCGGGAGGCACTCTCAAACTAAGACCAAAACTACGATCTCTCTACAGAGTTGCACACATACGGTGTCATCTATCCGGTAGGGCTTCGCCGTCCAGAACTAGTTCCTGCCGGAACCCAAACAGCCTTTCGGCTCTACGAAACTATTTCGCGGGGAGGGAGAGAGAAGCCAGACAAGTCTATGGCATGTGTATGAGAGTAAGGATGAGTGTTTGGGCAGCCCTCTCCACTCCTTTTATAGGAAAACCAAGGGGTAGAGTTGGCACAAAAATTCCAAAAATACCCACACTTTATGTCATACATAAAGGGCATAAGGGGAAAAAGGAGTGCCATGTGGAGCTCCAAGGAGGAACCCCACCCTTGGCTGGCCACCCTCATGCCCCCCAAAGGGGCTTCCTTGGTCCCTAAGTCCTTCTAGAAGCCTTTTGTAAAAGCCCTAAAAGATGGCTTTCAAATAAAGTAACCATAAAGCTGATTTCACTATTCATGACGACATTTTTCATCCTCTGTTCGAACCGAAAATATTTATGTGGACTTAGAACATTTCCAGTACCCACTAAAATAATTTTCGACGCGTTCCAAAACAATTCTGGATTAGTGATTTTCATCTGCGAAAATCAAACAAAGCGGTTCTGGCAGCTCCGGAACATTTCCGGTTTGTCTTCCGGAAAATTCCCAGAAGTTTCCAGAATGATTCTGGCACCCTCCAAGAATTATCAGGCGTGTGCCAAAACCAATTTGACTTAATGGTATCCCCTAAAACAACTTTTCAATTTTACCGGAACTCATCCGGTGACCTCTCTCTTCAGAACTTTTCCGCTGTCTTCGAAACTTTTTCCGAAGACTTTCTCTCAGACTCCCTGTCTAGTATTCAGCAGATAGATGACCCTTAAGCGTGTGACCCTATAGGTTCGGTGAAGTATAGACATGACCCGGAACACCTTCCGATCAATGATCAACATCGGAGCCGTGGACACCCATATTGACCCCTATACCCACACGAATGAATATTCGAGTGATCCTCCAGTTGCCGTGTGCTATTCCTGTTGCTTCGCAATATGTTACAAATACCCGAGGTGAGACATGTTGGCATCCCCGTGGATCAACAACTTGTCTACTATGCCAGTTACCTCGTTACCGGTATTGTTCTCTTTTCTCGTTACCGTGTTTCGGCATCCCTGTGATCAAATCACCCTGTGTCTGGCCAGACGATGATGGATACCGTAATACCGAGAGGGCCCAGAGATATCTCTCCATCGTCAGAGGAGCAAATCCCAATCTTGAGCTATCAAGTTACTTGACACACTTTTCCATGAACCCGTAAGCCGCCGTAATAGCCACCCATTTACGGATGACGTTTAACAAACCCCAAAGTTCATGAAGCAAGTATGAAGAAACTTGATACTCTCATGGTCTAAGGAATTATGCAAACATTAACTTCTCTGTGTTATTAACCATTAACTTGTGACGAAAGTATCTCATAGCATAACACCAATTCGGGTCGATTCAACACAAATGTTCTTCTAACATTGTGCCCTCAAAATTGCCGGCATAGCCATGCCCATGATCAGGAAAATAGGATCATCATGCAATACTTGAGCCAGTCTTAGAGGCAAGACTAGGAATACATTTTACCGTTTATTATACCACACGTGCATATGAGTTTCCCTCCGGGCCTCGTGTATATTGCAGACTCGAGAATCATTGCAGTTATAGCATGGAATATAAACTTAATTAGGAACATGGGGATAAATAATAACATTTATTATTGCCTCTTGGGCATATCTCCTACAGACTCCCACTTGCACTAGAGTCAATAATCTAGTCAATGCTAATGCACTTTACACCTATGGCATACTGGTGTAAAATATGCTTCGCTTGTGGTATAGCCTGATGTGCAACGGATCTGACAACTTCAGCTCCGTGTGTATATTTGCATATCCTCGTGTTTTCACGCTTTCACAAAATTCATATTTTGTGTGGACTTGGCTTTGTATATATGTGAATAACTGGTCGAACCTTGATTGCTCAGACTGAGTTATGGAGCAACTATCTACAATAGTGTCCCATTGACCAAAGCCATCTTGGAACCATACTAAGTTCATGACCGAACTATATGATTCAACATCTTCTTTGTCGCTTCCAAAGCATCAACATACTTAGCCTTTGTTATAGAATTCGCCACAGTAACCTGTTTGGAACAATTTCCAACTACCGTGCCACCATATTGTGTATTACACAAAACCCTTAATTTAAATCGAAAATCGCATGGAGCATTGATGAAGACTGTATCGATGTAACCTTTTACAACGAACTATTCATGATCTCCGCTTGCGAGAAAACATGTCATCAGTGCCACTGTGGCACTCAATGACCCTTTTCACTGCTGTCCCATGACTAGTACTTTTGATCACTTTGGTATCTATACTCGCAACAACTTTGGAGTATTGGACATATCTGGTTGGTTTTACATACCATGGAATACATGATTAATCCAAACACAAGAGTGTGTGGAATCTCTATCATGTATTTTACTCATCAGTGTTTTGGGACACCGAGTCTTGCAAAACTCTTTCCATGTGACTTCGGCAAGAATCACTCCTTGGCGGTTTTTGTGCTAAATTGTTTTAGCATCTTGTCAATATGTATTTTTGCTTAGCCCCATTAGGCAAATCTATCTCCATAGATCATTATGCCTAATAGCAAGGCTATTTAGACCAAGCACTTCATTGAAAACTATTTTCAAATGAAGTCCTAATTCGTGTCAAGAAATTTATTTGTAATTAACAATGTGTCAAGCACACAAGGTTTTTAGAAATATTATTATGCTCCCACTTACTTTCTTGAAACCACAAGCATCTTCGTTACTCATTGATGAAATCAAAACTCTTTTGATCATTTCATCAAAACGAAGATTCCAACTCCATTTTGCTCTCTTCTGTCCATTGCTGGAACTCTGAAGTTTGCATACTCACTAGCATCCTTTGGATCAACAAAATACTTAGGACTGTATCACATACAAATCCTAGTTTGTTTTCCCATTTCATGGAAATTCTTTCGTCATCCATGTTTCATATCTCATGATTGAAATATGTATTAATTGCTAGTTCAACCAGAACCGACTTTAAGCATCGCTACGGTGAAACAACCTCATCGTAGTCAACTCCTTGAACTTGTTATTGCAACAAGTCGAGCTTTATGGATAAAACATTTTATCCACATTACTTTATAGTTTCATAAATATTCGTTAGACTCTAACTCTTCCGAAAGGTGTATCAAGGTTTTAATCTTGAATCACTTATATGTAAACTATCTCAGATTGTATTGGCATTTAGCCAATTCCGGAGTCAGGGACCATCAACGCTTCCTTGTGTACCATATGTATACTGTTGTCTAACAACAATATCTCGTATGCGCACCTAAGAGGTTTGCACGAGTTTTTCCTACGTGGTTCAGCTGCAAGTTCGACCGAAGTCCATACATCTCATGTAGATGCTTCCGTATCAGTCGTAGTAGGAAACTCTGGAATTACTTCCAAGGTCTCTTTCCTTTGATCTGATGACGAAGATACTGTTTATCTCGTCGAGTTGCACTGTTCTCCCACTCACCTTTTTGAAAGAACAATTTTCTTCAAAAACCATACCATTCTTTGTGGCAAAAACCTTAGCCTCGGTATAGTGGTGGGGGAATACCCAATAACTTGGGATAACCTACAAAGTAGCACTTGTCTGATTTGGAATTGGTTTGTAACCTTTTACACAAGCCCCATATTCCAAATGTTAAGAAAAGATATAACATGGTTGGGCGTACCATACCATGGCATCATTTCAACAGACCCGATGGAGCTCTTTTCAGTGTAAAAGCTGCAGTCTCTAAAGCATCACTTTAAATGGGATAATGGCAAATTTATTTATGTCATCTTTGATCTTACCATGTCATGAATGGTTCGATTACATCTTCACGGACTCTCCACTTGCAGTGGTGTTTCGGGAGGTGCAAGTTATGAAACCCCTTTCACAACTCATCAGACATTCGCTAAACTTGTAACTCAAATATTCCTTTCTGCAATCGAATTGTAGAAACATAATTTTCTTGTTACAACAACTTCTACTTCATTTTTGAAAACCTTTCGAATGATTTCAAAAGATCCAGACTTTCGTCTCATCAAGTAAATATCCATATATCTACTTGAGTCATTTCTGAAGAGAGATAAATCCACTACTTGCAACACCATTTATTGAACTACACACATAAAAAATGTATGATCACCAAAAAGTTTGTTGATCGTTCCTTATGGCTTGTGAACGGTATTTCAGTCACTTCACTTTTCGGACGAAAGTTGCAAGTGTTAGATGATTTAAAATCAAACGACTTCAAAATCCATCATAATGGAATTTTCCATGTGGGTTTCTCCAATGTGACCAAATGCAGTGCCACACTTGTGTGGTATTCTTTTAGTCTTGCGACATTTAGCGTCAGTGTTATGGATGTATCATATTTCCATCAATATTCATAACATACATCCCATCTTGGATGGAAGCATGGCCCTTCATGTTATTCATAATACTGAACAACAATTGTTCTTTTATGAACAACCTTTTTGCAACAAACATTGTGCACTGGGTTAGAGTGTATGAAACTCTAAAATGAATTATGAAAGTAAACACAGAGGTAATATATTAATATCATTATTCATAACATACATCTCATTCATAATGAAAGTATGACCCTTATGTTTATTCGTAACACCGAACATCAAAAGTTCTCTTATGAACAACCTTCTTGCAAGATACCTTATGCAAAGGGCTAGAGTGTGTAAAGCTCTAAAATGAATTATGAAAGAAAATACATAGGTAATACACCGATGGAAGGTATAGTAACTTTTACTATGTTCCCAGCGTGTATCAAGACCTCATTCCTAGCTAGTCTTTCAGGCCATGGTAGTTCTTACATCGATTTGCAACAGAATGCAATCGAGCGGGTATCTTTGCGATCAACTCACAATCCCCAAGAATTAGTGATTAACATGTTTAACCATAATTCCCAAGAATTATATCTTTGACCAGCCTTCCATACATCAAAAACTTGTATGACATTCATACATGAGCTGGATATTCCAGTCTTCTCTCTTTTTGCCTTTATACTTCTAACAGTTTAACTTTCAGAATTTCTCCTACTCTCAGAAGAAACACTCAACTTAAGAGTGGCGTTGGCCCCGGACTTCCTAGGCATGAAAGTTTTACTAACACCCTTCGAACACTTCCTTTCTCTTTAAGTTGTTGTTTTATTCACCTTTCATCATATGACAGGCGTTCTTCTGGATCCCTCTCTTATCAGTCTAATGCATTGTAAACACCTTTACTAATAGTTTGCAAACAAATATTGCTTTGGATATTTCATATCTTTCATCCTTTGTTTGTATCTGAAAATTAATTTTCAGTTCCATGAATATCACATAACTATCCCAAAACTTTCGAAGTTCAGGTCTCATGGAAGAAAACGTATTGCACTTGACTGAAACGGAATTCTAGCTTTTGGATCGAAGGACAAGAGTCACATGATCCATAGCATTAGCGGGAGAATACCGAAAGCATGCGATAGGACAAAGTCCATCTCGACACTCTTGAGGACAATCCTCACATTACGTTATCAATCGTAAAGTTTTTACCAGATAAATAACAGCTTATTCAATTTTAATAGGGAAGGTGGAAACGCGAGCCATTATTCTACAACTATTATGCAAATCACACTTAGACAGTGTTCAAAATTAATTGCACTAAGAATTAAAAGAATTAATTCTAAAGTGCGCTCCCACTCAAATCAATATCTCTCATAATTGATTGTGAGTGATTCAAGATCCGTATTTCAATTCAACGCCATTGATGTGGACATCACTGATGACGGGAATTTTAATCGGTAGGCAAACTTGCCAATCACATCTTTATGTGACTCTTGTTCATCTTTTGATGGGTGTGTTCCGAGCTCAGGACTATCCTACCTGAACATCAAAGACAACCAAGTGATCTTGCTGCGAGGTCTGACCTCACCCGCCTCATTCCTCTTGATTCGTTCGTACCCATGTGGACATGGCGCACCCCGAAAAGATACGAATTTCAGACGGTGCTACACTTGGGTGAACACTAACTACTTTGATATTTTAAAGTGAGAGATCACCCTAATAAAAAGCGACTACCGCGCAATCAAGAAGGGTGCATCATAAGGGATAAACATCTTAGGCAATTCATAATTAGCATGACATGGTATAGCCCCTTCTGACGGAGAAGTCAAACATTTCTTCGTCTTCGGCATTTGTGTCAGTGTTCACCTTCGCGAAGTTTGCCACCACCTTGTTGATGCATCAGATAATATTGCTATCTCTATAGCTAATAAAATAAGTGCATTACTCAAGGTTGACACGTAGGTCATTAAAGTGACAATCATATGGCTCCAGCCATCATGCCGAATCATGACACGCAGGTCATGTTAATTTACATCATATAGTCATCTCATACATAATCAAATTAATATGAGCATTGCTATACCACATCACATGCTCATGCAAACCCTCTTGCAAAACCAAGTTAGACTCCTCTAATCGGTTTATGCAAGAACTTGTTTTTCGTGGCTTCTAAGGTTTCGAAACAAACCGAAGCTACCAACGTCCATCATCAAGTATGATAATTCAAGTTGCTAGATTAACTTTGCGGGGTGTATGAAACACGAGATAATAAAATCTCGAGCCCCATACTGAACTTCCTCATACGCATGACCCCCGTGCAGATCATATCTGCATTGCCCTTTCGTCTGCGAAATTTATTCTTTCTTTTTAACTACAGTGGAATTCAATGAACTGTTAGCACTTCGTTGATCAATCAGGATCGCGGATTGCCAAAACATTGAAACTCCACCATGCTGTTATCAAGATCAGAAATATGCAAATCCCAGGGAAGAAACAAGAACATCGAGTAACATATTTCATCTGCTACCCGCACAAATAATTTTCAGTAATAGAACTCATCTACTACCTAATTATATTGTGCAACTCCCATACATCTCTATGTATTCTAGATCGCAACCTGCATTTATGCATAGCACGGCTCATGATGCCACTGTAGGGGAACGCAGCAGAAAACAAAAATTTCCGACCTATGCACCAGCCCAGGACCACTATGGAGACTGCATACAAGGTTTGATCTTTATCGTTACCGACTCGTAGCGCAGCGGAAGTAGAGTCGATGACGATCGGCGGTTCATATCCCCCCAGCTAGGATTTACAACCTCCCAACCGCGAGGATGTATACCCTCATCTGCCCCTCGGACAGCCCTACGGGAGGCGGTCGGACAGTCCCCCAGACGGTGTCGTGGACAGCCCTTCGGGAGGACCTTTGAAACTCGGACGGTCACCCGGACAGCCCTTCGGGAGGACCTTCGAAACTCGGACGGTCACATGGACAGCCCTTCGGGAGGCACTCTCGAACTAAGACCAAAACTACGATCTCTCTACAGAGTTGCACACATACGGTGTCATCTATCCGGCAGGGCTTCGCCGTCCAGAACTAGTTCCTGCCGGAACCCAAACAGCCTTTCGGCTCTACGAAACTATTTCGCAGGGAGGGAGAGAGAAGCCAGACAAGTCTATGGCATGTGTATGAGAGTAAGGATGAGTGTTTGGGCAGCCCCCTCCACTCCTTTTATAGGAAAACCAAGGGGTGGAGTTGGCACAAAAATACCAAAAATACCCTCACTTTATGTCATACATAAAGGGCATAAGGGGAAAAAGGAGTGCCATGTGGAGCTCCAAGGAGGAACTCCACCCTTGGCTGGCCACCCTCATGCCCCCCCCCCCCAAAGGGGCTTCCTTGGTCCCTAAGTCCTTCTAGAAGCCTTTTGTAAAAGCCCTAAAGGTGGCTTTCAAATAAAGTAACCATAAAGCTGATTTCACTATTCATGACGACATTTTTCTGCGTCCGTTCGAACCGAAAATATTTATGTGGGCTTAGAACATTTCCAGTACCCACTAAAATAATTTTCGACGCGTTCCAAAACAATTCCGGATTAGTGATTTTCATCTGCGAAAAGCAAACAAAGAGGTTCCGGCAACTCCGGAACATTTCCGGTTTTTCTTCCGGAAAATTCTCAGAAGTTTCCAGAATGATTCTGGCACCCTCCAAGAATTATCAGGCATGTGCTGAAACCAATTTGACTTAATGGTATCCCCTAAAACAACTTTTCAGTTTTACCGGAACTCATCCGGTGACCTCTCTCTTCGGAACTTTTCCGCTGTCTCCGAAACTTTTTCCGGAGACTTTCTCTCAGACTCCCTGTCTAGTATTCAGCAGATAGATGACCCTTAAGCGTGTGACCCTATAGGTTCGGTGAAGTATAGACATGACCCGGAACCCCTTCCGATCAATGATCAACATCGGAGCCGTGGACACCCATATTGACCCCTATACCCACACGAATGAATATTCGAGTGAACCTCCAGTTGCCGTGTGCTATTCCTGTTGCTTCGCGATATGTTACAAATACCCGAGGTGAGACATGTTGGCATCCCCGTGGATCAACAACTTGTCCACTATGCCAGTTACCTCGTTACCGGTATTGTTCTCTTTTCTCGTTACCGTGTTCCGGCATCCCTGTGATCAAATCACCCTGTGTCTGGCCAGACGATGATGGATACCGTAATACCGAGAGGGCCCAGAGATATCTCTCCATCGTCGGAGGAGCAAATCCCAATCTTGAGCTATGAAGTTACTTGACACACTTTTCCATGAACCCGTAAGCCGCCGTAATAGCCACCCATTTACGGATGACGTTTAACAAACCCCAAAGTTCATGAAGCAAGTATGAAGAAACTCGATACTCTCATGGTCTAAGGAATTATGCAAACATTAACTTCTCTGTGTTATTAACCATTAACTTGTGACGAAAGTATCACATAGCATAACACCAATTCGGGTCGATTCAACACAAATGTTCTTCTAACATTGTGCCCTCAAAATTGCTGGCATAGCCATGCCCATGATCAGGAAAACAGGATCATCATGCAATACTTGAGCCAGTCTTAGAGGCAAGACTAGGAATACATTTTACCGTTTATTATACCACTTGTGCATATGAGTTTCCCTCCGATCCTCGTGGATATTGCAGACTCGAGAATCATTGCAGTTATAGCATGGAATATAAACTTAATTAGGAACATGGGGATAAATAATAACATTTATTATTGCCTGTTGGGCATATCTCCTACAGGAAGTAGCTCCGGTTCCCACCGAAGCTGAAGGGATCATCGGCTCCTGGTAAGCCGCCGCAGCCGCCGCCTCATGTTCAGCTCTGGCCTTATCTACAATCGCTTGAGCGTTGACACCGGGCGGGTCATCATACGGCGGGTTGCGTCGTCGCTCGCTGTTGGAGACTGCTGGCGACTCCATGCGCCGGCTATAACTTCGTCTTGGAAGAGGGGTTGAGTGTACATGACTTCGACTGTACGTATACTTCTCCTGTTGAGCCACCGTTGTTTGCAAGAGCTCGATGGCATCCCGTGCTTCCGCGGCGAAGGGCGTCCCATCGGCGAGAGGGAGCGCATTGAGCCTGGCAGCCGATGCTATCATGTTCTCCACCGTGTTAGAATAATGACAAGGTGATGTCATAAAACACTGTGGCGGGGTCTGATTCCTACGGGGCGGGTCCGGCTGCCGAGGCTGAGTCACCGCCCTATTCCCCGGCACTTCCGTGGCCCGGGTTACGACAAGCGGCGTATTCAGCCCTGCCCCTGGGGTGTTGAAGAGATTCCTGGGCTCATACTGTGCAGGCAGGCGGGTCTGATACCTCATCCGAAGAACTGCCTCTGAGGCGTGTTGATCCAGATTTAAACGAAAAGCTTCTGCCCTCAGACGCTCCGACTCAGCATCCATCTGAATCTGCATTGCATTGATATCCTCTTAGGCCTTGGTCATCTGCTCTTTCAGCCTTGCAATCTCTGCATTGCGATCTGCTTGATTTTCAATTGTGACCTCGGTTCCCATCAGAGCTGTCAGCTCATTCATCAAATCCAGCAAAACTTGAGCCGGCGGCCTCGCTGACCCGGACCCTGAAGCGCCGGCAGCCGCTGCTGCTCCAGCCGCCGTGCTATTGAATACCGGCATTGTGCCCGCCTTGAAGATGGCGGCTTGGCTCGGCATCTCATAGGGCTCCCAAATACTGTCACCATCGGAATAGCCCCCAAGCCCACCATCATGAAGCTGGTAAATTGATTCTGTCTCTCCGCTCAAGGACCCGTCCTCCGAGCAGACGAGGGTTTCTCCTCCTGACACGGAATCTTCCGCGAGTTCCGCGCCTTGTGTGAAGCCAACGAAAACGCGCTTCCGGTCGGGTTGAATCCGGGCGGGTTGCGTGCGCCGGGCTGACTTGACGAGGTTGGTGCAAATGTCCGGCCCGGGCTTAGATCTGCCGATCTTCCTGATGAAAACGTGAATTCCGCCGAAGGGGACCCGGTACCCGTACTCAATTGAGTCAGCCTCGGGCCCCCAGCCAGCATCGTCGATGTAGAGCTTGCCGCGGCGACTCTTAGTCATCCTGCCAACGGCGTATCCCTCGATCCCTGGGAGAGAGCCCTTCGAGAACTCGAAACCACCATGCATCTGCCCACCGTAGCATGTCACATCAAAATTTCTGTTTTTATCATTTACCTACTCGAGGACGAGCAGGAATTAAGCTTGGGGATGCTTGATACGTCTCCAACGTATCTATAATTTTTTATTGTTCCATGCTGATATATTATCGTTCTAGGATACTTTTTGGGTCTTTATTTAGCAATTTATAATATTTTTGAGCACTAACCTATTGACCAAGTGCCCAGTGCTAGTTGTTGTTTTCTGCATGTTTTCCACTTCTCAGGTTAACAGTACCAAACGAAGTCCAATTGCCACGAAACTTTTTGATGATTTTTTCTGGACCAAAAGAAGACCTGGGAGATTTGGAAGGAGGCTCGAAGCCACACCAGGGCCCCACAAGCCAACAGGGCGCGCCCCGGGGGCATCCTGATGGCTTATGGGCCCCTGGCGGCTCCCCTGACCTCGTTCTCTGGCCTATAAATTCTCATACATCGTGAAAACCCTGGAGGCAGTCCCGAAACCCTTTTTACACTGCCGCAAGTCTCTGTTCCATCGCGAGGCCATGTGGAGCTCTGTTCCGGCACCCTGCCGGAGGGGCGATCGATCACGGAGGGCCTTTTCATCAACCTTGCTGCCCTCATTATGATGTGTGAGTAGTTCACCACTGACCTACGGGTGCATAGCTAGTACCTAGATAGCAATCTCTCTATCTCTTGATCTTCAATACAATGAGCATCGCATCTTTGCTTTGATCTATCCGATGTAATCCTTTTGTGCGGTGCGGTTGTTGGGTTCCGATGAATTGTGGGTTTATGTTCAGATTAGTCATGAAAAGTATTTGAGCCACCTCTGAATATTAAGTTTCTTATTTGCATGATCATTATAGCTTCGTAATTCTCTCCGATCTATTGATTTGCTTTGGCCAAGTAGATCGATCTATCTTCAGTGAGAGTGGTGCGTTGTGGTAGGTTCAACCTGACGAGTTTCTATATCCCAGTGACAAAAGGGGACAAGTTGTGTCTTTGTGTTATTTCTACAAAGGATAACACAATGGGGTTTATTCATATTGCTTGAGTTTACTTTGTCTACATCATGTCATCGTTCTCCTTGCATTACTTTGTTTTACTTAATACTCTAGATGCATGTTGGATAGGGGCCGATGAGTGGAATAATAGTAATAGGTGCAGGCAGGAGTCGGCCTATTTGTTTACGGACGTGATGCCTATATACACATGATCATTGCCGGGAAAATCACATAACTATTCGCTTTTCTATCAATTGCCCAACAGTAATTTGTTACCACCGTATGTTGCCTACATGAGAGATGCCGCTAGGGAAAACTATGCCCCCCGGGTCTATTCACTTATAAATTCATAAACGCTACTATTACCTTACTGCCTTTATTTATGTTTTATTTTATTTGTCAATTTACAATTATCTACACGACTCATTTGCTTGCAAATAACGAGATCAAGGGGAATTGACAACCCTCTTGCCAGCGTTGGGTGCAAGTTGTTTGCTCTTTTGTGTGCAGCCGCTGAAGACAGTTGAGGGTTGATATTCCTATTGGTTTGATAAACCTTGGTTTCATAACTAAGGGAAATACTTACCCAATTTGTGCTGCAATTACCCATTCCTCTTCACGGAAAACCCAACGCAGATCATAAGTATCAGCCCCCCTCTGATTCTTCTATGGTACTTCTTCGTTCCAGTATTTTTTATTTATTTTTATATAATTCTACAAAAACTACGGTCCAACACCGATACCTTTTTTTGCACAAAAATAACACCATGAAAGTTCTGTTGAAAGAAACGCCAATCAAGGTTAGTTTCACTCAAATCATGCAAAATAGAGGCCAAAACAAGAGCATAAGTGTTTGGAAAAGTAGATACGTTGAAGACAAATCAACTCCCCTTGGCATAAATCATTGCTAGTTCTCAAGTAATTCAGTTGATAAAACTGAAAATGATAAAGATTTGTTTTGCAATCTCATTTGCTTTTGTAGATGTATAGAAATTTAGCGAGTGATCAGATTTCAACAAAGATCATGAAGTAACCGATAACAATCAGCAGGCACACCTACTCATACCAATACCATAACCAACTAGCGAGCAATAATACTGTATCTCCAACATCAACACTTTGTTCAAATAATCATGATATAATATGATAGAATGGTATCTCGCTAGCCCTTTTTGAAACCGAAAAACATAAATGCTTTGCACCTCCCAAGTTCAAGCAACGACTAAACATTGTAATTCAGCATAGAAAACATCCATTCATGCTATCATCCAACATTGATTAGACCAAATACATGTTACACTAAGAATGACAACAGTGCTCTATATGTTGGTGATTGAATGAGAAGGTGATGACTCAACAATAATATTAAAACCCAATGGCCCTTCGCATAGGGAACCATGGATTTACTTTTGTACGAGAGCTCATTGCTTAAAATAGGGATAATTTTATTTTGAGTGGTGTACTTTTCAATAGTTAATGATAGAGAATATCATCATCTTATCTGATAAACATGTGTGAGAGTGGTTCTCATGCTTAGTACTCCCCTCTGCCATTGTCTTTCCACAAACATGGCTAACCGAATTCACAGGTGCATGCCAACATGTTCCGGGGAGTGATGGTGTCCTGGACTAGGGGGTACTCACCACGTCATCTCCTGACTAGTGGGTCGGGCCGAGGACCCCCATTGTGGTTCACTAATGGGCCACTTCGGGCAATTCATGATGCATACAAGGGAGGTTCCACACGACTTGGCGCACAAGGCAAGGACTGCTCTAAATCCTTGGCCTTTGGTGCATTATATTAGCCAAGGCCAGGCTAGTAAATAGACAATCTGATATTTATTAGAACAATATCATGGTACATACATGTACTATGTACTATCACCCATACTAATACAACCAAAAGCAAGACGTAGGGTATTATCTCTTCGAGAGAGCCTAAACCTGGGTATTACCATCGCTCCAAGACACCAACCTTAGGACCCCTACCACGAGATACGCCGGATTTAGCACCAACATTGGTGGCCCATACATGTCCCTGCCAGCAGTCGGCGCGGTGCGATGAGAATTCAGATTGGCTCCGGTGCGATCTACACATCGTAACCAAGCTTCATCATGGATGTCGACATCTTCGCCGCCATCTCAACTGGTCACCATGGCTGGGACGAGAGTTACACTCCTCGTCGGATAATCAAGATCGCACGAGGGCCTTCATCAAGATCAACTTGATCTTCATTGAGATCATGGAGTAATCATCCATGAAGCTCGGAGACTCAATGTCAACATTGTCCTCGAGCGACCGTGCAGTTTTTCTGGACAGCGGATTCATGTTCTCTGGTCCCGCCTTCCCTAGCATCGCTTTGACAATTCCTTCAGTGGAATCGTGCGGAATTGAGTCTAGAACAACACTATAAAATTTTGTCGTGCTACGATATACCGGAGCCTTGTCGATCTGGACGAGTTTGGTGCAAGGAGTCCAATAGTTAGCTCGGATATTCTTTGGAAGATCCAACTATTCATTGACTACCGGATTCCTATATCAACCGCCCCACAAAATTTCAGCTCGATCCGACAGTTCGAACTCCGGAAAACGTCTGATGAGTGCATTAATTTTCCGATATGTTTTCTGTGCGAAAACGAATTCGACTCAAGTTTATCTTTTTGATGACCGAGATATTAGACGTCCTTTTTGAAGGAATTTTTATCTAAAATACTATGTTTTGTTTTTAAACACGTCTCTACAAATTTTAATGTCTTTTTTGAGGTAATATTCACTATCTCATCACTGTCAAACTAGCCCGACAACGTTGCTCCATGGCCGTCGACCTGCTCTTGGCAGGCCGCTGCTTCGCCGAGCCGGGGTCAACCTCATCGGATCATCAACCCAGCGAGCCAACCAAGATTTCGTCATCGCAAAGGCTAAATCATCACCAACATCGTCGCCCCATGGATTACACGGAGCGAGCACACCGGCATAGCTGTGCAGTCACTTCATCAAGCCCGCAGCGACCGCATCACAAACTTTGACCTGCGTCGGCATCTCCATGCCATCTCTTCTCAAACCGACATCCAACACACTGACCTGCTTCGATATGTCGACTGACATGGAGACTTTGATGTCATCGGCCGACCAACTTCGTCATGTTAGCTGGACCGGGGGATTCACCATCTCTTCATCAGCCTACTCTGACGACTTCTACGTCACCAGCCGACTAGTTTTGTCACATTAGCTGGACCGAGGGCTTCGCCTCGCCACATCAACCGTTCTGCGTCGCCACTTCGTCAAGCCGAGCTCCTCTCTCGATCACCTCGGGCTTGGGGGCTGGGACCTCGGTCAAGTTGAAGACGACACACCATGTTAGATCTGTCAAAGTTCGTTGGGCGTCCTCGTCACATCACAAACTTGGATCGCGTCATCAACACCGAGCACATTAACTAGCTAAGTCGCTTTCATGCAAAAACATATTTTTTTTGTTCGATTCAACCAAGCGTTATGTTTTGTCTTAAAACAAAAAAGTTGTTTGTTAAAAACGTGTTTGTGAAAAACACTTCTTTTACCCAAGTGAACTAGGGGCTCTTAAATTTATATGAGTGATAACCCACAAGTATAGGGTATCTCAACAGTCTTCGCGGGTAGTATTTCACCCTGATTTATTGATTCAACACAAGGGGAGCCAAAGAATATTTATCGGCCTTAGCAGTTGAGTTGTCAATTCAACTACACCCGGGATATCTATCTGCAACAAAGATTTAGTAGCATGATACGTCTCCAATGTATCTACTTTTCCTCACCCTTTTGCCCTTGTTTTGGACTCTAATTTGCATGATTTGAATGGAACTAACCCGGACTGACGCTGTTTTCAGCAGAACTACCATGGTGTTGTTTTTTTGCAGAAATAAAAGTTCTTGGAATGGAACGAAACGTTTTGGAGAATTATTTCATAATATATGTGAATTATTGGAGCCAAAATCCTCCGAAGAGGGGGGCATGGTGGCCAGCACCCACCAGGGCGCGCCAGGCCCCCTGGGCGCGCCAGGCCCCCTGGGCGCGCCCTGGTGGGTTGTGCCCACCTCGTGGCCCCAATGACCCTAATTCCGCCACTATAAATTCCTATTTTTGGAGAAAAAAATCCGAGAGAAAGTTTCATTGCATTTTACGATACGGAGCCACCACCACCTCCTGTTCTTCATCGGGAGGCTAGATCTGGAGCCCGTTTGGGGCTCCGGAGAGGGGAATCTTCGGTCTTCGTCATCACCAACCTTTCTCCATCGCCAATTCCATGATGCTCCCCACCGGGAGTGAGTAATTACTTCGTAGGCTTGTTGGTCGGTGAGGAGTTGGATGAGATTCATCATGTAATCGAGTTAGTTTTGTTAGGGCTTGATCCCTAGTATCCACTATGTTCTGAGATTGATGTTGCTATGACTTTGCTATGCCTAATGCTTGACACTCGGGCCCGAGTGCCATGATTTTAGATCTGAACCGTTTATGTTATCATCTCTATATCTATGTTCTTGATCCGATCTTGCCTAGTCATATGCACCTATTACATGTTATGATCCGTCAACCCCATAGTGACAATATTTGGGATACTTCGCGGTGATGACCGTAGTTTGAGGAGTTCATGTATTCACCATGTGTTAATGCTTTGTTTTGGTTCTCTATTAAAAGGAGGCCTTAATATCCCTTAGTTTCCTTATGGACCCCGCTACCACGGGAGGGTAGGACAAAAGATGTCATGCAAGTTCTTTTCTATAAGCACGTATGACTATTTATGGAATACATGCCTACATTACATTGATGAACTGGAGCTAGTTCTGTGTCGCCCTAGGTTATGACTGTTACATGACGAATATCATCCAACGAGTTACCGATCCAGTGCCTACGAGCTTTCCACTTATTGTTCTTGCTAAGTTACTATTGCTGCTACTGCTGTTCCAACTGCTACAAAACTATTGCTACTACTGTTACCGCTATTGTTACTGTCACTACCGCTATCAAACTATCATATTACTGTGCTACTGATCACTTTGCTGCAGATATTTAATCTCTAGGTGTGGTTGAATTGACAACTCAACTGCTAATACTCTCAAGTATTCTCCGGCTCCCATTGTGTCGAATCTATAAATTTGGGTTGAATACTCTACCCTCGAAAACTGTTGCGATCCCCTATACTTGTGGGTTATCATGACCTTTTTCTGGCGCCGTTGCCGGGGAGCATAGCAATATTTGTTGAGTCACTTGGGATTTGTATCAACTTATCATTATGAAGAATCTGAAGGATCCGAAGACTAAGATTTTTTCCTCTAAGACGAGGGGAGGTATGGAACTGCCATCTAGCTCTGCACTTGATTCACCTTCTGTTATGAGTAAGCTTGCAACACCACCACATGCTAGTAATCCTGATACGTCGCAAGTTATTGGTGATGCTACCTCTGCTATGAATTATGCTATTGATAATGCTAGTACCATGCTTGATGATAATGTGCCACTAGGAGAATTTCTTGATGACCAAATTGCTTGAGCTAAAGAGAATGAAACTACTGAAATTGATGAGGTTGCTGAAACTGATGAAGCTTATGAAACTAATGATAATTATGAAACTATTACTCCTAGTTCTCCTAAGTTTGAAATGCCTAAGATACCTGAAGGTTATGTTATGGATGAGGAGATAACTAGAGAAATTCTTTCTTGCAAGGATAGAAACGATCTTAAGAAATTGCTACGCAAGTATAAGGAAAAGACTTTGAATGCTAGAATGAAATGTGATCCTAAGTTTGCTACTTCACCTATCTTTGTTATCGATAAGGATTATGAATTCTCTGTCGACCCAGAGTTAATTACTTTGGTTGAATCTGATCCTTTCCATGGCTATGAAACTGAAACTGTAGTGGCACACCTTACTAAGCTGAATGATATAGCCACCCTCTTGGCTCATGATGAGAAGATTCGCTACTATTATATCCTTAAGTTATTTCCGTTCTCATTAAAGGGTGATGCTAAGACATGGTACAATACTCTTGCTCCTGGTTGTGTGCGTAGTCCCCATTATATGATCTACTACTTCTCTGAAAAATATTTTCCTGCTCATAAGAAACAAGCTGCCTTACAGGTAATATTTAACTTTGTGCAAATTGAAGAAGAGAGTCTCCCACAAGCTTGGGGGAGGCTTCTCCAATTGCTTAATGCTTTGCCTGATCATCCTCTCAAGAAAAATGAAATACTTGATATCATATAATGGACTAACCGATGCTTCTAGGGACTTCCTAGATAGTTGTGCTGGTTGTGTTTTCAGGGAGCGAATTGTTGAACAAGCTGAGGAATTATTGAATAACATATTGAAGAATTATGATGATTGGACTCCTCCTAAACCATCGCCTAAACCCACTCCGAAGAAGAGGGGTATCTTATTTTTCAGTCCTGAAGATATGCAAGAGGCAAAGAAATCTATGAAGGAAAAAGGTATTAAAGCTGAGGATGTTAAGAATTTGCCACCTATTGAAGAAATACATGGCCTTGACACACCACCACCTCCACAGTTGGTAGAGGTAAATTCTTTACTAAAATTTGATGAAGGTGATATCCCTCACAATAAACATCCTAGTCAATGCTTATATGAGTTTGACAACTATATTATGAAGCAATATCATTTCAATGCTCATGTCCTGAAACAATTGAAATACAATTCCGATATGATTGCTCGCTTGAGTGACTTGCTATTTAGAATCAGCAATGATGTTAGAGATGTAGGAAAGCATGCCTCTATGGTTCAAACTCAGTTAGAACAAGTTGCTAAGTCTCAAAAAGAATTGCTTGATGAAATGAATAATAATATGCATGATTTTGCTGCTAGAGTAGTAACCAGAGGAGGTAGAATGACCCAAGAACCACTTTATCCTGAGGGTCATCCTAAAAGAATTGAACAAGACTCTCAGAGAATTAATACTGATGCACCTAGTCCCTCTAAGAAGAAAAAGAAAAAGGAAAATGATAGGACTTTGCATACCTCTAGTGAACCTGAGACACAAAAACCTCCTGATAATAATGATGTCTCTGTTTCTGATGCTGAAACTCAATCTGGTAGTTAACATTCACCTAGTAATAATGAAAATGATAATGATGATGTTCACAATGATGCTCAACCTAGTAATGATAAAGAACCAGATAATGATGTTGAAATAGAACCTGCTCCTGATCTTGATAACCCACAACCTAAAAATAAACGGTATGATAAAAGAGACTTTGTGGCTAGCAAACATGGTAAAGAAAGAGAGCCATGGGTTCAGAAACCTATGCCATTTCCACCTAAGCCATCTAAGAAAAAGGACGATGAAGAATTTGAGCGCTTTGCTGAAATGATTAGGCCAGTCTTTTTGCATACCCGCTTAA
Organism: Elymus sibiricus; assembly: GCA_039707655.1. Taxonomy (NCBI): domain Eukaryota; kingdom Viridiplantae; phylum Streptophyta; class Magnoliopsida; order Poales; family Poaceae; genus Elymus; species Elymus sibiricus. The sequence goes on along the minus strand of CM077675.1, from coordinate 185,326,207 downwards.
CTAATATTTTGAAGATGGCCCCTTATGCAAAGTATATGAAAGACATCATCACAAATAAAAGAAAGATACCGGAAGCTGAAATCTCCACCATGCTTGCTAATTATTCTTTTAAGGATGGAGTACCTAAAAAACTTGGAGATCCTGGAATACCAACTATACCTTGCTCCATCAAAAGAAACTACGTCAAAATTGCTTTGTCTGATTTGGGAGCCGGTGTTAGTGTTATGCCTTTCTCCTTATATAAAAGACTTGATTTGAATAAACTCACACCTACTGAGATATCATTGCAAATGCCTGACAAATCAATGGCCATACCTATCGGTATTTGTGAAGATGTGCCCGTTGTTGTTGCAAATGTTACTATCTTAACGGACTTTGTTATTCTTGAGATGCCCGAGGACGACAACATGTCGATTATCCTTGGTAGACCCTTTTTGAATACTGCAGGGGCTGTTATTGATTGCAATAAAAGCAAAGTCACTTTTCATATTAATGGTAATGAGCATACGATGCACTTTCCGAAGAAACAATTCCAAGTGAATGGTATAAATGTTATTGAAGAATCTCCGACCATTACTATTGGAAGTTTTCAATTACCTCTTCCTACTGCCAAAAAGAAATATGATGTACTTATTGTTGGGGATATGCTTATCCCCATTGAGGTAACTTAGTGTTTCACGAAAGTTCTTCGGTTTCATGCTAATAGGAAGTGGTTGTTAATAAGACTTGATCAACCTTATTAATGAGTCATTTTTGAGAGGTATGACGTCGATGAATCTAGTAAGCACAACTCTCTGCTCCCACCTTTTATTTTCTGTTTTTAGTTAGTCAAATAAAATAAAATGCCATGTTTATCCTGTTTTCTGTTTTCTCCGTGCAATAAAAAATGACCCAAGAATAAAAATTCTCAGAATGCCCTGAAAATTTAACACGATTTTTTTCCAAATATTTATAAATTTTTGGTGCAAATAACACCAGAGGGGGGTGCACCTGGTGCCCACAAGACACCAGGGCGCGCCAGCACCCCCAAGCGCGCCCTGGTGGGTTGTGGCCTCCACGTGGGCCCCCTCACTTGTCTCTTTAGCCCACATCATCACCTACCTCCAGAAAAAATCACCATAGCCACCATTTTCGTGTTCTTGCTCTCAAACCCGTGGATTTCGATCTCTTTGCTTGAAGCTCCGTTTCTGAAACTTTTTGGAGGGATTGCTACTTGGTATGTGACTCCTCCATTGCTCCAATTAGTTTTTGTGTTAGTGGGTTATTTTTAGAGTAATTAGCTACTCTTGGTGCTGCTGTAGATGAGCTTGCATGTTGAATTCTTAGAGTTCTAAGTAGTTTGAATGCTCAATATGGCCTCTATGCATGCTTAGGAGTAGTTGCTAACAATCTTACAAAGTTTTGTTGACAAATTTTTGTGGACTAATTTTTTTCAGAATTTTTATAGGAATAAAATGCAATTCTTTAGGAGTTCTTCGTGGAGGAGATCCTCGGAAGCCTCATCAAGTGGAAGCTCAGTTCAACGGTCTTATGTTGAACCAAGCGAAAGCTCGATGCGAGATGCTGCCACCAAATCATGCTTGTGGCCTTGCGACGAGTTCATGGAAGGTGCAAGTATTAAGGAGGAATTTGATCAATTTATTCACAATACAGAGCTTGCTCACTTCATCGCAGATAAGTGGCCCCAGCACCTCGAACTCACGAAAACCTTCACAAAGAAATTTAAATATTTTCCTCGTGAGTCTAGAGTTTCATTCAACCTGCATGTTCATTCCTTTACCATGCCGTTAGAAAATGTTTAGCGAAGCATGCAAACTTCCATATGGGGGTTCCCTCGATGAACCAACAAAAGCTGAGTACGAATCATTTTTAGTTAATCTTTGCTTTGGTGAATATAGGGGGATAACACAAGGGAGAATTAACAGCATCCATTTTCCATCATTACAATACTTTGCGCTCTTTAACGGTAAATGTATCGTAGGCAAACAAGATTGTAGCACACTGTGTGCTCATGATTTGAATCTCTTACATACTGCTATAACTGGGAATAAGGATTATAATCTTGGTGCAATTGTTGCATGGAGGTTGCAGCTTAATGCTGCTAGTGGTAATTTTTATGGAGGAATCTATGCCTCCCATGTAGCTGAGAGATTAAATGTTTCACCATGGCCTAATGACCCCATCCTACCCACTCAGTATTTAGACTTTGATGCCATGAAGCGTCATAAGTTCCTTACGGGTACGGCCACCAACTACACCTATAACTTGAGATTTAATTAAAAAAACGTTGTGCCTGTTGCTTTGCCTGCTCCTGCTCTCTTTGATTTTCACACTAGGGGAAGATATTATGTCCTTGAGAGCGAAGCCCATGCGTACAACGCGGAGGTTGAAGCTGCCAGGAGGGCCGCGGAGTCTGCTCCGAGGGCCTCAATGAGCCATCGCCCAGATTATTATTCATACGGATGGTGATTACCGAGCTAGGCCAAAATCCTAAGCTTGGGGGAGTACGTATTTCCACCGACATTACATTCATGTTCACACATTTCATTCCAGTTGTCGGTGTTCACACTTTTTCATTGTAATATCCATGCTAGATTTGTTTTCTCGCTTTCTTCTTGTGTGTTTGAAAAACTTTGAGAAAATCCAAAAATATTTCCTACTTCTTTTTAGTTTTTCTTTCTAGCTTAGTTTAATTGTAGCATGAAAAGAAAACCCAAAAATATTTCTCGCTTCTTCTTTTGGTTGTTGGGAGTTTTCCCGTGTACATAGTTTTTCTCGTTTTTGTTTTTCCTCTTTAATTTGCTTTCTGCGAGAAAAATCAAAAACTCAAAAAATATTTCAGTGTGTTTCTCTGAAATTATTTTCTTTTTACTTGAGTCGTACCTAGGAGAAGACCACAATGAAATTGTTGAGTGGCTCTTATCTGCATTATTGTTTATCTAACAAAGAGCCCATATTACTTTGTCTTCTCCTCTTGAATAAAATGTTTGCAGATTCCAGCTTAGTCCACGGCACTCTTGCACTATTATTATTTTCTTATCATTCGGTCGTGCAAGTGAAAGGCAATAATGATGACATTTGATGAATTGACTGTGGCAAAGAAAGGCGGGTATGAACTCAACTTGTTTTTGTTTTTGTAAATATGTTTAACCTAGTATCCCTTGATTCAACTCATTATGATCAAACATGTTTGCAATGACCATTAGAGATTATAGTTGTTCATGCCATGCTTAAGTAGCTAGGAGTGGATAATGATTTATCTTGGGTGTCAACATGCATTAAAATGGTTGTGATGCAGTATGATGATATGGTATCCTCCTCTGAATGTTTCAAGTGGCTTGACTTGGCACATGTTCACGCATGTAGTTGAATCAAAACCAACATAGCCTTCATGATATTTATGTTCATGGTGTCCATATCCTACTCATTCTAGTATTCAATGTTGATTATATGTAGTGCATGTTCATGGCCGTTTTCGCTCTCTAGCTGGCCGCTTCTCAATCTAATTGCTAGCCTTCGCCTGTGCTAAGTGGGAATACTGCTTGTGCGTCAAAACCCTTAAACCAAGTTGTGCCAGATGAGTCCACCATATCTACCTATATGCGGTATTACCTTACCGTTCCAAAGTAAATTTGCATGTGCCACCTCTAAAAATTGAAATGAACATCTGTTTTATGTGCCTGGACCGCTCATGGAGCGACAGGGGGCGGTCAGTATCTTCCATGCTAAGCGGGTAATTCTCATGATGAGTGTTTATTCACTTGTCCTTACACAAGAGGGGCGGTAATAGGGATTCCCGGTCCCGAAATCAAAAAATAAAAAATAATTAAAAAAAACTCCCCCAGGAATGTTGTTGGTTTGGACGGTACCCGTGGATGCGGCCCGTCGTGGAGTGTGATTGTTGGTGGAGGGGGAGTAAACCTTTACTTTTACCGCTTGGGAACCGCCGCTAATTTGTTTAGCATGGAAGATATCGATAACTCTTGGTCGTAACGTTGACAGGAAGGGTGTACCTCCCAAAATTATATCTATCTCTGTTTTAAACTCTGAGCTCTGGCACCTCTGCAAATCCATGCTTCCCTCTACGAAGGGACTATCTATTTACTTTTATGTTGAGTCATCACCTTCTCAAATAAGTGCCAGACCTGAGAGCATTATTGTCATCCTCATGCATTGTGTATAGTTGATGTTGGGGGCAGCATGACTGGATCTTTTCTACCATGAATTACAATGTTTAGTCACTGCTTGAACTTTGAAGGTGCTCTGCATTTATGTTTTGCGGTCTCGGAAAGGGCTACCGAGATACCACTATTGTCATATTGTATCATGATTGTTTTGACAAAGTGTAGGCGCTTGAGATATCTTATTATTGCTCGCTAGTTGCTTATGTTATTGTTATGAGTTAACATGATTTCTAAGAATTATTGCTGATATGGTTAGTCATAATCTTTGCTGAAAACCTGGGTGCTACTTAAGCATATATATGTAAACAAGAACAAAAGAGTTCATAAAAGCTTTTCTTTATCACTTTCAGTTTGTCAACTGAATTGCTTGAGGACAAGCAAAGGTTTAAGCTTAGGGGAGTTGATATGTCTCCAACGTATCTACTTTTCCTCACCCTTTTGCCTTTGTTTTGGACTCTAATTTGCATGATTTGAATGGAACTAACCCGGACTGACGCTGTTTTGAGCAGAACTACCATGGTATTGTTTTTGTGCAGAAATAAAAGTTCTCGGAATGGAACGAAACTTTTTGGAGAATTATTTCATAATATCTGTGAATTATTGGAGCCAAAATCCACCGAAGAGGGGGGCCAGGGTGGCCAGCACCCACCAGGGCGCGCCAGGCCCCCTGGGTGCACCCTGGTGGGTTGTGCCCACCTCGTGGCCCCACTGACCCTAATTCCGCCACTATAAATTCCTATTTTTGGAGAAAAAATCAGAGAAAAAGTTTCATTGCATTTTACGATACGGATCCGCCGCCACCTCCTGTTCTTCATCGGGAGGCCAGATCTGGAGCCCGTTTGGGGCTCCGGAGAGGGGAATCTTCGGTCTTCATCATCACCAACCTTTCTCCATCGCCAATTCCATGATGCTCCCCATCGGCAGTGAGTAATTCCTTCGTAGGCTTGCTGGTCGGTGAGGAGTTGGATGAGATTCATCATGTAATCGAGTTAGTTTTGTTAGGGCTTGATCCCTAGTATCCACTATGTTCTGAGATTGATGTTGCTATGACTTTGCTATGCCTAATTCTTGACACTAGGGCCCGAGTGCCATGATTTCAGATCTGAACCGTTTATGTTATCATCTCTATATCTATGTTCTTGATCCGATCTTGCCTAGTCATATGCACCTATTACGTGTTATGCTCCGTCAACCCCATAGTGACAATATTTGGGATACTTCGCGGTGATGACCGTAGTTTGAGGAGTTCATGTATTCACCATGTGTTAATGCTTTGTTCCGGTTCTCTATTCAAAGGAGTCCTTAATATCCCTTAGTTTCCTTATGGACCCCGCTGCCACGGGAGGGTAGGACAAAAGATGTCATGCAAGTTCTTTTCCATAAGCACGTATGACTATTTACGGAATACATGCCTACATTACATTGATGAACTGGAGCTAGTTCTGTGTCGCCCTAGGTTATGACTGTTACATGACGGATATCATCCAACGAGTGATCGATCCAGTGCCTGCGAGCTTTCCACTTGTTGTTCTTGCTAAGTTACTATTGCTGCTACTGCTGTTCCAACTGCTACATAACTATTGCTACTACTGTTACCGCTACTGTTACTGTCACTACTGCTATCAAACTATCATATTACTGTGCTACTGATCACTTTGCTATAGATATTTAATCTACAGGTGTGATTGAATTGACAACTCAACTGCTAATACTCTCAAGTATTCTTTGGCTCCCCTTGTGTCGAATCTATAAATTTGGGTTGAATACTCTACCCTCGAAAACTGTTGCGATCCCCTATACTTGTGGGTTATCATAGCACGACAAATAATAGTAGTAACAGTAATAGTAATAGTGACAACAGTAATTTTGTAGCAGTTGTGACAGTAGCAACAACAGTAGTAACTTAGTGAGATTCAATATATGTAGAGTATAGGCACGTGGATCGTTGATGGAGAATGATTTAGATGACATCAATCATGTAACAGTTACACACTAGGGCGACACAGAAGTATCTCCAATTCATCAATCTAATGTAGGCATGTTATATGGTCATACGTGCTTGCGATAAGAACTTGTATGACATCTTTTGTCCTACCCTCACATGGCAGAGGGGTCCTAATAGAAACTAAGGGATATTAAGGCCTCCTTTTAATAGAGAACCAGAACAAAGCATTATCACATGGTGAATACATGAACTCCTCAAACTACGGCAATCACCCAAAAGAATCCCAATTATTGTCTCCTTAGAGTATGCGGACCATGACACGTAATAGGTGCACACAACTTGCAAGATCGGATCCAAATCACTCTTATATTCATGCAAACATAATAGGTTCAGATCTGAAATTATGGCACTCGGGCTCTAGTGACAAGCATTAAGCATAGCAAAGTCATAGCAACATCAATCTTAGAACATAGTGGACACTAGGGATCAAGCCCTATCAACTTAACTCGATTACCTGACCAATCTCATCCAATCCCATCACCGTCTAGCAAGCCTACAAAGGAATTACTCACTCCCGGTGGTGAGCCTCATGGCGGTGCTGATTAAGAAGGGTTGGTGATGATGACGGCGACGAATCCCCCTCTTCAGAGCACCTAACGGACTCCAAATCAGCCCTTCTAATGAAGAACATGAGGTGGCGGCAGCTCCGTCTCGTAAAACACGATGAAATCTTCTCTCTTATTTTTTATCCGAATATGTGAATTTATAGGAGCAGAATTAGGGTCAGGGGATCCACGTGGGCCCCACAAGATAACAGGGTGCGCCCAGGGGGGTGGGCGCGCCCTGTTGCCTTGTGGCTCATAGGTAGCCCCCCTCCGGTGGTTCTTCGCTCCAGAATTCATTATATATTTCAAAAATAATTCACAAAAAGTTTCGTCCAATTCCAGTAACTTTTATTTCTGCACAAAAATAACGCCAAGGTAGTTATGCTAAAAACAACGCCAGTCCGGGTTTGTTTCATTCAAATCATGCAAATTAGAGTCCAAAACCAGAGCAAAAGTGTTTGGAAAAGTAGATACGTTTGAGACGTATCAACTCCCCCAAGCTTAACTCATTGCTTGTCCTCAAGCAATTCAGTTGATAAACTGAAAGTGATAAAGAAAACTTTTACAAACTCTTTTGTTCTCGTTGTTATACACATGCTTAGCTAGTGTTCAGTTTTTCATTATAAATCATAAATGAACATATCCATGATAACAATTAAACATCATATTCACTCATGGCAATACATAACCAACTACCAAGCAATTATAAGATATCTCACATGCCAACGATTTGTCAAAACAATCATGATATAATGTGATGACATGGTATTTAACTAGCCCTTTCTGAGACCGCAAAACATAAATGCTGAGCACCTCTGAGGTTCGAGCAGCGACTAAACATTATAATTCCGGGTAGAAAAGATCCAGTCATGCTAACGTCCAACATTAACTAGACTCAATGCATAAGAATGACAATAGTGCTCTCCGGTCTGGTGCTTTTAATAAGAGGATGATGACTCAGAAATAACATAAAGTAAATTGACAGGCCCTTCGCAGAGGGAAGCATTGATTTGCAGAGGTGTCAGAGCTCAAGGTTTAAAAGATGATTGGAATTTTAATTTTGGGGTGGTGCGCTTTTCCTATCAACGTCTCGACAAAGGATTTCAATATCTTCCATGCTAAACACATTATTGGCGGTTCCCAAGCGGAATTGTAAAGTCTACTCCCATCCACCATACATACACCAGCCATGGCCGATCGAATCCATGGATGCCCTCCAACATTTTAACTGTCCCCGGAGTTTTGTTTAATTATTTTTGATTTTGCAAGACCGAGCATCCTTTTTACCAGCCTCTCTTGTGCAATAACAGGCGAATAAATGCCCATCTTGAGAATAACCCACTTAGCACGGAAGATACAGACCGCCTCGTCGCTCCATGAGCGGTACGAGCGCACAAAACAGATGTTTTTTTTAATATTGGGGGTGGCACATGCAAATTTACTTGGAACGGCAGGGTAATACCGCATATAGGTAGGTAAGGTGGACTCATGTGGAACAACTTGGTTTTAAGGATTTTGGATGCTAGTACAGGTGAAGGCTAGCAATACATTGAGAAGCGACCAGCTATAGATCGAAAACGGTCATAATCATGCATTGTGAATAATTAACATTGAACATAGCATGAGTAGGATATGAACACTCTGAATTTAAACATCATGAAGGCTGCATTGGTTTTGAATCAACTACATGTTTGCACATGGGCCAAGTCAAGCCGCTCGAATTACTCAGAGGGAAATACCATACTACCATAATACATTATAACCATTTCAATGCATGTTAACACCTAAGATAAATCATTATCCACTCCTAGCTATTTAAGCATGACATGAGAAACTATAATCTCTAATTGTCATCATAAACATGTTCACTCATGATATACTGAATCGACATCGAACGAGCTAAACATATTTACAAAAACAGAAAACAAGAAGAGTTCATACCAGCTTCCTTTACCACAATCACTTCATCAAATATCGTCATTATTGCCTTTCACTTGCATGACCGAGCGATGTGATAATAATAATAGTGCAAGAGTGTCGTGCAGTAAGCTGGAATCTGCAAGGCAGTTTTATATAAAGGAGAAGAGGAGGTAATATTGGCCCTCTGTCACATCAACAATAATGCATATGAGAGCCACTCAACATTTTCATCGTGGTCTTCTCCTTTTGATGACGCAATAAAAAAGAATAGAAATTCAGAGAAACACACTGATTTTTTTTGGAGTTTTTGTTTTTCTTAAGAGAGCAAATAAACAAAGGGAAAAACAAGAACGAGAAAAATTATTTACACGGGAAAGCTCCCAACATGCAAAGGAAATCTTTTTGTGTTTTCTCTTAATGCTATATCTAATTAAACGGGAAAGAAAAACCAAAAGGAAACGAGAAATATTTTCGGATTTTAAAAGTTCTTCAAACACACAAGAAGATGGCGGAAAAATAAAGCTAACATGGATATACAATGAAAGAGGATGAACACCGACAATTTAGATGAAGTGTGTGAACATGAAAGTAATCTTGGTGAGAAATACATACTCCCCCAAGCTTAGGCATTTGCCTAGCTTGGTGATCACCATCCATAGAAGCCATCTGGTCCCGGAGGAAAGTAGTTGGGCTGAGGTACTTGAGCGCCCCATGCCTGAGTTGCGGCCTCTGCCTCAGCGAACTCGTTCCGGTAAGCAGTTATGTCTAGTGGCATGATGATGTATCCGTTCGATGGGAGCACCGGGCGTATTTGCGAAATGGAAATTTTGCACAAAGGAATTTGTAAGGAGATAGTATTGGTCACACTCATCTACGAGGAAGTTGGTCAGCCCGGCATTTGCAACGAATTGCATAAACTCTTCATAGAAACCCGCTTCGTTCATGAAGGGTTCATGTGTCCATTCACAGGGCCTAACTTCCGTGTTGCGAAAGATGTTGATGTCTCGGTCCTGAGTGCTCCCAACAACTCCCTTGGGGCTCCGGCTCAAAGAACCCCTCCTTAGGAAATTCATCTTCCTAAGCACAAATTTCTAAAAAATTTGGGCCACAAAATTATGTCAATAAAACTTTCCAAGGTTGATAGCAACTACTCATATAGGTACATAGAGACCATATCAAGCATTCATACTTCTTAGAACTCAAGGAATTCAACATGCAATCTCGTTTTCAGTAGCACCAAGTGCTGCAAAATATGCAAAATATAAACCACTAAAGCAAAACCTAATTGGAGGAATGGGAGAGTCACATACCAAGGAGCAATTCCTCAAAACAGTTTCGGAAACGGTGTTCCGAGCAAAGAGATCAAAAATTTCAGTTTCAGGAGCATGAACAAGAGAGAGAGAGAGAGAGAGAGAGAGAGAGAGATAATGAATTTTGCCTCGAGGTAAGGGATGACATGGGTTGAAGAGATAAGGCAGGGGCCCTTGTGGGCCCCACAAGCTATCAGGGCGCGCCCAGGGGGTGGGCGCGCCTTGTTGGCTTGTGGCCCACAGGTGCTCCTCCCTGATGTGTTTTTAGCACCAAAAATTCTTAAATATTCTAGAAAAAATCATGTTAAAATTTTGTGGCAATCAGAAACTTTTTATTTTTGGTTCATTTTTATTGCAGGGGAAAACCAGAAAACGGGATAATCATGTTATTTTATTTTATCTTACTAAAAATAACAGAGGGTAAACTTATGATACAGAAAATTGTGCTTACTAAATTCATCAACAACATGTCTTTCAAAAAAAAATCCATTAATAAGGTTGATCAAGTCTTATTAATAACCGTTTTCGATTGACATGAAACCGAAGAATTTTCGTATAGCACTAGGTTACCTTAATGGGTATTTGCATATCCCCAACAATAAGAATATCATATTTCTTCTTGGTAGTAGGAAGAGGAAATTTAAAACCTCCAATGATGATTGTGGCACTTGGCTCAGTGACATTAATATTATTCACCAAAGTTTGCTCCTTCAGAAAATGCACGGTATGTTGTTTGCCATTGACGTGAAAAGTAACCTTGCTTTTGTTGCAATCAATAACAGCCCCTGTAGTATTTGAAAAGGGTCTACCAATGATAATCGACAAGTTGTCGTCCTCGGGCATCTCAAGAATAACAAAGACTGTTAAGATAGTAACATTTGCAACCACAACAGGAACATCCTCGCAAATTCCAATAATTATAGCAGTAGATTTATTAGCTATTTGCAAAGATATCTCAGTAGGTTTGAGCTTATTCAAATCAAGTCTTTTATATAGAGAGAAAGGCATAACACTAACACCGGCTCCTAAATCACATAAAGCAGTTTTAACATAGCTTCGTTTAATGGAGCAAGGTATTCTGGGTATACCTGATACGTCCATTTTGCATCATGAATTCTTATTGATATTTATGTTATTCTTGTCCATTATTCCTCATTATGATACAATTCTTATGCCTTTTATCTCTGAATATGCAAGGTACATCACAAAGAGGGAAATCACTCAAAACTGGAATTCTGGACCTGAAAACCAAGAAAATGGCTGAAAATTCACTGGACTCCAAATGACCTGAAACTTCACAGAGAATTTATTTGGAATGTATAAGAGTTATTGGGCTAGAATATACCAGAGGGGGGCCACCTGTTGGCCACAAGCCAACAGGGCACGCCCTGTTGCCTTGTGGGGCCCCAGCAGGTCTCCCAACCCCCCTCTTCTCCTATATGGTGTATTTTACCCTAGAAAAAATTAGAAAGATAGTTTCGGGATGAAGCGCCGTCGTATCGAGGCGAAACCTGGGCAGAGGCCCTTTATATCACCGGCACAGAGATTCTGTCGGGGAAACTTCCCTTCGGGAGGGGGAGATCGAAGCCACCGTCATCACCAACGCTTCCTCCTTCGTGGGAGGACCAATCTTCATCAACATCTTCACCATCACTGATAATCCCCGAGTGCAAGGAATCATCGTAGCACTTTCCAAAGATAGAAGTTATAAGTATGGAGTGTCGAACCCACAAGGAGCTAAAGGATCAATATTCTCTCAAGTCCTATCTGCCACTGATACGACTCTACATACACCGAACGTTTGCATCTATCTAGTAACGAGAAAAAAAATTGTGTTGTGGGTATAAAGAGGATAGCTTTGCATGATATTGGAGAACAAAACTATGAAAATAGTTCTGCCTAAATAAAGTTAAAATATATTACAGTATATTACAAATAGAGAGTGTGGAATAATGATGGTGTGGAGTGTGGAATCATCCTAGGCAATTGATAACAAGATCGGTAATCATTCTTGCAATTTTATATGAGGGAGAGGCATGAGCTAACATACTTTCCGTACTTGGATAATATGAACTTATGATTGGATCTCTAGCAAGCATCTGCAACTACTATAAATCATTAAGGTAAACCCAACCATAGCATTAAACATCAAGTCCCCTTTACTCCCATATGTAAACAACCCCCTTACTCGGGTTTGTGTTTCAGTCACTCACCAACTCACTATAAGCGAATCATGAACATATTGCAGACCCTACAGCGAGAATTCCCTCACGTGTGCGCGGCACGAAGGTCACCATAGGATAGCACCAAATTAAAACATACACTCAAATCAATCAAGATCGTCAATCAACCCAAAGGACAACATAGATCTACTCAAACATCATAGGATGGCAACACAGCATTGATTAATAATATGTGGCATGAAACGCCATGTTCAAGTAGGGGATTACAGCGGGGTGCAAGAGAGTGGACCGCCATAGATAGATGAGGGAAGGTGATGAAGACGGTGATGTTGATGAAGACGATCACCGCGGCGATGGCTCCCCCGGCGGCACTCCGGCGCCGCCGGAAGAGAGGGAGAGAGATTCTCCCCCTTACGCTTCCTCCTCCATGCTCTCTCCCCATCTAGGGAGAGGTTCTCCCTCTTGTCCTTGGCAGCCATGGCTCCCGGAGGGGCGAGAGCCCCTCTGAGATAGGATCTCTCTCTGTTTCTCTCCTGTTTTCGCGACTGGTTTCTGACCCCTTTGCCGTTTCTTAAATATCCGGAGATCCGTAACTCCGATCGGGCTGAAATTCTGAGGGGATTTTTATCACAAAAATATCTTTCTTGCGGCAGAAGGAGAGCCTCAATTGACCTAAGGGCTGGCCACAAGCCTTCAGGGCGCGACCCCCCCTGGGGCCGTGCCCTGTTGGCTTGTGGGGCCCTCGGGCATCGTCTTCTGTTGATCCCGACTCTCAAAAATCACATATATTCCAAAAGAAATCTCCGTAAAATTTTATCGCATTTGGACTTTGTTTGATATGGAATTTCTGCAAATCAAAAAACACACAAAAAACAAGAACTGGCACTGGGCACTGGATAAGTAAGTTAGTCGCAAAAAATAATATAAAATGTTGCCAAAAGTATATAAAAGTTGTAAAATATTGGCATGAATACTTCATAAATTATCGATACGTTGGAGACGTATCAACATCCCCATGCTTAATTCCTGCTCGTCCTCGAGTAGGTAAATGATAAAAGAAATAATTTATGAAGTGTGAATGCTAGCATAGTATATAAGTTTGATCAATGTTACTTCCAATCACTTTTTCTAGCATCATAAAACAACAACTCTTTTCTCAAAGAACTTCTCATGATCAAGTAATAAGCTATTCACATGTTAAAGTATAGACCATAAATTTTTCTTGCAAACTAGCAAACTATGTTTTTAGTCACCAAACAATTACAATTCATCTTATTTTCAGGAAGGGTCTATGTAAGAGCTTTGATTTAGTAAATTCCACATACTCAACTATCATTTAGTCTTCCATGATTGCTGACACTCAAGGCATATTTTTAGAACAAGCAGTTTCAATCAAACACATAGGAAGATAGGGGCTTAATGCTCCGCCTCCCAACTTATTTATCTCAGGGATAATGTCAACAATAATGAATCATGATCACCTATATCCAACTGCATATATGTGCCTGGATCTTTCCCCACCACATGATGCTTGCCAACTAAAGAATTAATAGATTGGAATAGGGATGGAAATTATTGACTCTTGCATGAAAGGAAATATAGAAAAGTAAAAGATAGGCCCTTCGCAGAGGGAAGCAGAGGTTATCAAGCACTTTTTATTTTTGGATCTGCAATATCTAAATGAAAAGGAACGTCACTTTATATTGCCCCTTGTGATAGCAAACTTTATTATGCAGTCCGTCGCTTTTATTTCTTTGCCATCACAAGATCGTGCAAAGCTTATTTTCCATTACAATAAAAGATCATACATGTTTAGGAGAAATTTTTATTGCTTTATGCACCGATGACAACTTACTTGAAGGATCTTATTCAATCCATATGTAGGTATGGTGGACTCTCATGGCAAGAAACTGGGTTTGAGGGTTATGGATGCACAAGTAGTATCTCTACTTAGTGCAAATTTTTGGCTAGCAAAAGATACCAAGCAAGCACCACATGTTAGAGGATCCATGACAATATAACTTCTATGTGAATATAAACAAACATAACCATTACGTTGTCTTCCTTGTCCAATGTCAACTTCTTGATCAAGTTTGAAAATAATTAATGGGGCTCTAAATCATAGAAGATGTCCAAGATAGTATATTTATATGTGAAATATCTCTTCCTTCAATATTATTTCATGAATTGTTCAAGTGACCAATGCTATGTTTGCTAACCTCCAATAAATTTTATTGCTTATACTCTTAGTGTGTGAAGTCACTACTCCCCATGGGAAAAGCATATGAAGCATGTATAATTTCACGATTCATGACATTCAATTCATTCAACATTTTCTCTTAGGATGTAAGTGAAGCACAAGAGTGATAATCAAACTACTCTCAAAAAGATATAAGTGAAGTTCATAGAGCATTCTTTAATGAATATAGAGAGACCAATATCCAAGCTCAAAATACATAAGTGAAGCACACAAAGCGTTCTATAAAGCCATACTCAAAAGATTTAAATGAAGCACATGAAGCATTCTATGAAGTCATACTCAAAAGAATTAAGTGAAGCACATGAAGCATTCTATAAATAATCCAAGGATTATCTCATACCAGCATGGTGCATAAAATAAAAAGGAAAAATAAACACAAAAGATGCTCCAAGAATAGGACATGTGAACGAAATAAAACTTATGATCATTATAGGCTAACCGATAATTGTTGACGAAGAGAGGTGGGATGCGTAGCATACCCAAGCTTGGATGCTTGAGACTTCTTGAAATATTGACTTGGGGATCCTTGGGCATCCCCAATCTTGAGATTTTTTATCTTGTTCAATCCTCTCATATCCTGGTTTCACCTAAGTCTCAAAAACTTCATCCACAAAAAACTTGAAAAGAACTCGTGAGATAGGTTAGTGCACATAAGAATAAATCAACACTTCATGTACTGCCAAGACAAGTTGCATAATGATTTCCAAAAATTAGGTACTGTATACTATCATTTCCACAACTTATATCTACCAATATAAGCCAAGAAAACTCTAGGATAAGTAGATAACAAAACTATGACAACAATCTGTCTAAACAGGACAGTCTGTAGCAATTAATTTACAAAGTGCACTTATGTATATCTAAAAAAATATGAAAATTTAGGACATGATAAAGAATTTATATGACAATACTGTTTAAATATTTCAGAAATTTTCCGCGTTCCAGTAAAATTTTTAAATTCAAACACTACAACAAAAGTTTCTGTTTTTACACAGCACACATTAAACATGATATTCAAGCATCCTAAAGGCAATTCTTGGAACTTTTTATTGAAAAACAAGATTATAAATAATGGAAAGCAAATACTAACAAAATAAAACGACACTCATACTAACAAAAAAAATGACGCTCCAAGCAAAACACATATTATGTGACGAATAAAAATATAGCCCCAAGTAAGATATACCGATAGTGTTGGAGACAAAAGAGGGGATGCCTTTCAGGGCATCCCCAAGCTTAGGCGCTTGAGTCCTCCTTGGATATTACCTTGGGGGTGCCTTGGGCATACCCAAGCTTAGATCATCTCCAGCCGTTCGGCCCCCCAGGGGCCCGAAATAGCGCTGCCTGGGGGCCAACCGGCGTTATAATCGACCTGGGGGGCTCGGGTTCCCAGCCGCCGCCCCACTGTCGCTCCCGAACCGGCGATTTCGGCCCAGTATCGGCGATGATTCGGCCCAAATTCGGCCCAAATTCGGCGCTCTTTCGGCTTAAAATCAACAAATCGGCGCTCTTTCGGCATAAATTCAACAATTTCGGCGCTCTTTCGACACAAATTCAACAAAAACTAAATGTTCATACCAAAGTTCATCACAGAAATTAATACAAAATCAAATAGTTCAACGAAGCAAGCTCATAATTCCAACATAAATTAAAACAAATCGAACTAGGTGTTGCCCTTGAGCCTCCATAGGTGCTCCACCAGATCGTCATGCGGTTCTTGATGCACATGTGGGTCTCGGATCTCCTGGCGCATATTGAGGTAGGCAGCCCATGTTGATGGTACCTGGTGATCAACGACTGCAAGAGGTCCCATCCTGTGATATGGTTCAGTGTCAAACACTGGCTCTTCCTGCTCGCTCTCAATGATCATGTTGTGCAAGCAGACACAACAATTCATGATCTCCCACATCTACGATTTCGACCAGGTCAGAGCGGGGTACCGGACAACAGCAAATCGAGATTGGAGCACACCAAATGCTCTCTCGACATCTTTCCTGCAAGCCTCCTGACACTTAGCAAAGTGTGCCTTCTTTGGCGCCATAGGTTTTGAGACAGTCTTCACAAATGTGGACCATCTCGGGTAGATACCATCTGCTAGATAGTATCCCTTGTTGTAGTGGCCCCCATTGACCTCAAAGTTCACCGGAGGAGCATGACCTTCAACAAGCTTGGCAAAGACATTCGAGCACTGCAATACGTTGATGTCATTGTGAGTTCCTGGCATACCAAAGAAGGAGTGCCAAATCCATAGGTCATGTGTGGCTACTGCCTCAAGTACCACGCTGCAACCTCCTTTGGCGCCTTTGTACATCCCCTGCCAAGCAAATGGGCAGTTTTTCCATGACCAATGCATGCAGTCGATGCTTCCAAGCATCCCAGGAAATCCTCTTGCTGCATTCTGTGCTAGGATCCGAGCAGTGTCTTCGGCATTGGGTGATCGCAAATACCGTGGTCCAAACACTGCCACCACTGCCCTGCAGAACTTGTATAGACACTCAATGGTGGTGGACTCGGCCATTCGTCCATAGTCTTCTTGTATGTCAGCGGGAGCTCCATGTGCAAGCATCCTCATAGCTTGGGTGCATTTCTGGAGTGAGGAGAATCCAACTGTGCCGGTGCAATCCTTCTTGCAAATGAAATAGCTGTCGAACTCCCGGATGGCATTCACAATCCTGAGGAAGAGCTTCCGGCCCATCCGATAACGGCGCCGAAATATTTTCTCACCGTGCAGAGGAGCGTCGGCAAAGTAGTTGGCGTAGAGCATGCAATAGCCCTCCATCCGATGCCTCTGCTTGCTCTTGTGCCGGCTCGGCGCCGAGCCACCTCGCCGGGGCTTGTCGTTGTTCACGAACAGGCCGGCCAGCGAGGCGAGTATCATGAGGTGTTCCTCGTCGGCGGTGTCGGCCTCGGCTTCTTCCTCCAATAGAGCCGTGAACGCCTCCTCGTCGTCCGAGTCCATGGCCGGCGAGATGGTGTCCAGGCAAAATGCCAAACACCTTGTGGGCGCGGAGACCTTGTGGGCGTGGCGGTCCTGCCGGCGTGGCCGTTCAAGAACAGCGACGGGGGGCGGGGGGGTGGGGAAGCGAAATCCGGCGGGCGGGGGGATGAATCGGCGGTGAAAATGGCCTTCTAGCGGCGACGCAGTGGGCGTGAACAGGAGGCGAGAGGCGCCGGCGCCGGAATCGGCATGGTGGAGAGACGCGAGGGGGGCGGGTCGGGCGAGGAAAAAGGCGAGATTCGCCTGACAGTGGTGTCCCACACGCCGTTTTGTTTCCGCCGGAGCCCCCCAAGTGCCCCCCAGCGCGTTGGGTTCGGCCTGGGTTCGCCTGCCCAAAAAAGGGGTCCAACCGACGAAAAAGAGGATCCTGGGGCCGCGACTGGGCCGATGTTTCGGCGCCGGCGATAAAAAATGCGCCCGGGGGGGGGGGGGGCTGTTGGGAGCGCGGCTGGAGATGATCTTAGGTTCTTGGCGCTCCTTATTCTCCTCATATCGGTGTCTCACCCAAAACTTGAAAACTTCAATCACACAAAACTCAACAAAACTTCGTGAGATCCGTTAGTATAAGAAACATATTGCATACTTTAGGTTCTGTTATAAATTTATTAAAATTTTATAAATGCATAATAGGTACTGTATTCTAACTTCTCCATGGCTTATACCCCCCGATACAATCCATAGCATAATCAAAACAAACAACTATGCAAGCAAAAAACAGAATCTGTTTAAAACAGAACAGTCTGTAGCAATCTGTAGAGAACCTATACTTCTATAACTCTAAAAATTCTGAAAAAATAGGAAAACCTCGAAAATTTGTATAGATACACTGTGTAAAATTTCAGATCATTATCACGCTTGAGTAAAAAATTAAAATTCCTGTACTGGAGTCAAAAGTTTCTGTTTTGTTTCAGCATTGATTCTACCCATCTTGTGAGTCATCCCAAAGGCTTTACTTGGCACATTATTGAAATAAAAGACACAAAACTTGATTACTATAGTAGCTTAATCATGTGAACACTCAAAAACAGAAAGGATAAGTATTGGGTTGTCTCCCAACAAGCGCTTTTCCTTAAAGCCTTTTAGCTAGGCATGATGATACCAATGATGCTCACATAAGAATAGTAGATGAAGCATGCAAAAGAGCATCATGATCATTATTTTTATGGTACAGTGATATTTACAAGGAGATAATTATTTTTATGAGAAACTTTGATGAAAAATTCTACATTGTTTCCATGAGCATGAACACAAGTGTTCAAGGTCGACCGTCACTTCTTCAATGCATAACTTTCTAATCGCTTCTCTAAGTAAAAAAAATGTGTTTTTAGTTTCTCAATTTTTTATTTGTTTCACCCACAACTAAAGAAAGAAAACAAAATAACAGAAACAAAAGGAAAACAAAATCTACTTAGTGATTGAAGCAAACAAGCATACATGAAAATATTAACCCCACGCTATTGCTCCCCGGCAACGGCGCCAGAAAAGAGCTTGATAATCCCCAAGTGCAAGGAATCATCGTAGCACTTTCCAAAGATGGAAGTCATAAGTATGGAGTGTCGAACCCACAAGGAGCTAAAGGTAAGATCAAAATACTCTCAAGTCCTATCTGCCACTGATACGCCTCTACATACACTGAACGTTTGCTTCTATCTAGTAACGAGAAATAAAATTGTGTTGTGGGTATAAAGAGGATAGCTTTGCATGATATTGGAAAACAAAAATATGAAAATAGTTGATGCCTAAATAAATTTAGAATGTATTACAATATACTACAATTAGCGAGTGTGGAATAATGATAGTGTGGAGTGTGGAATCATCCTAGGCAATTGATAACAAGATCGGTAATCATTCTTGCAATTTTATATGAGGGAGAGGCATGAGCTAAGATACTTTCCGTACTTGGATCATATGAACTTATGATTGGATCTCTAGCAAGCATCCGCAACTATTAGAAATCATTAAGGTAAACCCAACCATGGCATTAAACATCAAGTCCCCTTTACTCCCATACGTAAAGAACCCCCTTACTCGGGTTTGTGTTTCAGTCACTCACCAACCCACTATAAGCGAATCATGGACATATTGCAAACCCTACAGCGAGAACTCCCTCATGTGTGCGCGGCACGAAGGGCGCCATAGGAAAGCACCAAAATAAAACATACACTCAAATCAATCAAGATCGTCAATCAACCCAAAGGACAACATAGATCTACTCAAACATCATAGGATGACAACACATCATTGATTAATAATATGTGGCATGAAACTCCAAGTTCAAGTAGGGGATTACAGTGGGGTGCGGGAGAGTGGACCGCCATAGATAGATGAGAGAAGGTGATGATGACGGTGATGATGATGAAGACGATCACTACGGCGATGGCTCCTCCGGCGGCACTCCGGCGCCGCCGGAAGAGAGGGAGAGAGAGTCTCCCCCCTTAGGCTTCCTCCTCCATGGCCCCTCCCCATCTAGGGAGAGGTTCTCCCTCTGGTCCTTGCCCGCCATGGCTCCCGGAGGGGCGAGAGCCCCTCCGACATAGGGTCTCTCTCTGTTTCTCTCCTGTTTTCACGACTGGTTTCTGACCCCTTCACCGTTTCTTAAATATCCGGAGATCCGTAACTCCAATCAGGCTGAAATTTTGAGGGGATTTTTATCACAAAAATATCTTTCTTGCGGCGAAAGGAGAGCCTCAACCAACCTAAGGTCATCGTCTTCTGTTGATTCCGACTCTCAAAAATCACATATATTCCAAAAAAAATCTCCATAAATTTTTATCGCGTTTGGATTTCGTTTGATATGGAATTTCTGCGAAACAAAAAAAATACAAAAAACAAGAACTAGCACTGGGCACTGGATAAGTAAGTTAGTCCCAAAAAATAATATAAAATATTGCCAAAAGTATATAAAAGTTGTAAAATATTGGCATGAATACTTCATAAATTATTGATACGTTGGAGACGTATCAATCACCATCTCATCTCAAACCCTAGTTCATCTCTTTTATTCAATCTTTGTCTCAAAACCTCAGATTGGTACGTCGGGGTTACTAGTAGTGTTGATTACATCTCGTAGTTGATGCTTGTTGGTTTACTTGGTGAAAGATATTATGTTCAGATCCTTAATCTCCATTATTAAACCTCTGATCTTGAACATGTTGATGATGTGTGAGTAGTTACTTTTGTTCCTGAGGACATGGGAGAAGTCGTGTTATAAGTAATCATGTGAAGTTGGTATTCGTTCGATATTTTGATGACGTGTATGTTGTTGCTTCTCTTAGTGGTGTCGTGTGAACGTTGACTACACAACACTTCACCATGTTATGGGCCTAAGGGAAGGCATTGTGGAGTAACAAGTAGATGATGGGTTGCGAGAGTGACAGAAGCTTAAACCTCAGTTTATGCGTTACTTCATAAGGGGCTGATTTGGATCCACACGTTTCATGCCATGGTTAGATTTATCTTAATCCTTCTTTCATAGTTGCGGATGCTTGCGAGAGGGGGTAATCATAAGTAGGTTGTTTTTTTCAAGTAAGAACAATACCTTAGCACTGGTCCACCCACATATCAAATTATCAAAGTAACGAACGTGAATCAACTCAACATGATGAACATGACTAGACAGTAATTCCCATGTGTCCTCGGGAGTGCTTGCTTAATATAAGAGTACTTTTAGGCCTGTCCTTTGCTATAAAAAGGATTGGGCTACCTTTTTGCACCCTTGTTACTATTTCTACTTGTCACTTGTTACGAATTAATTTGCTACAAAACTATTTATCACTGTTACTTGCAGCACTTGCAGAGAATACCTTACTGAAAACTGCTTATCACTTCCTTCTGCTCCTTGTTGGGTTCGACACTCTTACTTATCAAAAGGACAATGATTGATCCCCTATACTTGTGGGACTTCAAGACTCTTTTTTGGCGCCGTTGCCGGGGAGTGAAGCACCTCTGGTAAGTGGAACTTGGTAAGGAAACATTTTCGATACGTGCTGAAATTTACTGCTCCTTGTTACTATGGACGGTCACCCTTTGAGTAGCTTGTTCGGGGCATCTTCGCCTCGAATGGAAGTGGAAAAGGTTGCCTCTGAACCTACTGAACCTACTGAAAATAATTATTATGAGATTCCTTCGGGTATGGTAAGGAAACTGCTTGCTAATCCTTATGACGGTACAAATCATCCTGATTACCACTTGATATATGTAGATGACATTTGGAGATTGTTCAAGCTTGCAAGTTTATATGGAGACAAAGTTAAGAAGAATGTTTTCCCTTTATCTTTGGAGGGAAAATCATTAATGTGGTACAAGCTATTGGATGATATTGGATCATGAGACTAGAATCGCTTGAAGCTGGAATTTCATCAAAAGCTTTATCCTATGCATCTAGTTCATCGTGATCGGAACTTTATATATAATTGTTTGCCTCGTGAAGGAGAAATCATCGCTCAATCTTGGGGGAGGCTTAATGATGTCTACTACGCAAATTTATTCTTGTAGACTTTGTTGGGCCTCCAAGCGCAGAGTTTTGTAGGACAGTAGCAATTTTCCCTCAAGTGGATGACCTAAGGTTTATCAATCTGTGGGAGGTGTAGGATGAAGATGGTCTGTCTCAAACAACCCTGCAATCAAATACAAGAGATGGTGATAGGTGCACTAGTATAGGTGCACTAGTTTGGCGAAGAGATGGTGATACAAGTGCAATATGGAAGGTAGATACAGGTTTTTGTAATCTGAAAATATAAAAACAGCAAGGTAACAAGTGTAAAACAACGAGCAAAACGTTGTATAAATGTTTGGTAATAAGGCCTAGGGTTCATACTTTCACTAGTGCAATCTCCCAACAATGCTAACATAGTTAAATCATATGATCATCCCTCAATGTGCAACAAAGAATCACTCCAAAGTTCCTATCTAGTCAAGAACAATAAGATGAAATTGGCATAGGTAGTACAACCACCTCAAAGTTATTCTTTTTGATCAATATTTTGAGCTATTCCTATAAGTGTCACAAACAGCCCTAGAGTTTGTACTAAAATAACACCAATGACACATATCAATCCACCCTAATGTCACCTAGATACTCCAATGTCACCTCAGTATCAGTGGGTAAATTATACGACATGCATCAAACAAATTCATATCTATCATATTCAATCCAATACAAATAACTTCAAGGAGCACCCCAAGATTTCTATCGGAGAACGTAGGACAAGAAAGTGTATCAACCCCTATG
Organism: Elymus sibiricus; assembly: GCA_039707655.1. Taxonomy (NCBI): domain Eukaryota; kingdom Viridiplantae; phylum Streptophyta; class Magnoliopsida; order Poales; family Poaceae; genus Elymus; species Elymus sibiricus. Next base: position 185,303,572 of record CM077675.1, on the reverse strand, counting down.
CATAGATTACCCCAATGTCACCTCGGGAATCCCCAAGTTGAGTACCAAAACATACATCAAGTGAATCAATAGGACACCCCATTGTCACCACGTGTATCTACATGCAAGACATATATCAAGTGTTCTCAAATCCAATATTCAATCCAACATAACGAGATCTCAAAGGGAAAGATTCAATTGATCACAACAAGATAACAAGGGAAACACACCATATGATCCAACTATATTAACAAATCCCGTGATACATCAAGATCGTGCCATCTCAAGAACACGAGAGAGAGAGATTGAAGACATAGCTATTGGTACATACCCTCAGCCCCGAGGGTGAACTACTCCCTCCTCGTCATGGCCTCCGCCGGGATGATGAAGATGGCCACCGGATGATGATTTCCCTCTCCGGCAGGATACTGGAAAGGCTCCATATTGGTTTTGTGTTGATACAAAGACTTGTGGCGGTGGAACAGAGAGTCTCTCTTTATTTTTGGGGTTTCTGGGATTTATAGGATTTTTTAGTGTTGGAATCACGCGCAACGGAGCCACGTGGGCCCCAACACACATCAGGGCGCGACCTGGGGGGGCGCGCCCTGATGGCCTGTGTCCCACAGGTGGCTCCCCTCTGGTAGTTCTTCGCTCCAATATTTCTTATTTCCTCCAGAAAAAATCATCAAAAAAATTTGGGCGATTCCGAGAACTTCATTTTCTGCACAAAAACAACACCACGGTAATTCTGCTAAAAACAGCGTCAGTCCGGGTTAGTTCTAAATAAATCATATAAAGTGCATCAAAACCATATAAAAGTATTGTAAACATAGGCAAATATGGCATGAATACTTCATAAATTATCGATACGTTGGAGACGTATCAGCATCCCCAAGCTTAATTACTACTCGTCCTCGAGTAGGTAAATGATAAAAGAAGTAATTTATGAAATGTGAATGCTAGCATAATGTATAATATTGATCAAGGATAATTTCAGCCACTTTTCTAGCATCAAAACCAGCAAGTATTTCTCATAGAATTTCTCATATTCAAGTAGCAAAATATTCACATGTTAAAGTATAGACCATAAACTTTCTTGAAAACTAGCAAACTATGTTTTCAGTCATCAAACAATTACAATTCCTCTTATTTTCAGGAAGGGTCTATGTAAGAGCTTTGGTTTAGCAAATCCCACATACTCAACTATAATTTAGTCTTCCATGATTGCTGACACTCAAAGCTTATTTTTAGAACAAATAGTTTTAGTCAAACACATAGGAAGATAGGGGCTTAATGTTTCGCCTCCTAAGTTATTTATCTCGGGGATAATGTCAACAGATAATGAATCATGATCACCTATATTCAACTGGATATATGTGTCTGGATCTTTCCCCACCACATGATGCTTGACAACTAAAGAATTGAGGTTGGAATAAGAAGTTGACTCAACATGAAAAGTAAAAGATAAGCCCTTCGCAGAGGGAAGCAGGGATTTGCAGAGGTGCGAGAGCTCATTGTTTTAAAGCAGAGATGAATATGTAATTTTGAGTGGTATACTTTTCCTGTCAACGTCACAAGAGAGTTTGCAATATCTTCCATGCTAATCACATTATTGGCGGTTCCCAAACAAAATTGACATTTTACCATGGCTAGCCGAATACACGGGTAGCATCCAAACAATCAACTTTCTAGGGGGGAGTTCTTGTTTATTTATTTTTGTATTATGCAGGACTGGGCATCCTTTTTACCAGCCTCTCTCGTGCATTGACAAGTGAATAAACACTTATTCCAAGAATAACCCGCTTAGCATGGAAGATAATGACCGCTCCGTCACTCCATGAGCGGTACGAGCACATAAAACGGATGTTTATTTGAATGTTTAGAGGTGGCACATGCAAATTTACTTGGAATGGCAGTGTAATACCATATATAGGTAGGTATGGTGGACTCTCATGGAAGAAACTTGCCTCAAGGATTTGGATGCACAAGTAGTATTTCTACTTAGTACGAAGTTTTGGCTAGCAAAAGGTTCTAAACAAGCATCACATGTTAGATGATCCATGACAATATAACTTCTACGTGAATATAAACAAACATAACCATTACGTTGTCTTCCTTATCCAACATCAACTACTTGATCAAGTTTGAAAATAATTAATGGGGGTTCACAATCATAGAAGATGTCCAAGATAGTGTATTTATATATGAAACCTCTCTTCCTTCAATATTCTTTCATGAATTGTTTAAATGACCAATGCTATGTTTGCTAACTTCCAATAAATTTTACCGCTTATACTCCTAGTATGTGAAGTCACTACTCCCCATGGGACAAGAATATGAAGCATATATAATTTCACATTTAAGACATTTAATTCATTCAATGTTTACTCCCAGGATATAAGTGAAGCACAAGAGTAAATTTCGAACTACTCTCAAAATATATAAGTGAAGATCAATGAGTAGTCAAACAATAAAGTAGCTATGTGAGGACTCTCTCTATCTCTCAATAAATATTTTCAGATCTGGGTATTTTATTCAAGTAGCAAACAAAACAAAAATACACTCCAAGAAGAGCACGCATCATATGAACGAATAAAAATTTAGGCTCAACATAGGCTAACTGATAGTTAACGAAGAGAGGTGGGATGCGTAGCAACCCCAAGCTTAGATGCTTGAGACTTCTTGAAATATTTACTTGGGTTGCCTTGGGCATCCCCAATCTTGAGCTTTTGTATCTCATTTGATCCTCTCATATCCCGGTTTCACCTAGGTCTCAAAAACTTCATCCACACAAAACTTGGAAAGAACTCGTGAGATAGGTTAGTGCACATAAGAATAAATCAACACTTTATGTGCTGCAAAAAAAAGTTGCACAATAATTTTGAAACATTATCTACTGTATAATATCATTTCCAAAATTTATATCTACCAATATAAGTCATGAAAACCATCGGAGAAGTAGATAACAAAACTATGACAGCAATCTGTCTAAACAGGACAGTCTGTAGCAATTAATTTACAATGTGCACTTATGTATCTCTAAAAAATATAAAAATTTAGTAAATGATAAATAATTTATATGAAAATACTGTGTAAAAAGTTCAGAAACTTTCCACGTTCCAGTAAAATATGATAATTCAAACACTACAGCAAAAGTTTCTGTTTTTACACAGCACACATCAAACATGCAATTCAAACATCCTAAAAGGCAATTATTGAAATTTTTTATTGAAAAACAAGATTATAAATAACAATAACAGATAACACACACAAAAATGACACTCCAAGCAAAACTCATATTATGTGACGAATAAAAATATATCTCTAAGTAAGATATACCGATAGTGTTGAAGACGAAAGAGGGGATGCCTTCCGGGGCATCCCCAAGCTTAGCCGCTTGAGTCTTCCTTGGAGATTACCTTGGGGGTTCCTTGGGAATCCCCAAGCTTAGGTTCTTGTCACTCCTTATTCTCCTCATATCGGTGTCTCACCCAAAACTTGAAAACTTCAATCACACAAAACTTGACGGAACTTCGTGAGATGGGTTAGTACAATAAATAAAGATCATTCACTTAGGTACTGTCAAGAAAAGATTCATAATTGTTATCACATAATACCTACTGTATTCTATCATTCCCATAATTTATACCACTAAATATAAGCTATGGAAACACTAAAACAAGCAAACTATGCATGCAAAACAGAATCTGTCAAAAACAGAACAGTCTGTGAAGATATGCAGTATAACCATATTTCCCTGTCTCAAAAAATTCTGAAAAAATAGTAAAAGTCAGAGAATTTGCATATATAAACTGTGTAAAAATTTCAGAATTTTTAGACTCTCCAGTAAAATCATAGAAATTCTAGACTGGACGTAAAAGTTTCTGTTTTTGCATGGAATCAAATAACAAGTATCCACACTGTCCCAAAGGTTTTACTTGGCACTTTATTGAAATAAAATACACAAAACATGATTACTACAGTAGCTTAATCATGTGAACACACAAAAACAGAAAGTAAAAGTGTTGGTTTGTCTCCCAACAAGCGCTTTTCTTTAAAGCCTTTTAGCTAGGCATGATGATTACAATGATGCTCACATAAAAAGTAGTAATTGAAACATGCAAGAGAGCATCATGAATCTCATGACAAGCACTGTGATAAAACAATTTATGGGAGCAAGAATCAACTAGCATAGGAAGGCAAAACAAGCATATCTTCAAGATTTTCAACACATAGAAAGGAAACTTGATATTATTGCAATTCAGACAAGCATATGTTCCTCGCTCATAATAAATTTCAGTAGCATCATGAAGGAATTCAACAATATAACTAAGACATGAATCATTCTTTTCATGATGCACAAGCATAGAATTTTCATTACTCTCCACATAAGAAAACTCTTTTTCATCCATGGTAGTGGGAGCAAACTCAACAAAATAACTATCATGAGACACTTGATTGATATAACCACATTCAATATTAAAATCATGATGACAAGTTTCATGGTTACTATCACTCTTTATAGCATACATGGCATCATCATAATCATCATAGATAGGAGGCATGCCATCATCATAATAAATTTGCTCATCAAAACTTGGGGGACTAAAAATATCATCTTCATCAAACATAGCATCCCCAAGCTTGAGGCCTTGCATATCATTAGCATCATGAATATGAAGAGAATTCATACTATAAACATTGCAATCATGCTCATCATTAAAGGAATTATCATTAAGTATTTTCATAAATTCTTCCTCTACCAATTGAGCACAATTTTCCGAACCATCATTTTCACGAAAGACATTAAAAAGATGAAACAATTGAGGCAACCTGAATTCCATTTTTTGTAGTTTTCTTTTATAAAAAAAACTAGGGATAAACAAGAAACTAAAATATTTAATTGCAATATCTAAAGATATACCTTCAAGCACTCACCTCCCCGGCAACGGCGCTAGAAAATGGCTTGATGTCTACTACACAACTTTATTCTTGTAGACTTTGTTGGGCCTCCAAGCGTAGAGTTTTGTAGGACAGTAGCTATTTTCACTCAAGTGGATGACCTAAGGTTTATCAATCCGTGGGAGGTGTAGGATGAATATGTTCTCTCAAACAACCCTGCAATCAAATACAAGAAATCTCTTGTGTCTCCAACACACCCAATACAATGGCAAATTGTATAGGTGCACTAGTTCGGCGAAGAGATGGTGATAAAGTGAAATATGGAAAGTAGATATAGGTTTTTGTATCTGAAAATATAAAAACAACAAGGTAACAAGTGTAAAACAGCCAGCAAAACGTTGTATAAATTCTTGGTAATAAGGCCTAGGGTTCATGCTTTCACTAGTGCAATCTCCCAACAATGCTAACATAGTTGAATCATATGATCATCCCTCAACATGCAACAAAGAATCACTCCAAAGTTCCTATCTAGCGGCGAACAGTAAGATGAAATTGGCGTTGGTAGTACAACCACCTCAAAGTTATTCTTTCCGATCAATCTTTTGAGCTATTCCTATAAGTGTCACAAACAACCCTAGAGCTCGTACTAAAATAACACCAATGACACATATCAATCCACCCTAATGTCACCTAGGTACTCTAATGTCACCTCAAGTATCCATGGGTAAATTATACGACATGCATCAAACAATTTCAGATATATCATATTCAATCCAACACAAAGAACTTCAAGGAGCACCCCAAGATTTCTGTCAGAGAACGTAGGACAAGAACGTGTATGTACCCCTGTGCATAGATTACCCCAATGTCACCTCGGGAATCCGCAAGTTGAGTACCAAAACATACATCAAATGAATCAATAGAACACCCCATTGTCACGATGGGTATCCACATGCAAGACATATATCAAGTGTTCTCAAATCCAATATTCAATCCAACATAACAAGATCTCAAAGGGAAAGATTCAATTCATCACAACAAGATAACAAGGGAAACACACCATATGATCCAACTATATTAACAAAGCTCGTGATACATCAAGATCGTGCCATCTCAAGAACATGAGAGAGAGATTTAACACATAGCTACTGGTACATACCCTCAGCCCCGAGGGTGAACTACTCCCTCCTCGTCATGGCCTTTGCCGGGATGATGAAGATGGCCACCGGATGATGATTTCCCTCTCCGGCAGGGTACTAGAAAGGCTCCAGATTGGTTTTTCATCCATACAGAGAGTTGCGGTGGCAGAACGGAGTCTCTCTTTATTTCTGGGGTTTCTGAGATTTATAAGTTTTTTTAGCTTTGGAATCACGCGCAACGGAGCCATGTGAGCCCCAGCACACATCAGGGCGCGGCCTGGTCGGGGCGCGCCCTGATGGCTTGTGGCCCACAGGTGGCTCCCCTCCGGTAGTTCTTCACTCCAATATTGCTTATTTCCTCCAGAAAAAATCATCAAAAAGTTTCGCGCGATTCCGAGAACTTTCATTTTCTGCACAAAAACAACACCACGGTAATTCTGCTAAAAACAGCGTCATTCCGGGTTAGTTCTAAATAAATCATATAAAGTGCATCAAAACCATATAAAAGTATTGTAAACATAGGCAAATATGGCATGAATACTTCAGAAATTATCGATACGTTGGAGACGTATCACTTAAATCTATGATGCACACTTGCCCCAACCATGATCTCTCAAGAGAAATGATTATACAAAAAAATTATGCTCGGCTTTCCCATGATAATCAATTACTACTTGATTCTTCTTCTACTAGTTCCTACATGAAGAGGACTATTGAATTCAAATGGCATCTTCTGGAAAGAATTAAACGCAACTCTGAAGATTGGGAATTTGACAAAGGTAAAGAGTCAGGTATAAAGCTTAAGGTTGATTGTGTTTAATCTTTTATGGAAACTGATACTTTCCATGAGTTTAGCAATAAATATGGGCTTGACTCCGAGATAGTAGCTTCTTTGTGTGAATCATTTGCTACTCATGTTGATCTCCCTAAGGATAAGTGGTTTAAATATCATCCACCTATTGAAAAATCATTAGAGGAACCTGTTAAAGTTAAAGAGGAAACAATTGTTTATCATGTTGATCCAGTTGTGCCTACCGCTTACATTGAGAAACCTCCTTTTCCCATTAGGATTAAGGAACATGTTAAAGCTGCGACTGTGGTTAATAAAAGTTATATTAGAACACCTAAACCCTGTGAACAAATAAATGTTGAGCCTAATATTATTATGGTTAAAGATCTCCTAGCTGATAATTTTGATGGTCAGGTTATCTATTTCTGTGATGAAGCTACTAGAATTGCAAAACCCATTAGAAACAAGCAGGTTGAGCAAGATAAAAATAAACCAGTTACTCGCATGCCTATTGTTTTTGTTAAAATTGGAGATCATTGTTATCATGGCTTATGTGATAGGGGTGCTAGTGTTAGTGCTATATCTTTTACCTTATACCAAGAAATTATGAATGACATAGCACCCTCTGAGATTGAAGATATTGATGTCACTATTAAACTTGCAAACATAGACACCATTGCACCACTTGGGATTGTTAGAGATGTTGAGGTCTTGTGTAGAAAAGTAAAGTACCCTTCGGATTTCTTAGTACTTGGTTCACAACAAGATAGTTTTTGTCCCATCATATTTGGTAGACCTTTCTTGAATATTGATAATGCTGAAATTAATTGTGTTACTGCGCAAGTCAAGGTAAGGTTTGGTGATAAGTCTCATGAATTTAATTTCTCTAAGTTCGTCAGAAAACAATATGAAAAAGAATTTACCTAGTAAGGATGAAATAATTGGTATTGCTTCTATTGACGTGCCTCCTACTGATCCACTAGAACAATATTTGCTAGACCATGAGAATGATATGCATATGAATGAAAGAAATGAGATAGATGATATACTTCTTAGACAAACACATATGCTTAAACGCAACTTGTGTGTTGATATTTTAGGGGATCCTCCTTGATACGTCTCCAACGTATCTATAATTTTTGACCGTTCCATGCAATTATATTATCATTCTAGGATATTTTTTCGGTGTTTATTTATCAAAAAAAATTAGCACTAGCCTATTAACCGAGTGCCCAGTGCCAGTTGCTGTTTTCTTCGTGTTTTTGGTTTTTCAGGTTTACCATACCAAACGAAGTCCAATTGCCACGAAACTTTTTGGTGATTTTTTCCGGACCAAAATAAGACCTAGAAGCTTCGGGAGGGGGCCAGAGGCTGCACGAAAGGAGTAGAACGCAACTAGGCGCGACCAGGGGGGTAGGGAGCGCCTGGTTGCGTACTCCTCCCCTTGGCTGTCTCCTGGCGTACCTCTTCGCCCTATAAATTCACATTAATCCCAAAAACCTTAGGGAGGTCCTAAAACACTTTTTCCGCCGCTGCAAGTCCCTGTTCTGCCGTGTGCCCATCTGGAGCCCGTTTCCGATGCTCTACGGGAGGGGGATCGATCACGGAGGGCCTCTTCATCATCCTTGTTGCTCCCATGGTGATATGTGAGTAGTTCACCACAGACCTACGGGTCTGTGGTTAGTACCTATATGTCTATCTTTCTCTCTCTCTCTTGATCTTCAATACATTGATCATCGCATCTTCGCTTTGATCTATCCGATGTAACTCTTTTGTGCAGTGCGTTTGTTGGGATCCGATGAATTGTGGGTTTATGTTTCAGATTATTCATGAAAAGTATTTGAGTCAAACCTGATTATTATGATTCTTATTTGCATGATCATTATAGCTTCGTAAATCTCTCCGATCTATTGAAATGGTTTGGCCAACTAGATTGATATTTCTTCAGTGAGAGGGGTGCGTTGTAGTGGGTTCAATCTGGCAGTGCTCTATATCCCAGTGATAGAAAGGGACAAGACACGTCTTTGTATTGTTGCCACTAAGGATAGAACGATGGGGTTAGTTCATATTAATTGAATTCTCTTTGTCTACATCATGTCATCGTTCTCCAAGCATTATTCTGTTTGTCATGAACTTAATACGTAGAGAGGCAAGCATAGAAGCGCTCTTGAAATGGAGTAGTAGTAAAAGGTGCAGGCAGGAGTCGGCCTATTTGCTTATGTTGTTGATGTTGTTCTAGGGCAGAGAGTTGACAAGAAATTGACTGTTATTCATTATGCTAGTAAGACCCTAGACAATGCTCAAAAGAATTATGCTACCACTAAGAAGGAATTTTTAGTAGTTGTTTTTGCATGTGATAAGTTTTGGCCTTATATCGTTGATTCCAAAGTTACTATTCACGCCGATCATGCTGCTATTAAATACCTTATGGAAAAGAAAGATGCTAATCCTAGACTGGTTAGGTGGGTACTTGTACTTCAAGGATTTGACTTGCACATTGTTGACAGAAAGGGAGCTGAAAACCCCGTAGCAGATAATTTGTCTAGGATGGAAAATGTTCTTCATGACCCCACTGCCTATTGATGATAATTTTCCTGATGAGAAACTTGCAGTTATAAAATGCTTCCCATAGTACTCCTTGCTATGCAGATTATGCTAAATATATACCACCTAGTTTCACCTACCAACAAAACAAAAGGTTCTTTTATGATTTAAGACATTACTTTTGGGATGACCCACATCTTTATAAAGAAGGAGTAGATGGTGTTGTTAGACGTTGTGTACCTGAGAATGAACAAGGACATATCCTACGAAAGTGTCACTCTGAGGCCTATGGAGGGCACCATGCTGGTGATAGAACTACACACAAGGTATTACAATCCGGTTTCTATTGGCCTACTCTTTTCAAAGATGCTCGTAAGTATGTACATTCTTGTGATGAATGTCAAAGAATTGGTAACATTAGTAGACGCCAGGAAATGCCTATGAATTATTCACTTGCTATTGAACCATTTGATGTCTGGGGCTTTGATTATATGGGACCTTTTCCTTCCTCTAATGGGTATACTCATATTCTAGTTGCTGTTGATTACGTTGCTAAGTGGGTAGAAGCTATTCCAACTAGTAATGTTGATCATAACACTTCTATTAAAATGCTTAAAGATGTTATTTTCCCGAGGTTTGGAGTCCCTAGATATTTAATGACTCATGGTGGTTCACACTTTATTCATGGTGCTTTCCGTAAACTTCTAGCTAAATACGATGTTAACCATAGGATTGCATCACCTTATCATCCTCGGTCTAGGGGTCAAGTTGTGTTAAGCAATCGAGAAATAAAATTGATATTGCAAAAGGCTGTCAATAGATCTAGGAAGAATTGGTCTAAAAACTCGATGATGCTTTATGGGCTTATAGAACTGCTTATAAAAATCCTATGGGAATATCCCCATATAAAATGGTCTATGGAAAAGCATGTCATTTACCTCTTGAGTTAGAACATAAAGCTTGTTGGGCAATTAAAGAACTCAACTATGATTTCAAGCTTGCCGGTGAAAAGAGGTTATTTGATATTAGCTCGTTAGATGAGTGGAGGACACAAGCTTATGAAAATGCCAAATTGTTTAAAGAAAAAGTTAAAAGATGGCATGATAAGACAATCCAAAAACGGGAATTCAATGTAGGGGTCCTAGTGCTTTTGTACAATTCTCGTTTCAGGTTTTTTGCAGGTAAGCTTCTCTCCAAATGGGAAGGCCCTTATGTTGTCGAGGAGGTCTATCGCTCTGGTGCTATCAAGGTTTAGAACTTCGAAGGCAAAAACCCAAGAGTGGTAAATGTTGGAAATATGCCCTAGAGGTAATAATAAATTGGTTATTATCATATTTTCTTGTTCATGATAATCGTTTATTATCCATGCTATAATTGTATTGATCGGAAACTCAGATACATGTGTGGATACATAGACAACACTATGTCCCTAGTGAGCCTCCACTAGACTAGCTCGTTGATCAAAGATGGTCAAGGTGTCCTGACCATAGACATGAGTTGTCATTTGATAACGGGATCACATCATTAGCAGAATGATGCGATGGACAAGACCCAACCGTAAGCATAGAATTTGATCGTGTTAGTTTATTGCTACTGCTTTATCCATGTCAAGTATCTGTTCCTACGACCATGAGATCATGCAACTCCCTGACACCGGAGGAATGCCTTGTGTGTATCAACCGTCACAACGTAACTGGGTGACTATAAAGGTGCTCTGCAGGTATCTTCAAGGGTGTCTGTTGGGTTGGCGTGGATCGAGACTGGGATTTGTCACTCCGTATGACGAAGAGGTATTTCTGGGCCCACTCGGTAATACAGCATCACAAGAAGCTTGCAAGCAATGTGACTAAGGAGTTAGTCCCAGAATCTTCTATTACAGAACGAGTAAAGAGAGTTGTCGGTAACAAGATTGAACTAGGTATGGAGATACTGACGATCGAATCTCGGGCAAGTAACATACCGCTGGACAAAGGGATTTGCATACGGGATTGATTGAATCCTTGGCATCATGGTTCGACCGATAAAGATCTTCGTGGAATATGTGGGAACCAATATGGGCATCCAGGTCCCGCTATTGGTTATTGACCGGAGAGGTGTCTCGGTCATGTCCACATGATTCTTGAACCCGTAGGGTCCGCATGCTTAACGTTCGGTGATGATATAGTATTATTGGGTTATGTATGTTGGTGACCGAATGTTGTTCGGAGGCCCGGATGAGATCGCGGACATCACGAGGAGCTCCGGAATGGTCAGGAGGTAAAGATTTATATATGGGAAGTCATATTTTGGGTACCGGAAAAGTTTTGGGTTTTTCCGGTATTGTACCGGGAAGCTTCTAGAAGGTTCTGAAAACTTCCATAGGAGTACGGAAGTCCACCAAGGGTTCCACCACGTCCCAAAGGTTTGCATGAGCCGAGGGGAGGCGCCCTGGCCTTATTGGGCCAGGCGCACAAGTCCCTCAAGGCCCATGTGGCTTGGGAAAGGTGGAAAGTCCACCTGTGTATGGAAAGGGAGGGAATTGGACTAGGAGTCCAACTCCTCCCCCTTGGCTGCGCCCTAGGGATTGGAGGGGCTGATCTCCATGCCCCTCCACCTATATATAGAGGGGAGGGGGCGCCCCAAGAGGACACACCAAGCCCTTGGCGCCCCCCTCTCTCTCTGCCTAGATCATTTTCTCCTCCATTCGCGGTTTCGGTAGCGCTCGACGTAGCCCTACCGGGAATGCTCCACCACCATCTGCACCACGCCGTCGTGCTGGTTGAGAACCCATCTACTACTCCGCCTCGCTCGCTAGATCGAGGAGGCGGAGACGTCATCGAGTCGCATGTGTGTTGAACGCGGTGTCGTCGTTTTCTCACGACAGATGCCATGGGGTGGCTTATCGAGAGTGGTTGGGGCCGAAAGGACGCCGGCGGGCTCCGGAAACGGGATCGGGGACAGGCAGTGCGCGACACACGATGTACCCAGGTTCGGGGCCCTCCGAGGGAGGTAACAGCCCTAGTCCTGCTAGTCTGGTTGATGAACCAAGAGGGCTACAATGGTGCTCCTTGAGATCTTCGATGGAGGAGGAAGGAGGAGCTAGCTTGCTCCCTCTACCTTTCTGGTGTGTGAGTGTGTGAGTGTCCTAGGGAGAGAGTGAGGCTGCCCCTTGCATGAGGGGGTTCCAGGGTTTTTTTTGGCCAACCCCTGGCTTACAATATGCACAGATAATGTTGGGCAGGGACCCGGCTGGCAGTCTCCCTAGCCGGCCTGCCCCCCCCCTCGGCCGAGCAGTCTTGTCGTCTGTAGGGCCCGCAGGCTGCGTGGACCGTCGCACGTAGGGCCCGCCGGTTGCGGGGTCCCATCGAGGGCTGGGACCCGCCGACCAGTTGCTGCCATTGGTGCGTGCTTGTCACGTAGCGGTATGGGTTGCGCCGAGCGGCGTCGTCTTGCGGCAGCCGGCCACAGTCTTCGGTACGACCGGCCATACTGTAGCCATGCGGGGGCAGGTAATGGAGTGGTTGGAGGCATGCCGTTACTGTGCTGCCACGCCTAGTCGCAGTCGGCTGCGGTCAGCGGTACAGTCGCCTCCACTGTAGCCGTGTGCGTGCTGACCGGCGGCATGGCTGGTGGCATTGTGGCCGTACGGACCCTGGTCAGCGGTACCAGAGTCGCTGTAGCCTCGTCGTGTCGATGTGAAAGGCGCTGACCCACCGGCTGGCGGATCGCCTAGGAGCCGGATGGCTGGGGGCTCCGTACCGAGCCGGACCACGCTGTGCAGCCGGTCTTGGGGAGTCGGCCCACGGGGGCAGGCTGCACCGTGGTTGTTTTCAAAAAAGGAAGGCACCGGTCCGCTTGAGGCTACCCCGGGGTTATCCCCCCATCAGTAGTCCCCGAAGCCGGGGTTGACCTGCCGGTTTGCCACGGCGGGACACGCCGGCTTAAATCTTGCGTCAGGGTCCCCATGGGCGGAGCCGAGTCGATGGGCCGCCGAAGGCGGCCAGTCAAAGCAACCGGAGGGCAACCCCCCGGCGGCTCCGCGCGCACCGAGTCGCGGGCCCAAGGGCCGCCCCGCTGTAGGACCGAAAATATGTCTAGAGGGGGGGGGGGTGATTAGACTACTTGACCAAATAAAAATCTACTTTTTCCCAATTTTAAGTGTTGGCAGATTTTAGCATTCATAGCAAGTCAAGCACACCCTACACCAGAGCTGGCCAAACGGGCCGTGCTTTTTGGGCCGGCCCAAAAGCACGGCGGCCCGGCACGCTACGGGCCAGGCCCGGCACGCTTTAATCGGGCCGTGCCAGGCACGCGGCCCGCCCCGGGCCGTGCCTGTTCCTGAAGGCTGGGCAGGCGGGCCGGCACGGCACGGCCCGTTTAGCTTTTTTTATATTTTTTATATTTTTATATATATATATATAATAAAAAAAATAGCCCAGCAGGCCAAAATCGGCCCCAAAATCAGCCCAAAAGGCCCATAGTGTAGCAGGCCAGCGGGCCTAGCGTGCCGACGGGCCGGCCCGTATAGCTCCCGGGCCGTGCCTGGGCCGGAGGGGTCAGCACGTGGGCCGGCACGGCATGGCCCGTTTACTAAACGTGCCTGGGTGGGCCGTGCCGTGCCAGGCCCGTTTACGGCCGGGCCGGGCCGTGTCGTGCCGGGCCGGGCCGTTTGGCCAAGTTTGCCCTACACATGCATGTCTAAGAGTATAGCAGCGGAAAGTAACAACAAGCATGTATAGTAGAGGGTAGGAAGGGAGATCAAACGCAATTTGTAGACACGAAGATTTTTCCTGTGGTTCCGATAGGTGGTGCTATCGTACGTCCACGTTTATGGAGTCTTCAACCCACAAAGGGTAATGGTCGTGAGAGTCCACGGAGGGCTCCACCCATGAGGGTCCACGAAGTAGCAACCTTGACTATTCCATAACGGCTTCCGTCCACGAAGGACTAGCCTCACTATGGGTAGATCTTCACGAAGTAGGCGATCTCCTTGCCCGTACAAACTTCTTGGTTCAACTACACAACACGAAGTAGGAGGCTCCCAAGTGACACCTAACCAATCTTGGAGGCACCACCCTCCAAAAGGTAATAGGCTCGGCAATGTCGATGAACTCCTTGCTCTTATGCTTCAAGATGATAGACTCCTCAACACACAATCACTCTCTCACAGATTTGGCTATGGTGGAAGAGATTGATTCGGTTGAAAGCAACTTGGGGAGGCTAGAGATGAAGATTCATATGGATGGAGTGGAATAGCTTGATCTCAACACATGAGTTGGTGGCTCTCTCTCAGAAAATCAGTTGGTATGAGTGGGGATCTGTTCTGAGTGCTTCTCTTTCGAGTGGGTGGTGGTGGAGGGGTATATATAGGCATCTCCAAAAATCCAACCGTTACACCTAAAGTGACCAACTCGGTGACACCGATGTGTGAATCTCGGTGGTACCGAAGTGACCAAAAGGTGACAACTTTTGTTCTCGGTGAGACCCATATATAAAACTCGGTTGCACCGATTAGGTGACCAACGGTCAGATTGCGCAACTCGGTGACGCCGATCCAACTAACTCGGTGGTACCGATTTTGTGAATCGAGGTAACAGAAAGTTGGCAACCCAAACTCGGTAGCACCGAAGTGGAATCGGTTGCACCAATGTGCTAGGGTTTGGCATGGGTCTGTCTGAGTTTGGGAATCGGTGGCACCGAGTGGAAAGTGTTGGTTGCACCGATTTTGGATATTTGAGTTTGGACAGACTTTTGTGGAAGAGCTTGTGGGTGTTTTTGGTGACTATCACTTGTGCACGTATGAGCATTTTGTTCACCAACAGTACCTTACCCACTTTTAATAGTATTGGCTTTCCTATGGACTCAAAGTGATTTATCACAAAGTAAAATGTAGAGTCCTCTTGCTTGAAGCTTTGCCAATCTATTTCCTTGCATCTTGGGGTTATCCACAATCCTTTTGCCATCCCTATCATTGAACTTTTCCTGAAATATGCTTAGTAGAAACATTAGTTCAATGACATCTATGTTGTTATTAATTACCAAAACCACCAAGGGAGCAAATGTGCTTTCAATCTCCCCCTTTTTGGTAATTGATGACAACATATAGATCAAAGCTTCGACATATGATATAATCAATGAATATAATCGTCGCTTTGAGAAGTATGTGATAAGCAAGAGCTCCCCCTAAATTTGTGCATTATTTTAAATTTGCGTTTGAATGTAAATGCACAATCGATTAGGTACATAGGGCACTCTTTCATGTCACATACAACTTGGTGGTGTGCGAGAATAATAAGAATGAACATCATAGCACAACACAATCAAGCAAAGGTGAATGATCATCTCATAAGCATCATAATGATAGGAAATAGTAGCAACACACATTAAGCGTATGATCAAACACCAACAAAAGTTTAACACAAGCAACCAAAAGACCAAATGTTTTTGAAAAAGCGATAAAAACCAAACGCTCTCTCACTCGAAGCCTAAAGATCTATATACACTTCTCCCCCTTTGGCAACAAGTTACCAAAAAGTTCAAAGGTATATATCTAAGCGCTCTTCTGAGGCTGATCTCCTCCGGTAGTCGATGTAGGAGTCGAGAGAACTGCGTCGGCGAAGACCTCTGCTGATGTCATGGATGGAGTTGGAGTAGCAACGGGAGGTACTAGAGCTGATGGAGCTGAGGAGGCTATAGCAGGTGCTAATGAAGAAGGCCTCAAATGTGGAGCTGGCATTGTGGCTGATCTGGCCTGGGTAGTGAAGTGAGTGCCTGGCCTGAGAGGAGAGTCATCCTCATCATCTGAAGTGTCAGGACTGGGCACGCTGTCAACTTCCTTCTTGAGCTCATTCACTGTCTTTGTCAGCCCATCCACTTTGTCATTTAGGGTCTTGATCCTATTCTCAAAGATCCTCACAAGACTATTCTGATTCCCCAGTATGTCCTTGATGTCCTTCTGCATGCCCTAAATGGTAGAGATCAAGAAATCCATTTGCTTGTTCCTGGATCTAGGGACTTGAGCACTAGTGGCTGTAGCTGCCTCTGCCTCTGCCTGAGCTGCAGCTGATGTGGGATGATCTGGGTCCATCACCACAACGTTGTCCTCAAGATCTGGCTGTAGGGGCAAGCGGGGCCTGTCAAGAGCAAAAATGTGCTTCTCCAGCTTGGAGTTGATGAGCATCTGAATGTAGGGTGCATAGCAGCATGAGCGCTTCTGATCAGCAGCAACCCTCTTCACAGTCTCCACAATCAGATCCATCGCTCTGAATCTCTGATGCTGGTCAATAAGAAGCAGCAGGTTGATGTAGTAGCCTCGGATCATCTTCTCGTCTCCTGACTTAGGCATCAAAGTATGCCTCAGAATGGTGTTAATGGTACGGAGACCTGCCTGGAGGTAATAGATGGATCCTAGCTTATGAGACTGAAGATGTGCAGCAGGAATAGCATTGTACATGTCCTTCATGGCATTGTGGCTTGCCTTGGACTCAGAGTACACACAAACATCTCCATCTTCCACCTCTAGGACTCCTAAGTTGGTAGCCCATTTATCAACAGTGGATTCATATCTTGCTCCTTCAGTCATCCACACAATCCTACCATCTCCATAGAAGTGAGCAGTGGAGTAGAATTGCATGATCATCTCATCGTTCCATGCAGTGGATTCTTTGCCAACAAACTTGTCTAGGCCAATGAAGTGGAAGTTGTCTTGCACACTTTGGAAGTAGTCTTCATTCTCCTTGATATACTTCCAATCAACATATCTCATATCACTGACAGCTGGGCTCTTGTCAAGCAACACAGTCTCATAGAAATCATGTTGCTCCTTGGTATAGAACCTATAGTCCACATCTGTTTTCCTCCTCTGAGAGTAAGGATCAATGGCTCTCCATTCTCTCAGACCTGAATCTTTCTTCTTCTTCATGTCCTCAGCAACCAAGTGACTGGCATTGTGCTCTGGGAGGTGTGGTCTGAGCTTCATCAAGGCAGTCATGTCATCATCATCCTCAGCTTCCCTGAAAGTGGAGGTCTTGTTCTTGGAAGAAGCTGGGATCTCTCTGGAGAACCTCTTGGGTTTGTCAGCAGCAGCAGCCTTCTTTGGAGCAAATTTGGTGCTCTTGGAAGTGGTAGCCTTAGGCGTAGCATCTGCCATAAGCTTCTTCTTTTGCTTGGGAGGGACCTTTGCAGCTGGCTCTACCTCCTCCTCTGCAGCAGCTGCCTCCTCTGGATCCTCATACATAGAGGTAAGCCTGCCAACAACATAAACAATCCTCTTCCTGGATCTCTTCTTCTCACCAGCCTTCTTGGGCATAGATTTCCTGGGAGGCTCAATAGTCATGGTGCCCCTGGAGCTCTCAGGTGCTCTCACTGTCTCAGAACTAGCATATTCCTTTCTGATAGCCGTCTTCTTCTTGGAAGTAGTGGCAGCAGCAGTGTTCTTGGCAGACTTGTCCTTCTTTGACTTGGGAGGCACTTCATCAGGTATGAAGTCCTCATCTTCCTCATCAGAATTGAGCTTTCTCCTAGTCCTTGTAGCAGCCTTGGGCAAATCTGGAGAACTAGGCACATCATCAAAACTCTCTTCAGGGCTAGTGCCTGAGTCCATGTCCACACTCTGCTCTCTGAGATCATTCTGGCTGTCATCTGAAGCAGACATCTCTGACCCTGTGAATAGAGTTTAGAAGAGTGGAGAAGATGAGTCATCACAAAATGCAGACATTTCAAAAGATTGAACTAAGATTTCTCAAATTTTGCATTCTGCCAAATGTATGTCGGTACAACCGAGACAAAATTTTCGGACCCACCGAGACAAGCAACCTGCTTTCTAGAAACTTGGCACCATTTTCGGTCACACCGAAAATTAGTACTCGGTTCTACCGAGGTGTTCTCAGCTGGCCAGAAAAACCGAATCGGTGCTACCGATTCTTTTGCATCGGTTCTACCGAGATTCATGTGGCGGACGGCAAAACCTAAAAAATCGATCGTTCGCTATTCTACTGGAATTTCTAGAGGATAGGGAGGTTTGCAATCCGTGGATTATCGATAAAATTAACTCCAATGCGCAAGAATCGGACGGGGAGCGCAAGGAGGACCGGATCCATACCCTAGCTTGGTGAAGGATCCGCTAAGGCGACGACGGCGGCGAAGATTCCGTCGGCGGCGGCGATTCCCAATGGAGGAAACACACGTGGAGGCAAGGGTGACGACCAGGGGTCTGGAGCGGCAGCTTAGGGTTGGAAGCAAACGGGCTCTTGTCGTGTCCGCCAGAATATATACCCTTCACTGTCGGTGACACCGGTTCGAAATTTTTGGTGTCACCGAGTTTCTCAACTGTCAGCTGACAGGGAAACTCGGTGTAACCGAGAATAAGGAATCGGTGTTACCGAGATTGAAAATCCAGATCAACCCTAGGCATTCGGTGAGACCGAGAATTTTGGTTGGTTCTACCGAGATGCACTTGGGAGGTTTTAATGGTCAGTCCTTTGTCGATACGGAACTCCGAGTGCTCCTCACACAGAGGGATTGAAAAGTACTTGTTCAAATTTTGTGATGCAGCAAGAAAAGAATATGTGGTGAGAAAGCATAGATAGCTAGAGAGTGGTCCTAGGCATTCTTGTCCATCCAATTGGCAAAAGAAAAAACAAAAGTCAAATAGCAACAATTGAATGTCCTCGAATGGATAAATAAATGCAGACCAACATGCTCACACAATAAGATGTCAAATGAAATCATGGCAAACACGCACAAACATACTAACATCTATCAAGCATTTTGGCGATGACGGAGTCATCTATATATGAGTATATTGACTTAGGAGCCAAGTAAGAATACTTGATCATAGGTCATACTCATCATTTAAGCACAAGTGGGGTTACCACTTTTACATAAACCATTTAATGTTGTCACATACTACGAGATGCTTTAACTCAAGTCTTAGAGTAAAGCTCCCCCTTGATGTGACATCCCCCCATAGGAGGGATAAACTAACCTTGGGTTTTGTCGATGAAGACTTCATGTAGGTGAAGTAGTGGTGGATGCTCAAAGTGGATGAAGATCACCATGAGTTGGGAGCATCCTTGTTGTTTCCTTACTCTTCTCACCTACATGGGTTAGTCCCAACACACAAGAGACAAATACAAGGATATCTATGGACATGGAGTGCAAAGCATATGTGATGATGTCAATGGATTTGTTGATTATCTTGTCCCTTGCTTACCTTTGAGGGAATGTGTGACTCCTTGAACTATTGCATAGAGTTGATGTTGATTGCAACTAGTTCTTGCCAATAAAGAATGTGAGTGAATTTCATTGGCGGAGTCACCCCTCAAGAACTCTCTAGTTCTTCTTCTTGGGGACCCACATCAACTTGATGGGGATCCTTGGTGTTGAAGTAGACCTTGTAGAAGTTGATCTTGAAGTAGCCTTGGGAACCCACTCCACCAAAGCTTGGGATTCATCTTCATATGATTCAATGTCCTCTTGAAGCTTGTTCTTACCCTTGAGCTTGGGGTCTTGTGGTGGAAGGTCATCTTGAGCTTTTGTTCCCTTGGGGAGAGTATTTTCATACTTCTCCTTTTGAGGAACAAACTTGGGCTTGGGGTATTGACCTTCTTCCCATTCAACTCCATTAGCGTTGAAGTAGCCAATGCCATGGTTCTTCCGGTATCCTCCGTGCATGCGTACAATTTCCTCAAATTGTTTGCACCCGGCAAGACTCTTGTAGATACCTTTCTCTATAATTCCTTTCAACAAAGCATTTTCTTGCTCAAGAGTAACTTGGCTAAGAGAATCATCATTAGTGGAATCAATAGAACTACTAGAAGCAACATCATTAGGTTTGGCATTTTTATTGTTGCTACTAGATGAAGAACCTTTCTTGCCTTTGTTACTAGTTTGTCTAGATTTAACTTGTGGCATGAATGTCGACAAGAGTAATCGTTTGGCTAGATAAGATGAAGTCTTCTTTCGGAGATCGTCATTGATATCTTTGAGAAACTCATGCTCTTGCTCCAAGGTGAGCTTCTCGAAGCGTAGCTTCTCATGAGTCCTTACAAGCTCTCTATGATCTTCGAGAGTAGATTCATGGGCTAACTTAAGAGAGTTTAATTCTTTAGTTAGTTGTTCTATTTTCATCTTATCATCATCAAATGACTTATCTTGCCTAGCATGAGAATTATCAAGTTCATTTTGACTAACATCACTAGTTTCATCAAAGTGCAAGTCATCATCACAAAGCAAATCATCTTCATCACTATTGAAATCAAGATACTCGGGGTGTGATACCTTGGGGCCTTTAGCCATGAAGCAACTTCCACTCCCTTCATTTGGTGAATCAAATAGATCATAGTAGTTGGTAGTCACTAGTGCAAGTCCGGCAACACCTTCATCTTGACTATAGTCGGAGTTGGAGTGATAGCTTCTCTCGGAATTGTTGTCGGAGTCGGAGCCGGAAATCCATTCACCAACATGAGCTTGATGTCTTCTTCTTGTGTAGCTCTTGGTGTACTTGTCCTTCTTCTCCGAATCCCTACTTCTCCTTGAGGATCTTCGTTCATAACGATCATCTCTACTCCTTCTCTCTCTTTGAGGTGATTCATTCCTTGAGCTACGTCTTCTAGGTGATTCTTCTCTTCTTTGTAGGGAGCCGTGCACTCATTTGAGTAGTGTCCGGGCTTCCCACAATTGTAGCAGTTCTGGTCATGACTTGACGAACGCTTCTCTTCATATCTTGAGTTGGAGCTTCGTTCTTTGCCTCTATTCTTGTAGAACTTGTTGAATTTCTTGACCATGAGGCTTATCTCTTCATTGGTGACAATGTTGTCGCTTGAAGTTGCGGGAGCATCACTTGTGGCTTTGTAAGCACCACTAGACTTGTTGTGAAGCTCTTCTTTGTCTTTGAGTGTCATCTCATGACGGGGTTATTACCCCTAGGTAGGCCAAGACTGAGGGGTTCCAACCCCATCTGAAAAAACCATACGGCCAGCTAGCCCGCAGCCGACCGGCATACAGTCGGCTGGCCCACGGTCGGCTGTACCAAGGCCGGCTGGGTGGCTACCGGCAGGCCCACTGCCGGCTGGCTCACAGCCGGCTGGTCAGGGGCCGGCCGCCCAGCCCGTGGCCAGCCTACGACCGGCCGCCCTACGGCCGGCCCTTCCGATGACCACTAGACGTGCAGGCACCCGTCCCCTCCCACTGCGGCCAAGTACACTGCCGTCCACTCCATTACCTGCTCCGGCGTGGCTACAGCGACCGCTGACGCGCGGGCACGAGTGGCTACAGTCTGGGCGGTGGTACCACTGACCAGGACTGATCGAGACCCGGCGGGGCAACAGTGCCGCCACGCCGCCGTCCACACCACTACCTGCCCCGGCGTGGCTACAGGGCAGCCGGTCGTACCGCTGACTTCGGCCGGCGGGCGCAAGACGACGCCGTGCGGGGCGGCCCGTGTCGTGACAGGTAGGCGCGGGCCAATAGAAGAGCCGGCTGGCGGGCCCCAGTTGGCGATAGGACCGCGCAGCCGGCGGGCCCTATGGGCGACGAGACGGCGCTGCAGGTGGGCCCCCCGGCCGGCTGGAGAGGCTGCCAGACGGGTCCCCCCTTTAGTACCTTAGGAATACTGTAAGCTGGGGGGTTGGCCTATAAAACCCCCCGAAGGCCCCATGCATCGGGGAGGCAAGCATTAAGGGATTCCTCCCGTCTCACACTCTCACTCTCACGTAGCAAGGGAAAAGGAGCCGGCCGCTCCTTCTTCCTCCTCTAGACCCCAGCTCAAGGAGCACCATTGTAACATCACCCACCATCCAACTAGACGAGCAGGACTAGGGGTATTACCTCCCACGGAGGGCCCCGAACCTGGGTACATCGTGTGTCCCTCACCGCTTGTGCCTAATCCCCCTCCCGGAGCCCGCCGGCGTCCTTCGGCCCCAACCACTCTCGATAAGGCGCCCCATGGCATCTGCCGTGAGAAAACCACGATAGTTGGCGCCCACCGTGGGGCCCTCCGCGGCCCCGGCCGGAGTCACGCTCCGGGCGGGCCCCTTCGCCACCTCCCCCGACCGCCCCGCGTCCGGGCGGAACAGCACGCTCGTGGGGCTTGCTCTCGCGGGGAGGAACCCCGTTCCCGCTGGCCCTGCGGGCGATGCTGCCGGCCTCTCCGTCGAGCGGCTCGGCAGCGACCCTCTGTTCGACATTACCGACCTCACCGAGCGCATCGACAGGCTGAGTCTCGCCGACGAGCCAGTTTTCGACGAATACCCTAGCCAGGTACTCGACTGCCTCGGCCCGCCCTCATCCGTGGGCGCACTCGCCCGGGGCGAGGCCGGCGACTCCCGTGTCCGCGCGGGGCTAATGGCCACCGGCTCCTCCACGACCTCCGGCCGTGCCAGGGCGGAGGCGGACGCGGCCGCCGCGGCCGCTCGCGCTGGCACCTCCGACCCCCTCGGCTCCGTGCTTCGGGGCCTCAGCACCCACGTCGCGCCTATGACGAACCCAGCCACGGCTACGGCCGAGCTGAAGGCTGCTCGCCGGCTGCTGTTCGACGAGGCGACCGTGCTTACCACCACCAAGCGCCGAATGGAGTCCGCGCAACGCGAGTATAACTCCGCCTACGGCCTCACCCCCGCCGGCAACGAGCCCAGCCGGCGCGGCGATGTCCGCAACCCCGGCCGCATTGTCGCGGAGATCCTCGGCGGCAGGCTTCCCACCTACGATGCGCCGGCCGCCAACCTGAGGGCCGCCCACGGCGCCTACGCCGACCTCGCCGGTCTGGTGGGCGAAGAGCGAGAGCAACACGACCGACACATCCAAGACCTCATCGCCACCGCCAACGCCCAGCAGGCCTGGCTCGACGGCATCAACGCCGGCTCCGAAATTCCCGTCCCAGAGGGGGACGCTCCGCCTACTGCTGGCCTGCGCCGGCCAGTCCAGCAAGCATCTTCCCCTCGCGGCTCTGGCCGGCGGGGCGCTCGGTCTCACAATGGACGCACCCGGCTGCGAGACGAGCAGCCGGCCGTCAACAGCCGGCGCGACGACGCTCCGGCTGGCGGCAGCCGGCGCAGCCGGGACCATACCCCGCCCCCGCGGCGGGAACGTGCCCGCTCACCTGCCCCGACTATCCATCCCGAGCTCGCCGCTCGGCTCGGCCCGCGCGTCCCGCGGAGCGAGAATGATGCACGAACCCGCATTGACCGGCTAGCACAGTCGGCCCTCCTCGAGGAGGAGGGCTCGATTGGCCCGGCGTGTTTCGGCCCCCGGATCCACAACGAGCCGTTCCCGGCCGGCTTCACTCTCCCTCGCGACACCCCGAAGTACAACGGCACCGCCAAGCCGGAGGACTGGCTGATCGACTACACCACCGCAGTCGGCATCGCCAGGGGAAACAAACGCGTAGCCGTACGCTACACTCCCCTCTTGTTGACCGGCTCGGCCTGGACCTGGCTTAACAGCCTATCGGCCGGCGGCTTCAACACCTGGACGGACTTCGAGGAAGCGTTCGTCCGCAACTTCACCGGCACCTACAAGCGGCCCGGCCGGCCCCGCGAGCTGGCCATGTGTGTCCAGGGGCCGGAGGAGCGCCTCCGCGACTACCTCACACGCTGGACTGAGCTCCGCAACTCCTGCGAGGGGGTGCACGAGGTACAAGCCATCCAGTATTTTATCGAGGGTTGCCGCGACAGCACCCCCCCTCAAGCACAAGCTCTTGTGCTCCGAGCCGGCGACCCCGGCGGATCTGATGGCCAAGGCAGACAAATACGCCACGGCCGACTCAGCAATGCGGATGAAGGTCACCACGCCAGCCAAGCCAGCTCCGCCGCCTGCCGCGCCGCGGGCGGCTGCCGAGAACCGGCAGCAGCCGAAGAAAAAGCGCAAATCAGACCAGCCGGATCCCCACTACGGGAGCCGGCAGGTCGCCACCATCGAAGAGGAGCAGCCGGCTGCCCAGGGCTCCAGCCAGCGTCAGCGAACCGGCAAGGTCGCCTGGCAGCCCAAGCTCACCTTCGAGCAGATGCTCGACCTACCCTGCAAGCACCACTCTGGGGCCAAGCCGGCCACCCATACGCTCCGGCAGTGCAGCTTCTCCCAGCGGCTAGCCCGAGGCGAGGGCCTTTCAGCTCCTCCGCCTCCGGCTCCCCGCGTGCCGGTTCCGGCTCCGGCCCAGCCGCCTGCTCCGGCCCCGGCTGCCAACGACGGCCGCCTCCATGACCAGTTCCCTAACCAGGGCGGGTCCTACGTCGTCTTCACCAGCGAAGCAACCGACAAGCACAGCGTGCACCAGCGCCGGCACGAGGTGAACGCCACCGTCCCCTCGGTCCCCCAGTTCATGCATTGGTCCGAGAAGCCGGTCACCTGGAGACGGGCGGACCACCCGGCCGTGATGCCAAACCCGGGCAGCTACGCCCTCGTCCTTGATCCCACCATCGTCTCTGAGAGGCGCACCTGCCGTTTCTCGCGGGTGCTGATCGACGGGGGCAGCAGCATCAACATCCTCTATCGTGACACGATGCTCAAACTGGGGCTCAGGGAGAAAGACCTGCGGGCGAGCCGGACGGTTTTCCACGGCATCGTGCCGGGAAAGTCCTGCACCCCCATCAGCAAGATCGAGCTCGATGTCCTCTTCGGTGACCAGAGCCACTTCCGCAGTGAGCCGGTCTGGTTTGAGGTGGTGGACCTTGACAGTCCCTACCACGTGCTGCTGGGCCGGCCGGCCCTCGTCAAGTTCATGGCGATCCCCCACTATGCCTACCTCAAGCTCAAGATGCCGGGCTGCAAGGGCATCATCACCGTCGCCGGCGACTACAAGATGTCGATCGAGTGCGCACGCAACGGCAGCCGGCTGGCCGAGGCCCTGGAGATTGCGGAGGAGAGGCGGCAGCTCGACCGGCTCGTGGCTCACGCCTCCAACCAGCCGGCCGTGCCGGCTCCCCCGTCCCAGTCGGCCAGCGAGGCGTCGTTCCAGCCGTCCAAGGACACCAAGCAAGTGCCGCTCGACCCGGCCAACCCCAAGCAGTGCGTCACCATCGGCGCCAACCTCAGCAACAAATAGGAAAGCGAGCTCGTCGACTTCCTTCGTGAGAATCGGGACATCTTTGCATGGTCTCCCAAAGACATGCCGGGTGTTCCGAGGAAGTACGCCGAGCACAAACTTCATGTCCGGCCGGACGCGAAGCCGGTCAAGCAACCCCTATGTCGTTTCTCCGAGGAGAAGCGGCGTACTATAGGAGAGGAGATCGCCCGGCTTCTCGCAGCCGGTTTCATCATGGAAGTGTTCCACCCGGACTGGCTGGCCAACCCAGTCCTGGTGCTGAAGAAAAACAAGACCTGGCGCATGTGTATCGACTACACCTGCCTGAACAAGGCCTGTCCCAAGGACCCATTCGCCCTGCCCCGGATCGATCAAGTCATCGACTCCACGGCCACCTGCGACTTGCTGTCCTTCCTGGACGCCTATTCCGGCTACCACCAGATCAAGCTGGATCCAGCCGACCGGCTGAAGACCTCCTTCATCACCCCTTTTGGGGCCTACTGCTACATCACCATGTCCTTCGGCCTGAAGAACGCGGGCGCTACCTTCCAGCGCTGCATGCAGAAGTGTCTCCTGCCCCAGATCGGCAGGAACGTCCACGTCTACGTGGACGACATCGTCGTCAAGACCAAGAAGCATTTCAGCCTCCTCGACGATCTCCGGGAGACCTTCGCTAACTTGCGTGAATACAAGATCAAGCTGAACCCGGAGAAGTGTGTCTTCGGCGTGCCAGCCAGCCAGCTCCTGGGTTTCTTCGTGTCCGCCCGCGGCATCGAAGCTAACCCGAAGAAGATCAGGGCCATCGAGCGCATGCACAAGCCGGCCAAGCTCCGCGACGTCCAGAAGTTCACCGGCTGTCTTGCCTCGCTCAGCCGGTTCATCAGCCGGCTAGGCGAGAAGGCGCTGCCCCTCTACCAGCTCATGAGGAAGACACCCAAGTTCTAGTGGACCGACCAGGCAGACGAGGCATTCCACGATCTCAAGCGCGCGCTCTCTAGCGCTCCCGTCCTGGCGGCGCCGGCTGAGAAGGAGCCGATGCTCGCGTACATCGCGGCCACCACCCGTGTGATCAGCGTCGTGCTGGTGGTGGAGCGGCCAGAGGAGGGCAAAGCGCTGCCAGTCCAGCGCCCCATCTACTACCTCAGCGAGGTCCTCTCCGCCTCCAAGCATAACTACCCCCACTACCAGAAGATGTGCTACGGCATATACTTTGCCGCCAAGAAGGTTAAGCAGTATTTCCAGGAGCACACCATCACCGTGGTGAGCACGGCCCCGCTCGGCGAGATCATGAGCGGCCGGGACGCCACCGGCCGGATCGCCAAATGGGCCATCGCTCTCGCCGACCACGAGATTCAGTACGAGCCACGCACCACCATCAAGTCGCAGACGATGGCGGACTTCCTCGTCAACTGGGCCGAGACCCAGTTCGTGCCGCCTCCCCCAGACTCCACGCATTGGCGCATGCACTTCTTGTCGTCCCCGAAGGGGGACCAGCTCAAGTACGCGCTCCAGATCCTCTTCGCCGCCTCCAACAACGTGGCCGAGTACGAGGCACTCGTCCACGGCCTCCGGCTCGCCAAGGAGATCGGGATCCGGCGCATCCTCTGTTTTGGCGACTCCGACCTCATGGTGCAGCAGGTCTTTGGCGAATGGGACGCTAGGGATGCCAACATGGCCAGCTATCGCTTCCTTGTCCAGCAGCTCACCGGCTCCTTCGAGGGCTGTGAGTTCCACCATGTCCCCCGGGCGGAGAACGAGGCGGCCGATACGTTGGCAAAAATTAGCGCCACCCGGCAGGCCATCCCAGCCGGCGTCTCCCTCGAACGGCTACTCAAGCATTCGATCAAGCCTTCCCCCGAATCAGAGTCTATCTTCGTGTTGGCTGACGTCACCGGCTCTTCGCCAGCTCCGGCAGCTCCACCGGCACCGTCAACTCCGGCTGCTCTGCCGGCACCATCAGCTCCGGCGGCGATACCGACTCCGGCGGCTCCAGCATCCGGTGCCCCCGTGGTGGCTGGCTCCGGCTCCACGGCCGTCCTGACGGCGATCGCCACACCCCCCGCTGTCCCCGTCTCGGGGACTGGCGAGCCGGTCCCGGGGACTGACGGGCCGGACCCGGCGGCTCCGGCCGCCCCCGGCGCTCCACTCGAGCTCGAGCCGGCTCCTGTCTCGGCCCCCTCGTGGGCCCAGCCCATTCTGGCTTTCCTCTTGCGTGGCGAGCTCCCCCCTGACGAGGCCGCGGCAAGACAAATCCAGTGCCGGGCCCCGGCCTACAGCATCATCAACCGCGAGCTAGTTCATCGCAGCACCACCGGCGTGTTCCAGCGCTGCGTCGAGCCGGAGAAGGGGCAAGAAATCCTCCTCGACATCCACCAGGGCGAGTGCGGGCATCACGCCGCCTCTAGAACCCTGGTGGCCAAGGCATTCCGCCACGGCTTCTACTAGCCGACGGCCTTGGAAGAGGCGAAGCGGCTGGTCGATAAGTGCGAGGGATGCCAGCGCTTCAGCACACAGAGTCACCTGCCGGCAACAGCCCTCCAGACCATCCCACTCTCGTGGCCCTTTGCTGTCTGGGGGCTGGACATGGTAGGGCCCTTCAAGACCGCACGGGGCGGCATGACGCATCTGCTGGTGCCTGTCGACAAGTTCACCAAGTGGATCAAAGCCAGACCCATCAAGAAACTGGACGGCCCCACAGCCGTCCGGTTCATCAAGGATGTCACGGTCCGCTACGGCGTTCCCCACAGCATCATCACCAACAACGGCACGAATTTCGCCAAAGGCGCAATGGCGCGTTTTTGCTCCCAGGAGGACATCTGGCTCGACCTCGCGTCGGTGGCCCACCCATAGTCAAACGGCCAGGCGGAGAGGGCAAACCGCCTGATCCTAGCAGGCCTCAAGCCTCGGCTCGTGGCGCCCCTCGTGCGGTCGGCCGGCTGCGGGATCGATGAGCTGCCGGCTGTCCTCTGGAGCCTCAGGACCACGCCCAACCGGTCAACCGGCTACACCCCCTTCTTTCTCGTATACGGGTCCGAGGTGATCATCCCCACAGACATCGAGTTGGACTCACCTCGGGTCACCCTGTATATGGAGAAAGATGCAAAGGAGGCAAGAGAAGACGGTGTCGACCTACTCGAAGAAGCACGCGAGCTGGCCCTGAGCCGGACGGCCATCTACCAGCAGAAGCTCTGGCACTACCACAACAAGCGGATCCGGCCCCTCTCCTTCCGTGAGGGGGACCTAGTGCTCAGGCGGATCCAGCGGACCGCCGGCCAGCACAAGCTGTCCTCCCCATGGGAAGGCCCGTTCATTATCAGCAAGGCACTGCACAACAACGCCTACTACCTGATAGATGCCCAGAAGTCGCAGAAGCGCAAAAGAGACGCCTCCGGCGAGGAGACGGAGCGCCCCTGGAATGCGGCACTCCTTCGGCCGTTCTACTGCTAAGGAAGAAACCCGTGTATGTATGTATCTTCCCATCTGTTGGAACTTAATGAATGCAATGGGGGTTGATACGTCTCCAACGTATCTATAATTTATGAAGTATTCATGCCATGTTTAAAATAATTTTATATGATTTTGGTATGATTTTATTAGAACTAACCCGAACTGACGCTGTTTTCAGCAGAGCTACCGTGGTGTTGTTTTTGTGCAGAAATAAAAGTTCTCGGAATGGGATGAAAATTTACGGAGAATATTTTTGGAAAATATAAAAAATACTAGAACAAAAAGCTGGGCCAGGAAGTGACCGAGGAGGCCACAAGCCTGGGGGCGCCCCCCCCTAGGGCGCGCCCCCTGGCTTGTGGACTCCTCGGGCACCGCCCTGACGTGATTCCAACGCCAAGTACTCCTATAAATCGAGAAACCCTCAGAAAGAAACCTAGATCGGGAGTTCCGCCGCCGCAAGCCTCCAGAGCCACGAAAAACCAATCGGGAGCCCGTTCCAGCACCCTGCCGGAGGGGGAAACCATCACCGGAGGCCATCTTCATCATCCCGGCAGTCTCCATGATGAGGAGGGAGTAGTTCACCCTCGGGGCTGAGGGTATGTACCAGTAGCTATGTGTTTGATCTCTCTCTCTCTCTCGTGTTCTTGAGATGACACGATCTTGATGTACCGCGAGCTTTATTAATATAGATGAATCATATGGAGTTTTCCCCTCTCTATCTTCTTGCGATGAATTGAGTTTTCCCTTTGAAGTTTTCTTATCGGATTGAGTTTTTAAGGATTTGAGAACACTTGATGTATGTCTTGCGATGGGATATCCGTGGTGACAATGGGATGTTCTATTGATCCACTTGATGTATGTTTTGGTGATCAACTTGCGGGTTCCGTGACCTTGGGAATCTATGCATAGGGGTTGGCACATGTTTTCGTCTTGACTCTCCGGTAGAACTTTGGGGCACTCTTTGAAGTTCTTTGTGTTGGATTGAACATGATGAATCTGAAATTATGTGATGCATATCGTATAATCAAGCCCATGGGTACTCGTGGTGACATTGGAGTATCTAGGTGATATTAGGGTTTTGGTTGATGTGTATCTTAAGTTGTTATTTTAGTACGAACTCTAGGGCTGTTCGTAACACTTATAGGGATAGCTCATACGATTGATTGGAAAAGATAACTTTGAGGTGGTTTCGTACCCTACAATAATTTCTTCGTTTGTTCTCCGCTATTTGTGACTTTGGAGTGAACTCTTTGTCGCACGTGAGGGATTTACATATGATACAACTATGTCAGTATTGTTGAGAGAACTTGCACTAGTGAAAGTATGAACCCTAGGCCTTGTTTCTAAGCATTGCAATACCGTTTGTGCTCACTTTTATCATTAGTTACCTTGCTGTTTTTATATTTTCAAATTACAAAAACCTGTATCTACCATTCATATTACACTTGTATCACCATCTCTTCGCCGAACTAGTGCACCTATACAATTTGCCATTGTATTGGGTGTGTTGGGGACACAAGAGACTCTTTGTTATTTAGTTGCAGGGTTGTTTGTGAGAGACCATCTTCATCCTATGCCTCCCACGGATTGATAAACCTTAGGTCATCCACTTGAGGGAAATTTGCTACTGTCCTACAAAACTCTGCGCTTGGAGGCCCAACACGAGTCTACAAGAAGAAGGTTGCGTAGTAGACATCAAGCTCTTTTCTCGCGCCGTTGCCGGGGAGGTGAGTGCTTGAAGGTATATCTTTAGATCTTGCAATTAAATCTTTTAGTTTCTTGTTTTTCACTAGTTTGGTTTTATAAAAGAAAACTACAAAAAAATGGAGTTTAGGTTGCATCAATTGGTTCGTCTTTTTAATGTCTTTCGTGAAAATGATGGTTTGTAAAATTGTGCTCAATTGGTAGAGGAAGAATTTATGAAAATACTTAATGAGAGTTCCTTGAATGATGAGCATGATTGCAATATTGCTAGTATGAATTCTCTGAATATCCATGATGCTAATGATATGCAAAGCCACAAGCTTGGGGATGCTATGTTTGATGAAGATGATATTTTTAGTTCCCCAAGTTTTGATGATCAAATTTGTTATGATAATGACATGCCTACTATCTATGATGATTATGATGATGACATGTATGCTATAAAGAGTGATAGTAACCTTGAAACTTGTCATCATGATTTTAATATTCAAAGTGGTTATGTCAATCAAGTATCTCATGAGAGTTATTTTGTTGAGTTTGCTCCCACTATTATGAATGAGAAGAAAATTGCTTGTGTGGAGAGTGACAAATTTTCTATGCTTGTGGATCATGAAGATAATGCTTTATGTGATATTTATGTTGTGAAATTCCTTCATGATGTTACTGAAAATTATTATGAGGGAGGAACATATGCTTGTAGGAATTGCAATAATATCAAGTTTCCTCTCTATGTGTTCAAAGTTTTGAAGTTATGCTTGTTTTGCCTTCCTATGCTAGTTGATTCTTGCTCCCATAAATTATTTGCTGACAAAATCCCTATGCATAGGAAGTGGGTTATACTGAAATGTGCTAGTCATATGCTTCATGATGCTCTCTTGCATGTTTCAATTATTATTCCTATGGGAGCATCATTTAACTCATCATGCCTAGCTAAAAGGCTTTAAAGAAAAGCGCTTGTTGGGAGACAACCCAACACTTTTCCTTTCTGTTTTTGTGTGTCCACATGATTAAGCTACCGTATAATCATGTTTTATAGCTTTTGTTTCAATAAAGTGCCAAGTAAAGCCTTTGGGATAGTGTGGATGATAGTTGACTTGATTCTTTGCAAAAACAGAAACTTTTGCTCTCAGTCCAGGAATTTTTTAAATTCACTGGAACATGATTTTGATCTGAATTTTTGAAACACGATTTATATACAAATTTCCTAGATTTTCCTAATTTTTCAGAATTTTTAGAGACAGGGAAGTATGGTTACGCTACAGATCTTCACAGACTGTTCTGTTTTTGACAGATTCTGTTTTGCATGCATAGTTTACTTGTTTTACTGTTTCTATAGCTTATATTGAGTGATATAAATTATGGGAATGATATAATATAGTAGGTATCATGTGGGAACAATTATGAATCTTGTCTTGACAGTACCTAAGTGAATGATCTATCCTTATTATACTAACCCATCTCACAAAGTTCCGTTAAGTTTTGTGTGATTGAAGTTTTCAAGTTTTGGGTGAGACACCGATATGAGGAGAACAAGGAGTGACAAGAACATAAGCTTGGGGATGCCCAAGGCACCCCCAAGGTAATATCCAAGGAAGACTCAAGCGCCTAAGCTTGAGGATGCCCCGGAAGGCATCCCCTCTTTCGTCTTCAACACTATCGGTATATCTTACTTGGAGCTATATTTTTATTCGTCACATAATATAAGTTTTGCTTGGAGCGTCATTTTATTTTGTTGTTCTCTGTTAGGTGTTATTTATAATCTTGTTTTTCAATAAAAAGTTCCAAGAATTGCATTAGGATGCTTGCATTGCATGTTTTGATATGTGCTGTGTAAAAACAGAAACTTTTTCTGTCGTGTTTGAATTTTCATATTTTAATGGAACGTGGAAAGTTCCTGAAATTTTTACACAGTGTTTTCATATAAATTATTTAGCATTTCCTAAATTTTCATAATTTTTTGAGTTACAGAAGTACACTGTTTTCATAAATTTCTACAGACTGTTCTGTTTGGACAGATTGCTGTCATAGTTTCGTTATCTACTTATCCTATAGTTTCCATAGCCTATATTGGTAGATATAAATTGTGGAAATGATATTAAATAGTATATGAAAATTATTATGCAACTTGTCTTGGCAGTACATGAAGTGTGGATTTATTATTATGTGTACTAACCTATCTCACGAGTTCTTTTCAAGTTTTGTGTGGAATATGTTTTTGAGAATAGGTGAAACCATGATATGAGAGGACTGAACGAGATACAAAAGCTCAAGCTTGGGGATTCCCAAGGCACCCCAAGTAAATATTTCAAGAAGTCTCAAGCATCTAAGCTTGGGGATGCTACGCATCCCATCTCTCTTCGTCAACTATCGGTTAGCCTATGTTGAGCCTAAATTTTTATTCGTTCACATTATGCGTGCTATTCTTGGAGTTCTATTTTTGTTTAGTTTGCTGTTTGAATAAAATACTCAGATCTGAAAATATTTATTGAGAGAGAGAGAGTCCTCACATAGCTACTTAATTGTTTGACTACTCATTGATCTTCACTTATATCTTTTGAGAGTAGCTTGTCATTTCCTCTCATGCTTCACTTATACCTTTTTGAGGGATGAAATCTTTATGCTCATGTGCTTCATTTAAAATTGTTTGAGCTTGTCAAAAAAAAGCAATGGCAATATATGAAACTAGTCCCAAAGTGATAGATATCCAAGGAGGATATAATAAAAACTTTCATGAAGATCATGGGACAAATTAAACTTGATTCTTTGTAATAGTTTTGAAACATGATGATAGTAATATGTGAGTCATGTTAGTGAGTAATTATGCTTTAGTAGGAATATTGGTGTTAAGGTTTGTGATTCCCTATGCAAGTACGAAAGTCAATAGTTATGCAATGAAGTTACATCCTACTTGTGGTGCATTATTCGGTGTTAGTTATGTTCAATGCTCACTTATGTGAATTTTCGTTTCTTGGTTTGGTTGCTTCCCAATCTATTTGCTAGCCTCCATTTGTACCAAGTAGAAATACTACTTGTGCATCCAAAATCCTTAAACCAAGTTTTGCCTTATGAGTCCACCATACCTACCTATATGCGGTATTTCCATGTCGTTCCAAGCAAATTTGTATGTGCCATCTCTAAATTTTCAAAATAAATTTTCTCTTTTGTGTGCCCGTACCGCTCATGAAACGGTGGGAAGTATCCAATATTTTTCCATGCTAGGTGTGTTATTCTCACGATATGTGTTGATTCACTATCATTCACGAGAAAGTGGCTGGTATTCGGGATGCCCAGTTCCATGCTCAAAATTCAAATCAAAATATAATGAAACAAAACTCCCCCAGGATTGTTGTTTGTATGGATGGTACCCGTGAATTCGGCTTGCCGTGGAGTGTGATTGATTGGTGGAGGGGGAGTAAAAACTTTACCATTCTGTTTGGGAACTGCCTATAATGTATCTAGCATGGAAAGTATTGTGAGCTACTTTGTTGTTTTCGTTGACAGGAAAAGCATGCCACTCAAAATATTTTTCTCTCTCAATTTAAACCTTGAGCTCTTGCACCTCTACAAATCCCTACTTCCCTCTGCGAAGGGCCTATCTATTTACTTTATGCAATTTTTATTTTTGCTTTGAATCTCCATCTTCTCTTATAAGCACCAACTAGGGGGCACTATGATCGTACTTGAGCATTGGGCATAGCTAATATTTGAGTGTGTTTCATGAATGGATCAATGATTGAGCATGATGGGCTAGGGATAACTTTCTTTAGTGTTAATATTTTGAAAGACATGGTTGCTTGTTGACATGCTTGAGTATTGAAGTCATTATGTTAAAACTAGACTATTGCTTTGAATCTTTTACAAGTCCAAATGTCCATGCTATACAAAGAAGAAAAGAATATGATGAACATGTTAGGTATCATTTACCTACTCGAGGACGAGCAGGAATTAAGCTTGGGGATGCTGATACGTCTCCAACGTATCTATAATTTATGAAGTATTCATGCCATGTTTACAATAATTTTATATGATTTTGGTATGATTTTATTAGAACTAACCCGGACTGACGTTGTTTTCAGCAGAGCTACCGTGGTGTTGTTTTTGTGCAGAAATAAAAGTTCTCGGAATATGATGAAAATTTACGGAGAATATTTTTGGAAAATATAAAAAATACTGGAGCAAAAAGATACCGGAGAGGAGTCCCGAGGAGGTCACAAGCCTAGGGGGCGCCCCCCCCCCCTAGGGCTCGCCCCCTGGCTTGTGGGTCCCTCGAGCACCCCCCTGACGTGATTCCAACGCCAAATATTCCTATAAATACATAAACCCCTGTGGCCACGAAAAACCAATCGGGAGCCCGTTCCGGCATCCTGCCAGAGGGGGAAACCATCATCGGAGGCCATCTTCATCATCCCGGCGGTCTCCATGACGAGGAGGGAGTAATTCACCCTCGGGGCTGAGGGTATGTACCAATAGCTATGTGTTTGATCTCTCTCTCTCGTGTTCTTGAGATGACACGATCTTGATGTACCGTGAGCTTTATTAATATAGATGAATCATATGGAGTTTTCCCCTCTCTATCTTCTTGTGATGAATTGAGTTTTCCCTTTTAAGTTTTCTTATCGGATTGAGTTTTTAAGGATTTGAGAACACTTGATGTATGTATTGCGATGAGATATCCGTGGTGACAATGGGATGTTCTATTGATCCACTTGATGTATGTTTTGGTGATCAGCTTGCGGGTTCCGTGACCTTGGGAATCTATGCATAGGGGTTGGCGCATGTTTTCGTCTTGACTCTCCGGTAGAAACTTTGGGGCACTCTTTGAAGTTCTTTGTGTTGGATTGAACATGATGAATCTGAAATTATGTGATGCATATCGTATAATCAAGCCCATGGGTACTCGTGGTGACATTGGAGTATCTAGGTGACATTAGGGTTTTGGTTAATGTGTATCTTAAGGTGTTATTTTAGTCCGAACTCTAGGGCTGTTCGTGACACTTATAGGGATAGCTCATACGATTGATCGGAAAAGATAACTTTGAGGTGGTTTCGTACCCTACAATAATTTCTTCGTTTGTTCTCCGCTATTTGTGACTTTGGATTGAAGTCTTTGTCGCACGTGAGGGATTTAAATATGATTCAACTATGTCAGTATTGTTGAGAGAACTTGCACTAGTGAAAGTATGAACCCTAGGCCTTGTTTCTAAGCATTGCAATACCGTTTGTGCTCACTTTTATCATTAGTTACCTTGCTGTTTTTATATTTTCAGATTACAAAAACCTATATCTACCATCCATATTACACTTGTATCACCATCTCTTCGCCGAACTAGTGCACCTATACAATTTACCATTGTATTGGGTGTGTTGGGGACACAAGAGACTCTTTGTTATTTGGTTGCAGGGTTGTTTGAGAGAGACCATCTTCATCCTACGCCTCCCACGGATTGATAAACCTTAGGTCATCCACTTGAGGGAAATTTGCTACAGTCCTACAAAACTCTGCGCTTGGAGGCCCAACACGAGTCTACAAGAAGAAGGTTGCGTAGTAGACATCAGGGGCCCCAAGCCGGCACTTGGGGCACGCCCCTTTTCAATTCCATCAAAGGCTTGTCATTTTTAAGCAAGGCACCCGGGTCCGGCTCCCTGGCCCGGGGGCTCGCCGGCTCTTCTCCGAGGCGGACAAGTAGCGTGGGCAAGCAACCCTTCCCTACCCCCCTACCCAGCCACAGACCGGCGCCCGGCTGTCCGGCTGGAAGAACCATGGGGTAGGAAGGTACTTACCACGCGAACACCGCCTGAAGAGTAGCAGCCGGATAGGTCCAACCGGACCGTATTACCTCTAGAAACCAGCCTCTGCCGGGTCGCCTGTCAGGACCGGTTTTCCAGGATATTAATTCCTAGTAAATGGCCCTTTTGCTCACCAGCCCCAGGATTACTGTTAGCTGATGAGACACAATCTTGATACAGAAATTCCAAGCAAAATACAAAAATATGACGTACAAGACCATTCTGGTCTATGAGTACAACAAAAGGTTTCTAGTGGTTGATGGCGGAAGAGGTTTTGCGGATCGTCAGCGTCTATGGGACTCCATTTCCCACAGGAACATTTGACCTGGTTAATTCCTATCTTCGTGTATCAGCTATCTTCGATGCCTAGGTTCCGGGCTGTCGTCGTTGCGCTCCTCTCCAAGCAAGAAATCTGGCCAAGACAATAGCCAGGGACAAGCCAGTGAGTTTTTTGAATGTACTCGCAAACATCATGAAAACAGGTATAATATAACAGATGATAATCACGCACTGAAGTAATCCATGATCACTTAGTAAGTCACCAAATAAAATTCATGACGCACGCAAGCAGGTCATCTAAATTAAACATGAATAGCAATCAGAGAATAAAAAATAAAGTAAACCGATCGGGTGTCTGAAGCGACGCCTCGAAAGGATAATAATATGAAGCATGCCTCAGTCGGGCGTCTGAGCGACGCCACATAAAGGGCTTATAAAGAAAATAAATAACAAGCATGCCACAGTCGGGCGTCTGAGCGACGCCACGTAAAGGGCTTATAAGTAAAAATAAATAATCAGCATGCCACAGTCGGGCGTCTGAGCGACGCCACATAAAGGGCTTATAAGGAAAATAAATAACAAGCATGCCACAGTCGGGCATCTGAGCGACGCCACATAAAGGGCTTATAAGGAAAATAAATAACAAGCATGCCACAGTCGGGCGTCTGAGCAACGCCACATAAAGGGCTTATAAAGAAAATAAATAACAAACGTGCCACAGTCGGGCGTCTCAGCGACGCCACAGAAAGGGCTTATATGATAAAGCAAACAGCATGCATGCCACTGTCGGGCGTCTGTGCGACGCCACATAAAGGGCTTATATAAGAATAATCACAAAGAGTATCCAGGAGGTAGAACCATCCCAGGGATACTCAATAATTCAAATAATAAAAATGGTTAGTCCACAATAATAATAGTCATAATCATCATTTGTAACACGTCATGATCAATGTTCCGGTTTAGAAGTTTTTCCTCCGAAGACCGACACTAAGACCGACACTTGACCCATCCCAGACTGTAGTCCTTAACCGCGGACACGGCTATACGAATAGATATAAACTCTGCAGAGGGTGTACTCTTTACCCACGAGTAACGGATTCCTTTAGTCCACCGGGACTAATTCCGCTTACGGTCTTTGAATTGTAAACACACCTGACCCGCACACACCAGCTTAACTTACCGGTGCCTGGAATCACCCACGACACTCGTTAAGCAAAACTCTAAGTGGGGAGGCTCCAACCTCGATTAGCATGGGATCACAAAATTTATATTGCGCGCAAAACAGGGGAGCTACCCCCTCGGTCCCAACCGGAAACACCCATGCCCCCGGACCAAGTGACATGCCTACCAGGGGCCACTGGTATCTTCCACTATGGCCTCTCTGTACGGTGTGTGCTAAGAAAGGGG
Source organism: Elymus sibiricus (assembly GCA_039707655.1). Classification (NCBI taxonomy): domain Eukaryota; kingdom Viridiplantae; phylum Streptophyta; class Magnoliopsida; order Poales; family Poaceae; genus Elymus; species Elymus sibiricus. The sequence continues at coordinate 185,265,597 of CM077675.1, read as the reverse complement.
TTGACAACTTACTGAACCGTACCCTACCTGCAGCAGGGACGAGTGGTAGCACGAAACAAGTATGGGGGTTACTGGCACAAGACTCGATCTACGGTCGACTCAGGAGGTTTAAGTGTTTCCTGCATGATTAGCATAACAAATATATTCCACACCAACAGACAGAATCACCACTCATCATACCTCACCATGCCCTACTGAATATACTCGTCTCAACGAAATATCAGTATCAAGCTCGTGTCTACCCAAGACAGAGACTTTTCCGGATTCCTTCCGGTAGGCATGAAAGGCATACGAGGGTGGATACTATCACAAGCATATCAATTCCAACAGCAAGGAAGCTTCATCATGCACTCATGAGCATGATCATATCTTCACATGAAATAACACTTACTTCAAGTCAATATGGAATGATGTTTTCCTTATCACATCAAACAACACACAACATCTATTATACCAAGGTTCAGAATGCTTGCCTTCCATGTGAAGGTAGGTGATGAGCACTCCAAAACTTTTGAAAGTTTTTGTCTCTCTCCATTTCCTATTTTGAAAAGTATTTGAATCAACACGCAATTCAAAATAGTGCAAAAAGTTGTCTTGGAAAATTTTCAAATAAATATGAAAATAAACTAGATGGAATTTGAGAAACACCAGAAAAAGAATCAGGTCCATTGGAGTTATATTTTAAAAGTTATAGCCAGTCAAAGTCTGGTCAAAACTCTGTTTTTAAATAAAACAGAAAAAGAAAACGATTCGGGCCGAATACGCTTTAGGGCAGAGGGAAACGTACTTTGGGTTTTACGCTTTCACTTAAGCCAGCGCGGGCCGTCGCTGTGTCGCTGACCGTGGGTCCATCGGGCCCACTGGTCAGGTTTGACCAGTCGCCCGCGCCTCCTCCTTCCTTCGGCCGAGCGGAGGCGGGGCTCCGGTGACCATTGCCGGCGATTGGCGACCCCCCACGGGGCTCTGACGGCGGGAACGGGTTCGCCGCACTAGGACGATCCTCCCGGAGGTCGAGAGGGTCACGGGGGCGAAGGGGGTCGCCGGCGGCGAGCTCTGCGGCGGACGGTGCCTTCGGGAACAAATGGGTCTCGGCCTACGGTGGTTCCCGACTTATTTAGAGTGGTGGGGAGGCTTTGCGAGGTCAAGAGAGGACTAGGGACAGCGAACGGGGCTATCAGGGCTTTGGCTACGGAGTATTTTACCGGAGCGCAGCGGCGGCCGTACTTGCCGGAGGTGGGGAAGAGGGCTGCTCCAGACCAATTAAAGAAAGGGGGGCTTCCTAAGGTAGTTCAGGGGTGGATGCGATCGCTAGGCGCGCTCGGGGGCTCCTTTTATAGTCGGAGTATGGCGGTTCCGCGGCTGCGGATAAGAATGCCGGCGAACCGCCGCTCTGTTGCTAGCAGGGCGACGTGGCGGCGACAGAAGCTAGAGGATGAGCCCATGGATGAGATCGGCCTGTTCCTTGGACAGCTGGGGTGCTGGGGTGGCTTGGGCGGTGCTGCTGCAGTGGGGGCCGGCCGCTGCCGGCGGCATGCTACCAAGAATGGCTCTGACGGCGGCGCTGCGAGGCACCAGGGGTGGCTTGGATGGTTCTGACGAGCGGATGAGGACGGGGCGTGGCCCTGCGGACGCGTAAAGGCCAGGGGCGGGATTAGGCGAACGCGGCGGCTCGGTTGCGCGCGCGTGCAAAACGTGCGCTCTGGGCGCGCCCAGAGCACGCACGCCATGTGCTCGGCGAATTGCCAAGGCATGCCAGGAGGCTCTAATGCACATGAGGTTTAGCAAGGTGGGGTTATAGGCCAAGGTAGAGCTATGTGACATGCTGGTTTTGTCTTTGTGGTAAGCTCATAATGTAAACCTATTTCCATGCCAATTTTGTTCATGAACACAAGGTGCTCGACAGAATGCCATGGGCATCAAGGCAACTCTTCTGGTGGTCAAAATCTCCAGGTTGGGGTCTCTTTAGGTGTAGGTGATGATGACAAAGTTATATAGAGAAAACCAGAAACTTGCTAGTGTAAGTTTTGCAAAACTCCAGTTCTGGACAGAAAATAAAAGTCATTATTGCATGTGCTAAAAATCTTCTAATGGGTCTGATCTCCTGGAATTAAGGGTTTGGTAGGGTGGACTACAAGCAGGAAAAAATCCCAAGGGCATTAGAGCAAAACAAAATAGGGTTGTAGTACAAACTCCCAAACTGGACCAGAATGAAGATGAGGATGGTTTGCTCAAAATTTCCAAAACACAAGGCTCTTCCTTTGCATAAATGTGATGTAGGAACCTCACATGTCTTCTACAAATTTTTGTAGAATTTTTAAATGAAGTTATCCAATGGTTGTAGTGCAAATGGGGCTCTAAAAATTATGAGAAACCATTTTAAAGGAAATAAAGCTTAGAAGAATAATTATAAAAATATTTCCCCTGATCATAAAATAAAAAGAAATGTTCTTGAGAAGGTATTCAAGTCCAACAATATTTTTGAAAGGTTTCTATTTGGAGGGAAAACTCCACAATTCAGAAGAAAGGAGTGATTCTGAAATCAATAGATGACCCAGAAAATAAAAATTTAAATTTCCTGGCAAAATTTTAATTAATAAAACATGGTTAAATTTTTGGGGTGTTACAACACTACCCCCCTTAAGAAAAATCTCGTCCTCGAGATTTGCTAAGGACGGTTTTAAAAAATATTACTTCTGCTATCATGCAATAATAACTCGAAAATTAAATATCCTGCTCACGCGATATGACGAGGCTACAGTGAGTGGACAGATAATTGGTGAACTACAGTGGGGTACTGGCGCTGCGTGGAAAAAAATCTATGGTTGGGGAAACCGAGAGATTTCCACCTATGGCTACGGTAAATTTAGAATTAATTTCTAAATTTACAAATTACGCTGGTCGTACCCGAGTGCACAGTGCTTTCTCTGGCTGACAGGTGGACCCGGGGCCCACTGTCAGTCTCTTCTTCTACCTCTGGCTTTCCTTTCTTCCTCTCTCTCGCGCTATCCCGCGCTTTCTCCACCGGCGGTGTCTAGCGCGTAGGGCATCTAGGCCGTACCGTGGTAGTGCGCGGCGTGCTAGCTGCCGGTGCAGCGTGCACTCACCTCGCGGGCCAGTGCGCTGTCGACACTGCTCGCGGATTCGCCTCCGAACACCGGCGATCGAGCGACGAGCGGCGCTGGTGGACTTCGTTCACCGTACACCGATCTCGACCTATAAAACGACCGCGGTGCTTCTCTCTTCTTCCTCACACCTGGCCTCGTTTCTTCTTCTTCTTCCTTTTTCCTCCATTTCTGTTTGCAGGAGCTTGAGACGAGGCTCTAATGGCGGAGGTGATGCCGGACTGGTACACGATCCTGATGTGCGGAGGGTTGGCGGCAGTGCTGGGGTTCTCCGTGCTCTTGTGCGCGATGATCCACGATGATCGTCGTGATGCTGCTGCTCGAGTGGTGGCTCTCCGCAGCAGCGGTGATCATGAGGATTAAGTGTCGGTGCCGTTGTTGACTGTTGTCAGTGTGCTGGAGGCAACTCGCACCAGAATTAATTACCCACAACTTTCTCTTTGAGAAACTGTGGTGTGTTAGTGAGGTGATCAGTTAGGTGCAAAATGTGTACGTGTATTTGCAATTAGTGCATGTGGTCGAGTGGTTGTGGCTGTGAGTCTGATGTCGTGGTGCTGTGCGAATTTAAATCTATGCCACGGAGAAATGTTTGTTGCAATAGCTCAAGGAAAATCCCACCTCGGAATTTACTGAGAGCGAAAACAGTTGATCAAAAATCACAGCATAAAAAAAATTACTCACATTCAATTAAAACCAAACAATTTATTCATAGCACATACTTAGGATACAACGCATAAGCTACAACACATAAATAAATGCTAGGCTAACAAACATAGTAGTGGCGTGTCTATGACGCAAACGTAAAATAGGTTGGGTCCTGAGAAAATGTCTCCGGCACTGGGGCACCTTCTTCTTCTATCGGAGGAAGCGGATTAACCAGTCGAAGGACGCGCCTTTCCTGGTCTGGCCTCAGCGGTCTGCCAATGGCGATCTGAGGGTTCAAATCAGCGAGGTTCTGGAGATAACCCATTACTCGCTGGGTCAAACGCTCTTGAGCGATGACGTACTGGGCAAGGTTGGCCAGTACCGGGTCCCTCTCAATTCGTCCACCGGGAAAAGATGCTACTTCTCCGGGTGCTGCACGACTCGGGAAGTAATAATACCCCCTTTCGTTGGCATAGGGTACTGCGAAGCGAAGACGAGTAATCGCTTCGTACGCAGCAGCTTCTATGGCCATTTGCGGAGTCAGCATAGATTTTCCCACGAAGGAGACTTCAGTTGGGTCTTGGTTTGGGTTTGCGGGAGGGATGTGCACTACTGCCCAATATTTTGAGGCGGATGGGGTGACTCTCGTTTTGAGCAGCTCGTACTAGGGTGGATGGGTAGAACTCATGGTACTGCAGGTAAAGTCCCACAATATTCTAATAAAACTACCTGGGGTCGCATCTGGAGTCCTCAGATGAATATTAGGGCTCGGCATGGCAAAAATGGCTGTAAGAGCTATGCACAAAATGAGGGTTGCTTGGTAAGGTCACGGAGTGGCCTCTTATATAGCATCAGGGCTGGGTTAACCGATTGCGGTGTGGGGGCAAACTAGTTTGACGGTTCTGCTCTATGGGGTCAAAGCCACGGATATACATATCTCACAAAAGTGACGTATTACTGTGGGTGTCTTCGGGGGTGGTTTTTGGTAGCTACGCCCGGAATTTAATATGCAACCGAGCGCCAACATACTTATGCGTGGCTACTATTCAAAACAAAGGCACACAAGCAATCTGCATTTATTCAGGGCGATTACAAGGTCACACTATTACATGGCGTAGAATACTAAGACTCGATACTACTCGAGTGACTTACTCTACCTCGTTAATATCTAGTCGTGCGTGCCTTTTGGACGTCGAGGCTTCTCCATGGGCTTCACCGTCGGGGTTTGCTGGATGGGGTTGAGGAGCTGCAGGGTCAGGATAGCAATGATGACCATCGTGGGGGTTGGTGGTCACAATCCCGTTGGAGCGTGTCCCCAAAAGGCGACGAAGCTCCTCCGGGGATACAAATGCATTCCGGTCGGCTGCAGGGGCAGACCTCAAGGACTCAATCCGTTGTCCGAACAGCACGACTGGGTTGTTGGCGTCGGGCACATCTTCTCCTCTTGCCGGGGCTCGACGGGCAAGTTCTCCACGAGCTGCGATCAGATCAAGAGTGACCTGATCGAACAATTCCTCTAGTGCACTTACATAGCGCACCAGATGCAGCAATGCAGGGTCCGTCTCGTGGTCTCCGTTGGCAACCTGGGGTGGCCTACTATACCCGTCTCGGCTAGGGTAGTAGTAGAACGAGCGGCAGTTAACTCTTGGCGATAGGTGCCAGAGTTGAACTATAGCCTCTCGAGCGGCCAGCTGGATGGCTTGTGGCTCAAAGGAAGTTGTCCTTCCGGTGAACCTGTAGGGGCGTTCTGGCACTATACCCCTACCATAGACATGCACTGTGGCCCAGAATTGACGACTCTCACCGCTCATGAGCCCTTGGTACACAACATATTCTGGGGGCTCTTCTAATGCAAAAGCACGACGAGTGAGGTTTGCTAGCACGGTTACAAAACCTCCAAGGTTGGTTGCTGTGGTCTCATTGTGAACAATGGGGCCAGGCATCTTGGCTTGGTTTTGGGGTAGAGACTGTGCTGTGCTGGGTTGGGGCTATCGTTCCCTTTTATAGAAAAGAAAACGGAGTCTTCCTTCGCACGCTTGCGAATGAGACAAATTAGGTGTCGGTCACTGGCGCGTGATCGACGGGCTGGGTGGATAGGTTAGGCACCGACTGCCAAAAGGTGTCGGGGTCACTGTGTGGCTATCGTATAGGATAAGCTTGGCTGTGGTTAGGTTAAGGTCTGGTGGGTAGGCTAACCTAGGTTTAATTGACCCGGCTAAGATAGGATTAGCCAATGGTCAGCCTGGCTCTGATACCAAGGTTGTCAGGACCGGTTTTCCAGGATATTAATTCCCAGTAAATGGCCCTTTTGCTCACCAGCCCCAGGATTACTGTTAGCTGATGAGACGCAATCTTGATACAGAAATTCCAAGCAAAATTCAAAAATATGAAGTACAAGACCATTCTGGTCTATGAGTACAACAAAAGGTTTCTAGTGGTTGATGGCGGAAGCGGTTTTGCGGATCGTCAGCGTCTATGGGACTCCATTTCCCATAGGAACAACTGACCTGGTTAATTCCTATCTTCGCGTATCAGCTATCTTCGATGCCTAGGTTCCGGGCTGTCGTCGTTGCGCTCCTCTCCAAGCAAGAAATCTGGCCAAGACAATAGCCAGGGACAAGCCAGTGAGTACTTTGATTGTACTCGCAAACATCATGAAAACGGGTATAATATAACAGATGATAATCACGCACTGAAGTAATCCCTGATCACTTAATCAGCCACCAAATAAAATTCATGATGCACGCAAGCAGGTCATCTAAATTAAACATGAATAGCAATCAGAGAATAAAAAATAAAGTAAACCAATCGGGTGTCTGAAGCGACGCCTCGAAAGGATAATAATATGAAGCATGCCTCAATCGGGCGTCTGAGCGACGCCACATAAAGGGCTTATAAAGAAAATAAATAACAAGCATGCCACAGTCGGGCGTCTGAGCGATGCCACATAAAGGGCTTATAAGGAAAAATAAATAATCAGCATGCCACAGTCGGGCGTCTGAGCGACGCCACATAAAGGGCTTATAAGGAAAATAAATAACAAGCATGCCACAGTCGGGCGTCTGAGCGACGCCACATAAAGGGCTTATAAGGAAAATAAATAACAAGCATGCCACAGTCGGGCGTCTGAGCGACGCCACATAAAGGGCTTATAAAGAAAATAAATAACAAACGTGCCATAGTCAGGCGTCTCAGCGATGCCACAGAAAGGGCTTATATGATAAAGCAAACAGCATGCATGCCACAGTCGGGCGTCTGAGCGACGCCACATAAAGGGCTTATATAAGAATAATCACAACGAGTATCCAGGAGGTAGAACCATCCCAGGGATACTCAATAATTCAAATAATAAAAATGGTTAGTCCACAATAATAATAGTCATAATCATCATTTGTAACACGTCATGATCAATGTTCCGGTTTAGAAGTTTTTCCTCCGAAGACCGACACTAAGACCGACACTTGACCCATCCAGACTGTAGTCCTTAACCGCGGACATGACTATTCGAATAGATATAAACTCTGCAGAGGGTGTACTCTTTACCCACGAGTAACGGATTCCTTTAGTCCACCGGGACTAATTCCGCTTACGGTCTTTGAATTGTAAACACACCTGACCAGCACACACCAGCTTAACTTAGCGGTGCCTGGAATCACCCACGACACTCGTTAAGCAAAACTCTAAGTGGGGAGGCTCGAACCTCGATTAGCATGGGATCACAAAATTTATATTGCGCGCAAAACAAGGGAGCTACCCCCTCGGTCCCAACCGGAAACACCCATGCCCCCGGACCAAGTGACATGCCTACCAGGGGTCACTGGTATCTTCCACTATGGCCTCTCTGTACGGTGTGTACTAAGAAAGGGGTTGACAACTTACTGAACCATACCCTACCTGCAGCAGGGACGAGTGGTAGCACGAAACAAGTATGGGGGTTACTGGCACAAGACTCGATCTACGGTCGACTCAGGAGGTTTAAGTGTTTCCTGCATGATTAGCGTAACAAATATATTCCACACCAACAGACAGAATCACCACTCATCATACCTCACCATGCCTTACTGAATATACTCATCTCAACGAAATATCAGTATCAAGCTCGTGTCTACCCAAGACAGAGACTTTTCCGGATTCCTTCCGGTAGGCATGAAAGGCATACGAGGGTGGATACTGTCACAAGCATATCAATTCCAACCGCAAGGAATCTTCATCATGCACTCATGAGCATGATCATATCTTCACATGAAATAACACTTACTTCAAGTCAATATGGAATGATGTTTTCCTTGTCACATCAAACAACACACAACATCTATTATACCAAGGTTCAGAATGCTTGCCTTCCATGTGTAGGTAGGTGATGAGCACTCCAAAACTTTTGAAAGTTTTTGCCTCTCTCCATTTCCTATTTTGAAAAGTATTTGAATCAACACGCAATTCAAAACAGTGCAAAAAGTTGTCTTGGAAATTTTCAAATAAATATGAAAATAAACTAGATGGAATTTGAGAAACACCAGAAAAAGAATCAGGTCCATTGGAGTTATATTTTAAAAGTTATAGCCAGTCAAAGTCTAGTCAAAACTCTGTTTTTAAATAAAACAGAAAAAGAAAACGATTCGGGCCGAATACGCTTTAGGGAAGAGGGAAACGTACTTCGGGTTTTACGCTTTCACTTAAGCCAGCGCGGGCCGTCGCTGTGTCGCTGACCGTGGGTCCATCGGGCCCACTGGTCAGGTTTGACCAGTCGCCCGCGCCTCCTCCTTCCTTCGGCCAAGCGGAGGCGGGGCTTCGGCGACCATTGCCGCCGATTGGCGACCCCCCACGGGGGTCCGACGGCGGGAACGGGTTCGCCGTACTAGGACGATCCTCCCGGAGGTCGAGAGGGTCGCGGGGGCGAAGGGGGTCGCCGGCGGCGAGCTCTGCGGCGGACGGCGCCTTCGGGAACAAATGGGTCTCGGCCTACGGTGGTTCCCGACTTATTTAGAGTGGTGGGGAGGCTTTGCGAGGTCAAGAGAGGACTAGGGACAGCGAACGGGGGCTATCAGGGCTCTGGCTACGGAGTATTTTACCGGAGCGCAGCGGCGGCCGTACTTGCCGGAGGTGGGGAAGAGGGCTGCTCCAGACCAATTAAAAAAAGGGGGCTTCCTAAGGTAGTTCAGGGGTGGATGCGATCGCTAGGCGCGCTCGGGGGCTCCTTTTATAGTCGGAGTATGGCGGTTCCGCGGCTTCGGATAAGAACGCCGTCGAACCGCCGCTCTGTTGCTAGCAGGGCGACGTGGCGGCGACAGAAGCTAGAGGATGAGCGCATGGATGAGATCGGCCTGTTCCTTGGACAGCTGGGGTGCTGGGGTGGCTTGGGCGGTGCTGCTGCGGTGGGGGCCGGCCGCTGCCGGCGGCATGCTGCCAAGAATGGCTCTGACGGCGGCGCTGCGAGGCACCAGGGGTGGCTTGGATGGTTCTGACGAGCGGATGAGGACGGGGCGTGGCCCTGCGGACGCGTAAAGGCCAGGGGCGGGATTAGGCGAACGCAGCGGCTCGGTTGCGCGCGCGTGCAAAACGTGCGCTCTGGGCGCGCCCAGAGCACGCACGCCATGTGCTCGGCGAATTGCCAAGGCATGCCAGGAGGCTCTAATGCACATGAGGTTTAGCAGGGTGGGGTTATAGGCCAAGGTAGAGCTATGTGACATGCTGGTTTGATCTTTGTGGTAAGCTCATAATGTAAACCTATTTCCATGCCAATTTTGTTCATGAACACAAGGTGCTCGACAGAATGCCATGGGCATCAAGGCAACTCTTCTGGTGGTCAAAATCTCCAGGTTGGGGTCTCTTTAGGTGTAGGTGATGATGACAAAGTTATATAGAGAAAACCAGAAACTTGCTAGTGTAAGTTTTGCAAAACTCCAGTTCTGGACAGAAAATAAAAGTCATTATTGCATGTGCTAAAAGTCTTCTAATGGGTCTGATCTCCTGGAATTAAGGGTTTGGTAGGGTGGACTACAAGCAGGAAAAAATCCCAAGGGCATTAGAGCAAAACAAAATAGGGTTGCAGTACAAACTCCCAAACTGGACCAGAATGAAGATGAGGATGGTTTGCTCAAAATTTCCAAAACACAAGGCTGTTCCTTTGCATAAATGTGATGTAGGAACCTCACATGTCTTCTACAAATTTTTGTAGAATTTTTAAATGAAGTTATCCAATGGTTGTAGTGCAAATGGGGCTCTACAAATTATGAGAAACCATTTTAAAGGAAATAAAGCTTAGAAGAATAATTATAAAATATTTCCACTGATCATAAAATAAAAAGAAATGTTCTTGAGAAGGTATTCAAGTCCAACAATATTTTTGAAAGGTTTCTATTTGGAGGGAAAACTCCACAATTCAGAAGAAAGGAGTGATTCTGAAATCAATAGATGACCCAGAAAATAAAAATTTAAATTTCCTGGCAAAATTTTAATTAATAAAACATGGTTAAATTTTTGGGGTGTTACATCGCCCCAACCCTAGCCAGACGACTCTAAGGCCCGCTCGTTTTCCCCAAGGACGATGCCCCGTCCCTGTCCCAGTCCGGCTCCCGGCTGGCTGACAGGCGGGGCGGAAGTCGGAAGGAACCCGTGCGTAAAATATGAGTCAAAAGGTAAAGGGCAGGGGAGGAGCCGGCACGCAAGCATTTCAAACTTCAAGCAAGTTATAAACAAAAGGCCACAGGCCGAAGATTCTTTACAATACACCCCCAGTGGGTGGAAATGCGTCTTAATAAAGTTTTTCAGCAAAAAGAAAAAGATACAAAGCGCGCAGGGCCGTTCAGGCTGCCGGTGCATCGCCGGCCGGCTCAACAGTCTGCCCATGCGTAGCCGCCGCCGTCGGCTCTTCCTCCATGGCCTCCGCGGCCTCGGTGTCGCTGCCGGTGCTGGAGGCGGTGCTCTCGTCAGTGACCTCGTCGTCCTCGGGCCCTTGGGGATTGCCGAAGGAGTCCTCGGCGGCCGGCTCGCCGTCCTCACCTAGCGCAGGCAGGAGCTCGTCCGGGTCGACGTAGGATGCCAGCTCGTTGGCTCGACGGACCAGGGCGCCTTCGCGGGCGGCTCGCTCCACCTCGGGGACCTCGCGCATCATGACCAGCCGGTCCAAATTGACGTCCGGGTACCACGAGGTGACAAACCGAAGGGCCATCTGCGCCCCGGAGCGGGCTGCCGACGCCTTCCAAACCTCGAGCCGGGCCACCGCATTCTCCATCCACACTGCCACGCGGCCCTCCGGGGCCCCACGACCCGGCCAGAGGGCCGAAATCACCTCCTTGCCAGCCGCAAGGAGCCGGTCCATGCAGTGCTGAACGTGGATCAGCCGGTTCTCGACTGCCAGCGCAAGCTCCGGCACGTCCCAGCCGGCGTGCTCCTCGACCTCCTGCCCGCGCTGCCGCAGGCACTCCCGGTGCTCCGCAACAGCCCGCTCGGCGCGGCGCTGGGTATCCGGGAACCGGTCTAGGGAAAGAGAAGAATCAACAAACGAGTCAAAAGCAAGTCGAAAGCAGCCGGCAAAGGAAGAGAACTCGAAAGCAAAACACACGCTGGAAAGCCTCGTCCATCTCGAGGGCAAACTGAAGGCCCGCGCTCCGCTCCTTCTCCAGCGCCTCCTCCGCCTGGGCAAGGGCGGCCCCGCGCGTCTCAAGCTCGCCCCTTAGGCGATCCACTTCGTCTTGAAGAGCGGTGGCCCGCTGGGTGGCGTCGGCCGCCTGCTTGGCGACGTCCTCTCGGGCCGCCGCTTCCCGCTACAGCTCCGCGGTCAGGCGCTCCCGCGCCGCCTGGCCATCAATAACCAGGCCGCCCAGCCGGTCCCGCTCCGACGTGACCGCCTGGAGCTCCTGCCCCAATCGGTCCCGTTCGGAGGCCAGTTCGTCCCTCTTCTGCCGAATTGGGGTCAGCTCCTCTGCGAAAAACCCAACATGAGTTACTCAAAATGCGGAAGACCCGGGCCGACTGCCGAGCAGCCGGCCCGACTCTTGGGGGCTACACCCAGTGGGTGCGCTCGCGCGCCCAACTGGAATAAGCATACCTTGCGCCTTCGTCAGCTCCTCCTGGACTAGATAGAAGCCGAGCTTGCCGCGATTGTGGATAGCGACCGCCTCATCAAAGAGCGCCTGCCGCCTGGCATTCTCAGCCTGCTCCGCGCCAAGAAACAAGAAGTTAGACAAACAAAAGAGGGATAGATCTGGCCCGGCTGCCACGCAGCCGAGCAGCCCCCCCCCCACTGAAAGTCCAACGCAAGGCAGAAGAATCTCACCTCCACCGCCTCCTCCACACGCCGAAAATTGCTTTCGGTGGCCTCCGCGAACCTAGCCAGTCCCTCATGGCAGTGTGCCATGATGCGGCCTGGCTCCCCAGGCGCAAGGGCCTGGTTGCTGGCTGGCGGGGCCGGGACGACCGGGACGAGAGCCAGCGCCTTCCAGTCCCGGATCACGTCAAGCATGGTCCTCCTCGACAAGCTCGACCCACCACTTGACCCGGCGTCCACCGCGGCAGCAGCCGGCGGAAGGTTGGTGGTGACCACCAGGGCTCGGGAGCCGGCCTCGGGCCCCTCCACGACTGGCACCGCCGGCTCCACCACCCGCCGGACCGGCTCAACAGCCGGCTGGGCCGGCTCGCTCCTCCCACCGACCGTTGTCTCCGGCGCCGCCTCCGGCACAATCGGGACGACGGGCACATCTGCCGCGGCCGGCTTGACGATGGGCGGGGTCACTACCGCCTCCCCCTGCTAGGCCATCTCCCGAGCCGGCTCAGGAACTGCTCCCGCCGGACGAGTCACCTCCACCATGGGCGGGGCCGTGGCCGTCTCCACAGCCAGCTCTCGCGGCTCACTCGATGGAGGCCTCGACCTCCGCGTCGATTCCGCCGCCGAGTCCGTCGCACGCGCCGGGTCGGCGGGCCGCCTCCGCCTCCCGTTGCTCGAGGCCCCCGAACGCGAGGGCGCGCCCTTCGCCCCTGCCTTCGCGGCTCGCGTCTCTGCAAGCCGCCTCTTTTCCTCCCGCACCGTGGCTGCGTGCTCCTGCGCCTGCAGGCAGGCGGCGTCCACCGGGTCGGCGGTTGACTCCGTGTCATGGAGCACGACGGCATCCCTGGGGCAGACAAAATATGGGCCCTCAGGCGCTTGCTGGCTCGTAAACTCGAAAAACCGATAAGAATTAAGAAGAAGTGCTTACCCGGCAAAGACGGGAAGGGGCCGCCTGGCCCGGGGCGGCGGCTTCGCGACGGCCGCTCACGCTCTCTTACGAGCCGGCGGCTGTGTTGACGGCTGCCCTGAGGCCGGCCTCTTCTCCTGACGGGAGGCCTCGGCCGTCCGGCCACGGGCCGGCTGCTCCTCGCTCCGTCCCCGCGGTCCCCGGCGAGCTGTGAGGGGAGGCGCGTCCAAAACCCGGACATCGTCATCATCATCATCGTCGGTCCAATCTTTGATCGAGGGTCCTGAGGGGAACTCACCAGCCGCTCGGGACCCGCCGGCTCCCGGGTCACCCATCGCCCCGTCCGCCTCAACCTCCCCCGAGGAGCCGGCCCCCTCTGCGACGCCTCCCCCCAGCTCGAAATCCTCCGAGTCGGATTCGGTGCGTTCTGCCTGGAATACCTGGGGGTGTGGGCCGTCCGGCGTGTTCTGTCGAACAAAATGCTGCGGTCAGCGTGGCGTGTGAGCAAGTGGAGGCCGGCTGGAAAAATAGAGAGGGAAGAAAATCACCACGTCAGAGCGTGCCAGGGGCGCCGGGTCGTGCCGGCTATACGGCAGCTTGCCGAATCTCGAAGTCCCCGGCTTCAGTTTAAAGTTGGTGATGGCGTTCACCCGCCTCGCCACCTGGGCTGTCAACAGGTCGAAGATGGACAGCCGGCAGGGGTCCCGCCGGCCCGACATGTCGCAGATCTGGTGCGGCCTCTGCTGCAGGGGCAGCACCCGGCGATCGATGAAGGCGGCCACCAGATCGGCCGCAACCAGCCCCTCTCCGCTCCTCATGGTCCGGAGCCGGCCCAGCTCCCTAACCAGATCTCCAGGCGGCCCGTCGCCCGTCCAGTTCAGCCCCGAGGACGGGGCATTGACGAAGGCCGGTAGCCGGATGTAGTCCCGCGCCGGGTCAACATTCTTCACGTAGAAGAACGTCCGGTTCCATCTTTTGACGGACTCGATGAGGGTGAGGCGGGGAAACAACGGGCCCCGGACGCATATCACCGCGCCCCCGCAGGCGTACGGCTCGTCATCGTTCGTCAAGGCCATGAGGTAGAAGAGCTTCCTCCACAACTCCACGAAGGGGAGAAGTCCGAGGTAGCCCTCGCAGAGCGTCACGAAGCTCGAGAGTTGAAGGATGGAGTTGGCCCAAGGTGGTGCGGCTGGAGATCAAAGGTGTCCATAAAGAGGCGGTAGAACTGGCTCACCAGCAGGCCGAAGCCGCGCGAGAAGTGCCACGTGAACACCACGAACTCCCCTCCTGGGGCTCGGGCGCCACCTCGCCGCCCGGTGGACGGGCGGCGACGCGGTCCTCCGACGGCAGCATGCGATCGCGGCGGAGGTGCGCAATGTCTTCCTCGGTGATGATGGAGCCACCCCAGCTGCCGGAGGGTCCGTCGGCCATCTCTGAGGCGATCGAGCGCAAGGAAACAGGTGAGCGGAGCAGCAGCGCGAGCCAAAGCCACGGACCGCGAGAGGAGGAAGACGATGGGAAGAGGGGTGCGCGAACTGCCTCCACCCCTCCCCCTCCCCTTATAAATAAGGGGGCGACGCCCGGGGGACGTGGGGATTAACTGCGCCCACTCCCCCGGGGAATCCACGGGACGTGGGCACCGCGGATCGCGGCCGTTGGGGTCTGGGCACAGAGGATCCCCGCCTGCGGCCCGAGGCCTACTGGGCTAGGCCCAGGGGGATGTCCTGACGAGCCCCAGGTGCGGGGCCCTCAGCATCATTACACTCCGCGTGGCGAGCCCCGGCCCGGCACGGGACCCGAAGTGGCGCGACAGGACCCGAGGCGTCGGGAGCGGTTGCTGACCCGGCGGATCGATCGATCCCACGCGATAGGCGGACGCCATCGGATGAAGCCGCCGGCTCCCCCTTGTCGGAAGGACGTGGGCCCCCACTGGCTTCGGGGACTACTGACGGGGTTATTACCCCTAGGTAGGCCAAGACTGAGGGGTTCCAACCCCATCTGAAAAAACCATACGGCCGGCTGGCCCGCAGCCGGCCGGCATACTGCCGGCTGGCCCAAGGCCGGCTGTACCAAGGCCGGCTGGGTGGCTACCGGCAGGCCCACTGCCGGCTGGCTCACGGCCGGCTGGTCAGGGGCCGGCCGCCCAGCCCCTGGCCAGCCTACGGCCGGTCGGCCCTTCCGATGACCACTAGATGGGCAGGCACCCGTCCCCTCCCACTGCGGCCAAGTACACCGCCGTCCACTCCATTACCTGCTCCGGCGTGGCTACAACGACCGCTGACGCGCGGGCACGAGTGGCTACAGTCCGGGCGGTCGTACCGCTGACCAGGACTGATCGAGACCCGGCGGGGCAATAGTGCCGCCACCCCGCCGTCCACTCCACTACCTGCCCCGGCGTGGCTACAGCGCAGCCGGCCGTACCGCTGACTTCGGCCGGCGGGCGCAAGACGACGCCGTGCGGGGCGGCCCGTGCCGTGGCAGGTAGGCGCGGGCCAATAGAAGAGCCGGCTGGCGGGCCCCAGTTGGCGATAGGACCGCGCAGCCGGCGGGCCCTACGGGCGACGAGACGGCGCTGCAGGTGGGCCCCCCGGCCGGCTGGAGAGGCTGTCAGCTGGGTCCCCCCTTTAGTACCTTAGGAATACTGTAAGCCGGGGGGTTGGCCTATAAAACCCCCCGAAGCCCCCATGCATCGGGGAGGCAAGCATTAAGGGATTCCTCCCGTCTCACACTCTCACTCTCACGTAGCAGGGAAGAGGAGCCGGCCGCTCCTTCTTCCTCCTCTAGACCCCAGCTCAAGGAGCACCATTGTAACATCACCCACCATCCAACTAGACGAGCAGGACTAGGGGTATTACCTCCCACGGAGGGCCCCGAACCTAGGTACATTGTGTGTCCCTCACCGCTTGTGCCTAATCCCGCTCCCGGAGCCCGCCGGCATCCTTCGGCCCCAACCACTCTCGATAAGCCACCCCATGGCATCTGCCGTGAGAAAACCACGACATCTCATGAGCAACAATCCTTCCAATGACTTCCATAGGCTTGAGATCTTTGTAGTTGGGCATCATTTGGATCAATGTGCACACGGTGTCGTATCTCTCATCCAAAGCTCTAAGTATCTTCTTCATGATGAATTTGTCGGTCATTTCTTCACTTCCTAAGCCGGCAATCTCATTGGTGATGAGAGCTAGCCTATAGTACATCTCTGCGACTCCTTCACCATCCTTCATCTTGAACTTGTCAAGCTGACTTTGAAGAACATCCAACTTGAATTCTCTCACGGACTCGGTTCCTTCGTGCATATCAACCAAAGTATGCCAAATCTCTTTTGCATTCTCGAGACGTCTGATTTTGTAGAATTCTTCGGGGCATAGGCAGTTGAAGAGAATGTCACATGCTTGAGCGTTGTATTGCAACATCTTCAATTCCTCCGTGGTCGCTTCACGATCCGGTTCCTTTCCATCACCAAAGAATTCACCTTGCAAGCCAACACGAACAACAACCCATACGGCGGGGTTATGACCAAGAATATGCATTTTCATTTTGTGCTTCCAACTAGCAAAATTAGTGCCATCAAAGTACAGACCTCTACGGTGATAATTTCCCTCACTAGACGCCATACTCTCCTAGGTTGTGAGACCAATGCAATGGAGACCAAAGCTCTGATACCACATGTAGGACCGAAAGTATGTCTAGAGGGGGGGTGATTAGACTACTTGACCAAATAAAAATCTACTTTTTCCCAATTTTAAGTGTTGGCAGATTTTAGCATTCATAGCAAGTCAAGCACACCCTACACATGCATGTCTAAGAGTATAGCAGCGGAAAGTAACAACAAGCATGTATAGTAGAGGGTAGGAAGGGAGATCAAACGCAATTTGTAGACACGAAGATTTTTCCCGTGGTTCCGATAGGTGGTGCTATCGTACGTCCACGTTTATGGAGTCTTCAACCCACGGAGGGTAACGGTTGCGAGATTCCACGGAGGGCTCCACCCATAAGGGTCCACGAAGTAGCAACCTTGACTATTCCATAACGGCTTCCGTCCACGAAGACTAGCCTCACTATGGGTAGATCTTCACGAAGTAGGCGATCTCCTTGCCCGTACAAACTTCTTGGTTCAACTCCACAACACGAAGTAGGAGGCTCCCAAGTGAAACCTAACCAATCTAGGAGGCACCACCCTCCAAAAGTTAATAGGCTCGGCAATGTCGATGAACTCCTTGCTCTTGTGCTTCAAGATGATAGACTCCTCAACACACAATCACTCTCTCACAGATTTGGCGATGGTGGAAGAGATTGATTTGGTGGAAAGCAACTTGGGGAGGCTAGAGATGAAGATTCATATGGATGGAGTGGAATAGCTTGATCTCAACACATGAGTAGGTGGCTCTCTCTCAGAAAATCATTTGGTATGAGTGGGGATCTGTTCTGAGAGCTTCTCTTTTGAGTGGGTGGTGGTGGAGGGGTATATATAGGCATCTCCAAAAATCCAACCGTTACACCTAAAGTGACCAACTCGGTGACACCGATGTGTGAATCTCGGTGGTACCGAAGTGACCAAAAGGTGACAACTTTTGAATCTTGGTGAGACCCATATATAAAACTCGGTTGCACCGATTAGGTGACCAACGGTCAGATTGCGCAACTCGGTGACGCCGATCCAACAAACTCGGTGGTACCGATTTTGTGAATCGAGGTAACAGAAAGTTGTTGGAGCGAAAACGGAGTTCGTATGCAAAAGTTATGCCCGTTTTACTGTGACCCCTCCAATAGATTTCAGCACTGCGGAAATCACATTTCCACGGTGTCGATCTTTGCTCCGGTTCGATCAATCTCATTGATCTTCGCATGCTGCATCTGGATTTGCGTTCCACTGTCTACCCCGATGGCGGATACCGACTGGTAGGGGTAATTCGTGTCACGACCTATGCATCACGATCACGGAATCAAGATCACGAAACCAAACGTCAACACTGACGTGCACAGCCGATCTCATCGACCCGCACCTCAACCGATCTACATATCTCATATGCAAATCACCGAATCTATCACCACACAGCGGAGGCTCTGATACCACTGTTGGAACACGCGGTACGCTACGCTAGCGCCAAATAAAGTTTTCTACCGCGCACCCAAGAACATGCTGCTGGAAATAGATCACGGGATCGGGTTTACCACTAGACGCGCAGTCACCGCAGCGGAAGTAGAGTTGGTGATGCGTGTAGTCGATCAGCCAATTTGTCTCCTCCTCGTGTAGCCGATCTCCCACGAACAGCGATCTCCCACGAACAGCTCCTCGCGGATCCCTCGAACGGTTCGTCCAAGCACCACAGATGCGATGCCTCCAAGGTATCCACACGTATGGGGGCAGCGTCGAGCGGCGGACTGCTAGGTCCGATCGCACGGCATGGTGGCGTGGGGAGTGGCGGTTGCTGTCGACGGGAGGCCGAGATCAACCCTGAAAGGTGCGCCCACTCCCCTTTATATAGACCTCCGAAGTGGGCTCAACACTTGAGACCCACGACGAGTCTAGTCCCATTTTCCATTCGCATCCAATCCGAATGGGCTGCAATCCCTTAAGTGTGCGACCCTATAGGTTCACGTACACATGGACACGACCCGAGTCGATAGTCGGTAGCGGCTCCTAGCAGAACGTGCCAACTCCCATGTGTGCGCAAAGTCGTTAGATGAACCTTGACAATGTGTCATATACAACATTCCTTTTGCCTCATGATATAGGTTGTAGAGCTCAAGGCGAGTACTTGTCACCCTTGTGGTAGCTCAACATCTCTTCTCAAAACCGTGATGCAGATTCCAGAACTGGGTTAACACTTAGCCCATGTCGCATGACCATGCTTTCTGAATCTGATCACACGAGAGGGCCCAGAGAATATCTCTCCTCACGGAGGGGCAAATCCCATCTTGGTTAACCATGTCTCGTGGCATGTCTCACGACTCACCCGAAAGCTACCTTTATAACTACCCAGTTACGGAGTAGCGTTTGATAGACCCTAAGTAAGTCGATCCTCATCCCGAGAACATGCGATGACCTCAGGTCTAGGACATGGCATATACATTGTGCTTGAGACTAACAGATGACATTATCTCGCTGTGTCTCAAAGTGGGTCTGTCCGACTCGGTGATCTCAATCCCCGAGTCCATACTATCAGTTTAGCATCTCTATGCACATGACTTGTGAAACGTAGTCATCAACTGAATCGTATACTAGTAAAGGATATGTGTCCGCATAACCTTAACAACTAGGGACTATTAGAACAATCATCATACTATATATAGTCTCACAAATAAGTCACATACTTATTGATACATATCACTGATGATGTTCAAGGACAATACAAAATACTCATGAATACATAGGAAACGAAATCATCACATGATTGCCTCTAGGACATATCTCCAACAGTCTCCCACTTGCACTAGAGTCAATCATCTAGGCATCGTATGCCCATGGACCTCATGTGCATCTCATGCTTCAACTGCGGGAGAGGCTTCGTTAATGGATCAGCAACATTTGCATTCGTGTGTATCTTGCATATGTTTACATCGCCTCTCTCGACAATGTCGCGAATGAGGTTAAAACGCCTGAGTATGTGTTGGGTTTTATGATGGTTCTGTGGTTCCTTGACTTGTGCAATAGCACCACTATTATCACAATAGTGGTCCAACGGATTGGACGAGTCCTGAACCACTCCAAGATCAAAAATAAAATTCTTCACCCAAACACCTTCTTTTGCAGCTTCAGAAGCCGCAATGTACTCTGCCTCCATTGTAGAATCAGCTACCGTATCTTGCTTGGCACTCCTCCAGCTCACTGCTCCTCCGTTCAAAATAAACACAAACCCAGATTGCGATCGACTATCATCCCTATCGGTTTGGAAACTAGCATCAGTGTAACTCTTTACAATGAGCTCATCCTCACCTCCATAAACTAGGAACATATCCTTTGTTCTTCTCAAGTATTTAAGGATATTCTTTACCGCTGTCCAGTGACTCTCACCTGGATCAGCCTGGTATCTGCCTACTACGCTTAGAGCAAAGCTAACATCGGGATGAGTACATACCATAGCATACATGATGGACCCGACAGCTGAAGCATACAGAATCCCATCCATGCGTCTTCGCTCATCAAGAGTCAAAGGACTCTGAGTCTTGCTAAGACTAATGCCATGTGACATGGGCAAGAACCCTTTCTTGGCATCTTGCATGTTGAACCGCTTCAACACCTTGTCTATATACGTACTTTGGCTTAATCCAATAAGCCTTCTCGATCTATCTCTATAAATCTTGATTCCCAAAATATAAGCTGCTTCTCCCAAGTCTTTCATCGAAAAACTATTTCTCAATGAGTCCTTGACAGATTCAAGCATTTGAACATCATTTCCAATCAACAATATGTCATCCACATACATGATTAGAAATGCAACTGAGCTCCCACTGACCTTCTTGAATACACAATGATCATAGTCGTTCTTGATGAAGCCAAACTCTTTGACCGCTTCATTAAAACGAATGTTCCAATTCCGAGATGCTTGCCTCGATCCATAAATGGATCTCTGAAGCTTGCATACCATGCCAGCATTCTTTGGATCGACAAAACCCTCAGGCTATGTCATATACACGTCCTCAGTTAAATTTCCATTAAGGAAAGCCGTTTTGACATCCATCTGCCATACCTCATAGTCGAAATATGCAGCTATAGCAAGAATGATCCGAATTGATTTAGGCATCGCTACCGGTGAATATGTCTCACCGTATTCAACTCCTTGAACTTGTCGATAACCTTTAGTGACAAGTCGAGCCTTATGGACTGTAACATTTCCATCCATATCAGTTTTCTTCTTAAAGATCCATTTGCACTCAATGGCTCGCACGCCATCTGGCGGATCAACCAAGTTCCAAACTTGATTGTCATCCATGGACTTTAATTCAGATCTCATGGCCTCAAGCCATAACTTGGAATCATGGCTCACCATCGCTTCCGCATATGTGGTCGGTTCGTTGTTCTCCAAGAACAACACATTGCAGTCGTGCATATTGCGCAACCTTTCCGACCTACGTGGAACCAGCGCCAATTCCACTACGGGTTCCCTGACTAACTCCGACGTGATTGAATCACCTGTCAGAACGTCCCCATGTGGCTCTCGAATTTCTTCGAGTCGGACCGACCTCCCACTAGCCTTCCGATTGAGAAACTCTTTCTCAAGGAAAACTCCATGTCGAGCGACAAACACTTTGCCCTCTTCACGGTTGTAGAAATAATATCCCAAGGTTTCCCTAGGATATCCCACGAATATGCACTTGTCCGACTTGGGTGTGAGCTTGTCCGACTGGAGTCGCTTGACATATGCTTCACAACCCCAAATCTTTAGAAAAGACAAGCTATGACTCTTTGCAGTCCATATCTCATATGGTGTCTTATTTACGGACTTTGATGGTACCCTGTTTAGGGTGAAAGCTAAAGTTTCTAGAGCGTATCCCCAAAATGACAAGGGTAAATCCGACTGACTCATCATCGATCGGACCATGTCTAACAAAGTCCGATTCCTTCGTTCCGACACACCATTTCTCTGTGGCGTACCTGGAGGAGTGAGTAGTGGAACTATTCCACGGTTCTTCAGATGATCATCAAACTCCTAGCTCATATACTCACCGCCACGATCAGATCGTAGAAGCTTGATTGTCTTGCCGAGTTGATTTTCCACTTCGTTCTGAAACTCCTTGAACTTTTCAAAAGTTTCTTACTTATGCCTCATCAAGTAGACATATCCATATCTACTAAAGTCGTTGGTAAAAGTCAGGAAGTATTGGAAACCACCTCTAGCTGTCGTGCTCATTGGTCCACATACATCACTATGTATAAGTTCCAATAGCTCAGACGCCCTCTCACAACTCTTTGCAAAAGGAGTCTTAGTCATCTTGCCTAGTAGGCAGAACTCACATGTCTCAAATGATTCAAATTCAAATGAAGTCAGAATTCCATCATCATGGAGCTTCTTCATGCACTTTTGACTAATGTGTCCTAGTCGACAATGCCAGATGTAAGTCGGATTTATCTCGTTTGGCTTATGCCTCTTGACATTTATGTTATAGACCGATTCACCTTCAAGATCTAATATAAATAACCCATTCTTAACAGGTGCAAAGCCATAAAACATTTCATTCAAGTAAATACAACAACCATTGTCCTTAATACTGAATTCATAACCTTGCCATATCAAACATGAGGCCGAAATAATGTTTCGACTCAATGCAAGAACATAATAACAATTATCAAGTTCCATTACAAATCTTGAAGGTAAATTAAGTTGCATGGTGCCGACGGCTAAGGCAGCAACTCTTGCTTTATTCCCGACGCGTATGTCAACTTCTCCTCTTGCAACATTCCTAGTCCTTCTTAGCCCCTGCATCGAGTTGCATATGTGAACAACCGATCCGGTATCATATACCCAAGAGCTACTAGAAATATCAGCAAGAAAAATGTCTATAACATATACAACAAGTGTACCTGAAGAAGAAGTCACACTTCCAATCTTCTTGCCTATCTGGGCAAGCCACTTGCTGCAGTTCCTCTTCCAACAACCGGTTTCCTTGCAGTGAAAGCAAACGGTCCCCGTGTTTGGTCCGGACTTAGGCACGGCCGCGACAGTAGGAGTTGCCTCCTTGCCCTTTGCCTTAGTCTTTTTCTTGGACCAGCTCTTCTTGAACTTTGACGTGTTCTGCACCATCAACACTTGATGCGTGCCTTTCTTGATATCCTGCTCTGCCACTTTTAGCATCCCATGCAATTCAGTGAGCTTCTTTTCCATGCCGTGCATATGGAAGTTCGAGATGAACACCCCATAGCTAGTCGGAAGAGAAGCCAGAATTGTATCCGTGGACAATTCGTCCCCAAGTGGGAAGCCTAACCGATCCAAAGCTTGCATGTATCTGATCATCTTGATCACATGCGGGCTCAGTGGATCACCCTCTTTCAGCTTACAATCCATCAAGGATCGCCAGCCGTTGAACCTTTCGGTCCTTGCCTGCATCTGAAACATGCTCTTGAGGTTCTCGATCATATCGAAAGTCTCAATGTTTTCGAAATGCTACTGCAGATCGGGCTCCATAGAAGCCAGCATGAGTCAGCTGATCTCGTTTGACTCATCAATGAGTTTCTAGTGGGCATTCCTGGCCGTGGCATTTGCATTCTCGGCAGGTTCCTCTGGAAGGGGTTCCTCTAGAACATGTTCCTTTTTATCATGCCTGAGAACAATTCTTAGATTTCTATACCAGGTGGTAAAGTTTGTTCCATTCAGTTTATCCTTTTCTAGGATTGATTTCAACGAGAAACTGGGTTGAGCAGGTGGTGCCATTTATCTACAACAGAAATATGCAAAACACTAAGACATGTATTCATAAAGAGTAATTCAAATTAAACTTTTTAATAAGAACATTACTCCCACTAAAAGCAACATCCCTCCGTTGATTCTTAGTGATTCAAGATCCAAGATCCACATGTCAACTAGTGAGTTTTTGCATCACCGCTAGAAGACTAGATCACTCGGTAAGCAACACTTACTAATCGTATCTCTATACGAATCTTGTTTGTTGGGGACATCTCATGCCATGCCAACTCTTATGCCTAGAGGCCCAAAACTATTTTGATAGCCATGACAAGTTAACCAATGCTTCGCTCGTAAGTGTCCGACACAAACACACCACGTTAAGGAGAATTAGCAGCACCCTAATTTTATAGGCCCACCACTAAAAATACTTAACATGTGATGTTGCAGCAATTGGGGAGGCAGTTTTACTTGACATTCTTTGAGGGATCACCCTACTTAATGACATCTATCATGCAAAAGAAGGGCGCATAAAAGGGATAAACTTTCACATGTAGTTTATATATCTGTGATATGGTATAGCCCCTTTCATCAACGCATGGTGATCTCCATCTCCACGTGCGCTGCATGCCCATGGCGATCTCCATCTCCATGCATGGTTGCCCTTGTGGTGATCCCCATCTCCACACATGGTGTCAACCGCCAAGTGTTACATAAGATACTATGCTATTACAAACTAATAGCTATGCGAGTAAATTACATTACAAGGCATCTCATGTTGACACGCAGGTCATTAATACAATAATGGGACAACCATATGGTTGCCTCACTCTTGATACGCAGATCATGATTTATTAATTTACAAGCAACATTCATGGGCTATACCAAATCACAAGCATTCCCTGCAAAAACAAGTCAGACGTTCTACCGCCGAAAATAAAACTGTCTGAAACTCTATTTTCCAATGGGATTTTGACCTCGAAAATATCGCCAAAAACGGAGAAGCCATTGAAGATCAAATGCATCTTTTCGTGCCCTTCAGTTTGACAGGTCGTGGAGCGAAAACGGAGTTCGTATGCAAAAGTTATGCCCGTTTTACTGTGACCCCTCCAATAGATTTCAGCACTGCGGAAATCACATTTCCACGGTGTCGATCTTTGCTCCGGTTCGATCAATCTCATTGATCTTCGCATGCTGCATCTGGATTTGCGTTCCACTGTCTACCCCGATGGCGGATACCGACCGGTAGGGGTAATTCGTGTCACGACCTATGCATCACGATCACGGAATCAAGATCACGAAACCAAACGTCAACACTGACGTGCACAGCCGATCTCATCGACCCGCACCTCAACCGATCTACATATCTCATATGCAAATCACCGAATCTATCACCACACAGCGGAGGCTCTGATACCACTGTTGGAACACGCGGTACGCTACGCTAGCGCCAAATAAAGTTTTCTACCGCGCACCCAAGAACATGCTGCTGGAAATAGATCACGGGATCGGGTTTACCACTAGACGCGCAGTCACCGCAGCGGAAGTAGAGTTGGTGATGCGTGTAGTCGATCAGCCAATTTGTCTCCTCCTCGTGTAGCCGATCTCCCACGAACAGCGATCTCCCACGAACAGCTCCTCGCGGATCCCTCGAACGGTTCGTCCAAGCACCACAGATGCGATGCCTCCAAGGTATCCACACGTATGGGAGCAGCGTCGAGCAGCGGACTGCTAGGTCCGATCGCACGGCATGGTGGCGTGGGGAGTGGCGGTTGCTGTCGACGGGAGGCCGAGATCAACCCTGAAAGGTGCGCCCACTCCCCTTTATATAGACCTCCGAAGTGGGCTCAACACTTGAGACCCACGACGAGTCTAGTCCCATTTTCCATTCGCATCCAATCCGAATGGGCTGCAATCCCTTAAGTGTGCGACCCTATAGGTTCACGTACACATGGACACGACCCGAGTCGATAGTCGGTAGCGGCTCCTAGCAGAACGTGCCAACTCCCATGTGTGCGCAAAGTCGTTAGACGAACCTCGACATTGTGTCATATACAACATTCCTTTTGCCTCATGATATAGGTTGTAGAGCTCAAGGCGAGTACTTGTCACCCTTGTGGTAGCTCGACATCTCTTCTCGAAACCGTGATGCAGATTCCCGAACTGGGTTAACACTTAGCCCATGTCGCATGGCCATGCTTTCTGAATCTGATCACACGAGAGGGCCCAGAGAATATCTCTCCTCACGGAGGGGCAAATCCCATCTTGGTTAACCATGTCTCGCGGCATGTCTCATGACTCACCCGAAAGCTACCTTTATAACTACCCAGTTACGGAGTAGCATTTGATAGACCCTAAGTAAGTCGATCCTCATCTCGAGATCATGCGATGACCTCAGGTCTAGGACATGGCATATACATTGTGCTTGAGACTAATAGATGACATTATCTCGCTGTGTCTCAAAGTGGGTCTGTCCGACTCGGTGATCTCAATCCCCGAGTCCATACTATCAGTTTAGCATCTCTATGCACATGACTTGTGAAACGTAGTCATCAACTGAATCGTATACTAGTAAAGGATATGTGTCCGCATAACCTTAACAACTAGGGACTATTAGAACAATCATCATACTATATATAGTCTCACAAATAAGTCACATACTTATTGATACATATCACTGATGATGTTCAAGGACAATACAAAATACTCATGAATACATTGGAAACGAAATCATCACATGATTGCCTCTAGGGCATATCTCCAACAGTCTCCCACTTGCACTAGAGTCAATCATCTAGGCATCGTATGCCCATGGACCTCATGTGCATCTCATGCTTCGACTGCGGGAGAGGCTTCGTTAATGGATCAGCAACATTTGCATTCGTGTGTATCTTGCATATGTTTACATCGCCTCTCTCAACAATGTCGCGAATGAGGTTAAAACGCCTGAGTATGTGTTGGGTTTTATGATGGTTCTGTGGTTCCTTGACTTGTGCAATAGCACCACTATTATCACAATAGTGGTCCAACGGATTGGACGAGTCCTGAACCACTCCAAGAGGTTGTGGGTGGTTTTGGAGACTATCACTTGTGCACGTATGAGCATTTTGTTCACCAACAGTACCTTACCCCCTTTTTATAGTGTTGGCTTTCCTATGGACTTAAAGTGATTTCTCACAAAGTAAAATGTAGAGTCCTCTTGCTTGAAGCTTTGCCAATCTATTTCCTTGCATCTTGGGGTTATCCACAATCCTTTTGCCATCCCTATCATTGAACTTTTCCTGAAATATGCTTAGTAGAAACATTAGTTCAATGACATATATATTGTTATTAATTACCAAAACCACCAAGGGAGCAAATGTGCTTTCACCCGCGCGACGCGCGGCAGGCCGTGTCTGACAAGCCACGCGGGCGACAAGACCAGGCCTCGAGGCGGGGCCCGCGAGGTTGCGGCCTCGTCCCATGCGCGCGGATCCTCTGTGGCCAGAGGCCGTCGGTTGGGGGTTCCCCATGGGCAGTAACATCTCCTGCACAGGGTGGGGTCATGGGGATCGTGCGCGTCCGATCCCCTCCCCACTACCCCACGCGGGGTTTAAATGGGGAGAGGGAGGGGCGGAGAGAGCCAAACACCCCCTCCCCTCGCCCATTTCCATCCTCGTCGTTCCCCCTCCCGCGCAGAGAGAGAGAGAGAAAGGGCACGTATCGTGCAACCGCTGCGCCGCCGCTCGCTGTCATCGTTAGCCGCGCTCCGTCGATGCCCGTCCGCCCCGCTCCCGCACCCGAGCCAGCCTTGAGCCTGATGGGGAGCAAGGGTGCCTGGGACGGCAGCGATGTGGACGAAGATTATATCGAGCATCTCTGCCATCGCCTCAAGCTTCCTCCGGCAAAGCTTATTGAAGCGCGCATCGCGGGGGCGGAGAACGCTCCGGCCCTACGAGACGGCGAGGTGGTGGTCTTCACCGAGCACTTTGCTTGTGGGTTCGGGCTGCCGGCAAGCACATTCTTCCAGCGGTTCTTGACGCACTTCGGCCTTCAACCCCACCACCTCAGTGCCAACGTCGTCCTCCAACTTGCCGCCTTCGTCTCCCTGTGTGAGGGATACTTGGGGGTTGAGCCGTGCCTGGACGTATGATGCCAGCTCTTCTTCCTCAAGCAGCAGACGGTGCTGAACAAGGGCACCGGTCAGAAGGAGATGACCGCTTGCGGAGCCGCCCTTGTCTACCAACGCACAGGAGCCGGCTTCCCAAAGCTTCCGCTGCAGTACTCGGTGAAGAGCTGGCAGAAGGGCTTCTTCTACCTGATGAACGTGGAGGCGGAATACGACTGCATCAACCTGCCCGCCTTCGTCAACCAGCCGCCGAACGCCATGCTGAACTGGCGGACGGCTCTGCCGCAGCCGGCTAAGATGGCAGACCAGCTCTGTGCCCGGCTAGCCGTGCTGGCCGGCTCGGAGGGCCTCACGGCCGTCGAGCTACTGACGACCATGGTGGCGCGCCGAGTGCAACCGTTGCAGCGCCGCCCGCATCTGATCTGTCAGATGGGCGGACGGCACGACCTGTGCTGGCTGTCCATGAAGGAGCTGAAGGAGGTGCACGTGGCGAGACGGGTGAACCTGATCTCCACCGCCAAGCTCGACGAAGGAGACTGGCAATGGGGCAAGGCCCCATACAACCGGGAGCATCCGGCTCCACCGGTACGTGATTAGTTGCCCTCCTCTCTTTTGCTGCGCACACTCCTCCCCTGCCCTTGTCGACTCGCGGCCTCTCCCGGCTATAGTTGTTTCCTCTATTGCAGGCTTACGACCAACCGACAGCCAACCTGGAGGAGTCGGACGCCGAGGAGATTGAGGACGTCGACGACGTGGAGTCCACGACGTGGAGTCGGCGGACGGGGCTCGAGCCGGAGGATCTGGAGCCGGCGGCGCGAAGGCGAAGGGGTCCGAGTCGGCCGGTGAGTTTCCTTCCAAATCCCTGCTGCGGGACTGGACCGATGACGATGTTGAGCCAAAAGGGGCGTATGATGTAGTGGTCGTGGAAGACCTCGAGGCCTTGGGGGACGACGCGACGGCGCCCCGGAGACGCCTCCGCAAGGTCGGCCGCAATCCGGCGCAGGACGAGGCGGACGTGGCGGAATGGGGGAAACAGCCGGCCAGCTCTCGGTCGGCTCCCAAGCGAGCGGCTGGAGGGCAGCCGGGCGGCGGCGGGAAAAAACCGTGGGTTGCCCCGGTAGGCCTCCTCAGGCGGGCGGTTCCCACCAGCGTCGGGTAAGTCTCGTGATTGCTTTCCTTTTTTCTTCGCTTTCTTTGCTCTTAATCACGTTTTTGTGGCTGCGCCGAGCAGGGCCCCGCGCGCCTTGGGGAAGGCGGCTCCGGAGATAAGCGGGAGTGTTGAGAAGGAGCGCGCTGAGAAGGAGCGCGCAGGGTGGAGCGAGCTGGAGGCGGCGCAGAGGGCGCTGGATGAGCAGGAGGGCCGCCCATGGGAGAAGGCCGCTAAGAAGCGGACGTCGGAAGAAGCCCGCGCGGGGGCGGCGGGCCGAACGCCCAGGGGGGACGGCTCAACTCCGGACCAGCCTGCCCAGGAGAAGAGGTCAAAGGGGTGTATGACCCCGCGCGGCGGGCGGAGGCGGATGCCCAGGCCGCCGAGGAGGCGCGCGCAGCCGCGAGCGCGGCGGCGGCAGCGAAGGAGGCAACACGGAGGGCCGACGACGTGCCGATGGGGCCCGACGTCGCGCCGCCTGAGGTCCACGGCCCGCCGCCGGAGTCGACGGCCCCGGAGGGCAAGGAGGGAGACGCCAGCAATCCGGCCGACGGGGGGTCCGGCATGGACGCGGCAGTAGGTGGCGGGGTGCCGGAGGTTGAGGTCCCAGCCCCGAAGGGCCCTCTTGGGGCCGACTCATCGAAGGAGCCGGATGGGACTGCCGCCACGCCACCTGGGAGCATGCCGTCGGGGGGAGCCGGTGCTATCGTCGTGCCGGCGCGGGGCCCCACCGCGACTAGGACTGGCTCCATCTCCAGGACCCGTCCGCAGGAGAGCTGGGCCATGGCTGGTGGAGCCCCCAGCGGGGGGGCCTCTAGCTCTCTGGGAGCCGGAGTGACGCCCTCATCGCGGAGTTCGCCGACTGCCGTGACAAGGAGCAGCAGGCGGTGCAGGCGGCCTGGCATCAGCTGATCCACCTCAAGCAGTCCATTGTGGTAGGCTCCCGAACTTTCCTCTTTTTTCTTCTGAACTTTTCTAGTGGGGGTGCGCGAGCGCACCCACTGGGTGTAGCCCTCGAGAGTCGGGCCGGCTGGGAGGCAGCCGGGTCGAGTCTAATTGTGACGGCCTTTAACTTTGTCTTTTTGTAGGCCCACCATGATCGCCGGGCGGCTACATTCAACGCACTACTGGGCCGGTTCCGGGAAGCCGAGGGCCGGCTGACCAGCATTGGAGCGGATCTGCAAGGTATGGTGCCGTTGCGTTCTTTCCAGTGGGGGCGCGCGAGCGCACCCACTGGGTATAGCCCCAGGATTCAGACCGGCTGCGCTGCAGGAGGGTCGAATCCTTTCGCTTTTGCTTCTGTGTTTGTTCTGATGGCATTATTTCTGGGTCGTGCAGCCTCCGCCGATGAGTCGGCCGACGTCCGACGCCGTCTGGCTCGATCCGGCCACTAGCGGGACCTTCTACAGGTGGAGTGCGCCCGGCTACGCCAGGAGGCGGACCGTATGCGGCCAGGTAAGGAGGAGCGCGAGGCGGCCCACCGTGCGGAGCTGGAGCGGCAGGAGGCAAGCCATCGGGAAGCATTGAAGGCCAAGGACGACCTGCAGGACAAGGTGACGGAGGATGCGCAGAAGGCGCAGGCCGAGCATGACCACCGGGTCCAGGCTTGGTCGGCCAGGGAGTCGGAGCTGCAGGAGGAGGCGCACGTGGTGGATCAGCTCTTAGGCAGTAAGTTTTCTTCGCCTTTCTTTTCTTCTTATGCCGTCTTGGGGCCGCCTTTTCTTTCTTCTTACGTCGCGCGTTCTTCTCCTCTTTCTCAGGGCTCTTCCCTGATATGCAAGAGGGAGCAGCGGTGGCCGTGGAGGCCCACTGTGAGGAGCAGCGGGCGTTGGGCGTCCATATCGGGATGCTTGCCGCCTGGACCATGGACGAGGTGGGGATCGCCGCCAAGGTCCGCCTGAACAAGGTGGTCCGGGCCATGGAGCGGCTTCAGAAGGCTGGCTTGGCGCTGGTTCGCACCCTCTGGCCGGACGCAGTGGAGCCGGGCTCCATGAGCCGGCTGTCGCGGTGGCTGGAGGCCGGGACCGCGCGGGTGAATGCCTGGAGGGCTTCTGTAGCGCGAGCTGGCGCGGCCATGGCGCTCCGCGTTGCGAAGTCTTGGTACTCAGGGTTGGACTTGGAGTTGCTTGTGACCCAGCGTGCCGGTACGGACACGGAGCTGGAGGTCGTCGCCGATGCGCTGGCCGTTCGGGCCAGCGACCTAGCGTCCTTCGCTCTGTGGGATGAATACTTTCCGGAGCGGACGGCAGATGGCGAGGTGGTCCCGGAGGAACTGTATGCGCTGGCCTTTGACGACCCGGACGGCAACGCCGGCGAGACAGATGACGAGGATGCCGCCTCCAGCACCGATGCCTACGCCGACCTCAGGCCAGAGGAAGACACAGGTGCGAAGGCCGACGCGGGACGAGCCGGTGCCAAGGACGGAGCCTCCACTTCGGCTGCTTCGGGCCACGTGAAGGCCAAGGACGGCGCCTCCACTTCGGCTGCTTCGGGCCGCGTGAAGGCTAAGGACGGAGCCTCCACTTCGGCTTCTTCGGGCCGCGTGAAGGCCAAGGACGGAGCCTCCACTAGCTAGGGCTTGCTTTTGCTTCCCTGCTTTTTTTGGTTAGTTTGCAGTTCCATCCACTCGGGGTGTATGGTTGTAATGAACATGTGGCCATGGGCCTTTATGCTTTCGTGTATAAATCCATGTTTTTCATCTTGCTGAAATGAAAAAATTGTGCGTGCCAACTCGTCCATGGCTCTTCGTCCCTTTGACCCTTGTGCTGCTGAAATTTCGTCCCCTTCGGCTTCGACCCCGCCAGCCGGACAGCCGGGAGCCGGTCTATGGCTGGGACAGGGCATCTTCCTTAGGAGAGTCGGTCGTGGGGTTTGGGGTTGTGGGGACGCTTAGCTAGGGTGAGTACGGTAGAGGCCGGCTAGAAGTGGTAAATGGTCCGGCTAGACCGAGCAGGCCACCCCCTTGCAGACGGTGTTCGTGTGTGGTAAGTTTCCCAGGATACCGCTAGCCGGACAGCTGGGAGTCGGTCTGTAGCTGTGCGGGGAGGGAGGGGTTGTCTTAACCCACATTACTTGAGCGGCTTCGGGGAGGGGCGGTTAGGCTAGCCGGCGAGCCCCCGGGTCCGGGGAGCCGGACTTGGGAGCCTGCTCAAGGAGCGATATGCTTTGAAGGAATTGAAAAGGCATGCCCCAAGTGCTGGCTTGGGACACCCGCTACATTCATTAGGCCCAAAAGGGTGGGGGATACATACATACACTGGTTGTTTTAGCAGTAAAATGGACGAAGGAGCGCCACGTTCCACAGGCGCTCCGTCTCCTCGCCGGAGGCGTCTCTCTTGCGCTTCTGTGACTTCTGGGCGTCTATCAGATAGTACGCGTTGTTGTGCAGCGCCTTGCTGACGATGAACGGGCCCTCCCATGGGGGGGACAGCTTGTGCTGGCCGGCGGTTCGCTCGATCCGCCTGAGCACCAGGTCTCCTTCGCGGAAGGAAAGGGGTCGGATCCGCTTGTTGTGGTAGTGCTGGAGCTTCTGTTGGTAGATGGCCGTCCGGCTCAGGGCCAGCTCGCGTGCCTCCTCGAGTAGGTCGATGACATCTTCTCTTGCTTCTCTTGCATCTGCCTCCGTGTACAGAGTGACGCGAGGCGAGTCGAACTCAATGTCCGTGGGGATGACCGCATCGGACCCGTACATGAGGAAGAAAGGGGTGAAGCCGGTTGAGCGGTTGGGCGTGGTTCTGAGGCTCCACAGGACGACCAGCAGCTGGCTGAATGCACGAGTGGCGCCATGAGCCGGGGCTTGATGCCGGCCAGGATCTGGCTGTTTGCCCTCTCCGCATGGCCGTTCGATTGTGGGTGGGCCACTGACGCGAGTTCGAGCCGGATGCCCTCCTTGGAGCAGAAGAGCGCCATTGCGCCTTTGGCGAAGTTGGTGCCGTTGTCGATGATGATGCTGTGGGGGACCCCGTAGCGGACCGTGATATCTTTGACGAACCGGACGGCCGTGGGGCCGTCCAGCTTCTTGATGGGCCTGGCCTCGATCCACTTGGTGAACTTGTCGACGGCTACCAGCAGGTGCGTCATGCCGCCTCGAGCGGTCTTGAATGGACCTACCATGTCGAGCCCCCAGACGGCAAAAAGCCATGAGAGGGGGATGGTTTTGAGGGCTGTAGCCGGCAAGTGGCTCTGCGTGCTGAAGCGCTGGCAGCCCTCGCACTTGTCGACCAGTTGTGTTGCCTCTTCCAAGGCAGTCGGCCAGTAAAAACCGTGGCGGAACGCCTTGGCCACCAGGGTTCTTGAGGCGGCATGGTGCCCGCACTCGCCCTGGTGAATGTCTCGGAGGATCTCTTGCCCTTTCTCCGACTCGACGCAGCGCTGGAAGACGCGGGTCGAGCTGCGCCGAACCAGCTCGCGGTTGATGATGGCGTAGGTGGGGGACCGGCGCTGGATCTACCGGGCCGCGGCCTCGTCAGGAGGGAGCTCGCCGCGCAGGAGGAAGGCTAGGATGGGCTGGGCCCATGTTGGTGCCGTGACGGGAGCCGGCTCCGGCTCGAGCTGGGGTCCCGGGGCGGCCGGAGCCACTGGGCCCGCCACGGGAGCCCCCGGGGCCGGCTCGTCAGTCCCCGGGACCAAGTTGGTGGAGGGCACGTCTACCATCATCACGACAGCTGTGGGATCGGAGCCGGCCGCCACGGGGGCGAAATTTGTCGGAGGCGGCAGGACGGGAGGAGCCGGCGGAACCCCCAGGCCTGAGAAGGAGCAGGCAGGGTCTACGGGCACAAAGATGGATTCTGACTCGGCGGAAGGCTTGATCGATGGCTTGCGCAGTTGCTCGAGGGAGACGCCGGCTGGGATGGCTTGGCGGGTGGAGCCGATTTTTGCCAGAGCGTCCGCCGCCTCGTTGTCTGCTCGGGGGGACGTGGTGGAACTCATAGACCTCGAAGGAGCCGGGGAGCTGCTGGACGAGGAAGCGGTAGCTGGCCATGTTGGCATCCCTGGCGTCCCATTCGCCAGAGACTTGCTGCACCACGAGGTCCGAGTCGCCGAAGCACAGGATGCGCCGGATGCCTATTTCTATTGCGAGCCGAAGGCCGTGGACGAGTGCCTTGTACTCGGCCACGTTGTTGGAGGCGGCGAAGTGGATCTGGAGCGCGTACTTGAGCTGGTCCCCTTTCGGGGACGACAAGACGGTGCCAGCTCCCAAGTTGGTCCGCATCTTCGAGTCATCGAAATGCATGCGCCAGTGCGTGGACTCTGGAGGCGGCGGCACAAACTGGGTTTCGGCCCAATCGATGAGGAAGTCGGCCACCGCCTGCGACTTGATGGCGGTGCGGGGCTCGTACTGGATGTCGTGGTCGTCCAGCGCAATGGCCCATTTGGCGATCTGGCCGGTTGCGTCCCGACCGCTCATGATCTCGGC
Organism: Elymus sibiricus; assembly: GCA_039707655.1. Classification (NCBI taxonomy): domain Eukaryota; kingdom Viridiplantae; phylum Streptophyta; class Magnoliopsida; order Poales; family Poaceae; genus Elymus; species Elymus sibiricus. The sequence goes on along the minus strand of CM077675.1, from coordinate 185,231,646 downwards.
GAGTAGTGTCGTGCTCACCATGGTGATGGTGTGCTCCTGGAAATACTGCTTCACCTTCTTCGCGGCGAAGTATATGTCGTAGCACATCTTCTGGTAGTGGGGGTAGTTCTGCTTGGAGGCAGAGAGGACCTCACTCAGGTAGTAGACGGGGCGCTGAACTGGCAGCGCCCTGCCTTCCTCGGGCCGCTCCACCACCAGGACGACGTTGACCACGCGTGTGGTTGCCGCTATGTACGCGAGCATAGGCTCCTTCTCAGCTGGCGCGGCCAAGACAGGCGCGCTAGAGAGGGCGCACTTGAGGTCACGGAATGCTTCGTCTTCCTGGTCGGTCCACTCGAACTTGGTCGTCTTCTTCATGAGCTGGTAGAGGGGCAGCGCCTTCTCGCCCAGCCGGCTGACGAACCGGTTGAGCGAAGCCAGGTAGCCGGCGAACTTCTGGACGTCACGGAGCCTGGCCGGATTGTGCATGCACTCGGTGGTCTTGATCTTCTCCAGGTTGGCCTCGATGTCACGCGCGGATACGAAGAAACCCAAGAGTTGGCCGGCTGGCACGCCGAAGACACACTTCTCCGGGTTGAGCCGGACCTTGTACTCGCGCAGGTTGGAGAAGGTCTCTTGGAGATCGTCGAGGAGGCTGAAATGCTTCTTGGTCTTGATGACGATGTGAAAGCACATTTGCTCCCTTGGTGGTTTTGGTAATTAATAACAACATATAAGTCATTGAACTAATGTTTCCACTAAGTATATTTCAGGAAAAGTTCAATGATAGGGATGGAAAAAGGATTGTGGAGATTGTGGAAATACCCCAAGATGCAAGGAAATGGATTGGCAAAGCTTCAAGCAAGAGGACTCTACATTTTACTTTGTGAGAAATCACTTTGAGTCCATAGGAAAGCCAATACTATTAAAAGGGGGTAAGGTTTTGTTGGTGAACAAAATGCTCATACGTGCACAAGTGATAGTCACCAAAAACACCCACAAGCTCTTCCACAAAAGTCTGTCCATAGCCAAATATTCAAAATTGGTGCAACCAACACTTTCCACTCGGTGCCACGGATTCCCAAACTCAGACAGACTCAGCCAAACCCTAGCCACTTCGGTGCAACCGATTCTATTCCGGTGCCACCGAGTTTAGGTTGCCAACTTTCTGTTACGCAAATTCACAATATCGGTACCACCGAGATTGTTGGATCGGCGTCACCGAGAATGTCAATCTGACCGTTGGTCACCTTATCGGTGCAACCGAGTTTCCTATATCGGTCTCACCGAGATTCAAAAGTTGCCACCTTTTGGTCACTTCGGTACCACCGAGATTAACACATCGGTGTCACCGAGTTGGTCATTTTGTGTTTAACGGTTGGATTTTTGGGGATGCCTATATATACCCCTTCACCACCACCTACTTGAAAGAGAAGCACTCAGAACTATTCCATACTTGCCCCATCCAGTTTTCTGAGAGAGAGCCACCTACCCTTGTGTTGAGGTCAAGATCTTCCACTCCAACCATATGGATCTTGATTTCTAGCCTCCCCAAGTTGCTTTCCACCAATCCCATCTCTTCCACCAAGCCAAATCTGTGAGAGAGTGATTGTGTGTTGAGGAGTCTATCATCTTGAAGCACAAGAGCAAGGAGTTCATCGTCATTACCGAGCCTATTACCTTTTGGAGGGTGGTGCCTCCTAGATTGGTTAGGTGTCGCTTGGGATCCTCCTACTTCGTGTTGTGGAGTTGAACCAAGAAGTTTGTAAGGGCAAGGAGATCGCCTACTTCGTGAAGATCTACCCATAGTGAGGCTAGTCCTTCATGGACGGAAGCCGTTATGGAATAGTCAAGGTTGCTACTTCGTGGACCCTTATGGGTGGAGCCCTCCGTGGACTCTCGCGACCGTTACCCTCCGTGGGTTGAAGACTCCATAAACGTGGATGTACGATAGCACCACCTATCGGAACCACGGGAAAAATCTTCGTGTCTACAATTGCGTTTGATCTTCCTACCCTATCCTTTCTACTCATGCTTGTTATTACTTTCCGCTGCTATACTCTTAGACTTGCATGTGTAGGGTGTACTTGACTTGCCATGAAATGCTAAAAACTGCCAACTCTAAAATTTGGGAAAAGGCAAAACTTTTATTTGGTCAAGTAGTTTAATCACCCCCCCCTCTAGACATACTTTCGGTCCTACAAGTGGTATCAAAGCTTTGGTCTCCATTGCATTGGTCTCACAACCTAGGAGAGTATGGCGTCTAGTGAGGGTAATTATCACCGTAGAGGTCCGTACTTTGATGGTACTAATTTTGCTAGTTGGAAGCACAAAATGAAAATGCATATTCTTGGTCATAACCCTGCCGTTTGGGCTGTTGTTCGTGTTGGCTTGCAAGGTGAATTCTTTGGTGATGGAAAGGAACCGGATCGTGAAGCGACCGCGGAAGAATTGAAGATGTTGCAATACAATGCTCAAGCATGTGACATTCTCTTCAACTGCCTATGCCCCGAAGAATTCAACAAAATCAGCCGTCTTGAGAATGCAAAAGAGATTTGGGATAATTTGGTTGATATGCACGAAGGAACCGAGTCCGTGAGAGAATCCAAGTTAGATGTTCTTCAAAGTCAGCTTGACAAGTTCAAGATGAAGGATGGTGAAGGAGTCGCAGAGATGTACTCTAGGCTAGCTCTCATCACCAATGAGATTGCCGGCTTAGGAAGCGAAGAAATGACCGACAAATTCATCATCAAGAAGATACTTAGAGCTTTGGATGAGAGATATGACACCGTGTGCACATTGATCCAAATGATGCCCAACTATAAAGATCTCAAGCCTACGGAAGTCATTGGAAGGATTGTTGCTCATGAGATGACACTCAAAGACAAAGAAGAGCTTCACCACAAGTCTAGCGGTGCTTACAAAGCCACAAGTGATGCTCCCGCAACTTCAAGCGACAACCTCGTCACCAATGAAGAGATAAGTCTCATGGTCAAGAAATTCAACAAGTTCTATAAGAATAGAGGCAAAGAAAGAAGCTCCAACTCAAGATATGATGAGAAGCGTTCGTCAAGTCGTGACCGTAATTGCTACAATTGTGGGAAGCCCGGACACTACTCCAATGAGTGCACGGCTCCCTACAAACGAAGAGAAGAGTCACCTCGAAGACGAAGCTCAAGGAATGATTCACCTCAAAGAGAGAGAAGGAGTAGAGATGATCGTTATGAACGAAGACCCTCAAGGAGAAGTAGAGATTCGGAGAAGAAGGACAAGTACACCAAGAGCTACACAAGAAGAAAACATCAAGCTCATGTTGGTGAATGGTTTTCCGGCTCCGACTCCGACAACAACTCCGAGAGAAGCTATCACTCCGACTCCGACTATAGTCAAGATGATGGTGTTGCCAGAATTGCTCTAGTGACCACCAACTCCTATGATCTATTTGATTCACCAAACGAAGGGAGTGGAAGTTGCTTCATGGCTAAAGGCCCCAAGGTATCACACCCCGAGTATCTTGATTTTAATAGTGATGAAGATGACTTGCTTTGTGATGATGACTTGCTATTTGATAAAACTAGTGATGTTAGTCAAAATGAACTTGATAATTCTCATGCTAGTCAAGATAAGTCAATTGATGATGATAAGATGAAAATAGAAGAACTAACTAAAGAACTAAAAACTCTTAAGTTAGCTCATGAATCTACTCTCGAAGATCATAGAGAGCTTGTGAGAACTCATGAGAAGCTACGCTTCGAGAAGCTCAATTTGGAGCAAGAGCATGAGTTTCTTAAAGCTATCAATGACGATCTCCGAAAGAAGACTTCATCTTATCTAGCCAAACGACTACTCTTGTATACATTCATGCCTAAAGTTAAAACTAAGCAATCTAGTAACAAAGGCAAGAAAGGTTCTTCATCTAGTAGCAACAATAAAAATGCTAAACCTAATGATGTTGCTTCTAGTAGTTCTATTGATTCCACTAATGATGATTCTCTTAGCCAAGTTACACTTGAGCAAGAAAATGCTTTATTGAAAAGAATTATAGAGAAAGGTATCTACAAGAGTCTTGCCGGGTGTAAGCAATTTGAGGAAATTGTACGCAAGCACGGAGGATACCGAAAGAACCATGGTGTTGGCTACTTCAACGCTAATGGAGTTGAATGGGAAGAAGGTCAATACCCCGACCCCAAGTTTGTTCCTTAAAAGGAGAAGTATGAAAATACTCTTCCCAAGAGAACAAGCACTCAAGATGACCTTCCACCACAAGACCACAAGCTCAAGGGCAAGAACAAGCTTCAAGAGGACATTGACTCATATGAAGATGAATCCCAAGCTTTGGTGGAGTGGGTTCCCAAGGCTACGTCAAGCTCAACTTCTACAAAGGCTACTACAACACCAAGGATCCCCATCAACTTGATGTGGGTCCCCAAGAAGAAGAACTAGTAAGTTCTTGAGGGGTGACTCCGCCAATGAAATTCACTCACATTCATTATTGGCAAGAACTATTTGCAATCAACATCAACTCTATGCAATAGTTCAAGGAGTCACACATTCCCTCAAAGGTAAGCAAGGGACAAGGTAATCAACAAATCAATGGACATCATCACACATGCTTTGCACTCCATGTCCATAGATATCCTTGTATTTATCTCTTGTGTGTTGGGACTAACCCATGTAGGTGAGAAGAGTAAGGAAACAACAAGGATGCTCCGAACTCTTGGTGATCTTCATCAACCTTGAGCACCCACCACTACCTCACCAACATGAAGTCTTCATCGACAAAACCCAAGGTTAGTTTATCCCTCTTATGGGGGGATGTCACATCAAGGGGGAGCTTTACTCTAAGACTTGAGTCAAAGCATCTCTTAGCATGTGACAACATTAAATGCTTTATGTAAAAGTGGTAACCCCACTTGTGCTTAAACGATGAGTATGACCTATGATCAAGTATTCTTACTTGGCTCCTAAGTCAATATACTCATATATAGATGACTTCGTCATCGCCCAAGTGCTTGTTAGATGCTAGTGTGTATGTGCATGTTGTCATGGTTTCATTTGACATCCTATTGTGTGAGCATGTTGGTCTGCATTTATTTTCCCATTCGAGGACATCCAATTGTTGCTATTTGGTTTTTGATTTATCATTTGCCAATTGGATGGACAAGAATGCCTAGGACCACTCTTTAGCTATCTATGCTTTCTCACCTCATATTCCATTCATGCTGCTTCACAAAATTTGAACAAGTACTTTTCGATCCCTCTGTGTGTGGAGCACTCGGAGTTCCGTATCGACAAGGACTGACCATTAAAACCTCCCAAGTGCATCTCGGTGGAACCAACCCACAATTCTCGGTCTCACCGAATGCCTAGGGTTGATCTGGTTTTCTATCTCGGTACTACCGATTCCATATTCTCGGTTACACCGAGTTTCCCTATCAGCTGACAGTTGAGGAACTCGGTGACACCGAAAATTTAGAATCGGTGTCACCGACAGTGAAGGGTATATAACCTGTAGTCCCGACGGTTCGAAAATTCAATCTTCAATCGTCGCGCCCCAAACCCTAAACTGCTGCAGAAGGACCCCCTGGTCGTCGCCCTTGTCTCCCCGTGCTCCTCCGCCGTTGGGATCCTCGCCGTCGAAAGGCATCTTCGCCGCCGTCGCCGCCGTAGCTTGTCCGTCACCAACTTAGGGTACGGATTCGTTTTTCCTTGCGCTCCCCGTCTGATTCTCGCGCATTGCATTCAATATTATCTATAAGCCACCATTTGCAATCCTCTCAATCCTCTAAAAAACTTCCTGTAGTCAGAGAACGATCGATTTTCTAGGGTTTGCCGTCCGCCCGATGGAACTCGGTGGAACCGAAGTGAACAAATCGGTGTCACCGATTTGCCTGTCTGCGCTGCTGAGAACTTTCTCGGTGAAACCGAGTACTTCTTTTCGGTCTCACCGAAAAGAGTGCCAAGTTTTTGTTAAGGAGAAAGTCAGTCTCGGCAGCACCGAAATTTTTGCTTCGGCTGTACCGATTTTCATGTGACAGAATGCAAACCTTGAGAATCTTTTGTTCAAACTTTCAAAAACCAGCTGATAATTTTGTGATGACTCATCTTCTTCTGCTCCTCTATACTCTATTCACAGGGTCAGTATGTCAAGTGCTGAGGACAGTGAGAACAATTTCCAAGAGGAGAACATTGTGATGAGTTCAGGCACTAGTCCTGAGTCTAGTTCATCTTCAGATCCAGGCACTCCCAGTTCCCATGGGTTGCCCAAGGCTGCAACAAGGACCAGGAAGAAGCTGAATTCAGATGAGGAGGATTTAGACTTTGTGCCAGAAGAGGTTCTTGCTAAGAAGCAAGAGAAGGCTGCCAAGAAAGCTGCAAATGAAGCCACTTCTTCAAGGAGAGCTGTCAGGAAAGAGTATGCTAGCTCTGAAGCTATGAGAGCACCTGAGGGTGCTAGGGCAAAAATGGCTCTTCACCTTGAGTCACCCCCAAGGAAGTCATTGCCTAAGAAGGCAGGTGAGAAGAAGAGAGCTAGGAAAAGGATTGTCTATGTCACTGGTAGGCAGACCTCCATGTTTGAAGACCCTGAGGAAGCTGCTGGTGCTGATGCTGAGGAGGAGGAAGAACAAGTTGTCAAGGCCCCTCCCAAGAAGAAGCAAAAGAAACTTATGTCTGATGCTATGCCAAAGAGTGGCACATCCAAGAGCACCAAGTTTGCCCCCAAGAAGGCTGCTGCTGAAAAGCCTAAGAGGTTTTCAAGGCAAATTCCAGTTTCTGAAAAGAACAAGGGAACCACCTCCAGAGTAGAGGATGAAGATGCTATGTCTGCCCTAATGAAGCTTAGACCACACCTTCCAGTACATAATGCCAGCTACCCACTTGCTAAAGATATGAAGAAGAGGAAGGATTCTGGTTTGAGGGCTTGGAGAGCTGCTGATCCATATGCCCAAAGGAGGAAGACAGCTGTGGACTACAGATTCTACACCAAAGAGCAACAGGATTTCTATGAGACTGTGCTTTTTGACAAGAGCCCAGCTATGAGTGATATGAGGTATGTGGACTGGAAATTCATCAAGGAGAATGAAGACTTTTTTCCAAGTGTCCAAGACAATTTCCACTGCATTGGTTTGGATGAGTTTGTTGGCAGAGAGTTCACTGCTTGGAATGATGAGATGATCATGCAATTCTACTCCACTGCACATTTCTATGGAGATGGTAGGATTGTATGGATGACTGAAGGTGCAAGATATGAGTCCACTGTTGAGGAATGGGCTGCAATCTTAGGAGTCTCAGAGGTACAGGATGGTGACTTGGATGTCTACTCAGAATCCAAGGCAAACCACAATGCTATGGCTAACATGTACAATGAGATCCCTCCTGCTCATGTGAAGTCTCACAAGCTTGGATCCATCTACTTTCTTCAGGCTGGCCTCCGTACCATGAACACTATTTTAAGGCATACCTTGATGCCCAAGTCAGGAGATGACAAGATGATCCGAGGCTACTCCATTAACATGTTGATTCATCTTGACGGTCACACGAGGATTAGAGTCATGGACTTAATTGTTGAGACAGTTAAGAGGGTTGCTGCTGATCAGAAGCGCTCTTGCTGCTATGCACCCTACATCCAAATGCTCATCAACTCTAAGCTGGAGAAGCACATATTTGCTCTGGATAGACCCCACTTGCCCCTACAGCCAGATCTCAAGGACAACATTGTGGTGATGGATCCAGAACATCCCACATCAGATGCAGCTCAGGCAGAGGCAGAGGCAGCTAGAGCCACTAGTGCTCAAGTCCCTAGATCCAGGAACGAGCAAATGGATCTGTTGATATCATCAGTTCAGGGCATGCAGAAGGACATTAAGGACATCTTGAACAACCAGAACAGTCTTGTCAGGATCTTTGAGAACAGGATCAAGACCCTTAATGATAAGGTGGATGGGCTGACTAAGACAGTCAATGAGCTCAAGAAGGAAGTTGACTCAGTGTCTCTTCCTCATTCTTCAGATGATGATGATGATGATGAGGATGACTCACCTCTCAGGCCAGGCACACAGTTTACTACTCAGGCCAGATCAGCCAATGTGCCAGCTCCAGACTTGAGGCCCTCTTCATCAGCTCCTACTACTGTCACCTCAACTCCTGCTCCATCAGCTTCAGTTCCTCCAGTTGCCACTCCAACTCCATCCACGACATCTACAGAGATCTTCGCCGACGCTGTTCTCTCGACTCCTTCATCAACCACCGGAGGAGATCAGCCCAAGAACGTTTAGATATATGCCTTTGAACTTTTTGGTAACTTGTTGCCAAAGGGGGAGAAGTGTATATAGATCTTTAGGCTTCGAGTGAGAGAGCGTTTGGTTTTTATTGCTTTTTCAAAAACAATTGTCTTTTGGTTGCTTGTGTTGAACTTATTTGTGTTTTGATCATACGCTTAATGTGTGTTGTGCTACTATTTCCTATCTTCTAAATGCTTATGAGATGATCATTATCTTTGTTTGGTTGTGTTGTGCTATGATGTTCATTCTAATTATTCTCGCACACCACCAAGATGTATGTGACATGGAAGAAGTGCCCCATGTACCTAATCGATTGTGCATTTGCATACAAACGCAAATTTAAAATAATGCACAAATTTAGGGGGAGCTCTTGCATATCACATACTTCTCAACGCGACGATTATGTTCATTGATTATATCTTTGTCGAAGCTTTGATCTATATGTTGTCATCAATTACCAAAAAGGGGGAGATTGAAAGAACATTTGCTCCCTTGGTGGTTTTGGTAATTAATAACAACATATAAGTCATTGAACTAATGTTTCCACTAAGTATATTTCAGGAAAAGTTCAATCATAGGGATGGCAAAAGGATTGTGGAGATTGTGGAAATACCCCAAGATGCAAGGAAATGGATTGGGAAAGCTTCAAGCAAGAGGACTCTACATTTTACTTTGTGAGAAATCACTTTGAGTCCATAGGAAAGCCAATACTATTAAAAGGGGGTAAGGTTTTGTTGGTGAACAAAATGCTCATACGTGCACAAGTGATAGTCACCAAAAACACCCACAAGCTCTTCCACAAAAGTCTGTCCATAGCCAAATATTCAAAATCGGTGCAACCAACACTTTCCACTCGGTGCCACGGATTCCCAAACTCAGACAGACTCAGCCAAACCCTAGCCACTTCGGTGCAACCGATTCTATTCCGGTGCCACCGAGTTTAGGTTGCCAACTTTCTGTTACGCAAATTCACAATATCGGTACCACCGAGATTGTTGGATCGGCGTCACCGAGAATGTCAATCTGACCGTTGGTCACCTTATCGGTGCAACCGAGTTTCCTATATCGGTCTCACCGAGATTCAAAAGTTGCCACCTTTTGGTCACTTTGGTACCACCGAGATTAACACATCGGTGTCACCGAGTTGTTCATTTTGTGTGTAACGGTTGGATTTTTGGGGATGCCTATATATACCCCTTCACCACCACCTACTCGAAAGAGAAGCACTCAGAACTATTCCATACTTGCCCCATCCAGTTTTCTGAGAGAGAGCCACCTACCCTTGTGTTGAGGTCAAGATCTTCCACTCCAACCATATGGATCTTGATTTCTAGCCTCCCCAAGTTGCTTTCCACCAATCCCATCTCTTCCACCAAGCCAAATCTGTGAGAGAGTGATTGTGTGTTGAGGAGTCTATCATCTTGAAGCACAAGAGCAAGGAGTTCATCGTCATTACCGAGCCTATTACCTTTTGGAGGGTGGTGCCTCCTAGATTGGTTAGGTGTCGCTTGGGAGCCTCCTACTTCATGTTGTGGAGTTGAACCAAGAAGTTTGTAAGGGCAAGGAGATCGCCTACTTCGTGAAGATCTACCCATAGTGAGGCTAGTCCTTCATGGACGGAAGCCGTTATGGAATAGTCAAGGTTGCTACTTCGTGGACCCTAATGGGTGGAGCCCTCCGTGGACTCTCGCGACCGTTACCCTCCGTGGGTTGAAGACTCCATAAGCGTGGATGTACGATAGCACCACCTATCGGAACCACGGGAAAAATCATCGTGTCTACAATTGCGTTTGATCTTCCTACCCTATCCTTTCTACTCATGCTTGTTATTACTTTCCGCTGCTATACTCTTAGACTTGCATGTGTAGGGTGTACTTGACTTGCCATGAAATGCTAAAAACTGCCAACTCTAAAATTTGGGAAAAGGCAAAACTTTTATTTGGTCAAGTAGTCTAATCACCCCCCCCCTCTAGACATACTTTCGGTCCTACACGATGTCGTCCACATAGACAATAGACGTGGACGTTTCTGCCGATTTGGGGCAGGAGGCACTTCTGCATGCAACGCTGGAAGGTGGTGCCTGCGTTCTTCAGGCCGAACGACATGGTGATGTCGCAGTAGGCCCCAGATCGGTCGGGTCCAGCTTGATCTGATGGTAGCCGGAGTAGGCCTCCAGGAAGGACAACAGATCGCAGCCGACCATGGAATCGATTACTTGATCGATCTGGGGCAGGGCGAAAGGGTCCTTGGGACATGCCTTGTTCAGGCTTGTGTAGTCGATACACATGCGCCAGGTCTTGTTCTTCTTAGAAAGAATCAAACGCAACTCTGAAGATTGTGAACTCGACGAAGGTAATGAGTCAGGTATAAAGCTCGAGTTTGATTGTGTTAAATCTTTTATGAATACCGATACTTTTCACAAGTTTAGCACTAAATATGGACTTGACTCTGAGATAGTAGCCTCTTTCTGTGAAGCATTTGCTACTCACGTTGATCTCCCTAAGGAGAAGTGGTTTAAATATCATCCCCCTATTAAAGAAGAAATTAAAGAACCGGTCATAGCTAAAGATGAAACCATCATTTACAATGCTGATCCAGTTGTGTCTACCGCTTATATTGAAAAACCACCTTTCCCTATTAGGATAAAGGAACATGCTAAGGTATCAACTGTGGTTCGTAAGAGTAATATAAGAGCACCTAAGCCCCCTGAACAAATTAAAGTAGAACCTAGTGTTGCTATGGTTAAAGATCTCTTGGTAGAAAATATTGATGGGAATGTTATCTACTTCTGTGATGAAGCTGCTTGAATTGCTAAACCCGATGAAAAAGATAAACATAGACCCATAGAAGGCATGCATGTTCTCTCAATTAAAATAGGAGATCATTGCTATCATGGTTTATGTGATTTGGGTGCTAGTGTGAGTGTTATCCCTTTTACCTTATACCAAGAAATTATGTATGAAATAGCACCTGCTGACATAGAAGACATTGATGTTACTATTAAACTTGCTAATATAGACACCATCACACCACTTGGGATTGTTAGAGATGTTGAAGTATTATGTGGGAAAGTAAAATACCCTACTAATTTTCTAGCTCTTGGTTCCCCACAAGATGACTTTTGTCCCATTATCTTTGGAAGACCTTTCTTGAGCACCGTCAACGCTAAGATAGATTGTGAAAAACAAACTGTCGGTGTCAGTTTTGGTGGTGTGTCTCATGAGTTTAGTTTTTCCAAGCTTAGTAGACAACCTCGTGATAGAGCATTATTTAATAAGGATGAAATAATTGGTCTTGCTTCTATTGTTGTGCCTCCTACTGATCCATTAGAACAATATTTGCTTGACCATGAAAATGATATGCACTTGCGTGAGAGAAATGAAATAGATCAAATTTTCTTTGAACAACAACCTCTCCTGAAACACAATTTGCCTATTGAAACTCTTGGAGGCCCTCCTCCACCTAAAGGTGATCCTGTGTTTGAATTAAAGCAATTGCCCGATACTTTGAAGTATGCTTATCTTGACGAGAAAAAGATATATCCTGTTATTATTAGTGCTAACCTTTCAGAACATGAAGAAGAAAGATTATTAAAAGTTCTAAGGAAGCACCGGGCTTCTATTGGATATACTCTTGATGATCTTAAGGGCATTAGTCCCACTCTATGTCAGCACAAGATTAATATGGAACCCGATGCTAAACCCGTTGTTGATCATCAACGGCGATTAAATCCTAAGATGAAAGAAGTGGTAAGAACTGAAATATTAAAGCTTCTGGAAGCAGGTATAATCTATCCCATAGCTGATAGTAGATGGGTAAGTCCTGTTCATTGTGTCCCTAAGAAAGGAGGTATTACCGTTGTTCCTAATGATAAAAATGAACTCATTCCACAAAGAATTGTCACTAGTTATAGAATGGCAATTGATTTTAGAAAGTTAAATAAAGCTACTAGAAAAGATCATTACCCTCTGCCTTTCATTGATCAAATGCTAGAAAGATTATCTAAGCACACACACTTTTGTTTTCTGGATGGATATTCTGGTTTCTCTCAAATACCTGTGTCAGAATCCAATCAAGAGAAAACCACCTTTACTTGCCCTTTTGGAACCTATGCTTATAGACGTATGCCTTTTGGTTTATGCAATGCACCTGCTACCTTTCAAAGATGTATGACTGCTATATTCTCTGATTTTTGTGAAAAAGTTGTGGAGGTTTTCATGGATGATTTTTCCGTTTATGGGACTTCTTTTGATGATTGCTTAAGCAACCTTGATCGAGTTTTGCAGAGATGTGAACAAACTAATCTCATCTTGAATTGGGAGAAGTGCCACTTTATGGTTAATGAAGGTATTGTCTTGGGGCATAAAATATCTGAACGAGGTATTGAGGTGGATAAAGCTAAAGTTGATGCAATTGAGAAAATGTCGTGTCCTAAAGATATTAAAGGTATTTGAAGTTTCCTTGGTCATGCTGGTTTCTATAGGAGGTTCATTAAAGACTTCTCTAAAATTTCTAGGCCTCTTACTAATCTTTTGCAAAAGGATATCCCTTTTGTTTTTTATGATGATTGTGTGGAAGCCTTTGAAACACTCAAGAAAGCCTTAACCTCTGCACCTATCGTTCAACCACCTAATTGGAACTTGCCTTTTGAAATTATGTGTGATGCTAGTGATTATGTTGTTGGTGCTGTTCTAGGACAAAGAGTTAATAAGAAATTGAAAGTTATCCACTATGCTAGAAAAACTCTAGACAGTGCCCAACGAAATTATGCTACTACTGAAAAAGAATTTTTAGCAGTTGTGTTTGCCTGTGATAAATTTAGATCCTATATTATTGATTCAAAAGTTATTGTTCACACCGATCATGCTGCTATAAAATACCTTATGGAAAAGAAAGATGCTAAACCTAGACTCATTAGGTGGGTTCTCTTGCTTCAAGAATTTTACTTACATATCGTTGATAGGAAGGGAGCTGAGAACCCCGTAGCTGATAACTTGTCTACGTTAGAAAATATTCTTGATGACCCACTACCTATTGACGATAGTTTTCCTGACGAATAGTTAGCTGCAATAAGTGTTTCTCAAAACACCCCTTGGTATGCTGATTATGCTAACTACATTGTTGCTAAATATATAGCACCTAGCTTCACATACCAACAAAAGAAAAAATTCTTCTATGACTTAAGACATTACTTTTGGGATGACCCACATCTTTATAAACAAGAAGTAGATGGTATTATTAGACATTGTGTACCTGAGCATGAACATGAACAAATCCTACGGAAATGTCATTCCAAAGCTTATGGAGGACATCATGCGGGAGATAGAACTGCTCACAAGGTATTGCAATCCGGTTTTTATTGGCCTACTCAATTCAAGGATGCCCGTAAGTTTGTCTTGTCTTGTGATGAATGTCAAAGAATTGGTAATATCTGTAAGCGTCAGGAAATGCCTATGAATTATTCACTTGTTGTTGAACCTTTTGACATTTGGGGTTTTGATCATATGGGACCTTTTCCTTCCTCTAACGGGTGCACTCATATTTTGGTTGATGTTGATTATGTCACTAAGTGGGTAGAAGCTATTCCAACTAGTAGTGCTGATCACCACACCTCCATTAAAATGCTTAAAGAGGTTATCTTCCCGAGGTTTGGAGTCCCTAGATATTTAATGACCGATGATGGTTCACACTTTATTCATGGTGCTTTCCGTAAGATGCTTGCTAAATATGATGTTAACCATAGAATTGCATCACCCTATCATCCTCAATCTAGTGATCAAGTTGAACTTAGCAATAGAGAAATAAAATTCATATTACAAAAAACTGTCAATAGGTCTCGAAAGAATTGGTCTAAGAAATTAGATGATGCACTTTGGGCCTATAGAACAGCTTATAAAAATCCTATGGGTATGTCTCCATACAAAATGGTATATGGAAAAGCTTGTCATTTGCCTCTAGAATTAGAACATAAAGCATTTTGGGAAATTAAAGAACTCAACTATGAAGTCAAACTTGCCGGTGAGAAGAGGCTATTTGATATTAGCTCACTAGATGCATGGAGAACCCAAGCCTATGAAAATGCAAAACTATGCAAAGAAAACGTAAAAAAGATGGCATGACAAAAGAATCCAAAAGCGGGAATTCAAAATAGGAGACTATGTTCTTTTGTTCCACTCTCTTTTAAGATTTTTCGCAGGTAAGCTTCTCTCCAAATGGGAAGGACCTTATATTATCGACGAGGTTTATCGTTCTGGAGCTATCAAGATTAATAATGCCGAAGGTACTAACCCAAAGGTGGTCAATGGACAAAGAATTAAGCACTATATCTCAGGTACGCCTATTAACGTTGAAAGCAATGTTATCCAAACCATGACACCGGAGGAACACATAAAAGAAACCTTCCGGGACACTCCAGAATTCTGAAAAATAGGAGGTACGTGATACGGTAAGTAAACGGACTCCGAAAAATCCGCAAAAATATTTTTTGTCAGTTTTGGAATATTAGAAAATTTTGGAAATTAAGAAATAAACCGGATAGTGATCGAGGTGAGCACGATACACCATGGCGCGCTAGGCCCCCCTGGGTGCGCCCTAGTGGGTTGTGCCCACCTCGTACACCTTCCCGACTCCGTTTTCCTTCCATATGCTTGTTTTCCAAGAATAAAAAATTCTCCATATATACCCCCGATTGTTTTGACGACCACATCGCAGAAAATTCCTCTGTTCTTGTTTCGTGTTGTTTTCCTATCAGATCTGTCAAGCCAGGCATCATGTCTTCTTCCTCTTCTAATAACATAGAAGAAGATGCCTGGCTAATGAAGATGGAGCTGAAGAGGGAGGAGCCAAAAGAAGCTAACAAGGAAGACAAGGGCAAGAAGGCTATGGTGGATCAGCCCCTAGAAGAAGGGCAATCCATGCCAACAAAGGAGGGAGAAGAACAGATATCCTTCAACCTTATTATAGTCTTCTCACCCCTATTGAAATCGAAGCTTTTAGAGCTTTCGAAGCGGTCCGTGTTCAGAATAAATTTCTCATTCGTGAAAATATTTTGCTAGAGGAGCACATCAATACCCTTCGGAGAGTCATCCGCAAATTGGAGTACCTTTTGAGTCTGAAGTGTGACACCTCATCACCGCCACCTTCTTCATCACCACCACCAAAGGAGACTTGAGCAGACGAGTATGGGCACTCCCCTTGGCTTGAGCCAAGCTTGGCGGGAGGTGCCCCGGTATCGTATCACCATCACTTTTATTCACCTTTACCTATTTTAGTTCGATCTTTAGTTTTCCTTTGCTTTAGTTGAATAAAAGTTTAGCATGATCAATTTTCGTGTGTTAGTTTCGTGGCCTATCTATCTATGTAATCGAGTGAGAGTTATATAATAAAGTTTAGTTTGAGTTTTTGCCTCTCTACTTTCTTGTTGCAATCAAAATAAAGGAAAAAGAAATAAATGAAAAGAATCATATGCTAATCTTATGGTGAGTAATGACATCACATAAGGAAAAGTATAAGTAGTAAAATTTATTGGAGAGTGACAAACATAGCATTGGTCAATGATGCAATTCATGAAAGAATTAATAAGGGAAGAGAAGATTCACATACAAATACACTATCTTGGACATCTTTTATGATTGTGATCCCCCATTAAATATTATATGTCAAAATTGTTGACGTTGGACAAGGAAGACAACGTAATGATTTATGCTTGTTCATATCCACATAGAAGTTATATTGTCATAGATCCTTCAACATGTGGTGCTTGCTCAATATCTTTGCTAGCCAAAAATTCCGCACTAAGTAGAGATACTACTTGTGCATCCAAAAACCCAAAGCCAAATTCATTCTTTGAGAGTCCACCATACCTACCTACGGATCGGGTAAGATCCTTCAAGTAAGTTGTCATCGGTGCAATAAGGCAATAAAAATTGCTTCTAAAAGTGTTTTGATCAATTAGTGTAAGAGAAAATTGAGCGCTATACGAACTTATGATGGCAAAGTAATAAAAGCGACGGACTGCATAATAAAGGTTGCTATCATAGGGGGCAATATAGCGTGACGTTCTTTTACATTAAGGGATTAGGCATACAAACCAAAAAGCGAGGGCTTCACACCCACGAAGGCCTCGCAATAGAAGGCAAAAGACGGACAGAAGCAGGATGGAGTTGGGTTGAAGATGGAGAGCCTGGATCCCGTAGTGCTCGAGGACGGCGATGAAGAACGCAGAGAAGGGCGGAACGAGCCCAGAGAAGACGCTGTGGAGGAGGCCGACTTGGCCAGACGGTGCCTCTCCGCGGAGCCGCACCAAATCAAGGTCCGTCCCCGCTCATTGGTGTCGTCCGCTGTCAACGGAAGAACCGGGGCGAGGTCCCCGTCCTTGGCTATGGTAGACTCTGAGAGCGCCGGCGAGATGGTGGTGGAAGCCGAGCTCTGAGCTTCCGGTTTCGACTTGCCGGCGGGAGCCATCGAGAAGCCTTTGGGGCCGAGGAAGCAAGAAGGGAGACGGTGCGGTGTAGAGATCTGGGGAGGCTCTCACAAAGGATGGAGATCTGGAATGAGGAGCAGGAGCGCGAAAGAGGAAAGCAATAATGGCTCAGCGCTGGACGTCAGGCTTTTGTCGGTTCGGGCAGTTGCCGAGGAGGCATGGGAGCGGGGACACCCGCGCCCAACCAAGCACCGCACGCCAAACCTGGCCCGCAAGCAATAAGGGCCCGCGGCGCTCCGGGCCATCTTCTTCGGCTTCCCCTCGAAGACAACTCGAGCGCGCCTTGGGCCCGGGGGCTACTATCGGCATTCTGGATACCAGGGTACCCAGACTTGCCTGCCTGCGGCCCAGGGCGTGGCCCACTTGGCGGTCCGTACGGCCTTGCGCGGCCTCACTCAAGACAAGACCCTCGCAAGAGTCCCATCCTCGTGAGGAGGACAACGCCAAGGCGGAAGGGGGAGGCCTCCCCAGACCTCCTCCCGAGCGGCGGAGATCTCTATGCAACGCTAGGCCTCAGGAGGTCAAGGGTGACGACAGCCAGGCCAGGCGGGCGCCAGCGCGCCAGAGGGAACAGTTTCCTCTTTGGTGCAAAGGAGACAAGGACAAACGCAGGTTCCCAAGGAGCCCCGCCAAAGGTTTCCATTCCGGTGCAACGAGACCGGGTCAGCGAGTGCGGCAGGATGGATGTCACCAGCGAGCCCACCACCGCGTCACCACCACCAACTTTGCAGGCGAACACTGCCTTTCGTCAGGATAAGATGTACCTCCTGTCCCCTTTCAAATTTGGCCATTTTGGGATCCCTTCCCGCCATTGCGATAAGGGGAGAGGACCCGGGCCGCTATAAATAGAGGCTAGGCTGCTCAGTGGAAGGGGGGACCAACGCACTCGCGAAGCAACACACCACTGTACTAGTTCATCCACAAACCTCCTCGTGAGGCAATCCACCGAAGGCAGGAGTAGGGTTTTACGCTTCGCAGCGGCCCGAACCTAGGTAAACTCTCGTGTGCCATCTTCTTCCTCGCCATCGTGCGGGGTTATCGTGTTGTGAGCTTGGAGGGGGCGAAGCTGTTGGGAATCTTCGTACACGCCCCTGGGTATGAACTTCTTAGGGTTTTGCGTAGCCCGAAATCCGACAGTAGAGATACTACTTGTGCATCCAAAAACCCAAACCCAAATTCATTCTTTGAGTGTCCACCATACCTACCTACGGATCGAGTAAGATCCTTCAAGTAAGTTGTCATCGGTGCAATAAAGCAATAAAAAATTGCTTCTAAAAGTGTTTTGATCAATTAGTGTAAGAGACAATTGAGCGCTATACGAACTTATGATGGCAAAGTAATAAAAGCGACGAACTGCATAATAAAGGTTGCTATCATAGGGGGCAATGTAGCGTGATGTTCTTTTACATTAAGGGATGGGGCAAACAGACTAAAAAGCGCATGACAGCCTCTGCTTCCCTCTGCGAAAGGACTATCTTTTACTTTTATGTATTTACTTTTATGCAAGAGTCAAAGTATTCTTCCTTATTCCTTTTTACTTTTTCCTTTTGCAAGCATCATGTGGTGAGGAAAGATCTAGGCACATATATCCAGTTGGATATGAGTGGGCATGAGTTATTATTGTTGACATCACCCTTGAGGTGAATACGTTGGGAGGCGAAACTATAAGCCCCTATCTTCCTATGTGTCCGATTGAAACTTTGTGCTCATGGGTATGCTGTGAGTGTTAGCAATCATAGAAGACTAAATGATGGTTGAGTATGTGGACTTGCCAAAAGGCTCCGACATGAGACCTTTCCTCAAAATATGATGAATTGTAGTTGCAAGGTTGACTGAGAACATAGTTTGTTGGTCTTCAATAAGGTTTATGCTTTATACTTCGATGTTGTGATGAATTGTTACTTGTTAATGAGAAGCTATATGATGAAAATATATGAATAAGTTTTATAATAAAGTTTGTTGTTGTTATAATAATAATCATGATGCTTCTGTGTCCGTATTTTGTTTTTATCGACACCTCTCTCTCAAACCATGTGGACATGCTTTTCAATTTCGGCTTTACGCTTGAGGACAAGCGAGGTCTAAGCTTGGGGGAGTTGATGCGTCCATTTTGCATCATGATTTCCTATTGATTTATTATGTTTTGTTGAATAATAATGCTTTAGGGAGTGATTCTAATGCCTTTTCTCTCATAATATGCAAGGTTTACACAAAGAGGGAGAATACCGGCAGCTGGAATTCTGGACCTGAAAAAAGCACATCAGAGATACCTATTCTGCACATCTCCAATGGAGCTGAAACTTTATGGAGATTATTTTTGGAATTAATAAAAAATACTGGAGCAAAGAACTACCGGAGGGGGCCACCCTGGTGGGCACAAGACACCAGGGCGCGCCAGGCCCCCCTGGGCGGGCCCTGGTGGGTTGTGCCCTCCTCGGCCCACCTCCGGTGCCCATCTTTTGGTATATAATCACTTTTGACCTAGAAAAAATAAGAGGAGGACTTTCGGTGGCGGAGCGCCGCCATCTCGAGGCGGAACTTGGGCAGGAGCACTTTTGCCCTCCGGTGGAGCGATTCCGCCGGGGGAACTTCCCTCCCGAAGGGGGAAATCAAAGCCATCGTCATCACCAACACCCCTCTCATCTTTGGGAGGCCAATCTTCATCAACATCTTCAACATCACCATCTCCTCTCAAACCCTAGTTCATCTCTTGTGTTCAATCTTTGTACCGAAACCTCAGATTGGTACATGTGGGTGACTAGTAGTGTTGATTACCTTGCGTAGTTGATTACTATATGGTTTATTTGGTGGAAGATTATATGTTCAGATCCATTCTGCTATTCAATACCCCTCTGATCTTGAGCATGATTATTATTTGTGAGTAGTTACCTTTGTTCTTGAGGTCACGGGAGAAGTCATGTTACAAGTAATCATGTGAATTTGATTTGTGTTCGATATTTTGATGATATGTATGTTGTGATTCCCTTAGTGGTGTCATGTGAACCTCGACTACATGACACTTTACCATTCATGGGCCGAAGGGAATGCATTGTGGAGTAGTTATTAGATGATGGGTTGCTAGAGTGACAGAAGTTTAAACCCTAGTTTATGCGCTACTTTGTAAGGGGTTGATTTGGATCCAAACGTTTAATGCTATGGTTAGATTTTATCTTAATACTTTTCTCATACTTGCGGATGCTTGCGAGGGGGTTAATCATAAGTGGGAGGTTGTTCAAGTAAGAACAGCACCCAAGCACCGGTCCACCCACATATCAAATTATCAAAGTTGCGAACACGAATCAACCCAACATGATAAAAGTGACTAGATGAAATTCCCATGTACCCTCAAGAACACTTTGCCTATTACTAGAGATTGTTCTGGCCTGACCTTTGCCACAAAAGGATTAGGCTACCTTGCTGCACCTAATTTACCGTTACCGTTACTTGCTTGTTACCAATTACCTTGCTATCAAACTATCTTGTACCTACAATTTCAGTGCTTGCAGAAATTACCTTGCTGAAAACCGCTTGTTATTTCCTTATGCTCCTTGTTGGGTTCGACACTCTTACATATCGAAAGGACTACGATTGATCCCCTATACTTGTGGGTCATCACTCGGCCAGCCGGCTGTTGTCGCGTGCGCACTCGATCGACTTCTTGTAGTCGACATCGATGGTGATGATGCCCTTGGGACCCGGCATCTTCAGCTTGAGGTAGGCATAGTGGGGAACCGCCATGAACTTGACGAGCGCTGGCTTGCCCAGCAATGCGTGGTAGGGGCTGTTGAGGTCCACCACCTCGAACCACAGTGGCTCGCGGAGGAAGTGGCTCTTGTTGCCGAAGAGGACGTCGAGCCGGATCTTGCCGATGGGGGAGCAGGATTGTCCCGGCACGATGCCGTGAAAGGTCGTCCGGCTCGGCTGCACGTCTTTTCCTTGAGCCCCAGCTTGAGCAGCGTGTCGCGGTAGAGGATGTTGATGCTGCTACCTCCGTTGATCAGCACCCGCGAGAAGCGGCACGTGAGCCTCTCGGAGGCGATTGTGGGATCGAGGACGAGGGCGTAGCTGCCCGGGTTCGGCATCACTGTCGGATGGTCTGCCCGGCTCCAGGTGACCGGCTTCTTAGACCAGTACATGAATTGGGGAACCGAGGGCACGGTGGCGTTCACCTCGTGCTGGCGCTGACGTTGCGCGTGCTTGTCAGTTTCCTCGCTGGTGAAGACGACGTAAGCCCCGTCTTGATCGGGGAACTGGTCGTGGAGACGGCCGTCATGCGGAGCCGGAGCCGGTGTCGGACCCGGGCCCAGAGCCGGAGCCGGTGCTCGGGGAGGCGGCGGTGGGGGGACCAGAAGGCCCTCGCCCCGGGCCAGCCGCTGCGAGAAGCTGCACTACCGGAGCGTATGCGTCGCCGGCTTTGCTCCGGAGTGCATCTTGCAGGGTGCATCGAGCATCTGCTCGAAGGTGAGTTTGGGCTGCCAGGCAGCCTTGCCGACCCGCTGGTGCTGGCTAGCGGCCTGGGTAGCTGGCTGCTCTTCTTCGATGGTGGCGACCTGCTTGCTCCCGTAGCGGGGATCCGGTTGGTCGGACTTTCGCTTATTGTTCTGTTGCTGCCGGTTGTCGGCAGCCGGCCGTGGCGTGGTAGGCGGCGGGATCGCCTTGCCGGATGCCCTTACCTTGATCCGCATTGTGGAGTCGGCCGTGGCGTACTTGTCCGCCTTGGCCATGAGGTCTGCCAAGGTGGCCGGCTCTGAGCACATGAGCTTGTGCTTGAGGAGGGTGCCGTCCCGGCAGCCCTCGGAGAAGTACTGGATGGCTTGCACCTCGGCACCCCTTCGCAGGAGTTGCAGAGCTCGGTCCATCCTGTGAGGTAGTCGCGGAGGAATTCGTCTGGCCCCTGGACGCACATGGCCAGCTCGCGGGGGCGGCCAGGCCGCTTGTAGGTGCTGGTGAAGTTGCAGACGAACGCCTCTTCGAAATCCACCCAAGCATTGATGCTGCCGACCGGCAGGCTGTTGAGCCAAGTCCGGACCGAACCGATCAGCATGAGGGGGCCGTAGCGCATCGTGACGCGCTTGTTCCCTATGGCGATGCCGACTGCGGTGGTGTAGTCGATCAGCCAGTCCTCTGGCTTGGCTGTGCCATTGTACTTTGGAGTGTCGCTGGGGAGCGTGAAGCCGGTGGGAAACGGCTTGTCGCAGATCCGGGGGCCGAAACACGCCGGCCTGATCGGGCCTTCCTCCTCTAGGAGGGCGGACTGCGCCAACCGGTTGATGCCGGTCCAGGCGTCGTTCTCGCTCCGGGGGACGTGCGGGCCGAGCCGGGTTGCGAGCTCGGCGCGAACAGTCGGAGCAGGCGAGCGCGCATGCTCCCGCCGTGGGGGCGGGGTGTGAGGGAGTCTAGGATTAAGGGGTCCTCGGATAGCCGACCTATTTCTCATGGGCCGGACTATGTGGGCCGCTGGATGAGCATTGGGTGATCAGGGGCCCCGTCGCCTAAGCGGAAGTTTCAAGGAGCCATGGCGTGTCCTCCAAGTTGTCGACTGTAGATAGGCATGTTTTTCCCCTTTAAATGTGCAACCGACTAAGTGTAAACCCTAGGTACCCTCGGCGTCTATATAAGCCGGAGGGTTTTAGGTTGTAGGCCAACAGAACTCATCTAGGGTTTTAGTCATACGACCTCGAGGTAGATCAACTCTGTTACCCTTATCCCATCAATATAATCAAGCAGGACGTAGGGTATTACCTCCATAGGAGGGCCTGAACCTGGGTAAAACACTGTCCCCTTCGTCTCCTGTTACCTTCGATTCTAGTCTCACAGCTCGGGACCCCCTACCCGAGATCCGCCGGTTTTGACACCGACATTGGTGCTTTCATTGAGAGTTCCGCTGTGATCGCCAGAAGGAATCGATGGCTCGCCTTGTTACAAGAAGCGAGATCTGCACCCAGGGGGCTCTCGCCCCGGATCAGATCCTTGCGAGCGGCGACATCTCATCGCACGCTTACCCGATCGGCCACCCATGCCAGATCGGAAACTCTTCTCCCGATTGTGGAATCAGGTTTGGAACCCTAGAGTTCGTCACTGATTCATGGGGGGAACTCGTCTTGATGGAACCCGTGACTCCCACGGAGGAGTCCGTAGATCCCAACGCCTCGACGCCGAAGACATCGGGCCCTGCCTCCGATGATGACGTGGAACCTAATTCGGTCGTTGTGACCGGATCTACCATGGTTGAACGGAATCCAGGACCGCTCTCGCGCAACTCCGGAACAGCGACGCCACATACCGACCCCACTCGCTTCAGCGACACGCATCCTACCATCGCCTCGTTTCTCAACGAGTTATTTGATCAGATGGAGACCATGCGTATGGCCGATGACCAGATCCCGATCTATGATCGGCTCGGGCTTAAACCCAACGGTAGGGAAATTCACATCCCCACGGTCACCCATCTTGTCGCCACCGTTGAGTGTCCGGCCGGGGGCTCGTCCCCCCAGCAACCGGAATTAAAAATGGTTTATATCCCAATCTCCGATCATCAAGACCTCGCCTGCAACCCAGACTCTGGCGTTCACTCCGGAGACAGTCCAGAATTGGTCCCTGATGTATCATACAGTTCGGAGTCTGTGATTCCGGACTCCCACCGTGGTGTGGAGTCAAATCCTTTCCCACCCGCCTCCCAAGCCGATCACTCAAGCATCGCAGCAGATCCCAAGTCTTCAGACTTACCAGACATTATACAGTTACCAGGAGAGTCAGTCCATCATTACTGGGCCAGACTCCTCCTCGCGCGAAACAAAGTACGGGGCCTTAGTGATCAAGAGATAATGGCAACCTTCGTCCACAACTGCCATGACAAAGGGATTCTCAATGCCCTGGCGCGGCGGCACATTCGTGACTTCTCCGAGCTGTCAGTTTTGGTATAGAAATATTGTGCCATGGAAAGCGCTTGGCAAGCCGAGCGCCTGTTTTTGGAACCAACCTTTGCCGAATACCCTAGAGGAGACCGGCAAAAGAGGACACCTCCGAAGCGGCCATCCCAACTCGAACCCGCCAAAAAGAGAAACAGGCCCCTTTCAGGGGTCAGCACCGTCCTGGATGGACTACTGGATAAACCTTGCCCTATACACGCCATATTGCTGAACACAGCTCCGACTCACAGCCTTAGAGCTTGTTGGGTCGTCAGGCAGATTGCAAAAAGCGGTGAAGCCATTCTTGAGGCACCACCGCCGAACAAGCGCTCTACATCGCCACCAGAATACAATGCCGAAGTCCTGACGATCTACAAAACGTTCCCCTCAAGGAACAGGAGGAAAAGAGCTCTTAAAGAACTTGAGCAGGTATACCATGTGGCAGCAACAAGTGCATGGGCAAACATACCCATTACCTTCGGAGATACTGACCGACCAGCCATTCTTCCCGGCCATTCACCGGCCGCACTAGTCCTGAACCCCATCATTGATGGCTTCAGATCACACACGGTGCTAATGGACGGCGGCAGTGGTCTAAACCTGATCTACGAAGATACCCTAGAAAAAATGCAGTTCGACCGCTCTCGCATCGAGCATAGCAACACAACTTTCCGGGGAATCATCCCGGGGAAAGAGGCGTGCTGTTTAGGACGTATTGTCCTAGACGTAGTGTTCGGCACGCCCGACAACTACCGATCCGAAGAACTCCTCTTCCACATCGTGCCCTTCCCCAGCGGCTACCACGCCCAGTTGGGACGTGATGCCTTCACAAAATTCCAGGCTATACCACATTACGGGTACATGAAACTTAAGATGCCAGGACCAAACGGAGTGATCACAACTGCCAGTGATCCCAATATAGCCCAACGGGCCGAAAACAAAACAGCAGCGCTTGCCCTCGAGGCTCTAGCTGAGACCTTTGCTGCAGAAGAGCTGACCGCGCTCCGGTCAACAGTAGACAAGGACGATGTGATCCTTAGTAAGAGGCCCAAATCCACGTCCTTTAAACCGGCAAAGGAAATCGTTAAATTTCAGGTCCACCCGTCGGACCCCAACAAGACAGCGTCCATCGGAGCTCAGCTCGATCCCGTAGTGGACGAAGCACTGCGAGCATTCTTACAAGAAAACTGGGACATCTTCGCCTGGCATCCTTCCGATATGCCCGGCATCCCACGGCGGCTGGCAGAACATAGTCTGAACATCATCGCAGGCTTTAAGCCCGTCAAGCAGACTCTGCGCCGCTTTTCCGAGCCCAAACGACAAGCTATGGGTGAAGAATTAGCTAAATTGCTAGAGGCCGGATTCATTCGGGACATTAAGCACCCCGATGGTTAGCAAACCTGGTGATGGTACCAAACAAAGACAAATCCTGGCGGCTGTGTGTCGACTTCAAAGACCTTAACAAGGCCTGCCGCAAGGACCCTTTCCCCCTACAACGGATAGACCAGATCATCGACGCCACAGCCGGACACGATTCACTGTGTTTCCTCGACGCTTACTCTAGATACCATCAGATCAAAATGAAGGAATCCGACGAAGCTGCAACCGCATTCATCACCCCTTACGGGCCATTCTGCTTCAACACAATGCCTTTCGGGCTAAAGAATGCTGGGGCTACATACCAGCGCATGATCCAGACCTGTCTCAAAAAACAGGTCGGCAAAACAGTCGAGGCATACGTTGACGATGTGGTCATTAAAACCAAACACGTCAGCCATTTGATCGACGATCTAAGGCAAACCTTTGCCAGTCTACGCGAATACGATATATGACTCAATCCGGAGAAGTGTGTATTCGGAGTTCCCGCTCGTAAACTGCTCGGATTCATCGTTTCCCATAGAGGAATAGAAGCGAATCCGGCCAAGATTCGTGCCTTATCAGAACTTGCAGTTCCCACAGAGCTAAAGCATGTCCAAAGGTTGGCGGGTTGCGTGGCGGCGTTAAGTCGCTTTATCTCCTGCCTCGGTGAAAAGGCTTTACCGCTCAATAAATTGTTGAAACGGACCAAGAATTTTGAATGGACCGATGAAGCAAAGGCTGCGTTAGAAGAAATCAAGACACTCCTGGCAAGCAATCCCATACTCACAGCACCAGGCGCGGGTGAGCCCATGTTATTATACATATCGTCCACCAACCAAGTCGTTACCGCGGTGCTCGTCGTTGAACGAGAGGAGGAGGGACACAAATTCCAGATACAGAAGCCGGTCTATTATGTGTCAGAAGTTTTAACGCAATGCAAGTCCAGATACCCGCACTACCAGAAGATAGCCTATACAGTATTCATGGCATCAAGGAAACTAAGACACTACTTCCAAGAGTGTTCGGTCACAGTGGCATCCGAAGTACCCCTGAATGATATAATCAATAACAGGGACGCCACCAGCCGCATAGCCAAATGGGCCATTGAGCTCCTTCCTTTTGAAATTACCTACAAACCACGACGAGCTATTAAGTCCCAGGTGTTGGCAGATTTCCTCGCCGAATGGACAGAAGCCGAGGTCCCCAGGGAATATAGTACATACTCCCATTGGACGATGTACTTCGACGGATCCAAAACTTTGGCCGGACTGGGGGCTGGAGTTGTTCTCACATCCCCCACAGGCGACAACGCTCGATACGTGTTGCAGATCATGTATGGTGACTCCAACAATGCAGCCGAATACGAAGCCCTCTTACACGGTCTTCGGATGGCAGCCTCAATGGGCATACAGTGGCTGGAGGTACGGGGAGACTCCAACCTGGCCATCTCCCAAATCAACGGCGAGTTCGATGCCAAGAATCCAAAGATGGCAGCATACAGAAACGCTATCCTCAAGATATCCGCACGGTTCGAGGGGCTGGAATTCCACCACGTCGCTAGAGACGACAACCAAGCTGCCGACATACTGGCTCGCATGGGAGCCAAACGCAACCCTGTCCCACCAAACACTTTCCTGGAACGGCTCTTTAAGCCATCCGTGGTTTGGCAGGACGATCAAAAGGGCGCCGACCTAACCAGTGCAGACCAGGTTGTTCCACCTGTAAACGAACCAGACGATCAAATCATCGGCGGCTCCGTAATGGACGAAACGCCCTCGGCTCACGAGGTCATGGCAGTAATCGCGCCATGGACCGAGCCCTTCCTCGCCTACCTTCTTCGCAAAGAACTCCCCGACGATCAGACGGAGGCGCGGCGCATAGTTCGGCGCTCCAAAGCCTTCAAAGTACACGAGGGTGAGCTATACAAGAAGAGCACCACTGGAATATTACAGCGGTGCATACCTGAGGAAGAAGGGCGGCAGCTATTAGCCGAAGTCCACGCAGGGATGGGTGGTCATCACGCCACAGCAAGAGCCTTAGTAAGCAAGGCCTTCCGGGCTGGGTTTTTCTGGCCCACGGCTCGGGCGGATGCCCAGTCACTTGTCAAATATTGCGTGGGGTGTCAACTTTTCGCAAATCAAAGTCACATGCCCCCAACAGCTCTTCGGACTATTCCGATCACCTGGCCCTTCGCGGTCTGGGGGCTGGATATGGTCGGACCACTTAAAGGGGGGACTAAGAAGAATAAATACTTACTGGTCATGGTGGATAAATTCACCAAATGGATAGAGGCAAAACCTGTCAAATCAGCCAAGGCCGGACCAGCAATCGACTTCATATCCGGCGTGGTACACCGTTACGGTGTTCCACACAGTATAATAACTGACAACGGATCCAACTTCACAGCCCAAGAGGTCAAAGACTGGTGCGCAAAGATGGGCATCAAGCTCGATTACGCATCGGTTTACCACCCGCAGACTAACGGACAAGTTGAACGCGCAAACGGCCCCATTATGAGCGGCATTAAGCCTCGTTTAGTCCGGTCTCTTCAAGAGTCCGACTGTCATTGGGTTGAGGAGCTCGACTCCGTTCTATGGGGCATGCGCACCACCCCGAATAGATCAACGGGATACACACCGTTTTTCATGGTCTATGGGGCCGAAGCGGTCCTTCCTTGTGATATTATTCACGACGCACCAAGGGTGCACATGTACGAAGAAAAGGAGGCCGAGTTAGATCGGCAGGACGACTTGGACGCCTTGGAAGAGGAGCGCGACATAGCTCGGGCCCGTTCTACCTTTTATCAACAGCAGGCCCGACGTTACCAGAGCAGGGAGGTCAGGGCACAAGCGTACAACGTGGGCGAACTCGTCCTACGGCTCCCAAAGAAGCAGAAGCATAAACTCAAGCCCAAATGGGAAGGCCCCTTCATCATCGACGAAGTACTCGCAGGAGGGGCTTACCGTCTTCGGAATCCGCCGGACAACCGCCTTGAACCAAACCCATGGAACGCAGCTCGTCTTCGGCGCTTCTACGGCAAGACCGGTGTCGTCATACTCTTTACCCTTCTCTTTCCTTTCTTTTCTTTGTTATTCCTTCTCCCTCCCACCTTGATTTTTGTCAGGTTTGAATTTTTTTTTCTTTTTTTCCCAACTCTATGTTCGGCTTAACCGATCTTGTACTAAAAAAATTTCGGCCTACACCCTTAAGTGTTAAATCCGAACACAGTACCTGGGGGCTTCTTTTCCGAAGCCAATTTTTTTTGTAAGCACTTATGTACACTTATTTGTGTTTGCATGATTCCCTTGTCGCTTCTAAGCCATCATATGCATCAATTCGAACTAAGACTTTGCTCCTGTGGTTACCCTCTACGTTCCCGATTGTTCGGCTAGAGGGTAAAGGGAGCACCTCTGCGATTGTTACGACCGGGTCATCCGGATACGTACCTCAGACGGGTGAAGCCAAAAGCTAGCTATCTTTGGTAGACAATTGATCGGCCACGACGGAATCAACTAATAATACTATGGTCGTCATGACCATTACTCGGGTTTCTTCCCCTGCGAAGGCCCTTAGTCGCATACTAACAGTATACGGCTTTTTGCCTACGATTTACGTAGCACCCTGAAGAAAGGTATCGATAGAGATACTATTTTCTTCGGAAGATGTTTCTTACGCTAAGCAGTAATATAACATATCTCCCTGTGTGCTTTCTGTCTGTTCGCACCACATAGCCGGATTGCCTGGTTCCCCGAACATAATTCACTCCCCTAGGGTGATAATTTACATGGAACACTCACATGCTCTTAGCGCGGGATGCCTAAGCCGATGGCCGGTTAAGACAAAGTTTACAACACCGACGGAGCAATTCCTAGATTATTAGTACATAGTTACATATAATCATACATCTGGCTGCTGATCGAGATTGTCGATTATAGTGTCCAGGGAGCAATCTTCTTGTGAGAGACGGGCGGCTGGCATCACCTGATTGTATACCAGGTGGAGCGGCACTTCTTGTCCATCCGACCCTACTGGCCCAACCTGAGCCATACGCTCGGGGTTAAGTACGGTATAGCGGGTCTTGATCATCGCCCACACCTCTCGTGCTCCCTCTCGACAAGCCGATGTCTTCCACAGCTCGAACTTACTTCGGGCCCCCTTGAAGCGATCGACTAGTTCGGTCATCCCCTCCGGAGGTTGCTCGGCTGGCCACAATGCTTTCACCATGCTCTTCATGGCCTTCCGAGCTCGCTCATGAAGGGCGGACAGCTCTTTCAGAAGGCTTCCCTGGTAGGATCCGATCTCTTCTTCGGGTCGCCCAGACAGGAGACCTGTACATGAGTCACGGTATGCGTGTTATGAATCAGTCATAGGAAATACATTATGATGTTAGAATCACACTTACTGAATATGCCCCTCTGTAATTTCTGGTTTTCTCCTTGGGCCTCGGCCAATTGAGCCTTTAAGCTCTCAATTTCTTCGGCCTGCTGTTTGTTCTCCTCCTTGAGGCGATTCTTGTCTTCAAGGTGTCGTTGCAAAACACGACAGCCAGCCTCCTGCTGGGACTCGGCATATCGCTGAGATTCTCGGGCTACATCCAAATCTCTTTGTAATTGCCCTATTGATTCAGCTGCTACATAGTACCCTCGCGTCAGCTTGGGAATATACTAAGATTAGCAGAACAGATATACTCACCATGTGCCTCCCGAGTAAAGCTCTTCACTTGCTCCAACTCAGCCTTCACAGCTTCGACCTGTGTTCGGCTGGCTTCCAGTTCCTTGGCCAGTTGCTCGCTTTGTTGCTTCGATGCCTGCATTTGCAGTAAAAAATACAAGGATCCTTAATTCGGTCGTGCCGACCAATTTAAGGCTCGGGGGCTACTGGGTTTACACAAGTCTTCGGACTTTAATAACCGACTACTCACCTGCAGACTGGACGATATCAATTTCATGGCTTCCCCGAACCCAGCTCGGACGGCTCCGAGGTGCGTGTCCGCCGTACGTAGAGCACCGAACTCTTGTTCGGACAAGGCCAGATTACGCAAGGCCTCTCATCGTCGCCGATGATGCATAGCGCTCCCAACCTCGGATTTGGTAACGGATATGGCGTCACCAGAATCGGCGGGGGCTGGATTGACGGTGGGAACCCCCGTAGCAGGGTTGGCATGAGCGAAAGGACTGGAATCTTCAGCACCGCCGGACGTCCTGGTGGCGTCCTCGGCGGGGGACGGCCGAACTCTTTGCCTGAACATTTTGACAAAGACGTCTCTTGTGAGGCTTTATTAATCATAATACTAAATCAAACGGTCGAGCGAAATACCTTTGGGATGAACTCGTAGGCGGACTCGCCCCCGCGACCGGCTCATTTGTCGGAGCCCTGTTGTTTTCCGACCCAGGCACAGCCACCGCTGCCGATGTATGTCGCGCGGATCTACGGCGCTTGGGAGTAGGTGCCGGCACATTTGGGTCAGTGGAGGATACTTGCCTTTTGCGGGACGAGCTTTTCTTCTTCTTGCTTGTCGCAGGGGAAGGGAAAGACCCAGGGTAATCGGCTATGATAGCCACCTTGGAGCCTTCAAGGCCCACCTGGTAGAAAACCCCGTCTTCGAGCTCGACTGACAGATCTGGGTCCTCGTGGAAGCCCGGATCGTCATCACGGGAATAGTCCTCGGGCTGAGGGGCCGGACAGTTAACTGTCTCGATAAAGCTCCTCCATTCCTGTTCACATGAAGTTAAAGGCTTCGGTCAAAAAGGGACAAATTGAGAAACCGAACTATGGCCACAGGGTAGAAAGGCTTACCCATTCGATGGGGTTGTGGCTTGAGTATCCCTCCTTTGTCGACCGCCGAATAAAATCTTCTTGCTCCCCTTTGTATAGGTCGGCAAGTGCGGCGGCCAATGCTATTTGATCGGCAGGGCCCAGTCTTCGGGAGCGAGTAGTGTCGCTTGTCCCGTTGTAACACCACAAGGGGTGTATCCTCTGTTGAAGGGGTTGGACGCACCTGGTGATGGCGGCGGCCATGACGTCGATCATGGTCAGCTTGTGGTGGGCTAGTACCCTCACGCGGGCTGCTAAGCGCTGCACCTCGACGCTGTCCTCTTGGGACAGGCTCTTCGGGCGCCAGTTGTACCTTTTCTTCAAAGGGGCGTCGGAGTATTCGGGCAGACCTCTCTGAACTGGATCGAAGAGAGGGACATTTTCGATATAAAACCATTCCGAAGTCCATACTTCGGACTCCTTCGGCGTCCCCACGGGATATCCCGTCCCCGCTATTCGGCATACTTCGGCTCCACCGACCTCGAAAATTTTCTTGTCTCGAGTGCGAGGAACGAGACAGAAGTACTTCCTCCACAAATCGAAGTGTGCCTCGCAGCCCAGGAACATCTCGCAAAGGGCGACGAAGCCCGAGATGTGCAGAATAGACCCTGGGGTGAGGTGGTGGAGCTGGATTCCATAAAACACCAGTAACCCTCTCAGGAATGGATGAATGGGAAATCCGAGACCCCGTAGGAGGAAGGGTACAAAACATACGCGCTCCCCCTTTCGTGGATGGGGGAAATTCTCCGCGAGGGCCTCGCCGTTGAATGAAGACAAACCGGCGCGGACAGCTGTCAGATCCGAGGAGGGAAGGTACCCTTGGGCCTCGAGGTCCCATAGTCTAATGAGGGACACGGAGCAGCTTGTCCAGTCCCCGGGACGGGATCCGTAAGGATGCGAGGAGGAACTCGGGGCGCTCGCCATTTTTGGTGGAGACCTTTCGCTGAAGGTTTTTTCCAATGGGGAAGAAGAAGATGTGGCTTGGACCACGATTCGGTTTGTTTAAATGGGTGGTGCCTCCTTGGTGGAGGGGTAGTTTTGTCAAAAGCTGATGAACCGCTCGCCTCCCCACGACGCGCGAAGATCGAGAAACGCTATTACTATGGACCCCACAATCCCGTGACGTTTGGGATTTCACCGATGATAGGATGGTTGCTGAACAAGAAGGGATGGAGGGACTCGCCTCGCAAGCCAAAGACTTCGGTGTACAAGATTATCCGGATATACCTCGGCGTTGGAGGCTAGTCCGGGGGCTACTGAGGGAGTCATGGATTAAGGGGTCCTCGGATAGCCGACCTATTTCTCATGGGCCGGACTATGTGGGCCGCTGGATGAGCATTGGGTGATCAGGGGCCCCGTCGCCTAAGCGGAAGTTTCAAGGAGCCATGGCGTGTCCTCCAAGTTGTCGACAGTAGATAGGCATGTTTTTCCCTTTAAATGTGCAACCGACTAAGTGTAAACCCTAGGTACCCTCGGCATCTATATAAGCCGGAGGGTTTTAGGTTGTAGGCCAACAGAACTCATCTAGGGTTTTAGTCATACGATCTCGAGGTAGATCAACTCTGTAACCCTTATCCCATCAAAATAATCAAGCAGGACGTAGGGTATTACCTCCATAGGAGGGCCCGAACCTGGGTAAAACACTGTCCCCTTCGTCTCCTGTTACCTTCGATTCTAGTCTCACAGCTCGGGACCCCCTACCCAAGATCCGCAGGTTTTGACACCGACAGGGTGTGGGCGCGAGCGCGAGCGCGCCGGCCGCCTCCTTCCGAGGCATCGTCGCGCCGGCTGGTGACTGTCGACTGGTCATTCCCATGCTGGGAGCACCCGCTGCGGTATCCGTCGGCCAGCCGGCCGGAGCCGCGGGGGGAGGAAGATTGCTGGGCCGGCTGGCGCTGGCCGGCAGCCGGCAGACCGTCCCCCTTGGGGAGGGGAGTCTCGGAGCCGTCGTTGGCCCGGTCCAGCTGGGCCTGCTGCGCGTTGGCAGTGGCGATGAGGTCCTGGACGTGCTGCTCCTGTTGTGCGCGTTCCTCGCCCTCCAGGGTGGCCAGGTCGACGTAGGCCACCTGGGCGGCCCTCATGTTGGTCGCGGGAGTGTCGTAGGTGGGAAGCCTGCCACCAAGGATTTCCGCGACCACGCGGCCGCGGTTACGGACGTCCCCACGCCGGCTAGGCTCGTTGCCAGTCGGGGTGAGGCTATAGGCGGAGTTGTACTCGCGTTGCGCGGACTCCATCTAACGCTTGGCGGTCGCGAGGGAGGTGGCCTCCGCGAGCAGCTGCTTGCGAGCCGTCTCCAGTTCGGCCGTGGCGGTGGCCGGATTGGTCGTTGGCGCGATGGGAGTGCTTAGGCCCTGAAGAGTGGAGCCAAGGGGGTCAAAGGTGCCGGGGCGGGCCGCTGCTGCGGCCGCGGCTGCCGCCTCCGCTTCCGCCCTGGCGCGAGCTGCCGCGGCGTTCGCGCACTCCACCGCCCTGGCGCGGCCGGAGCTCGTGGAGGAGTCGGTGGCCATCACCTCCGCGTGGACGCGGAGGTCGTCAGTGCCGCTCGAGGCGGTTGCACCCACAAATGATGGTGGGTCGAGATAGTCGAGCACCCCACTGGGGTACTCGTCGGCAGCTGGCTCGTCGGTGAGGCGCAGCCTACTGAAACGCTCGGCGAGTTCGGTGACGTCGGACAAAGTGTCGTCGCGGCACGGCTCGTCGGAGAGGACGGTGGTGATGCCTGCGGAGCGGGCGGAAACGAGGTTCTGCGCCGCGGAGGTTTCCGCGGAAGCGGGCTCCACGGGCGTGCTGATCAGATCGGAGGCGAAGCGCCCGGGGGAGTCGGCGAAGGGTCCCGCCCGGAGCGTGACTCCGGCCGGCGCCGCGGACGGCCCCACGGTGGGCGCCAACTGTTGTCGTTTTCTCACGACATATGCCATGGGGTGGCTTATCAAGAGTGGTTGGGGCCGAAAGGACGCCGGCGGGCTCCGAAAACGGGATCGGGGACAGGCATTGCGCGACACACGATGTACCCACGTTCGGGGCCCTCCGAGGGAGGTAACACCCCTAGTCCTGATAGTCTGGTTGATGAACCAAGAGGGCTACAATGGTGCTCCTTGAGTTGTTCGGTGGAGGAGGAAGGAGGAGCTAGCTTGCTCCCTCTACCTTTCCGGTGTGTGAGTGTGTGAGTGTGCTAGGGAGAGAGTGAGGCTGCCCCTTGCATGAGGGGCTTCCAGGGGGTTTTATAGGCCAACCCCTGGCTTACAATATGCATAGATAATGTTGGCGAGGGACCCGGCTGGCAGTCTCCCTAGCCGGCCTGGGGGGCCCCCGGTCGAGCAGTCTTATCGTCTATAGGGCCCGCCGGCTGCGTGGACCGTCGCACGTAGGGCCCGCCGGCTGCGGGGTCCCATCGAGGGCTGGGACCCACCGACCAGCTACTACCATTGGTGTGTGCTTGTCACGCAGCGGTATGGGTTGCGCCGAGCGGCGTTGTCTTGTGGCAGCCGGCCCCAGTCTCCGGTACGGCCAGCCACACTGTAGCCACGCGGGGGCAGGTAATGGAGTGGTTGGAGGCGTGTCGTTACTGTGCCACCTCGCCTAGTCGCAGTCGGTTGCGGTCAGCGGTACGGCCGCCTCCCCTATAGCCATGCGCGTGCTGACCGGCGGCATGGCTGGTGGCACTGTGGTCGTACGGACCCTGGTCAGCGGTACCAAAGTCTCTGTAGCCTCGTCGTGTCGATGTGAAAGGCGCTGACCCGCCGGCTGGCGGATCGCCTAGGAGCCAGATGGCTGGGGGCTCCGTATCGAGCCGGACCACGCCACGCAGCCGGTCTTGGGGAGCCGGCCCACAGGGGGGCGCAGGCTGCCCCGTGGTTGTTTTCAAAAAAGGAAGGCACCGGTCTGCTTGAGGCTACCCCGGGGTTATCCCCCCATAACGTGGAGGTGCTGTCCGTTCGGTGCTAGATCGGGACAGATCGCGATTAGATCGTGAAGATGTACAACTACATCAACCGCGTTATATATGCTTCCGCTTAGCGATCTACAAGGGTATGTAGATACACTCCCCCTCTCGTAGTTATGCATCTCCATGGATAGATCTTGTGTGTGCGTAGGAAAATTTTTGTTTCCCATGCACCGTTCCCCAACAGTGGCATCATGAGCTACGTCTATGCGTAGATGATATGCACGAGTAGAACACAAAGAGTTTGTGGGTGTTGATGTTCAGATTGCTTACCTCCTTAGTCTTATCTTGATTCGGCGGTATTGTGGGATGAAGCGGCCCGGACCAACCTTACTCGTCCACGTACGAGAGACCAGTTCCATCGACTGACATGCAACGTGTTGCATACAGATGGCTGGCGGGTGTCTGTCTCTCCATCTTTAGTTGAATCGGATTCGACAAAGGCGGTCCTTGTAGAATGTTAAAAGGCAACTTGATTATCACCGTTGTGGCTTTGCGTAGGTAAGAACGGTTCTTTCTAGTTGCCCATGGCATCCACGTAAAACTTGCAACAACAAAGTAGAGGACGTCTAAGTTGTTTTTGCAGGGCATGTTGTGATGTGATAAGGCCAAAGACATGATGTGATATATGTGATGTATGAGATGATCATGTTTTGTATAGATTATCACGACTTGCATGTCGATGAGTACGGCAACTGGCAGGAGCCATAGGGTTGTCTGTAATATATTTTCGCCATTTTTGCTTTACTTTATTGCTATGAGTTAGCAATAGTTGTAGAAGCAATAGTTGGCGCGACAACCACATGACGACACGATGATGGAGATCATGGTGTCATGCCGGTGACGATGGAGATCATGTCGGTGCTTTGGAGATGGACATCAAAAGCACAATATGGTGATGGCCATATCATGTCACTTATATGATTTGCATGTGATGTTAATCCTTTTATGCATATTATTTTTCTTAGGACGACAGTAGCATTATAAGATGATCCCTCACTAAAAATTTCAAGATAAAATTGTGTTCTCCCCAAGTATGCACCATTGCGAAGGTTTGTCGTTTCGAAGCACCACGTGATGATCGGGTGTGATAGACTCTACGATCGCATACAATGGGTGTAAGCCAGGTTTACACACGCGGAATACTTGGGTTAACCTTGACGAGCCTAACATGTACAGACATGGCCTCGGAACACAGGATATCGAAAGGTCGAACATGAGTCATATAGTAGATACGATCAACATGGAAATGTTCACCATTGAAACCACCTCATCTCACGTGATGATCGGACTTGGGTTGGTGGATTTGGATCATGTCACACTTAGACAACCTGAGGGATGTTGATTTGAGTGGGAGTTCTTTAGTAATATTATTAATTGAACTCATTATCATGAACATAGTCAAAATGTCTTTACAAATTATGTTGTAGATCAATAGCTCGCGTTGTAGCTCCCCTGTATTTTGATACGTTCCTAGAGAAAAAGTAAGTTGAAAGATGATGGTAGCAATTATGCGGACTGGGTCCATGATCTGAGGATTGTCCTCATTGTTGCATAGAAGGGTTATGTCCTCGATGCACCGCTCGGGGCGCCACCCCCTCAAGTGTCATCTGTGGATGTTGTGAACGTCTGGCAGACACGTTCTGATGAGTACTTGATAGTTTAGTGCGCCATGCTTTACGGCTTAGAACTGGGGCTCCAAAGACGTTTTCAACGCCATGGATCATATGAGATGTTCCAAGAGCTGAAATTTGTATTTCAGGCTCATGCCCGTGTTGAGAGGTATGAGACATGTTCTTTGCTTACAAGATGGAGGAGAATAGCTCACACAGTGAGCATGTGCTGAGAATGTCTGGGTGCTACAATCGCTTGAATCAAGTGGGAGTTCATCTTCCAGATAAGATAGTGATTGACAGAGTTCTCCAAGTCACTGCCACCAAGCTACTAGAGCTTCGTGATGAACTATAACATGCAAGGGATAGAGAAGATAATCACTGAGCTATTCGCGATGTTTTACGACGTGAAGGTAGAAATCAAGAAGGAGCATCAAGTGTTGAGGGTAAGGCCACTAGTTTCAGGAAGGGCAAGGGCAAGAAGGAAACTTCAAGAATGGAAAATCAGTTGCCACTCCACTGAAGAAACCCAAGGTTGAACCCAAACCCGAGACTAAGTGCTTCTATTGTAAGGGGGACGGTCACTGATAGCGGACTACCCCAAATACTTGGTAGATAAGAACGATGGCAACGTCAACAAAAGTATATTTGATATATGTGTTACTGATATGTACCTTACTAGTACACCTAGTAGCACCTAGGTATTAGATACCAGTTCAATTGCTAATAATGGTAACTCGAAATAAAAGGTACAAAATAAATGGAGACTAGCTAAGGGCGACGTGACGATGTGTGTTGGAAATGTTTCCAAGGTTGATGTGATCACCATCGCATGCTCCCTCTACCTTCGGGATTAGTGTTGAACCTAAATAAATGTTATTTTGTGTTTGCGTTGAGCATAAATATGATTAGATCGTGTTTATTGCAATACGGTTATTCATTTAAGTCAGAGAATAATGGTTATTCTATTTACATGAATAATACCTTCAATGGTCACGCACCCAATGTGAATGGTTTATTGAATCTCGATCGTAGTGATACACATGTTCATAATATTGATGCCAAAAGATGCAAAGTTAATAATGATAGTACCACATACTTGTGGCACTGCCGCTAAGGTCATATTGGTGTAAAGCGCGTGAAGAAACTCCATGCCGATGGATCTTTGGACTCACTCGATTTTGAATCGGTTGAGACATGCGGACCATGCCTCATCGGCAAGATGACTGAGACCCCGTTTTCCAGTATGATGGAGCGGGCAAGTGACTTATTGGAAATGATACATGTTGATGTATGAGGTCCAATGAGTGTTGAAGCGTGTGGTGGATATCGTTATTTTCTTACCTTCACTGATGATTTGAGTAGATATGGGTATATTTACTTAATGAAACACAAGTCTGAAACGTTTGAAAAGTTCAAGCAATTTCAGAGTGAAGTTAAAGATCATCGTGACAAGAAGATAAAATGTCTATGATATGATCATGGAGGTGAATATCCGAGTTACGAGTTTGGTATGCAACTTAAGACAATGTGGAAACTGTTTCACAACTCACGCTACCTGGAACACCATAGTGTAATGGTGTGTCTGAACGTCGTAGTCGTGCTCTATTGGATATGGTGTGTACTATGATGTCTCTTACCAATTTGCCACTATCATTTTGGGGTTATGCATTAGAGACAACTACATTCACTTTAATAGGGAACCATCTAAATCCGTTGAGATGACACTGTATGAACTATGATTTGGCAAAAACCTAAGGTGTCGTTTCTTAGAGTTTGGGAATGCGACACTTATGTCTGATAAGCTCGAACCCAAAGCGGAAAAGTGCATCTTCATAAGATACCCTAAAGCAACAATTGGGTATACCTTCTATCATAGACCTGAAGGCAAGGTCTTTGTTGCCAAGAATGGATCCTTTCCAGAGAAGGATGTTCTCTCGAAAGAAGTGAGTGGGAGGAAGGTAGAACTTGATAATGTTGTGGAACCTTCACTTGAAGTGGACAGTAGAGCAGCGTAGAAAGGTGTTCATGTAATGCGTACACCAATTGAAGAGGAATCTAATGATGATGATCATGAAGCTTCAGATCAAGTTACTACCAAGCCTCGTAGGTCGATAAGGACTCATACCGCCCCTGAGTGGTACGGCAATCCTATCTTGGAGGTCATGTTGTTAGACAACAGTGAACCTACAAGCTATGAAGAAGCAATAGTGGGCCCGGATTCCAACAAATGGCTAGGAGCCATGAAATCCGAGATAGGATCCATGTATGAAAACCAAGTATGGACTTTGTTAGACTTGCCCGTTGACCGGCGGGCCATTAAGTACAAGTGGATCTTTGATAGAGACGTTGATGGTAATGTCACCATTTATAAAAGCTCGACTTGTCGCAAAGAGGTTTCCGACAAGTTCAAGGAGTTGACTATGATGAGACTTCCTCACTCGTAGTGATGCTAAAGTCTGTTGGGATTATGTTAGCAGTTGCTACATTTTTCGAATATGAAATCTGGCAGATGGATGTCAAAACAGAGTTTAACGGCTTCCGTGAGGAAAGATTGTATGTGATACAACCAGAAGGTTTTGTCGGTCCTAAGGATGCTAAAAGGTATGCAAGCTCCAGCAATCCTTCTATGGACTGGAGCAAGCATCTCGAAGTTGGAATATATGCTTTGATGAGGTAATCAAAGCTTTTGGGTTTTACAAAGTTTATAAGAAACTTGTATTTACAAGAAAGTGAGTGGGAGCACTATAGAATTTCTGATAAGTATATGTGGATGACATATTGTTGATCGGAAATAATGTCGAATTTCTGGAAAGCATAAAGGGTTGTTTGAAAGGAGTTTTTCAAAGGAAGACCTGGATAAAGCTACTTAAATATTGGGCATCAAGATCTATAGAGATAGATCAAGACGCCTGATAACACTTTCAATGAGTACATACCTTGACAAGATTTTGAAAGAGTTCAAAATGGATCAGTCAAAGAAGGAGTTCTTGCCTGATTTGTAAGGTGTGAAGTTGAGTATTACTCAAAGCTCGACCACAGCAAAAGAAAGATAAAGGACGAAGGTTGTCCCCTATGCCTTAGCCATAGGCTCTATACGATATGACATGCTGTGTACCGCACCTGATGTGTGCCTTGCCGCGTATCTGGCAAGGGGGTACAAGAGTGATCCAGGAGTGGATCACTGGACAGCGGTAAAAATTATCCTTAGTAACTGGGGGACTAAGGAAATGTTTCTCAATTATGAAGGTGATAAAGAGTTCGTCGTAAAGGGTTACGTCGATACAATCTTTGACACCGATCCGGATGACTCTGGGAAGCAAATCGGATACGTATAGTGGAGCAGACATTTGGAATAGCTCCAAGTGGGGCGTAGTAGCAGCATCTACAATATGACATAGAGATTTGCAAAGTATACACGGATCTGAATGTTGCATACCTGTTGACTAAAACCTCACTCACAAGCAAAACATGATCAAACCCCAGAACTCATAGGGTGTTAATCACATGGTGATGTGAACTAGATTATTGACTCTAGTGCAGGTGGGAGACTATTGGAAATATGCCCTAGAGGCAATAATAAATTAGTTATATCATATTTCCTTGTTCATGATAATCGTTTATTATCCATGCTATAATTGTATTGATCGGAAACTCAGATACATGTGTGGGTACATACACAACACTATGTCCCTAGTGAGCCTCTACTAGACTAGCTCATTGGTCAAAGATGGTCAGGGTTTCCTGACCATAGACATGAGTTGTCATTTGATAACGGGATCACATCATTAGGAGAATGATGTGATGGACAAGACCCACCGTAAGCATAGCATTTGATCATGTTAGTTTATTGCTACTGCTTTATCCATGTCAAGTATCTATTCCTACGACCATGAGATCATGCAACTTTCTGACATCGGAGGAATGCCTTGTATGTATTAAACGTCACAACATAACTGGGTGACTATAAACGTGCTCTACAGGTATCTCCGAGGGTGTCTGTTGAGGGTATCTCTGGGCCCACTCGGTAATACAGCATCACAAGAAGCTTGCAAGCAATGTGACTAAGGAGTTAGTCACGGGATCTTGTATTACAGAATGAGTAAAGAGACTTGCCGGTAACGAGATTGAACTAGGTATGGAGATACCGACGATCGAATCTCGGGCAAGTAACATACCGCTAGACAAAGGGAACTGCATACGGGATTGATTGAATCCTTGGCATCGTGGTTTGATCGATAAGGATCTTCGTGGAATATGTGGGAACCAATATGGGCATCCAGGTCCCGCTATTGGTTATTGACCGGAGAGGTGTCTCGGTCATGTCCACATGATTCTCGAACCCGTAGGGTCCGCACGCTTAACGTTCGGTGACGATATAGTATTATTGGGTTATGTATGTTGGTGACCAAATGTTGTTCGGAGTTCTGAATGAGATCCCGTACGTCACGAGGAGCTCCGGAATGGTCCGGAGGTAAAGATTTATATATGGGAAGTCATATTTTGGCTACCAGAAAAGTTTCGGGTTTTTCCGGTATTGTACCGGGAAGCGTCTAGAAGGTTCCGGAGACTTCCGGACACCAAGGGTTCCACCACGTCCCAAAGGCTTGCATTGGCTGAGGGGAGGCGCCCTGGCCTTATTGGGCCAGGCGCACAAGTCCCTCAAGGCCCATGTGGCTTGGGAGAGGTGGAAAGTCCACCTGTGTATGGAAAGGGAGGGAATTGGACTAGGAGTCCAACTCCTCCCCCTTGGCTGCGCCCTAGGGCTTGGAGGGGATGATCTCAACGCCCCTCCACCTTTATATAGAGGGGAGGGGGCGCCCCAAGAGGACACACCAAGCCCTTGGCGCCCCTCTCTCTCCCTAGATCGTTTTCTCCTTCGTTCGCGGTTTCGGTAGCGCTTGGCGTAGCCCTGCCGGGATTGCTCCACCACCATCTCCACCACACTGTCATGCTAGTTGAGAACCCGTCTACTACTCCGCCCTCGCTCGCTGGATCGAGGAGACGGAGACGTCATCGAGCCGCACATGTGTTGAACTCGGAGGTGTCGTCCATTCGGCGCTAGATCGGGACGGATCGCGATTGGATCGTGAAGACGTACGACTACATCAACCGCGTTATATACGCTTCCGCTTAGCGATCTACAAGGGTATGTAGATACACTCCCCCTCTCGTAGCTATGCATCTCCATGGATAGATCTTGCGTGTGCGTAGGAAAAAAATTTGTTCCCCATGCAACATTCCCCAACAGTAAATCGACAAACATTAAACACTATATCTCATGTACACCCAATAATATTGAAACTAATATTATTCAAGTTATGACTCCTGAAGAATGCATAAGAGAGACCTTCCAGAACACTCCAGAAAGTTGAAAAAGAGTAGGTATGTGATGCGGTAAGTAAACCGACTCCAAAAATTCTTAAAAATATATTTTCTGTTGGTTTTGATATTTTAGAAAAAATCCAAAAATAAAAATGAGTCAGGGGCCCACAAGGGGGCCACAAGGCAATAGAGCGCGCCCTGATAGCTTGTGGGGCCCTCGTGTGCCTCCCGGACTCCGTTTTCTTCCTGGACACGTATTCTAACCTAGAAAAAAAATCATTATATATACTCCCGTATGTTTTGACCACCGCGTCGCAAATTTCTCCTCTGTTCTTGTTTCGGGCTGTTTTCTGCCAATTTTGGAGACGATGTGTCATCGCAAGACTTAGAGGGAGAAAGCTACATTTCAGACCTCATTGCCAATCCCCAAGTTTACGGGGATGTGGACCCTTATGGGTGCTCAACAGAAGAAGAGGTGGAGGCTGACCTAAAAAGGATTGAGCCTTCAAGTAATGATGAAGAAGAAGAAGTACCTCTGCCTCAACCTAAGGACATGCACGTGGAATTCAAAAAGTCAAGTCTGCCAAACAAGGTTACACCTTCCAATACACGTTTTACCCCTTATCGTCGCACGCAGGTAGACACCACAGCTGCCTCCTCCAGCAAAAAGTCAAGTCTGTGATGGAAGGAACAATATCGTCACCAACAAACTTTGCAAGGAGAATCTAGCCCTTAAGCGAGAAGTTGGAAAGCTCAATGAGGATGTCTGTATCCTATGGGGCATCATAGCTAAAAGGATTACCACATCATCACCACCATCATCCAAGAAGGACGCTTGAGTACATGGGTATGGGCACCACCCTTAGCTTGTTCCAAGCTTGGGGATGTGCCCCGGTATTGTATCACCATCACTTTTACCATTATCATCTATTTTAGTTCGATCTTTAGTTATGTCGTGATTTAGAGAAATAAAATTTCCGATTTGCTTTGCTTAGAGTTTTTGCTTTGAGATCTATCTATCCTTGTAATCGAGTATGAGAGTTATATAATAAAGATTACTTTGAGTTTGCTTGTTTTACTCTCATGCATCAATCATGGCAATGAAATAAAAGAAATAGAAAAATCATATGCTAATCACATGGGGAGTAATGACTTCACATAGAAGAAGTATGTTAGATAAAAGTTGTTGGGAATAAACAAAGATAGCATTAGTCAATGATACAACCTATGCAAGATTATGATAGAGGAGAGGA
The DNA here is from genome assembly GCA_039707655.1 of Elymus sibiricus. Taxonomy (NCBI): domain Eukaryota; kingdom Viridiplantae; phylum Streptophyta; class Magnoliopsida; order Poales; family Poaceae; genus Elymus; species Elymus sibiricus. Next base: position 185,188,688 of record CM077675.1, on the reverse strand, counting down.
GATTCACATACAAATACACTATCTTGGACATCCTCTATGATTGTGAGCCCCCACCAAATATTATATAATGATCAAGTGTTGATGTTGGACATGGAAGACAATGTCATGATTATGTTTGTTTACATTCACATAGAAGTTATATTGTCATGGATCCTTTAACATGTGGTGCTTGCTTTAGATCTTTTGCTAGCCAAAAAAATTCGGCAGTAAGTAGAGATACTACTTGTGCGTCCATAACCCCTTAAACCCAGTTTCTTTACATGAGAGTCCACCATACCTACCTATGGATTGAATAAGATCCTTCAAGTAAGTTGTCATCAGTGCATGAAGCAATAAAATTGCCCTTAAATATGTATGATCTTTTATTGTAAGGGAAAAATAAACTTTGAACGATCTTGTGATGGCAAAGAAATAAAAGCAATAGATTGCATAATAAAGTTTGCTATCATAAGGGGCGATATAAAGTGACGTTTCTTTTCATTAAGAGTTTGCACATGACAACCTCTGCTTCCCTCTGTGAAGGGAATATCTTTTACTTTCATGTATTTACTTTTATGCTCGAGTCAATAATGTTTATCCTTTTGCCTACCTAGTAATTCTATAGTTGGCAAGCATTATGTGTTGAGGAAAGATCCATATATATATCTCCAGTTGGATGTAGGTGATCATGATTCATTATTGTTGACATTATCCTTGAGGTAAATGAGTTGGGTGGCAAATACTATGAAGCCCCCATCTTCCTATGTATCCGATGGAAACATTAGCTCCAAAAATATGCAATGAGTCTCAGCAATCATAGAAGACTAAATGATAGTTGAGTATGTGAACTTGCTATAATGAAAACTCTTACATAGACTCTTCTCTGGAATATGATGAATTGGGATTGTCTCAATGACTAAGAACATAGTTTGTTGATTGTCAATAAAGTTTTTGCTTCATACTACAACAATTGTGGATAGATTGTTACTTGTTTATGAGAAGTTATATGATGAAAAACGTGTTTCTATGTTAACATTCATGATGCTCTCATGTTCGTATTCTGTTTTTATCGACACCTCTCTCTCAAATAATGTGGTCATTATTATCGAGTTCGGCTTTCGCTTGAGGACAAGCGAGGTCTAAGCTTGGGGGAGTTGATACGTCCATTTTGCATCATGAATTCTTATTGATATTTATGTTATTCTTGTCCATTGTTCCTCATTATGATACAATTCTTATGCCTTTTCTGTGTGAATATGCAAGGTACATCACAAAGAGGGAAATCACTCGAAACTGGAATTCTGGACCTGAAAACCAAGAAAATGGCTGAAAGTTCATTGGACTCCAAATGACCTGAAACTTCACAGATAATTTTATCAAATATATAATAATTATTGGGACAAAAATATACCAGAGGGGACCACCTGCTGGCCACAAGCCAACAGGGCGCACCCACCCCCCCTGGGCACGCCCTGTTGCCTTGTGGGGCCCTGGCAGGTCTCCCGACCCCCCTCTTCCCCTATATGGTGTGTTTTACCCTAAAAAATCAGAAAGATACTTTCGGGACGAAGCGCCACCATCTCGAGGCGAAAACCTGGGCAGAGGCCCTTTTGATCTCCGACAGAGAGATTCTACCGGGGAAACTTCCCTCCGGGAGGGGCAGATCGAAGCCATTGTCATCACCAACGCTTCCTCCTTCGTGGGAGGACCAATCTTCACCAACATCTTCACCAGCACCATCTCATCTCAAACCCTAGTTCATCTCTTGTATTCAATCTTTGTCTCAAAACCTCAGATTGGTACCTGGGGGTTACTAGTAGTGTTGATTACATCTCGTAGTTGATGCTTGTTGGTTTACTTGGTGAAATATATTATGTTCAGATCCTTGATATCCATTATTACACCTCTGATCTTGAACATGTTGATGATGTGTGAGTAGTTACTTTTGTTCCTGAGGACATCGGAGAAGTCTTGTTATAAGTAATCATGTGAAGTTGGTATTCGTTCGATATTTTGATTATGTGTATGTTGTTGCTTCTCTTAGTGGTGTCGTGTGAACGTCGACTACACGACACTTCACCATGCTATGGGCCTAAGGGAAGGCATTGTGGAGTAACAAGTAAATGATAGGTTGCGAGAGTGACAGAAGCTTAAACCCCAGTTTATGCGTTACTTCATAAGGGGCTGATTTGGATCCACACGTTTCATGCTATGGTTAGATTTATCTTAATTCTTATTTTGTAGTTGCGGTTGCTTGTGAGAGGGGGTAATCATAAGTAGGTTGTTTATTCAAGTAAGAATAGCACCTTAGCACCGGTCCACCCACATATCAAATTATCAAAGTAACGAACGTGAATCAACTCAACATGATGAACATGACTAGACAGTAATTCGCATGTGTCCTCGGGAGCGCTTGCTTAATATAAGAGTACTTTCAGGCCTGTCCTTTGCTATAAAAAGGATTGGGCTACCTTGTTGCGCCCTTGTTACTATTGCTACTTGTCACTTGTTATGAATTACTTTGCTACAAAATTGTTTATCCATGTTACTTGCAGCACTGTAACATCCCAAATTTTGGAATGTTACATTTATCAATTGAATGATTGATTGTTTGATTGAGTGATTGAATTTGAGTGAAATTTGAAACTTTTTTTGAACTTTTGAATGAGAGGGAATAAAATGACTTTCCCCTTTGCTTTTGAATTCAAATTCATTCAATCCAAATCAGTGAGAGAAGATAACATGACTTCTTCCAAATAAAGGATTTGAAAAGGGGATTTGAAAACTACAAAAAAAATCTTGTTGGAATCCATTTCATAATTGGTTCTATTTTAAAGTTTGAAAGAATTCAAATTTTCCTTTACCCCACATTCAAAATTTGAGAGGAGGAACATGACCCTCCAAACCTGGGGTATTTTTGTGAAACTTTTGAACCATAAAACTCAGGGGGATATTTGAAAATTATTTGCAAAAAGACATAAAACCAATTTAGGCATATTCTGGAAAAAAAAAGTATTTATTTTGGCCGTGGGAAAATGTCCATCTTATTGCTTTTATTTTTCTGATAATTTTGGTATATAAAAATTTTATATTTGGATTTGATTTGATTCTCCAAATCGATCTTTTCTTTCCTATTTTTGAAAAAAAACGAAAAAATGAGCTTTAAAAGGAAGAAACCCTCGAAGCCTATTAGGAATAGTATCGGCTCAGGATCTCCTCGCCAGATCTGAAAAATCTTCGGATCGGCTACCGTCACCCCGCGCCCCTCCCCTCTCTTAGTGACGAGCCGGCCCCACCGCCCGCTCCCTTCCCCGAGTGCCCACCTTGTTCCTCCTTCCTTTTCTTCCCCTTTCTCTTTCCTTCGCCGGCGCCCGATCGGATCCAAGCCGCGCCGCCTTTCCCCTTTCCTTTCCGATGAGCCCGAGTCCTCCTATATAAACCCCGCCCCTCCCCCGCACCCGTTCCCCCCCAAAACCCCCTCGCCCAACGCCCCAGCCACGCCCCGCAACATCGCCGGAGCTCTGCTCCACCCGAAGCTCTTGGAGCTCATAGCGCTCATCTCCGGCCTCCTCTCGCCATCAAACGTCGACGGAGGACCCCTACAGTCTACTGGAACCCTCCATCACCGCCGGTAGCCCCTGTAGCTGTCGCCCGCAACCACCTCGAGCCATCGCCGCCGTCGGGACATCGTCGGAGCACACCACCCCGCCGTGAGCACCCCCCTCTCTCTCTCTCCCCACTGTTGGATCTGAGATCGACGCGTAGGATTAGATCACTTAAGCCCCCGAACCGTTTTTTTTTTACTTTGTGAACGTTCACCGATTAGCTAACGCGCGCATGCCCGCATCCCCTCATAGCCCGCCATGTGAGCCTGTTCGCTAGTTAGGTTTTTGTTTTTCTGTTTTTGTTTTTTGAAAACAGAATAGAACCAGTTTTTGTTTTGTGTTTATCTCCTAGGATATTTTGAGTTTTGAGTTGATTCTTTTTGCATACTGTCACAAATATTATGTAGTTTCTTCCTGTAGCTTTAGTTTTCAAATTTTAAAATTTTAAATTTGAATTCTGTGGAATTTTCTCAAATCACTACAATCTGAATAACTTGAGTTTAAAAATATATTTTTGAGTGATTCTTTTTCCTACTGGTTTGTATTAGTTAGTTTTATCGCCCTGTTCATTTTGAGAATTTCTAGAATATTTTAAATTAGGGTTTCAAGCTAAACAGATTCTGTTTTAGTTCTTTTTAGGTTTATTTCTATTTCTTTTGTTTTAATTGTTTTTTTATTTGTTTTCTTTTATATTAGTTGACAGGTTTTACTTTGTTTTATGTTAGTTTGCAGTAGTATTTCAACCAAGTTTTTTTTTAGGTTATTTATTATATTTGATAGCATGAAATCAATTCTAGTTGTATAATAACTTGCAAATTGATTTCATTGCTAGTTTGATTTCCTATTTGAAAATTTCTTTCTATACATTATTTTGTAAATTTTATTTTCTGTTAACTTTAGTTTAGACGAGAAAACAATTTGTATTATAGTTGAAATTGTTGGTGGTTTAGTTCTAGGTTAACATTGTTTGGGTCATAGGAAGTGTTTAATAAAAGCTTTTTCAATTAGTTCCTTTTTGCTAATAAAGTTTTAGGAGAAAATAATTTCTGTTAATTCCTTGCTTCATATTTTTGTTTCTGTTATTTTAGTATTTTATTGTCTTTCTTGTTGTTAAGTTTATTAGGCAAAAACTTATGCTGTTTAGTGCATTGTTTTCATAGTTCTTAGTTGTTCTTCAAAAGTAATTATTTTGCTAGTAAAATATTTTACCAAAATACTTTTGTTAGATTTTGCTTTATTGTTTTTTTTGTTGCTATTGAAAATGGGTTATTTATAGGAAAACTATTCTTAGATGATTTGATGACGTTTTGTTGTTTTAATTTTGTCTTAAGTATTTCCTTCATCACAACACTTTTGTGTTTGGTTTTTGTGTTGCTTTTTGATTGATAGTATTGATTGTTAGAAGTGTTTGCTTATGAGTGTAATGTTTGATTATATAGATTTCATCGAAGAGTGACGAATAGTTCTATCAAGTTATTTTCTGAGAGCGATATTATCTTCATCAACCTTACCAGGCAAGTTCACTTTGACCATCTATTTTCATACCTATGTTTTATTGCATGTAGTGACATCATTCAACAAATCCCTCCAGTAGTGTTATTGAATTCTTGTAGTTGAGTAGAATGCATGAGGTAGGAACCCACCACTTGTTACTAAAGCCCCGAGAATGCTATTTATTCTAATGCTATACTAAAGTAGACGGGGTCTGGTATGAGTGTTCGTGAGTGGTGTGAGAAGGAGGACTCCACGTCAAAAACGACAACTTCATGAAGGCATCTTCAAGGCCTACATCTTCAAGACCTCAAGACTTCAAGACTTGAGAACAAGTTTTCAATACACACTATTGGGTGAAGGATGGATTTGATGGGCACCCTGGAGTAACCAGTGGATGGTCGGGATGCATGGAGAAGCGCCATGACATCTTGCGGAAAGCTTCACCCAGACTGAAAGAGATGGATGAATACTTCATGCCCGGAAGCTTACCTGTGTAACCACAAGTCATAATGGGCTCTGGCTTGGTTGATCTTTGTTGTGACTCTGGCTGGATCAATGCTACGAGATGTAGTCGACGTTAGGATTGGATGGGCACTGGCAGTAGTCAGGGAAACTCTCTGAAAGACCATGTTTCGTTCGTCCTGTTCTCAAACACCCGGAAGTGCGAGGACTTACAAGGAGGGAACGAATCTTGTGGGTAAAGTACACAACACTCTGCAGAGTTAAAACCTAATCGATTAGCCGTGTCCCCGGTTATGGACAATTTGAGCCTATGGACTTGGATCTATCTCTGAACTCTCAACACTTGACTGATAAATAATATTTGGGCAACCTATGACGATTTTGGGTTATGAGACATCGGTTGGCGGAACCATGTCATAATAGACAACTCTGTAGTGAAACCTCCTGATATTCCTTTGTTGTACGAATAGAAAATAAAACCAGCTTTTATGCAAAACTCAGACACAGGGCCACAAAGCCTTATTGCATATAGAATAGTCTTTATCTTCTGTTCTTCTTATTGTGATCTTGCCAGTACATTCAATGTACTGACCTACCCGGCTGCAACGTATCATGTTGCAGGTATATTTCTTACGACGAGTAAGAGTACAACATAGGGTTACGGTCTACACTCAACCTGCCGTTGGTGTTTATTTGGGACTCCACTCCCGTTGACTGTTTCCGCTGTGATTTAAGAGGTATATATCAGTTTTATGTTATTTACATGTGATTGCACTTTGATATATACATTGATGTACTGTGTGTGCGAGCATACTGATCCAGGGATGGCACTAACACACAGAGGCTTGACTCGTTTTGAGTCGGGACGCTACAAGCACTTGCAGAGAATACCTTACTGCAAATTGCTTATCATTTCCTTCTGCTCCTTGTTGGGTTCGACACTCTTACTTATCGAAAGGACTATGATTGGTCCCCTATACTTGTGGGTCATCAATACCCGGATCTCCCAACTTCTTAGGCACTCCACCATTAAAAGAATAATTATCAAGCATAGTAGCAATTTCAGTTTCAGGTATTTTTCTTTTGTTGGTAATAATATCCTTCATATACTTAGCATAAGGAGGCATTTTCAAAATATCAGTCAAGCGAGTGCGCAAAAGGACAGGTCTAATCATTTCAGCAAAGCGTTCAAAATCCTCATCGTCCTTACTCTTAGAAGGCTTACGAGGGAATGGCATGGATTTTTGAACCCATGGCTCTATTTCCTTACCATGCTTTCTAGCAACAAAGTCTTTCTTCTCATAACATTTATTTTTGGGATGTGGGTTATCAAGATCTTCAGCATGTTCTATTTCCACATCATTATCATGTTCTTTATTATTATTTGGCTGAGCATCTACGTGAACATCATCATTATTATTATCATTTGCATTATCACTAGGTGCATGTTCACTGCCAGATTGTGTCTCAGCATCAGAAATAGAAACATCATTATGTTTTTCAGCAGGTTTTTCTATAACATGTTCACTAGAAGCATGCAAAGTCCTGTCACTTTTCTTTTTCTATTTCTTCTTAGATGGGATACATGCATTATCATTATTTCTTTGAGAATCCTGTCAATTCTTTTAGGATGACCTTCAGGATAAAGAGGTTCCTGAGTGATTCTACCTCCTCTAGTCAATACTCTAACAACATGATCATTCATATTCTCATTTAATTTAGCAAGCAAATCATTTTGTGACTTAGCAACTTGGTCTAGTTGAGTATCAACCATAGAAGCATGTTCACCTAGACCCTTAACATCATTAGCAATTCTAAACATCAAGTCACTCAAGCGATCTATCATCATAGCATTACGTCTTAATTGATCTTTGACATAGTTATTGAAATGTTCTTGCTTAACAATGTGATTATCAAATTTATCCATTGACTAGGAGTCTTAGTATAAGGTATATCACTTTCACTAAAGGCACGGAGAGATTTTACCTCTACTACCTGTGTCGGGGTGTCAGGTGGTAGCTTCTTGACATCTTCAGATTTAATACCTTTTTCCTTCATAGTTCTTTTGGCTTCTTGCATATCTTCAGGACTGAGGAATAGAATACCTCTCTTCTTTTGAATAGGTTCTGGCGGTGGCTCGGGAAGTGTCCAATTATCAGCATTTTGTAATATATTATTCAATAATTCTTCAGCTTGCCCAACAGTTCTTTCCCTAAAAACACAACCAGCACAACTATCTAGGTAGTCCCTAGAATCATTGGTTAGTCCATTATAAAAGATACCAAGTATTTTATTTTTCTTAAGAGGATGATCAGGTAAATCTCTAAGTAGCTGGAGAAGTCTCCCCCAAGCTTGAGGGGGACTCTCTTCTTCACTTTGCACAAAGTTAAAAATTTCCTGTAAAGCAGCTTGTTTCTTATGAGGAGGAAAATATTTTTCAGAGAAGTAATATATCATATCCTGGGGGCTACGCACACAACCAGGAGCAAGAGTGAGGAACCATTCTTTATCCTCACCTTTTAGTGAGAAAAGAAAAGGCTTAAGGACATAATAGTAGTGCATCTTGTCCTCATTAGTGAACAAAGCGGCAATATCATTTAGTTTAGTGACATGTCCAACAACAGTTTCAGCTTCATAACCATGGAAAGGATCAGATTCTACTACAGGGATTAACTCAGGGTCTACAGAGAATTCATAATCCTTATCAGTAACAAATATAGGAGAAGTAGCAAATTTAGGATCATGTTTCATTTTCTCCATTATAGATTTTTCTTTCAATTTGCATAGTAATTTCTTCAAATCACCTCTATCATTACAAGAAAGAAAGTCCCTAGCTACCTCTCCATCCATAACATAACCCTCAGGTACATCAGGCAATTCATATCTATTAGGAGAGTGAGGTCTAATAGGTGACTCAAAATCTTCATTAGTTTCAGCATTTTCAAGTTCTCTAGCTTTAGCGATATGAGCATCAAATAATTCATTTAGTGGCACAGTTTCAGTTTCACCAAGTGTAGCAGTAGTATCATCATTAATTTCAGAAGTAGCATCAGCAAGTTCATGCGATATATCAGAATGAGCAATAGGCGGAGGTGTTATAAGCTGATTCAAAACAATAGGTGAATCAAAAGCAGAGCTAGATGGCACTTCCTTACCTGCTCTTGTACGAGAGGGGATAATCTTGGTTCGAGTATCATTCAGATTCTTCATAGTAGCAATTGGATATCGTCAAGTTAACACAATAAATATAACTATGCTCCCCGGCAACGGTGCCAGAAAAATTGTCTTGATAACCCACACATATAGGGGTTCGCAACAGTCTTCGCGGCTGGTATTTCACCCTGATTTATTGATTCGACACAAGGGGAGCCAAAGAATATTTATCGGACTTAGCAGTTGAGTTGTCAATTCAACCATACCTGGGATATCTCTCTGTAGCACAAATTTAGTAGCACGACAAATAATAGTAGTAACAGTAACAGTAATAGTAACAACAGTAATTTTGTAGCAGTTGTGACAGTAGCAGCAACAGTAGTAACTTAGCGAGATTTAGTATATGTAAAGCGTAGGTGACGTGGCTTGAGACTGCGTCGGTATTTCCCCAAAGAGGAAGGGATGATGCAGCACAGCTACGGTAAGTATTTCCCTCAGTTATGAAACCAAGGTTATCGAACCAGTAGGAAAACCACACAACACTATGTAAACAGTACCTGCACACAAAGAACAAATACTTGCAACCCGACGCGTAAGAGAGGTTGTCAATCTCTCCACGGTAAAAAGATAGATTAGATTGTAGTAGATTGGATAAATAGATCGCACAAGAACAGAAAATAAAAGAAGCAAATAAAAAGTGCAGCAAGGTATTTTTGGGGTTTTGGAATAATAGATCTGAAAACAAAAGCAGCAAAAGATAGATCGGAAAGCAATATGTTGGAAAAGTAGACCCGGGGCAGTAGGTTTCACTAGTGGCTTCTCTCATGAGTATAGCACACAGTGGGTAAACAACTTACTGTTGGGCAATTGATAAAATATCAAATAATCATGACGATATCCAAGGAGATGATCATTATATAGGCATCACGTCCAAGATTAGTAGACCGAGACGATTCTGCATCTACTACTATTACTCCACACATCGACCGCTATCCAGCATGCATCTAGTGTATTAAGTTCATGGAGAAACGGAGTAATGCAATAAGAACGATGACATGATGTAGACAAGATCTATTCATGTAGGAATAGACCCCATCTTGTTATCCTTAATAGCAACGATACATGCGTGCCTCGCTGCCCCTTCTGTCACTAGGAGAGGACACCGCAAGATAGAACCCATCACAAAGCACCTCTTCCCATGGCAAGAAAAATCGATCTAGTTGGCCTAACTAAACCAAAGATTCGAAGAAGAAATACGAGGCTATAAGTAATCATGCATATAAGAGATCAAAAGAAGACTCAAATAATATTCATGGATAGAAACTAATCATGAACTCAAAATTCATCGGATCCCAACAAACACACCACAAAAAGTCATGACATCAAATAGATCTCCAAGAGACCATAGTATTGAGAATCAAAAGAGAGAGAGAAAGCCATCTAGCTACTGCCTATGGACCCGTAGGCCTATGGTGGACTACTCACACAGCATCGGAGAGGCACCAATGAGGATGATGAACCCCTCCGTGATGGTGTTAGATTGGATCTCGTGGTTCTGGAACTTGCGGCGGCTGGAAGTATTTTTCATCGTCTCCTCTTGGGTTTATGGAATATTTGGGTATTTATAGAGCTCAGAGGCAGTGGAGGGGACTCCTGAGGCCACCACAACCCTCCAGGGCGTGCCGGGGGCCTCTGGTGCGCCCTGGTGTCTTCTGGGCCCCATGGGCCTCCTCCCGGGTGCTTCTTTGGCTCACTGGTTGTCTTCTGGTCCAAAAAAATCTCCAAAAAGTTTCATCGTGATTGGACTCCGTTTGGTATTGATATTCTGCAAAGTAAAAAACAAGCAAAAATAGCAACTAGCACTTGGCACTATGTCAATAGGTTAGTCCCAAAAAATGATATAAAGTTGCTATAAAATTATTGTAAAACATCCAAGAATGATAATATAACAGCATGGAACAATCAAAAAATATAGGTACGTTGGAGACGTATCAGCATCCTCAAGCTTAATTCCTACTTGTCCTCGAGTAGGTAAATGGTAGAAACAGAATTTTTGATGTGGAATGATGCCTAACATGTTCATCACATATTCTTTTCTTTTGTAGCATGGATATTTGGACTTTTAGATGGTTCAAAGCAATAGTATAGTTTTTTCATGAAGACTTTAATACTCAAGCATGCCAACAAGCAACCATGTCTTTCAAAATATCAACACTAAAGAAAGTTATCCCTAGCCCATCATGCTCAATCATTGATTCATTCATGAAACACACTCAAATATTAGCTACACCCAATGCACAAGTATGATCATAGTGCCCCCTAGTTGGTTCCTTATAAGATAAGATGGAGACTCAAATTAAAAATAAAAATTGCATAAAGTAAATAGATAGGCCCTTCGCAGAGTGAAGTAGGGATTGTAGAGGTGCCAGAGCTCAAAGCTTAAATTGAGAGAGAAAAATATTTTGGGTGGCATGCCTTTCCTGTCAACGAAAACGACCGAGTAGTTCTCAATACTTTCCATGCTAGATACATCATAGGCGGTTCCCAAACAGAAAATAAAGTGCATTCCTTTTTCCACCATTCTTTCACAATCCATGGCTAGCCGTATCCACGGTTGCCTTCCATACCAACACATTCCAAGGAATTTATTATTTGACAACATAAAATAAATTTCTTTTTCATTTCAGGACTGGGCATCCCTATTACCGACGTACTCTCGTGCAATGACAAGTGAAATAAACACTCATCTTGAGAATAACACATCTAGCATGGAAAAATATTGGACACCCCCTACCGTTTCATGAGCGGTACGAGCACACAAAAAGGAAATTCATTTTGAAAATTAGAGATGGCACATACAAATTTGCTTGGAACGGCACAGAAATACCGCATATAGGTAGGTATGGTGGACTCATATGGCAAAATTGGGTTTAAGGATTTTGGATGCACAAGTAGTATTTCTACTTAGTACAAGTGGAGGCTAGCAAATAGATTGAGAAGCAACCAACCAAGAAACGAAAATTCACATAAACGGGCATTAAGCATAACTAACACCGAATAATGCACCATAAGTAGGATGTAATTTCATTGCACAACTATTGACTTTCGTGCTTGCATAGGGAATCACAAACCTTAACACCAATATTCTTACTAAAGCATAATTACTCACCAACATAACTCACATATTACTATCATCATGTCTCAAAACTATTACAAGGAATCAAGTTTAATTTGTCCAATGATCTTCATGAAAGTTTTTATTATATACTTCTTGAATATCTATCACTTTGGGACTAGTTTCATATATTGCCATTGCTTTTGACAAGCTCAAATAAATTTAAGTGAAGAACATGAGCATAAAACTTTCATCTCTCAAAATAATATAGGTGAAGCATGAGAGAATTTCTTCAAAGTTTACTAACTCTCAAATTAATCTAAGTGAAGCATGAGAGGATTTCTTCAAAGTTTACTAGCTCTCAAATTAATCTAAGTGAAGCATGAGAGAATTTATTCAAAGTTTACTAACTCTCAAATTAATCTAAGTGAAGCATGAGAGTGTTTCTTCAAAAATTTCAAAGCACACCGTGCTCAAAAAGATATAAGTGAAGCACTAGAGCAATTCCAGCAAATTTAGCATAATTTTGGCTCACTCAAATAGGTGTGTACAGCAAGGATAATTGTGACAAACTAAAAACCAAATCAAGCAAAGACTCAAATAATACAAGAGGCTCCAAGCAAAACTCATGATATGTGACGAATAAAAATATAGCTCCAAGTAAAATACCGATGGTCGTTAGAAGAAAGAGGGGATGCCACTCGGGGCATCCCCAAGCTTAGTTGCTTGTTTATCCTTGGATATTATCTTGGGGGTGTTGTAGCATCCCCAAGCTTAGACTCTTTTCACTCCTTATTCCTTCATCCATCGTGATCTCACCCAAAACTTGAAAACTTCAATCACACAAAACTCAACAAAACCTTCGTGAGATCCGTTAGTATAATAAAGCAAATCACCACTCTAAGTACTGTTACAAACCCATTCATATTTTATTATTGCATTATATATACTGTATTCTAACTTTACCATGGCTTATACCCTTCAATACAAACCATAGATTCATCAAAACAAGCACACAATGCAACGAAAACAGAATCTGTCAAAAACAGAACAATCTATAGTAATATGTACCCTAACCATACTTATGTAACTCAAAAAATTCTAAAAAATTAGGAAAACGTAAATAATTTGTATATAAATACTGTGTTAAAATTTCAGCACATTATCGCGCTCCAGTAAAAAATGAAAATTCCTGCACTGGAGTCAAAGTTTTTGTTTCACATTCAGCATTGTTTCTACTCATCCTGTGAGCGATCCTAAAGGCTTTACTTGGCACAAACACTAATTAAAACATAAAAAAACAAAATAATAACAGTAGCATAATTGCGTCAACACTCAAGAACAGAAAGAAAAAGGTAAAAATAAATTTATTCGTTGGGTTGCCTCCCAACAAGCACTATCGTTTTACGCCCCTAGCTAGGCATAATGCATAGATTCAAGTGTTGTCATCTTTAGTTTTCATAGAGAAATTTTATCAAGAGGTTTTGCAAATATCACTTGAAACACATTATCCATAGAGATCTTAGCACAATCAAGTTGTCCATCTACGTACCCTCTTTGATTCCCGGCCACAATCCAAGAATATTGTTGATTAACATCATTGAAAACTTGTTGGATCATATCTAAAACGGGGATTTCCTTTTTAAGGTTCTCATAAAAAATTTGATTATTTCCAACCAGATGCCTCAACATGTAGTCACTATTGTAAAGGATCTCTCCTATTACCGGTTTTTCATGGCTCATACCAAAAAAATCAAAAACCTCCCTAGCTTCCCGTACATGTGATCAAATTCATTCATAAGAACAAGGGTGTCTAAATTTTTATCTTTGGGATCATTTCTAACGGGTAGCTCATAAAACAATCTTTGCAAGGTAGGATGGGTACGAATAAACCTATTTTCGAGTTTCAGAACTAGCGCTGAAATAGCCTCCGCATAAGTTTTAGTTCTTTTAAGTATAGGAGCATCATCGAGAGTCAAATTTCCAACACAATTGAAAAATTCTTGGATAGTTTCTTTTCCTATAACGTTCCCTTGCCCCAAAACAAAAGTTTTAGCATCCAGATTACCAGAATGTCCATTAGGAGTCCTGCCATCATCTGTTTCTGCCATACCAAAATCACTCATGATGACAAGCAAACAAAAGATCTGACGCGAAAAAGGAAAACGAAAAAGAGGACGAATAAAATGACAAATTTTTGTTAAGTGGGGGAGAGGAAAATGAGAGGCAAATGGCAAATAATGTAAATTGCAAGGAGATGAGATTTGTGATTAGGAACCTGATAGATGTTGATGATGTCTCCCCAGCAACGGCGCCAGAAATTTGTTTGGCGTGGCTTGAGACTGCGTCGGTATTTCCCCAAAGAGGAAGGGATGATGCAGCACAGCTACGGTAAGTATTTCCCTCAGTTATGAAACCAAGGTTATCGAACCAGTAGGACAACCACGCAACACTATGTAAATGGTACATGCACACAAAGAACAAGTACTTGCAACCCGACGCGTAAGAGAGGTTGTCAATCTCACCACGGTAAAAAGATAGATTAGATTGTAGTAGATTGGATAAATAGATCGCACAAGAACACAAAATAAAAGAAGCAAATAAATAGTGCAGCAAGGTATTTTTGGGTTTTTGGAATAATATATCTGAAAACAAAAGCGGCAAAAGATAGATCGGAAAGCAATCTGTTGGAAAAGTAGACCCGGGGCCGTAGGTTTCACTAGTGCCTTCTCTCATGAGTATAGCACACGGTGGGTAAACAAATTACTATTGGGCGATTGATAGAAGATCAAATAATCATGACGATATCCAAGGCGATGATCATTATATAGGCATCACGTCCAAGATTAGTAGACTGAAACGATTCTGCATCTACTACTATTACTCCACACATCGACCGCTATCCAGCATGCATCTAGTGTATTAAGTTCATGGAGAAACGGAGTAATGCAATAAGAACGATGACATGATATAGACAAGATCTATTCATGTAGGAATAGACACCATCTTGTTATCCTTAATAGCAACGATACATGCGTGCCTCGCTGCCCCTTCTATCACTTGGAGAGGACACCGCAAGATAGAACCCATCACAAAGCACCTCTTACCATGGCAAGAAAAATCGATCTAGTTGGCCTAACTAAACCAAAGATTCAGAGAAGAAATACGAGGCTATAAGTAATCATGCATATAAGATATCAAAAGAAGACTCAAATAATATTCGTGAATAGAAACTGATCATGAACTCAAAATTCATCGGATCCCAACAAACACACCGTAAAAATTCATTACATCAAATAGATCTCCAAGAGATCATTGTATTGAGAATAAAAAGAGAGAGAGAAAGCCATCTAGCTACTGTCTACGGACCCGTCGGGCTATGGTGGACTACTCACGCATCATCGGCGAGGCACCAATGAGGATGATGAACCCCTCCGTGATGGTGTTAGATTGGATCTCGCGGTTCTGGAACTTGCGATGGCTGGAAGTATTTTTTTTGTCAACTCGTATAGGGTTTATGGAATATTTGGGTATTTATAGAGATCAGAGGCGCTGGAGGGGATTCCCGAGGCCACCACAACCCACCAAGGTGCGTCGGGGGCCTCTGGCGCACCCTGGTGTCTTCTGGGCCCCATGGGCCTAATCCCGGGTGCTTCTTTGGCTCACTGGTTGTCTTCTGATCCAAAAAAATCTCGAAAAAGTTTCATCGCGATTGGACTCCTTGTGGTACTGATATTCTGCGAAGTAAAAAACAAGCAAAAAACAGCAACTGGCACTTGGCACTATGTCAATAGGTTAGTCCCAAAAAATGGTATAAAGTTGCTATAAAATGGTTGTAAAACATCCGAGAATGATAATATAATAGCATGGAACAATCAAAAATTATAGATACGTTGGAGACATATCAGTAGGCACGTGGATCGGTGATGGATACTGATTTAGATGACATCAATCATGTAAAAGTTACACACTAGGGCGACACAGAACTAGCTCCAATTCATCAATGTAATGTGGGCATGTATTTCGTCTATAGTCATACATGCTTGCGATAAGAACTTGTATGACATCTTTTGTCATACCCTCCCGTGGCAGCGGGGTCCTAATGGAAACTAAAGGATATTAAGGCCTCCTTTTAATAGAGAACCGGAACAAAGCATTAACACATGGTGAATACATGAACTCCTCAAACTACGGCAATCACCGGAACGAATCCCAATTATTGTCACCTTGGGGTATGCGGATCATGACACGTAATAGGTGCATACTACTTGCAAGATCGGATCGAAATCACTCTTATATTCATGAAAACATAATAGGTTCAGATCTAAAATCATGGCACTCGGGCCCTAGTGACAAGCATTAAGCATAGCAAAGTCATAGCAACATCAATCTCAGAATATAGTGGACACTAGGGATCAAGCCCTATCAACTTAACTCGATTACATGATAAATCTCATCCAATCCCATCACCGTCCAGCAAGCCTACAAAGGAATTACTCACTCCCGGTTGTGAGCATCATCGCGGTGTTGATGAACAAGGGTTGGTGATGACGACGGCGATGAACCCCCCCTCTTCGGAGCCCCAAAAAGACTCCAGATCAGCCCTCTCGATGAAGAACAGGAGGTGGCGGTGGCTCCATCTCATAAAATGCGATGAAATCTTCTCTCTTATTTTTTTCTCCGAAGATGTGAATTTATAGGAGCGGAATTAGGGTCGGGGGAGCCACGTGGGTCACACAAGCTAACAGGGCGCGCCCAAGGGAAAGGGTGCGCCTTGTTGCCTTGTGGCTCATAGGCAGCCCCCTCCGGTGGTTTTCGCTCCATAATTCATTATATATTCCAAAAATAATTCACAAAAAGTTTCGTCCAATTCCAGGAACTTTTATTTCTGCACAAAAATAACACCAAGGTAGTTCTGCTGAAAACAGCGTCAGTCCGGGTTAGTTTCATTCAAATCATGCAAATTAGAGTCCAAAACCAGAGCAAAAGTGTTTGGAAAAGTAGATACGTTTGAGACGTATCAGGGTCTTATGTCTACTATGCAACCTTCTTCTTGTAGACTCGTGTTGGGCCTCCAAGCGCAGAGTTTTGTAGGACAGTAGCAAATTTCCCTCAAGTGGATGACCTAAGGTTTATCAATCCGCGGGAGGTGTAGGATGAAGATGGTCTCTCTCAAACAACCCTGCAACCAAATAACAAAGAGTCTCTTGTGTCCCCAACACACCCAATACAATGGTAAATTGTATAGGTGCACTAGTTCGGCGAAGAGATGGTGATACAGGTGTAATATGGATGGTAGATATAGGTTTTTGTAATCTGAAAATATAAAAACATCAAGGTAACTAATGATAAAAGTGAGCACAAACAGTATTGCAATGCTTAGAAACAAGGCCTAGGGTTCATACTTTCACTAGTGCAAGTTCTCTCAACAATACTAACATAGTTGAATCATATTTAAATCCCTCACGTGCGACAAAGAGTTCACTCCAAAGTCACAAATAGCGGAGAACAAACGAAGAAATTATTGTAGGGTACGAAACCACCTCAAAGTTATCTTTTCCGATCAATCTTATGAGCTATCCCTATAAGTGTCACAAACAGCCCTAGAGTTCGTACTAAAATAACACCTTAAGATACACATCAACCAAAACCCTAATGTCACCTAGATACTCCAATGTCACCACGAGTACCCATGGGCTTGATTATACGATATGCATCACACAATTTCAGATTCATCATGTTCAATCCAACACAAAGAACTTCAAAGAGTGCCCCAAAGTTTCTACCGGAGAGTCAAGACGAAAACGTGTGCCAACCCCTATGCATAGATTCCCAAGGTCACGGAACCCGCAAGTTGATCACCAAAACATACATCAAGTGGATCAATAGAACATCCCATTGTCACCACGGATATCCCATCGCAATACATACATCAAGTGTTCTCAAATCCTTAAAGACTCAATCCGACAAGAAAACTTCAAAGGGAAAACTCAATTCATCACAAGAAGATAGAGAGGGGAAAACTCCATATGATTCATCTATATCAATAAAGCTCGTGGTACATCAAGATCGTGCCATCTCAAGAACACGAGAGAGAGAGATCAAACACATAGCTACTGGTACATACCCTCAGCCCCGAGGGTGAACTACTCCCTCCACGTCATGGAGACCGCCGGGATGATGAAGATGGCCTCCGGTGATGGTTTCCCCCTCCGGCAGGGTGCCGGAACGGGCTCTCGATTGGTTTTTAGTGGCTCTGGAGGCTTGCGGCGGCGGAACTCCCGATCTAGGTTTCTTTATGGGGGTTACATGATTTATAGGAATATTTGGCGTCGGTCTCACGTCAAGAGGGTTTTCGAGGGACCCACAAGACAGGGGGGCGCACCCTAGGGGGGTGCCCCTGGCTTGTGGCCAGGTGGTGGACCCTCTCCGGTTGATTATTTTGCTAGTATTTTTTATATTTTCCAAAAATATTCTCCGTAAATTTTCAGCCCATTCCGGGAACTTTTATTTCTGCACAAAAATAACACCACGGTAGTTCTGCTGAAAACAGCGTCAGTCCGGGTTAGTTCTACTAAAATCATACCAAAATCATATAGAATTATTGTAAACATGGCATGAATACTTCATAAATTATAGATATGTTGGAGACGTATCAGGGTCCCTGCCAGTAACTGAGCTGACAACTGGCTCTGCGCTCTCATGAACAGCGAGAGGATAGAGACGCGGTGAACCTAAACCTTCTTCTCTCTGGAGACCACCGCTCAAAGAACAATGTGTCATAGCCGACATCTAGAAGACAACAACCCATGACAATGAATAAGAGGAGCCACGGTGTAAGAGCACATTTATCCATGTGTGGTTTTGGTAATTGATGACAATCCCTATGGACTAATGGTTGCCTTGAGTTATATTCGAAGGATTTGTCCGTAGGTACTTCTTGAAGTCCATCTGTTTGTTTCAAGGAGTTTATATGGTGACCAAGGTGGTATTCAAGGTTTTATCCAAAGATTGGTTATGTGAGAGTTGAGCTTATTGCAAGCATGTCTTGAAGAAGAAGATTGTGTGAGCATTCATGTTTACCTTCAAGACATCATCTTTATGAAGAGAGAAGATAAGATACAAGGTTGATCAAGACTAAGTCAAAGAGTGAACCAAGTTGATCAACACACAAAGCGTACAAGATATACCGAGAGGGATCAAGTGATCCCATGGTATGGTAAGCATTGTCCATTACGCTTTGTGTACTAACCCATGGTCTACGTGAGTATTCTTTGTGGGGTTAGGTATATTTCCATGGGCTTGCATCAAGAGGAAGATCCCATACATCCCATGGAAGATGACATCAAGTGGTGATCGTCATCAAGGTTGCGGTGTGCAAGTTCATTGTGGTGACAATGGACTTGTGAAGATGTGCCGAGGAATGGCTCACCCATAGTGGAGTATGGGGGAGCAATCTACTAGTCTTCAGTGACCCAGCGCAATCAAGAAAGGTGGCCCATCTTGAGGAGGACAAGATCATCATCATCTAGCTCAAGTGGACTATGCGCAAGGCAAAGGTTTGGCCTTGATAGGGTTTTCTATTTTACCGGTCTCATGGTGGTAGTTGGGAGACCGGGTTATAGGATCGATAGCCGTACTATCAAGGGGGGGCTCTCAAGTGAGTAGCTTGATCGTATCGTTCGTTGAGAGCTCAAACCATTGCATTCTTGGCATCATCATCTTTCTTGGTTCTTGGTTGGCTTTTCTCTATGTGGGTTCTTGAGCTTATGGTCAGCTTCATGACAAGCTCAAGTTCATCGAAAACGGAGTCCATATGCATCTTCTATGATGTTTTCGATGTTGGAGGTTTTGTCGGTTCTTCATTCATAGAGGTTTCACATCTCTATATCATTAGCATTTTCATACTGCCTGTTGGATAGCTCTTGTCGTCATGAATCCAACAAGCTTGAGTTTGCTCAATTCAGAGTTCATTTGCAGAAGTTATGGCAGTTCTGGTCTTACCTATTTTCTTGATGCGGTTGTACCGCTGGTCCGAGCGGTTGTACCGCTTGGCCGGTTCGTTCGGTACAACTACCGCCCCAGGGGTGATACCCTGGGGTCGCTGCTCACACGTTGTTGCCAGCGGTTGTACCGCTGCCTCCGGGAGGTTGTACCGCCCAGGATCTGGCCAACCCTGGAGAGTGGCTTCAGGCGGTTGTACTGGCCCAGCACCGTCCCACCACCGGACTGGGTTCTATTTTGATGCGGTTCTTGGGCGGTGGTGGCCCGGTTGTTCCGGTCAAATCTTTTTGACCGGTACTACCGGTGTCCAGAGCGGTTGTACCGCTCGGGACTTTGCCACGCCACCGCCGTGCTCGGTCCCAGCGGTTGTACCGGTCTTCATAGCGGTTGTACCGCCCCTGTGTAATTCTGCACATAACGGGCAGATTTTTGGGGACCTATTTAAGGGGGTCTTCTTCCCCAATGGTTCCCCAATCCTTTGAGCTCGTGTTTGCCCCCCATTGTTGACCTTCTTTGAGCTTGCTAACTCTCAATCCCTCCAATGATTCTTGCTAGTTCTTGAGGGAAAAGAGAGAGGAGATCTAGATCCACATTTCCACCAATCACTTTCTCCTCTATGTGAGAGGAACCCCTTGGATCTATTTCTTGGTGTTATTCTTCGTTCTTCCTCTCATTTTCCACCATAGCATTAGTTGTTGTGGTGGAATTTGGGAGAGAAGGACTTGGGCACTCTGTGTGCCCTTGCCATTGCATTTGGTGCATAGGTTTGAGTTCTCCACGGTGATACGTGGAAGTGAAGTTTGAGAAGCTTATTACTCTTGGGTGTTTGAGCACCCTAGAGCTTGTTCCTCTTGGGTGCCTTGGCACCCTAGACGGTTGGTGGTGTCTCGGAGCTCAATCATTGTGGTGTAAAGCTCCGGGCAAGCGTCGGGGTCTCCAATTAGGTCATGAAGGCTGCCCCGAGCAATTTGTACGGGTACCGGTGACCGCCCCGAAGGGTTGCCATTTGTACGTGTTCGGTGACCGCCCTCAAGGGTCCCTTAGTGGAATCACGGCATCTTGCATTGTGCGAGGGCGTGAGGAGATTACGGTGGCCTTAGTGACATCTTGGGGAGCATTGTACCTCCACACCGCTCCGAACGGAGATTAGCATCCGCAAGGGTGTGAACTTCGGGATACATCATCGTCTCCGCGTGCCTCGGTTATCTCTTACCCGAGTCCTTTACTTATGCACTTTACTCTGTGATAGCCATATTGTTTCATGTTATATATCTTGCTATCACTTAGTTGTTTATCTTGCTTAGCATAAGTTGTTGGTGCACATAGGTGAGCCTAGTTGTTTTAGGTTTTGTGCTTGACATATTAAATGTTAGTTTTATTCCGCATTTGTTCAAGCCTAAACCGTAATTATTTTAAAGCCCCTATTCACCCCCCCCCCTCTAGGCGACATCCACGTCCTTTCACACGGGAAAAACGATAACCAAGAGAGCTCGGCAAGCCCGACTGGGAAATAGACAATACACAGCCAGCCTACCGGCAAGACAAATAAATGTTGTCAAACCGGACTACAAAGCAACGGCCTCACCACACAACAACGCCGCATGAGACATGCCAATCAATAGAATGCGCGGACACAAAAGAACACGGCCGTATGCACCCAAGCAGAGTGAAAACAACCCGTCCACATGAGGAAACCGGATGGCAACAGCATGAGGTTGTGCAACGGCAAGAGAATATCACGTCGTGGCACTAAGTGTCAAAATCGATGCTATGGCGGCGAAAAAATGTTGCCATGGCAGCCCAAAAATGTCGTCATGGCAACACGAAAGAACACGACCGTATGCACCCAACCAGAGTCAAAACCACTCATTCACCTGGCGACGCCGGATGGCAATGGCATGAGGAAGTGCAATGGAAACATAATATCATGTCGCGGCACTGATTGCCAAAGCCAAAAATTGTTGTCGTGGCACTAATTGCAAAAGCGAAAAATGTTGTGATGGGAAAAAATGTTGCCGTGGCACTGATGGAAATTATTTGTATCCAACATATAGTGGAATGGACCGCCTCCTACCGGTCCCGTCACACTCCACCGATAATTCCCAAACGAGCACCACCTATAACAGCCTCTTAGACAAGTTTTGTTCCTGCAGCGCCAGGAATCGAAAAGAGATTGTGCAACCAAATCAAACAGCGAGCAAAATGCTCAACCAATAGACCACACACAAAGGGGCGACACATGAATACCAAGATAAAATAGCCCCATCACACGTGAATAAAGCAACAAAAAAGAATACAAACAAGCAAACCTTGGCGCAACGGACGACAACAATCACGATCGACGGTACCTCCAATCCAACGGCAACGGCGCCGAACCCTCCAATGATCACAAAGAAAACAAACCCAGACCAAAAAAGTGATCAAACATATGCCATATCATCAAACAAACCAGATGGCACCACCAATGACAAACAAAGCGCGAACACAAAAGCCAAGGCGGCGACGAGCAACTTGTAGAAAAAAAGCAATTGCATTATGGAAAAGGCCAAAACGCCCTCGACACAACCGTCCAAAAGAAGATTGTGATGGATGACTGGACAAGCATGCCCAGTTAATGAGACCAGTCATGCGAAGAGCAACCGGACACCTAGCCGAATGGGCATGCCCAGTCAAGTGCCCGCACGGACCTGGCCAGATTGGCACGGTCGAACCACCCTGCATGTCTGCGCACGAGCAATAGTCAGTCGGAACCATGGGCCCACTGGTTCGTATCGAGCCTCACGCGCAAGCCAGTGCCATGACCACGGCCCGACTCACGTGTGTGTCGCGACCTGACCTACCAATATGGGGCAAGGACGCCGCCAGGCGGGCCCGACCAGGCCTCCCCGAGCGAGTGTGGGGTGATGGTCTCCATCCAATGAATATGTCCCCGGGCGTGCCCTTAGTTGACAAGTCATGTACCCTCCGTCTGGGTCTCCCGGACGACTCGTGACGTCGCCAAAAGGTTCCCGCGGTAAGCCACCCGGCACCCGACGGCCATGAGGCGATGTTCCGCCGCGGAGATCCCAGGTTATAGGGCCCCACAAGCAAGTTGACGCCACAACCGCGACTCGGCACGTGTGTGTGTAGCGACCAGACCAACCCGACGTGGGGCATGGACGTCGCGAGGTAGCCTCGGCTAGGCCTTCGCAAGCGGGTGCGGGGCGACGGCCTCCACCTAATGACAATGTACCCGAGCGCACCCTTGGTCCACACATCATGGACCATCCAGCCAGGTCGCTCGGGCGCAAGCCATCCTAGCAGATCGGACTGCTTGTGTTGCCCACCGAAAGGCTCCCGCGGCAAGCCACCCAGCAATGAATGGACATGAGGCGCTTTTCGGCCACGGAGAGCCCAAGGAGGTGGGTACTCCACCACCCTTTATAAGAGTAATGTGTGGAGGGCTCCTTCTAGAGACGCAACAATCCAAAGGGATCTCTCTCGCATAGCTCCACGCTCTCCTGGTCTAATTGGCCTAAGTGTTTAGGTTCCTAATTAGACGAACTTTAATCTCGGCCTCATGTGTCTAAGTCAATTAGACTCCTAATTAGATGAGAAGCGCCGCTAGGGTTTGTCTCTCTCTATATATAGTTTTTTCGCAGTTCTCTTCATGGATGTCGAAGCTCTGCGGGACTACTACTTCGAAATGTGTGGATACCTCAAAGGGATCTTCTACTTTGACTCTCGTCTCGAAGGACTTTCTCGCGGCTGGGTGGTGTTACCTAGATGCGTGAAATCATCTGCTGCACCGACTCGTCACTAATTTCGCTACTCTGCTCGTCGATGAGTTTGATCGTTACCGCCATCTTCATGGTGTTTATGGGTGTGATCATGTAGCATAATCTTTTTCGCGTAGCACGTTACCCTACAAGGCGACCTCCAACTAGGTCGGCCCATTGGCGACTGTCTGCATCGAGTGAACCCGACTAAGCACTTCCCCAAGCAGACCGAGCATTGTAGCGAACGAATCGAGTACTCTAGCAAGAGGGCGTAGTACTTTAGTAGTCACATAGAATACTGTAGTGAACTGGACTGTAGCAAACCAGTGTTGTAGAGTATGCTTTCTAAATTTTTATGGACATTCTTAAAAGGATACAAAAAAATATTAAAAAATCTAGACATTTTTCAATAGGATGAATTATTTTTGAAATTCAAAATGTTTTGGAAGCACAAACAAATTGTGAAACTAAATTGTATTTTGGAAAAAGGGATATTTTTTGGAAACTTCAAACATTTCTTGAAAATTATGAACAATTTTTAAACTCTTTGAACACTTTTGCAAAAATCTGAACATTTTATGAAAACAACAAAAAAAATTGAAAAATTCAAACAATTTTCAGAAAATATGTTTTTTTCTCAATTGTAAATATTTGATTTTTCAAAACGTGAATAATGTTTAAAATTTGTGTTTGAAAAGGTTAAAACAATTAGAATTTCTGAATTTAAAAATAAAAAGGAAAAATATATAACCGGAAAACCTGTAGCAAAACAACGAAACAAGCAACCAGCACCCTTCTAGAATAGTCCCAAAACTGGAACCAGAACCTCTTTACTACCGCTAAAAGTGGCCGAGACAATTGCTCTCGCTGGAGCACTCATCCTGTGTAAAGCTGCGCCTGTTTGACGGCCAATCCGATTCCGCGCGCACATCGCTGCTCCACTCCGGTTTGGGAAGGTTCTACAATCTTCTCAGATCATTTTTTTCTTTCTTTTGTCCTTGCGGGATTTTTTTATTTTTTTTATTTTTATTATTACATTTTTTTCTTCTTCATTTCGTTTTTTCATGTCAGTGTTTTATTTTATTTATTTTTATTTACCTTTTCAAATATTATTTTTCATTTTATGAAATTGTTTTTAAATTTGTGAGCATTTTTTCGAAATCATGAATATATTTTTTTTATGAAATTGTGAAATTTTGTTGAATTTGTGGATATTTTTTACATAATCTCCAATATTGTTTTAATTCATAAATATTTTTTTGATTTCATGTTTTTACAAATTTATGAACATTTTTCAAATTCATGAATATTTTTAAAAAAAATCATGATAATTTTTTCAATTCACGAATAATTTGTAAGTTCCTGAACATTTAGCTCAAAACTTTGATCATTTTATAATTGGCGAATAGTTTTTGCAATTTGAGAAAAAATTGAAATTTGTGTCTTCTGTATATCTTTTTGAAATGCATGACTTTTTTTGAAATTAATGAAAAAAAATTGAGTAGATGAACTTTTTTATAAGATCAATTTCTAAATTTTCTGAGCAATGTTTCTAATAATTTAGGATCATTTTTCTACATCGGCAAACTTTTTATGATTTGATTAACCGTTTTTGAATCAATGAACATTTTTTTGAATCGTCTAACATTTTTTCGAAATTCATTAACGATTTTTTTGTTTGACAAACGTTTTCTTGAAATGCATGAAAAACTTTTGAGTTCATGAACGTTATCTGGATCTGTGAACATTTTTTTAATCAAGGAAATTCAACTTAATTCATGATATTTTTTACTTTTTGAACATTTAAAAAATATAAACATTTTTTGAATACACGAAAATTTAGTTCTAATTCACGAACATATTTTGAATACGTGAACATTTTTTTCGAAATCATGAATATATTTTTATCCATGAATATATTATGATTGGACCAACTTTTTCCCAAATTCACATTTTTGTATGAAATTTGGAACTTTTTTGAAATCCGCGGTTATTTGAAATAAGTAACGATAAGAACAGAAAGCAAAACACAAAAGACAAATACCAGAAAAAACGAATTAGAAAAAATAGGGCATCCATCCCCGCTCATGGGCCAGCCCAATAGGACACGCAAGTGGGTGCGCGCTGGCTAACGAGCCAGCGCGTCGGGTAGGGATGAAAATGGAGCAGAAACTTTCCGCTTTTCTCGCAGAAAAATGGAAACATAGAGGAAAATGGAAATTTGCAAAATCGAAATGGAAACAATGCGGAAACGGAAACAGAATGATGTTTTCCGGTGGAACGGACATGGAAATGAAATTTTCTGTTTCCATTAATATGAAACTTTCCGCTATAAATGTGAGCACGCTCTTTGCAGCCCAACGAACACAGAATTAGGCCCTACTCACGATGAGCAGAATGGCCCAGATGGCCCAACTTCTATAGTACTACTACTACATCAAGCATGGCCGCACACGAGCAGAATCCCTAATCCCTAAGTGAGCACGCCCCTGTTGCTGAAATATCCTATTATATCGCCATGACATATCATAATATTTAATAATCACCTTATTAATTGAACAACTTCCAGAAGTTCAATTGACAAAACCTCACCTGGTAATAGTACCTCAACAGATTAACCAAAACCCAGCGATCAAGCTTCTGAAACATGTAACGACGATAGCCAGTCCTAGCATGTATGTAGGGTATGCACCTCAAGCCAAGTTTCGAAGAGCATCCATTCTTGCTTTCCTTGCAACCCGTTCATGCCAAGCTATAAACCCAGTCTAGAGCACACCAGGGACAACACGGATGGCTTCGCGCCCATACCATCCCTTCCTTGTCAGCCGGGCATGCACCGACGCGGACCAAAACCCCAGCCTCCCTCCCTCATATACCACCGTCCACATCCACGCACGATGCACTCCGCATCCAAGCCGCAGCTCCGCCATGGATCTCTCGACCCTGTCATGCCTTCCTCCTCCTCCTTCCGCCGCGTCGCCGACCCGCCTGCGCCGATACGGCGCGGGCACCAGCAGGCCGGGGCGTTCGTGCAAGGCATGGAGCAGCGGCGCGGGGACGACGAGGAGGAGGAGCGGCGGCAGGCTGCGCGTGGAGGCTCTGTTCGGAGACGGGGGAGGAGGAGGGGAAGACGGGTTCCGGGCGGTGATGAGGATCGTGAAGCTCAACTCCGCCATCCAGAACCGGAGCGTCCGCGAGCTGCTCGAGCTGGTCGCCGACGAGTGCCGGTATTTCTTCCGCAACCTCCCCCCCGTCAGTGTTCCGGAGATGAGCAAGGTACCACCGTATGTTTCTTGCTTGCTGCTGCGATCTTCTTCTGTTCCTCGTCCTATCTAGTAGGGCATTCTGGTTGCTGACACAGGACATGCTTGACAGAGCGTGTTCCTGTTTCTGCATGAGATTATGCTCCGGCACCAGGTCTCGTTCGTGCTCAAGCCCGCGGAGAACGGAGGCTTCGATCTGGGCGTCAAGTGGTCTCTAGGTCTGTAAAACACTTGTCAGTTGTAACGTGTCAACCCCGGCCGGCTTGACCAGTTCATACCGAAATGTTCAATTAATTGCAGAATGGAAGGGCAAGAAGCTGCCTTGGGACGTAGACTGCACTGTGTCCACGACCCACGTCTACACAGGCCTACTGCTCGTCAGGTATGTTATCATCCAGCTAAACTCTCAACTTGGGCCAGCTTTCGGTGTCTACTTATAGGCATATTTTCCATTCAACATAACTTATAGTGCAATTTAGACGGCAGAGACATAAAATTTCTGACCAAAATCACATTGTCCCTCCATGTTCCGTAGCCAAGTGAATAAGGCATGTGGGCCACTCCTGCAGAGGATTCTTCAGATGATTTACCAGGCAAGCATGGTACAGTCATAGCAATTCCAAAAGCACAAACCCAAGTAAAATGACTCGACTTTGTTTACCATCGCAGAATTTGGACGCGGTGGTTTTGATCATGGCAAACAAGTTCCTACCGGACGGCACGCTGGATGAGAAAGAGAGATGCAACATAATTGTGTGTGCCATCATTGGCCTGGTGGTCATGATTCTGTTCTACGCCATGTTTAACAACTTGTAGGTTCATCAGGGGCAGCAAGGCCACACCGATGTTTCAGAGAATTCTGATGTACAGATACCAGAATCTCTTGTAAAATGGTCAGCAAGCATAATGACTATCCCTTCATGTAATAATACATAGCAAAGTAGTTGGTGGTTGCAAAAAGGAAGAAAAACTTTCATCAATATAAGAATAACCGGAGACATGATTTAGAACGAACGGGAGCAAATTATCATTCTGATAACGATCTAAAACATATAATTAGACATCACCTACAACATCACAATGTTCTGGGTAAAAAGGGAGAAAGCTACCTCTTACCATAAGACGCGTCTATGGTTGCTGAATTTACATCAAAGTTAATCAGCTTTCACTTTCTCTTACTGTTGCTTCAGTGCTACAAATTCGGACAGCCTACCAGATGTGACCCTTCCGGGGAGACCAAACTAGACAACAATATGCAGAACTACCATTCCTTTTCATTGCTACTGTGATGAGATTAGCCTACAGCCCTTTCTCGTAAGTAAATAAGTCTGTTGGGTACCAAAGATGCAGTTAACAACTTCAGCGAGTTTCTGCCATTTCATCAGTTCCTACTACCAGGATGTTAGACCAACCA
Organism: Elymus sibiricus; assembly: GCA_039707655.1. Classification (NCBI taxonomy): domain Eukaryota; kingdom Viridiplantae; phylum Streptophyta; class Magnoliopsida; order Poales; family Poaceae; genus Elymus; species Elymus sibiricus. The sequence goes on along the minus strand of CM077675.1, from coordinate 185,160,441 downwards.
CGTTTCATCTGCAGGCAAAGTTAGACACTCATATTAGACCACCTTTGTGTCAAATGCAACAGAACGAATATTTGGCACAACTCAATAATGAGATAACAACTAAAAATACCCTTGTACCGTTGTCAGGCATTTCTATAGACTCCTAGAGTGCAACACTGGAAAAAAACTAGCGCAGTGCAAGATGGATAAGCATGAGGATGTTCGTAGGAGGAGGAAGTCAATAACTAACCAGTTAGATCTTGTTAGGTTGCTTGAAAAGGTGGTCTGACAGCAACTCTGAAACACCCGGAGCAGTTACGCTTTCACATCCAAAGAGATCTTTAAGCTTAGAGTCACATAATATCATCGTGGGATTTGATGGATCCTGCAACAAAACAAGCAAGAACGGAAATCAGATACTTTAGAGAAGCCTATATTTACATAGGAATACCAAGTACAACAGCAAGATGGTTGCATTGGAGTTTCTATCTTGTCTGCTTACAAGAATAGATCCTAGAAAGTGGTTTCAGTAAGGGAACTCGCAAATAAGCAGAGGGAATGTACAGTCTACCACTGATCAGCCAAATAATAAAACATGCCTGCCTAAAAAGCCTAGCACTAATGAATTTCTAGATCTATAAGCCACAGCATGCAGAACTCACCCATGAAATATCCCTGATCAAGAAAAAGAACCAAGGAAAATCACATGGTGGGCAGGGTTGGTGGCATGCATTATTTGACACCATAAATAAAAAAAAGTTTGCAAGCTGAGAGCTGCAAATAATTTCATTAACACATTGCATATATGTTGATTTTATAATTGACAATGTCTTAGGTGGCAAAATCGTTACTGTTCAGTTATATATGAAAGCACTAAAGAGAGTGAAAGGGGACTTGCGGGAAAGCTTTCCTTATGCTTCACTCATCGTAAGTCAAAAGAGAACAAACAACAAGCCAACTTGCATAAATAAGCAATCAGCAAAATACTCCCATAGAGCTGACAAAGATGTATGTAAGGCCATAGTGGTATTAAAAAGCCTCTACCAGTTCTTTAACTTCAAAAATGAAAAACAAATGAGAGCATACACTAAAACGGCTTATATCCAGAACACTACCATATGCATCTACTTAACCAACCACACATGCTTTGCTTATGCTTCACTCTTGCCATACATTAAAAAAGAATAGACAACCAACCAACTTGTGTATAAAGCAACCTGCAAAATACTGGCTAATCGCTGCTCAAGGCATAAGGGTATAACTGTACACACCAAAAAGCAGTTTTTTTTCATGTACCAGCTCTTTAAGTTAAAAAAATGAAGAGCGCATGGAATATACACTCAACAACCTGCATCTAAAAACAACCACCATATATGCCTCTAGTTGATCAACCACCAACAACCATGCCAACCAAATCTAAAATCAGAAAGGGAAAACAGAAAGTGAGTGGTCTGCCAAATAAAAATATCCACCATGATGTCCACTCCAGTCAACACAATCCGTCAGATTCCGACAGAAAAAATTCCAGGCACGATAGCATTTATCCAGAGCATACAGAGAAATGAGTACAATTACAGTGTCTAATTAAATATGCTTCCTTGGGAGATAGTAATTCTACGTCTAACAGCCTAAAGTTGTACACTTAAATATGCTTCCTTGTGAGATAGTAATTCTAAGTCGAACATTCTAAAATAACCTAGATATGCTTGTACTTTCCAAAGATGCTTACATAACTAAACTGAATGAAGAATTGCTTCCACTTAGCTAGTTCTTCATGGTTGGACACGATTAATTTGCAATGCCCACTACAAGTTTAATATCACCCAGGGCATTTCACACTAGAACGGTATAGCACATCAAAGTTTTGATAATAATCATCCACAAACCTCTAGATTGTTGCTTTTGATGTGGTCCCAAACACGCTTGACAACCTCAGATTGGGGCATCTCTCTTTCTCCAGTTCCAAAAAAGCTAGCAAGAGCATCAGACACATTAACTGGAGGTTGGTTTGTAGTAACATCTTCGGCAGGAGGAACATGTTCATCTTCCACAGGCTTCAGCTTCTTCATATCTCGATTTGAATCTTCTGCAAGAAGTCGTAGCACATATTATTAAACAAAAGCTTGATTACTTTCTAGAACATAACTACTGTTTGTGAGCAAGGACTACTTGTTGGCTCGAGTGGTCTTATATGCTTCGATAAAAGCTTGTTCATCTTGAACATATCAGTGCAATCAGTCTCAAAAACCAATCGTAGCTCGTCATTGCATATGATCTTTCTCTTATTGTTTGGGTCCTGCAAGTCATTCCTGCGAATGTATGCCCAAAGCTGCTTAACGATCTGCAATTGATTTAATTCACAATCTCAGGGCTTCTTTCGTTATGTAACCATATCAAGAGAAGGAAAGACAGTAGAAAGGTGGGCCAGTATAATGAAACCTCAGTCCTAGCCATCGTTGGTTCACCAACAATAGCTTGCAGCTCAGGCGAAACACCACAGATTTTGTTTAAGCCCCCTGGACCACCTCTTCGTTTTACTCCAGTACTTGCACTGATTAATAAAGATGATCAGAAATAATAAGTTTGATGAACAGACTGGACAACAGTAAAAGATAACTGGCATTCAAGAACAAGAGAAGGGACACATCCGTATCTGCTGTAGTCATAGGAGAAGTACGCCTCCAGGTTTTACTCAGGAATATTCTTCCATACAGACAGATTTATGCGTGCTAAATAAATAAATAATCTTTTTCGAGCAACCCGAAGGAGCGCTACCTCTTCATTTAATGAAAAGGAGATTACAGTATGTATAAGCTTGCTCGAATGTTTTTTGGGCAACAAACCAAAACCCTGCTAAATATTGTAATCGCGCACACAAATGTAATCAATTTAACAAAGTCAAGTAAACAGACATTAAGGGTTCCTTTCAAGTTCCTTGCAGAAAAATAAATGGAGTGCACTTGCAAATCCATTTCTTGAGCGCAATAAAAGTTGTGGTTCAGGTCCTTAGGTCTACAAGGAGGAGGATGCTTTTTAAAGCAACAATTTTGATGGGGATAGCAAATTCCGTTGCTACGGGTTCAGAGGCTTCAATTCTGCAGGCCAGGTGACATAACTACGGCAGTATTCAAAGATTTTCTGAAGTACACAAGAAGTAATCTCGCAAAGAGTCCGTGAACATTAAAAATCTAGTACTGTACGGGCTGGCATGAACCTACTGAACCGCTCAGAAATCATTTGCTTGCAGTTTACACCACCATACTAATTACTCACAGTAATCATGATAAAACATCACTGTCCACCAGAAAGAATCAAAAGCACCAGCCCTAACAACATGAACAAGGATATCATGTGACACACACAAAAAAATAGGCCTTTGCGCATAACCCAAACTCAGTCCACCAAATAAATCTGAGAAAGGAGCTGCCCGAGCATGTGGTGCAAAGGATTTGGGGCATAGCTTCGCGTAGACGTTAATACATGGCACACTAGTAGCCGTACCCAACGCAAACCCTAGCACGAATGTGGAAAAAGATCATGAAACGAAGGGTACGAAGCATCACCTTTCCTTCTTCGTCCTCGCGGGTGCGGCCCCACGCGGACTCTCGGCCACCGGCCCACGCGGGCTGGCCCCCGCCGTGGTCGCATTAGCCGCGGCGGCCATCTGCTGCTGCTGCTGTTGCTGGTACTGCTGCAGCTGGACGAGCCTCTGCAGCTGCGCCTCGCCGGGCTGTGCGTAGCGGAACGACCCTGGGGCGTCATACGGCGAAGAGGCCGGCGAGCCGGCGCGGTGCTGCTGCTGCTGGTGGTGCTGCTGGTACTGCTGCGAGGCGGCGTAGTAGGACTGCAGCTGCTGCGGCGTCGGCTGCTGCTGCGAGAAGAAGTGGGGCACGCCGGCGGGGGCGGAGGCGGAGGCCGTGGTGGTGGTGGTGGTGGTGGCGAAGTGGGGCTGGGCGTGGGGAGAGGAGGCGGGGGCAAAAGGGTCTTTGCGCGGGGCGGGGCCGGGGGAGAGTAGCGCGATGAGGATGTCGCGGATGAGCGGCGCCCTGGGGGCGAGGTCGACGCCGAGTTGCGCCTGGAGCTGGCGCACGACGGCGTCGGGCGATATCCCGGCCGCGGCGGCGCCGGGGAGCGCGGCGGCCTGGCGGACGAAGGACTCGACGTAGCGGGCGAGCTCCTGGTCGGACACCATCGGGCTCGGGGCGGGGGCGACGGCGGCGGCGGCGGCGGCGGCCTCTCGTCGCCTTTTTTGAAATGGGGGAATCGCTCCGCTCTCGGGGGTCCGGGCGGGGGAGCCGCGGTTTTGTTTTGGGTCGCGGTGGTTCCGGTGGGCTCAGCAACAGCAAGCACCGCTCCTGTGCTCTGTCTGTCTTGTTCTGGCTCTGCAGTTTTCTCCTCGAGTTGGCGTTTCGGGTGTGGGTGGATAGACTTGGGGCAGTTTCGCTGTTTCGGCCCCTCGTTTTGTACTCCCTCCGTTCCACAATATAGTGCGTTGCGTTTTCCCAAATCTAAGTTTGATCATAAATTTAACTAATAAGACCGATTGCGGCGGGGCAAAAACTATATAATTCAGTGGTATAGATACGAATTCAGTGGTATAGTTTTTGCCCGCATCGCAATCGGTCTCGTTGGTTAAATTCATGGTCAAAGTTCAAGCTCGAAAACCGAGGACGCACTACATTATGGAACGGAAGGAGTAGTATATTACATTACTCGCTCCGTTTCTTTTTACTCCGTATATAAGATTAGTCTTAGAGCATCTCCTCCAACACATGATATAAAGAAATATACATCACTCAGGCTCAAGAACGTCCCTCCAACGAATGATATAGATGTAAATATAACATCTGAGTTTACATCTGATGTAAAATGCATCACTAATCATAAGAGCATCTCCAATAAAAGATGCAAATTTGAAGTGTAAAAAAGAGATGTAAAAAAATGATTTTTGCAACTCCGAAAAAGTGCCAACTCCAACAGATAATGTAAAACGGAGATGTAAAAGAGCAACTCCAATAGAATATGCAAATGAAGATGTAAAAATTATACTTCAACTAGTATTTCATTTCAAACCTACAATTCAAACATAGCAAATTCAACTAGTACTTCATTTCAAACATAACAATTTTTCATAGTTCTAATTAGCAGTAGTAACTTGATGAATGTAGTAGCTCGAAGTACTAGTTCGAACTACTACTTCAACTACACCATTAGAGATAACTACTCCTCATCGCCGGAGCTCTTGAACTGATCCCATAACTCATCCTTGTTCGGGTCGTCGCACCCCTCGTCCTCCTCCTCCGAGTCAACCCAGTCCTCCTCCGAGGAGGACTCGACGGTGATCACTGTCGAGGGGTCGGCTGTCAGGACCGGTTTTCCAGGATATTAATTTCCCAGTAAATGGCCCTTGTGCTCACCAGCCCCAGGATTACTGTTAGCTGATGAGACACAATCTTGATACAGAAATTCCAAGCAAAATACAATATTTGAAGTACACGACCAAAGTGGTCTCTGAGTACAACAAAAATTTTCTGGTGGTTGATGGCGGAAGCGGTTTGCGGATCATCAGCGTCTATGGGACTCCATTTCCCACAGGAACAGCTGACCTGGATAACTCCTATCTTCGCGAGGCTGCTATCATCGTTGCCTAGGTTCTGGGGCTGTCATCATTGCGCTCCTCTCCAAGCAAGAAATCTGGCCCAAGACAATAGCCAGGGACAAGCCAGTGAGTACTTTGAATGTACTCGCAAACATCATGAAAACAGGTATAATATAACATGTGATAATTATGCACTAAAATAATCCACGATCACTTAATCAGTCATGAAATAATATTCATGACGCACGCAAGAAGGTTATTCATATTAAACATGAGTAAGCAATCAGAGAATAAAAATAAAATACACCGATCGGGTGTCTGAAGCGACGCCTCGAAAGGATAATAATATAAAGCATGCCTCAGTCGGGCGTCTGAGCGACGCCACATAAAGGGCTTATAAGAAAAATAAATAATATGCGTGTCACAGTCGGGCGTCTGAGCGGTGCCACATAAAGGGCTTATAAAGTAAATAAATAACCAGCATGCCACAGTCGGTCGTCTGAGCGACGCCACATAAAGGGCTTATAAGGAAAAATAAATAATCAGCATGCCACAGTCGGGCGTCTCAGCGACGCCACATAAAGGGCTTATAAAGAAAATAAATAACAAAACGTGCCACAGTCGGGCGTCTCAGCGACGCCACATAAAGGGCTTATAAAGAAAATAAATAACAAAACGTGCCACAGTCGGGCGTCTCAGCGACGCCACAGAAAGGGCTTATATAAGAATAATCACAATGAGTATCCAGGAGGTAGAACCATCCCAGGGATACTCAATAATTCAAATAATATAAATGGTTAGTCCACAATAATAATAATCATAATCATCATTTGTCACACGTCATGATCAATGTTCCGGTTTAGAAGTTTTTTTCCTCCGAAGACCGACACTAAGACCGACACTTGACCCATCCCAGACTGTAGTCCTTAACCGCGGACACGGCTATTCGAATAGATATATACTCTGCAGAGGGTGTACTCTTTACCCACAAGTAACGGATTCCTTTAGTCCACCGGGACTAATTCCGTTTACGGTCTTTGAATTGAAAACACACCCGACCTGCACACACCAGCTTAACTTACCGGTGCCTGGAATCACCCACGACACTCGTTAAGCAAAACTCTAAGTGGGGAGGCTCCAACCTCGATTAGCATGGGATCACAAAATTTATATCGCGCGCAAAACAGGGGAGCGACCCCCTCGGACCCACCGGAACACCCATGCCCCCGGACCAAGTGGCATGCCTACCAGATGCCTCCGGTATCTTCCACTGTGGCCTCTCTGTACGGTGTGTGCCAAGAAAGGGGTTGACAACTTACTGAACCGTACCCTACCTGCGGCAGGGACGAGTGGTAGTACGAAACAAGTATGTGGGTTACTGGCACAAGACTCGATCTACGGTCGACTCAGGAGGTTAAAGTGTTTCCTGCATGATTAGTAGAACAAATATATTCCACACCAACAGACAGAATCACCACTCATCATACCTCACCATGCCTTACTGATCATACTCGCTCCAACGAGATGTCAACACCAAGCTCGTGTCTACCCGAGGCAGAGACTTCTCCGGATTCCTTCCGGTAGGTATGAGAGGTATAAGAGGATGAATATTGTCATAAGTATTTTAATTCCAACAGCAAGGAATTTCCATCATGCACTCAAGAGCATGATCACAACATCACATGAAATAATGCATGCTTCAAGTCTTGGCGTTGTAGTCACATCAAACAACACACAACAAATATTATACCAGGGTTCAGAATGCTTGCCTTCAATGAGTATGTAGATGAGGTGCACTCCAAAACTTCTGAAAGTTTTTATCTTCCCTCCAAATTCCTATTTTTTGAAAATATTCGAATCAACACATAATTTGAAAATAGTACAAAAAAGTTGTTGGGAAAATTTTCAAATAAATATGAAAATAAACTAGGTGAAATTTGAGAGAGGTGGGAAAAAGAATCAATTCAATTGGACTTTTATTTTAGGAGTTAGAGCCAGTCAAACATTTGGTCAAAGTCTGACTTTAATAAATAACATAAAAGAAAACGGTTCGGGGAGGAATGCGCCTTCCAGAAACAGAAGACGTAATCACTGGAAAACGCTTACTTGCGAAGGAGACGCACTCAGAGGCCAGCGCCACTCGCGGTTGGGTTGAGTGACCGACAGGTGGGACCCACCTGTCGGGTTCATCTTCTATCTCCCTCGCGCGCCTGGCAGAAGCCAGGGAAGGGCTCCGGCGATGATACCCGGCGGCACAGGCCACCATTTGCGACGCCACGGCTACCTATAGCTTCAGGGGTCCACGCCGCTTCTGGGGATGCCACTCACATGCGTCGCAGAGGTCGAATTCGAGCAGGGCGTCGACCAAGGCGGACGAGCACTGCGGTTGAAAGGGGCTTCGATCCCTAGCGGTTGTTAGGCCAAAATTGGTCTGGGGAATGGGTCTGCGGAGGCTCAAAGAGTCGTTTGGCTAAGAAATCCACGAGAGGGGTCCATGGTTTGCCCGGGATTTGAGCGCGGGACAGCGGCGGCAGAGACTGCCGGAGTTGAGGCGAACAGCCCTCTCTGGTCCCTCTGGTTGCTCTCGGGGGCTCACTAGGGATGAGCGTGCAGTCCCAACGAGCTCGGGGTCCCTATATATAGGCGGCGAGGTTGGTTCGTGGCGACGGCCGAGGATAAGCGCGACGGCTGCTCACTACTGTCGCCGGAGGCGACGTGGCGGCGACTAGCGTTGGTCGGCGCTATCAAACGATCTCCCTACTGCTCAAGGGGGCGAGCTGGCACGCGCGTGCGGCTTGGGCGGTGCCATCCATGACAGACGCTCGCTGCGGCCGGCGGCTAGCCGCCAAGGCGACTGCTCTGAACCGTGCAGAGCGGCGCTAGCGACGGGGGGGAAGGTGGCGCTGGTGCACAGCACGGCTCTGCGGGCGGATAAGAACTAGGTCGAGAGAGATAAGGCCGTGGCGGCTCGGGCACACGCACGTGCAAAATGCGCGTTCTGCTCGCGCCCAGAGCACGCACGCCATGTGCTCGGCGAAATGTCAATGCTTGCCAAGAGGCTTCGATGAAGCTGCAAATTAACAGGGTGGTTAGAGTTTATGCTACACCTCTAGAGGACATGCTGGTTAGGCAAATAAAGCAGGTTCATAATGCAAACTTATAACCATGCCAATACTGCTCAAACCCACAAGGTGTTTGACAAAATGCCAAGGCCACCTAGAAGACCTTGCTGGCCACCCAACTTTCCAGGTTGGAGTCTCTTTAGATGCAAAAGATGATGGCAAGGTTAGTTTGACAAAACCAGATACTTGTTAGTGCAAGTTTTGCAAATCTACAGTTCTGGACAGAAAATATAGGTCATTATTGCATGTGTTTAAAAATCTCCTAATGGTTCTGGTCTCCTGGACTTAAGGGTTTGGTAGGGTGGACTACAAGCAGGAAAAATCCCAAGGTCACTAGAGCAAAATAAAATAGGGTTGCAGTACAAATCACCAAACTGGACCAGAATACAAATGTGGATGGTTTGCTCAAATTTTACAAAACACCAAGTTGGGTTTTTGCATAAGAGTGATCCAGAAACATCACATGTCATCCCCAAATTTTTGTGGTATTTTTAAATGAAGTTATCAAATGGTTGTAGTGCAAATGAGGCTCTTAAAAATATGAAAGGCCATTTTAAAAGAATTAAAACTTGGCAAAATAATATAAAAAGGTTTTCACTGATCATATATGATAAAAATGGAATGTTCTTGAGTAGGCACTCAAGTCCAGAATTATTTTTGAAAAGTTTCTACTTGGAGGGAAAACTCCACCATTCAGAAGAAAGGAGTGATTCTGAAATCAATAGATGATCCAGAAAATAGAAATTTAATTTCCTGACAAAATTTTAATTAATAAAACATGATTAAAATTTTTGGGGTGTTACAACACTACCCCCCTTAAGAAAAATATCGTCCTCGAGATTTGCTAAGGATGGTTTCAAAAATATTACTCCTGCTATCCTGCAATAAAAACTCGAAAATTAAATATCCTGCTCACGCGATATGATGAGGCTACAGTGAGTGGGCAGATAATTGGTGAACTACAGTGGGGTACTGGCGCTGCGTGGAAAAATCTACGGTTGGGGAAACCGAGAGATTTCTACTTATGGCTACGGTAAATTTAGAATTAATAAAATTCTAAATTTCCATATTACGCTGGTCGTACCCGAGTGCACAATGCTCTCTCTGGCTGACAGGTGGACCCGGGGCCCACTGTCAGTCTCTTCTTCTACCTCTGGCTCTCCTCTCTTCCTCTCCCTTACGCGCTTTCCCGCGCTTTCTCCACCGATGGCGTCTAGCGCGTAGGGCATCTAGGCCGTACTGCGGTAGTGCGCGGCGTGCTAGCTGCCGGCGCAGCATGCACTCACCTCGCGGGCCAGTGCGCTGTCAGCACTGCTCGCGGATTCGCCTCCGAACACCGGCGATCGAGCGACGAGCGGCGCCGGTGGACTTCGTTCACCGTACACCGATCTCGAGCTATAAAATGACCGCGGTGCTTCTCTCTTCTCCACACCTGGCATCGCTTCTTCTTCTTCTTCCTTCTCCTCCATTTATGTTTGCAGGAGCTCGAGATGAGGCTCTAATGGCGGAGGTGATGCCGGATTGGTACACGATCCTGATGTGTGGAGGGTTGGCGGCATTGCTGGGGTTCTCGGTGCTCTTATGCGCAATGATCCACGATGATCGCCGTGATGCTGCTGCTCGAGTGTTGGCTCTTCGCGGCGGCGGTGATCATGAGGATTAGGTGTCGGTGTCAGGTGCTAACTGCTGTCAGTGTGCTGGAGGCAACTTGCACCAGAATAATTACCCACAATTTTCTCTTTCAGAAACTGTGGTGTGTTAGTGAGGTGATCAGTTAGGTGCAAAATGTGTACATGGTTTTGCAATTAGTGCATGTGGTCGAGTGGTTGTGGCTGTGAGCCTGCTGTCGTGGTGCTGCGTGAATTTAAATCTATGTCACGGAAAAAAAATGTTTGTTGCAATAGTTCAAGGAAAATCCCACCTCAGGATTTACTGAGAGCGAAAAGAGTTGATCAAAAATCACAGCAGTAAAAATTACTCACATTAATTGAAACCAAACAATTTATTCATAGCACAAACTTAGGATACAACGCATAAGCTGCAACACATAAATAAATGCTAGGCTAACAAACATGGTAGTGGCGTCTACGACGCAAACGTAAAATATGCTGGGTCCTGAGAAAATGTCTCTGGCACTGGGGCACATTCTTCTTCTACCGGAGGAAGCGGATTGACTAGTCGAAGAATGCGCCTTTCCTGGTCTGGCCTCAGAGGTCTGCCAATGGCGATCTGAGGATTTAAATCAGCGAGGTTCTGGAGATAACCCATTACTCGCTGGGTCAAACGCTCTTGAGCGATGACGTACTGGGCAAGGTTGGCCAGAACTGGGTCCCTCTCTATTCGTCCACCGGGAAAAGATGCTTCTTCTCCCGGTGCTGCACGACTCGGGAAGTAATAATACCCCCTTTCGCTGGCATAGGGTACTGCGAAGCGAAGACGAGTAATCGCTTCGTACGCAGCAGCTTCTATGGCCATTTGTGGAGTCAGCATAGATTTCCCCACGAAGGAGACTTCCGTTGGGTCTTGGTTTGGGTTTGCGGGAGGGATGTGCACTACTGCCCAATATTTCGAGGCGGATGGGGTGATTCTCATTTTGAGCAGCTCGTACTGGGGTGGATGGGTAGAACTCATGGTACTGCAGGTAAAGTCCCACAATATTTTAACAAAACTACCTGGGGTTGCATCTGGAGTTCTCAGATGAATACTAGGGCTCGGCATGGCAAAAATGGCTGTGAGAGCTGTGCACAAAGTGAGGGATGCTTGGTAAGGTCACGGAGTGGCCTCCTATATAGCATCAGGGCTGGGTTACCTATTGCGGTGTGGGGGCAATCTCGGTTGACGCTTCTGCTCTATGGGGTCGGGGTCAATGCCACAGATATACATATCTCACAAAAGTGACGTATTACTGTGGGTGTCGTCTGGGGATGGTTTTTGGTAGCTATGCCCGGAATTTAATATGCAACCGTACGCCAACATACTTATGCGTGGCTACTATTCAAAACAAAGGCACACAAGCAGTCTGCATTTTATTCATGGCGAGTACAAGGTCACACTATTACATGGCGTAGAATACTAAGACTCGGTACTACTCGAGTGACTTAGTCTACCTCGTTAATATCTAATCGAGCGTGCCTTGTGGACGTCGAGGCCTCTCCATGGGCTTCACCGTCGGGGTTTGCTGGATTTGGCTGAGGAGCTGCAGGGTCGGGGTAGCGATGATGACCATCGCGGGGGTTGGTGGTCACAATCCCGTTGGAGCGTGTCCCCAAAAGGCGACGAAGCTCCTCCGGGGATACAAATGCATTCCGGTCGGCTGCAGGGGCAGACCTCAAGGACTCGATCGGTTGTCCGAACAGCACGACTGGGTTGTCGGCGTCGGGCACATCTTCTCCTCTTGCCGGGGCTCGACGGGCAAGTTCTCCACGAGCGGCGATCAGATCAAGAGTGACCTGATCGAACAATGCCTCTAGTGCACTTACATAGCGCACCAGATGCAACAATGCAGGGTCCGTCTCGTGGTCTCCGTTGGCAACCTGGGGTGGCCTACTATACCCGTCACGGCTGGGGTAATAGTAGAACGAGCGGCAGTTAACTCTTGGCAACAGGTGCCGGAGTTGAACTATAGCCTCTCGAGCGGCTAGCTGGATGGCTTGTGGCTCAAAGGAAGTTGTCCTTTCGGTGAACCTGTAGGGGCGTTCTGGCGCTATACCCCTACCATAGACGTGCACCGTGGCCCAGAATTGACGACTCTCACCGCTCATGAGCCCTTGGTACACAACATATTCTGGGGGCTCTTCTAATGCAAAGGCACGACGGGTGAGGTTTGCTAGCACGGTTACAAAACCTCCAAGGTTGGTTGCTGTGGTCTCATTGTGAACAATGGGGCCAGGCATCTTGGCTTGGTTTTGGAGTAGAGGCTGTGCTGTGCAGGGTTGGGGCTAACGTTCCCTTTTATAGAAAAAGAAAACGGAGTGTTCCTTCGCACGCTTGCGAATGGGACAAAAATAGGTGTCGGTCACTGGCGCGTGATCGATGGGCTAGGCTGGTAGGTTAGGCACCGACTGCCAAAAAGGTGTCGGGGTCACTGTGTGGCTATCGTATAGGATAAGCTTGACTGTGGTTAGGTTAAGGTCTGGTGGGTGATAACCTAGGTTTTATTGACCCGGCTAAGATAGGATTAGCCAATGGTCAGCCTGGCTCTGATACCAAGGTTGTCAGGACCGGTTTTCCAGGATATTAATTTCCCAGTAAATGACCCTTGTGCTCACCAGCCCCAGGATTACTGTTAGCTGATGAGACACAATCTTGATACAGAAATTCCAAGCAAAATACAATATTTGAAGTACACGACCAAAGTGGTCTCTGAGTACAACAAAAAATTTCTGGTGGTTGATGGCGGAAGCGGTTTGCGGATCATCAGCGTCTATGGGACTCCATTTCCCACAGGAACAGCTGACCTGGATAACTCCTATCTTCGCGAGGCTGCTATCATCGTTGCCTAGGTTCTGGGGCTGTCATCATTGCGCTCCTCTCCAAGCAAGAAATCTGGCCAAGACAATAGCCAGGGACAAGCCAGTGAGTACTTTGAATGTACTCGCAAACATCATGAAAACAGGTATAATATAACAGGTTATAATTATGCACTGAAATAATCCACGATCACTTAATCAGTCATGAAATAATATTCATGACGCACGCAAGCAGGTTATTCATATTAAACATGAGTAAGCAATTAGAGAATAAAAATAAAATACACCGATCGGGTGTCTGAAGCGACGCCTCGAAAGGATAATAATATAAAGCATGCCTTAGTCGGGCGTCTGAGCGACGCCACATAAAGGGCTTATAAGAAAAATAAATAATATGCGTGCCACAGTCGGGCGTCTGAGCGGTGCCACATAAAGGGCTTATAAAGGAAATAAATAACCAGCATGCCACAGTCGGGCGTCTGAGCGACGCCACATAAAGGGCTTATAAGGAAAAATAAATAATCAGCATGCCACAGTCGGGCGTCTCAGCGACGCCACATAAAGGGCTTATAAAGAAAATAAATAACAAAACGTGCCACAGTCGGGCGTCTCAGTGACGCCACATAAAGGGCTTATAAAGAAAATAAATAACAAAACGTGCCACAGTCGGGCGTCTCAGCGACGCCACAGAAAGGGCTTATATAAGAATAATCACAATGAGTATCCAGGAGGTAGAACCATCCCAGGGATACTCAATAATTCAAATAATATAAATGGTTAGTCCACAATAATAATAATCATAATCATCATTTGTCACACGTCATGATCAATGTTCCGGTTTAGAAGTTTTTTTCCTCCGAAGACCGACACTAAGACCGACACTTGACCCATCCCAGACTGTAGTCCTTAAGTAACGGATTCCTTTAGTCCACCGGGACTAATTCCGTTTACGGTCTTTGAATTGAAAACACACCTGACCCGCACACACCAGCTTAATTTACCGGTGCCTGGAATCACCCACGACACTCATTAAGCAAAACTCTAAGTGGGGAGGCTCCAACCTCGATTAGCATGGGATCACAAAATTTATATCGCGCGCAAAACAGGGGAGCGACCCCCTCGGACCCACCGGAACACCCATGCCCCCGGACCAAGTGGCATGCCTACCAGATGCCTCCGGTATCTTCCACTGTGGCCTCTCTGTACGGTGTGTGCCAAGAAAGGGGTTGACAACTTACTGAACCGTACCCTACCTGCGGCAGGGACGAGTGGTAGTACGAAACAAGTATGTGGGTTACTGGCACAAGACTCGATCTACGGTCGACTCAGGAGGTTAAAGTGTTTCCTGCATGATTAGTAGAACAAATATATTCCACACCAACAGACAGAATCACCACTCATCATACCTCACCATGCCTTACTGATCATACTCGCTCCAACGAGATGTCAGCACCAAGCTCGTGTCTACCCGAGGCAGAGACTTCTCCGGATTCCTTCCGGTAGGTATGAGAGGTATAAGAGGATGAATACTGTCATAAGTATTTTAATTCCAACAGCAAGGAATTTCCATCATGCACTCAAGAGCATAATCACAACATCACATGAAATAATGCATGCTTCAAGTCTTGGTGTTGTAGTCACATCAAACAACACACAACAAATATTATACCAGGGTTCAGAATGCTTGCCTTCAATGAGTATGTAGATGAGTTGCACTCCAAAACTTCTGAAAGTTTTTATCTTCCCTCCAAATTCCTATTTTTTGAAAATATTCGAATCAACACATAATTTGAAAACAGTACAGAAAAGTTGTTGGGAAATTTTTCAAATAAATATGAAAATAAACTAGGTGAAATTTGAGAGAGGTGGGAAAAAGAATCAATTCAATTGGACTTTTATTTTAGGAGTTAGAGCCAGTCAAACATTTGGTCAAAGTCTGACTTTAATAAATAACATAAAAGAAAACGGTTCGGGGAGGAATGCGCCTTCCAGAAACAGAAGACATAATCACTGGAAAACGCTTACTTGCGAAGGAGACGCACTCAGAGGCCAGCGCCACTCGCGGTTGGGTTGAGTGACCGACAGGTGGGACCCACCTGTCGGGTTCATCTTCTATCTCCCTCGCGCGCCTGGCAGAAGCCAGGGAAAGGCTCTGGCGATGATACCCGGCGGCACAGGCCAGCATTTGCGACACCACGGCCACCTATAGCTTCAGGGGTCCACGCCGCTTCTGGGGTTGCCACTCACATGCGTCGCATAGCTCGAATTCGAGCAGGGCATCGACCAAGGCGGACGAGCGCTGCGGTTGAAAGGGGCTTCGATCCCTAGCGGTTGTTAGGCCAAAATTGGTCTGGGGAATGGGTCTGCGGAGGCTCAGAGAGTCGTTTGGCTAAGAAATCCACGAGAGGGGTCCATGGTTTGCCCGGGATTTGAGCGCAGGACGGCGGCGGCAGAGACTGCCGGAGTTCAGGCGAACGGCCCTCTCTGGTCCCTCTGGTTGCTCTCGGGGGCTCACTAGGGATGAGCGTGCAGTCCCAACGAGCTCGGGGTCCCTATATATAGGCGGCGAGGTCGGTTCGTGGCGACGGCCAAGGATAAGCTCGACGGCTGCTCACTACTGTCGCCGGAGGCGACGTGGCGGCGACTGGCGTTGGTCGGCGCTATCAACCGATCTCCCTACTGCTCAAGGGGGCGAGCTGGCACGCGCGTGCAGCTTGGGCGGTGCCGTCCATGACAGAGGCTCGCTTCGGCCGGCGGCTAGCCGCCAAGGCGACTGCTCTGAACCGTGCAGAGCGGCGCTAGCGACGGGGGGAAGGTGGCGCTGGTGCACAGCACGGCTCTACGGGCGGATAAGAACTAGGCCGGGAGAGATAAGGTCGTGGCGGCTCGGGCGCACGCACGTGCAAAACGCGCGTTCTGCTCGCGCCCAGAGCACGCACGCCATGTGCTCGGCGAAATGCCAATGCTTGCCAAGAGGCTTCGATGAAGCTGCAAATTAACAGGGTGGTTAGAGTTTATGCTACACCTCTAGAGGACATGCTGGTTAGGCAAATAAAGCAGGTTCATAATGCAAACTTATAACCATGCCAATACTGCTCAAACCCACAAGGTGTTTGACAAAATGCCAAGGACACCTAGAAGACCTTGCTGGCCACCCAACTTTCCAGGTTGGAGTCTCTTTATATGGAAAAGATGATGGCAAGGTTAGTTTTACAAAACCAGATACTTGTTAGTGCAAGTTTTGCAAATCTACAGTTCTGGACAGAAAATATAGGCCATTATTGCATGTGTTTAAAAATTTCCTAATGGTTCTGGTCTCCTGGACTTAAGGGTTTGGTAGGGTGGACTACAAGCAGGAAAAATCCCAAGGTCACTAGAGCAAAATAAAATAGGGTTGCAATACAAATCACCAAACTGGACCAGAATACAAATGTGGATGGTTTGCTCAAATTTTACAAAACACCAATCTGGGTTTTTGCATAAAAGTGATCCAGAAACATCACATGTCATCCCCAAATTTTTGTGGAATTTTTAAATGAAGTTATCAAATGGTTGTAGTGCAAATGAGGCTCTTAAAAATATGAAAGGCCATTTTAAAAGAATTAAAACTTGGCAAAATAATATAAAAAGGTTTTCACTGATCATATATGATAAAAATGGAATGTTCTTGAGTAGGCACTCAAGTCCAGAATTATTTTTGAAAATTTTCTATTGGAGGGAAAACTCCACCATTCAGAAGAAAGGAGTGATTCTGAAATCAATAGATGATCCAGAAAATAGAAATTTAATTTCCTGGCAAAATTTTAATTAATAAAACATGATTAAATTTTTTGGGGTGTTACATCGGCCTCATCCTCCTTCTTCACAGAAGAACTCCTGCTCGTCCTGCAAATACTCCGGATGCTCATGCGCGAACCTCGCAATCTCCGCCTCGTCGCTATCGCTAGGAGCAACGACAACGGTGGCCCTCTTCTTCGTCTTCTTAATCTCCTCCATATGGATGCCCCCCGGCACGAGCAACTCCGCTTCCGCCCGGGTCTCGATCTCCAGGAAATTCAGGTCCTTCCTTGGCCTCCCGACATGTCACACTGCCATGTCGTAGGCACGCGCGGCCTCGTGGACAGTGGGATAGGTGTCGAGCCAAAAGCGACGGCCGGCGTCATAGAACTCCACCCCAAAGTTGCCGGAGGGCTTCGCCCTCACGCCGAAGAACCCCGTCTTGCTCCTCGGGGTCTTCTTCGGTAGCATGGCGATGACGGGGGTGGCGTAGTGTGTTGGCGACGGCAAGGCGGCGACGCGGCGATGCTGGCGACGGCGGGACGACGATGCGGTGGTGCTTGGCGACGGCGGGACGACGACGGGGCGGTGCGGGGGGAGGGTGAGGCGATGACGGAGCGGTGCAAGGGAGGCTACGACATTGGTTGCAGTGTCGGCGGAGGCCGCCGTGGAGTCGAATCTATCGGCGGGCGGAAAGGAATCAACCGGCGGGCGGCGGCCGAATCGTGGCGTGGCAGCGGGTGGAAATCGCCCGATTCGCGGCGGGAGACGGCATGCGGCGGCCGAATAGCCGCGAGATCGACGGTGGGGGTGGAGAGACAGCGGGTCTATCGCGAGGCGGCGACGACGGTGCACTGCGATGGGCGGCGGCCGAATGGGGGGCGGCGGGAGGAAGAAGAGTGGGTGGGGGAAAGGAAATGAATGGTCGTTGGGCAGTTGGCGGGCGGTTTCGTTTTTACATATCCTAGAGGTGGAGATACAAATTTGCAGTGCGAGGTGTTGTAGTTTATATCTCCGGAAGGCGGAGATGTAAATTCTTTTGCATCTACAACATCTGTTGGAGAGGTGTTTTTGAGCCTCACGGATGCAAAAGGTAGTTATTTTTGCATCTGCTCTTCTATTAGAGATGCTCTAAGTGATGCAAATATATATCACTTGGTTGGCCCATGTGTATATTTGCATCCAACTGCCCGTAGCCTCGTGAACACCTAGCTGCTAGCCGCCCTTCTTCCCACCCCCTCCCCCCCTCCACAGTGCGCCCGATGTGCCTGCCCCACCGCACCACGTCGCCCGCCCATCAGCAGATCCGGCCTCCCCACCCCTGTCGCCGTCGGACCCGTTGAGGGAGTCCTGGATTAGGGGGTCCTCGGGAGGCCGACCTATTTCTCATGGGCCGGACTGTACGGGCCGTTTGCCGGACACTGGATGGATCGAGGATCTTGTCTCTAGGATGGAAGCTTCAAGGATCGTGGCGTGTCCTCCAAGTTTAAAGTAGTGAATAGGCATGTTTATCCCTTCGACGTGTAACCGACCTTGTGTAAACCCTAGGTACCCTCGGCGTTTATATAAGCCAGAGGGTTTTAGGTTGTAGGTCAACAGAACTCATCTAGGGTTTTAGTCATACGATCTCGTGGTAGATCAACTCTGTAATCCTCATACTATCAATATAATCAAGCAGGACGTAGGGTATTACCTCCATAGGAGGGCCCGAACCTGGGTAAAACCTTGTCCCCTTCGTCTCCTGTTACCCTCGATTCTAGTCTCACAGCTCGGGACCCCCTACCCGAGATCCGCCGGTTTTAACACTGACATTGGTGCTTTCATTGAGAGTTCCGCTGTGATCGCCAGAAGGAATCGATGGCTCGCCTTGTCACAAGCAGTGAAATCTGCATCCAGGGGGCTCTCGCCCCGGGGCAGATCCTCGCGAGCGGCGACATCTCGTCGCGCGCTTACCCGATCGGCCACCCATGCCAGATCAGAAACTCTTCTCCCGACCAAGGAATCAGGTTTGGAACCCTAGAGTTCGTCACTGATTCACGAGGAGAACTCGTCTTGGTAGAACCCGTGACTCCCACGGAGGAGCCCACAGATCTCGACGCCTCGACGCCGAAGACATCAAGCCCTGCCTCCGATGATAATGTGGAACCCAATTCAGTCATTGTGACCGGATCTACCATGGTTGAACAGAATCCGGAACCGCTCTCGCGCGACTCCGGAACCGCGATGCCGCATACCGACCCCACTCGCTTCAGCGACACGCATCCTACCATCGCCTCGTTTCTCAACGAGTTATTTGATCGGATGGAGACCTTGCGTATGGCCGATGACCAGATCCCGGTCTATGACCGGCTCGGGCTTAAACCCGATGACAGGGAGATTCACATCCCCACGGTCACCCACTTTGTCGCCACCGTCGAGTGTCCGGCCGAGGGCTCGTCCCCCCAGCGATCAGAATTAAAAACGGTTTATACCCCAGTCTCCGATCACCGAGACCTCGCCTGCAACCCAGACTCTGGAGTTCGTTCCGGAAACAGACCGGTATCGGTCCCTGATCTATCACATAGTTCGGAGTCCACGATTCCGAACCCTCACGATGGCGTGGAGTCAAAAAATTTCCCACCCACCTCCCAAGCCGATCACTCAAGCATCGCAGCAGAGCCCAAGTCTTCGGACTTACGGGATATTAAACAGTTACCAGGAGAGTCGGTTCATCATTACTGGGCCAGACTCCTCCTCACCAAAAACAAAGTACGGGGCCTCAGTGATCAAGAAATAATGGCAACCTTCATTCGCAACTGCCATGACAAAGGAATTGTCAACGCCCTGGCGCGGCGGCACATTCGTGACTTCGCCGAGCTGACAGTTTTGGTACAGAAGTATTGTGCCATGGAAAGCGCTTGGCAAGCCGAGCGGCTGTTTTCGGAACCAACCTTTACCGAATACCCTAGAGGAGATCGGCAAAAAAGGATACCCCCGAAGCGGCCAGCCAAACTCGAGCCCGCCAAAAAGAGAAACAGGCCCCTTCCAGGGGACAGTACTGTCCTAGATGGACTACTGGATAGACCTTGCCCTATACATTCTGTATTGCTGAACACAGCCCCGACTCACAGCCTTAGAGCTTGCTGGGTCATCAGGCAGATCGCCAAAAGCGGTGAAGCCATTCTTGAGACACTACCGCCGAGCAGGCGCTCTACATCGCCACCAGGACACAGTGCCGAAGTCCTGACGATCTACGAAACGTTCCCCTCTAGGAACAGGAGGAAAAGAGCTCTTAAAGAACTCGAGCAGGTATATCATGTGGCAGCAACAAGTGCATGGGCAAACATACCCATTACCTTCGCAGATACTGACCGACCAGCCATCCTTTCCGGTCATTCACCGGCCGCACTAGTCCTGAACCCCATCATCGATGGTTTTAGGTTACACAAGGTGCTGATGGACGGCGGCAGTGGTTTAAACCTGATCTATGAAGACACCCTAGAAAAAATGCAATTCGACCGGTCTCGTATCGAACATAGCAACACAACTTTCCGGGGAATCATCCCAGGGAAAGAGGCGCGGTGTTCAGGACGCATCGTCCTGGACGTAGTATTCGGCACGCCCGATAACTACCGATCCGAAGAACTTCTCTTCCATATCGTGCCCTTCCCCAGCGGCTACCACGCCCTGTTGGGACGTGACGCCTTCACAAAATTCCAGGCTATACCACATTACGGGTATATGAAACTTAAGATGCCAGGACCAAACGGAGTAATCACAACCAATAGTGATCCGAACATAGCCCTAAGGGCCGAAAATAAAACAGCAGCGCTTGCCCTCGAGGCTCTAGCTGAGACCTTTGCCGCAGAAGAGCTGACCGCACTTCGGTCAGCAGTAGACAGGGATGATGTGATCCTCAGTAAAAGGCCCAAGCCCACGTCCTTCAAACCAGCAAAGGAAGTCGTCAAATTTCAGGTGCACCCGACGGACCCCAACAAGACAGCGTCCATCGGAGCTCAGCTCGATCCCATAGTGGATGAAGCACTGCGAACATTCTTACGAGAAAACTGGGACATCTTCGCCTGGCACCCCTCTGATATGCCCGGAATCCCACGGCGGCTGGCCGAACATAGCCTGAACATCATCAAAGGCTTTAAGCTCGTCAAGCAGACCCTGCGCCGCTTTTCAGAACCCAAACGACAGGCTATGGGTGAAGAACTAGCTAAATTGCTAGAAGCCGGATTCATTCGGGAGATTAAACACCCCGAATGGTTGGCAAACCTGGTTATGGTACCGAAGAAAGATAAATCCTGGCGGCTATGTGTCGACTTTAAAGACCTCAACAAGGCCTGCCCTAAGGACCCTTTCCCCCTACCACGCATAGACCAGATTATAGATGCCACAGCCGGACACGACTCGTTGTGTTTCCTCGACGCTTATTCCGGATACCATCAGATTGAAATGAAGGAATCCGATCAAGCGGCCACAACATTCATCACCCCTTACGGGCCATTCTGCTTCAACACCATGCCCTTCGGGCTAAAAAACGCTGGGGCTACGTACCAGCACATGATCCAGACTTGTCTCACAAAACAAGTCGGTAAAACAGTCGAGGCATACGTAGACGATGTGGTAATCAAAACCAAACACGTCAGCCATCTGATCGACGACCTAAGGCAAACCTTTGCCAGCCTACGCGAGTACGACATACGACTCAATCCGGAGAAATGCGTATTTGGAGTTCCCGCTGGTAAATTGCTCGGATTCATCGTCTCCCATAGAGGAATAGAAGCGAATCTGGCTAAAATCCGCGCCCTATCAGAACTTGCAATTCCCATAGAGCTAAAGCATGTCCAACGGTTGGCTGGTTGCGTGGCGGCGCTAAGCCGCTTTATTTCCCGTCTCGATGAAAAGGCTTTACCGCTCTATAAATTGCTGAAACGGACCAATAATTTCGAATGGACCGATGAAGCAAAAGCCGCGTTAGAAGAAATTAAGACACTCCTGGCAAGTAACCCCATACTCACAGCACCAGGCGCGGGTGAGCCCATGTTATTATACATATCGGCCACCAACCAAGTTGTTAGCGCAGCGCTCGTCGTCGAACGAGAGGAGGAGGGGCACAAATTCCGGATACAAAAACCGGTCTATTACGTGTCAGAAGTACTAACGCAATGCAAGTCCAGATACCCGCACTACCAAAAGATAGCCTACACAGTATTTATGGCATCACGGAAAACTCAGGCACTACTTTCAAGAGTGCTCGGTTACGGTGGCATCCGAAGTACCCCTGAAAGATATAATCAACAACAGGGATGCCACCGACCGAATAGCTAAATGGGCTATTGAGCTCCTTCCCTTTGAAATCGCTTACAAGCCAAGACGAGCTACCAAGTCTCAAGTATTGGCAGATTTCCTCGCCGAATGGACAGAGGCCGAGCTCCCAAGGGAATATAGTACATACTCCCACTGGACAATGTACTTCGACGGTTCCAAAACTCTGGCCGGACTGGGGGCTGGGGTCATCCTCACATCCCCCACAGGCGACAACATGCGATACGTGTTGCAGATCATGTATGCTGATTCCAACAATGCAGCCGAATATGAAGCACTATTGCACGGTCTTCGGATGGCAGCATCAATGGGCATATTCCGGCTGGAGGTACGGGGAGACTCCAACTTGGCCATCTCCCAAATCAACGGCGAATTTGATGCCAAGAACCCAAAGATGGCAGCCTATAGAAACGCTGTCCTCAAGATATCTGCACGGTTCGAGGGGCTGGAATTTCACCATGTCGCTAGAGACAACAACCAAGCCGCCGACATATTGGCCCGCCTGGGGGCTAAACGCGACCCCGTCCCAAAACACACTTTCCTGGAACGGCTCTTTAAGCCATCTGTGGTTTGGCAGGACGATGATAAGGGCGCCGATCTAACTAGTGCGGACGAGGTTGTTCCCCCTATAAATGAACCAGACGATCAAATCATTGGAGGCTCCATAATGGACGAAACACCTTCGGCTCATGAGGTCATGGCATTAATCGCGCCATGGACTGAGCCCTTCCTCGCCTACCTTCTTCGCAAAGAACTCCCCGACGATCAGACGGAGGCGCGGCGCATAGTCCGGCGATCCAAAGCGTACAAAGTACATGAGGGTGAGCTCTATAAGAAAAGCACCACCGGAATACTACAGCGGTGCATATCTGAGGAAGAAGGTCGGCAGCTTCTGGCCGAAGTCCACGCAGGGATGGGTGGTCATCACGCCGCAGCAAGAGCCTTAGTTAGCAAGGCGTTTAGGGCCGGATTTTTCTGACCCACAACTCGGACGGACGCCCAGTCGCTTGTCAAACACTGCGTGGGGTGCCAACTTTTCGCAAATCAAAGCCACATGCCCCCGACAGCTCTTCGGACTATTACGATTACCTGGCCCTTTGCAGTCTGGGGGCTGGATATGGTCGGACCACTTAAAGGGGGGACCAAGAAGAATAAATACCTACTGGTCATGGTGGACAAGTTCACCAAATGGATAGAGGCAAAACCTGTCAAATCAGCCAAGTCCGGACCAGTAATCGATTTTATATCCGGCGTGGTACACCGTTATGGTGTTCCGCACAGTATAATAACTGACAAAGGATCCAATTTCACGGCCCAAGAGGTCAAAGACTGGTGCGTGAAGATGGGCATCAAGCTCGATTACGCATCGGTTTATCATCCGCAGACCAATGGACAAGTTGAACGAGCAAACGGCCTCATTATGAGCAGCATTAAGCCACGTTTGGTCCGGTCTCTTCAAGAATCCGACTGTCATTGGGTTGAGGAGCTCGACTCCGTTCTATGGGCCTGCGCACCACCCCGAATAGATCGATGGGATACACACCGTTCTTCATGGTCTAGGGGGCCGAAGCAGTCCTCCCCTGTGACATTATTCACGACGCGCCGCGGGTGCGCATGTACGAGGAAAGGAAGGCCGAGTTAGATCGGCAAGACGACTTGGACGCCTTGGAAGAGGAGCGCGACATAGCTCGGGCCCGTTCTGCCTTTTATCAACAGCAGGCCCGGCGTTACCAGAGCAGGGAGGTCAGGGCACAAGCATACAACGTGGGCGAACTAGTCCTACGGCTCCCGGAGAAGCAGAAGCATAAACTCAAGCCCAAATGGGAAGGCCCCTTCATCATCGACGAAGTACTCGCAGGAGGAGCTTACCGTCTTCGGAACCCGTCGGACAACCGCCTTGAACCAAACCCATGGAACGCAGCTCGTCTTCGGCGCTTCTACGGCTAGACCGGTGTCGTCATACTCCCTACCCTCCTTTTTTCATTTTCTTTTTTCTTCTTTCTTTTCCCTCCTACCTTAATTTTTGGGCAGGTTTGCATCCTTTTCTCTTCCCAACTCTATGTTCGGCTCAACCGAACTGGTACTACAAATTTCCGGCTTACACCCTTAAGTGTTAAATCCGAACATAGTACCTGGGGGCTTCTTTTCCGAAGCCAATATTTTATATTATAAACACTTATGCACACTTACTTGTGTTTGCATGATTCCCTTGTCGTTTTTAAGCCATCATATGCATCAATTCGAACTAAGACTTTGCCAAGCTGGGTTGCCTTGCTCCTGTGGTTACCCTCTACATTCCCGATTGTTCGGCTAGAGGGTAAAGGGAGCACCTCTGCGATTGTTACGACCGGGTCATCCGGATACGTACCTCAGACGGGTGAAGCCAAAAGCTAGCTATGTTCAGTAGACAATTGATCGGCCACGACGGAATCGACTAATAATACTATGGTCGTCATGACCATTACTCGGGCTTCTTCCCTTGCGAAGGCCCTTGGTCGCATACTAACAGTATACGGCTGTCTGCCTACGATTTATGTAGCACCCTGAAGAAAGGTATCGATAGAGATACTATTTTCTTCGGAAGATGTTTCTTACGCTAAGCAGTAATATAACATATCTCCCTGTGTGCTTTCTGTCTGTTCACACCACATAGCCGGATTGCCTGGTTCCCCGAACATAATTCACTCCCCTAGGGTGATAATTTGCAAGGAACACTCCCACGCTCTTAGCACGGGAGGCCGAAGCCGATGGCCGGTTAAGACAAAGTTTACAACACGGATGGAGCAATTCCTTGATTATTAGTACAAAGTTACATATAATCATACATCTGGCTGCTGATCGAGATTGTCGATTATAGTGTCCAGGGAGCAATCTTCTTGTGAGAGACGGGCGGCTGGCATCACCTCATCGTATACTAGGTGGAGCGACACTCCTTGTCCATCTGACCCTACTGGCCCAACCTGCGCCATACGCTCGGGGTTAAATCCGGTATAGCGGGTCTTGATCATCGCCCACGCCTCTCGTGCTCCCTCTCGACAAGCCGATGTCTTCCACAGCTCGAACCAACTTCGGGCTCCCTTGAAGTGATTGACTAGTTCGGCATCCCCTCCGGAGGTTGCTCGGCGGGCCACAATGCTTTTACCATGCTCGTCATGGCCTTCCGAGCTCACTCATGAAGGGCGGACAGCTCTTTCAAAAGGCTTCCCTGGTAGGATCCGATCTCTTCTTCGGGTCGCCCAGATAGGAGACCTGTACATGAGTCACGGCATGCGTGTTATGCATTATTCATGGGAAATACCTTCTGATGTTAGAATCACACTTACCGAATATGCCCCTCTGTAATTTCTGGTTTTCTCCTTGGGCTGCGGCCAATTGAGTCTTTAAGCTCTCAATTTCTTCGGCCTGCTGTTTGTTCTCCTCCTTGAGGCGGTTCTTCTCTTCAAGGTGTCGTTGCAAAACACGACAGCCAGCCTCCTGCTGGGACTCGGCATACCGCTGAGATTCTCGGGCTACATCCAAATCTCTTTGTAATTGCCCTATGGATTCGGCTGCTACATAGTACCCTCGCGTCAACTTGGGAATATACTAAGATTAGCAGAACAGCTACACTCACCATGTGCCTCCCGAGTAAAGCTCTTCACTTGCTCCAACTCGGCCTTCACAACTTCGACCTGTGTTCGGCTGGCTTCCAGTTCCTTGGCCAGTTGCTCGCTTTGTTGGTTCGATGCCTGCATTTGCAATAAACGAAAATATACAAGGATCCTTAATTCGGTCATGCCGACCAATTTAAGGCTCGGGGGCTACTGGGTTTACACAAGTGTTCGGACTTTAATAACCGATTACTCACCTGCAGACTGGACGATATCAATTTCATGGCTTCCCCGAACCCAGCTCGGGCGGCCCCGAGGTGCGCGTCCGCCGTACGCAGGGCACCGAACTCTTATTCGGAGAAGGCTGGATGACGCAAGGCCTCTCGTCGCCGCCGATGATGCATAGCGCTCCCAACCTCGGATTTGGTGACGGATATGGCGTCACCAGAATCAGATGGGGCTGGGTTGGCGGTGGGAACCCCCGTAGCAGGACCAGCATGGGCGGAAGGCCCGGAATCTTGAACACCGCCGGACGTCCTGGCGACGTCCTCGGCAGGTGATGGCCGAACCCTTTGCCTGAATATTTTGACAAAGAGGTCTCTTGTGAGACTTTATCAATCATGATACTAAATCAGACGATCGGGCGAAATACCTTTGGGATGAACTCATAGGCGGACTCGCCCCCATGACCGGCTCATTTGCCGGATCCTTGTTGCTTTCCAATCCAGGCATTGCCGCCGCTGCCGATGTATGTCGCGCGGATCTACGGCGCTTGGGTGTAGGAGCCGGCGCGTTGGGGTTAGTGGAGGATACTTGCCTCTTGCGGGATGAATTCTTCTTCTTGCTTGTCGCAGGGGAAGGGAAGGATCCAGGGTAATCGGCAATGACAGTCACCTTGGAGCCGTCAAGGCCCTCCTGATAGAAAACCCCGTCTTCGAGTTCGATTGACAGGTCTGGGTCTTCATGATAGCCCGGATCATCATCACGGGAATAGTCCTCGGGCTGAGGGGCCGGACAGTTGACTGTCTCGATAAAGCTCCTCCATTCCTGTTCACATAAAGATAGAAGACTTCGGTCAAGAGGGGACAAATTGAGAACCCGAATTGTGGTCACGGGATTGAAGGGCTCACCCATTCGATGGGATTGTGGCTTGAGTATCCCTCCTTGGTCGATCGCCGAATAAAATCTTCTTGCTCCCCTTTGTATAGGTCGGCAAGTGCGGCGGCCAAAGCTGTTTGATCGGCAGGACCCAATCTTCGGGAGCGAGTAGTGTCGCTTGTCCCGTTGTAGCACCACAAGGGGTGTATCCTCTGTTGGAGGGGTTGGACGCACCGGGTGATGGCGGCGGCCATGACGTCTATCATGGTCAGCTTATGATGGGCTAGTATCTTCACGCGGGCTGCTAAGCGCTGCACCTCGACGCTGTCCTCTT
Source organism: Elymus sibiricus (assembly GCA_039707655.1). Lineage (NCBI taxonomy): Eukaryota > Viridiplantae > Streptophyta > Magnoliopsida > Poales > Poaceae > Elymus > Elymus sibiricus. The sequence continues at coordinate 185,133,160 of CM077675.1, read as the reverse complement.
GGGACAGGCTCTTTGGGCGCCAGTTGTACCTTTTCTTCAAAGGGGCATCGGAGTATTCGGGCAGACCCCTCCGAGCTGGATCGAATAAAGGGACGTCCTCGATATAAAACCATTCCGAAGTCCATAGTTCGGATTCCTTCGGCGTCCCCACGGGGTATCCCGTCCCCGCTATGCGGCATACTTCGGCTCCACCAACCTCAAAAATTGTCTTGTCTCGAGTGCGTGGGACGAGGAAAAAGTATTTCCTCCACAACTCGAAGTGTGCCTCACAGCCCAGGAACATCTCGCAAAGGGCGATGAAGCCCGAGATGTGCAGAATAGACCCTGGGGTGAGGTGGTGGAGCTGGATCCCATAGAACACCACTAACCCTCTCAGGAACGGATGAATGGGAAACCCGAGACCTCGCAGGAGGAATGGCACAAAACATACATGCTCCCCCTTTTGTGGATGGGGGAAATTCTCCGCGAGGGCCTCGCCGTTGAATGAAGACAAACCGGCGCGGACAGCTGTCAGATCCGAGGAGGGAAGGTACCCTTGGGTCTCAAGGTCTCGTAGTCGAAGGAGGGACACGGAGCAGCTTGTCCAGTCCCCGGGACGGGATCCGTAAGGATGCGAGGAGGAACTGGGGGCGCTCGCCATTTTTGGTGGAGACCTTTTGCTGGAGTTTTTTCTGATGGGAAGAAGAAGATGTGGCTTGGACCACGATTCAGATTGTTTAAATGGGTGGAGCTTCTTTCGTGGGAAGGGTAGTTTTGTAAAAAGCTACTGAACCGCTTGTCTCCCCACGACGCGCGAGGATCGAGAAACGCTATTACTGTGGACCCAGCAATCCCGTGACGTTTGGGATTTCACCGATAACAGGATGGATGCCGAACATGAAGGGATGGAGGGACTCGCCTCGCAAGCCGAAGACTTCGACGTACAAGATTAGCCGGATATACCTCGGCGTTGGAGGCTAGTCCGGGGGCTACTGAGGGAGTCTTGCATTAGGGGGTCCTATTTCTCATGGGCCGGACTGCACGGGCCGTTTGCCGGACACTGGATGGATCGAGGATCTTGTCTCTAGGATGGAAGCTTCAAGGATCGTGGCGTGTCCTCCAAGTTTAAAGTAGTGAATAGGCATGTTTATCCCTTCGACGTGTAACCGACCTTGTGTAAACCCTAGGTACCCTCGGCGTCTATATAAGCCAGAGGGTTTTAGGTTGTAGGCCAACAGAACTCATCTAGGGTTTTAGTCATACGATCTCGTGGTAGATCAACTCTGTAATCCTCATACTATCAATATAATCAAGCAGGACGTAGGGTATTACCTCCATAGGAGGGCCCGAACCTGGGTAAAACCTTGTCCCCTTCGTCTCCTGTTACCCTCGATTCTAGTCTCACAGCTCGGGACCCCCTACCCGAGATCCGCCGGTTTTGACACCGACACCCGTCGCCCGACGCCTCACCTAAATCCGCAGCTCCACCGCCGTCACAACGTCGTCGGATTTGAAACTTCTCTGTCGCACGCCTCGAATCCGCCGGCTACTCAAAGCCGCAGTCGAGACGCCACCATGCTGCCAAAGAAAGTATCCAAGAGCAAGATCGGCTACTTCGGCGTCTGGCCGAAGCCGTTCGGGAACTTTGAAGTCGAGTTCTCCGATGATGGTTGCTACAGGCTCGGCATGTAGGGGACCACCGACAAGGTCGTGCATGCGTATGACGTAGCTGCATGGTGTTTCAGTCGGCCGAGGGTGGCACTTCTCCCAATTCAAGACAAGATTAGTTTCTTCACATCTCTACAAAACTCGATCAAGGTTGCTTAAGCAATCATCAAAAGAAATCTCGTAAACAGAAAAATCATCCATGAATACCTCAACAATCTTTTCACAAAAATCAGAGAATATAGCAGTCATACATCTTTGAAAGGTAGCAGGTGCATTACATAAACCAAAAGGCATACGTCTATAAGCATAAGTTCCAAACGGACAAGTAAAAGTAGTTTTCTCTTGATCTTCTTTTGACACAGGTATTTGAGAAAAAACAAAATATCCATCAAGGAAACAAAAGTGTGTATGTTTAGATAATCTTTCTAACATTTGATCAATAAAAGGCAAGGGGTAATGATCTTTTCTAGTAGCTTTGTTTAATTTCTTGAAATCAATTACCATCCTATAACAAGTTACAATCCTTTGTGGGATAAGTTTGTTTTTATCATTAGGAACAACAATTATACCTCCTTTCTTAGGAACACAATGAACAGGACTTACCCATCTAGTATCAGCTATGGGATAGATTATACCTGCCTCCAGAAGCTTTAGTATTTCAGTTCTTACCACTTCCTTCATTTTAGGATTCAGACAACGTTGACGACCAACGACAGGTTTAGCATCTGGTTCCATATTAATGTTATGCTAACATAGAGTGGGACTAATGCCCTTAAGATCATCAAGAGTATATCCAATAGCAGCTCGATGCTTCTTCAGAGTCTCTTTTACTCATGCCTCTAAAGGTTAGCACTAATAATAATAGGATATATCTTCTTTTCATCAAGATAAGCATATTTCAATATATCAGGTAATTTCTTTAACTCAAACATGGGATTCCTTAGGTGGGGGAGGATCCCCTAGAATGTCAACAGGCAAATTGTGTTTAAGAATAGGTGTTTGTTTAAATATTATTTCATCTATTTCACTCCTCACATTCTTCATATGCATATCATGTTCATGGTCTAGCAAATATTGCTCTAACGGATTAGTAGGAGGCATGACAATAGAAGCAAGACCAATAATTTCATCTTTATTAGATAATTATTTCTCATGTGGTTGTCTACCAAACTTAGAGAAGTTGAATTCATGAGACACATCACCAAACTTACTTTAACCTTTTCTTTAACACAATCAATTTCAGCATTAACGGTATTCAAGAAAGGTCTACCAAATATAATGGGACAAAAAATATCTTCTAGTGAACCAAGTACTAAGAAATCAATGGAGTACTTAATTTTTCCACACAAGACTTCAACATCTCTAACAATCCCAAGTGGTGAAATAGTATCTCTTTTTGGAAGTTTAATAGTAACATTGATGTCTTCCATCTCAGAGGGTGTTATATCATTCATAATTTCTTGATATAAGGTAAAAGGAATAGCACTCACGCTAGCACCCATGTCACACAAACCATGATAGCAATGATCTCCAATTTTAACAGAAACAACAGGCATGCCAACAACGGGTTTATTCTTATCTAGCATATCCTATTCGTTTCTAGCAGGTTTGCGATTCTAGCAGCCTCATTGTAGAAGTAAATAAACCGCCCATCAATATTATCAACTAAGAGATATTTAACCATAGCAACATTAGGTTCTACATTTATTTGTTCAGAAGGTTTAGGTGTTCTAACATTGCTTTTATTAACCACAGTTGTAGCCTTGTCATGTTCCTTAATCCTAACAGGGAAAGGTGGTTTCTCAATGTAAGTAGTGGGCACAACTGGATCAACATTATAGATAATAGTTTCTTCTTTAGAAACCATAGGTTCCTCTAACAATTCTTCAATGGGTGGATGATATTTAAACCACTTATCCTTAGGGAGATCAACATGAGTAGCAAATGATTCACAGAAAGAAGCTACTATCTCAGAGTCAAGCCCGTATTTATTGCTAAACTTATGAAAGGTATCAGTTTCCATAAAAGATTTAACACAATCAAACTCAAATTTAATACCTGACTCTTTACCTTCGTCGAGCTCCCAATCTTCAGAGTTGCGTTTAATTCTTTCCAGAAGATCCCATTTGAATTCAATAGTTCTCTTCATGAAGGAACAAGTAGAAGAAGAATCGAGCATTAATTGATCATCATAAGAAAGCCGAGCATAAAAGTTTTCTAGAATTATTTCTCTTGAGAGCTCATGATTGGGGCAAGTGTGCGTCATAGATTTAAGTCCCCCCCAAGCTTGAGCGACGAGGCCAAAAATTATATATACAATTCCGATCACACGAACTACATGCATAGGATAAAACTTCTGGTGAAATTCCAGCTTCAACCGGTTCCAGTCCCATGTTCCAACATCATCAAATAGCCTGTACCAAATCAATGTCTTTCTCTCCAAAGATAAAGGGAAAACCTACTTCTTGACTTTATCCTCGGATAAACATGCAAGCTTAAATAATCCACAAATCTCATCTATATATATCAAGTGCAAATCAGGATGAGTTGTTCCGTCTCCTGCATAAGGATTAGCTAGCAGTTTCTCTAACATATCCGAAGGAATCTCATAAAAAATATTTTAAGAAAGTTCAGTAGGTTGGGGAGCGGCCTTTTCCACTTCGATTCAAGGTGAAGATACCTCGAACAAACCTTTCAAAGGATTATCATTCATAGTAACAAGCAGTACTAAATTTCAGCACGTGCCGAAAATGTTTCCTTACCAAATTCCACACCGCAAAGGTGCTTCACTCCCCGACAACGGCGCCAGAAAAGAGTCTTGATGACCCACAAGTATAGGGGGTCAATCGTAGTCCTTTCGATAAGTAAGAGTGTCGAACCCAACGAGGAGCAGAAGGAAATGACAAGCGGTTTTCAGCAAGGTATTCTCTGCAGGTGCTATAAGTAACAGTGATAGATAGTTTTGTACAAAGATAATTCGTAACAAGTGACAAGTAACAAAAGTAGCAACTGTGAAGCAAGGTAGCCTAATCCTTTTTATGGCAAAGGACATGCATGAAAGTTATCTTATATGAAGCAAAGTGCTTTCGAGGACACATGGGAATTTCCGTCTAGTCACGTTCATCATGTTGAGTTGATTCGCGTTTGTTACTTTGATAATTTGATATGTGGGTGGACCGGTGCTTAGGTGTTGTTCTTACTTGAACTAACGACCTACGTATGATTACCCCCTCTCGCAAGTATCTGCAACTACGAAAGAAGAATTAAGATAAATATAACCATAGCATGAAACATATGGATTCAAATCCCCCCTTAAGGAATAACGCATAAACTAGGGTTTAAGCTTCTGTCACTCTCGCAACCCATCATCTACTTATTACTCAACAATGCCTTCCCTTAGGCCCAAAGTATGATGAAGTTTCATGTAGTCGACGTTCACATGAGACCACTAAAGGAAGCAATAACATACATATCATCAAAATATCGAATGAATACCAACTTCACATAATTACTTAACTATAACAAGACTTCTCCCATGTTCTCGAGAACAAAAGTAACTAATCACAAATCATCACCATGTTCAATATCAAAGGTGTAATGAATATGATAAAGGATCCAAACATATTATCTTCCACCAAGTAAACCAACAAGCATCAACTACAAGATGTAATCAACACTACTAGCAACCATCAGGTACCAATCTAAGGTTTTGAGACAAAGATTGAATACAAGAGATGAACTAGGGTGAGATGAGATGGTGTTGGTGAAGATGTTGATGAAGATTGGTCCTCCCACGAAGGAGGGAGCGTTGGTGATGATGATGGCTTCAATTTCCCCCTCCCGGAGGGAAGTTTCCCCGGCACAATCTCTCTTCCGGAGAGCAAAAGGGCCTTTGCCCAGGTTTCCTCCTCGAGACGGCGGCGCTTCATCCCGAAAGTATCCTCTTGATTTTTTCTAGGTCAAAACCCTTCATATAGCAGAAGAGGGGGGTCGGAGCCTGCCTGTGGACCTCCCAAGCCATCAGGGCGCGCCCAGGGGGTTGGTCGTGCCCTGTTGGCTTGGGAGCCACAGGTGGCCCCCCTCTGGTGGTTCTTTGCTTTAGAATTCAGATATATTCCACAAAAAATCCTCGTGAAGTTTCAGGTCATTTGGAGTCCAGAAGATTTTCAGCCTTTTCCATGGCTTTCGGGTCCAGAATTCCAGTTTCCGGCAATTTCCCTCTTTGTGTTGGATCATGCAAATTAAGAGAGAAAATGCATTAGAACTATATCACAGAATGGAATAATGACCAAGAATAATAAAAATATTAATAAGAAATCATGATGCAAAATGGACGTATCAACTCCCCCAAGTTTAGACCTCGCTTGTCCTCAAGCGAAAGCCGAACTCGATAATAATGACCACATAATTAGAGAGAGAGGTATCAATAAAAACAAAATACGGACATGCGAGCATCATGAATATTATCATAGCAGCAAGTTTTCATCATATAGCTTCTCAGAAACAAGTAACAATCTATCCAGAAACATGGAAGTATGGAGCATAAACTTTATTGACAACCAACAAACTATGTTCTTAGTCACTGGGACAATCACAATTCATCATATTTCAGAGAAGATTCTATGTAATAGCTTTGGTTTTAGCAAGTTCACATGCTCAACTATCATTTAGTCTTCTATGATTGCTGATGCTCAATTCATATTTTTGGAGCAAACGTTTCCGTCAAACACATAGGAAGTTAGGGGCTTAATTATTTTTGCCACCCAACTTATTTACCTCAAGGATAATGTCAACAATAATGACTCATGAGCATCTACAGCCAACTGGATATATATGTCTGGATCTTTCCCCAACACATTATGCTTGCCACTAAAGAGTTAATAAGATGGAATGGAGATGAACATTATTGACTCTTGTATAAAGTAAATACCGAAAAGTAAAAGATAAGCCCTTCGAAGAGGGAAGCAGAGGCTGTCATGCGCTTTTTATTTTTGGATGTGCAAACTCTTAATGGAAAGGAAAGTCACTTTATATTGCCCCTTGTGATAGCAACCTTTATTATGCAGCGCGTCGCTTTTATTTCTTTGCCATCACAAGATCGTACAAAGTTTATTTTCCCTTACAATAAAAGATCATACATATTTTTATTGCTTTATGCATGGATGACAACTTACTTGAAAGATCTTATTCAATCCATAGGTAGATATGGTGGACTCTCACGGTGAGAAACTGGGCTTTAAGGGTTATGGATGCACAAGTAGTATCTCTACTTAGTGCGAATTTCGGGCTAGAAAAAGATGCTAGACAAGCACCACATGTTAGAGGATCCATGACAATATAACTTCAATGTGAATGTGAACAAACATAACTCATTACGTCGTCTTCCTTGTCCAACATCAACTGTTTGATCATGTAGAAAATATTTGATGGGGGCTCACAATCATAAAAGATGTCCAAGATAGTATATTTGTATGTGAATCTCCTCTCCTCTTTCATAATTTTGCATGGATTGTATCAATGACTAACACTATGTTTGTTAATTCCCAACAACTTTTATCAAGCACACTTCTTTTTATGTGAAATCATTACTCCCCATGGGATTAGCATATGATCTTTTTTTATTTCTTTTATTTCATTGCTATGATTGGTGCATGAGAGTAAAGCAGCAAACTCAAACTAATCATTAGCATATAACTCTCACACTCGATTACAGGGATAGATAGATCACAACGCAAACACTCTAAGCGAAGCAATACTAAAATTTTATTCCTCTAAATCATGAAATAGCTAAGGATTGAACTAAGATAAATGATAATGGTAAAAGTGATGGTGATACGATACCGGGGCACCTCCCCAAAGCTTGGAACAAGCTAAGGGTGGTTCCCATACCCATGTACTCAAGTTTCCTTCTTGGGCGATGGTGGTGATGAAGTGATCCTCTTAGCAATGATGCTCTTTAGGATACGGATCTCCTCCTTCAGTGTATCAACCTCTCGCTTAAGGTCTAGGTTCTCCTTCCGAAGTTTGTTGGTGATTGTCATTGCTCCTTCCATTAAAGGATGGGTTTTACTAGTGAGGAAACAGTAGTGTCTACCTGCGTACGACGATAAGGGGTAAATCGAGTATTGGAAGGTGTAACCTTGTTTGGCAAACTCGACTTTTTGAACTGCACATGCATATCTCCAGGTTGAGTAGAGGTACTTCTTCTTCATAATCACTTGGAGGTTCAATCCTTTTTAGATCAGCCTCCTCCTCTTCCTCCATTGACCACCCATAAGGATCAATATCTCCATAAACTTGGGGATTGGCGATGAGATCTGAGACATAGCTCTCCCTATCTGAATCTTGTGGTGACATATTGCTTCTAAATCTGTCGGAAAAACAGCCCGAAATAAGAATAGGGGAGAAATTTGCGATGCGGTGGTCAAAACATATGGGAGTATATATAACAAATTTTTCTAGGTCAGAATTCGTGTCCATGAAGATAAAGCAGTCAGTGAGGCACACGAGGGGCCTCCAAGCCATCAGGGCACACCCAGGGGGGTGGCTGCGCCCTGTTGGCTTGGGACTCCCTCATGGGCCCCCTCGGCTGTTTTTTTATTTTGTATTTTTTCTAATATTCCAAAACTGACAGAAATATTTTTTATGGAATTTTTGGAGTTGGTTTACTTACCGTATCACATACCTTCCCCTTTTCAGGATTCTGGAGTGTTCCGGAGGGTCTCTCTTATGTGTTATTCCGGTTTCATCACTTGAATAATAATAGTTTCAACATTAATGGGCGTACCTGAGATATAATGTTTAATTTTTTGTCCATTAACCACTCTCGGATTTCTGCCCTCGGCATTATTGATCTTAATGGTTCTGGAGCGATAAACTTCTTCGAAGATACATGGTCCTTCCCATTTAGAGAGAAGTTTCCCTGCAAAAAATCTGAAACGAGAATTGTACAAAAGAACTAGATCACTAATTTTAAATTATCGTTTTTGGATTCTTTTGTCATGCCATCTTTTAAGTTTTTCCTTGAACAACTTGGCATTTTCGTAGGCTTGTGTCCTCCATTCATCTAGAGAGCTAATGTCAAATAACCTCTTCTCATCGGCAAGTTTGAAATCATATTTAAGTTCTTTAATTGCCCAATAAGCTTTATGCTCTAACTCAAGAGGTAAATGACATGCTTTTTCATAGACCATTTTATAAGGGGACATTCCCATAGGATTTTTATAAGCAGTTCTATAAGCCCATAATGCATCGTTAAGTTTCTTAGACCAATTTTTCCTAGATCTATTAGCGGTCTTTTGGAAGATCAGTTTTATTTCTCGGTTACTCAATTCAACTTGACCGCTAGACTGGGGATGATAAGGTGATGCAATCCTATGGTTAACATATTTAGCTAGAAGTTTACGAAAAGCTCCATGAATAAAGTGTGAACCACCATTAGTCATTAAATATCTAGGGACTCCAAACCTCGGGAAGATAATTTCTTTAAGCATTTTAATAGAAGTGTTGTGATTAGCACTACTAGTTGGAATAGCTTCTACCCACTTAGTAACGGAATCAACAACAACTAAAATATGAGTGTACCCATTAGAGGAAGGAAAAGGTCCCATATAATCAAAACCCCAAACATCAAATGGTTCAATGTCAAGTGAATAATTCGTAGGCATCCCCTGACGTCTACCAATGTTACCAATCCTTTGATATTCATCACAAGAGAATACAAACTTACATGCATCTTTGAAAATAGTAGGCCAATAAAAACTAGATTGTAGTACCTTGTGTGCACTTCTGTCACCGGTGTGGTGCCCTTCGTAGGCCTCAGAATGACACTTCCGAAGGATCTGTTCCTGTTCATGCTCAGGTACACAACATCTAATAACACCATCTACTACCTCTTTATATAGATGTGGGTCATCCCAAAAGTAATGTCTTAAATCAAAGAAGAACTTTTTATTTTGTTGGTAGGTGAAACTAGGTGGTATATATTTAGCGACAATGTAATTAGCATAATCCGCATACCAAGGAGTATTACTTGAAGCATTTATAACAACCAATTGCTCATCAAGAAAATTATCATCAATAGGCAGTGGGTCATCAAGTACATTTTCCATCTCAGTCAAGTTATCTGCTACAAGATTCTCAGCTCTTTTTCTATCAACAATATGCAAATCAAACTCTTGAAGTAACAGAACCCATCTAATTAGCCTAGGCTTATCATCTTTATTTTCCATCAGATATTTAATTGCAGCATGATCAGTGTGAATAGTAACTTTAGAATCAACAATATAAGGTCTAAACTTATCATATGCAAACACAACTGCTAAAAATTCCTTCTCGGTAGTAGCATAATTTATTTGAGTACTGTCTAGAGTTTTACTAGCATGATGAATAACATTCAATTTCTTGTCTACTCTTTGCCCTAGAACACCACCTACAAAATAGTCACTAGTATCACACACAATTTCAAAAGGTAAATTCCAATCAGGTCGTTGAACAATAGGTGCTGAAATCAATGCTTTCTTAAGTATTTCAAAGGCTTCTACACAATCATCATAAAAAACAAACGGAATATCTTTTTGAAGAAGATTAGTTAATGGCCTAGAAATCTTTGAGAAATCTTTAATGAAATGCCTATAGAAACCAGCATGACCAAGGAAGCTCCTTATACCTTTAACATCTTTAGGAGATGGCATTTTCTCTATTGCATCAACTTTAGCTTTATCTACTTCAATACCTCATTTAGAAATTTTATGCCCAAATACAATACCTTCATTCACCATAAAGTGTCACTTCTCCCAATTCAAGACAAGATTAGTTTCTTCACATCTTTGCAAAACTCGATCAAGGTTTCTTAAGCAACCATCAAAAGAAGCCCCATAAACAGAAAAATCATCAATGAATACCTCAACAATCTCTTCACAGAAATCAGAGAATATAGCGGTCATACATCTTTGAAAGGTAGCAGGTGCATTACATAAAGCAAAAGGCAAACGTCTATAAGCATAAGTTCCAAACGGACAAGTAAAAGTAGTTTTCTCTTGATCTTCTTTTGAAATAGGCATTTGAGAAAAACCAGAATATCCATCAAGGAAACGTTCATGTAGTCGACATTCACATGACACCACTAAAGGAAGCAACAACATACATATCATCAAAATATCGAACGAATACCAACATCACATGATTACTTATAACAAGACGTCTCCCATGTCCTCGAGAACAAAAGTAACTACTCACAAATCATCATCATGTTCAAGATCAGAGGTGTAATGAATATGATAGGATCTTAACATATTATCTTCCACCAAGTAAACCAACAAGCATCAACTACAAGATGTAATCAACACAACTAGCAACCCCCAGGTACCAATCTGAGGTTTTGAGACAAAGATTGAATACAAGAGATGAACTAGGGTTTGAGATGTGATGGTGCTGGTGAAGATGTCGATGAAGATTGGTCCTCCCACGAAGGAGGGAGCGTTGGTGATGACGATGGCTTCGATTTCCCCCTACCGGGGAGGAAGTTTCACCGGCAGAATCTCTCTGCCGGAGAGCAAAAGGGCCTCTGCCCAGGTTTCTACCTCGAGGTGGCAGCGCTTAGTCCCGAAAGTATACTCTTGATTTTTTTTCTAGGTCAAAACCCTTCATATAGCTGAAGAGGGGGAGCCTGCCTGTGGGCTTCTCAAGCCATCAGGGCGTGCCCAGGGGGGTGGTCGTGCCCAGTTGGCCTGGGAGCCACAAGTGGCCCTCATCTGGTGGTTCTTTGCTTCAGAATTCAGATATGTTCCACAAAAATTCCTCATGAAGTTTCAGGTTAGTTGGAGTCCAGAAGATTTTCATCCTTTTCCATGGCTTTCGGGTCTAGAATTCCAGTTTCCGACAATTTCCCTCTTTCTGTTGGATCATGCAAATTAAGAGAGAAAAGACATTAGAATTATATCACAGAATGGAATAATGACCAAGAATAATACAAATATTAATAAGAAATCATGATGCAAAATGGGCTTATTAGTGAGTGATAACCCACAGGTATAGGGGATCGCGACAGTCTTCACGGGTAGTATTTCACCCTAATTTATTGATTCGACACAAGGAGAGCCAAAGAATATTTATTGGCCTTGATAGTTGAGTTGCCAATTCAACCGCATTTGAGATATCTTTCTGCAGCAAAGGTTTAGTAGCACAACAAATAGTTGTAGCAAAAGTAACAGTAGTAGTGACAACAACAATTTTGTAGCAGTTGTGACAGTAGCAGTAGCAATAGTGACTTCACAAGATTCAATATATGAAAAGCGTAGGCACGTGGATCAGTGATGGATAATGATTTAGATGACATTGATCATATAACAGTTACACACTAGGGTGACACAGAACTAGCTCCAATTCATCAATATAATGTAGGCATGTTTTCTGTATTTAGTCATACGTGCTTGCGATAAGAACTTGCATGACATCTTTTGTCCTACCCTTTGATACGTCTCCGTCGTATCTACTTTTCCTAACACTTTTGCTCTTGTTTTGGACTCTAATTTGCATGATTTGAATGAAACTAACCCAGACTGACGTTGTTTTCAGGAGAACTACCATGGTGTTGTTTTTGTGCAGAAATAAAAGTTCTCGGAACAGGACGAAACTTTTCGGAGAATTATTTTACAATAAATAAAAAAAACTGGATCCAAGAACCACTGGAGGGGGTGCCCTGGTTGGGCACGATACACCAGGGTGCGTCACCCCCTCCAGGTGCGCCCTGGTGGGTTGTGCCCACCTCGTGGCCCCACTGACCCTAATTCCACCACTATAAATTCCTATTTTCGGAGAAAAAAATAGGAAAGAAAGTTTCATTGCGTTTTACAATATGGACCCGCCGCCGCCACCTCCTGTTCTTCATCGGGAGGCCAGATCTGGAGCCCGTTTGGGGCTCCGGAGAGGGGAATCTTCGGTCTTCGTCATCATCAACCCTTCTCCATTGCCAATTCCATGACGCTCCCCACCGGGAGTGAGTAATTCCTTCGTAGGCTTGCTGGTCGGTGAGGAGTTGGATGAGATTCATCATGTAATCGCGTTAGTTTTGTTAGGGCTTGATCCCTAGTATCCACTATGTTCTGAGATTGATGTTGCTATGACTTTGCCATGCTTAATGCTTGTCACTAGGGCCCGAGTGCCATGATTTCAGATCTGAACCGTTTATGTTATCACCATTATATCTATGTTCTCGATCCGATCTTGCTAGTCATATGCACCTGCTATGTGTTATGATCCGTAAACCCCGGAGTGACAATAGTCGGGATACTTTCCGGTGATGACCGTAGTTTGAGGAGTTCATGTATTCACTATGTGTTAATGCTTTGTTCCGGTTCTCTATTAAAAGTAGGCCTTAATATCCCTTAGTTTCCTTATGGACCCCGCTGCCACGGGAGGGTAGGACAAAAGATGTCATGCAAGTTCTTTTCCATAAGCACGTATGACTATTTACGGAAGACATGCCTACATTACATTTATGAACTGGTACTAGTTCTGTGTCGCCCTAGGTTATGACTGTTATATTATGAATATTATCCAATGAGTTCACCGATCTAGTGCCTACGATTTTTCAACATATTGTTCTTGCTAAGTTACTATTGCTACTGCTACTGTTACACTTGCTACAAAACCATTGCTATCACTGTTACCGTTACTGTTACTGTTATTACTGCTATCAAAACTATCATATTACTGTGCTACTGATCACTCTGCTGCAGATATTTAATCTCCAGGTGTGGTTGAATTGACAACTCAACTGCTAATACTCGCAAATATTCTTTCGCTCCCCTTGTGTTGAATCTATAAATTTGGGTTGAATACCCTACCCTCGAAAATTGTTGCGATCCCCTATACTTGTGGGTTATCAAGACCTTTTTTGGCGCCGTTGCCGGGGAGCATAGCTATATTTGTTGAGTCACTTGGGATTTATATCAATTGATCACTATGAAGAATCTGAAGGATACAAAAACCAAGATTTTTTCCTCTAAGACGAGGGTAGGTAAGGAATTGCCATCTAGCTCTGTACTTGATTCACCTTCGGTTATTAGTAAACTTGCAACACCACCACATGCTATTAATCCTGATATGTCGCAAGTTATTGATGATGCTATTTCTGCTATAAATGATGCTTATGATGATGCTAGTACCATGCCTGATGATAATGTGCCACTAGGTGAATTTCTTGATGAACAAATTGCTAGAGCTAAAGAGAATGAAGTTATTGAAACTGATGAAGTCTTTGAAACCGAGAATTATGAAACACCTATTAGACCTAGCTCTCCTAGATTTGAAATGCCTAAGATACCTGAAGGTTATGTTATGGATGAGGAGATAGCTAGAGAAATCCTTTCTTGTAAGGATAGAGATGATCTTAAGAAATTATTATACAAGTATAAGGAAAAGACTTTGAATGCTAGAATGAAATGTGATCCTATGTTTCCTAATTCAGCTCTCTTTGTTACCGATAAGGATAATGAATTCTCTGTCGACCCGGAGTTAATTACTTTGGTTGAATCTGATCCTTTCCATGGCTATGAAACTGAAACTGTAGTGGCACACCTTACTAAGTTGAATGATATAGCCACCCTCTTTGCTCATGATGAGAAGATTCGCTATTACTATATTCTCAAATTATTTCCTTTCTCATTAAAGGGTGATGCTAAGATATGGTACAATACTCTTGCTCCTGGTTGTGTGTGTAGTCCCCAGGATATGATTTACTACTTCTCTGAAAAATATTTTCCTGCTCATAAGAAGCAAGCTGCCTTACAGGAAATATTTAACTTTGTGCAAATTGAAAAAGAGAGTCTCCCACAAGCTTAGGGGAGGCTTCTCCAATTGCTTAATGCTTTGCCTGATCACCCTCTTAAGAAAAATGAAATACTTGACATCTTCTATAATGGACTAACTGATGCTTCTAGGGACTTCCTAGATAGTTGTGTTGGTTGTGTTTTCAGGGAACGAACTGTTGAACAAGCTGAGGAACTATTGAATAATATATTGAAGAATTATGATGATTGGACTCTCCCTGAACCACCGCCTAAACCCACTCCGAAGAAGAGGGGTATCTTATTACTCAGTCCCGAAGATATGCAAGAGGCAAAGAAATGTATGAAGGAAAAAGGTATTAAAGCTGAGGATGTTAAGAATTTACCACCTATTGAAGAAATACATGGCCTTGACACACCACCACCTCAATAGGTGGTAGAGGTAAATTCTTTATTAAAGTTTCATGAAAGTGATATCCCTTACAATAAACATTCTAGTCAATGCTTATATGAGTTTGACAACTACATTAGGAAACTAGATCACTTCAATGCAAATATTCTGAAACAATTGAAATATAATTCTGATATGATTGCTCGCTTGAGTGACTTGTTATTTAGAATCAGTAATGATGTTAGAGGTGTAGGAAAACATGGCTCTATGGTTCAAACCCAGTTAGAACAAGTTGCTAAATCTCAAAGAGAATTGCTTAATGAAATAGATAATAATATGAATGATAATGCTATTAGAGTAGTGACCAGAGGAGGTAGAATGACCCAAGAACCACTTTATCCTGAAGGTCACCCTCAAAGAATTGAACAAGACTCTCAGAGAATTAAAACTGATGCACCTAGTCCTTCTAAAAAGAAAAAGAAAAATAAAAATGATAGGACTTTGCATACCTCTAGTGAACCTGAGATAGAAAAACCTCCTGATAATAATGATGTCTCTATTTCCGATGCTGAAACTCAATCTCGTAATGAACATTCACCTAGTGACAATGAAAATGATAATGATGATGTTCATGAAGATACTCAACCGAACAATGATAAAGATCCATATAATGATGTTGAAATAGAACCTGTTGTTGATCTTGATAACCCACAACCTAAAAATAAACGATACGATAAGAGAGACTTTGTGGCTAGAAAACATGGCAAAGAAAGAGAGCCATGGGTTCAGAAACCCATGCCTTTTCCACCTAAACCATCTAAGAAGAAGGATGATGAAGAATTTGAACGCTTTGCTAAAATGATTAGGCCAGTCTTTTTGCGCACTCGCTTAACTGATATTTTAAAGATGGCCCCTTATGCAAAATACATGAAAGACATAATCACTAATAAAAGAAAGATACCTCAAGCTGAAATCTCCACCATGCTTGTTAATTATTCTTTTAAGGATGGAGTACCTAAAAAACTTGGAGATCCTGGAATACCAACTATACCTTGCTCCATTAAAAGAAAATATGTCAAAACTGCTTTGTGCGATTTGGGAGCTGGTGTTAGTGTTATGCCTTTCTCTTTATATAAAAGACTTGATTCAAATAAACTCACACCTACTAAAATATCATTGCAAATGGCTGACAAATCAACTGCCATACCTATCGGTATTTGTGTGGATGTGCCTGTTGTTGTTGCAAATGTTACTATCTTAACAGACTTTGTTATTCTTGAGATGCCCGAGGACGACAACATGTCGATTATCCTTGGTAGACCCTTTTTGAATACTGTAGGGGTTGTTATTGATTGCAATAAAAGCAAAGTCACTTTTCATATCAATGGTAATGAGCATATGGTGCACTTTCCGAAGAAACAATTCCAAGTGAATGGTATAAATGTTATTGAAGAATCTCTGACACTCACTATTGGAAGTTTTCAACTACCTCTACCTACTGCCCAAAAGAAATATGACATACTTATTGTTGGGGATATGCATATCCCCATTGAGGTAACTTAGTGTTTTACGAAAGTTCTTCGGTTTCATGCAAATCGGAAGTGGTTGTTAATAAGACTTGATCAACCTTATTAATGGATCATTTTTTAGAGGTATGAAGTTGATGAATCTAGTAGGCACAATCTTCTGCTCCCACCTTTTGTTTTTATTTTTCTTAGTCCAATAAAATAAAACGCCATGTTTATCCTGTTTTCTGATTTCTCCGTGCAATAAGAAAATGACCCAAAAATAAAAATTCTTAGAATGTCCTGAAAATTTAACACGATTTTTTCTGAATAGTTCTGAATTTCTGGTGCAAATAACATCAGAGGGGGGTGCACCTCGTGTCCACAAGACACCAAGGCGCTGCTGGCTGCTGGCGCGCCCTGCTGGGTTGTGGTCCCCACGTGGGTCCCCTCACTTATCCCTTTAGCCCATGTCATCTCCTACCTCCAGAAAAAATCAACATAGCTCCCACTCTCGTGTTCTTGCTCTCAAACCCGCGGATTTCGATTTCTTTGCTCAAAGCTTCGTTTCCGAAACTGTTTTGGGGGATTGATACTTGGTATGTGACTCCTCCATTGCTTCAATTAGTTTTTGATTTAGTGGTTTATTTTTGGAATAATTAGCTACTCTTGGTGCTGCTGTAGATGGGCTTGCATGTTGAATTCTTAGAGTTCTAAGTAGTTTGAATGCTTAATATGGCCTCTATGCATCCTTAGGAGTAGTTTCTATCAATCTTACAAAGTTTTGTTGACAAAAGTTTTGGGACTAAATTTTTCAGAAATTTGTACGCGAATAAAATGAACTTCTTTGGAAGGAGTTCTTCGAGGAGAAGGTCCTCGGAGGCATCATCGAGTAGTGGCTCAATATGACGGTCTTATGTTGAGCCAAGTGCAAGCTCGATGCGGGATGCCGCTACCAAATCATGCTTATGGCCATGTAACGAATTCATGGTAGGAGCGGGTATCAAGGAGGAATTCGAGCAATTTATCCACAACACAGAACTTGCGCCCTTCATCACATATGAGTGCATTCAACATCTCGAACTCACAAAACCATTCACAAAGAAATTTAAATATTTTCCTCATGAGTCTAGAGTTTCATTTAACCTTTATGACCATCCCTTTACCATGCCTTTAGATGTGTTTTGTGAAGCGTGCAAAATTCCATATTGGGGTTCACTAGACGAACCACCAACATCTGAGTATGAGTCATTTTTGATTAATCTTTGCTACGGTGAAGATAGAGGAGTGACACAAGGTAGAATAAAAAGCATCCATTTTCCATCAATACACTACTTTGCACTCTTTAATGGCAAATGCATCGTAGGCAAGCAAGATTGTAGCACACTGTGTGCCCCTGATTTGAGTCTTATACACACTGCTATAACAGGAGATAAATGTTATAATCTTGGAGCAATCGTTGCACGGAGATTGCAACACAACGCTGCTAGTGGACATTTTTATGGAGGGATTTATGCCTCCCGTGTACCTAAGAATTTAAATGTAACACCTTGGCCTAACGATCCCATTTTACCTACTCAATACTTAGACTTTGAGGCCATGAAACGTCATAGGTTCCGTAAGGGCACAGTCAATAATTATACTTACAACTTGAGGTTCAATAAAGATCCCATTGTACCTGTTACCTTGCCTGCTCCTGCCCTCTTTGATTATCACAGTAAGGGAAGATACTATGTTCTTGAGAGCAAGGCCCGCGCGTACAATGCGGAGGTTGAAGCCGCCAGGTGGGCTGAGGAGGCTGCACCAAGAGCCTCGGTGGGCTATCAGTCAGACTATTATCCAGACCGCGGATGGTGATTACCAAGCTAGGCAAAAAGCCTAATCTTGGGGGAGTACGTATTTCCATCGACATTATATTCATGTTTACACATTTCATTCCAGTTGTCGGTGTCCACACTTTTTCATTGTATTATCCTTGCTAGATTTATTTTCTCGCTTTCTTCTTGTGTGTTTGAAAAACTTTGAGAAAATCCAAAAATATATTTCTTGCTTCTTTTCGGTTTTTCTTTCTAGTTTAAATTAATTGTAGTATCAAAATAAAACCCAAAAGATTTATCGTTTCTTCTTTTACTTGTTGGGAGCTCTCCCGTGTAAATAGTTTTTCTCGTTTTTCCCTCTTTAATTTGCTTTCTTCAAGAAAAACCAAAAACTCAAAAAAAATCAGTGTGTTTCTCTGAAATTCTTTTCCTTTTGTTTGAGTCGTACCAAGGAGAAGACTACGATGAAAATGTTGAGTGTCTCTCATATGCATTATTGTTAATCTAACAAAGAGCCCATGTTACTTTGTCTTCTCCTCTTGAATAAAATGTTTGCAGATTCCACCTTAGTCCACGGCACTCTTGCACTATTATTATTTTCATATCATTCGATCGTGCAAGTGAAAGGCAATAATGACGATATTTGATGAAGTGATTGTGGCAGAGAGAAGCGGGTATGAACTCAACTTGTTTTTGTTTTTGTAAATATGTTTAATCTAGTATCCATGATTCATCATATTATGATCAAACATGTTTGCAATAACAATTAGAGATTATAGTTGTTCATGCCATGTTTAAGTAGTTAGGAGTGGATACTGATTTATCTTGGATGTCAACATGCATTAAAATGATTGTGATGTGGTATGATGATATGGTATCCTCCTCTGAATGTTTCAAGTGGCTTGACTTGGCACATGTTCACGCATGTAGTTGAATCAAAACCAACATAGCCTTCACGATATTTATGTTCTTGGTGTTCATATCCTACTCATGCTAGAATTCAATGTTGATTATTCATAATGCATGTTCATGACCGTTTTCGCTCTCTAGCTGGATGCTTCTCAATATATTTGCTAGCCTTCGCCTGTACTAAGCGGGAATACTGCTTGTGCATCAAAATCCTTAAACCAAAGTTATTCCAGATGAGTCCGCTATATCTACCTATATGCGGTATTACCCTGTCGTTTCGAGTAAATTTGCATGTGCCACCTCTAAAATTTCAAATGAACATCTGTTTTGTGTGCCTGGACCGCTCATGGAGCGACAGGGGGCGGTCAGTATCTTCCATGTTAAGCGGGTTATTCTCATGATGAGTGTTTATTCACTCTTCCTTGCACGAGAGGTGCTGGGGATATAACCCCGTGGTATAACCCGCCCAGGAGGGGCCGGGTTAGGAAGTTGGCGACTTAGATAGTGAGGCCTTAAGTAGGCCGGAAGACTAAGACAAGGCCTGGAAGTAACTTGCCAGACGGGCCGGGCAGAGGCCCAGAGCCGGAAGGCAGTGTATGACCCGGAGGTGTAAGCCACCGGGAGATGACTTGCCAGATAAGGCAAGGCGATTTATAGATAGGTTCGGTTACTAGATGTAACCCGGCCCGGACTCTTGTAAGCCCAGGGCCTCGACCTATGTATATAAAAGCGGGTTCCCTGGGCGGATTAGGGTGCGAAACCTTTGATCGAGTGCTAGATCAAGCGAATCCGCTCCCTTGTAATCGATACCCAATCAATACAACTCAAAG
The DNA here is from genome assembly GCA_039707655.1 of Elymus sibiricus. NCBI lineage: Eukaryota > Viridiplantae > Streptophyta > Magnoliopsida > Poales > Poaceae > Elymus > Elymus sibiricus. The sequence goes on along the minus strand of CM077675.1, from coordinate 185,113,273 downwards.
CAGGACGTAGGCTATTACCTCCTTCGAGAGGGGCCGAACCTGGGTAAACCTGTGTCTTTCGTCCCGATCAACCCCTTCGAGTTAACCGCCGTAGCGATGGCTTCACCCCTAAGTCCTTGCACTAGGACATCTGCCATGATAAAACCACAACAGTTGGCGCCCACCATGGGGCAGATGCGCGGTGGTTTGGAGTACTCGAAGGGCTCTCTCCCGGGGATCGAGGGATACGCCGTTGGCAGGATGACTAAGAGTCGCCGCGGCAAGCTCTACATCGACGACGCCGGCTGGGGCCCTGAGGCCGACTCAATCGAGTACGGGTACCGGGTCCCCTTTGGCGGGATTCACATTTTCATCGGGAAGATCGGCGGATCTAAGACCGGGCCGGACATCTGCACCAACCTCGTCGAGTCGGCCCGGCGCGCACAACCCGCCCGGATTCAACCTGGCCGGAAGCACGTCTTCGTCGGTTTCACCCAACGCGCGGAGCTCCTAGAAGATTATGTGTCAGGAGATGAAACCCTTGTCTGCTCGGAGGATGTATCCTCGAGCAGGGAGACAGAGTCAATTTACCAGCTTCATGACAATGGGCTTGGGGGCTATTTCGATGGCAACAGTATTCCGGAGCCCTATGAGCCGCCAAGCCAAGCCACCATCTTCATGGTAGGTATGGTGTCGGGTTCTAGCAGCACGGTGGCTGGGGCAGTGGCTGCCGGCGCTGCAGGGTCCGAATCAACCAGGTCGCCGGCTCAAGTTTTGCTGGATCTAACGAACGAGCTAACAACTCTGATGGGAACCGAGGTCACGACTGAAAATCAGACGAGCCACAACGCAGAGATTGCGAGGCTGAAAGACCAGATGACCAGGGCCCAGGAGGATATCAATGCAATGCAGGCTTAGATGAATGCTTAGTCGGAGCGTCTGAAGGCTGAAGCTCTTCGCCTCAATCTGGATCAACAGGCCACAGAAGCAGTTTTTCGTATGAGGCATCAGACCCGCCTACCTGACCAGTATGAGCCCAGGAATCTTTTTAACACGTCGGGGGCAGGCCGAACGCGCCTCTGACCGTGACCCGAATGGCAGAAGTACCTAGGAATAGGGCGGCGACTCAGCGTCGGCAGCCAGACCCGCCTCCTAGGAACCAGACCCCGCCGCAACATTTTCTGACACCACCTGGTCATTATTCTAACCCGATGGAGAACATAGTGGCGGCAGCTGCCAGGTTAAATGCGCTCCCCCTTACCGATGGGACACCCTTCGCTGAACAAGCCCGGAATGCCCTTGGGTATTTGCAGACAGCAGTGGCTCAGCAGGAGAAATATACTTACAGCCGGAGTTGTGTGCACTCGACCCCCATCCCGAGCCGCAGTTATAGCCGGCGTTTGGAGTCGCCGGCGGTTTCCAGTAGCGAGCGGCGTCGGAACCCGCCCTATGATAGCCCACCCGTCGTCGATGCTCAGAAGATCGTGGATAATTCCAGAGCTCAACGTGAGGCGGCGGCCACGGCGGCTTATCAAGAGCCGCCCCCGGTGACCCCTTCAGCTTCGGTTGGAGCCGGAGTCACGTCCAGGGCCGTTGGAGTGCCGTGTTTAGTACCGGCTCTACGAAACGAGCGCCTGCCGAAGGATTTTAAGGGTCCGCACAAGGTGCCTAATTGCACAGTCGATCTACCTCGAGAAGCCTGGATTGAGAGTTATGAGCTAGCCATGGAGATGTTGGACGTCAGCGATGCCGTCTGTGCTAAGTACTTCATCATGATGTTGGAAGGGCCGGCTCGTACATGGTTAAAGGGTCTGCCCCCTAATACCGTTAATTCCTGGGCCGAGTTGAAAGCATGGTTTATCAAGAATTTTCAAGGAACGTGCAAATAGCCTATGACGATCGTTGATTTGGATCATTGTGTGCAGCGCGAGGATGAGTCGGCCCATCATTGGGTCCGGCGGGTCTCAACCATTATCCACTCATTTGACAATATCACGGCGGCTCAGGCGGTGCTGATTTTGGAGAAAAATTGTCATTTTTTGCCCCTTAAGCAGAAGCTTGGACGGCTCAAGCGTTCTTGCCAGGATATGGGTGAGCTCATGGCGGCTCTCACCAAATATGCAGATTCTGACAACACAAAGGATCCGAGTTCTGATGATGAGAAGTCTGCTAAGGGTAAGAAGAATGGCAACGGCAAAGGTCAGCAGCAGAATGGGGCAGGAAATAAGAACCCAGGTAATGGCGTAATGGCGGTAAACGGAAGCATCCAGACGGCGGGTCAGATCTAGTGGCCAATACCAACACTGGGAACAACCGTGGCAATGGCAACGGTAAACCACCTTTTGGCAAAGGCAAGCCTTTCAACATGGAAGTGATGCTTAACGACCCCTGCCCGAAGCACAGTCTTCCCAACAAGCCATCCACTCATGCTTGGAAGGATTGTTATATCATGCGAGAGTTACGGAATTACAGCCTTAACCAGCATCACGATAACGGCAATGGACCGCCCGGCGGGTCAGGGTCCGGCTCTCATGGGTCAGGTTTTGGTGCAGGCGGCTCAAGCTCTGGTTATCAGGGTCAAGGTAACCATGGAGGTCATAATCAGCAGTCTGGCAATGGTGGTCAGCAGCAAAACAATCAATCAGGGTATCAGAGTAACCCAAAGCAGCTTAGTGGAGGCCAGTATCACGTCTTCACCACGATTCTAGATAAGCGTGACCAGAAGGTGCGCAAGAGGGCGGTTAATGCAGCAATGCCCGCTCTTCCTCAATACTTGAAGTGGTCTGAGCACATGATATCATGGAGTAGGGAGGATCACCCGCCGCGAGTTGATAACCTAGGGCAGTTGGCCCTTGTGGTGGCCCCTCAGGTAGGAGGCTATAAGTTCACCAAAGTGCTAATGGATGGTGGCAGCAGCATCAACATCTTATATTATGACACTTTTCGCCGGATGAACCTGACTGACAAGGACCTCAAGCCATCATCCACAGTCTTTCATGGTGTAGTGCCTGGCAAGTCAGCTTATCCAGTTGGAAAATTTGCCCTTGAGGTGGCTTTTGGTGATGATTTCAACTACAGGGTAGAGACCTTGTGGTTTGAAGTGGTTAAAATAAAGAGTCCATATCACGCTCTGTTTGGACGGCCGGCTTATGCTAAGTTCATGGCTCGGCCCTGTTATGTTTACTTGCAGCTCAAGATGCCAGGTCTGAAAGGAACGATTACGGTGCATGGTGATCGGAAAATTGCTCTTGAGTGCGAGGAAGGCGATGCTGCATATGCAGAGTCAAGTTGTGCTGAGGCGGAGCTCAAATTCTATAAAGATAATGTTGACCCGGCATATATGACCCCGGTGAAGAAGCCCAGCACAGAGTCTGACCCGCCCCTGAAGTTTGTGGCAGAGGATACCAAGTTGGTGGACTTCGTTCCCGGCGACTCATCGCAGCAGTTCACTATAAGGGCTAACATGGACCCTAAATAGGAAAGCGCTCTCATCGAATTCATCCGTGAGAATCGGGACATCTTTGCATGGAAGCCTTCTGACATGCGAGGTGTACCGAGAGAATTCGCTGAGCACCACCTTAATGTGGATCCTAAGTTTAAGCCAGTCAAGCAATTCCTCCGTCGTTTCAATGAAGAGCGGCGTAAAGCTATCGGTGAAGAGGTAGCCCGGCTCTTGGCAGCTGGATTTATTGTGGAAGTTTTTTACCCGGAGTGGTTAGCTAACCCCGTGCTCGTTCTTAAAAAGAACGACACGTGGCGCATGTGTGTGGATTACACAGATCTTAGCAAGGCGTGTCCGTTTGATCCATTTGCTCTCCCTCGTATTGACCAGATCATTGATGCAACGGCGGGTTGTGAAAGTTTATGTTTCCTGGATGCTTATTCAGGTTATCATCAGATCAAGATGGCAGTTAAATACCAAGAGAAGACATCTTTCATCACACCTTTTGGAGCTTTCTGCTATGTATCTATGCCTTTTGGGCTCAAAAGTGCTCAGGCGACTTATCAACGTTGTGTACAGAATTGCCTTCATGGTCAGATCGGACGTAACATTCATGCTTATGTGGATGATATTGTGGTCAAATCAAGGAAGAAGGAGACTCTGCTTGATGATTTGAAGGAGACTTTTGATAACCTACGGGTTTACAAGATGATGCTTAACCCAGCTAAGTGCGTTTTTGGTGTGCCTGCAGGCAAGCTCCTGGGATTTTTGGTCTCAGAGCGGGGTATTGAGGCTAACCCGGATAAAATAAAGGCCATCACCTCATTGTCTAAGCCGGCGTGCATTAATGATGTCCAGCGCTTGGCGGGTCAAATTGTTGCTTTAAGCCGGTTCATAAGCCGCCTAGGCGAGAAGGCTATCCCTTTATATCAGATGATGAAGAAGATAGATGATTTTGTCTGGAGTGATGCTGCCAATGATGCGTTTGAAGCGCTCAAAAAGCAGTTAGTTGAGCCGCCTGTCTTGGCCGCTCCCGTGGAAAAAGAGCCATTGCTCCTGTACGTGGCGGCTAATAACAAGGCCGTCAGCGCTGCAGTTGTTGTGGAACGCAAGGAGGCAGGCAAAGAGTACCCGGTCCAGAGGCCGGTTTACTATGTCAGCGAGGTTTTGACAGAGTCCAAGCAAAGATACCCGCATTGATAAAAGCTCGTGTTTGGAGTGTTCATGGCGAATCGCAAGCTGAAGCATTATTTCCTTGGACACCCAATCACGGTGGTCAGCTCTGCTCCTTTGGGGGATATCATTCAAAATAGAGAAGCCACCGACAGGATTGCTAAGTGGGCAATTGAGCTTGGGCCCCTTAATTTGAAGTATGTACCTCGAACGGCTGTCAAGTCTCAAGCCCTGGTGGATTTTATCAATGACTGGACAGAATGTCAAGCACTTGAGGAGAAGCCGGACAATACATATTGGACAATTCACTTTGATGGATCCAGACAGTTGGAAGGCTCAGGGGCTGGAGTTGTTTTGACTTCCCCTAGAGGTGATAAATTTTGTTATGTATTAAGGCTAATGTTTCCTTGTACTAACAATGCAGCTGAGTACGAAGCCTTGCTTCATGGGCTCCGTGTAGCCAAGGAGATGAATTTGAGCCGGGTCAGATGTTTAGGCGACTCAGGCCTGGTGGCCCAACAAGACTCAGGCCAGGCGGTTGATGTCATCGCTGGCCACTTCAAGGGTTATCAGGTGGATCACATTGATCGTCGGAAGAATGAGGCGGCTGATGCATTATCATGATTGGGGTCTCAACGTAAGCCGGTGCCACCTAATGTGTTCTTGGACATATTGCATCACCCATCAGTCAAATTACCTTCTGAGGAGGATCTTGCTATACCTGACCCGAAAGGTCAATTGGTGGAGGCTCTGCGTGCTATTCCTGATTGGACGCTACCTTATCCGGCATATCTGACTCGCGGCGAGTTACCCGAAGACGAGACCTTGGCGCGGCAAATCATGAGGCGGTCTAAGTCCATGACTATTGTCAATGGCGAGTTGCACAGGTGCAGCGTGACTGGCGTTTTTCAACGCTATGTTTCTCCAGAGGAGGGCCGTGAAATCTTGCAAGAGATACATGCCGGCGACTGCGGTCATCACGCTGGGTCAAAGTCTTTCGTGGCTAAGGCTTTTCGGCATGGTTTTTACTGGTTGACAGCTCATGCAGATGCAGAGGATTTAGTCAGTAAATGTGATGTCTGTCAGAAATTTGGACGACGTGCCCATGTGCCGGCTCAAGAGTTGCGGATGATTCCGATCACCTGGCCGTTTGCGGTCTGGGGGCTTGATATGGTTGGACCGTTTAAGAGGTCCAAAGATAAGAAGACCCACCTCTTGGTGGCGGTTGATAAATTTACTAACTGGGTTGAGGTAGAGCTGGTCAGTAAGTGCGACGCAACAACATCAGTTCAGTTCGTCAAAAAGCTGATTTTTCGGTTTGGTTATCCTCATAGTATCATTACTGACAATGGTACAAATCTGTCTAAGGGGGCTATGAAAGAGTTCTGCGACAGTGAACACATCCGCCTTGATGTCTCCTCCGTGGCTCATCCACAATCTAATGGTCAAGCAGAGCGTGCTAACCAGGAAATTTTGAGAGGGATAAAACCCCGGCTTATGGTTCCTTGGGAACGAACACCGGGTTGTTGGGTGGAGGAATTACCTTCAGTTCTTTGGAGCTTCAGAACCACCCCCAACAGGTCAACAGGCTACACGCGTTTCTTCATGGTTTATGGCGCAGAAGCTGTTCTCCCCAGTGATATCCGTCATGACTCGCCCAGGGTGGCGGCTTACGTTGAAACTGATAATGAGACGGCGCGTCAGGACGCATTGGACGCCTTGGATGGAGAACGGGATCTTGCCGCCGCTCGATAGGCGATTTATCAACAAGATCTGCGTCGCTATCATAGCCTCAGAGTGAAGACTCGGACGTTCCAAAAAGGCGACTTAGTGCTGCGTCTGATTCAAGATCAGACAGATATGCATAAGTTATCTCCCCCTTGGGAAGGACCTTTTGTGGTCAGCAAGAATCTCAACAATGGGTCATATTACCTCATTGATATATGGGAGAGCGGCAAATCACGCACTTCCGGAGAAGAGACCAGCAGGCCGTGGAAATTGCTCATCTTCGGCCTTACTATACTTGAGTCATTGACTCTCATCAATGTACATACCTCTGTCATTGTATATACCTCTTTTCAATATAATAATGCAGGCATCCCCATAATTCGGGGCCTCTGCCGTTTTCATGCAACAGTTGATGGTGCGAAGAGTTGATTATTCATAAGGTCACTTGGGGGATTCCAACCCACTGGGTTTAGCTTTCATACCCTCTTGACCGGCTTAAAAGCCATATTTGAGTTAAACCTGCCTCTTTGCAACTTGCTACTCCGCCAGGTGACCCGCCGAACGTTTGACAGTCAATCTTTTTCAAGACCCTGAACTTGTCAAAGTTAAAACGGTGGCTTATGTCACGTGGGAGCCGAGTTACAGAGAGCGAGGATAAACTCACCTATCTATTGTAGTCTCTCTGCTATGTGGCCCGTTCGTACTCTTAACAGTCAATCTTTTTTAAGACCCTGAACTGGTTAAGGTTAAAACGACGGATTTATGTCACGTGAGAGCCGGCTTATGGGATTTTGGGCACTCATGCCTAGCTTCTTTGAAGCAAAAAACTTGAGTTTTTCTCAAAAATATAAACAAGAGTTGATCTCTTTGGGCTGTGCCTTCAAAGCCGCCTAAACTATACTACAAATATACATATGTTTTCTGCTTGTTATTTTGCAGGAATTTGTGTCATGATAAGATTCTAAGTCCTTGGATGATAATTTATCCTAGCTTAGTATTGCTCATTGATCGAAGGCTTTGGCTATTATGACCCGCCAACGGGCATCAGGAGATATGATTGCATCAAACATACACATGATGGATAAAATTTGTAGCACTAAAGCTGCCAGAATATGAGTTGTTAAAAGCTCAAAACATGCACGAAGGCACGGCACAGGCAATCAGTTTTAACTACGGCTATTACAAGGCTATATAGAGCCCAAAATTTGTGGACTCAAGTTTTTCACAAAAGTTATAACCCGGCAGATCAACATGCCCAGGTTAACTTCATCTGAGGCCAGCTCCTCGCCTAACTCGTTGACGGGTCATCCTGCGCCGGGTCTTCTGTCTCCTGGATCTGAAGGTTGTCCACATCCCAGTTGCAATTGATTAAGGCTTCAAATTCGGCTTCGTCATGCAAGATTGGAGACGGGTCAACATCAGGGGCAAAGATGTGCTTACGGCGTTGGGGAGTCAGGTTTTTCGGCTCAAAAGTGGGCGCCCGGACTCGCACATTGTTGTCATCATAAGCCGCCTGATATGCCGTCAGATCAGCTTCAGCGGCCAGCCGGCTAGCCAATGCTCGCGATGCCTTGATGCAACGGGCATAGTCTTCTTGAGTGAATTCTGACCCATCGTCCTTCAGCTGTGGAAAGCCGCCACTCATCTCTTCTGGGTTAAGCTCGGGTGCGTAAGCCAACGCCTGGCTCAAAGCAGATATTGCGCCTTTGCGGGCGGCTGATTTCTTCAATTCTTCAAATTGCTTGGGGATGGTGGAGAGGCACTTCAGCACATCTTTGATAAGCTTTGGCGTGCCCTTTTCACCCATGAAAGCTCTGATGGTGAAAAGACTTCCAGCGTACAGCTGCTCAGTGAATGCACATAAAGCTTTCAGCTTCAGCAAGCTGTCATCTGGAAGCTGGCGAGTTCGTTGACCTACAAACAGATCAATTTTATAAGTCGTCGGGCGAGTCTTTATAAGACTGTTTGACAAAATGATCACAATATAATCAGTAAACACTTACCAAAGACGGCTTCAGTCATCTGAGCTACATGGCATTTCAGACTGGTCAGCTCTTCAGTAACAGGCTTAAGTTGGCCCTCGGCGTCTTCTGCGCGTTTGACCAAGGCAGCTTGTTCAGCTTCAACAGATTGCTAGTAGGCTTCAAAATCTGCCTTGGTCTTTTCCAGTTCTATTGAGGAGAGTCGTCACTTTGCGTCAGCTTCAACTCGGGCGTCTTGTTGCAAGGCCAGATTTTTCCTAAGGTCGATCAAACTAGACTCGGCCACATTTAAAGCCTCCTGCACAAGACAATTGTCAACAACCAGTTTATCAATTTTAAGCCGCCAGTACGGTTCATAATAGCACTTGGGGCACTGAAGAAGGTTGTTACAAGTTTCAAGAAGATTGCAGGCAATATACTTGACACTTGGGGGCTAATGTGTATCAGTTCTTTCAAAATCTACAATACAAATAAGACCCGGATCATCTTCAGCAAGATGACCCGGCCCTTGGGGGCTACACTTGGTATTTTTTCTATCAATAAAGTAAGTGCCGGCTCATTATTTGTATAATGACCTGACCCTTGGGGACTACACGCTGGTCTATTGAAATCTACATATTGCTGAAGACCCGACTTATCTTCAAGAAAATAAGCCGGCTCTTGGGGGCTACGTAAGGGTATATGGAAGGCAAGAAAGGTTGAGTACCTCATATTTTTTCTTCATCATGCCAACCAAATTGGCTTCCATGTCCCGGCTTGCGGCGAGGCGGCTTAGATAGCCAGAGTGCAGCTCATCAGCAGAAAGTTTCTCCAGATTAGGAATATCAAGTTTAACCTTCTCCTTTTCAGGGGAAGGAGCCTCATCCTAACTGATGTGCTTAGTCAGCACATTAGAAGGGGCTGGGCGGCTTAGGATTAGTTTCCGGATTAGCCTCAAGAATCACACTATCAACATCTGCCGGCCCAGTAGGTTGGGGAGTCTCATCGTGGGCGCCTTGATCAGCTTCAGAGGGCTCGACTTGAATTTCAGGAGTGCCAAGCTTTGGGTTCTCTGGCTCTGGGACATCCAGACGGGCAGATGACCTGCTTAATTTCCTTTTCTTAGCTTGGGCCCTATGAACAAAGATTTCATTATAAGTCATATGCAAGGGCAAAATATTAGTAAGCAATATGGGATGCAAAAGAAGCTTACCCTGGGTTGATAACAAGGGGGGGCAATTTTGAGGCGGTTGAGTTGCCAGAAGAAGGAGGTGATTCCTGACAAGTTAGATTGAGCAATATGAGCAAGTTACAACACGAGACTAATGTGCAAAAGAAATAGAAACATAAGTGTGAAATACCTCGTTACGGCGCTTCCGAGGAGCTGGAGTGTCGGGTAAGCCGGCCACCAGGTCTTCAGAGCCGCCGCTCCGGGTCTGACGTCTAGCGTCATGTTGCTGCTTCTTCAAAAGAAAGTCGGGATCCAAGTGAGCAAGAGGATGTGAAAACTTTACTTTCCGGATGACCCGCCGGTTTTTCTCTGTTGGCAAAGGTTCCGAGTCGGAGGAGATAATAGTTACCTCTGAGGCACCAGCTTGGCTTGCCTCTGCTTCATCCTGAGAGGAGTCAGCGTCAATAAGTTGCATAAAAAGAAGACCAAGGGAGTCAAGTTCTACCTCCGAGTCATCCAGCTCGAGCAGCTCTTTGGCGGATTGTTTCTTTTTACGAGCCGGAGCCCTGGCCTTAGTTGCCTTGCTTTTCTTCTTCGTGGAAGTGGAGGCTGTGGTTATTATCTTTTTCCAGAAGGGAGAGTCAGCCTATATATGTTTGCAGAAAGGTTAAATGAGGCATATGAAGTGCACCATCTAAAGGAAGAAGAGAGAAGATGGAAAGAAAAAGTTTCACCTCAGGAGCCGGGTTAAGAGCATAGAATGGACTTAACCCCATCTTGTTGTAGACCTCTTGAGGTTCTCCCAGCAATGATTTGATGATCAAGTTGAGGTCCTTGTCTGTTAGGGGCGTCTGATTAAAGCGCTGAGGGTCATTCACCTCACCAGCGTATTCGCACATTAAGCCGCCGCGCCAGCTCAATGGTAAGATTCTCCAAGAAACCCAACATCGGGTTAGATCAACGCCGGTCAGCCCGTTGGCCAATAAGGCTCTAATCTTTGAAAACGTCTGAGTGTATTGGGCACGCTCTATGGCAGACAACCGGTCTGGGAGCTCGGTGGTGGTGCACAGCCGGTAGGGACGATAACCCGGCAATTGATTTTCTCCTTCTGGGGAGGTATCTTTACAATAGAACCAGGTGTGATTCCAGTCCTTAGGATGGCTAGGCAGAGTCGCCGCGGGAAAGGACACATCTCTCCGCCTCTGAATTGAAACACCACCAAGTTCAAGGCTTGGTCCATCTGCAATTTCCGTCTGGCGGTTGATATAGAAAAAATCTCTGAAGAGTTCGACGGAGGGTTCTTCTTGCAGATATGCTTCACAGAATATTTGGAATTGGCACAGGTTGGTGACTGAGTTGGGGCCAATGTCTTGAGGATGAAGCTTGTAAAAATGCAGGGTGTCCCGGAAGAACTTTGATCCGGGCGTTGAGAAGCCACGGAGAAGATGATCTGTGAAGACGATAACCTCCCCTTCCTTGGGTTCGGGAGTGATCTCATCACTAGGAACCCGCCAATGGATGACGTCCTGAGCTGGCAAAACTCCCATGACTACAAAATCATTGAGAATCTCCCCGATAACCCTGGAGCCTACCCAATCGCAAGAGGTGGAGACTTTAGCCATAATGGCGGGTTAAACGCTGTGGAAAGACATGGAGATGTGGCGGGTTAAGAACGCTACATGACCAAAACAGCTATGACTCTAAGATGGCGACGCCACTTGGCAGGTCATTATTAAGTTATGAGCCGCAGTCAACTACAGGTATGAAGCGGATTACATTGCCGCAGGGAGAGCCGCCAGTATGATGGCGGATCAAATGGACAGTGAATATTGAAAATACTGCTAAGAGTGGACAAACAAGTTCCACCAACTATAGCTGCAGTTACACGATCTACGGGCGAAGATAAAAGGGAAATATTTTCTAAACCTAAAAACGTCCGTGGAAGAACAAGCAGTTGATACACGGGACCCAGGGAAGGAAGGATCTACAATGAATATGGAATATATATTGAGCGGAGCACTGCGTGATTGGGCTAACGGTTTGAAGCCTAAAGGCGTTTCCCTTTCCAATCTACGATAAGAACTTTGACGAGCAGCGGCAAACTCGGAAGAAACCTGACGAGCTAATGCGGATCTAGGAAGAGAAGGAGAATGGAACCTGGAAGATGTAGGGGATGCGGGCGTGCGCCGGCAAGCTCTGGACACGGTCAGGGTGATGCAGCGGCCTTGTTGAGGACGATGGCGTGGTCCGGACGGCGCGGTGGAGCTTCGGTTGCATGGGAGTCTGGAGGAAGAAGAAGAAGAGAGAAGCGGCAGCGGGGGGAAAGTGAAAAGGATGGGACCCCCCGCGCCTATTTATAAGGGGGAGATGGAACAGCAACAGTCCAGCGCGGGAATCGAGGAGACAAGATGATGATTGACCAAGTAAACGCCTCGATTCTCGGGTTAACCAGTTAATGCAAAGATCCGTAGTGATGTCATTAAGATCTTTTTGGATTTACCAGAGATGACGTCATCCATTTCACATGGCGGGTCAAGAAGATTCATTTCAGGTCGGATGATTATGAAGGACACAAGACTCGCCAACCAGAAGACTGAAGATTGACATGAACAGGTTCAAATCAATCTGGGGCCTAATGTTGGGGATATAACCCCGTGGTACAACCCGCCCAGGAGGGGCCGGGTTAGGAAGTTGGTGACTTAGATAGTGAGGCCTTAAGCAGGCCAGAAGACTAAGACAAGGCCTGGAAGTAACTTGCCAGACGGGCCGGGCGGAGGCCCAGAACCAGAAGGCAGTGTATGACCCGGAGGTGTAAGCCGCCGGGAGATGACTTGCCAGATAAGGCAAGGCGATTTATAGATAGGGTCGGTTACTAGATGTAACCCAGCCCGGACTCTTGTAAGCCCAGGGCCTCGACCTATGTATATAAAAGCGGGTTCCCTGGGCGGCTTAGGGTACGAAACCTTTGATCGAGTGCTAGATCAAGCGAATCCGCTCCCTTGTAATCGATACCCAATCAATACAACTCAAAGCAGGACGTAGGCTATTACCTCCTTCGAGAGGGGCCGAACCTGGGTAAACCTGTGTCTTTCGTCCCGATCAACCCCTTTGAGTTAACCGCCGTAGCGATGGCTTCACCCCTAAGTCCTTGCACTAGGACATCTGCCGTGATAAAACCACGACAAGAGGGGCAGTAATAGGGATTCCCAGTCCCGAAATCAAAAATTGCAAATAATTAAACAAAACTCCAACAGGAATGTTGTTGGTATGGACGGTACCCGTGGATTCGGCTAGCCATGGAGTGTATTTTTTGGTGGAGGGGGAGTAAACCTTTACTTTTACCGCTTGGGAACCGCCGCTAATGTGTTTAGCATGGAAGATATTGATAACTCTTGGTCGTAACGTTGATAGGAAGGGTGTACCTCCCAAAATTATATTTATCTCTGATTTAAGCTTTGAGCTCTGGCACCTCTGCAAATCCCTGCTTCCCTCTGCGAAGGGACTATCTATTTACGTTTATGTTGAGTCATCACCTTCTCAAATAAGCGCCAGATCTGAGAGCACTATTATCATCCTCATGCATTATGTATAGTTAATGTTGGATGCAGCATGACTGGATCTTTTCTACCATGAATTACAATGTTTAGTCACTGCTTGAACTTTGGAGGTGCTCTACATTTATGTTTTGCGGTCTCAGAAAGGGCTAGCGAGATACCACTGTTGTCATATTATATCATGACGTTTTGAAAAAGTGTTAGCGCTTGAGATATTTTATTATTGCTCGCTAGTTGCTTATGCCATAGATATGAGTTAATATAATTTCTAAGAGTTATTGTTGACATGGTTAGTCATGATCTTTGCTGAAAACCTGGGTGCCACTTAAGCATATATATGTAAACAAGAACAAAAGAGTTCGTAAAAGTTTCTCTTTTTCACTTTCAGTTTGTCAACTGAATTGCTTGAGGACAAGCAATGGGTTAAGCCTGGGGAGTTGATACGTCTCCCTCGTATCTACTTTTCCTAACGCTTTTGCTCTTGTTTTGGACTCTAATTTGCATGATTTGAATGAAACTAACCCAGACTGACGCTGTTTCAGCAGAACTACCATGGTGTTGTTTTTGTGCAGAAATAAAAGTTCTCGGAGCTGGACAAAACTTTTTGGAGAATTATTTTACAATAAATAAAAATACTGGAGCCAAGAACCACCAGAGGGGGTGCCCTGGTTGGGCACGATACACCAGGGTGCGCCACCCCCTCCAGGCGCACCCTGGTGGGTTGTGCCCACCTCGTGGCCTCACTGACCCTAATTCCACCACTATAAATTCCTATTTTCGGAGAAAAAAATAGGAGAGAAAGTTTCATCGCGTTTTACTATACGGAGCCGCCGCCACCTCCTGTTCTTCATCGGGAGGCCAGATCTGGAGCCCGTTTGGGGCCCTGGAAAGGGGAATCTTCGGTCTTCGTCATCATCAACCCTTCTCCATCACCAATTCCATGATGCTCCCCACCGGGAGTGAGTAATTCCTTCGTAGGCTTGCTGGTCGGTGAGGAGTTGGATGAGATTCATCATGTAATCGAGTTAGTTTTGTTAGGGCTTGATCCCTAGTATCCACTATGTTCTGAGATTGATGTTGCTATGACTTTGACATGCTTAATGCTTGTCACTAGGGCCCGAGTGCCATGATTTTAGATATGAACCGTTTATGTTATCACCATTATATCTATGTTCTTGATCCGATCTTGCTAGTCATATGCACCTGCTATGTGTTATGATCCGTAAACCCCGGAGTGACAATAGTCGGGATACTTTCTGGTGATGACCGTAGTTTGAGGAGTTCATGTATTCACTATGTGTTAATGCTTTGTTCTGGTTCTCTATTAAAAGGAGCCCTTAATATCCCACCCCGCTGCCACGGGAGGGTAGGACAAAAGATGTCATGCAAGTTCTTTTCCATAAGCATGTATGACTGTTTACGGAATACATGCCTACATTACATTTATGAACTGGAGCTAGTTCTGTGTCGCCCTAGGTTATGACTGTTATATGATGAATATTATCCAACGAGTTCACCGATCCAGTGCCTACGAGTTTTCCACATATTGTTCTTGCTAAGTTACTATTGCTACTGCTATTGTTATACTTGCTACAAAACCATTGCTATCACTGTTACCGTTACTGTTACTATTATTACTGCTATCAAAACTATCATATTACTGTGCTACTGATCACTCTACTACAGATATTTAATCTCGAGGTGTGGTTGAATTGACAACTCAACTGCTAATACTCGCAAATATTCTTTGGCTCCCCTTATGTCGAATCTATAAATTTGGGTTGAATACTCTACCCTCGATAACTGTTGCAATCCCCTATACTTGTGGGTTATCACCCTCCCGTGGCAGTGGGGTCCTATTGGAAACTAAGGGATATTAAGGCCTCCTTTTAGTAGAGAACCGTAACAAAGCATTAACACATGGTGAACACACGAACTTCTCGAACTATGGCAATCACCGGAAAGAATCCCAATTATTGTCACCTTGGGGTATGCGGATCAAGACACGTAATAGGTGCAAACAACTTGCAAGATAGGATCCAAATAAATCTTATATTTAGAGGTAATATAATATGTTCAGATATGAAATCATGGCACTCGGGACCTAGTGACAAGCATTAAGCATAGCAAAGTCATAGCAACATCAATCTCACAACACAGTGGATACTAGGGATCAAGCCCTATCAAACTTAACTCGATTACATGATCAATCTCATCCAATCCCACCACCGTCCATCAAGCCTACAAAGGAATTACTCACTCCCGGTGGTGAGCATCATGGCAGTGTTGATGGAGAAGGGTTGGTGATGACGAGGGCGACGATTTCCCCTCTCCGGAGCCCCAAACGGACTCCAGAGCAGCCCTCCTGAGTAAGAACAGGAGGTGGCGGCGTCTCCGTCTCGTGAAACGCGACTAAAACTTCTGTCTGATTTTTTTTCTCCGAAGATGTGATTTTATAGGACTGGAATTAGGGTCGGAGGACCCTCGAGGGCCCCACAAGCCATCAGGGCGCGACCTAGGGGGGCCCTGATGTGTGGTGGCCCCCTGGCATACACCCCCCGACACTTCTTTGCTCCATAATTCATTATAAATCCCAAAAATAATTCACAAAAAGTTTCTTCCAATTCGGAGAACTTTTATTTCTGCACAAAAACAACACCAAGGTAGTTCTGCTGAAAACAGCGTCAGTCCGGGTTAGTTCCATTCAAATCATGCAAATTAAAGGTCAAAACCAGAGCAAAAGTGTTTGGAAAAGTAGATCCGTTGGAGACATATCAATTCCCCCAAGCTTAACTCATTGCTTGTCCTCAAGCAATTCAGTTGACAAACTGAAAGTGATAAAGAAAACTTTTACAAACTCTTTTGTTCTCGTCGTTATACACATGCTTAGCTAGTGCTCAAATTTTCAGCATAAATCATAAATAACCACATCCATGATAACAATTAATCATCATATCAACTCATGGCAATACATAACCAACTAGCAAGCAAATAATAAGATATCTCACATTCCAACAATTTATCAAAACAATCATGATATTATATGGTGACATGGTATTTCTCTAGCCCTTTCTGAGACCGCAAAACATAAATGCAGGGCACCACTGAGGTTCAAGCAGCGACTAAACATTATAAATCAGAATTGAAAAGATCCAGTCATGCTCACATCCAATATTAACTAGACTCAATGCATAAGAATGACAATAGTGCTCTCCGGTCTGGTGCCTTTAATAAGAGGATGATGACTCAACATAAAATAAATAGATAGGCCCTTCGCAGAGGGAAGCATTGATTTGCAGAGGTGCCGGAGCTCAGGTTTTAAAACAGGGTTGAAATGTAGTTTTTGAGTAGTGCATTTTTCTTATCAACGTTATGACAAAGGTTTTCAATATCTTCCATGCTAAAGTCATTATTGGCAGTTCCCAAACAGAATAGTAAAGTTTACTCCTATCCACCATCCATACACAAACCATGGCTGACTGAATCCACGGATGCGTGCCAGCATACAAATGTCCCAAGGAGTTTTGTTTAATTAATTTTTATCATGCAGGACTGGGCATCCTTTTTACCAGCCTCTCTCGTGCAATGACGGCGAATAAACGACCGTCTTGAGAATAACACACTTAGCATGGAATATACTGATCGCCTAATGTCTACTATGCAACCTTCTTCTTGTAGACTCGTGTTGGGCCTCCAAGCGTAGAGTTTTGTAGGACAGTAGCAAATTTCCCTCAAGTGGATGACCTAAGGTTTATCAATCCGTGGGAGGCGTAGGATGAAGATGGTCTCTCTCAAACAACCCTGCAACCAAATAACAAAGAGTCTCTTGTGTCCCCAACACACCCAATACAATGGCAAATTGTATAGTGCACTAGTTCGGCGAAGAGATGGTGATACAAGTGTAATATGGATGGTAGATATAGGTTTTTGTAATCTGAAAATATAAAAACAGCAAGGTAACTAATGATAAAAGTGAGCACAAACGGTATTGCAATGCTTGGAAACAAGGCCTAGGGTTCATACTTTCACTAGTGCAAGTTCTCTCAACAATACTGACATAGTTGAATCATATGTAAATCCCTCACGTGCGACAAAGAGTTCACTCCAAAGTCACAAATAGCGGAGAACAAATGAAGAAATTATTGTAGGGTACGAAACCACCTCAAAGTTATCTTTTCTGATCAATCTTATGAGCTATCCCTATAAGTGTCACGAACAGCCCTAGAGTTCGTACTAAAATAACACCTTAAGATACACATCAACCAAAACCCTAATGTCACCTAGATACTCCAATGTCACCACAAGTACCCATGGGAATGATTATACGATATGCATCACATAATTTCAGATTCATCATGTTCAATCTAACATAAAGAACTTCAAAGAGTGCCCCAAAGTTTCTACCGGAGAGTCAAGACGAAAACGTGTGCCAACCCTTTGCATAGATTCCCAAGGTCACGGAACCCGCAAGTTGATCACCAAAACATACATCAAGTGGATCAATAGAACATCCCATTGTCACCACGGATATCCCATCGCAAGACATACATCAAGTGTTCTCAAATCCTTAAAGACTCAATCCGATAAGAAAACTTCAAAGGGAAAACTCAATTCATCACAAGAAGATAGAGAGGGGAAAACTCCATATGATTCATCTATATTAATAAAGCTCGCGGTACATCAAGATCGTGTCATCTCAAGAACACGAGAGAGAGAGATCAAACACATAGCTACTGGTACATACCCTCAGCCCCGAGGGTGAACTACTCCCTCCTCGTCATGGAGACCGCCGGGATGATGAAGATGGCCTCTGGTGATGGTTTCCCCCTCCTACAGGGTGCCGGAACGGGCTCCCGATTGGTTTTTTCGTGGCTCTGGAGGCTTGCGGCGGCGGAACTCCCGATCTAGGTTTCTTTCTGGGGGTTTCTCGATTTATAGGAGTACTTGGCGTTGGAATCACGTCAGGGCGGTGCCCGAGGAGTCCACAAGCCAGGGGGGCGCGCCCTAGGGGGGGCGCCCCCCAGGCTTGTGGCCTCCTCGGTCACTTCCTGGCCCAGCTTTTTGCTCCAGTATTTTTTATATTTTCCAAAAATATTCTCCGTAAATTTTCAGCCCATTCCGAGAACTTTTATTTCTGCACAAAAACAACACCACGGTAGCTCTGCTGAAAACAGCGTAAGTCCGGGTTAGTTCTAATAAAATCATACCAAAATCATATAAAATTATTGTAAACATGGCATGAATACTTCATAAATTATAGATACGTTGGAGACGTATCAGCATCCCCAAGCTTAATTCCTGCTCGTCCTCGAGTAGGTAAATGATAAAAGAAATAATTTATGAAGTGTGAATGCTAGCAAACATTTTCATCATATTCTATTCTTCTTTGTATAGCATGGACATTTGGACTTGTTAATGATTCAAAGCAATAGTCTAGTTTTAACATAATGACTTCAATACTCAAGCATGTCGACAAGCAACCATGTCTTTCAAAATATCAACACTAAAGAAAGTTATCCCTAGCCCATCATGCTCAATCATTGATCCATTCATGAAACACACTCAAATATTAGCCATGCCCAATGCTCAAGTACGATCATAGTGCCCCCTAGTTGGTGCTTATAAGAGAAGATGGAGACTCAAAGAAAAAATAAAAATTGCATAAAGTAAATAGATAGGCCCTTCGCAGAGGGAAGTAGGGATTTGTAGAGGTGCCAGAGCTCAAGGTTTAAATTGAGAGAGAAAAATATTTTGAGTGGCATGCTTTTCCTGTCAACGAAAACAACAAAGTAGCTCACAATACTTTCCATGCTAGATACATTATAGGCGGTTCCCAAACAGAATGGTAAAGTTTTTACTCCCCCTCCACCAATCAATCACACTCCACGGCGAGCCGAATCCACGGGTACCGTCCATGCAAACAACAATCTTAGGGGAGTTTTGTTTCATTAAATTTTGATTTGAATTTTGAGCATGGAACTGGGCATCCCGGATACCAGCCACTTTCTCGTGAATGATAGTGAATCAACACATATTGTGAGAATAACACACCTAGCATGGAAAAATATTGGATACTCCCCACCGTTTCATGAGCGGTACGGGCACACAAAAGAGAAAATTTATTTTGAAGATTTAGAGATGGCACATACAAATTTGCTTGGAACGGCATGGAAATACTGCATATAGGTAGGTATGGTGGACTCATAAGGCAAAACTTGGTTTAAGGATTTTGGATGCACAAGTAGTATTTCTACTTAGTACAAATGGAGGCTAGCAAATATATTGGGAAGCAACCAAACCAAGAAACGAAAATTCACATAAGTGAGCATTGAACATAACTAACACCGAATAATGCACCACAAGTAGGATGTAACTTCATTGCATAACTATTGACTTTCGTACTTGCATAGGGAATCACAAACCTTAACACCAATATTCCTACTAAAGCATAATTACTCACTAACATGACTCACATATTACTATCATCATGTTTCAAAGCTATTACAAAGAATCAAGTTTAATTTGTCCCATGATCTTCATGAAAGTTTTTATTATATCATCCTTGGATATCTATCACTTTGGGACTAGTTTCATATATTGCCATTGCTTTTTCGACAAGCTCAAACAAATTTAAAGGAAGCACATGAGCATAAAGATTTCATCCCTCAAAAAGGTATAAGTGAAGCATGAGAGGAAATGACAAGCTACTCTCAAAAGATATAAGTGAAGATCAATGAGTAGTCAAACGATTAAGCAGCTATGTGAGGACTCTCTCTCTCTCTCAATAAATATTTTCAGATCTTAAGTATTTTATTAAACAGCAAGCAAAAGAAAAATAGCACTCCAAGAATAGCACGCATAATGTGAACGAATAAAAATTTAGGCTCAACATAGGCTAACCGATAATTGTTGATGAAGAGAGGTGGGATGCGTAGCATCCCCAAGCTTAGATGCTTGAGACTTCTTGAAATATTTACTTGGGGTGCCTTGGGCATACCCAAGCTTGAGCTTTTGTATCTCGTTCAATCCTCTCATATAATGGTTTCACCTATTCTCAAAAACATCTTCCACACAAAACTCGAAAAGAACTCGTGAGATAGGTTAGTACACATAATAATAAATCAACTCTTTATGTACTGCCAAGACAAGTTGCATAATAATTTTCAAACATTAGGTACTGTATACTATCATTTCCACAACTAGCAAGGTGGCCCTCGCAAATGCGAGGGCATCGTCTATGTACTGTATTGAACATATCTGAGAAATAAATCTATAATTTCATATTGATAATATGGAGTTATAAAAAATATAGTTTTATTGCAACTTTGCATAATATGTTAAGTAAAATAACACCTACAATTGAATTTTTTAAAATCATCATGATTTGTGCATGAATGATTATTATGATATTTAAAAATACCATGTCACCAAATTCTAGAACAGGTCCATTTGACGTAGGCAGTGGTTTCTCAATCTACGTCTACATTCTCCTTACCTTTCCCCATTCTTTGATCAACCTGTTGTAAACTTTCAATTGCATCTATTTGTTGTGTCATGTAACATGACTATGCGACTTAGACGTCACATAGTGTAAACACTTCAATCAATCACATAGAGTAATATTTTCTGGCCAAGGCACCACAAAACTCTGCTAAAAAAAGAAATACGTGTGTAGAGGCTAATTCCACCACCTCCAAACAACATGCATCCCCGTACTTAGTTGGGCAAATGAAGAAATCAGTGACGACGTCATAAGTGCTAAATTTACAGTAAGATAACCATAGTTATAAGGCTAATTACAATAAGATAGCCGTGAACTACATGGACCGCCCAAGTACAGGTGAAACAGTGAAAGAGATGAGCATGCATCACATATTATATATACACAACCAATCATATATAATAGACTTTTCTTACAAGTAGATATAACAGCTAGTGTCACATTGTTTGCTCAGATAGTACAAAAGCGGTTTCATGTTTACACTGAGAAGCATGCGTGTGCGTGGGTGATTGTGGAAATGGTGACCTGTATCACCCTCATGCTTTGGCATGCTCTAGTGTCCGAGATCATGTATAATAACTGTAAATCAATGCTGGCTTCAGTGTTTACACCTCCCTTTCATGTCCATTGGTTGACGCTTCCACAGCTACACCGACGGCTGGGATGGACAGCCCGTCGGAATGTGCATTGAGCCAAATAGATAGCAAGCTCCGTCGGGGTCGCACTGCCTAAATTTGGTGACCAAAGTGCGGATGCAGTCCTTGCTCCAATGTTAGTATTTGGGCATCCAACAGAAGACGTATATATGAGGGATATAGTGGACTTTGTTATAGGTCAATGTTTTTTTTTTGGATGGAAAAGATCAATGTTGTACACGTACGTCCTGGACAGAAGGACATACATGGAACAGTTGTTCTGGAAAGCTAGGTAGACGTATTGGACCTGGAAAGCTAGACGTGCTGGGCGTGGATAGCTAGCTAGACGTGTTGGACCTTGGACTCATGACATTATTTGGAATATTAATCCGGGTCCACCAAGTTTACGTTGTAAAAAAGATCTAACGGCCATGACTGCTTTATAACAAAAGATTTACAAGATCTAAGGCTGGTATTTTCTAATTATTGTGGGATTTTCTGAAATATTCCTCTATATTTCACCCGTATTTTGCTTTTAGTATATAATAGATTTATATCTACCAATATAGGCTATGGAAACTATAGGATGAGTAGATAACAAAACTATGACAGCAATCTGTCCAAACAGAACAGCCTGTAGCAATTTATGAAAACAGTGTACTTCTGTAACTCAAAAAATTATGAAAATTTAGTAAATGCTAAATAATTTATATGACAACACTGTGTAAAAATTTCAGGAACTTTCCACGTTCCAGTAAAATATGAAAATTCAAACACTACAGAAAAAGTTTCTGTTTTTACACAGCACATATCAAAACATGCAATGCAAGCATCCTAAGGCAATTCTTGGAACTTTTTATTGAAAAACAAGATTATAAATAACACCTAACAGAGAAAAACAAAATAAAATGACGCTCCAAGCAAAACTCATATTATGTGATGAATAAAAATATAGCTCCAAGTAAGATACACCGATAGTGTTGAAGACGAAAGAGGGGATGCCTTCCGGGGCATCCCCAAGCTTAGGCGCTTGAGTCTTCCTTGGATATTACCTTGGGGGTGCCTTGGGAATCCCCAAGCTTAGGTTCTTGTCACTCCTTATTCTTCTCATATCGGTGTCTCACCCAAAACTTGAAAACTTCAATCACATAAAACTTAACGGAACTTCGTGAGATGGGTTAGTATAATAAAGGTAGATCATTCACTTAGGTACTGTCAAGACAAGATTCATAATTGTTCCCACATGATACCTACTGTATTCTATCATTCCCATAATTTATATAACTGAATATAAGCTATGGCAACACTAAAACAAGCAAACTATGCATGCAAAACAGAATCTGTCAAAAACAGAACAGTCTGTGAAGATCTGTAGTGTAACCATACTTCCCTGTATCTAACAATTCTGAAAAATTAGGACAACCTGAAGAATTTGTATATAAAGACTGTGTAAAAATTTCAGATCATTATCACGCTCCAGTAAAAAATTAATATTCCTGTACTGGAGGCAAAAGTTTCTGTTTTTGCACAGAATCAATTCTACTCATCTTGTGAGTCATCCCAAAGGCTTTACTTGGCACTTTATTGAAATAAAAGGCACAAAACATGATTAATACAGTAGATTAATCATGTGAACACACAAAAACAGAAAGTAAAAGTGTTGGGTTGTCTCCCAACAAGCGCTTTTCTTTAATGCCTTTTAGCTAGGCATGATGATTTCAATGATGCTCACATAGGAATAGTAATTGAAACATGCAAAAGAGCATCATGAATCTCATGACAAGCACATTTAAGTATAACCCACTTCCTATGCATAGGGATTTTGTGAGCAAACAATTTATGGGAGCAAGAATCAACTAGTATAGGAAGGCAAAACAAGCATAACTTCAAAACTTTGAACACATAGAGAGGAAACTTGATATTATTGCAATTCCTACAAGCATATGTTCCTCCCTCATAATAATTTTCAGTAGCATCATGAAGGAATTTCACAATATAACCAGCACATAAAGCATTCTTTTCATGGTCTACAAGCATAGAAATTTTACTACTCTCCACACAAGAAAATTTCTTCTCATGACTAATAGTGGGAGTAAACTCAACAAAATAACTATCATGAGATACTTGATTGACATAACCACTTTGAATATTAAAATCATGATGACAAGTTTCATGATTACTATCACTCTTTATAGCATACGTGTCATCACAATAATCATCATAGATAGGAGGCATGCCATCATCATAATAGTTTTGCTCATCAAAACTTGGGGGACTAAAAATATCATATTCATCAAACATAGAATCCTCAAGCTTGTGGCTTTGCATATCATTAGCATCATGAATATTCAGAGAATTCATACTAACAATATTTCTATCATGCTCATCATTCAAAGATTTAGTGCCAAACATTTTAATAACTTCTTCTTCTAACACTTGAGCACAATTTTCCTTTCCATCATTTTCACGAAAGACATTAAAAAGATGAAGCATGTGAGGCAACCTCAATTCCATTTTTTTGTAGTTTTCTTTTATAAAACTAAACTAGTGAAAACAAGAAACTAAAAGATTTAATTGCAATATCTAAAGATATACCTTCAAGCACTCACCTCCCCGGCAACGGCGCCAGAAAAGAGCTTCGTTGACGGGGTGTGAGTGCCGCTTACCTAGCTTCCCCGGCAACGGCGCCAGAAAAGAGCTTGATGTCTACTACGCAACCTTCTTCTTGTAGACTCGTGTTGAGCCTCCAAGCGCAGAGTTTTGTAGGACAGTAGCAAATTTCCCTCAAGTGGATGACCTAAGGTTTATCAATCCGTGGGAGGCGTAGGATGAATATGGTCTCTCTCAAACAACCCTGCAACCAAATAACAAAGAGTCTCTTGTGTCCCCAACACACCCAATACAATGGCAAATTGTATAGGTGCACTAGTTCGGCGAAGAGATGGTGATACAAGTGTAATATGGATGGTGGATATAGGTTTTTGTAATATGAAAATATAAAAACAGCAAGGTAACTAATGATAAAAATGAGCACAAACGGTATTGCAATGCTTGGAAACAAGGCCTAGGGTTCATACTTTCACTAGTGCAAGTTCTCTCAACAATACTGACATAGTTGATCATATGTAAATCCCTCACGTGCGACAAAGAGTTCACTCCAAAGTCACAAATAGCGGAGAACAAACGAAGAAATTATTGTAGGGTACGAAACCACCTCAAAGTTATCTTTTCTGATCAATCTTATGAGCTATCCCTATAAGTGTCACGAACAGCCCTAGAGTTCGTACTAAAATAACACCTTAAGATACACATCAACCAAAACCCTAATGTCACCTAGATACTCCAATGTCACCACAAGTACCCATGGGCATGATTATACGATATGCATCACATAATTTCAGATTCATCATGTTCAATCTAACACAAAGAACTTCAAAGAGTGCCCCAAAGTTTCTACCGGAGAGTCAAGACGAAAACGTGTGCCAACCCCTATGCATAGATTCCCAAGGTCACAGAACCCGCAAGTTGATCACCAAAACATACATCAAGTGGATCAATAGAACATCCCATTGTCACCACGGATATCCCATCGCAAGACATACATCAAGTGTTCTCAAATCCTTAAAGACTCAATCCGATAAGAAAACTTCAAAGGGAAAACTCAATTCATCACAAGAAGATAGAGAGGGGAAAACTCCATATGATTCATCTATATTAATAAAGCTCGCGGTACATCAAGGTCGTGTCATTTCAAGAACACGAGAGAGAGAGAGAGATCAAACACATAGCTACTGGTACATACCCTCAGCCCCGAGAGTGAACTACTCCCTCCTCGTCATGAAGACCGCCGGGATGATGAAGATGGCCTCCGGTGATGGTTTCCCCCTCCGGTAGGGTGCCGGAACGGGCTCCCGATTGGTTTTTTGTGGCTCTGGAGGCTTGCGGCGGCGGAACTCCCGATCTAGGTTTCTTTCTGGGGGTATCTCGATTTATAGGAGTACTTGGCATTGGAATCACGTCAGGGCGGTGCCCGAGGAGTCCACAAGCCAGGGGGCGCGCCCTAGGGGGGGGGGGGCGCCCCCCAGGCTTGTGGCCTCCTCGGTCACTTCCTGGCCCAGCTTTTTGCTCCAGTATTTTTTATATTTTCCAAAAATATTCTCCGTAAATTTTCAGCCCATTCCGAGAACTTTTATTTCTGCACAAAAACAACACCACGGTAGCTCTGCTGAAAACAACGTCAGTCCGGGTTAGTACTAATAAAATCATACCAAAATCATATAAAATTATTGTAAACATGGCATGAATACTTCATAAATTATAGATACGTTGGAGACGTATCACCGCCCCGTCGCTTCATGAGCGAGATGCATGCACAAAATGGATGTTTATTTGAATATTTAGAGATGACACATGCAAATTTACTTGGAACGGCAGGGTAATACCGCATATAGGTAGGTATGGTGGACTCATGTGGAATAACTTGGTTTAAAGGTTTTGGATGCACAAGCAGCATTCCCGCTTAGTACAGGTGAAGGCTAGCAATAGGTTGGGAAGCGACCAGCTAGAGAGCGAAAACGTTCATAGGTATGTGATAACCCACAAGTATAGGGGATCGCAACAGTTTTCGAGGGTAGAGTATTCAACCCAAATTTATAGATTCGACACAAGGGGAGCCAAAGAATATTTGCGAGTATTAGCAGCTGAGTTGTCAATTCAACCACACCTGGAGATTAAATATCTGCAGCAAAGTGATCAGTAGCACAGTAATATGATAGTTTTGTTAGCAGTAGCAGCAGTAACGGTAACGGTAACAGTGATAGCAATGGTTTTGTAGCAGTTGGAACAGTAACAACAGTAGTAACTTAGCAAGAACAATAAGTGGAAAACTCGTAGGCAGTGGATCGGTGAACTCGTTGGATGATATTCATCATGTAACAGTCATAACCTAGGGCGATACAAAACTAGCTCCACTTCGTCAATGTAATGTAGGCATGTATTCCGTAAATAGTCATACGTGCTTATGGAAAAGAACTTGCATGACATCTTTTGTCCTACCCTCCCGTGGCAGCGGGGTCCATAAGGAAATTAAGGCATATTAAGGCCTCCTTTTAATAGAGAACCGGAACAAAGCATTAACACACGGTGAATACATGAACTCCTCAAACTACGGTCATCACCGGAAAGTATCCAAATATTGTCACTATGGGGTTTACGGATCATAACACGTAATAGGTGCATATGACTAGGCAAGATCGGATCAAGAACATAGATATAATGGTGATAACATAAACAGTTCAGATCTGAAATCATGGCACTCAGGCCCTAGTGACAAGCATTAGGCATAGCAAAGTCATAGCAACATCAATCTTAGAACATAGTGGATACTAGGGATCAAGCCCTAACAAAACTAACTCGATTACATGATGAATCTCATCCAACTCCTCACCGACCAGCAAGCCTACGAAGGAATTACTCACTCCCGGTGGGGAGCATCATGGAATTGGCGATGGAGAAGGGTTGGTGATGACGAAGACCGAAGATTCCCCTCTCCGGAGCCCCGAACGGGCTCCAGATCTAGCCTCCCGATAAAGAACAGGAGGTGGCGGCGGCTCCGTATCGTAAAACGCGATGAAACTTTCTCTCTGATTTTTCTCTCCGAAAATAGGAATTTATAGTGGTGGAATTAGGGTCAGTGGGGCCACGAGGTGGGCACAACCCACCAGGGCGCGCCCAGGGGGCCTTGCGCGCCCTGGTGGGTGCTGCTCACCCTGGCCCCCTTCTTCGGTAGATTTTGGCTCCAATAATTCTTATATATTCTGAAATAATTCTCCAAAAAGTTTCGTTCCGTTCCGAGATCTTTTATTTCTGCACAAAAACAACACCATGGTAGTTCTGCTGAAAACATCGTCAGTCCGGGTTAGTTCCATTCAAATCATGCAAATTAGAGTCCAAAACAAGGGCAAAAGAGTGAGGAAAAGTAGATACATTGGAGACGTATCAACTCCCCCAAGCTTAAACCTTTGCTTGTCCTCAAGCAATTCAGTTGACAAACTGAAAGTGATAAAGAAAAACTTTTACGAACTCTTTTGTTCTTGTTTACATATATATGCTTAAGTAGCACCCAGGTTTTCAGCAAGGATTATGACTAACCATGCCAACAATAACTCTTAGAAATTATATTAACTCATATCAATAACATAAGCAACTAGCGAGCAATAATAAGATATCTCAAGCGCCAACACTTTGTCAAAACAATCATGATACAATATGACAATAGTGGTATCTCGCTAGCCCTTTCTGAGACCGCAAACATAAATGCAGAGCACCTCCAAAGTTCAAGCAACGACTAAACATTGTAATTCATGGTAGAAAAGATCCAGTCATGCTGCACCCAACATCGACTATACACAATGCATGAGGATGACAATAGTGCTGTCAGGTCTGGCGCTTATTTGAGAAGGTGGTGACTCAACATAAAAGTAAATAGATAGTCCCTTCGCAGAGGGAAGCATGGATTTGCAGCGGTGCCAGAGCTCAAAGCTTAAAACAGAGATAGATATAATTTTGGGAGGTACACCCTTCCTGTCAACGTTACGGCCAAGAGTTATCAATATCTTCCATGCTAAAAAAATTAGCGGCGGTTCCCAAGCGGTAAAAGTAAATGTTTACTCCCCCTCCACCAACAATCACACTCCACGGCTAGCCGCATCCACGAGTACCGTCCAAACCAACAACATTCCTGGGGGAGTTTTGTTTAATTATTTTTTATTTTTCTTTGATTTCGGGACTGTGAATCCCTATTACCGCCCCTCTCGTGTAAGGACGAGTGAATAAACACTCATCATGAGAATAACCCGCTTAGCATGGAAGATACTGACTGCCCCCTGTCGCTCCATGAGCGGTCTAGGCATACAAAACAGATGTTCATTTGAATTTTTAGAGATGGCACATGCAAATTTACTTTGGAACGGCAGGGTAATACCGCATATAGGTAGATATGGTGGACTCATCTGGCGTAACTTGGTTTAAGGGTTTTGATGCACAAGCAGTATTCCCGCTTAATACAGGCGAAGGCTAGCAAATAGATTGAGAAGCGGCCAGCTAGAGAGCGAAAACGGTCATGAACATGCATTACATATAATAAACATTGACTGCTAGCATGAGTAGGATATGAACACCATGAACATAAATATCATGAAGGCTATGTTGGTTTTGATTCAACTACATGCGTGAACATGTGCCAAGTCAAGCCACTTGAAACATTCAGAGGAGGATACCATATCATCATACTACATCACAACTATTTTAATGCATATTGACACCCAAGATAAATCATTATCCACTCCTAGCTACTTAAGCATTGCATGAACAACTATAATCTCTAATGGTTATTGCAAACATGTTTGATCATAATAGGCTGAATCAAGGATACTAGGTTAAACATATTTACAAAAACAAAAACAAGTTGAGTTCATACCCGCTCTTCTCTGCCACAGTCAATTCATCAAATATCGTCATTATTGCCTTTCACTTGCATGACCGAATGATAAGAAAATAATAATAGTGCAAGAGTGCCGTGGACTAAGCTGGAATCTGCAAACATTTTATTCAAGAGGAGAAGACAAGGTAAAATTGGCTCTTTGTTAGATTAACAATAATACATATGAGAGCCACTCAAAATTTTCATCGTGGTCTTCTCCTTGGTACGACTAAAACAAAAAAAAAGAAAAGAAATTCAGAGAAACACACTGAAATATTTTTGGAGTTTTTGTTTTTTCTTGAAGAAGGCAAATTAAAGAGGAAAAACAAAAACGAGAAAAACTATTTACACGGGAAAGCTCCCAACAAGCAAAAGAAGTAGTGAGAAATCTTTTTGGGTTTTCTTTTGATGCTACAATTAAACTAGGGTAGAAAGGAAAGCCGAAAAGAAGTAGGAAATATTTTTGGGTTTTCTCAAAGTTTTTCAAACACACAAGAAGAAAGCGAGAAAACAAATTTAGCATGGATATTACAATGAAAAAGTGTGAACACCGACAACTCGAATGAAAAGTGTTAACATGAATGTAATGTCGGTGGAAATGCGTACTCCCCCAAGCTTAGGCTTTTGGCCTAGTTTGGTAATCACCATCCATAGTAGCCGTCCGGTCCCAAGTTGTAGTGAGGTGGAGGCGGCACCTGAGCATCCCACCCCTGGGGCTCCTCCTCAGCAGCTGCTAGGTTGTTCAGGTAGGCTGTAATGTCATCTGGCATGATCCTGTATCCGTTCCTGGCAATAGAATCAAACAAAGTAGGTACAGGCAACGGAATAACATCACGGGTTTCTTTGCTAAATACTAGGTTATAAAGAATGTCGCGGGGAGAATCGGTTACATCAAGGAATTGGTGATCTTGTAGCGACTTGTGGTCAAGATAAACTCGGGACAAGAGATAATCATGTGGGAAAAACTGAACATTAAAGTGTCTCGCTAAGCGAGTAGCATAAATACCACCGTGTATCTTTCCCTTAGTTTTGTTAAGGTGTAAGCGACGCGCAATAATAGCCCCCATACTAAAGGTGTGGTCATCATACAGTGCACGGTGTAAAATAGCGAGGTCAGGGGCACTGAGTGCGCCGACCTTCTCCCTAGCGGTTAAACACTTAGCGATGACCAAAGCAAAGTAATGCACTGAGGGAAACTGCAAGCTGGTAGCAGTAGCGTTTGACACGCCTCTATCCTCACCCACTGTTAGAATGAGGAGAAAATCCTCAAACTCAGATGGCCTAGGTTCTCTCAATTCCCCATCAGAAGGGATCAAGCATATGTTGCAGAAGTCAGTTAGCAGCATTTTGTAAGTTTCAGCATAAAGATTAAACTGTACTTCAGGAGGATTGTTTCTCCCCAGATAATAAAAACCTTGCACAAAGGAATTTGTAAGGATGTGATATTGGTCACACTTAGCTGCGAGGAACTCGGTCAGCCCAGCGTTTGCAACAAATTGAGCGAACTCTTGATGGAATCCGGCCTCCTCCATGAAGGCATCATGCGGCCATTCACACGGCCGCTCCTCCGCCCTTCTTGGGGTGTGAAGGTCACTGTCCGGTGATTCCCCAATGACTCCTTTGGCATTTTTCTTTGAGGAAAACTTCCTAAAGAAATCCATCTTATTCCTATAAAAATTCTGAAAATTTTTAGTCTTCAAAAAATTTGTTAATAAAACTCCGTGAAATTGATAGCAACTACTCCTAAGCATGCATAGAGGCCATATTGAGCATTCAAACTACTTAGAGTTCTAAGAATTCAACATGCAAGCTCATCTATAGTAGCTCCAAGAGTGGCTAATTATTCTAAAAAGAACCCTCTAAATCAAAAACTAATTGGAGCAATGGAGGAGTCACATACCAAGTAGCAATCCCTCCAAACAGTTTCAGAAACGAAGCTTCGAGCTAAGAGATCGAAATCCACGGGTTTGAGAGCAAGAACACGAGAATGGTGGTTGTGGTGATTTTTTTCTGGAGGTAGGGGATGATGTGGGCTAAAGAGATAAGTGAGGGGGGCCACGTGGGGGCCACAACCCAGCAGGGCGCGCCTGGGGTGCTGGCGCGCCCTGGTGTCTTGTGGGCACCAGGTGCACCCCCCTCTGGTATTATTTGCACCAGAAATTCAGAAATATTTGGAAAAAAACCGTGTTAAATTTTCAGGGCATTCTGAGAACTTTTATTTTTGGGTCATTTTTTTATTCCACGGAGAAAACAGAAAATAGGATAAACATGGCATTTTATTTTATTTGACTAACTAAAACAGAAAATAAAAGGTGGGAGCAGAGAGTTGTGCTTACTAAATTCATCGACTTCATACTTCTCAAAAATGATCCATTAATAAGGTTGATCAAGTCTTATTAACAACCACTTCCGATTAGCATGAAACCGAAGAACTTTCGTAGAACACTAAGTTACCTCAATGGGGATGTGCATCTCCCCAACAATAAGTATATCATATTTCTTTTTGGCAGTAGGTAGAGGTAATTGAAAGCTTCCAATAGTGATGGTCGGAGATTCTTCAATAACATTTATACCATTCACTTGGAATTGTTTCTTCGGAAAGTGCACCGTATGCTCATTACCATTGATATGAAAAGTGACTTTGCTTTTATTGCAATCAATAACAGCCTCTGCAGTATTCAAAAAGGGTCTACCAAGGATAATAGACATGTTGTCGTCCTCGGGCATCGCAAGAATAACAAAGTCCGTTAAGATAGTAACATTTGCAACAACAACGGGCACGTCCTCATAAATACCGATAGGTATGGCCGTTGATTTGTCATCCATTTGCAATGATATTTCAGTAGGTGTGAGTTTATTCAAATCAAGTCTTTTGTATAAGTAGAAAGGCATAACACTAACACCGGCTCCTAAATCACACAAAGCAGTTTTGACATAGTTTCTTTTAATGGAGCAAGGTATAGTTGGTATTCCCGGATCTCCAAGTTTTTTAGGTACTCCATCCTTAAAAGAATAATTAGCAAGCATGGTGGAGATTTCAGCTTCAGGTATTTTTCTTTTATTAGTGATGATGTCTTTCATATACTTTGCATAAGGGGCCATCTTTAAAATATCAGTTAAGCGGGTACGCAAAAAGACTGGCCTAATCATTTCAGCAAAGTGCTCAAATTCTTCATCATCCTTTTTCTTAGATGGTTTAGGTGGAAAGGGCAGGGGTTTCTGAACCCATGGTTCTCTTTCTTTACCATGTTTCCTAGCCACAAAGTCTTTTTTATCATAACGTTTATTTTTAGTTTGTGGGTTATCAAGATCAGGAGCAGGCTCTATTTCAACATCATTATCTGGTTCTTTATCATAGCTAGGTTGAGCATCTTCATGAGCATCATCATTATCATTTTCATTATCACTAGGTGAATGTTCATTAGCAGACTGAGTTTCAGCATCGGAAATAGAGACATCATTATTATCAGGAGGTTTTTGTGTCTCAGGTTCACTAGAGGTATGCAAAGTCCTACCATTTTTATTTTTATTTTTCTTTTTAGAAGGACTAGGTGCATCAGTATTAATTCTCTGAGAGTCTTGTTCAATTCTTTTAGGATGACCCTCTGGATAAAGTGGTTCTTGGGTCATTCTACCTCCTATAGTTACTACTCTAGCAGCAAAATCATTCATATTATTATTCATTTCATCAAGCAATTCTTTTTGAGACTTAGCAACTTGTTCTAACTGAGTTTGAACCATAGAGGCATGCTTTCCTACACCTCTAACATCATTACTGATTCTAAATAGCAAGTCACTCAAGCGAGCAATCATATCAGAGTTATATTTCAATTGTTTCAAAACATGAGCATTGAAATGATCTTGCTTCATAATATAGTTATCAAACTCATATAAGCACTGACTAGGATGTTTATTGTGAGGGATATCACCTTCATCAAACTTTAATAAAGAATTTAGCTTTACCACCTGTGGAGGTGGTGGTGTGTCAAGGCCATGAATTTCTTCAATAGGTGGTAAATTCTTAACATCCTCAGCTTTAATACCTTTTTCCTTCATAGATTTCTTTGCCTCTTGCATATCTTCAGGACTGAGAAATAAGATACCCCTCTTCTTCGGAGTGGGTTTAGGCGGTGGTTCAGGAAGAGTCCAATCATCATAATTCTTCAATATGTTATTCAATAATTCCTCAACTTGTTCAAAAGTTCGTTCCCTGAAAACACAACCAGCACAACTATCTAGGAAGTCCCTAGAAGCATCGGTTAGTCCATTATAGAAGATATCAAGTATTTCATTCTTCTTGAGAGGATGATCAGGCAAAGCATTAAGCAATTGGAGAAGCCTCCCCCAAGCTTGTGGGAGACTCTCTTCTTCAATTTGCACAAAGTTAAATATTTCTTGTAAGGCAGCTTGTTTCTTATGAGCAGGAAAATATTTTTCAGAGAAGTAGTAGATCATATCCTAGGGACTACGCACACAACCAGGAGCAAGAGTATTGTACCATGTCTTAGCATCACCCTTTAGTGAGAACGGAAATAACTTAAGGATGTAATAGTAGCGAATCTTCTCATCATGAGCAAAGAGGGTGGCTATATCATTCAGCTTAGTAAGGTGTGCCACTACAGTTTTAGTTTCATAGCCATGGAAAGGATCAGATTCAACCAAAGTAATCAACTCTGGGTCGACAGAGAATTCATAATCCTTATCGGTAACAAAGATAGGTGAAGTAGCAAACTTAGGATCACATTTCATTCTAGCATTCAAAGTCTTTTCCTTATACTTGCATAGCAATTTCTTAAGATCGTTTCTATCCTTGCAAGAAAGAATTTCTCTAGCAACCTCCTCGTCCATAACATAACCTTCAGGTATCTTAGGCATTTCAAATTTAGGAGAGCTAGGACTAATGGGTGTTTCATAGTCATCATCAGTTTCATAGGTTTCATCAGTTTCAGCAATCTCATCAGTTTCATTCTCTTTAGCTCTAGCAATTTGTTCATCAAGAAATTCTCCTAGTGGCACATTATCATCAAGCATGGTACTAGCATCATCATAAGCATCATTCATAGCAGAAGTAGCATCATCAATCACTTGCGACATATCAGGATTACTAGCATGTGGCGGTGTTGCAAGCCTACTCAAAACAGAAGGTGAATCAAGTGCAGAGTGTGATGGCAATTCCTTACCTCCTCGTCCTAGAGGGAAAAAAATTGGTCTTTGGATCCTTCAGATTCTTCATAGTGATCAATTGATATAAATCCGAAGTGACTCAACAAATATAGCTATGCTCCCCGGCAATGGCGCCAGAAAAAGGTCTTGATAACCCACAAGTATAGGGGATCGCAACAGTTTTCGAGGGTAGAGTATTCAACCCAAATTTATAGATTCGACACAAGGGGAGCCAAAGAATATTTGCGAGTATTAGCAATTGAGTTGTCAATTCAACCACACGTGGAGATTAAATATCTGCAGCAAAGTGATCAGTAGCACAGTAATATGATAGTTTTGATAGCAGTAGCAGCAGTAACGGTAACGGTAACAGTGATAGCAACGGTTTTGTAGCAGTTGGAACAGTAACAACAGTAGTAACTTAGCAAGAACAATAAGTGGAAAACTCGTAGGCACTGGATCGGTGAACTCGTTGGATGATATTCATCATGTAACAGTCATAACCTAGGGCGATACAAAACTAGCTCCAGTTCGTCAATGTAATGCAGGCATGTATTCCGTAAATAGTCATACGTGCTTATGGAAAAGAACTTGCATGACATCTTTTGTCCTACCCTCCCGTGGCAGCGGGGTCCATAAGGAAACTAAGGGATATTAAGGCCTCCTTTTAATAGAGAACCGGAACAAAGCATTAACACACGGTGAATACATGAACTCCTCAAACTACGGTCATCACCGGAAAGTATCCCAAATATTGTCACTATGGGGTTTACGAATCATAACACGTAATAGCTGCATATGACTAGGCAAGATCGGATCAAGAACATAGATATAATGGTTATAACATAAACGGTTCAGATCTCAAATCATGGCACTCGGGCCCTAGTGACAAGCATTAGGCATAGCAAAGTCATAGCAACATCAATCTTAGAACATAGTGGATACTAGGGATCAAGCCCTAACAAAACTAACTTGATTACATGATGAATTTCATCCAACTCCTCACCGACCAGCAAGCCTACGAAGGAATTACTCACTCCCGGTGGGGAGCATCATGGAATTGGCGATGGAGAAGGGTTGGTGATGACGAAGACCAAAGATTCCCCACTTCGGAGCCCCGAACAGGCTCCAGATCTGGCCTCCCGATGAAGAACAGGAGGTGGCGGCGGCTCCGTATCCTAAAACGCGATGAAACTTTCTCTCTGATTTTTTCTCCGAAAATAGGAATTTATAGTGGCGAAATTAGGATTAGTGGGGCCATGAGGTGGGCACAACCCACCAGGGCGCGCCCAGGGGGCCTGGCGCGCCCTGGTGGGTGCTGCTCACCCTGGCCCCCCTCTTCAGTAGATTTTGGCTCCAATAATTCTTATATATTCTGAAATAATTCTCCAAAAAGTTTCGTTTCGTTCCGAGAACTTTTATTTCTGCACAAAAACAACACCATGGTAGTTCTGCTCAAAACAGTGTCAGTCCGGGTTAGTTCCATTCAAATCATGCAAATTAGAGTCCAAAACAAGGGCAAAAGAGTGAGGAAAAGTAGATACATTGGAGACGTATCAGTATGCACTTCGAATAATTAACATTGGACATAGCATGAGTTATGACTAGGATATGAACACTCTGAATTTAAACATCATGAAGGCTGCATTGGTTTTGAATCAACTACATGTTTGCACATGGGCCAAGTCAAGCCGCTTGAATTACTCAGAGGGAAATACCATACTACCATACCACATCATAAGCATTTTAATGCATGTTGACCCATAAGATAAATCATTATTCACTACTAGATGTTTAAGCATGGCATGCGAAGCTATAATCTCTAATTGTCATCATGAACATGTTCACTCATAATATACTGAATCAAGATCGAACGAGAAAACGGAAAACAAGAAGAGTTCATACCAGCTTCCTTTGCCACGATCACTTCGTCAAATATCGTCATTATTGCCTTTCACTTGCATGACTGAATGATGTGATAATAATAATAGTGCAAGAATACTGTGGACTAAGCTGGAATCCGCAGGGCAGTTTTAGACAAAGGAGAAGACAAGGTAATATTGGCTCTCTGTTAGATCAACAATAAAGCATATGAGAGCCACTCAACATTTTCATCGTGGTCTTCTTCTTTCAAAGACTCTACAAAAAGAAAAGAAATTCAGAGAAACTCACTAAAATATTTTTGGAGTTTTTGTTTTTCTCAAGCGAGCAAATAAACTAAGGGAAAACAAGAACGAGAAAAACTATTTACACGGGAAAGCTCCCAACATGCAAAGGAAATCTTTTTGGGTTTTCTTTTTTGTACTAAAGACGATTAAGCAGGGAAACAAAACTAAAAAGAAGCGAGAAATATTTTTGGGTTTTCCAAAGTTTTTCAAACACACAAGAAGAAATCAGAAAAATAAAAACAATATGGATATACAATGAAAGAGGTTGAGCACCGACAATTTATATGAAGTGTGTGAACATGAATGTAATGTCGGTGAGAAATACGTACTCCCCCAAGCTTAGTCGTTTGCCTAGCTTGGTGATCACCACTGGTAATAGCCGTTAGGTCCGGGAAAGTGTTCTGGCTGGGGCACCTAAGCATCCCATGGCTGGGCCTCGGCCTCCGCAGCAGCCAGCTCATTCCGGTAAGCAATTATATCTTCTGGCATTATTCTGTATCCGTGCCTGGCATGATAGTTAAACAAAGAGGGTGTAGGCAAAGGAATAATATCGCAAGTTGTCTTGCTAAATACTAAGCTGTAACGAATATGTTGCGGTGGTTGCGGTTCCTCAATAAATTGATGTTCCATCATAGATTGGTGATCAAGATAAACCTTAGGCAACAAGTAATCAGTAGGGCGTATAGCAACTTCAAAACGCTTTGCCAAGCGAGTGGCATAAATACCACCATGAATCTTGCCCTTGTTTCGGTTAAGATTTAATCGACACACAACAATAGCTCCTATGATGTAAGTATTATCACCATAAAGTGCACGGCGTAGAATTGCCAGGGTAGGGGTACTGAGGCCACCACCATGTTTCATGGCAGTTATGCATTTTCCTATAAATAGAGAAAAGTAGTGCACGGAAGGAAATTGCAAACTGGTAGCTCTAGCGTGTGACATGCCCCTAGTTTCTCCCACAGATAAGGTTTGGAGGAAATCCTCAAACTCCTCGGGCTTAGGCTCACGCATTCCCCCATCAGAAGGAAGCAAACATATTTCAAAAAATTCATGTAGAGGCAATTCATAGTTGGTAACATAAAGATCAAAACGTAATGTGGGAGCACCGGGTGTGTTTGTGAAGAAAAAGTTTTGCCCGAAGGAATTTGTAAGGAGATAGTATTGGTCACACTCATCTGCGAGGAATTCGGTAAGCCCGGCATTTGCAATGAACTGCATGAACTCTTCATAGAAACCCGCTTCGTTCATGAAAGGCGTATGTGGCCATTCACATGGCCTAACCAACAAGGTTGATGTCTTGGTCCTGAGTTCTCCTAACAACTCCTTTGGGGATCTGGCTTGAAGAACCTTTCCTCAAGAAATTCATTTTCCTAGGCACAAATTTCTAAAAAATTTGAGACACAAATTCACGTCAATAAAACTTTGCAAGATTGATAGCAACTACTCATATGGATGCCTAGAGGCCATAGCAAGCATCCATACTACTTGGAACTCAAAGAATTCAACATGCAAGCTCATTTTCTATAGCGCCAAGTGCAGCACATTTTGCAAAATATAAACCACTAAAGCAAAAACTAATTGGAGGAATGGAGGAGTCACATACCAAGGAACAATTCCTCGAAACAGTTTTGGAAACGGAGTTCCGAGCAAAGAGATCGAAAATTTCACTTTCTGGGTGAAGAACACGGGAGAGAGATGGATAGGGAATTTTTGATGGAGGTAGTTGAAAGAGTGGGACGAAGGGATAAGGCAGGGGCCCCCTGTGGGCCCCACAAGTCATCAGGGCGCCCTGTTGGCTTGTGCCCCACATGTGTAGTCCCCTGCTGTAATTTTTGTGCCAAAAATTCTTATTTATTCTAGAAAAATTCATGTTAAAATTTTGTGGCAAACTAAGACCTTTTATTTTCGGGCATTTTTCTACGCACGGGAAAAACAGAAAAAATGGAAAATCAAGCTAATTTTATTTAATATAAACTGAAAATAACATAGGATAAAATTTTGATACAGAGAGTTGTGAGTACTAAATTCATCAATCACATGCCTTACGAAAAGGATCCATTAATAAGGTTCATCAAGTCTTATTAACAACCGTTTCCGGTTAACATGCAACTGAAGAATTTTCGTATATCACTAGGTTACCTCAATGGATATTTGCATCTCCCCAACAACAAGATTATAATATTTCTTCTTGACAGTAGGTAGAGGAATTGCAAAACTTCCAATGATAACCGTGGGAGTAGGCTCAGTGAGATTAATATTATTAACCAAAGTTTGCTTTTTCGGAAAATGAACGGTATGTTGCTTGCCATTGACATGAAAGGTAACCTTGCTTTTATTGCAATCAATAACAGCCCCTGCATTATTTAAAAGGTTCCACCAAGGATGATCGACATAGTGTCGTCCTCGGGCATATCAAGAATAACAAAGTCTATCAAGATAGTAATATTTGCAACCACAACGGGAACGTCCTCGCAAATTCCAATAGGTAAAGTAGTGGATTTATCAGCCATTTGCAAAGATATTTCAGTAGGTGTAAGCTTACTCAAATCAAGTCTTTTATAAATGGAGAAATGCATAACACTAACACCGGCCCCTAAATCACATAGAGCGATTTTAACATAATTTATTTTAATAGGGCAAGGTACTGTGGGTATGCCAGGATCTCCTAGCTTCTTAGGTATTCCTCCATCAAAAGAATAATTAGCAAGCATAGTAGCAATTTTAGTTTCAGGTATTTTTCTTTTGTTGGTGATAATATCTTTCATATACTTAGCATACGGAGGCATTTTCAGTATATCAGTCAAACGAGTACGCAAAAGGACAGGTCTAATCATTTCAGCAAAGCGCTCAAAATCTTCATCGTCCTTACTCTTAGAGGACTTACGAGGGAATGGCATGGGTTTTTGAACCCATGGCTCTCTTTCCTTCCCATGTTTTCTAGCAACAAAGTCTCTCTTATCATAACGTTTATTTTTAGGAGGTGGGTTATCAAGATCCTCGGCAGGTTCTATCTCTACATCGTTATCATGTTCTTTATTACTATCTGGTGGAGCATCTACATGCACAGTATTACTATCATCTTCCTTTTCATTATCACTAGGTGCATGTTCACTACCAGATTGTGTCTCAGCATCAGAAATAGAAACATCATTATGTTTCTCAGTAGGTGTTTCTATAACAGGTTCACTAGGAGTATGCAAGTTCATATCATTTTTCTTCTTCTTTTTCTTACTAGAGGAACTAGGTGCATCGACATTAATTCTCTGGGAATCATGTTCTATTATTTTAGGATGATCCTCTGGGTAGAGAGGTTCTTGGGTAATACGACCTCCCCTAGTCATTACTCTAACAGCATGATCATTCATATTATTATTTATTTCAACGAGCAAATCATTTTGTGACTTAGCAACTTGGTCTAGTTGGGTGTGAACCATAGAAGCATGTTTACCTAGACCTTTTACATCATTAGCAATTCTAAACATCAAGTCACTTAAGCGGTCTATCATCATGGCATTACGTCTCAATTGATCCTTAACATAGTTATTGAAGTGTTCTTGCCTAACAACGTAATTATCATATTCATCCATGCATTGTTCAGGAGTCTCGGTGTAAGGTATATCATTTTCACTAAAGGAACGGAGAGAGTTTACCCCTACTACCTGTGTCGGGGTATCAAGTCCATGTATTTCTTCAATAAGTGGTAGTTTCTTGATATCCTCAATTTTAATACCTTTCTCCTTCATAGATCTTTTTGCTTCTTGCATATCTTCAGGGTTAAGGAATAGAATACCTCTCTTCTTTTGAATAGGTTCCTGAGGTGGTTCAGGAAGTGTCCAATCATTAGCATTTTGCAATATTTTATTCAATAATTCTTCAGCTTGACTGACAGTTCTTTCCCCTCAAAACACAACCAGCACAACTGTCTAGGAAGTCCCTAGAAACATCGGTTAGTCCATTATAAAAGATATCGAGAATTTCATTTTTCTTAAGAGGGCAATCAGACAAAGCTCTAAGTAACCGGAGAAGCCTCCCCCAAGCTTGAGGGAGATTCTCTTCTTCAATTTGCACAAAGTTAAATATTTCCTGTAAGACAGCTTGTTTCTTATGAGCAGGAAAATATTTCGCAGAAAATAATGGAGCATATCCTGGGGACTACGCATACAACCAGGTGCAAGAGAGAGGAACCATTCCTTGGCCTCGCCTTTTAGCGAGAAAGGAAAAATCTTAAGGATATAATAGTAGCGTATCTTTTCATTATTGGTAAACAGAGCAGCAATATCATTCAGTTTCATAAGGTGTTCGATAGCAGTTTCATTTTCAGAACCGTGGAAAGGATCAGATTCAACTATAGGAATTAACTCAAGATCCACACAGAACTCATAATCCTTATGAGTAACAAATATAGGAGAAGTAGCAAATTTAGGATCATATTTCATTTTCTCCATCATAGATTTTATTTTAGTTTGCATAGCAGTTTCTTCAAGTCATCTCTATTTTCACAAGCAAAGAAATCACTAGTTATTTCCTTATCCATAACATAACCTTCAGGTACATAAGGCAATTCATATCTATTAGGAGAGCGAGGTGTAACAGGTGATTCAAAGTCCTCATCAGTTTCAACATTTTTCAAGTTCTCTAGCTTTAACAATATGAGCATCAAGTAATTCATTCAGTGCCACAGTTTCAGTTTCAACATGTGTAGCAATAGGATCATCATTAATTTCAGAGGTAGCATCATCAAGTTCATGTGACATATCAGGACGATCAACAGGCGGTGGTGTAACAAGCTCATTCAAAACAGTAGGTGAATCAAAAGCAGAGCTAGATGGCAGTTCCTTACCTCCTCTCATGCGAGAGGGGATGATCTTAGTTCGATTATCTTTTAGATTCTTCATAGTGGCAATTGGATATCCTCAAGTTAACACAATAAATAGAGCTATGCTCCCCGGCAACGGCACCAGAAAAGGGTCTTGATAACCCACAAGTATAGGGGATCGCGACAGTCTTCACGGGTAGTATTTCACCCTAATTTATTGATTCGGCACAAGGGGAGCCAAAGAATATTTATTGGCCTTGACAGTTGAGTTGTCAATTCAACCGCACCTGGGATATCTCTCTGCAGGAAAGGTTTAGTAGCACAACAAATAGTAGTAGCAAAAGTAACAGTAGTAGTGACAACAACAATTTGGTAGCAGTTGTGACAGTAGGAGTAGCAATAGTGACTTAGCAAGATTCAGTATATGTAAAGCGTAGGCACGTGGATCAGTGATGGATAATGATTTTGATGACATTGATCATATAACAGTTACACACTAGGGCGACACAGAACTAACTCCAATCCATCAATATAATGTAGGCATGTATTCCGTATATAGTCATACGTGCTTGCGATAAGAACTTGCATGGCATCTTTTGTCCTACCTTCCCGTGGCAGCAGGGTCCTATTGGAAACTAAGGGATATTAAGGCCTCCTTTTAATAGAGAACCGAAACAAAGCATTAACACATGGTGAATACATGAACTCCTCAAACTACAGCAATCACCGGAAAGAATCCCAATTATTGTCACCTTGGGGTATCCGGATCAAGACACGTAATAGGTGCATACAACTTGCAAGATAGGATCCAAATTAATCTTATATTCAGAGGTAATATAATTTGTTCAGATCTGAAATCATGGCACTCGGTCCCTAGTGACAAGCATTAAGCATAGCAAAGTCATTGAAACATCATTCTCAGAACATAGTGGATACTAGGGATCAAGCCCTATCAAACTTAACTCGATTACATGATCAATCTCATCCAATCCCACCACCGTCCAGCAAGCCTACAAAGGAATTACTCACTCCCGGTGGTGAGCATCATGGCGGTGTTGATGGAGAAGGGTTGGTGATGACGACGGCGACGATTTCCCCTCTCCAGAGCCCCAGACGGACTCCAGATCAGCCCTCCTGAGGAGGAACAGGAGGTGGCGGCAGCTCCGTCTCATGAAACACGATGAAAACTTATCTCTAATTTTTTTCTCCGAAGATGTGATTTTATAGGACTGGAATCAGGGTCGGAGGACCCTCGAGGGACCCACAAGCCATCAGGGCGCGACCTGGGGGGCCCTGATGTGTGGTGCCCCCTGGCATACGCCCCCCGACAGTTCTTTGCTCCATAATTCATTATAAATCCCAAAAATAATTCACAAAAAGTTTCGTCCAATTCTGAGAACTTTTATTTCTGCAGAAAAATAACACCAAGGTAATTCTGCTGAAAACAGTGTCAGTCCGGGTTAGTTCCATTCAAATCATGCAAATTAGACGTCAAAACCAGAGCAAAGTGTTTGGAAAAGTAGATACGTTGGAGACGTATCAGTGATCCCCGCCGAGTCTGATTCGTCGGGATGACTCGGAGGAGGAGGACGATGAGTGCGACGACCCCATCAAGGACGAGTTCGGGGAGCAGTTTCACAACGAAGATGAGTAGTTGTATGTTTGATGTAGTTCAAATAGACTCGGAGTAATAGTATTTTGTGTGATGTAGTAGTTTGAACTATGTTTAATTACGTTTGCTTCAAATGAACTTGATATGTTTGAATTATCTTTGAAATGATGTACTAGTTGAACTAATTTTACATCATCGATTATACGTCATCTGATGGAGCACTAGTTTTACATCATCTATTATACATCATCTGATGGAGCACTAGTTTTACATCATCTATTATACATCGTATGTTGGAGTTGAGTGTGTTTTGGTGTTGTAAAACCCATTATTTGGTTGTGTAAATTTTACATCTAACACTTTTTGGTGATGTATTTTACATTATCTGTTGGAGATGCTCTTAAGACAAACTTCATGACAAGACCAAACACGACCAAAATGCAGAAATTGTGGCATATCTTGTAAATAGAGGGCTCTTTATCTTGAAATATGTCGAAAATATGATTCCTTTTATGAAACATGGCCTAGATGAGTCTAGATATCTAAAACTCTTGCCTTTTGTTTTTGAGCAAATGTCAG
The DNA here is from genome assembly GCA_039707655.1 of Elymus sibiricus. NCBI lineage: Eukaryota > Viridiplantae > Streptophyta > Magnoliopsida > Poales > Poaceae > Elymus > Elymus sibiricus. Next base: position 185,070,308 of record CM077675.1, on the reverse strand, counting down.
GTCAAAAATTAATTTACATAAAAGTGAATTGTTCTATTCTAGAGAAGCCAAGGATGTGGTTGCATGGTACACTAGAATAGATAGAGTTTTTTAGACAAACCTGCTAGTGGAGGAAGGCCTCCTAGAGGGGCAATTCTCGAGCGAGCAGAGCTGAAAACAAAATGAAAGATTTTGCCAAAAATGTGTGGTAGAATTTGTGGAATGACTTGATTGGTTGTGCACAAGGCCGATTTCTGATTAAATATTTGGGAATCCTGGTTCGTTATCGGCGTCTAACTAATGCGGAGTGGGAACCTGTTGAAGAGTGATTGGAGAAACGGTTGAGCAGTTGAAAAGGCAAGTTGCGCTCTATTGGAGGACGGGTAGTTTTGATCAATTATGTTCTCACATACATGGTTCTCTACATGCTCTTGTTTTTTCAACTTACCAAAGGGGTTATGCAAAGACTAGATTACTTCAAATCCAGATTTTTCTGGCGAGGAGACAATAAAAGGAAAAAATATAGGCTAACCAAATAAAGCGTGATTTGTCGACCAAAAGACCAGGGAGGTTTACATATTCAGAAGCTCCAGGTCAAGAATGATGCATTACTTAGTAAATGGTTGTTCAGGTGAATTACCGAGGTGGTGTTTGGCAAACTTTACCGGCCAAAAAGCGGTGTCCCAGGCATACTGGGAGCCTGGTATCTCACCTTTTTGGGCTGGTCTGATGGCGGCAAAGAAACAACTTTTTTGCTATACATCATTCGCGATAAAAGATGACTCTCAGATACGTTCATGGTAGGGCAAGTGGTTAGGAAACACCATTTTTCTTGAACAATATCCATCCTTGTACCGCATTATACGCGATAAGAACAATATCCAGCCATGTACTGCATAGTCGTGTATGCGGTTGGAGATGGGGACACCAAGGAGATTTTTACCCAACATGAATGACAATATAACCTTTGGATCGGTCCACCTCCTCCATCGACATAGGCAGAGTTTCATTCACATATGGCTTTATTATTGCTAAATTGTTGTTTTTATATACTTTATCGGACATTTTTTTTATCAACGCATGCATCTTAGCAGAGACGAGGTGTAGCTCATTCTTATTTTTATCCACTTGATGCCATGTCTTGAGATAATAAGAGCACCCTTTATTGAGCGGAAAAACGCCAAATTTCGTAAAGTCACACCATTAACGTACGGGAGAAGGGCGGCCAACCAGCATGGCCACATGGTGCATGCTAGTTGACCGGGGCAAGAAACTTTTTGATTTTTTTGGAGAATATTTTTGAAAAATGAAAGTGAGATTTTTTGCGATTTTCTTGGAGATTTTTTTTGAAAGATGGAAGTGAGACTTTTTTTTCTTTTTTCTTTTTGTGAATGTTTATAGGCTTTTCCTTTTTCTTTTTGAAATGGATGTGATGTCCACCTGTTGTGAGAAAGTTTTTATTATTTTGAGAGGAAGGTGAGGTTTCTTTCTTTTTTTCTTTAAGAGGGACAAATATGTGCACATATTCCTATCAAAGCGACCCGTAATGGCGGGCCCCAACCACTAGTACGATATGAAAGTTGATTTTAGTATGCATCCGACAACTACATCTTCCTTCCCCGTGCGTTACCTAGGGCTTCCGCCCTACGTTTGGCAACTCGGAAGAGTGGATCTTTAGTATCTTGGAGACAAGGTTGTGGGGCAGACTCGTCACTTGGGAGGGTCAACACATAACCTCCATGGGGCGCACAGCTCTTGTCCAGTCTGCCATCACTTCCCAAGCAATTTACTCATTACATTGATTGTCGTGCCGCTAAGTATTCTTGAGGGTGTAAACAAGCACGAGCGAGTGTTCATTTGTTCCGCTTCGGACAAAACCATCAGCGCTAAATGCAAGGTAAATTGGGAGGCTATCTGTCGGCCGATTGAATATGGGGGGCTAGGAGCACTCAACACTGAAAATTTTGCATGTGCACTTAGGCTCCGATGGTACGACTGAAAGGAGCCATCCAAGTTGTGGGTGGGCCTAGGAAATCCGTGTGACGAGGATAACCTAAAATTTTTCTATGCTGGTGTCACCATCTTCGTTGGCAACGGAGCGAGGACACCATTCCGGATCTCCCCTTGGCTCCTTGGTCATAAGCCCATGGATAACACTCCACTTACTTATGAGGCGTCCATAAGAAAAAATTGGAAAGTGAGGGAGGCTCTAAAGGACAACGCATGGATCTTCAAGAATAAACCTCCTACAATCGTCACTCCCCAACACATTTGTGATTCTTCATGCTTTGGATGCTTCTCCATGAGATGCAACTTCATGCGCAAGATGATGAAAATATTGTTTGGAAACACAAGACCAGTGGACACTACTAGTTGGCCTCTGCATACAAGGCGTAATTCTTGGGAATGACTCGCTCACACATGGAGCATGTGGTGTGGAAAGTTTAGGCACCGCCGAAGGTCAAGTTATTTGTTTGGTTGGCATGCAAGACCACATCTAGACCGCTGAAATGTTGGCCAAGTGGGATGACCGAATTGCGGCCTTTGTCCGCTTTGCAAGATGGTGCGAATCGGGTGACCGTCTGTTTTTCAAGTGCAGGTTCACTATCCGGCTCTAGCGCGTGATGGTCACCAAGCTTTGTCTTGAGAGCATGGGCACATCTTTGTGGTATTTGGAGAGCTCCATCAATGATTGGTGGATCAAATGCTCTGAGGTGGGCACCACCCATAGGAATGCCATGACCTCTCTCACCGTGCTTGTGTCGTGGACAATTTGGAATGAGAGGAATGCTCAAGTCTTCCACCATAGAAGTACCCCTCTCACAATCTTGCTCGACATGGTCTTAGAAGAAACGAAGCTTTTGGTAACCACAGGTGCAAAAAATTTAGGGGCTATTTTTTTGGGAGAGTAATCGTGTTCGTAATTGTGGGTTTATTGTAACACAAATTCCTTTTCTCCTCTTGATCAATATGTGGGGCAAATATTTTGTGTTCGTTCAAAAAAATTGATATTGATATGCTATTTGCGAATGTTGATTTTTTCATAACTTTGGTCAATATTTACTAAGTTTGACTTAAGACAAATATTATATGAAGAGTAAAAAAATGAAGGGAGTACTATCTACTTCCGCTTCTGTTCAATAGTTAATGTTTTTCAGTTTTACAGTAGTACTCTCTCCGTTCCAAAATTCTTGTATTAGATTTGTCAAGATACATATACAGATGTATCTAATCACGTTTTAGTATTAGAAACATCTGCGTCTAGACAAATTAAGTCAAGAATTTTGAGACGGGGGTAATATGACATAACTGTCTCGCTCAAGTAATCACTCACTCGTGTCTTTTCTATTATATGTACCCTGATTACATGCTTTACAAAAAGTTAATGATTATACCATGTTATCGTGTTACAAATGAAAACCCTATGTTGGAACTATCGTGGGATGGCCAGTACCACGACAGTTAGAGCGCTTCTGGACGTCCAGAAGCAGTGGGGCCCGGATATGATCTTCATGTCTGAGACACATCTGAATAAAGCAAAGGCAAAAAAACTGATGAGGAAACTTCAGATGGACATGGTGGAAGTGTATGAAAGTGATGGGGCAAGTGGCGGGCTACTTTTGGCTTGGTGTAGCCTAGTCGTGCTCCAAGCTTTGAATGTACATAATTTTTTTATTGATGTGGCGATAGATGGTCCGGGTGAAACCATGTGGAGATTAACGAGGTTCTATGGAGATCCCAAGTGGGAGGACAAGTATTTATCTTGGGACTACTTGATATCCCTTAAACCGCAAATGAATGGTCCGTGGGTTGTCGTTGGTGATTTTAATGAAATCTTATATTCCCACGAGAAGGAAGGAGGGGCTCCACACCCAAACCAAATGATGCAACAATTCAGAGACGCATTGGTTGATTGTCAATTGGAGGACCTGGGATATAAGGGTGACCAATTTACGTGGAGGAGGAGGAGGCTTAGGGAAATGTTGGACAGTGGGGTGCAATGGCGAGTTCCAGGTACTGTTTCCAAACGCTACTATCACCAATGCCGAGCACTCTAAATCAGACCATAGACTACTGGTTCTGGATCTTAAAGGTGACAATAGTGATGATCAACGTGCTCCTGATTGGGTACGCCGCTTTGAGGTAAGATGGCTGCAAGAAAATGATGTAACGCAACGAGTAATAGAGGCTTGGGAAAACATGAATGCCTCTGATTCATTCACAGCGTGCACAACAGCAGTACACAAGGAGTTGCACTCCTGGGACCGATCGGTGTTGTGTGCACCCCAGCGTCGTTTGAAGAAACTCAAGGCTGAGGTGGAAGGGTTGCAGTTGGGGCCCCTTACTGATGAGGTGGCTGACCGGCAACGAGAACTCTTAATTATGATAGAAGAAACCCTAGAGAAAGAGGATATTTATTGGGTGCAGAGGAGCAGAGCGAATTGGTTGAAGTATGAAGACAGGAATAATTTTTTTTCAACAATTTTTCTACTGCCAGAAGAAGAAGAAATCAGATCCGAAAACTTTTGGGAGACGATGGCGTCTGGAAAGAAGATGTTGACTCCATGGGTACTTTAATTTTTGATTATTTTAAGTCCCTATTTACTTAAGAGGTTGTGAACCCAAGCATGGATGTTTTTAAATAAAGTGAATGCTAGAGTTTCTGATTATATGAATGAAGCTTTGCTTGCACCATATACAGTCGAGGAGGTAAAAAAGCTTTATTCAGCATTGGCGATTTGAAGGCCCCGGACCGGATGGTTTGCATGCGGTCTTTTACAAGAAGTTCTGGCCTTTGTCAGGGGACGATCTGGTGGAAAAAGTGTTGAATGTAGTAAACATTAGTGTTATCCCAGAGGGCTGGAACAAAACTACTATTGTGCTCATACCGAAAGTTGAAAATGCAGAGAAGATCTCGCAGTTTAGGCCCATAAGTCTCTGCAATGTTATCTCTAAGGTGATCTCTAAGATTTTGGCTGCTAGATTGAAAGTTTTCTTGGCAGAAATTATCAGTGAAACACAGAGTGCATTTGTGCTTGGCAGGATAATAACTGATAATGTAATTATGGCCTATGAGTGTTTACATACAATGAAGAAGAGAAAGCAAGGAAAAAAAATGGTACGTTCGCTGTTAAATTGGATATGCACAAGGCTTATGATCGAGTGGAATGTGTTTTCTTGAAAGCCATACTGGGTAAGACTGGTTTTGCGGAAAGGTGGATTGAATTGATCATGGCGTGTCTGTCATCTGTTGAGTATATGGTGAGGTTTAATTCTAATGAGACTACACCATTCAAACCCATCATAGGTCTTAGGCAGGGGGGTCCTCTTTCCCCCTACATTTTCTTGCTATGTGCAGAGGGCTGTCATCCTTAATTGAGCATGAGGAATCCCAAGGCAGGTTTTTGGGTGTCCAGGTGTGTAGAGACTCTCCTAAAATTTCTCACTTGTTGTTTGCTGACGACTCGCTAATTCTGATGAGGGCAGACGCTCTAATGCAATTTCTTTGCGGAGTATACTAGATGACTACTGTACAGCTTCATGTCAAATGGTGAGTGTGTCGAAATCTTCAATTTCTTCAGTCCTAATACAAATGTTGAAGTGAAAGCCGAGGTATGTCAAATATTGGATATTATGACCGAGTCACTATCTGAGAAGTATTTGGGATTGCCATCTATGATCGGTGTAGACCGTACAGACTGTTTTCTGCACCTTATTGAAAGAATTCAGCAAATGTTTAATGGCTGGAAGAAGCGGAACTTATCCTTCGGGGGCAAAGAGGTGTTGATTAAAGCAGTGGCCCAAGCCATCCCAACATATGCGATGAGTTTTTTCAAATTCCCGAAAAAAATTGTAAGGGGATCACTGATGCAATGTCACACTATTGGTGGGGCGATGATGATGATCAACGTAAGATGCATTGGTTTGCGTGGTGAAAGATGTGTGTCCCGAAAGAGAAAGGTGGAATGGGGTTCTGAGATATCCATGCTTTTAATCTAGCATTACTAGCAAAACAGTGATGGAGACTAATGGAGAATTATGACTCCTTGTGTGCAAGAGTAATGCATGCAAGATACTACCACTCGGGGGACATCCTAAACTGCACACTAAAGAAGGGATCTTCCTATGTTTGGCAAATAATTTTTGCAGGCATACAAACGTTCGAAAAAGGAAGTATTTGGAGAGTTGGAGATGGCACAAAGGTTGATATTTGGGAGGACAGTTGGATAACGAATAGCCCTTCGAGGAAAATCATAACACGTCGGGGTAATTGTCTATTATCGCATATCGGTGACCTGATAGATCCTTTTATCTGGTGAATGGGACGAACAAATTACCAGGGATAATTTTTGGAATATTTATGCAGGCCGTATACTGTAAATTCCCTTATCTCAGCATAATATGGATGATACTGTTGCATGGCACTATACGAAGAATGGGGTTTATAGTGTTTGCTCGGGTTACTACGAAGAATGGGAAGATCGGTACAACCCTATAATTGCTCGTTAGGCTGGGCAGGCAAGCACTCCGAACCACCCGGTTGGAAGAAGTTGTGGAGTCTAAAATTGCCTGGTAAAGTCAAGATTTTCATATGGAGATGCCTGCATAACACTATTCCTTTCAGATGTACACTTGCAAACAAGCACATTCCTACCAGCGGACAATGCCCTTTATGTCAGCAGGGGGTAGAAGATGTGAAACATGCTCTATTTACGTGCTCCCGATCTAGGTTGATCTGGTCCGAATTGGGCTTGCAGGATGTTATAGAGCAGGTGCTGCCTGTTGACCGATCAGGTGCAAAGGTAATAGAATCCCTCCTGTGCGATGACAAATTCCAGCGTCAATACATGGACATTGTTGATATACCTGAAGTCGTCGCCGCCACTAGCTGCTATCTCTGGTGGCAACGAAGGGAGATAGTCAGAGGCGAGAATGTGCAAACACCAATCTGCACTACTATGGCTATCCAGGCCCTGTCTCTGAACTTTGTCCGAGCAGTAGGAAAAGTTTGTTCATTGCCTCGCCAAAATGCATGGAAGAGACCACTATCAGGGATGCAAGTTTTAAACGTGGATGCTTCATACTCCGACGAAGATCACAATGGCTCTTGTGAAATGGTGGTACGTGATCACACCGGAGGGTTTATAGCTGCCGCGACAACTCAGATAATGTATGTGGCGAATGTAGAGGCGGCCAAGGCTGAGGCGATCCACCAAGGTATTCTACTTGCACGCGGCCTCGGGTGTGATAGCATTGTGATCCAATCAGACAACCTGATCATCGTGAAAGCGCTAAATATGAATGAAGGATATGCCCTGGTGGCGGCTCCAATTCTTAAGAACTGTCGCAATTTGCTTAATGACTTCGGGAAGGTCATCATCGAACACTGTACTAGAGAATCAAACATGGTTGCTCATGAGTTAGCTTGTTTTGAGAGGGGTAATCCACCGATGTTGTGGTCGGATACACCTCGTTCTTTTATTCTCAATGCCATAGCAAACGATGTAAGTTTGATTTGAGTTTTAATAAAGCAGCCACGAAGGCCTTTCCCTAAAAAAAAAATCTAGGGAGAATATGCATGACCATATCTCTCTTTACCTTTTTATTTATTTGATGCTTCATTTGTTAACGCTCTACAAATCAAACTCCACTCTGCTTGGTTTTGAAAATTTGGCAAACTACTCAAGTCAAACAAGACGTCTCCCACAAGATTTATTTATTTTGAGAATAAAAAAAGGTCAACAAGACGATGAACACGAACTTGAGCAGACACTTTTGACCAGCAGTTATCCACATCAACAGCCCAAGGTCCAAACCAGAAAACGAACCTCCAATGTCAAATCACACAGAAAGATCCTTGTGCCCCTGCCAGTTGGGCAGAATTATGCCGAGACCCGAACAGATAAATATAGTAACCGTACCGCAGTCCACCACCGCCTCGGGGGTATCCCCAGCCGGAAGCAACCTCCCCTAGTCCCCTGCACCCGGTCCACCCGGCGCCGTGCGAACCCCGCGGTGGTTGGGCGCCCGACTCCAACACCCACAGCGCCCCCGACCCCACCCGTCAGCGACTCCGCGCCACTTGGGCCACGCTCGGTTCACGTGCCGGGCACGCGCGGCGGTTGCGGGCGCCTGTGCCGCGTCGCTTTTCGCCTGCTCGCTCTGCCGCGGTTACCCGTTTCTGCCGCCTGGCGCGCGCGCCGCAGTAAAAACTCTGGCCGCCGCAGCGCACCGGCTGCACCATCAAGTGCGCGCTATTATCACGGCCTGCGAGTGCGAGGAGGAGCGCCGCGCCGCGCCGGAGCGGCATCCGATGCGATCGGAAAAGAACACACACACACTCGTGTCGAGTCGACGCTCGTATCGTATGTGTTCCGTCGATGTGATGTTGTTGTGGCACATGGTTTTTTGCATGGGCATGGCGTGCCCACCCGTTCGTCAACGACGAAAGGAAGCTGTTGATGATGGAGGGAGTGGGAGACAGACGTTGGAGTGCGCTGGTCCATGCTCGGTGCAACTTCGCTCCTAACCAACTTCTTGTCGTCTTGATGGGCTGCTCCCTTTTGTTGGCCTCCTGGCTGCACGGGCCAAAAATTGGCCACTCTTTTTTTTAGTGGTACAGTAGCTTTGTTCAAATCTGTGCAATGCCCCAAATTCCTCGAAGCTACGTAATATGTTCGTTTGTCAGAGCTACTATACATTGGTCCGAGACAATCCGAGCACTGAACGCTTATAGCTTGTGCGTGCGCAATGGTAAAAGTAAAACTTTGCAAAACAAAAAAAAGCTCGCATGCTGCCATGGCAGGCAAAGTCTTTGGTCTACGGTCTTGCTTGCGTGCTGCACTGCCCAGCGCTCCTTCCTTTTGCTTTTTCTCGCCCTTTTTCCCCTCCTCTTTTTCCTTGTTCCGAGGCGAGCGATTCTGCTTCCCCGTTCTCTTTCAGAATCGCAAACATCGGAGACGTCGATGCAATCATTGACGCACAGCCAGCACCCGCAACGTGCCAGAGATACTAGTATTACTGTAGCCAGTGGCGATTCTAGTGGGCATGCATCAACAGGCTCAAGCCTGCCCTCCGAAATAGAAAAATGAAAATTTACTACTAGTTACTAGCCCATCTCAGCCTATTATCTAGTGTCCAGCCTGTTGTTTACCAATTCCAATCCTTGTACTGAGAAGTTGAGCCTACCCTTTATTTTCATCCAAGATTCGCCACTGACTGTAGCTGCAAGCCTACAACAAAAATTGGGTTTACCGTGTACTCCTGCTACCGGGTGTGCTGTGTAGGCTTCAACGAACAGGTCTGGATCGTGTTTGGTCGGGCGAATTGAACTCCCCGGTCGAGCGTACACCGGCTTTGACCTCCATCGATCGGCTTTTCTTGGTTTTCTTTCCGCAGTTTTTTCGTTTCGGTTTTTCCTTCTTCCTTTCTCTTTGTGTGCCTTTCTGTTTCGGTTTTTCTCTACTTTTTTCTTTTCTTTTTTCCTTTTCTCTTTTAAGATATGGTTTCAAAATAATTAGGGATTTTAAAAAGTTCCATTTTTATTTAAAAAATACGATTTTTAAAATAATGTTCAAGAAATCATGAAATTTTCGTGAACTAAAAAATGTTTGGGAAATCATAAACTGTTCGCGCATACAAAAAATGTTTGTGATTTTGGACGAATGTTTACAAAATAAAAAAATGTCAAAAAATACTTGTGAATTTCAAAAATGTTCCAAAAATTTCAAAAAAGTTCATCGCTTCAAAAAAATCTTTATGTATTTCAAAAAATGCTCGTCAAAACAAAAATATATTTGTGAACTTTTTTTTGCTAGTCTCTACTACTATTAAAAGAGCAAACATGTTATTTCTTAACCACACCCCGCTTAACGTACATACATCAATCCGGAGCAACACAGCCACGTGATCAAACTCACTTATTTAGATCTAACCGTGAAGATAACAATAACCCTCACCAAAAGTGAGTTTAGCAATTTCAGAGCTCTGACGCCCGCATCATCCGCATCGTACTTGTTCAACTATGAAAATTTTGTGAGCTTCAAAAAAAGGGACTACGAAAATTTCCACGCCACGTCAAATTAAAAAAAGAGTCGGACGCGTCTGCGCCTCACCCAAATCGACCCTTGCCATGCGCCGTCGCTCGCCCCTCGCCTCGCGTCGCCGCCCTTCGGTGCCTGCATGCCGCCGCCGGGGACGTGAACACACGCGGGCAGAGGCGGAGCGTGACACAAAACATAGGAGGGGCCGAAGGTTTACATTGCCAAGCTACAATATTTCAAGTGCAAATAAATAATATGGTCTTTCAGACTTTGTGAGCGTAGAATAATTAGAGAAGTACCATACACGGATATATACATATCTAAAAGAAATAACTGGATGGAACAGAAGAACTAAAGAGCCATTTAGGAGGGAAAATAATTGGAGATTTCTTTTAGAGTCAAAAGAATTTGAGAACTCCCCTGCAAAACAAAAAGAATTTGAGAACTAGGTGGGATTTTTTGCTGATGATTGGAGAAATTCTGTATGTGGCAGATTGCAAGGAAAGTGGCAGATACTTGTTCGTGCATTGGCCACTATGCAATGCCCAGACAGCCAACATCCGTCCCACAACGCAATAAAAAGAGCCTAGGCCTAGTATAAACAGCCGGATGGGATGAATCTAATGGCCCATATATACTGCTAATTATATTTTGCATTTTTTGGAAGACCGGGCCATGGCCCTGTATGGTCCCCAAGAGGATCCGCCTGTGCACGCGGGGTGACCGCCGGCGCACGAGCCACTCGTGTGCCCGTGGCACGGCGGCACGGAGTTCTCTTGCCAATTCGAGATCCGCACTGCTTCCCTTGAGCAGCGGCGGCGACGTGGGACGCAGCGGGCTTGGCATGCATCAACAACGGCAGGGTCCATCTTCTCGCTCGAGCAGCGGGCTGGTCGCCGTTGTTGGATGGAATGACGACGTGGTCGATTGATGGTGTGGAGAGGGAGGGAGGGAGGGAGGGAGGGAGGGAGGGAGGGAGAGAGAGAGAGAGAGAGAGGACTCGACGCCGACTCCGTTGCTCGAGGGGAAGACTGTGGTCGGCTCGTGTGGAGATGAGTGATTCGGGCTGCCGCTGGGAGTTGCTGCTGCTATGTATTGTGCTTGCGTGGTCGCTGATGAAGCTGCTGCTGCTTGTGCGTGATCGATGATGGAGTTGCCATTGCTGTGAGAAGCGCATGTATGCTGCTTTTTGCATGATGCTACTGATTGTTGCACATTTAGATTAGGGATGGCAATGGGTACTGTCGTGGTTTTGTCACGGCAGATGCCCTAGTGAAAGGACTTAGGGGTGATACCATTGCTACGGTGACTAGCTCGAAGGGGTTGGTCGGGACGAAAGACACGAGTTTACCCAGGTTCGCCCCCTCACGAAGGAGGTAAAAGCCTACGTCATGCTTTGTGTTGTATTGATTGTGTATCGATTACAAAGGAGCGGATTCGCTTGACCTAGCTCTCGATCAATTGTTTCTTACCCTAAGCCGCCGCAGGGACTCGCCTTTATATACACAGGTCGAGGCCCTGGGCTTTACAAGAGTCCAAACCGGGTTATACTTTGTAACCGATCCTGCCTCTAAGTCACCTTGCCTTCCTTGGCAAGCCTTCTTCGGGCGGCTTACACCTTCGGGTCACACACCGTCTTCCGGCTCTGGGCCTTCGTCCGACCCGTCTGGTAAGTCACCTACAGGCTTGTCTTGGTCTTCAGGCCCGTTTAAGGCCTTTATTGTTAAGTCGCCAACTTCCTAACCCGACCCCTTCTGGGCGGGTTATACCGCGGGGTTATATCCCCAACATTAGGCCCCAGATTGATTTGAACTTGTTCATGTCAATCTTCAAGTCTTCTGGTTGGTGAGTCTCGTATTCCCCTTAATCACTTAATCTAAAGTAGATCTTCATGACCCGCCATATAAAATGGATGACGTCATCTCTGGTAAATCCAGAAAATCTTCATGACATCACAACGGATCTTCGCATTAACTAGTCTTTCCGAAAATCGAGGCACTTCTCTGGTCAATCATTATCACGTCTCCTCGATTCTCGTGCTTGACTATTGTTGTTCCACCTCTTCCTTATAAATAGGCACGGGGGCCCATTCTTTTCATTTCCCCCCGCTACTTTTCCCTCTTCTTCTTCCTCCAAAACTTCGCGCGACTGAAGCTTCGCCGCCCCAGCCGGACCGTGTCGTCCACCTCACCGAGGTCGCTGCATCAACCTGTTTTAACCAGAGCTCGTCGGCACGCGCCCGCACTCCTTATGTCTTCTCAGGTTCCGTTCTTCAACTTTGTCAGATCCGCGTTAGGTCGCCGGAGTTCTTTAGAGTTCGTCGCCGTTCATCGGAGTTCATACCATTGCTTAAGAAAGGAATCATCTTTCGACTTGGAAATGCTAGCAAAATCGCGCGGTGCTTTGTTTAGCATCTATTTTGTATCCTGAGTAGATCACTTCTTCCCCGGAATCAGCACATTGCTTGCTAGTTTTCCATTACTGTTTTTTAGGGTTAGCAATTATTCCCCTATTTATCTTCATCTTTAGATCCACAATTGTAGCTGTAACTTGTGAAACTTGTTTGTCCACACTTTGCAGTATTTTTAGTATTCATTGTGTTATTGACCCGCCACCATGCTGCCGGCTCATCCTGACGGGATATAAACCGCCATACTTTAATGCCCCTCATTCCTGTGGCCAAAGGCGGCTCATAATTTATCAATGACCCGCCAAATAGCGTTGCCGTCTTAGAGTCATAACTGGCTTGTCATGTAGCACTCCTAACCCGCCATAATTTTATACTTTTCCACAGCTTTTAACCCGGTCAGTCATGACTAAGGCTCCCTCCTCTTGCGATTGGGTAGCCTTCGGAGTTACCGAGCTTATGCTCAATGAATATGTAACCATGGGGATTTTGCCGGATCAAGAAAGCATCCATTGGCGGGTTCCTGGTCCCGAAACTATCCCCGAACCCAAGGAGGGGGAAGTGGTTATTTTTACGGATCATCTTCTTCGTGGCTTCTCACCGCCCGGGTCAAAAAAATTCCGGGACGCCTTGCATTTTTATAAACTTCACCCTCAAGACATTGGCCCCAATTCCGTTACCAACCTGTGCCAATTTCAAGTATTCTGTGAAGCGTATCTGCAAGAAGAGCCTACTATTGATTTTTTCAGAGATTTCTTTTATATCAACCGCCAAACTGAAATAGCAGATGGACCAAGTCTTGAACTCAGAGGCGTTTCCATCCAGAGACAGAGAGATGTATCTTTTCCCTCAGCTGTTCTGCCCAGCCATCCCAAAGATTGGAACCGCACTTGGTTCTACTACAGACACACTGCTCCGGCTGAAGAGAAACCCTTGCCGGGTTACCGCCCCTACCGGCTCTGCACCACCACCGAGCTTCCAGACCGGTTAACCGCCACAAAGCGCGTTCAATACGCTCACACATTTTCAAGGATCAGGGCTTTAATAGCCAATGGGTTAACTGGCGTTGATTTGACCCGCTGTTGGGTTTCCTGGAGAATTTTGCCATTGAGCCGGCGCGGCGGCTAATGTGTCAATATACTGGCAATGTGGATGATCCTCAGCGCTATAACTAGACGCCTTTGACGGACAAAGACGTCAATTTAATCGTCAAATCACTGCTTGGAGAACCTCAGGAGGTTTGCAACAAAACGAGATTAAACCCCTTCTGTGTTCTTAACCCGGCTCCCGCCGTAAGACCTTCTTCGTTAATCTTCACCTTTTCCTTTTAGATTTTGCACTTCACATCTCTTTTAATCTTTCTGCAAATGTATTTATGCATGTAGGCCGACTCTTCCTTCTGGAAGAAAAGAATAACTGCAACCTCCACTTTGAAGAAGAAGAAAACCAAAGCGTCTAAGACCCGTGGTCCGGGCCATCCAAAGAAGCAAACAACCCAAGAACTGCTCGAACTGGATGATTCGGAGGTAGAACTTGACTCCCTTGGCCTTCTTTTCATGCAATTTATTGATGCTGACTCCTCTCAGGGTGAAGCGGAAACAAGCCAAGTCGGTGCAGCAGAGGTAACTATCATCTCCTCTGACTCAGAACCTTTGCCAAGAGAGAAAATACGGCGGGTCATCCGGAAAGTAAAGTTTTCACACCCTCTTGCTCACTTGGATCCCAACTTTCTTTTGAAGAAGCAGCAACATGACTCTAGGCGTCAGACCCGGAGCGGCGGCTCTGATGATTTAGTAGCTGGCTTATCCAACACACCAGCTCCTCGGAAACGCCGCAATGAGGTACTTCATAACTCTGTTTTCATCTCTTCTGCGTGTTAGCCTCATGCAGCGACCTGCTTATATTGTCCAACTCTGATTTTTCAGGAAACACCTCCATCCTCTGGCGACTCAACCGGCACATAGCTGCCCGCCTTCGTTGTCAACCCTGGGTAAGGATTTTGCCTTTGTTGGTATCCAAAAATTTGTTTCATATGCTCATAAACGTGTCCACTTTTGTTACAGGGCTAAGGCAAAGATGGGCAAGAGACAGAAGGTGGGCGACTCTTCCAAGACCTCCACGGTCTCTGAGCCGGAGAAAGAGATTCCGAAGCCCCCTGAAGCCCCAATCCAAAGCTCTGAAGACCCTATTTCTCATCAACACAACCCTTCTCCACAGGCTGAGGAAATCTTTTCTGAGGCCATGGACACTGATGCTGACCCGGCCAACACTTGTGACCCGCCAAGTCCAATTCCTCACCAACCACTTGAAGAGAACCCTTCCGAGAAAAACGATGTTGACGTCGTCATCAACGGGGCGGGTTATAAACCACCAGGAGCCTCAACTGTATTGGCTAAGCATAAAGAGGAGCCACCTTTGCTGGAGAAAGGCACGACCAAACTGGATCTGCCGGACTATGCAGATTTCAGTGCCAGCGAGTTGTACACAGGCTACTTGAACCGCCTTCATACAAGCCGTGATATGGAAGCCGGCTTAGTAAACATGATGAAGCAGAAGTATGAGGTATGAATTTAAACTCATTTCCGTTTTACATATATATACTCATGCAGCCCCCAAGGGCCGGCCTATCTTGAAAAGATGAGCCGGGTCTTCCAATAATTACTTAGGCAAAAATCCGCATGTAGCCCCCAAGGGCCGGCTTATCTTGAAAAGATGAGTCGGGTCTTCCAATAATTACTTAGGCAAAAATCCGCATGTAGCCCCCAAGGGCCGGCTTATCTTGAAAAGATGAGTCGGGTCTTCCAATAATTACTTAGGCGAGAATCCGCATGTAGCCCCCAAGGGCCGGCTTATCTTGAAAAGATGAGTCGGGTCTTCCAATAATTACTTAGGCAAGAATCCGCATGTGGCCCCCAAGGGCCGGCTTATCTTGAAAAGATGAGTCGGGTCTTTGCCATACTTTGAAATGACCTACATTAGCCCCCAAGTGCCAAGTGTATTGCTTGCAATGTGCTTGGGACTTAAATAATGAAACCAAATCAAGCCTGTGTATTAATGATTTCCACACCAATTCCCAAACTTTATGTAGGAGGCATTAAGCTTGAAGGAGTCACATCTTGGCGACTTAATCAAGAATGTGGCGGCTCTGGAAGCCAAGAGCAGCGAGGCAGAGGCGAAGCTGAAATCGGCCTTGGAAAATTTGGAAAAATTGAAATCTGATTTTATCGCTGAACATGCCACTCTTGAGTCGGAAAAGACTGCTGTGCAAAAACACGCCGAAGATGCTGAAAAACAGCTGAAGCCGGTTGCTGAAGAGCTTGCCGGCTTAAAGCAGCAAATATCTCGAATGACAGCCGCCATCTTCGGTAAGTGCAAAATGTTATTCTTCATTGAATCACTTCCTCAATTAGGGTAGTTCCAAAATGCTAAACTGAGTTTATGCTCTTAATTGTCTGACAGGCGCCAGAAGTGCCAATCTTGGCCAAAACGTCTTGCTGAAGCTAAAAACTGTATACTCATTGACCGAGCAATTATACGCTGGGAGCCTGCGGACGCTTGTAGCTGTATCTGCTGGAAAAAATCCTCCAACTCTCATCAAGACAGTGCTGGATCACTTATCAACTGTGCCTTCTCAGATTGGAGAACTGAAACTGTCAGCCGCCCGCGCAGGAGCCATTTCTGCCTTGAGCCGAGCAAAGGCGTGGCAATCAGATCTAGACCCGGCTGAGATGGCTGGCGGGTATCCAGAGTATAATGACGATGGAACTGTCTTCAGCGAGACATATTTTTCCAGACGTGTCAAAGATATGAGGCCGCTGGCATGCGAACTTGCACAAGGGCTAGATTTATCCAAGTATCAACCGGCTTACGACAACAACAACAGTCGTATCAAGGCGCCCTCGCATGCAGTTGTTGACTTGACTCCTCAAAGGCGTAAGCATATGTTTGCCCCTGACCTTGATCCATCCATAATACTTAACGATGAAGCTACCTTTGAGCCGTTAACCGGCATCGACTGGACATCGGATGATCTCCAGATAGCGGACGACGACGAGCTGGCACAGGATGACCCGGAGCCTTCCACCTCCAAGCGCCAGGGTGACATTAACCCTGTTGATCGCAATCTGGATGGCACTGAGGCCGGCTCAAAACAATGAAATCCTGAAAAACACTTGGCTAGAAATTTGAAGGGCCCGGCTAGGCCTTGTAATAGCGTAGTTTGAAAACAGCTGTGATTTTGCCATGCCTTCATGCATGTTTTTATTAACTTATATCCCGGCGGCTTAACCGCTGCAATCTTTATCAAACATGTGCATGCTTGATGTGATGATGTCTCTTAATTCTCCAAAAAGTTTTGATCAACTCCTTGACTGGCGACTTATAGCCATAATCCGGGGCGAGTTAATAACTCAATACCCCATAGTCTTGAAAATATGGAAACAAACCCGCTGGCGGGTCATGGCAGCTGTAAGCTGGATCAATGAGTAATTCTAAGCCGGATCAGTCGTCATCCAAAGACTTAGAACCTTCTCATGAAAAATTCCTGTAAGACAACAAACAGAAAATATATACATGTATATCTTCAATTTATGTAAGGCGGCTTTGAAGGCGCAACCAGAAGAGATCAACTCTTGTTTATATTTTAAAGAAAACTCAAGGTTGTTGCTTCAAAGAAGCTAGGCATGAACGCCTAAATCCCCGTAAGCCGGCTCTCACATGACATAAATCCGTCGTTTTAACCTTAACGAGTTCAGGGTCTTAAAAAAGATTGACTGTTAAGAGTATGAACAGGGCACATAGCGGAGAAACAACAGCAAACCGGTGATTTTATCCTAGCTCTCTGTAAGCCGGCTCTCACGTGACATAAGCCGCCGTTTTAACTTTGACAAGTTCAGGGTCTTATTGAAAGATTGACTGTCAAGCGTACGATGGGTCACCTGGCGGAGTAGCAAGTTGCAAACGGGCAGGTTTAACTCAAATATGGCATGTAAGCCGGTCAAGAGGGTATGAAAGCTAAACTCATTGAGTTGGAAGCCCCCAAGTGACTACAAACAATGAACTCTTGCACATATATCATTGGATGAAAACGACAGAAGCCCCGAATTACGGGGATGCCGGCTTTATTAATTATAAAATGGTATATACAATGACAGAAGTATGTACATTGATGAGAGCCAATGACTCAAGTGTAGTAAGGCCAAAGATGAGCAATATTCCACGGCCTGCTAGTTTCCTCCCCCGAAGTGCGTGACTTGTCGTTCTCCCGCATATCAATGAGATAATATGATCCATTGTTGAGATTCTTGCTAACCACAAAAGGTCCTTCCCAAGGGGGTGATAACTTATGCATATCTGTCTGATTTTGAATCAAACGGAGCACTAAGTGGCCCTCTTGGAATGTCCTAGTTTTAACCCTGCGACTATGATAGCGACGCAGATCTTGTTGGTAAATCGCCGATCATGCTGCTGCAAGATCCTGCTCTTCATCCAAAGCGTCCAGTGCGTCCTGACGCGCTGCCTCATTATCAGTTTCAACGTAAGCCGCCACCCTGGGCGAGTCATGACGAATATCACTGGGGAGAACTGCTTCTGCACCAAGGTTTCATCTTTAGGTAACTTGCCACGGGTCATATATGCCAGATAAGGCAGCGTCCAATCAGGAATAGCGCGAAGAGCCGCCACCAATTGTCCCTCCGGGTCAGGTATAGCGAGATCTTCCTCAGAAGGTAACTTGACCGATGGGTGATGCAATACATCCAGAAACACATTAGGCGGCACCGGCTTACGCTGAGACCCCAGCCGGGACAGTGCATCGGCCGCCTCGTTCTTCCGGCGATCAATGTGATCCACCTGATAACCCTTAAAGTGACCAGCAATGATATCAACCGCCTGGCGATAAGCCGTCATACGAGGGTCTTTAGAATCCCACGTGCCTGACACTTGTTGAGCCACCAGGTCTGAGTCGCCCAGACATCTGACCCGGCTCAAATTCATCTCCTTAGCCATACGGAGTCCATGGAGCAGAGCTTCATATTCGGCTGCATTGTTGGTACAAGGAAACATTAACCTTAAAACATAGCAAAATTTATCACCTCGTGGGGAAGTTAAAACAACTCCAGCCCCTGAACCTTCCAACTGTCTAGATCCATCAAAGTGGATTGTCCAATACGTGTTTTCTGGCTTCTCCTCAGGTGCTTGACACTATGTCCAATCATTGATAAAATCCACCAAAGCTTGAGACTTGACCGTTGTTCGAGGCACATACCTCAAATTAAGAGGTCCAAGCTCAATTGCCCACTTAGCAATCCTGCCGGTGGCCTCTCTATTTTGAATGATATCTCCCAAAGGAGTAGAGCTAACCACCATGATCGGATGTCCAAGGAAATAATGTTTCAACTTGCGATTCGCCATGAAAACTCCAACACCAACTTCTGCCAATGCGGATATCTTTGCTTGGACTCGGTCAAAACCTCACTGACATAATAAACCGGCCGCTGGACTGGGTATTCCTTGCCTGTCTCCTTGCGCTCCACAACAACCGCCGCGCTGACGGCCTTGTTATTAGCCGCCACGTACAGGAGCAATGGCTCTTTTTCAACGGGAGCAGCCAAAACAGGCGGCTCAGCTAACTGTTTTTTGAGCGCCTCAAACGCATCATTGGCAGTATCACTCCAGAAAAAATTATCTGTCTTCCTCATCATCTGATATAAAGGGATAGCCTTCTCTCCCAGGCGGCTTATGAATCGGCTTAAGGCAGCAATACGACCCGCCAAGCGCTAAACATCATTGATACACGCCGGTTTAGAAAGCGAAGTGATGGCCTTTATTTTCTCCGGGTTAGCTTCAATGCCCCGCTCTGAGACCAAAAATCCTAGTAGTTTGCCTGCAGGCACACCAAAAACACACTTAGCCGGATTAAGCATCATCTTGTAGACCCGGAGATTATCAAAGGTTTCCTTCAAATCATCAAGCAGAGTCTCCTTCTTCCTTGATTTGACCACAATATCATCCACATAAGCATGAACGTTGCGCCCGATCTGACCATGAAGACAATTCTGTACACAACGCTGATAAGTCGCCTTAGCACTTTTGAGTATAAAAGGCATAGATACGTAACAGAAAGCCCCAAAAGGTGTTATGAAAGATGTCTTCT
This sequence comes from Elymus sibiricus, assembly GCA_039707655.1. NCBI lineage: Eukaryota > Viridiplantae > Streptophyta > Magnoliopsida > Poales > Poaceae > Elymus > Elymus sibiricus. The sequence goes on along the minus strand of CM077675.1, from coordinate 185,050,726 downwards.
CCTGGTCCTCAACTACCATTTTGATCTGATGATAACCCGAATAAGCATCCAGGAAACATAAGCTCTCGCAACCCACCGTTGCATCAATGATCTGGTCGATACGGGGGAGAGAAAATGGATCAACCGGACAAGCCTTGTTAAGGTCTGTGTAGTCTACACAGATACGCCATGTGCCGTTCTTCTTAAGGACGAGCACAGGGTTAGACAACCACTCCGGATGAAAAACCTCCACGATAAACCCAGCCTCTAAGAGCCGGGCTACCTCTTCTCTAATAGCTTTACGTCGCTCCTCATTAAAACGACGGAGGAACTATTTAACCGGCTTGAATTTAGACATTAAGATGGTTCTCAGCGAATTTTCTCGGTACACCCGGCATGTTAGAAGGTTTCCATGGGAAGATGTCCCGATTCTCACGGATGAATTCGATGAGCGCGCTTTCCTATTTGGGGTCCATATTAGCCCCTATAGTGAACTGTTGCGATGAGTCGCCAGGGACAAAGTCCACCAACTTGGTATCCTCTGCCACAAATTTCAGGGGCGGGTCAGATTCTGTGCTGGGCTTTTTCAACGGGGTCATATCCACCGGGTCAACATTATCTTTATAAAACTTGAGCTCCGCGTCAGCACAGCTTGTCTCCGCATATGCAGCATCACCTTCTCACACTCAAGAGCAATTTTCCGATCACCATGTACCGTAATCGTCCCCTTTAGTCTTGGCATCTTAAGTTGCAAGTAAACATAACAGGGCCGAGCCATGAACTTGGCATAAGCCGGCCGTCCAAACAGAGCATGATATGGCTCTTGATCTTGACCACTTCAAACCACAAGGTCTCTACCCTGTAATTGTACTCATCACCAAAATCCACCTCGAGGGAAATTTTTCCTACCGGATAAGCCGACTTGCCATGTACTACGCCGTGAAATACTGTGGACGACGGCTTGAGATCTTTGTCAATCAGATTCATCCGGCGAAAAGTGTCGTAGTACAAGATGTTGATGCTGCTACCACCGTCCATCAGCACCTTGGTGAATTTGTAACCTCCTACCTGAGGAGCTACCACCAGGGCCAAGTGCCCCGGGTTATCAACTCGTGGCGGGTGATCCGCCCTGCTCCACGATATCGTGTGTTCAGACCACTTCAAATACTGCGGAATAGCCGGTGTTGCTGCGTGAACTGCCCTCTTGCACACCTTCTGGTCACGTTTGTCAAGACTTGTAGTGAAAGCATGATACTGGCCTCCATTAAGCTGCTTAGGGTTACTCTGATATCCTGACTGGCTGTTTTGCTGTTGACCACCATTACCGGACTGTTGATTGTGGCCACCATGGTTAGCTTGACCCTCATAACCCGAGTTTGAGCCGCCCGCACCGAAACCTGACCCGTGAGAACCGGATCCTGACCCGCCAGGCGGTCCATTGCCGTTACCATGATGCTGGTTAAGGCTGTAATTCCGGAACTCCCGCATGATATAACAATCTTTCCAAGCATGACTGGACGGCTTGTTGGGAAGACTGTGCTTTGGGCAAGGGTCGTCAAGCATTGCCTCCATGTTGAAAGGCTTGCCCTTGCCAAAAGACGGTTTACCATTGCCCTTGGTGCGGTTGTTCCTAGTGTTGGTGTTGGCCACCAGATCTGACCCGCCGTCTGGGTGCTTCCATTTGCCGCCATTGCCCGGGTTGCTATTTCCTGCCACATTTTGTTGCTGGCCCTTACCGTTGCCATTCTTTTTACCCTTAGCGGACTTCTCATCATCAGAGCCAGGATCTTTTGTGCTATCAGAATTTGCATATTTGGTGAGAGCCACCATGAGCTCACCCATGTCCTGGCAAGAGCGTTTGAGCTGTCCAAGCTTCTGCTTGAGGGGCACGAAGTGACAATTCTTCTCTAGAATCAAAACCGCCTGAGCCGCCTTGATATTATCAGATGAGTGGATAATAGCTGAGACCCGCCGGACCCAATGATTGGCCGACTCATCCTCGTGCCGCACACAATGATCTAAATCAACGATCGTCATAGGCTGCTTACATGTCCCTTGAAAATTCTTGATGAACCGTGCTTTCAACTCGGCCCAGGAATTAATGGTATTAGGGGGCAGACCCTTTAACCATGTTCGGGCTGGTCCTTCCAACATCATGATAAAATACTTCGCACAGACTGCATCACTGACGTCCAACATCTCCATGGCTAACTCATAACTTTCAATCCAGGCTTCTGGGGGTAGATGAGCTGTGTAATTAGGCACTTTGCGTGGACCCTTAAAATCCTTTGGCAGGCGCTCATTCCGTAGAGCCGGCGTTAAGCACGGCACTCCAACAGCCCTGGAAGTGACTCCGGCTCCCACCGAAGTTGAAGGGGTCACCGAGGGCGGCTCTTGGTAAGCCACCGCAGCCGCCACCTCACGTTGAGCTCTGGCATTATCCACAATCGCCTGAGCATTGACAACGGGTGGGCTGTCATAGGGCGGGTTTCGACGTCGCTTGCTACTGGAGACCGCCGGCGACTCCATGCGTCGGCTATAACTGTGGCTTGGAAGGGGGGTTGAGTGCACACGACTTCGGCTGTATGTATACTTCTCCTGTTGAGCCACCGCTGTCTGCAATAACTCAATGGCATTCCGTGCTTCCTCGGCGAAGGGCGTCCCGTCGGCAAGAGGGAGCGCATTGAGCCTGGCAGCCGCTGCTATCATGTTCTCCACCGGGTTAGAATAATGACCAGGTGGTGTCAAAAAACGCTGCGGCGGGGTGTGATTCCTACGGGGCGGGTCTGGCTGCCGATGCCGAGTCGCTGCCCTATTCCCAGGCACTTTCGCGGTTCGGGTCACAGCCAGCGGTGCATTCGCTCCTGCTCCCGGGGTGTTGAAGAGATTCCTGGGCTCATACTGCACGGGCAGGCGGGTTTGATACCTCATCCGAAGAACTGCATCCGAGGCTTGTTGATCCAGATTTAGACGAAAAGCTTCTGCCTTCAGATGCTCCGACTCAGCATCCATCTGAATCTGCATTGCATTGATATCCTCTTGGGCCCTGGTCATCTGCTCTTTCAGCCTCGCAATCTCTGCATTGCGACCTGCTTGATTTTCAGCTGTGACCTCGGTTCCCATTAGAGTTGTCAGCTCATTCATCAAATCCAGCAAAACTTGAGCCGGCGGCCTGGCTGATCCAGATCCTGACGCGCCGGCAGCCACCGCCGCTCCAGCCGTCGTTCTGTTGACAGCCGGCACCGTGCCTGCCATGAAGATGGCGGCTTGGCTTGGCAGCTCGTAGGGCTCCGGAATACTGTCACCATCGGAATAGCCCCCAAGCCTGCCGTCATGAAGCTGGTAAATTGATTCGGTCTCTCCGCTCGAGGATCCGTCCTCCGGGCAGACGAGGGTTTCTCCTCCTGGCGCGGAATCTTCGACGAGTTCCGCGCCTTGTGTGAAGCCAACGAAAGCACGCTTCCGGCCGGGTTGAATCCGGGCGGGTTGCGTGCGTCGGGCCGACTCGACGAGGTTGGTGCAGATTTCCGGCCCGGGCTTAGATCCGCCGATCTTCCCGATGAAAACGTGAATTCCGCCGAAGGGGACCCGGTACCCATACTCAATTGAGTCGGCCTCGGGGCCCCAGCCAGCGTCGTCGATGTAGAGCTTGCCGTGGCGACTCTTAGTCATCCTGCCGATGGCGTATCCCTCGATCCCTAGGAGAGAGCCCTCCGAGAACTCTAAACCACCGCGCATCTGCCCCACGGTGGGCGCCAACTGTCGTGGTTTTGTCACGGCAGATGCCCTAGTGAAAGGACTTAGGGGTGAGGCCATCGCTACGGTGACTAGCTCTAAGGGGTTGGTCGGGACGAAAGACACGAGTTTACCCAGGTTCAGCCCCTCACGAAGGAGGTAAAAGCCTACGTCCTGCTTTGTGTTGTATTGATTGGGTATCGATTACAAGGGAGCGGATTCGCTTGACCTAGCTCTCGATCAATTGTTTCTTACCCTAAGACGCCGCAGGGACTCGCCTTTATATACACAGGTCGAGGCCCTGGGCTTTACAAGAGTCCAAACCGGGTTATACTTTGTAACCGATCCTGCCTCTAAGTCACCTTGCCTTCCTTGGCAAGCCTTCTCCGGGCGGCTTACACCTCCGGGTCACACACCGTCTTCCGGCTCTGGGCCTTCGTCCGGCCCGTCTGGTAAGTCACCTCCAGGCTTGTCTTGGTCTTCAGGTCCGTTTAAGGCCTTTATTGTTAAGTCTTCTGGGCGGGTTATACCGTGGGGTTATATCCCCAACAGGTACCCATTACCCACGTACCCTGCGTGTAAAAACCCTATTAGGGTAAGGGTATGGGATAAAAATTTACCCATGGGTATACAAATAGGAAAATCTGAAACCCATCGGGTAGAGCGGGTACGGGTATGTGATCATATAACCCATACCCACATACCCATGTATTGGGGAACGTAGTAATAATTCAAAAAATTTCCTACATGTCACCAAGATCAATCTAGGAGATGCTAGCAACGAGAGAGAGGGAGTGCATCTTCATACCCTTGAAGATCGCTAAGCGGAAGCGTTGCAAAGAACGCGGTTGATGGAGTCGTACTTGCGGCGATTCAAATCGCGGAAGATCCGATCCAAGCGCCGAACGGACGGCGCCTCCGCGTTCAACACACGTACAGCCCGGGGACGTCTCCTCCTTCTTGATCCAGCAAGGGGGGAGGAGAAGTTGAGGGAGAGCTCCGGCAACACGATGGCGTGGTGGCGGTGGAGCTCGTGGTTCTCCGGCAGAGCTTCGCTAAGCACTACGGAGGAGGAGGAGGTGTAGGGGGGGGGGGGGGGGGGGAGGGCTGCGCCAAGGGCAAGGGGTGCAGCTCCCATGCGCCTCCCCACTATATATAGGGGTGGAGGGGGCTGGTTTCTTGCCCTCCAAGTCCATTGGGGCGTTGGCAAAGGTGGGAGGAAAGAAATCCCATCCTTTCCCTTCCCCACCGATTGTTACCCCCCTTTTTTAGGGATCTTGATCTTATCCCTTCGGGATATGATCTTATTCCTTCTAAGGGGGGATCTGGGTGCGCCTTGACCAGGGGTGTGGGGCCTTGCCCCCACTACCCACGTTCATGTGGGTCCCCCCATGTAGGTGGGCCCCACTCCGGAACCTTTTAGAACCTTCCCGGTACAATACCGAAAAATCCCGAACATTTTCCGGTGGCAAAAATAGGACTTCCCATATATAAATCTTTACCTCTGGACCATTCCGGAACTCCTCGTGACGTCCAGGATCTCATCCGGGACTCCGAACAACTTTCGGTAACCACATACAATTCCCATTACAACTCTAGCGTCACCGAACCTTAAGTGTGTAGACCCTACGGGTTCGGGAACCATGCAGACATCACCGAGACACCTCTCCGGCCAATAAGCAATAGCGGGATCTGGATACCCATATTGGCTCCCACATGTTCCACGATGATCTCATCAGATGAACCACAATGTCGGGGATTCAATTAATCCCGTATACAATTCCCTTTGTCCATCGGTATGTTATTTGCCCGAGATTCGATCGTCGGTATCCCTATACCTTGTTCAATCTCGTTACCGGCAAGTCTCTTTACTCGTTCCGTAACACATGATCCCGTGACTAACTCCTTAGTCACATTGAGCTCATTATGATGATGTATTACCGAGTGGGCCCAGAGATACCTCTCCGTCACACGGAGTGACAAATCCCAGTCTCGATTCGTGCCAACCCAACAAACACTTTCGGAGATACCTGTAGTGCACCTTTATAGTCACCCAGTTACGTTGTGACGTTTGATACACCCAAAGCATTCCTACGGTATCCGGGAGTTGCACAATCTCATGGTCTAAGGAAATGATACTTGACATTAGAAAAGCTCTAGCAGACGAACTATACGATCTTGTGCTATGCTTAGAATTGGGTCTTGTCCATCACATCATTCTCCTAATGATGTGATCCCGTTATCAACGACATCCAATGTCCATGGTCAGGAAACCATGACCATCTATTGATCAACGAGCTAGTCAACTAGAGGCTCACTAGGGACATGGTGTGGTCTATGTATTCACACTTGTATTACGGTTTCCGGTCAATACAATTATAGCATGAACAATAGACAATTATCATGAACAAGGAAATATAATAATAACCATTTTATTATTGCCTCTAGGGCATATTTCCAACAGTCTCCCACTTGCACTAGAGTCAATAATCTAGTTACATTGTGATGAATCGAACACCCATAGAGTTCTGGTGCTGATCATGTTTCGCTCGTGAAAAAGGTTTAGTCAACGGATCTGCGACATTCAGATCCGTATGTACTTTACAAATATCTATATCTCCATCCTGAATGTAACCACGAATGGAGTTGAAGCGGCGCTTGATCTGCTTGGTCTTCTTGTGAAACCTGGGCTCCTTGGCAATGGCAATAGCTCCAGTGTTGTCACAGAAGAGAGTCATCGGGCCCGACGCATTGGGAATCACTCCTAGGTCGGTGATGAACTCCTTCATCCAGACTCCTTCCTGCGCTGCTTCCGAAGCAGCTATGTACTCCGCTTCACATGTAGATGGCACCACGACGCTTTGCTTGCAACTGTGCCAGCTGACTGCCCCACCATTCAAAATATACACGTATCCGGTTTGTGACTTGGAGTCATCCGGATCTGTGTCGAAGCTAGCATCGACGTAACCCTTTACGACGAGCTCTTCGGCACCTCCATAAACGAGAAACATGTCCTTAGTCCTTTTCAGGTACTTAAGGATATTCTTGACCGCTGTCCAGTGTTCCATTCCGGGATCAGTTTGGTACCTCCCTACCAAACTTATGGCAAGGTTCACATCAGGTCTGGTACACAACATGGCATACATAATAGAGCCTATGGCCGAGGCATAGGGGATGCCACTCATCTTTTCTCTATCTTCTGCCGAGGTCGGGCATTGAGCTGTGCTCAATCTCACACCTTGCAATACAGGCAAGAACCCCTTCTTGGACTGATCCATATTGAACTTCTTCAATATCTTGTCAAGGTGTGTGCTTTGTGAAAGACCAATGAGGCGTCTCGATCTATCTCTATAGATCTTGATGCCTAATATGTAAGCAGCTTCTCCAAGGTCCTTCATTGAAAAACACTTATTCAAGTAGGCCTTTATGCTTTCCAAAAGTTCTATATCATTTCCCATCAACAATATGTCATCCACATATAAAATGAGAAATGCTACAGAGCTCCCACTCACTTTCTTGTAAATACAGGCTTCTCCATAAGTCTGTATAAACCCAAACGCTTTGATCACCTCATCAAAGCGAATGTTCCAACTCCGAGATGCTTGCACCAGCCCATAGATGGAGCGCTGGAGCTTGCATACCTTGTCAGCATTCTTAGGATCGACAAAACCTTCCGGCTGCATCATATACAATTCTTCCTTAAGGAAACCGTTAAGGAATGCCGTTTTGACGTCCATTTGCCAGATCTCATAATCATAAAATGCGGCAACTGCTAACATGATTCGGATGGACTTCAGCATCGCTACGGGTGAGAAAGTCTCATCGTAGTCAACTCCTTGAACTTGTCGATAACCCTTAGCGACAAGCCGAGCCTTATAGACGGTCACATTACCATTCGCGTCAGTCTTCTTCTTAAAGATCCATTTATTTTCTATGGCTTGCCGATCATCGGGCAAGTCCACCAAAGTCCATACTTTGTTCTCATACATGGATCCTATCTCGGATTTCATGGCTTCAAGCCATTTGTTGGAATCCGGGCCCGCCATGGCTTCTTCATAGTTCGAAGGTTCACCGTTGTCTAACAACATGATTTCCAGGACAGGGTTGCCATACCACTCTGGTGCGGAACGTGTCCTCGTGGACCTACGAAGTTCAGTAGTAACTTGATTCGAAGTTTCATGATCATCATCATTAACTTCCTCTCTAGTCGGTGCAGGCACCACAGAAACATTTTCTTGCGCTGCGCTACTCTCCGGTTCGAGAGGGGGTACAATTACCTCATCAAGTTCTACTTTCCTCCCACTTACTTCTTTCGAGAGAAACTCTTTCTCTAGAAAGGATCCATTCTTGGCAACAAAGATCTTGCCTTCGGATCTGAGGTAGAAGGTATACCCAATAGTTTCCTTAGGGTATCCTATGAAGACGCACTTTTCCGATTTGGGTTCGAGCTTTTCAGGTTGAAGTTTCTTGACATAAGCATTGCATCCCCAAACTTTCAGAAACGACAGCTTAGGTTTCTTCCCAAACCATAATTCATACGGTGTCGTCTCAACGGATTTTGACGGTGCCCTATTTAAAGTGAATGCGGCAGTCTCTAATGCATATCCCCAAAATGATAGCGGTAAATTAGTAAGAGACATCATAGATCGCACCATATCCAATAGAGTGCGATTACGACGTTCGGACACACCATTACGCTGAGGTGTGCCAGGCGGCGTGAGTTGTGAAACAATTCCACATTTCCTTAAGTGCGTGCCAAATTCGTGACTCAAATATTCTCCTCCACGATCAGATCGTAAGAACTTTATTTTCTTGTCACGTTGATTCTCTACCTCACTCTGAAATTCCTTGAACTTTTCAAAGGTCTCAGACTTGTGTTTCATTAAGTAGACATACCCATATCTGCTTAAGTCATCAGTGAGGGTGAGAACATAACGATAGCCACCGCGAGCCTCAACGCTCATTGGACCGCATACATCGGTATGTATTATTTCCAACAAGTTGGTTGCTCACTCCATTTTCCGGAGAACGGAGTCTTAGTCATCTTGCCCATGAGGCATGGTTCGCACGTGTCAAATGATTCATAATCAAGAGACTCCAAAAGTTCATCTGCATGGAGTTTCTTCATGCGTTTGACACCAATATGACCAAGGCGGCAGTGCCACAAGTATGTGGGACTATCATTATAAACCTTACTTCGTTTGGTATTCACACTATGAATATGTGTAACATGACGTTCGAGATTCAATAAAAATAAACCATTGACCAGCGGGGCATGACCATAAAACATATCTCTCATATAAATAGAACAACCATTATTCTCGGATTTAAATGAGTAGCCATCTCGCATCAAACGAGATCCAGATACAATGTTCATGCTCTAAGCTGGTACTAAATAACAATTATTGAGGTTTAAAACTAATCCCGAAGGTAGATGTAGAGGTAGCGTGCCGACGGCGATCACATCGACCTTGGAACCATTCCCGACGCGCATCGTCACCTCGTCCTTCGCCAGTCTCCGCTTATTCCGCAGCTCCTGTTTTGAGTTACAAATGTGAGCAACCGCACCGGTATCAAATACCCAGGAGCTACTACGAGTGCTGGTAAGGTACACATCAATAACATGTATATCATATATACCTTTGACGTTGCCGGCCTTCTTATCCGCTAAGTACTTGGGGCAGTTCCGCTTCCAGTGACCGGTTCCCTTGCAATAAAAGCACTCAGTCTCAGGCTTGGGTCCATTCTTGGGCTTCTTCCCGACAACTGATTTACCGGGCGCGGCAACTGCTTTGCCGTCCTTCTTGAAGTTCTTCTTACCCTTGCCTTTCTTGAAACTAGTGGTCTTATTCACCATCAACACTTGATGTTCCTTTTTGATCTCCACCTCCGCTGATTTCAGCATCGAATATAACTCAGGAATGGACTTCTCCATCCCTTGCATATTGAAGTTCATCACAAAGCTCTTGTAGCTAGGTGGAAGCGACTGGAGGATTCTGTCAATAGCCGAGTCATCCAGAAGATTAACTCCCAGCTGAGACAAGCGGTTGTGCAACCCAGACATTTTGAGTATGTGCTTGCTCACAGAACTATTTTCCTCCATCTTACAACTGAAGAACTTGTCGGAGACTTCATATCTCTCGACCTGGGCATGAGCTTGGAAAACCATTCTCAGCTCTTGGAACATCTCATATGCTCCGTGTTGCTCAAAACGCTTTTGGAGCCCCGGTTCTAAGCTGTAAAGCATGCCGCACTGAACCAGGGAGTAATCATCACTACGTGACTGCCAGGCGTTCATAACGTCTTGAGTTGCTGGGAAAATGGGTGCGTCACCTAGCGGTGCATCAAGGACATATGCTTTCTTGGAAGCTATGAGGATGATCCTCAAGTTACGGACCCAGTCCGTATAGTTGCTTCCATCGTCTTTCAGTTTGGTTTTCTCTAGGAACGCGTTGAAGTTGAGGGCAACATTAGCGTGGGCCATTGGATCTACAAGATAGATTGTCAAGACAATTTTAGACTAAGTTCATGATAATTAAGTTCATCTAATCAAATTATTTAATGAACTCCCACTCAGATAGACATCCCTCTAGTCATCTAAGTGATACATGATCCATATCGACTAGGCCGTGTCCGATCATCACGTGAGACGGACTAGTCATCAATGGTGAACATCTCCATGTTGATCGCATCTACTATACGACTCATGTTCGACCTTTCGGTCTCTCGTGTTCCGAGGCCATGTCTGTACATGCTAGGCTTGTCAAGTCAACCTAAGTGTTTTGCGTGTGTAAATCTGGCTTACACCCGTTGTATGCGAACGTTAGAATCTATCACACCCGATCATCACGTGGTGCTTCGAAACAACGATCCTTCGCAACGGTGCACACTTAGGGGGAACACATTTCTTGAAATTTTAGTGAGGGATCATCTTATTTATGCTACCGTCGTTCTAAGCAAATAAGATGTAAAAACATGATAAACATCACATGCAAATCATAAAGTGACATGATATGGCCAATATCATCTTGCGCCTTTGATCTCCATCTTCGGGGCGCGGCATGATCACCATCGTCACCGGCATGACACCATGATCTCCATCATCATGATCTCCATCATCGTGTCTTCATGAAGTTGTCTCGCCAACTATTACTTCTACTACTATGGCTAACGGTTAGCAATAAAGTAAAGTAATTACATGGCGTTTTTGATTGACACGCAGGTCATACAATAAATTAAGACAACTCCTATGGCTCCTGCCGGTTGTCATACTTATCGACGTGCAAGTCGTGATTCCTATTACAAGAACATGATCAATCTCATACATCACATATATTTCATCACATCCTTTTGGCCATATCACATCACATAGCATACCCTGCAAAAACAAGTTAGATGTCCTCTAATTGTTGTTGCAAGTGTTACGTGGCTGCTATGGGTTTCTAGCAAAAGACGTTTCTTACCTATGCAAAAGCCACAACGGTGATATGCCAATTGCTATTTACCCTTCATAAGGACCCTCTTCATCGAATCCGATCCGACTAAAGTGGGAGAGACAGACACCCGCTAGCCACCTTATGCAACAAGTGCATGTCAGGCGGTGGAACCAGTCTCACGTAAGCGTACGTGCAAAGTCGGTTCGGGCCGCTTCATCCCACAATGCCGCAGAATCAAGATAGGACTAGTAACGGCAAGCAAATTGACCAAATCATCGCCCACAACTACTTGAGTTCTACTCGTGCATAGAATCTACGCATAGACCTAGCTCATGATGCCACTGTTGGGGAACGTAGTAATAATTCAAAAAATTTCCTACGTGTCACCAAGATCAATCTAGGAGATGCTAGCAACGAGAGAGAGGGAGTGCATCTTCATACCCTTGAAGATCGCTAAGCGGAAGCGTTGCAAAGAACGCGGTTGATGGAGTCGTACTCGCGGCGATTCAAATCGCGGAAGATCCGATCCAAGCGCCGAACGGACGGCGCCTCCGCGTTCAACACACGTACAGCCCGGGGATGTCTCCTCCTTCTTGATCCAGCAAGGGGGGAGGAGAAGTTGAGGGAGAGCTCCGGCAGCACGACGACGTGGTGGCGGTGGAGCTCGTGGTTCTCCGGCAGAGCTTCGCTAAGCACTATGGAGGAGGAGGAGGTGTAGGGGGGGGAGGGCTGCGCCAGGTGCAAGGGGTGCAGCTCCCATGCGCCTCCCCACTATATATAGGGGTGGAGGGGGCTGGTTTCTTTCCCTCCAAGTCCATTGGGGTGTTGGCAAAGGTGGGAGGAAAGAAATCCCATCCTTTCCCTTCCCCACCGATTGTTATCCCCTTATTTAGGGATCTTGATCTTATCCCTTCGGGATATGATCTTATTCCTTCTAAGGGGGGATCTTGGTGCACCTTGACCAGGGGTGTGGGACCTTGCCCCCACTACCCACGTTCATGTGGGTCCCCCCATGCAGGTGGGCCCCACTCCAGAACCTTCTAGAACCTTCCCGGTACAATACCGAAAAATCCCGAACATTTTCCGGTGGCCAAAATAGGACTTCACATATATAAATCTTTACCTCCGGACCATTCCGGAACTCCTCGTGACGTCCGGGATCTCATCCAGGACTCCGAAGAACTTTTGGTAACCACATACAATTCCCATTACAACTCTAGCGTCACCGAACCTTAAGTGTGTAGACCCTACGGGTTCGGGAACCATGCAGACATGACCGAGACACCTCTCCGGCCAATAACCAATAGCGGGATCTGGATACCCATATTGGCTCCCACATGTTCCATGATGATCTCATCAGATGAACCACGATGTCGGGGATTCAATTAATCCCGTATACAATTCCCTTTGTCCATCGGTATGTTACTTGCCCGAGATTCGATCGTCAGTATCCCTATACCTTGTTCAATCTCGTTACCGGCAAGTCTCTTTACTCGTTCCGTAACACATGATCCCGTGACTAACTCCTTAGTCACATTGAGCTCATTATGATGATGTATTACCGAGTGGGCCCAGAGATACCTCTCCGTCACACGGAGTGACAAATCCCAGTCTCGATTCGTGCCAACCCAACAGACACTTTCGGAGATACCTGTAGTGCACCTTTATAGTCACCCAGTTACGTTGTGACGTTTGATACACCCAAAGCATTCCTATGGTATCCGGGAGTTGCACAATCTCATGGTCTAAGGAAATGATACTTGACATTAGAAAAGCTCTAGCAGACGAACTATACGATCTTGTGCTATTCTTAGGATTGGGTCTTGTCCATCACATCATTCTCCTAATGATGTGATCCCATTATCAACGACATCCAATGTCCATGGTCAGGAAACCATGACCATCTATTGATCAACGAGCTAGTCAACTAGAGGTTCACTAGGGACATGGTGTGGTCTATGTATTCACACATGTATTACGGTTTCCGGTTAATACAATTATAGCATGAACAATAGACAATTATCATGAACAAGGAAATATAATAATAACCATTTTATTATTGCCTCTAGGGCATATTTCCAACACCATGTACCCATATAAAATCTATGTGAACTCAAAATTATCTCGACATTCTACACTATGTCAAGAATTTGTGAAGTGAAAATGTATGATTATGTGTTGTTGTCTATGACTATATGATTTTGTTTATAAGTATACATTATTGTTATAATATATTTTTGTAAACTATGATTATATGTTGCTGTTTATGACTATAAGTTGTTCAAATTGATGTTTTACAAACATGGGTAATTTTACCCCGCGGGTACTCATCTACCCTGTCGGGTAACGGGCATGGGGAAAAATTGTACCCGTTGGCGGGTATGGGTAAGGGTGATGGGTAAGCTCACGGGAGACGGGTAAGGGTATGGGGTGGCTCCACCCGTACCCATACCCTGCGGGTGAATTTTAGATAAAGAACAAAGAGATTACCCTTAATTTGTCTCTGAATGCAACCTGTAGTTACATCTATTTCTTTCTCTTTTTTTCTTCGAAAAGGAGGATATCCCCCGGCCTCTGCATCAGAACGATGCATGCAGCCATATATTATTAATAGTGCAAAATCCAGCAGCCGAACATCTTCGACCCGGAAAAAAGCAAAAAACAAACCCTGAGGCCGTATACCTCGCAACAGTAACTCCCCCAGATAACCACTAACCCTATGATACAAGACACAACAAAAATGAAAAAATACAACTCCTAGGCTACGCCTTCAAGAAGGAATCGCCGCATGTGCGCTGATGATGGCGAGTCCACCACAAGGTTGAACTTCGGATTCTCATCCCCAAAGCAAAGCTTCAATCCACCACCTTCAACAAGGACACGACGCAGGCGCGCGACGACATAACCCGATCAGAGATCTTGTGTTTCCACCTGAGTGCAAAAGCTCGTCGTTGAAGCCGTCTGTACCATCCGCCCTTATCCGTCTACCGACGCCTCGATAGTTGGATACCTCTGGAGGAGACAACGAAAGACAAAGACGTCCCATACCGCCTGCCTCCCGCTACTGTCGCACCACCTTCGATCCAACAACAACAGGCTAAACTTGGCACCTCCGCCAGAGCCTCCGTGCATCACTTGCCAGTAACAGGCATGACTTGACGTCTCCATATAAGATGTCGTGCATCGCATCCGCCGGTAGCACATCCACCGGTGGCTTCACCTGCCGACGACAGGCTCCGCACGACAACTCCGAAAGAAGCACATGTGTCACCTGCCGAGCTGCATCGAACCCGATCTGTTGATGGAAGGGACGTCCCATACCGCCACCAGCCACAGAAGGCCGTCACCATCTCGAGATCCGGACTCCGAGTCGCCCACACGATCCTGGAGTCCACCACCATTGATGAAGAGGGGCCGCCGCCCCGATTCCGGGCGCTACAAGGAGCACCCACCGTCGCGCCAGCCGCTGTCGCCGCCCATACAACGGCAACCGCCACCGCGATCCCGCATCAAGCGCCGTCGACGCCGGAGGAAGCTCCGGCCGCCACGCGCCTGCGACGAGCCCGGACACGGGATCCCAAGATCCGCCGTCACCGGTGCCGCCACAAGGCCCCACCACCTGGCCCGTCATCCCCGGCGGAGGGGACGCCGCCACCACCATGGTCGGATCCGGGTCAGCCGTCGTCGTCGCCACCGCCAAGGCCGGATCCGGGCTGAACGTCGCCGCCGCCACCGCCACCGGCCACGCCCAGCCCCACCTTCATGTTCTAGCCACCTCCAGCCGACCGGCAAGCCACGCCCAGCAAATCTCCACCCGCGCCGCCGGGAGCCGCCGCGCCGCCGTGCCTTGGATCCGCATGACGCCGTCGCCGAAGCCGCCGTCCCGCGCCACACGACATCGAACGAGGAGAAGGGAAATCCCCGCCGCCGCCTACGCCGACCGGATCGGCAGCGCACACCGGCGGCGGCGAGGGAGGGAGCTGGATGCGGCAGACTAGCCCCGGCGGCTAGGGTTCGCCCCCTCGGTCGCCCGCGGGAGTGATGCGAGGGGGTACGCTAGCGACGCGCCCCCTTTACCATCTATTTCTTTCTCTGAACCACTCCTTTCTCTCTTACCTATGCACTTCTCCGCCTTCTCATAGTTGAGTGATGACTCCATGTAGTAGGATGGGAGGTATTGGATCTGTGTATGTGACGGAGGAGCAAGATGAAATTGATAAGGCAAGAATTGTTTTCCTTTTAATTCGGATTCCTGTTGCCTCATGATGATACTAGCTGACTGATGAAAAAGTGAAGGTATTCCTGTTGCCTCATGATGATATTAGCAGTCTATTTACTCACAGACTGCTCTACCAAATTCAGAACTAATTTGTTTACTCATAAGAATTTGGAGCTATTCATATTGTTTCTGTTAGTGTTGCATGTTGGATCTAAAATATCTTTTATCTATGTATGGATTGCAGCTTTAATTCTATATACTAACCTGATATTCATATGATTTTCCCATAGATGTGTATAATCCAAGCAGGCAAAGTTGATTAGTAAGGAGACATGCACATGTCTCTTGTAGCAGGCCTAGAAACAAAGGAAGACCATGGATAAATATGTAAATCTGGTAAGTGAATACTCTATTGTGCGCCGAAATTTAAATACCCATGGGCGCACTTATGATCCAACCCAAAAAGTGAATTTCAAATATTCATATTTCTTATGGATGTCAAATTAAAAAAGAAATTCCCAGTTTATGTATGTCAAAAATTGCAATCAAGAATCACTATATTGTAGCATGCATAGATTGTAAGATATATCAAGTCTAACACATCAGGTATGCGTACAACATGTCAAAACACATGTACATGCATATCTCCATTTTTTCTGGTCATGCATGCACCGGTCTTTCTTTTCTATCCATTCATAATTAATATTCATACATGTATGAATCTTAGCATGTACAAGCAGTCAACTGGACATATTTCTTTTTTTGTGTGCACATATTCATCATCACACAAGTACTATCTTATGGTTATTGGTCTCTTCCATGTATATGTACACACACAACTATCATCCATGAGTGTCCTATTCTTAGTTGAGTGTGCATTCCTATTTTCAAGGTGACTTTTTTACATTGATTTTTTATCTAACCATTACTTGACTATCCAATCTACTACTTGGTATCTCAAGCATGTAATTTAAACTTACCTTCTGTTCCAAAATTTAAATTGTAATGTTTTATTTAGAGCTAGCGTGTGATGCACTGATGTATGATACACATAGTTCCTGATAATAAATTCACCAGATTTTCTATTAACAAATAAGCAAATCGTTGATGCCTTATGTACTTGGTCAGGTGTGAATTCATCGAGTTCTGGAGCTGAGAGCGAGATGCAAGTTGGATTCGAAATCACATTTTTGGTTTCACCTACTAAGTTAGATGATTAATTCATTGTTTTGTCATGATTTGGATGGAATGATCTGAAACTTTGTGCTTTATTAGAGAGTACAACATATGGGCGTTGTGTACGCTGGTGCTAATGAGGAACTGCCAATTGTCTCAGTTCCAAGAGGCCACCACATACCGACCGTACATGTTACACCACTTATGTATTGTGTGTAGGTCAAGTCATTAAAAACCGAATTTTAGTGCATTGCAGATAAAGAAACTATAAAGCAAGTCAACTCCAAGGTGACATTGTTTTAAGTGTTAAGATTGATTTTGATTTGTGAATATGGTGTTATTCTCATGCATGTATGACATGAGCTTGTTCTTAAATTAGATGTTGCTGGATACATTTTTTCCCCGTTTGTTTTTGCGAAAAATTGTACTTCATCATGTAAGAACCATGAACAATCATATTAGGGTTTAACCTTTTTTCATTGCTTTAAATGCCATTGCCTAATCAATTATACTTATGATAAAGTTGACTGTTTGGGGCTCATTTAGTATGTTACTGTTGCCCTTTTTTGTACCTTTGTTCCAAGTTTGTGTCTCTACCATGTCCATCTGTACAATGCTTAATCGTATCAAAAGTCAATGCTTAATCGTATCAGAAGTCCTATGAATTTTGCATTATAAAATAGAGACACTATGGAACATTTGATTCCATTTTTACCATACACAACTAAATAGATTGTACCCATATGTTCTACACGGAGAAGTTTATCTGGGAAAAATTATTTCTTGCAAGAGTTGGTAGAATTTCACCCAGTTGTACCTATGATATCGGCTTTTGGAGACCCGCGTTCTATCGAACTAAACTAAGATCGCTTTCATTTATTCAGAAAAAAAACATTTTCTATTCCTAACACCAACTTTATGTATTCCTCTATCCGTAGAATACATTGAATGTAGAAAAATGGCTAAGTTTCTAATCATTAACACAATAAAAGCTAAACTGCTTGAAATCCAGGCAAAAAGAGGTACTCATTCTACAACTATATTAGTATTAATACTTACACACTTTAAACGGAAAATAGCTAATGTAAAATTTATCTGCAAATAATCCCTTCTCATAATAAGAATGTGCGTGGTCCGGTCTTCTAATTTTGAGCTGAGGAGTTTATCCAATTTTTAATCTATTCTTGTAAGGGGTTTGTACAAATTCATCCAGTTAATTGGTTTCGATGTGTACCATGCACATACGAAGGGACGAAATCACTGTTCTGACCTTATACGCAAAGAATTGCACAAAATGAACTCGTCAGGAAAGTATTTCACGATCTGACCCTTTTAGAAACGCCACAGCCCGCGGCGTTGCTGGTCAACTAAGAAACGCCGACCTACCCCGCGTTTCCACACGGCAGCAACGCCGAGCTACTCCGCGTTTCCACACGCAGCAACGCCGAGCTACTCCGCGTTTCTGCCTACAACGGAAACGCCAAGGACCCTGGCGTTTCTTCGGCCGATATTTGTTTAGGCCCCACCCACCCATCAGCCCGTTCTTCCTCCTCTCCTCGCTGCGAACAGAGACGAGAAACGCCCCTCTCCTCCTCCCGACCCCCCCCCTTCGATCTTCCTCTTCCCTCAACCATTTTTGCGGATCTTTGGGGCAAATCGAAGAGGCCGGTAAGCTCCTCCAATCCCTTCAATCACTTTTTGCAATAACTTTGTATTTTTGGAGCTTTTTTTGGCACTAGGTGCAACCTAGGTTTTCAAGTAAAACAAAATTTGGTGATGATTTAGTTGTTTAGTATCATATGATTTAGTAGTAAGGATGAGGGCCGGCCAAGGATGAGTGCATTGCGAAATTTGATGTAAATTTGTGTATTTTCTATAGTTGCAAGTGTGATGGTGAATGCATATTACTTGATTGTTATATTTGCTATGCGTTCATCCTAAATATTTTTGACTACATAGATGTGTGCGTGCACACTTTGTATCATTTGGTACTTGTGAATTTAACATTTATAGGTAAAAAATGTATTATGTTGAATCCTAAAATTATTTGTTCCTATTATGTAGGATGTTTGAGCCGGATAAATATCCGGGCCTTGATGATTTCTACGAGCAGAAGCATCATGCGGTGCTAGTGGAAAGAGGGGAGGTAATTATCCGGGCCTTGATGATTATCTTTCTATATTGGTTGATTTTCATATTGTGGCAAGTTGAGAGAAGTAACAAATTATGCGTTTGTTTGTTTAGGTTCCTCCACTACTTCGGTTGAGGGGGCACAACCCGAATGAATCTCTCATATATGACCGTCGGTACGAGCCTTATTTTAGAAGAATGGATCTTCTTCAGTTTGTGCTCAACTTTAAAGGCACACCACCATGGTTGAACTCCACGGCCCTTACCGCCCTTACGGACCGTTGGAGGCCGGAGACTCTTTTCACCTTGCTCTTGGTGAGATGACCATAACTTTGGAGGATATTGCTATGATCACCGGGCTTCCGATCGAGGGCAGGGCTCTTACAGGGAAGGTGAGGTTTGATGTGTGGCGACAACGGGTTGCAGCATTGGTTGGCGTTGAACCTTAGCCATGGACTCATGAAACCAGGAAGGATCCTAGGCCATCCGGCGTGTTGTTCTCGTGGATACAGAAACATTTTCGCAGGTGCCCAAAGGATGCTAGTCCGGATGTTGTGGAGAGGTACGCCAGGGCTTACCTATGGAATCTTTTGACCCAAGTGGTGTTTTCGGATGGCACGGGGGACACAGCCTCGTGGATGTTCTTGGATCCTCTTCGTGACTGGGATGTTAAGTGGAGTTGGGGGTCGGCGGCACTAGCCTTCTTGTACCGTCAGGTACTGCTTACTATGACGCATTTTCATTATATTAAATAGGTATTTGCGTGTGGTCGTTTAACGTGTGTGCAAATCTACAGTTGGATGGAGCATGTATGAGGAGTAAGCCGACGTCCACTCTTGGTGGTTTCGTTTGGGCCCTACAGGTTTGGATGTGGGAGCGTATCCCTGTAGGCCGTAACGTCACCCTTCCTCCGGAAGAACGTTGGGAGTACCCTTCTGACGGGGATGAGGAGCGGTACCCCACTATCGCACACACATGGGTTAATGTCCAATGGTCGAGTATCGCAGCCATGGGGCGGTACAAGGCATACATAAGCGAGCTTGACATGCTGACTTATGAACAGGTAATTATCCAAATGCTTTGGCATCGTTTCTGAATTATTTTCGTGCATGGGCGAGTGACTTGTTGTGATGTAGGTCAATTGGAGGCCGTACACGGTACTTAGGCAGTTCCCTCTGAGCAATATGTGCCTTCGTGACCAACATCTTTGGCGTGTGCGGTGCCCTTTGATATGCTTTTTTGCGGTCGAGTGGCATCTTCCTCATCGTGTTTCAAAGCAGTTCGGAGTCCAACAACGCAGCCCGCCGGATCATGTCGAGACAAGTGTGGTGCTACATAAGTGAGAGTTTTTTGTATCACCTGTTGATCAATGTCTAACACGAGAAAATGGAACTGATGTATTCTGCAGGTTAGATGCCTTGTTAACCGTTGCTTTCTTTTTCGTAGCTCTTTTAGCATATTAACATGTCAATGTCTTTTCCTTGTGCAGAAGGTCGTCAATCGATGCCGCACATTAGCCGCTTTACTATCTTTCCACGGTGGTTCATCCACCGATGTGCGGGCACGTGCTGCTCAGTACAGAATGGATGTGCTTTCTTCCGCTCGTCCGTCTTCCAGCCGACCACGTGCTTCTTCCGCTCGTCCATCTTCTAGTGGAGCTCATGGTTCGTCGAGTCGAGCACATATTGAGGAAGATGAAGAAGAAGAGGAGACAGACAAAGAGGCGGATCCGGACTACATGGAGCTTGGGGCTTCGCAGACGGAAGACGCTCCGCAGCCAACTCAACCTACTCAGTCGACAGAAGAAACACGCCGAGCTAGCTCAAGAAACATCCGACGTCCTGCATGGCAGAACACTCCAGAGGGCTACGTTAACAAGGGCAAGATCCCTGCGAAAAGAGGGAAGAAGTGAAGTGATGACCGGTGCTTGTCATGTGTGAACTTGCTATGCTTTATGTCGTTTGAACTTGTCATGTGTGAACTATCTATGTACCCTTAACTTACGGAACTTGCTATGCGTTATGTTTTATGTGAACTTGCCATTTCCAACTGTTATTTGTTATGATGTTGTTAATATACATGCTGTGAATATATGCTGTGATCTTCTGAGTTTGCTGCTGGCTGTGGCAAAACAGTCCAGAAACGAGAAGCAGCAATGCCATGGTCAACGCGGAGTAGCTCGGCGTTGCTGCCGTGTGGAAACGCGGGGTAGGTCGGCGTTTCTTAGTTGACCAGCAACGCCGCGGGCTGTGGCGTTTCTAAAAGGGTTAGATCATGAAATACTTTCCTGACGAGTTCATTTTGTGCAATTCTTTGCGTATAAGGTCAGAACAGTGATTTCGTCCCATACGAAGTGAGAAATTCTATCGTACAGTTATTCGTGCGTTGCACGTGCAGGCTTACTAGTTCATACAAAGTGTTCATGAGTTTCTATTTTTTTCCCACAATTTCCAACAAAGTTCACAAATTTGTAAAAAAATGTTCATGAATTTGGAAAATATTCACCATCTTAAAAATGTTCACACTTTTTAGGAAAATGTTTCAGAATTTGAAACATGTTCATGATTTCATAAAAAACGTTCATGTATTTGAAAATGATCATGATTCAAAAAAATGTTCATGATTAGGGAAAAAATCTCAAATTTGAGAGATGTTTGCATAATAAAGAAAATTTGAAAAGTAGCTCACAAGCAAAGTGGGCCGACCCAGTTGGGATTGGCTTGTGTGAAGCCACTCCTAGTAGACGCATATGGGTGTCAACCAGGAGCTCTCAATTATGAACACACCTATGTTTTCAGAGGTTCTAGGAGCATGGGTTGGATCTTTTTTGTAGCAACACGATGCATAGGGTTGGATTACTCAGTTCTCTCAGACCACCTAAAATGGTGTTGACTAGGCCGGACCATGAGCCCAACCAAACTGCACCATGTACCACGGTATCTCATCAACATGATCCAATTTTCGGAAAACCCTATTCGTCGCATTCTGCGGCAAGTTGTCGACCTACCGCACATGTTCGATAGTAAATAGGCCGGGCGGCCCAGTTAAATCTTTTTTAGGTGGCATCATTTTCTGGTTTAGGTAACCTTTTGGATGTTCCTGGCTAGTTTTGGGAACCTTCCAGAAGGTTCTTGAACCGGGCTTTCAGTTTTCTTTTTTGTTTTTTCTTCTTCCTTTCGTTTTTAGTTATTTTTGTTTATGTTTTCTACTCTTTTTTTGTTTTTTCTGTTTGCTTTTTTTTGCATTTTTTATTTCTTTTTCTTTTACTCTCTTTTTTTATTTTTTTCAAAATATTAAAAAAAATCATGTTTCCAAAAAATGTTCAATTTTCAAAAAAATGTTCTCAAAATTCAAAAATTGTTCTTGTTACACAAAAAAGTTCAAAACTTTAGAAATTCAGAAAATGTACCGGATTTCAATTTTTTTTCTTCATGTATTTAAAAAATGTTCCTGCTTCCAAATTTGTTCGGGATTTTTCAAAATTGTTCTCCGTTTCAAAATTTGTTCTCAAGATTCAAAAAATGTTCGTGCTTTAAAAAAATTGTTCGTGCTTCCAAATTTGTTCCCCGTTTCAAAATTTGTTCTCAAGATTCAAAAAATGTTCGTGCTTTAAAAAATTGTTCACGCTTCCAAATTTGTTCTCCGTTTCAAAAAAAATTCTCAAGATTCAGAAAATGTTCGTTCTTTAAAAAATTGTTCACAAATTCCAAATTTGTTCTGTGTTTCAAAATTTGTTCTCAAGATTCAAAAAATGTTCGTGCTTTAAAAAATTAGTCAAAAATTACAGAAATTTTCATGTTTTCAAACAATGTTTGGGAAATTCCAAATTTGTTCGTTTTCATAAAAAAATTGCGTTTGTGAAAAAATCGTACGCCGAAAAATTACTCCAAATTTGAAAAAAAATCGGGATTTTGTCAAACAGGGTTAAGTCCGTAACTGCACTTAGTATCTTTTAGAGTTCCGTTGTATTTCGGTCTGCAGGACTGTTCTAGTGCAGTGGCTAGCACCAAGCTCGCGCAAGCAGGCTGTCCCGTGTTCAATTCCTAGCGCTACCCCTTTTGCGATTTTTTACACTCATATTCGCAGTGCATTGAATGAGCCAGCCCAGTCGGCACCCCCTGTGCGACGGGGCGTTTATTTGCCGCAGAATGCGGCAAATAGGAGCTCCCCCTATTTTCTGCATGGGTCCAGGGATACTGACCAAACGGGGACCCCCGTCCACGGTTATAGGCCAGCCCGTTAGTCTGTTTCTTCTTTTTTGTTATTTTGTTATTTTTTCTCTTTTTAAATATGAGCTTAAAAATCATGTTTTTAAATAAAATTGCAAAAATCATTTTTTTTGACAATCAAGAACAATTTTTAAATTCTTATTTTTTTGGATATCAGGAATAATTTTCAGATTCATGATTTTTATCAATTATGCGAACAATTTTCAAATTCATGAACAATTTCCAAACCTGTGGTCATTCTTTAAATGTGGGAACTTTCTTCAAACTTGCGATCATTTTTAAACATTGTGAACATTTTCGAACTTGTAATTAGTTTTTGAAGTCTTGAACATTTCTTGAAATTAATGTTTTTTTAATTTCTGGGACAATTTTGATATTCATGAATTCTTTTTAAATTCGCGAACCATTTTTTGGACCAATGTTTTTTAATCAACAATCTTTTTTAATAAAACTAGCGACTGTTTCTTGAATGCAACAACAATAAAGCTTTTAGTTCCAAACGAGTTGGCATAGGCTAGAGCTTAAACCCATAAAATCTCGCAACGAATTCATGCACCGTGTTCATGGCTAGTTTTTTTGCTGATATTCTAGTCCTTCAGAAATCTATTTATGGACTCCTCTGAAAGTGCAAGATATCGACCAGAGGGGAGTGAATGGAGATTTTAAAAAATTCTTAAAAAACGCAAGTTCTTGAAGAATAATAGAGTGACGAATTACACAACATAACAAAGACTACACTAGCATGCAATTCAGAATGAAGACAAAGTCATTAGAACAGAACGAAACACGCAGACTAGGTAGCAAGAAGAACAGACGAATATACATACATACAACCTTAAGAGCAACAATTGGAAGACAAAGAAACGTATCATGTTGAAAGTCTTTGAGACAAAGTCTTCAGGGCAGAGAGTCAAATTTTTCAACACAGATGAACTGGAAGTAGAGGGTTGAGGAATTTGAACCCGGGTAGCTCTGAGAAGACAATGAATTTGTTTGACCAGTTCCATTTGCTATGACAAATGTATGTATGGTTAGGGAGGCTTGAGATTTAGCTCAGAAGACACTTAGTATTCACCTTATTCTCCCGAGCTATGATCACTTATACCTCGCCCAATCACTCGTGGTAAGTCTTCAAGGTAGAGTTCCAAAATCTCCACAAACTCGTTTTATGGCACTCCACAATTTCTTCTTGGATGCTCAGAACATGACGCCTAATCGTGTGGAAGATCACAATCTTCAAAGATATCAAGCGTCATGTCACACACGACAATCTCTTCAGTGATGCTCACTCACTTTGGCTCTGTTGTTTTGGGTTTTTTCTCACTTAGGATTCTCTCAAGTTCTTCAGAGGATGGGTTGCTCTAGTTGAAACCTGTCAATCAATCACTCGGAGCAGCCAACCAAAATGGTTGTGGGGCCGCTACTTATAGCCTTGGGGCAAACTGATATGAAATGACTTGCATGTCCTTCGGACAATACCGTTGTCAGGATAAGATTGACAGCTGGCACTAGCTCAACAACGGTCAGAAATTTGAACCCTCAAATTCCTCACGGTAGGATGATCGCACTAGCGAAATCCTAACTCTTCAGTCAGGCCAATTTTGTCAACGACCAGAAAAACAATGTCTCTGTCGCTGAGGATCTCGAATGCACTACAAGAGATTTTCAAAGTCTTCACTCAAAGAAATAGATAGGTTTGAGCATCACTTCTAAAATACGTCTATGTATCACCTAAACCCCCTTTAACCGTTTGGTATTTCTTATGACTCAAAATAAAGAAGAGAGAAACTACAGAAAAAATTCTTCACTGCAATTTCTTAAAAGGGTGCACCAATTTCTTCAATATATAACATTTTCTGGGCTACACTTCCACCGTTAAACCAAATCTTCATAGACTTTTCTCCTGTGTATACTCATAAACACATTAGTTCCTTAGCCCATTTGTCTTCAATACTCCATAATCATAAAGGGGCACTAGATGAACTTACATCTCCCATGTGAAGTTTAGTCTACTCCGACCTCTTTTGAGATTACCAACACACTTTAACCGTTAGGTATGCACTCTGGAGGCTTGCGCTGAATATGCCCAAACCATCGCTGGTTATGTTGGACAAGCTTTTATTCAATCGGTGCCACTCCTCCTCTATCTCGTGCCTAGTAGTGCTGAAACTGCACCTCATGTACTCGATTTTAGTTCTACTAAGACCAAAACCTTTCGATTCCGGTGTTTATCTCCATAGCTCTAACTTTCTAGTAACTCTCGTCCGACTGTCATCGACTAGTATCACATCATTCTTAAAGAGCATACAGCATATGATATCTCCTTGTATATCCCTTGTGACCTCATCCATCACCAAAGCAAAAAAATAAGGGTCCAAAGCTAACCCTTGGTACAATCCTATTTTAATCGGAAAGTCATCAGTGTCACCATCACTTGTTCGAACACTTACATTATCATACATGTCTTTGATGAGAGTAATGTACTTTGTTGGGACTTTGTGTTTCTCCAAGGCCCACCACATGACATTTCACGGTACCATATCATAGGCCTTCTTCAAGTCAATGAACACCATATGCAGGTCCTTCTTTTGCTCCTTGTATCTCCCCATAAGTTGTCGTACCGAGAAAATGGTTTTCATGGTCGACCTCTCAGACATGAAACCAAACTGTTTCATGAATATTGAACTTTTTTAGTTGACCAACATTTTTCACAATTTGGGAACATTTTTTATTCACATTTTTTAATTGGAGAACATTTTTTTTGGTTTTTTCAGCACTTTGAAATTCATCAACGTCTTTTTGAATTCATAAACATTTTTCAAAGTCATGAATATGTTTTGAAATTTCACACATTATTCAAAATTGTGAAAATTGTTCAACAATCGTGAACCATTTTCGGTATCTTGGAATCCGGAACATTTTTTAAATGCAGGAACAATGTTTTATTTTTTGAACATTTTAGAAATTTCAAAAAAAGTCAAAATCATGATTTTGTTTTGATGTTTATATTTTTATAAATCCTGAACATTTTAAAAACATTAAAAAAAAATTGAAAAGAGAAAGAGAAAGTAAAGGAAAAACTAAAAAACAGGGGCGCATCCACCCCGCTCATGGGTTAGCCCAAAAGGGTACATGGGGAGTGGGGGTGCACGTCACCCAACGCCCTATGCACTAAATAGGAGGTCCCATATCATCCAGCCGATCATATTACACGCATAGGTCGGGCAATAGCAATCAAATGTGTACCCTCCTGCGTGCCTTGTCCTCTGTATGGACCAGCCCATTATGGGTTTTCTTGTTTCCTTTGTATTTTTTCCGGTTCTTCATTCATTTATTCTTTTATGTATTTCCTTTTAGCTTTTCTTTTATATATTTTTTCAAACCCGCTAACTCTTTCTACCTACCAACATCCTTTTGCCATAAATTTACATTTGACATAATAACATCATGGATTTTTTTTGCGACTTTTGTGTTGTCTTCTGCGAGGTGGAACCAAGGCAGCGCACTTTTGCCCAGTGGCAGGTTGATTCTATTGGAGATTCATCCCTCCGAGAGGGGGAAGTCGAAGCCATCATCATCACCAACAACATGATCATCCTTGGGATCATCACATCCATCAACATATTCACTAACACCGTCATCTCCATCAATTCCCTTCATCCCATCTCTCTAATCTATGAACTTTCTTCTCAGATCCTTTGTTAAGAGTAATTTTTTTGTATTGATTACTCATTGTAGTTGATTGTCGGTGCTAAATTCAGCATATCTCGCTGTAGGGGTCAAAAGCCAGGTGTCTTGGAGCGATGGTAACATGGACACATGATTTTACCCAGGTTCGGGCTCTCTCGTAGAGATAGTACCCTACTTCCTCCTCTTGATTGTATTGATATGGGGGATAGTACATAGTACATGTATCTACCACGAGATTGTTGTGTATGATTCTAATGATCTAGAATATGAGCTATCGACTAGCCTGGCCTCGCTTATGTAATGTACCGGAGGCCTAGGATAACAAGTGTCCTAGTCAGATACGTCGGTGGAGAGGAGTCTTTGTCTTGTGTGTCAAGTCTTGTGGAATCTCCCTTGTATACGTCATGGGCTGCCCGAAGAAGCCCATTAGTGAACCACCATGGGGGTCCTCGGCCCGACCCACTTGGTCGGGAGACGACGTGGTGAGTACCCCCTAGTCCAGGACGCCGTCAGTAGCCCCCTGAACCGGTCTTCAAGCAGGGGACGCTCCTCGGTTCTTCCAAATTATTCTTCGTCTTCGGCCATCGGTCTTGAAAGCTGGTTCAGCAAAGCTTCCCATCTCCAATCTTGAGGATCACTGAGGTGAATCCGAAGAGTTCACATGTCGGGTATTCGAGGAATTCACATGTCGGGCGTCCGAGGAACCCTTTTAAGTTCTCGGCATCAATGCCTTGTTATTTTTATGCCACACCTCAAGCTCAAAGTTTTCCCCCTGCAGTGGTGTACTCTTGTTGCCTAGCTCCAACACCGGACTACATCCGAGGTGTCTTTTTGCAACCGATCTCCAATGCCGGTGTGCATCTGAGGTGTCATAGATTACCTCGTTATTGGAAAAGTTTCAAGGAGTTCAACCGAGCTTAATGCTGAAAACATCCTCTATGGAACCAACCACTCGCATCCGAGCTTTATGACGGACTGCTTCTGAGGTGTTGCACCACCTCAGTCTTGAGCTGATTTTTGCGGAATTTATTTCTGATCGATGCAATTTATTTACTGCCGAGATGTATAGCCAGTAGCCCTCAAGGTGCGTGTCGTCCTAAAATCCGGGATGCACCTGAAGGATAAAACAAACCCGCTAATCCCAGTATCCCTTGAGACTCAGGTCGATTTATGAAATTGGCTTGAGGATCAAATCCTTGCTCGGCAGCATACTTAGGAACGGAAATGCGGTGCACAATAGCTCTCGAGACTCAGGTTGGGTGTGGCTGACCAACCCGAGGATCGTAATCTCCTCAGAAACCGTATTGCACTTTTAAATATACTGCATTGAATCATCAATGCACTGCCCCCGAGACTTGGGTTGGGTAACATGGCGACCATAGGATCATATCTTCTCGGGAACTAGTCTAGATGTTGTGTGTCTTTTGCCAACACAGAGGTGCAGGTCGGCAGGAAAGATGCCGAAATGCGGGTCGGAAAAGATTTCCCGAGGTGAACTATTACACAAGGCACCTCGGTCAAGAGGATGTCTCGCCTCCTCAAAGAAAAACATACGAATAGGTTAAAAGTTTCATATGCTCAAAAAACCAAAAAAATTATGTGAAAGCTTTACGTCTGAATTAAATCAAGTTTTTTTGGTGCCAATCCAAAATTGGTCTTAAAATTCATTTGTGCTTCGGTTGTGCTTTAAAATGATACGTCCGATCTCCATACCTCAAGTGGGCCAGCCGTCGGCTTCAACCTCCCTTCCCGAAGGCGGAGCACTTCTCAGGCCAGCATAGCAAACTAAACTCGAGTGACTCTAGAGAGAAAGCAGGCTATCCGGCTATTGACGACACACTCGAGTCAAAAAAAGGAGTAGTAGAAAAATACTTTGCAACGACCTAGAAGAAAACATTTACTATAAACCGGTGCATACGAATTTAGGAGCCCCCAGTTAACATGAGAAAAAAGAAGTGTTTTTAACAAACAATTTTTTTGTTTTAAGACACAAACATAATGCTTGGTTGAACCGAACACAAAATTTATTTTTTGAGCATGAAATCGACTTAGCTGGTTAATGTGCTCGATGTTGATGACGTGATCCGGGCTTGTGGCGGGAAAAGGACGCCCAGTGAACTATGACAAATATGACATGGTGCGTGGTCCTCAACTTGACCAAGGTCCCAGCCCGACAGCCCCCAAGCTCGAGGTGACCGAGCGAGGAGCTCGGCTTGACGAAGTGGCAACGCAACACGGTAGATGCGGTGAGGCGAATCCCTCGGTCCAGCTAACGTGACCAAGCTGGTCGGCTGGTGACGCCGAAGTCCAAGGAGTAGGTTGATGAAGAGATGGCGAAGCCCTCGGTCCAGCTGACGTGACGAAGCTGGTTGGCCGGTGACGCCTGATACGTTTCCAACGTATCTATAATTTTTTATTGTTCCATGCTATTATATTATCAGTCTAGGATACTTTATATGCAATTATATGCTATTTTATATCATTTTTGGGAACTAACCTATTAACCCAGCGCTAGGTGCCAGTTGCTGTTTTTTTGCCTGTTTTTGATTTTCCAGGAAATCTGTACCAAACGAAGTCCAACGCTACGAAACTTTTTGTCATTTTTTTTCTGGACAAAAGAGACCCAGGAAGCTTCGGGAGGAGTCCAGAAGCCAGACGAGGAGACGAAAAGGCAACAGGGCGCACCCAGGGGGTAGGGGCGCCCTGATGCCTTGTGGGCTGAAAGCACATTTGCTCCCTTGGTGGTTTTGGTAATCAATAACAACATATATGTCATTGAACTAATGTTTCCACTAAGCATATTTCAGGAAAAGTTCAATGATAGGATTGGCAAAAGGATTGTGGAGATTGTGGAGATACCCCAAGATGCAAGGAAATGGATTGGCAAAGCTTCAAGCAAGAGGACTCTACATTTTACTTTGTGAGAAATCACTTTGAGTCCATAGGAAAGCCAATACTATTAAAAGGGGGTAAGGTACTGTTGGTGAACAAAATGCTCATACGTGCAAAAGTGATAGTCACCAAAAACACCCACAAGCTCTTCCACAAAAGTCTATCCAAAGTCAAATATACAAAATCGGTGCAACCAACATTCTCCACTCGGTGCCACCGATTCCCAAACTCAGACAGACCCATGCCAAACCCTAGCACATCGGTGCAACCGATTCCACTTCGGTGCCACCGAGTTTGGGTTGCCAACTTTCTGTTACCTTGATTCACAAAATCGGTACCACCGAGTTTGTTGAATCGGCGTCACCGAGATTGGGCAATATGACCGTTGGTCACCTAATCGGTGCAACCGAGATTTATATATCGGTCTCACCGAGATTCAAAAGTTGCTACCTTT
Organism: Elymus sibiricus; assembly: GCA_039707655.1. Classification (NCBI taxonomy): domain Eukaryota; kingdom Viridiplantae; phylum Streptophyta; class Magnoliopsida; order Poales; family Poaceae; genus Elymus; species Elymus sibiricus. The sequence goes on along the minus strand of CM077675.1, from coordinate 185,020,786 downwards.
GGAGCAACTCGGTACCACCGAGATTCACATATCGGTGTCACTGAGTTGGTCACTTTAGGTGTAACGGTTGGATTTTTGAGATGCCTATATATACCCCTTCACCACTACCCACTCGAAAGAGAAGCACTCAGAACTATTCCATACTTGCCCCATCCAGTTTTCTGAGAGAGAGCCACCTACTCATGTGTTGAGATCATGCCATTCCACTCCAACCATATGAATCTTGATCTCTAGCCTCCCCAAGTTGCTTTCCACCAAATCAATCTCTTCCACCATAGCCAAATCTGTGAGAGAGTGATTGTGTGTTGAGGAGTCTATCATCTTGAAGCACAAGAGCAAGGAGTTCATCGACATTGCCGAGCCTATTACCTTTTGGAGGGTGGTGCCTCCTAGATTGGTTAGGTGTCGCTTGGGAGCCTCCTACTTCGTGTTGTGGAGTTGAACCAAGAAGTTTGTAAGGGCAAGGAGATCGCCTACTTCGTGAAGATCTACCCATAGTGAGGCTAGTCCTTCGTGGACGGAAGCCGTTATGGAATAGTCAAGGTTGCTACTTCATGGACCCTTATGGGTGGAGCCCTCCGTGGACTCTCGCGACCGTTACCCTTCGTGGGTTGAAGACTCCATAAACGTGGACGTACGATAGCACCACCTATCAGAACCACGGGAAAATTCATCGTGTCTACAAATTGCGTTTGATCTTCCTACCCTTCCTTTTCTACTCATGCTTGTTACTTTCCGCTGCTATACTCTTAGACATGCATGTGTAGGGTATACTTGACTTGCTATCATTGCTAAAATCTGCCAACACTTAAAATTGGGAAAAAGTAGATTTTTATTTGGTCAAGTAGTCTAATCACCCCCCTCTAGACATACTTTCGGTCCTACAAGTGGTATCAGAGCTTTGGTCTCCATTGCATTGGTTTCACAACCTAGGAGAGTATGGCGTCTAGTGAGGGAAATTATCATCGTGGAGGTCCTTACTTTGATGGCACTAATTTTGCTAGTTGGAAGCACAAAATGAAAATGCATATTCTTGGTCATAACCCCGCCGTATGGGCTGTTGTTCGTGTTGGCTTGCAAGGTGAATTCTTTGGTGATGGAAAGGAACCGGATCGTGAAGCGACCGCGGATGAATTGAAGATGTTGCAATACAACGCTCAAGCATGCGACATTCTCTTCAACTGCCTATGCCCTGAAGAATTCAACAAAATCATCCGTCTTGAGAATGCAAAAGAGATTTGGGATACTTTGGTTGATATGCACGAAGGAACCGAGTCCGTGAGAGAATCCAAGTTGGATGTTCTTCAAAGTCAGCTTGAGAAGTTCAAGATGAAGGATGGTGAAGGAGTCGCGGAGATGTACTCTAGGCTAGCTCTCATCACCAATGAGATTGCCGGCTTAGGAAGCGAAGAAATGACCGACAAATTCATCATCAAGAAGATACTTAGAGCTTTGGATGAGAGATACGACACCGTGTGCACATTGATCCAAATGATGCCCAACTACAAAGATCTCAAGCCTACGGAAGTCATTGGAAGGATTGTTGCTCATGAGATGACACTCAAAGACAAAGAAGAGCTTCACAACAAGTCTAGCGGTGCTTACAAAGCCACAAGTGATGCTCCCACAACTTCAAGCGACAACCTTATCACCAATGAAGAGATAAGCCTCATGGTCAATAAATTCAACAAGTTCTACAAGAATAGAGGCAAAGAACGAAGCTCCAACTCAAGATATGAAGAGAAGCGTTCGTCAAGTCGTGACCGCAATTGCTACAATTGTGGGAAGCCCGGACACTACTCCAATGAGTGCATGGCTCCCTACAAACGAAGAGAAGAGTCACATAGAAGACGAAGCTCAAGGAATGAATCACCTCAAAGAGAGAGGAGTAGAGATGATCGTTATAAACGAAGACCCTCAAGGAGAAGTAGGGATTCGGAGAAGAAGGACAAGTACACCAAGAGCTACACAAGAAGAAGACATCAAGCTCATGTTGGTGAATGGGTTTCCGGCTCCGACTCCGACAACAACTCCGAGAGAAGCTATCATTCCAACTCCGACTATAGTTAAGATGAAGGTGTTGCCGGACTTGCACTAGTGACTACCAACTCCTATGATCTATTTGACTCACCAAATGAAGGGAGTGGAAGTTGCTTCATGGCTAAAGGCCCCAAGGTATCACACCCCGAGTATCTTGATTTCAATAGTGATGAAGATGATTTACTTGGTGATGATAACTTGTACTTTGATGAAACTAGTGATGTTAGTCAAAATGAACTTGATAATTCTCATGCTAGTCAAGATCTGTGAGAGAGTGATTGTGTGTTGAGGAGTCTATCATCTTGAAGCACAAGAGCAAGGAGTTCATCGACATTGCCGAGCCTATTACCTTTTGGAGGGTGGTGCCTCCTAGATTGGTTAGGTGTCGCTTGGGAGCCTCCTACTTCATGTTGTGGAGTTGAACCAAGAAGTTTGTAAGGGCAAGCAGATCGCCTACTTCGTGAAGATCTACCCATAGTGAGGCTAGTCCTTCGTTGACGGAAGCCGTTATGGAATAGTCAAGGTTGCTACTTCGTGGACCCTTATGGGTGGAGCCCTCCGTGGACTCTCGCGACCGTTACCCTTCGTGGGTTGAAGACTCCATAAACGTGGACGTACGATAGCACCACCTATTGGAACCACGGGAAAAATCACCGTGTCTACAAATTGCGTTTGATCTTCCTACCCTTCCTTTTCTACTCATGCTTGTTACTTTCCGCTACTATACTCTTAGACATGCATGTGTAGGGTGTACTTGACTTGCTATCATTGCTAAAATCTGCCAACACTTAAAATTGGGAAAAAGTTGATTTTTATTTGATCAAGTAGTCTAATCACCCCCCCCTCTAGACATACTTTCGGTCCTACATGGGCCCCTCGTGGCTCCGTGTGACATAATTCCACCTCCATAAATTCTCTGAAATCGGGAACCCAACAGAGAGCCACCTGAAACACTTTTTGCACTGCCTCAAGCCTCTGTTCCGACGGGAGGCCATCTAGAGACCTTTTCCGGTACTCTGCAGGTGGGGGTATCGACTATGGAGGCCATCTACATCAACCTTGCTGCCTCCATGATGATGCGTGAGTAGTCCACCACAGACCTATGGGTCCATAGCTAGTACCTAGAATGCTTCTCCTCTGTCTTTGATCTGCAATACAAAGTTCACCGTGACTCCCATGGTGATCTATCTGATGTAATCTTCTTTTGTGGTGTGTTTGTTGGGATCCGATGAATTGTGGGTTTATGATCAGATTATTCATTGAAAGCAACTGAGTCTTTTCTGAATTCTATTATGCATGATTATTGTAGCTTTGTATTTCTCTCTGATCTATCGGTCTGGTTTGGCCAACTAGATTGACTTATCTTTAGCGGGAGTGGTGTGTTTTAGTGGGTTCAACCTTGCGGTGCTCTATATCCTCGTGACAGAAGGGGACAAGAAACATATTTGTATTGTTGCCATTAAGGATAGAACGACGTGATCTAAACATATTTTGTCTACACCATCTCACCTTGCTCCAAGCATTACTCTATTTGTTATGAACGTAATACCTAGAGAGGCAAGCATAGAAGCGCTCTCGAAGGGGAGTAATAGTAGTAGATGTAGAATCATTTTGGTCTACTTGTTTATGTACGTGATGCCTATATACATGATCATTACCGTGAATAACACGTCATAACTATGCGCAATTCTGTCAATTGCCCAACAGTAATTTGTCTACCCACCGTATGCTATTTTCTAGAGAGAAGCCTCTAGCGAACACTATGGCCCCCAGGTCTACTTAAACATAAATACAAAAACTCCAAAATACCTTGCTGCATATTATTTACTTTTATTTTGTTTTGCTTTTACAATATCTATTTCTACCAAGATTTAATCCTTGCAAGTAATGAGTTCAAGGGGCTTGGCAACGCTCTTGCCCGCGTTGGGTGCAAGTGTTTGGTTTTGTGTGTGCAGGTGTTGTTGAAAGGAATTTGCTTAGTACTCCTATTGGTTCGATAAACTTGGTTCTCACTGAGGGGAATACTTATCTCTACTATGCTGGATCTCCTCTCCTCTTCGGGGGAAATCCCAACGTAGCTCACAAGTAGCAGGAAGAATATATGGCACAGCTGCTGGGGAGACATCATCAAATTCTCGTCAAGTCCCTACACATAAATTATCTTTTACTTGTTCTTCTTTTTACTTTCTATTATATTTTACTTTATATAAAAATCAAAAATACAAAAATACTTCTATTTCCCTGTTTGCTTAGTTATCTAGTTTACTTCCTTGCTTGCCATTATGGCTGGTCCTTCTATCAATGTCTCTCTAGATTTTGAGGTACTCTACTTTAAGCAAAAGCAAGGGGGGATCCTAAAAGATGCTTGGTAACGTTTAAAAGAATCCCATCATAACACTACTATAAAAAATGATATGAAGATTCTTCTTCGTAATTTTTACGTGGGACTTAGTTTATCTATAGGCAAATTCTGGATTTCGCCGCTAAAGGGAGTTTTATTGAAATTGATTCTAGTGCAACACATGAAATAGTAGAGAGAATTGTTGAAACACCCCCTTTACCTCAAATCACCCATTATACTCATGAAGGGATTCAAATATTAGAAAATTAGGGGAATATGCAGAAAAATTTGAATGCACTACAAAAAATAAATGAGCCTATCAAAACTCTAGGTTCTAACCTAAATCGCATGAATTCACTTCTTACGGTTTCCAACAAGAGACTTGATACTTTAGAGAAAATGAGAACTTTACTTTCAGAAATTTCAGGTAAACGTAAAGAACCTCCTGGGTTTGATAAGGGCCCTTCTAAGGTAGCCAAGATAGATGATAAGGATGACAATGCATGATACTATGCATTATGCCTAGCTAGGGACATAAAACAATAGCGCTTGTTGGGAGGCAACCCAATAGTTATCTTTAATTTTTTTTGTTTTACTTTCTGTTTTGGTGTGATGACATGATTATTACTACTTTAATGATTGTGTTTGTATGTTTAAATTACTGTTTGTGCCAAGTAAAGCCTTTGGGATGATTTGAAAGACAATAGAATTGATACGGTGCAAAAACAGAAACTTTTGTGTCCAGTGAAGAATTACTATGATTTTACTGGAACATATTTTTTATCTGAATTTTTTATACAGTATTTGTATACCAATTTCTCAGCTTGTCCTATTTTTTTTAGAATTTTCGAAGTAACAGAACTATGGTTTGGCTACAGATCTTTACAGACTGTTCAGTTTTAGACAGATTCTGTTTTGCTTGCATAGTTTGCTTGTTTTGATGATGCTATGGATTGTATCGGGGGGTATAAGCCATGCAGAAGTTAGAATACAATACCTATTATGAAATAATGAAATATGAATCAATGTATAACAATACCTAAAGTATTTGATATGTCTATGATGACCCACAAGTATAGGGGACCAATCGTAGTCCTTTCGATAAGTAAGAGTGTCGAACCCAACGAGGAGCAGAAGAAAATGACAAGCGGTTTTCAGCAAGGTATTCTTTGCAAGTGCTATAAGTAACAGTGATAGATAGTTTTGTAGCAAGTTAATTCGTAACAAGTGACAAGTAACAAAAGTAGGAAGTGTTCAGCAAGGTTGCCCAATCCTTTTCATAGCAAAGAACATGCCTAAAAGTTCTCTTATATGAAGCAAGGTGCTCTCGAGGACACATGGGAATTTCCGTCTAGTCACTTTCATCATGTTTAGTTGAATCGCGTTCATTACATTGATAATTTTATATGTGGGTGGACTCGTGCTTAGGTGTTGTTCTTACTTGAACTAAGAACCTACTTATGATTACCCCCTCTCGCAAGCATCCGCAACTACGAAAGAAGAATTAAGATAAATCTAACCATAGCATGAAACATATGGATCCAAATCAGCCCCTTATGGAAATGGATAAACAAGGGTTTAAGCTTCTGTTACTCTCGAAACCCATCATCTACTTATTACTCCACAATGCCTTCCCTTAGGCCCAAAATATGGTGAAGTGTCATGGAGCCGACGTTCACATGACACCACTAAAGGAAGCTACAATAGACACATCATCAAAATATTGAATGAATACCAACTTCACATGATTACTTATAACAAGACTTCTCCCATGTACTCGAGAACAAAAGTAACTACTCACAAATCATCACCATGTTCAAGACCAGAGGTGTAATGAATATGGTAATGGATATGAACATATTATCTTCCATCATATAAACCAACAAGCATCAACTACAAGATGTAATCAACACTACTAGCAACCCCCAGGTACCAATCTGAGGTTTTGAGACAAAGATTGAATACAAGAGATGAACTAGGGTTTGAGATGAGATGGTGCTGGTGAAGATGTTGATGAAGATTGGTCCTCCCACGAAGGAGGAAGCGTCGGTGATGACGATGGCTTCGATTCCCCCCTCCCGAAGGGATGTTTCCCCAGCAGAATCTCTCTGCCGCAGAGCAAAAGGGCCTCTGCCCAGGTTTCCACCTCGAGACGGCTGCGCTTCATCCCGAAAGTATCCTCTTGATTTTTTCTAGGTCAAAACACATCATATAGTGGAGGAGGGAACCTGGGACTGCCCGTGGGCTTCCCAAGCCATCAGGGCGCGCTCAGGGGGGTGGCCGCGCCCTGTTGGCTTGGGAGCCATAGGTGGCCCCCCCTCTGGTTGTTCTTTGCTTTAGAAATTCAGATATATTCCAAAAAAAATCCTTGTGAAGTTTTAGGTCATTTGGAGTCCAGAGAATTTTCAGCCATTTTCATGGCTTTCGGGGTCCAGAATTCCAGTTTCCGGCAATTCCCTCTTTGTGATGGACCTTGTAAACTAAGAGAGAAAAGGCATTAGAATTGTATCATAAAACGGAATAATGACCAAGAATAATATAAATATTAATAAGAAATCATGATGCAAAATGGATGTATCAACTCCCCCATGCTTAGACCTCGCTTGTCCTCAAGCGAAAGCCGAACTCGATAATAATGACCACCTGTTTTAGTGATAAAGGTGTCGATAAAAACAAAATACGAACATGAAAGCATCATGATTATTAACATAGAAGCAAGTTTTCATCATATAACTTCTCATAAACAAGTAACAATCTATCCACAAATATTGAAGTATGGAGCATAAACTTTATTGACAACCAACAAACTATGTTCTTAGTCATTGAGACAATCACAATTCATCATATTTCAGAGAAGAATCTATGTAAGAGCTTTAATTTTAGCAAGTTCACATACTCAACTGTCATTTAGTCTTCTATGATTGCTGACACTCAATGCATATTTTTGGAGCAGACGTTTCCATCGGACACATAGGAAGATATGGGCTTTATTGTTTCTACCACCCAACTTATTTACCTCAAGGATAATGTCAACAGTAATAACTCATGCTCATCTACATCCAACTATATATATATATGCCTGGATCATTCCCCAACACATGATGCTTGCCACTAAAGAGTTAATAAGATGGAATAGAGATGAACATTATTGACTCTTGCATAAAAGTGCATACCTAAAAGTAAAAGATATGCACTTCGTAGAGGGAAGCATATGTTGTCATGCGCTTTTTATTTTTGGATGTGCAAGCTCTTATAGTAAAGGAATGTCACTTTATATTGCCCCTTGTGATAGCAACCTTTATCATGCAGTCCGTCACTTTTATTTCTTTGCCATCACAAGATCGTACAAAGCTTATTTTCCCTTACAATAAAAGATCATACGTATTTAGGAGAATTTTTTATTGCTTTATGCACCAATGACAACTTACTAGAAGGATCTTATTCAATCCATTGGTAGATATGGTGGACTCTCATGGCAAGAAACTGGGTTTTAAGGCTTATGGATGCACAAGTAGTATTTCTACTTAGTGCAAATTTTGGGCTAGCAAAAGATGCTAAACAAGCACCACATGTTAGAGGATCCATGACAATATAACTTCTATGTGAATGTAAACAAACATAACTCATTATGTTGTCTTCCTTGTCCAACATCAACTATTCAATCATGTAGAAAATATTTGATGGGGGTTCACAATCATAAAAGATGTCCAAGATAGTATATTTGTATGTGAATCTCCTCTCCTCTTTCATAATTTTGCATGGATTGTATCAATGACTAACACTATGTTTGTTAACTCCCAACAACTTTTATCAAGCACACTTCTTTTTTGTGAAGTCATTACTCCCCATGGGATTAGCATATGATCTTTTTGTTTCTTTTATTTCATTGCTATGATTGATGCATGAGAGTGAAGCAACAAACTCAAACTAATCTTTATTATATAACTCTCATATTCGATTACAGGGCTAGATAGATCACAAAGCAAGCACTCTAAGCAAAGCAATACTAAACTTTAATTCCTCTAGATCATGAAATAGCTAAGGATCAAACTAAAATAGATGATGATGGTAAAATTGATGGTGATACGATACCGGGGCACCTCCCCCAAGCTTGGAACAAGCTAAGGGTGGTGCCCATGCCCATGTACTCAAGTGTCCTTCTTGGTTGGTGGTGGTGATGAAGTAGTAGGATTGTCCTCCATCTTCCAAGGCATGGGCTCCCCAATATAGAAAGAAGATCTCGTCTCTGGAATTCTGAAATCTTGAGCTATACTCATCCTCTTGAAATAAGATTCATACTCACAGTTTTGGTTTTGTAGATCAAAGATTTGAGCCTGAAGATCTTGAAGTTTGTCATGGATCTTGAATATCATCTCCGCAATCTCCTTGTTGTCCATCTTGTGTTCACGAATAAAATCCGTGATCATGGAGTGATTAGCGCCGAGTCCACGTTCCACCATCCCCTGGCACTTGAAGATCTCATGTTCCACTGCTTCAAGCCTGGCCTTCTTGCTTCCCTCCTTCTTTGGTCCTTGAACGTCCCTGAATGGCTTGAGGGTGTTTCATCACCTCCGGAAGATAGGGATTGATGACCTTCTCATAGAACTTGTCCTTGGGGGAGCTTGACGGCGTCATGGCGATCTGGATATGTGAGAAAAAAAGGCCGAAACAAGAACAAAGGAGAAACTTGCGATGCGGTCCAAAACATATGGGAGTATATATAACAATTTTTTAGGTTAGAATACATGTCCAGGAAGAAAAGGGAGTCCGGGAGGCACACGAGGGGATCCCAAGCCATCAGGGCGCGCCCAGGAGAGGTGGCCACGCCCTATTGGCTTGGGACTCCCTCGTGGGTCCCCTCGGCTGATAATTATTTTTGTATTTTCTTTAATATTCCAAAATTGGTAGAAATATGTTTTATGGAATTTTTGGAGTCGGTTTACTTACCGTATCACATACCTACCCCTTTTCAGGGTTCTGGAGTGTTCCGGAGGGTCTCTCTTATGTGTTCTTCCGGTGTCATCACTTGAATAATATTATTTTCAACATTAATGGGCGTACCTCAGATATAATGTTTAATTCTTTGCCCATTAACCACTCTCGGGTGTGTGCCCTCGGCAGTATTAATCTTAATGGCTCCGGAGCAATAAAATTCTTCGACGATATATGGTCCTTCCCATTTGGAGAGAAGTTTTCCTGCAAAAAAATCTAAAACGAGAATTGTACAAAAGAACTAGATCACCAATTTTAAATTCTCGTTTTTGAATTCTTTTGTCATGCCATCTTTTAACTTTTTCCTTGAACAACTTGGCATTTTCATAGGCTTGTGTCCTCCATTCATCTAGAGAACTAATGTCAAATAACCCCTTCTCACCGGCAAGTTTAAAATCGTAGTTAAGTTCTATATTTGCCCAATAAGCTTTATGCTCCAACTCAAGAGGTAAATGACATGCTTTTCCATAGACCATTTTATAAGGGGACATTCCCATAGGATTTTTATAAGCAGTTCTATAAGCCCATAATGCATCGTCAAGTTTCTTAGACCAATTTTTTCTAGATCTATTAACAGTCATTTGCAAGATCAATTTTATTTCACGGTTACTCAATTCAATTTGGCCGCTAGACTAAGGATGATAAGGTCATGCAATCCTATGGTTAACATCACATTTAGCTAGAAGTTTACGGAAATCTCCATGAATAAAGTGTGAACCACCATCAGTCATTAAATATCTAGGGACTCCAAACCTTGGGAAGACAATTTCTTTAAGCATTTTAATAGAAGTGTTGTGATCAGCACTACTAGTTGGAATAGCTTCTACCCACTTAGTAACATCATCAACAACAGCTAAAATATGAGTGTACCCATTAGAGGAAGGAAAATGTCCCATGTAATCAAAATCACAAACATCAAATGGTTCAATGGCAAGTGAATAATTCATAGGCATTTCCTAATGTCTACCAATGTTACCAATCATTTGACATTCATTACAAGAAAGGACAAACTTACGTGCATCTTTGAAAAGAGTAGGCCAATAAAAACCAGACTATAGTACCTTGTGTGCAGTTCTGCTACCAGCGTGGTGCCCTCTGTAAGCCTCGGAAGGACACTTCCGCAATCTGTTCCTGTTCATGCTCAGGTACACAATGTCTAATAACACCATCTACTCCATTTTTATATAGATGCGGGTCATCCCAAAAGTAATGTCTTAAATCAAAGAAGAACTTTTTCTTTTGTTGGTGGGTGAAACTAGGTGGTATATATTTAGCAACTATGAAATTAGCATAATCTGCATACCAAGGAGTATTATGAGAAGCATTTATAACAGCTAATTGCTCATCAGGAAAATTATTATCAATAGGCAGTGGGTCATGAAGAACATTTTCCATCGTAGACAAGTTATCTACTACAGGATTCTCACCTCCTTTCCTATCAACAATATGCAAATCAAACTCTTGAAGTAAAATCTCCCACATAATTAATCTAGGATTAGCATCTTTCTTTTCCATCAGATATTTAATAGCAGCATGACCAGTGTGAACAGTAACTTTGGAATCAATAATATATGGTCTAAACTTGTCACATGCAAACACAACTGCTAAAGATTCTTTGTCAGTAGTAGCATAATTTCTTTGAGCACTGTTTAGAGTCTTAATAACATAATGAATAACATTCAATTTCTTGTCTACTCTTTGACCTAGAACAACACCAACAACATAATCACTAGCATCACACATAATTTCAAAAGGTAAATTCCAATCAGGTGGTTGAACAATAGGTGCAGAAATCAAGGCTTTCTTAAGTATTTCAAAGGCTTCTACACAATCATAATAAAAAACAAACGTAATGTCTTTTTGAAGAAGATTAGTTAATGGCCTAGAAATCTTTGAGAAATATTTAATGAAACGCCTATAGAAACCAGCATGCCAAGGAAGCTTGTTATACCTTTAACATCTTTAGGACTGACATTTTGTCTATTGAATCAACCTTGACTTTGTCTACTTCAATACCTCATTCGGAAATTGTATGCCCAAGTACTATGCCTTCATTCACCATAAAGTGGCACTTCTCCAAATTCAAGACAAGATTAGTTTCTTCACATATCTGCAAAACTCGATCAAGGTTGCTTAAGCAATCATCAAAAGAAGTCTCGTAAACAGAAAAATCATCCATGGACACCTCAACAATCTTTTCACAAAAATCAGAGAATATAGCATCCATAAGACTTTGAAAGGTAGCAGGTGCATTACATAAACCAAAAGGCATGCGTCTATAAGCATAAGTTCCAAACGGACAAGTAAAAGTAGTTTTCTCTTGATCTTATTTTTGACACATGTATTTGTGAAAAACTAGAATATCCATCAGGGAAACAAAAGTGTGTATTCTTAGATAATCTTTCTAACATTTGATCAATAAAAGGCAAGGGGTAATGATCTTTTCTAGTAGCTTTATTTAATTTCCTGAAATCAATTACCATCCTATAACCAGTTACTATCCTTGGAATAAGTTCATTTTTTTCATTAGGGACAACAGTTATACCTCCTTTCTTAGGAACACAATGAACATGACTTACCCATCTACTATCAGCTATGGGATAGATTATACCTGCCTCCAGAAGTTTTAATATTTCAGTTCTTACTACTTCCTTCATTTTAGGATTCAGACGACGTTGATGATCAACAACAGGTTTAGCATTCGGTTCCATATTAATCGTATGCTGATATAGAGTGGGACTAATGCCCTTAAGAGCATCAAGAGTATATCCAATAGCAGCTCGGTGCTTCTTCAGAGTTTTTAAGTAATCTCTTTTCTTCATGCTCTGAAAGGTTAGCACTAATAATAACAGGATATATCTTCTTTTCATCAAGATAAGCATATTGCAATGTATCAGGTAATTTCTTTAACTCAAAAACGGGATCTCCCTTAGGTGGGGGTGGATCTCCTAGAATGTCAATAGGCAAATTGTGTTTAAGAATAGGTATTTTCTTAAAGAATATTTCATCTATTTCATTTCTCGTTCATATTCATATCATTTTCATGGTCTAGCAAATATTGTTCTAAAGGATCAGTTGGAGGCACAACAATAGAAGCAAGACCAATAGTTTCATCTTTATTAGATAATTCTTTCTCATGTAGTTGTGTACTAAACTTAGAGAAATTAAATGAGACACATCACCAAAACTCACTTTAACCTTTTGTTTAACACAATCAATTTCAGCATTAACGGTATTCAAGAAAGGTCTTCTAAATATAATGGGACAAAAATTATCATGTAGTGAACCAAGTACTAAGAAATCCATGGGATACTTAATTTTTCCACACAAGACTTCAACATCTCTAACAATCCCAAGTGATGAAATAGTTATTGGAAATATGCCCTAGAGGCAATAATAAATTGTTTATTATCATATTTCCTTGTTCATGATAATCATTTATTATCCATGCTAAAATTGTATTGATCGGAAACTCAGATACATGTGTGGATACATAGACAACACCGTGTCCCTAGTGCGCCTCTACTAGCTCGTTGATCAAACATGGTTAAGGTTTCCTAACCATAGACATGATTTGTCATTTGATAACAGGATCACATCATTAGGAGAATGATGTGATGGACATGACCCAACCGTAAGCATATCATTTGATCGTATCACTAAGTTTATTGCTACTGCTTTCTTCATGTCAAGTATCTGTTCCTAAGACCATGGGATCATGCAACTCCCTGGCACCGGAGGAATTCCTTGTGTGTATCAAATGGCACTTCGTAACTGGGTGACCTCTACAGGTATCTCCGAGGGTGTCTATTGGGTTGGCATGGATCGAGACTGGGATTTGTCACTCCGTTTGACGGAGAGGTATCTCTGGGCCCTCTCGGTAATACAACATCACAAGAAGCTTGCAAGCAATGTGACTAAGGAGTTAGTCACGTGATCTTGTATTACGGAATGAGTAAAGAGACTTGTCGGTAACGAGATTGAACTAGGTATGGAGATACCAACGATCGAATCTCGGGCAAGTAGCATGCCGATGGACAAAGGGAACTGCATACGGGATTGACTGAATCCATGACATCGTGGTTCGACCGATAAAGATCTTCGTGGAATATGTAGGAACCAATATGGGCATCCATGTCCCACTATTGGTTATTGACCAGAGAGGTGTCTCGGTCATGTCTACATGATTCTCGAACCCATAGGGTCTGCACGCTTAATGTTCGATGACGATATGATATTAATGAGTTATATGTATTGGTGACCGAATGTTGTTCGGAGTCCCTGATGAGATCCCAGACGTGACGAGGAGCTTCGGAATGGTCCGGAGGTGAAGATTCATATATGGGAAGTTGGTATTTGGGTTCCAGAATAGTTTCGGGATTTACCGGATTTCATGAGAGTGTCGAAAGGGGTTCCGGGGGTCCATCGGGGGGGGGGGGTCCACCTGCCCCGGAGGGCCCCATGGGCTAAGAGGGAGGCAAACCAGCCCCTGGTGGGCTGGGCGCCCTACATCCCCAAGGGCCCATGCGGCCAAGGGCTAGGGCTAGCCCTAGGGTGGCTGTCGCCCCCTTGCCTTGGGGGCCAAGGCTGCCCCCTAGGCCGCCACCCCACCCCTAGTGGAAACCCTAGGGCGTCGGCCCCTCCTCCCTTCCCCCTATATATATGAGAGAAGAGGGAGGGAGCCACACCTCAAGTCTTGGCGCAGCCCTCCCTCTCTCTCTAGATCGATTTCTCCTCAAATTGCATCGCGTCAACGCTTGGCGAAGCCCTGCCGAGATCGCTCCACCACCACCGCCACCATGCTATCGTGCTGCCGGAGAACTCATCTACTACTCTGCCCTAGCTCGCTGGATCGAGGAGGCAGATATGTCATCGAGCTGCACATGTGCTAAACGAGGAGGTGCCGTCCGTTCGGCGCTAGATCGGGACGGATCGCGATTGGATCGTGAAGACGTACGACTACATCAACCGCGTTTCTAAATGCTTCCTCTTAGCGATCTACAAGGGTATGTAGATGCACTCCCCCTCTCATAGCTATACATCTCCATGGATAGATCTTGCGTGTGCGTAGGATTTTTTTTGTTTCCCATGCAACTTTCCCCAACAATAGTATCTCTATTTGCAAGCTTAATAGTAACATCGATGTCTTCCATCTCAGATGGTGCAACATCATTCATAATTTCTTGATATAAGGTAAAAGGAATAGCACTCACGCTAGCACCCATGTCACACAAACCATGATAGCAGTGATCTCCAGTTTTAACAGAAACAACATGCATGCCAACCATGGGTTTATTCTTATCTAGCACATCTTGTTCGTTTCTGGTAGGTTCTGCGATTCTAGCAGCCTCAGCACAGAAGTAAATGACCTGCCCATCAATATTATCAACCAAGAGATCTTTAACCCTAGAAATATTTGGTTCTACATTTATTTGTTTAGAAGGTTTGGGTTCTCTAACATTTCTTTTATTAACCACAATTGTAGCCTTACCATGTTCCTTAATCCTAACAGGGAAAGGTGGTTTCTCAATGTAAGTAGTGGGCACAACTGGATCAACATTATAGATAATAGTTTCTTCTTTAGCAATAATAGGTTCCTCTAATAATTCTTCAATGGGTGGATGATATTTAAAACACTTCTCCTTAGGGTGATCAACATGAGTAGCAAATAATTCACAGAAAAAGCTACTATCTCAGAGTCAAGCTCATATTTATTGCTAAGCTTATGAAAGGTATGAGTTTCCATAAAAGATTTAACGCAATCAAACTCAAGTTTTATACCTCACGCTTTACCTTCGTTGAGCTCCCAATCTTCAGAGTTGCGTTTAATTCTTTCCAGAAGATCCCATTTGAATTCAATAGTTCTCTTCATGAAGGAACCAGTAGAAGAAGAATCAAGCATTGATTGATCATCATGAGAAAGCCGAGCATAAAAGTATTGCAGAATTATTTCTCTTGAGAGCTCATGATTGGGGCAAGTGTGCATCATATATTTAAGCCCCCAAGCTTGAGCGATGCTTTCTCCTTCACAAGGCCAAAAATTATATATATAATTTCGATCACGGTGAACTAGATGCACAGGATAAAATTTCTGATGAAATTCAAGCTTCAACCGGTTCCAGTCCCATGTTCCAGCATCATACAATAGCCTATACCACATCAATGCCTTTCCCTCCAAAGATAAAGGGAAAACCTTCTTCTTGACTTTATCCTCGGATAAACCTGCAAGCTTAAATAATCCACAAATTTCATCTATATATATCAAGTGCAAATCAGGATGAGTTGTTCCGTCTCCTGCATAAGGGTTAACTAGCAGTTTATCTAACATACCCGAAGGAATCTCATAATAAATTTTTTCAGAAACTTCAGTAGGTTGAGGGGCAACCTTTTCCACTTCTGGTCAGGGTAAAAATACCCCAAACATGCCCTTCAAAGGATTATCTTCCATAGTAATAAGCAACGGTAAATTTCAGCACATACCGAAAATGTTTCCTTACCAAATTCCACTCACCAAAGGGGCTTCACTCCCTGACAACGGCGCCAGAAAAGAGTCTTGATGACCCACAAGTATAGGGGATCAATCGTAGTCCTTTCGATAAGTAAGAGTGTCGAACCCAATGAGGAGCAGAAGGAAGTGATAAGTGGTTTTCAGCAAGGTATTCTCTACAAGTGCTATAAGTAACAACGATAGATAGTTTTGTAGCAAGATAATTCATAACAAGTGACAAGTAACAAAAGTATCAAGTGCGTAGCAAGGTAGCCCAATCCTTTTTATAGAAAAGGACAGTCCTGAAAGCTCTCTTATATGAAGCAAGGTGCTCTCGAGCACACATGGGTATTTTCGTCTAGTCACTTTCATCATGTTTAGTTGATTCCCGTTCGTTACTTTGATAATTTGATATGTGGGTGGACCGGTACTTGGGTGTTGTTCTTACTTGAACTAACAACCTACTTATGATTACCCCCTCTCGCAAGCATCCACAACTAAGAAAGAAGAATGAAGATAAATCTAACCATAGCATGAAACATATGGATCCAAATTAGCCCCTTACGGAATAACACATAAACTAGGGTTTAAGCTTCTGTCACTCTCGCAACCCATCATCTACTTATTACTCCATAATGCCTTCCCTTAGGCCCAAAATATGGTGAAGTGTCATGTAGTCGACGTTCACATGAGATCATTAAAGGAAGCTACAACATACATATCATCAAAATATCAAACGAATACCAACTTCACATGATTACTTATAACAAGACTTCTCCCATGTCCTCGAGAACAAAAGTAACTACTCACAAATTATCACCATGTTCAAGAGCAGAGGTGTAATGAATATGATAATGGATCTGAACATATTATCTTCCACCAAATAAATCAACAAGCATCAACTACAAGATGTAATGAACACTACTAGCAACCCCCAGGTACCAATCTGAGGTTTTGAGCTAAAGATTGAATAAAAGAGATGAACTAGGGTTTGATATGAGATGGTGCTGGTGAAGATGTTGATGAAGATTGGTCCTCCCAAGAAGGGGGAAGCGTTGGTGATGACGATGTCTTCGATTTCCCCCTCCCGGAGGGAAGTTTCCCCGGCAGAATCTCTCTGCCAGAGAGCAAAACGGCCTCTGCCCAGGTTTCCGCCTTGAGGCGGTGGCGCTTCATCCTGAAATTATCCTCTTGATTTTTTCTAGGTCAAAACACATCATATAGCAAAAGAGGGGGGCCTGGGCCTGCCTGTGGGCTTCCCAAGCCATCAAGGCACGCCCAGGGGGGTAGTCGCGCCCTGTTTGCTTGGGAGCCACAGGTGGCCCCCTCTGGTTGTTCTTTGCTTCATAAATTCAGATATATTCCACAAAAAAATCCTTGTGAAGTTTCAGGTCATTTGGAGTCTAGAGAATTTTCAACCTTTTTCATGGCTTTTGGGTTCCAGAATTCCAGTTTTCGGCAATTTCCCTCTTTCTGATGGACCTTGTAAATTAAGATAGAAAAGGCATTAAAATTGTATCATAAAATGGAATAATGACCAAGAATAATATAAATATTAATAAGAAAGCATGATGCAAAATGGACGTATCACTCTATTATACTAACGGATCTCACGAGGTTTTGTTGAGTTTTGTGTGCTGAAGTTTTCAAGTTTTGGGTGAGAGAACGATGGATGAAGGAATAAGGAGCGACAAGACCATAAGCTTGGGGATGCCCAAGGCACCCAAGGTAATATCCAAGTAAGACCCAAGCGTCTAAGCTTGGGGATTCCCCGGAAGGCATCCTCTCTTTCGTCTCCAATCTGTCAGTATGTCACTTGGAGCTATACTTTTATTCATCACATGATATGTGTTTTACTTGGAGTGCCATGTGTTTTATTTTGTTTTTCTTTTAGTTTTCCATTATCATTGTTTGCTGGACACACATATTTGAGAGAGACACGCGGTTATCATAATTTGTAGAATACTCTATATGCTTCAGTTATATCTTTTGAGCTAGGCAGTTGCTCTAGTGCTTCACTTATATATTTTAGAGCAAGGAAGCGTTCTCATTTTGTAGAAATAATTGAACTCTCATGCTTCTGTTAAATCATTTTTAGAGTATAATAAGAAATAGGAATGGTAAATGGCACGAGTTATAAGACTAGTCCAAAAAGGATAGGTATTCAAGGGGGATATAATAAAAACTTTCATGTAGCTCACTAAAGAAGAAACATGAGTTGATTATATGGATGTAGTAATATGAAAGGGCATGAGTACATGATTGTTGGGTAGTAGAAATATCGGTAATTAAAGCTTGTTATTTGTTATTCATCTAAGTATTAACTATGGCATGGTGATGATGTGTGAGCATTTTTATGTCTGAAATGAAATCCTATCATGTTGTCCGAATCGGGGACGCGTGATGGTTAACTCCTACCAACCCCCTACCTAGGGATATGGCAGTAGTAGTTTGCTTCGAGAGAGCTAATAAGGCTTTACAATAAGTATATGAATTATTTATGACTAATGTGAATCCATGGATATACGCACTATCACCTTTTCGTAATTGCTAGCCTCTTCAGCACCGTGCGTTGCCCATTCTCACCTTGAGAGTCGGTGCGACCTTCGCCAATGCATCCAAACCCCGTGATATGATATGCTCTATCACACATAAGCCTCCTTATATCTTCCTCAAAACAGCCACCATACGTACCTATCATGGCATTTTCATAGCCATTCTGAGATATATTGCCATGCAACTTCCATCGTTCCGTCACATGACTTGTGTGCTCATCATCATATTGATTTGCATGATCATATATCTAAGATAGTATTTGTGGTAAAACCACCATCCATCATTGTTTACATGTTATGCTAGATCATTGCACATCCTGGTACACTGCCAGAGGCATTCATATAGAGTCATATTGTTTTATTTTGAGTTGCAAGTAAATAAAAGTGTGATGATGATCATTATTAGAGCACTGTCTCAGTGAGGAATGTATGATGGAGACAATGATTCCCCCACAAGTCGAGATGAGACTTCGGACGAAAAAAAAGAAAGAAATGGGGGAGGCAAAAAAAGAAAAGCCCATCATGAAAAACAATAAGAGAAAAGAGAGAAGGGCCAGTGTTACTATCCATTTACCACACTTGTGCCTCAAAGTGGTACCATGTTCTTCATATAGAGAGTCTCCTGAGTTGTCATTTTCATATGCTAGTGGTAATTTTACATTATAGAACTTGGCTTGTATATTCCGATGATGGGCTTCCTCAAATGCCCAAGGTCTTCACGAGAAAGCAAGTTAGATGCACGCCCACTTAGCTTCCGTTGAGATTTCATACACTTATAGCTCTAGTGCATCTGTTGCATGGCAATCCCTACTCCTCGCATTGATATCGATTAATGGGCATCTCCATAGCCTGTTGATCCGCCTAGTTGATGTGAGACTTTCTTTTCCACTTTGACTCCTTTGATATCTACCACCATATTCTATTCCACCCATATGCTATATCCATGGTTCACTCATGATGTATTGCGTGAAGTTGAAAATACTAAAGCGCATTAGGAGTACGATCCAATTGCCTAGTTTGACACCAGGGTGCTCGTGATTTATACTTATGCGGTGAAAACGGAGTCGTGCCATGCTTGATATGATAAAATGAGTAGGGAATAACATTCTTTAAGGATCGTATATTTTGATAAGTAATGATTATGTTATTTATGATTATGGATATTATTATGTTCATGTTTATTAGTTCATCGTTTCTCAGAGATCATACCTAAAAGAGATTACGTGTTGGGTAGCATGTCGCATCAAAAATCCTGTTTTTATCATTTACCTACTCGATGACGAGCACACATTAAGCTTGGGGATGCCGATACGTCTCCAACGTATCTATAATTTTTGATTGTTCCATGCTATTATATTATCAATCTAGGATACTTTATATGCAATTATATGCTATTTTATATCATTTTTGGGAACTAACCTATTAACCTAGTGCCAAGTGCCAGTTGCTGTTTTCCCTGTTTTTGGTTTTCCAGGAAATATGTACCAAACAAAGTACAAACGCTACGAAACTTTTTGACAAAAAATTTCTGGGCATAAGAGACTCAGGAAGCTTCAGGAGGAGTCCAGAAGCCAGACGAGGAGATGGCAAGGCAACACGGCGCGCCCAGGGGGGGTAGGCGCACCTTGATGCCTTGTGGGTCCCTCGTGGCTCCATCTGAACTTATTACTCCTCCATACTTTGCTTCGAGAGAGTTAATAAGGCTTTCCAATAAGTATATGAGTTCTTTATGACTTATGTGAATACATGGATATACGCACTCTCACGTTTCAGTAATTGCTAGCCTCTTCGGTACTGTGCATTGCCTATTCTCACCTTGAGAGTCGGTGCGACCTTCGCCGGTGCATCCAAACCCTGTGATATGATACGCTCTATCATACATAAGCCTCCTTATATCTTCCTCAAAACAGACACCATATGTACCTATCATGGCATTTTCATATCCATTTCGAGATATATTGTCATGCAACTTCCACCGTTCCGTCACATGACTTTTATGCGCATCATCATATTGCTTTGCATGATCATATAGCTGACATAGTATTTGTGGCAAAGCCACCGTTCATCATTGTTTACATGTTATGCTAGATCACTGCACATCCTAGTACACTGCCAGATACATTCATATAAAGTCATATTGTCTTATGTTGTGTTGTAATATTGAGTTGTAAGTAAATAAAAGTGTGATGATCATCATTATTAGAGCACTGTCTCAGTGAGGAAAGTATGATGGAGCCGATGATTCTCCCACAAGTCGGGATGAGACTCCGAATGAAAAATAAAATAAAAAGAAAGAAAGAAATGGGGTAGGTGAAAGAAAAGAAAAGTCCACCATAAAAAAAAGGGAAAAGAGTGTTACTATCCATTTACCACACTTGTGCCTCAAAGTGGCACCATGTTCTTCATATAGAGAGTCTCATGAGTTTTCATTTTCATATGCTAGTGGGAATTTTACATTATAGAACTTGGCTTGTATATTTTGATGACGGGATTCCTCAAATGCCCGAGGTCTTCATGAGCAAGCAAGTTGGATGCAGACCCACTTAGCTTCCATTGATCTTTCATACACTTATAGATCTAGTGCATCCGTTGCATGGCAATCCCTACTCCTCGGATTGACATCGATTAATGGGTATCTCCATAGACCGTTGATCCGCCTAGTTGGTGTGACTTGTGAGACTTTCTTTTCCACTTTGACTCCTTTGATATCTACCGCCATATTCTATTCCACCCATATGCTATATCCATGGTTCACGCTCATGTATTAACTAGTGCAGCCGTGTCCTATATAAACGGTTTTTACCCCCTTTCCGCGACGTAGTTTTAAACCATCACCTTGCCTATGTGGGCAATAGGGGGGCCTATCCCACACGACACAGATAAATCGTCGGTGATGCCCCTGTCCAGTTACACACGCCAGGCAAAAATTGAGCTTGTGCGATCGGGAGGACCATGACAAACAGACATATTGCAGAAGTCGTGTGAGATGTGTTTAGCATCCCACACAGAGAATCCCAAAGATACGTCTCCGTTCGTATTGCACATCACACACAATTTTTTGCATAACATGGTTTGTGATAGGGCTAGCCATCACATACGATAGTTATAATTCTGTCGATTGCGTTATTCAATACATTACTCACGGTGCCTAGAAGAAACTGTTTGGCATAAGGTTGTCCATCACACACACTTGTTATGTGAAAACGTTTGTGATAGGGTGGCCTAACACACACATTTGTCAACCGGAAGTCGTGTGTTACTGTTCACTGATCCAACACGCCAACTTTTTAGAAACCGTGTGGGTTTGTTGAGGTCATCGCCCACGGTGTTGTCTTAGAAACCGTCTGCAATAGGAACCCCAATAATTAGCCTAATTTCTCTATTATTTATATTCCATTTCCTAATCAAATTAACATTTCATATCAAGCACACAATATATTTCTTATTCGTATTACGACAACCAAGATTTCATAATTGAATTACATCACGGTACAACAACATATAGGCATATGATACCTAGCTACCCAATTGCACAACAGGACAAAGTTTCAAATGCAACATCTAAAACCTTTGGAAAGTATCATCGTAGACAGTAAATAGACAGATGAGTCTCGTCTAGAAAACTGTTGAAGTGGAGCGCGAATGTTGAGCCTTCCACTATGTTGAAGGTCCTCGCAACTTTAGGATAGTGCCTGTGGATGATTGCCCGCCCATCCTTCGTCCTCTTGAGTAAGACTTCAAGATTATACCATGGGTGCCATATGAAAACCGTCCTCGCCTCTTGACTGTACAGGTGGTTTGAGACGTAATCATCGATGAACTGTCTTGAAAAGGATTGAAAACAAACATATGCTTAAGTATCTTTTCTAAAATTTGAAATGGCACAAAGGGAAAAGGAGAAGGTTAAAGAGATGGTACCATCATATAGTTGACTGATGTGTTCTTCATTGTGCAGACAAACATCTTGTTGTTTTTTGTAGCTAGTTTCTTTATCTTATCAATCTTTCTGAGTTTCTTGATTTGACTGATATTCAAGGACACCTCATTTCCCCACATGCAAGAAGGGCCGAACAGTGGGTATAAACCTCTTACAGCAGGATCTACATGTGGAAGAACAAATTATTAAAAACCTTAATATTAGAATGGTTCCTGCAATTGCACAATAATGTGCTATTAGCCAAAGGACCATGGATGTGCAAACCTCGATGGTAAACTTTAGTGTCTCCCATTGTTTCCCCCTGCAACATATTTGAGATAGATATTGATCAGGTTATAAGTGATATTTGGCATACTATCAATGAAATATGTTAATGAAAAATAAACACATTGCAGATCCAACAAATTAATTCGAGCCACATGGAAAAGCCAGTTATCTAAACCAAGCGTGCTAAGTACTAGGAAATATAGCAATTGTATATGTTTCACATGTATTTAGTACATCTAAATTCGAATTATTTCTCACATGCATAATAATACAAAATTGTACAACAACAATCGAACATCACATTGCAGAATTGAACTAAATAGTTAAATGATCACCACAACAAATGAACCAAACAGTTAACTAGGCACCACATTGCACAATAGAACATACTAGAAGGTCAGATTGCAAGTAGCATTACATTGGACATTTCACTAGAATTTCTAAATGTAAGGCAGGAGTAGCACATGCAACAGCTAACCAAACATGCTTAACCGACGTAGATAGCTGAACATATATAGGTCCTTAGTGATAAAGCTAAGGAAAACAAGCTATTCTTCATCGTCGGAGATATCGATGATGATGGGCTACTTCAACTTGGAAGAGGGCGAGGCCTCCACACCGTTGGTGCACCGCTCGTAGTGGTGAGTGGCCTGATCCTACCCCGGGACCAACATGCTAGCTCTGGAGCTAAGGTAAGCATGGGCATGCTGAGAAAACACCTCATAGTCTTCATCGAACGCACCTGCGGTGCCCTTGAGAAAAGACCACAAGCCGTCGTTTATAACAGCCAACCACGTGGCGATGTCCGCGCATGAGGCGTCGACGGTGATCTCGACGGCGAGGTGCTCCTCCAAGATCTGGCGGTCGGCACGCATGGCAGCCATCGCTGCCTCATCCGCGCATGCAGCCAAGATTTGATTCTCCGCTGCCAAATGCTCCTTGAGATCCTACCTATACTGCATGCATCATGGTTTTCGGCGGCGATTATATGGAGGATGGGGCGGTGATGTGGGTGGAAGGTTTCGCGCCGGCGGTCGGGCCATGTGGGATGGAGGAGGGGGTGGGAGAGAGGGGTGTCGGGGGGATAACCCCGGGGTAGCCTCAAACAAGCCACTACTCCAACTTTCTGACACGACTGAAGGACGAGCTGCCTCCCCCTACAGCCCGGCTACGCCCTGCCAGTTACGCCCCGCCGGCTACGCCTTGCCGGCTGCGGCGAGCCGGCCGACTAGGGGTGGAGACGCCTGGCCCCCTAGCTGGCCACGCATTGGATGCCGCGGTCCAGGTACGCATGGCAACAGTGGCCCCCATCCCATCGGGGGTCAGCGCCCGTGCGGCCACAGTGGAGGCGCAGTGCCTCTGACTCCGGGTGACGGCGACGAGGCTCCCAATAGTGCCGGCACGCCTCCAACCACCCCATTAGCTGCCCCGGCGTGGCTATAGTGCGGCCGGCCATACCGCTGACCTCGGCCGGTTGCCACAAGGCGACGCCCCGAAGGACGGTCCGTGCCACGACGTGACCGGCCTTGGGACCTACCACGCGGGCCCCGCCGGCTCCCGACGGGACCCTGCAGCCGGCGGCCCCCGCCAACGACAGGACCTCTCAACCCGGGGCCCCGCAGCCGGCCGGAGAGGCTGCCGGCTGGGGCCCTCCTGTAGCCTTTTACCCATATTGTAATCCGGGGGGTTGGTCTATAAAACCCCCCGAGCCCCCCCCCCCATGCAAGGGGCGAAGCATTCTCCACTCACTTATCACACACGTAGAGAGGCAGCTAAGGCTGTCCGGCCCCTTCTTCCTCCTCTAGCCATACAGCTCCAGGAGCACCATTGTAACCTGGCCATTGTCTAAACTAGACCAAGCAGGACTAGGGGTGTTACCTCCCACGGAGGGCCCCGAACCTGGGTACATCGTGTGTCCGCCACCGCTTGTGCCTAACCTAGTTCCCAGAGCCCGTCGGCGTCCTTCGGCCCCAACCATTCTCGATAAGCCTTCCCATGGTATCTGTCGTGACAAAACGACGACAGTTGGCGCCCACCGTGGGGCCGTCCGCGGCGCCGGCCGGAGTCACGCTCCGGGCGGGACCCTTCGCCACCTCCCTCGGCCGCCCCGCGTCCGGGCGGAACTGCATGCTCGTGGGGCTTGCTCCGGCAAGCCCCGCGGGCGACGCTACCGGCCTCTCCGATGAGTGCCTCCGCCGCGACCTCGCGCTCGACGTCGCCGCGCTCACCGGGCGCTTCGGCAAGCTGAGCCTCGCCGGCGAGCCGGTGGCCGACGAGTACCCTAGTTGGGTACTCGACTGCTCCGATCCACCCTCGTCCGTGGGCGCTCTCACCACGGGCGAGGCCAACGGCTCCTGCGCCTGCGTGGGAGTGATGGTCACCGCATCCTCCACCACTTCGGGCCGTCTGCGGGCCGAGGCCGACACGGCCGCCGCCCGCACCGGCCCCTCCGACCCGCTCGCTGCTACCCTCCGGGGTCTGAGCACCCCATCGCTACGACGGCGAACCCGGCCACCGCTACAGCCGAGCTGGAGGCGGCCCGCCGTCTGCTATTCGAAGACGCCAGCGCCCTCGCGACCGAGCGGCACCGGATGGAAGCCGCGCAGCGGGAGTACATCTCCGCGTATGGTCTCACCCTGGCTGGCCCCGAGCTCAGTCGGCATGGGGCTGTGCGTGACCACGGCCGCGTGGTCACGGAAATCCTCGGCGGCCGCCTTCCCGTTTACGACACCCCCGCGTCCAACCTACGAGCCGCCAAGGTAGCCTACAAGGATCTGGCTACCTTGGTGGGCGAGGAGCGTGCCGCGCGCGAGCGGCACATCAAGGACCTCATCGACACCGCCAACGCGCAACAAGTCGGTCTCGCGCCCGGTGGGGCCGTCTCCGAGGTTCCCCGTCCCGAGGGCGAGGGCACTGGGGCTGCTGACCGTCAGCCGGCTCAGCACTCCAGTACCCCTCACCCCTCCGGCCGGCGGGCCGAGGGAAGCAATGTTCGGCGTTCCCAACTGCGTGGGAACGAGCAGCCGGCCGTGAATAGCCGGCGCAGCAACAACCCGGCTGGCAGCAACCGCCGCGATGAGGCGCCGGATGGCGGTAGCCGGCGTAGCCTCGGGCACACTCCGCCTCCGCGACAGGACCCGGCACGGTCCGTCCCGCCGGTCGTCCGCGCCGAACTCGCGGCCTGGCTCGGGCCGCGGGTCCCCCACAGCGAGAACGATGCGCGGCTCCGCCTCGACCGGCTGGCGCAGTCGGCTCTCCTCGAGGAGGAGGGCTCGATTGGCCCGGCGTGCTTCGGCCCCCGGATCTGCAACGAGCCGTTCCCGCCCGGCTTCACACTTCCCCGCGACACCCCGAAGTACAACGGGGCTGCCAAGCCGGAGGACTGGCTGATCGACTACACCACCGCAGTCGGCATCGCCAGGGGGAACAAGCGCGTAGCCGTCCGCTACGCCCCCCTTATGCCGATCGGCTCGGCCCGCACCTGGCTGAACAGCCTGGCGGCCGGCAGCATCAACACCTGGACGGACTTCGAAGAGGCGTTCGTCCGCAACTTCACCGGCACTTACAAGCGGCCCGGCCGGCCCCGCGTGCTGG
Source organism: Elymus sibiricus (assembly GCA_039707655.1). NCBI lineage: Eukaryota > Viridiplantae > Streptophyta > Magnoliopsida > Poales > Poaceae > Elymus > Elymus sibiricus. The sequence continues at coordinate 184,994,573 of CM077675.1, read as the reverse complement.
CCATGTGCGTCCAGGGGCCGGAGGAGCCCCTCCGTGACTACCTCATGCGCTGGACCGAGCTCCGCAACTCCTGCGAGGGGGTGCACGAGGTGCAGGCCATCCAATATTTCATCGAGGGTTGCCGAGATGGTACCCACCTCAAGCACAAGCTCCTATGCTCCGAGTCGGCTACCCTGGCGGACCTGATGGCCAAGGCGGATAAATACGCCACGGCCGATTCCGCCATGCGGATGAAGGTCGCCACGCCAGCCAAGCCGGCTCCGCCGCCCGCCGCGCCGCGGGAGGCTGCCGACTACCGGCAGTAGCAGAACAACAAGCGCAAAGACGACCAGCCGGATCCCCGCTACGGGAGCCGGTAGGTCGCCACCATCGAGGAAGAGTCGCCGGCTGCCCAGGCTCCCAATCAGCGCCAGCGTACCGGCAAGGCTGCCCGGCAGCTCATGCTCACGTTCGAGCAGATGCTTGACCTCCCCTGCAAACACCATTCCGGCGCCAAGCCGTCCACGCACACGCTTCGGCAGTGCAGCTTCTCGCAGCGGCTGGCCCGGGGGGAGGGCCTCCGACTCCTCCCGCGCCGCCTCCCCGCGCGCCGGCCCCGGCTCCGGCTCCCGCTCCGGCTCAGGCCCCGGCTTCGGCCCAGAACGATGGCCGGCTGCTCGACCAATTCCCCAACCAGGATGGTTCCTACGTCGTCTTCACCAGTGAAGAGACGGACAAGCACGCTCAGCGCTGGCTCCACCGCGAGGTGAACGCCACCATGCCCGCGACTCCCCAGTTCATGCACTGGTCCGAGAAGCCGGTCACCTGGAGCCGGGCTGACCACCCAGCCGTGATGCCAAGCCCTGGCAGCTACGCCCTCGTCCTCAATCCCACCATTGCCTCCGAGAGACGCACGTGCCGCTTCTCGCGGGTGTTGATCGATGGGGGCAGCAGCATTAACATCCTCTACCTCGATACGATGCTCAAACTGGGGCTCAAGGTGGAGGACCTACAAGCGAGCCGGACCGTTTTCCACGGCATCGTGCCGGGAAAGTCCTGCACCCCCGTCGGCAAGATCAAGCTCGACGTCCTCTTCGGCGGCCACAGCCACTTCCGCCGCGAACCAGTATGGTTCGAGGTGGTGGACCTCGACAGTCCCTACCACGCGCTGCTGGGCCGGCCGGCTCTCGCCAAGTTCATGGCGATCCCCCACTACGCCTATCTCAAGCTCAAGATGCCGGGTCCCAAGGGCATCATCACCGTCGCCGGCGACTACAAGATTTCAATCGCGTGCGCGCGAGACGGCAGCCGGCTGGCCGAAGCCCTGGAGATAGCAGAGGAGAAGCGGCAGCTCGACCGGCTCATGGCCCACGCTGCTGGCCAGCCGGCCATGCCAGCTCCTCCATCCCAGTCGGTCGGCGAAGCCTCGTTCCAGCCATCCAAGGACACCAGGCAAGAGCCACTCGACCCGGCCAACCCCAGCCAGTGCATCACCATTGGCTCCCGCCTCGACAACAAATAGGAAAGCGAGCTCGTCGACTTCCTCCGTGAGAATCGGGACATCTTTGCATGGTCTCCAAAGGACATGCCGGGTGTTCCGAGGAAGTTCGCCGAGCACAAGCTTCACGTACGGCCGGATGCGAAGCCGGTCAAGCAGCCCCTGCGCCGTTTCTCCGAGGAGAAGCGGCGTACTATAGGGGAAGAGATCGTCCGGCTGCTCGCAGCCGGCTTCATCATATAGGTTTTCTACCCGGACTGGCTGGCCATCCCGGCCCTGGTGCTGAAGAAGAACAAAACTTGGCGCATGTGTATCGACTACACTAGCCTGAACAAGGCGTGTCCCAAGGACCTGTTCGCCCTGCCACGGATCGATCAAGTCATCGACTCCACGGCCGGCTGCGACCTGCTGTCCTTCCTGGACGCCTACTCCGGCTACCACCAGATCAATCTGGACCCGGCCGACCGGCTAAAAACCTCCTTCATCACCCCTTTCGGGGCCTACTGCTACATCACCATGTCCTTCGGCCTGAAGAACGCGGGCGCTACCTTCCAGCGCTGCATGCAGAAGTGTCTCCTGCCTCATATAGGCAGGAACGTCCACGTCTACATTGACGACATCGTCGTCAAGACCAAGAAGCATTTCAGCCTCCTCGACGATCTCCGGGAGACATTCGCCAACCTGCGCGAGTACAAGATCAAGCTCAACCCGGAGAAGTGTGTCTTCGGCGTCCCAGCCGGCCAACTCCTGGGTTTCTTCGTGTCCGCTCGCGGCATCGAGGCTAACCCTGAGAAGATCAGGGCAATCGAGCGCATGCCCAAGCCGACCCGGCTCCGCGACGTCCAGAAGTTCACCGGCTGCCTCGCCTCCCTCAGCCGGTTCGTCAGCCGGCTGGGCAAGAAGGCCTTACCCCTCTACGGGCTCCTGCGGAAGACGGCTCTGGTCGAGCCGGGCCGCGACCCCTCTAAGAAGCCGGCCGTGTTCGGCTGGCCCGACGAGGCGGACGCGGCATTCCGCGACCTCAAGCGGGCTCTCACCAGCGCACCCATCCTGGCCGCGCCGGCTGAGAAGGAGCCTTTGCTCGCCTACATCGCGGCGACCACGCACGTCATCAGCGCCGTCTTGGTGGTGGAGCGGCCGAAGGAGGGCAAAGCGCTGCCGATCCAGCACCCCGTCTACTACCTTAGCGAGGTCCTCTCCGCCTCCAAGCAGAACTACCCCCATTACCAGAAGGTGTGCTACGACATATACTTCGCCGCCCAGAAGATCAAGTAGTACTTCCAGGAGCACGTCATCACCGTGGTGAGCACCGCGCCGCTGGGCGAAATCATGAGCGGCCGGGACGCCACCGGCCGGATAGCCAAGTGGGCCATCGCACTGGCCGACTATGAGATACGGTAGGAGCCGCGCACCGCCATCAAGTCACAAGCAATGGCCGACTTCCTCGTCGACTGGGCCGAAACCCAGTTCGTACCGTCTCCGCCCGACTCCACGCACTGGCGCATGCACTTCGACGACTCGAAGATGCGAGCCGGCCTGGGAGCCGGCATCGTCTTGTCGTCCCCGAGGGGAGATCAGCTCAAGTACGCACTCCAGATCCACTTCGCCGCCTCCAACAACGTGGCCGAGTATGATGCCCTCGTCCATGGCCTCCGGCTCGCCAAGGAAATCGGCATCCAACGCATCATATGCTTCAGCGATTCCGACCTCGTGGTGCAGCAAGTCTCTGTCGAGTGGGACGCCAGGGACGCCAACATGGCCAGCTATCGCTTCCTCGTCCAGCAGCTCACCGGCTCCTTCGAGGGCTGCGAGTTCCATCACGTCCCCCGTGCGGACAACGAGGCGGCCGATACGCTGGCAAAGATCGGCTCCACCCGGCAGGCTATCCCAGCCGGTGTCTCCCTCGAGCGGCTGCTCAGGCCTTTGATCAAGCCCTCCCCCAAGTCGGAGTCCATCTTCGTGCCGGCCCACGCGGCCGGGCCATCGACAGATCCGGCTGTCCAGCCGGCTCCATTGGCGTCGGCGGCTACGCTCGAGCCGGCCATGTCAGCGGCGGCCGGCTCCGAGTCCGTAGCTATCATGATGACAAAACGACGACAAGGGGGTATTGGGAGGTGTCGATTCCCTGACTAGATGGACGAGGTCGAGCAGCAGGAACGAGCGCCGTCGCCGAAGAGGCGGCGCTACAAGCAAGCAGTGAAGGTTTGAACTAGTAAAGGAACGAGGAAAAAGGGGAAATGTGGCTCTTGATTAGTACCAGGGGGTGAGGAAGGTAGATATTTTCCGCGGTAGTCCAAAATTTTCGTTCGGTGCAGCGAAAAGCTGGCGCGGAAAGTGTCATCGGACACAGTCCCTTATTCAGAACTGTGTGCGATATCTAAACATCACAAACGAAGCCTGTACTTTACCCCGTGTGTGATGAGCTTGAAAGTGCAAATTATTCAGAACTGTTTGCGATATCTGTACATCACAAACGAAGCGTGTACTTTACCCCGTGTGCGATGAGCTTGAACGTGCAAATTTTTGCGTCCAAGCTTTCGACGTAAGATTGGTACCGGGGGGCGAGGGAGGTATATATTTCCGCAGTAGCCCAAAATTTTCATTCGGTGCAGTGAAAAACTGGCGCGGAAAGTGTCATCGGACACAATCCCTTATTCAGAACTGTGTGCGATATCTAAACATCACAAACGAAGCCTGTACTTTACCTCGTGTGTGATGAGCTTGAAAGTGCAAATTATTCAGATCTGTTTGCGATATCTATACATCACAAACGAAGCCTGTACTTTACCCCGTGTGCGATGAGCTTGAACGTGCAAAATTTTGTGTCCAAGCTTCGGACATAAGATTGGATATTACATTGCACACGGTTCGTGCCAACATATTGTGTGTGATGTACTTCAATTTCATTTTCATTTGGAAGACAAAATGGGGATATGGTGGCAAATTTTGGTCCGGATTTCCCTGGTTACAATGGTTATCCACGACGTCGCATAATTTAACATCAATTACTAATTTGGGTGCTACACAAAAGAGCCTACACCACAACCCGCACTTACTTAATCAAGCAATTAAAAAGAGCTGGTTGACCTAAACATTACTCTAACAAAATACCAATGCTCTAAACAAAGATTAATGTTCCGCCATATGCTCGTTGATCTCCGCCACATCCTCCATGACCAGCTCATGCTCGACGACCTCCAGGGGAAGGGGCTCCATGGCATCCATCGCCACATACTCCGCAAGCATCTCGCAGTCCACATCCGCCATCTCTTTGGAAAAGGCTGCCACGGTCTGGGTGTTGACATCCTCCATCTCGGCTAGGGAGGCTGCCGATGAATGGATGGCTGCCCCAGCGCTCTCAGGGATTGCCAACTCTTTGGACGTAGGTTGCTGATCGGTGTCGGAGAAGGCCACTATTATTTGTGCGGTGACCGACACGAGCTGGGCATGGGCGGCCTCGGCATAGGCGTGGGCAGCCACCATCAGGGCTACGGCGGCCACCGAGGAATAGACAGATGTTGTGCCGTTCTCGCCATTTGCTATCCCGGTTGCGGATGTTGCTGCTGCCATCTCAGCTGCAGCAGAAGCCCTTTCACCGGCTGCAGCCGCCCTGTTGGAGATTGCGGCTGCGCTCATGGATGTTGTGAGCGCGTTCATGGCTGATGCGGCCGCGCTCGGGCCGAAGTGGGTCGCCGAAGTTGCCTTCATGACACGGATCCACGTCCCCATCTTTCACCGATGACGTTTGAACAGTACAATGGTCTTGGGGAGTAAGTGTGACTATGTTGTTGACGCGTCGGCCGTGGACTGAAGCCGATGCAGCTTCCGGCGTAAGCCATATATAAGGATTGGCCCAAGATCTTTTATACCACATCACACACGCTTCATGCTCAAGAACTGTTTGCGATGTACTTGATTTTCATATTGTTTGAAAAGAAAAATGAGGTTACATTAGCAATTGAAGGTGTTTGGACTGCAATAACATTTATCTGCAGTGAATGTGCAATTGTAGGAGTGTCTGTTAAAATATGGAATTATTCACGGTTGTTTAGGCCTTTTTAAACATTTAAAGAGTTTTTTTAGACATTTCATGTGCATAGTTAAAATATGAACTGCAGTTAAGCACGTGTTAGAGTGCACCTGAATGGGTTGAAAAATCATATATGTGTCACTGGATACATGTGTTTGGTCCCATGCAAGGAATGGAAATGAATTTCAAACCTCTCGGTATTTTGGTTCGGCCGTAGACATTGAGAATTCGTGTTTTCAAATTCCAATAAATCCAAATATCGTCAGAAGTTCATGAAACTTTGAATGGTGTCATGTCATGGCTCATGTGTGTTGTGGTAAAAAAATTGCCCAATTTGGGACAAGTTTTGGCACAAACCTCTTACAAACCAAAGATTCACACAAGAAGCCATGTGGTTCCGATAGGGGACGTTCACCTTTTATGTGCGAAACAACATCCTCCGTCTCTTCTCGCCTTGAATTTGTTTCTAGAGTCACCATAGAGCAACATGACTATCGTGCTAAACTATGGAATTTTCTAGGGTACGTTTGGCCTTTTTAACACATTAATTGAGTTTTCTAGGCATTTAATGTGCATAATTCAAATTTGAACTACAACCACAAGGTCTAGCACATGAAAATAGGATAAAAAATCATATATGTTTCCCTTGATGCGTGTTTAGGTCCCACACAAGAAATGGGAATGAATTTCAAACATCTCAGCGTCTTGGCTCGGCCGCCAACATTGGGAGACTTGGTTTTTAAATTCTTGTAAATCCAAACCTCATCAGAAATTCATGAAACTTGGGCATGGTGTCATGACCTTGCCTGTTGTGCGTTGTGGTAAAAAAATTGCCCAATTTTGGACAAGTTTTGGCACAAGCCTCTTACAAACCGGAGATTCTCACAAGAAAGCCATGTGGTTCCGATAAGGAACGTTCACCTTTTATGTGCGAAACTTGGCATGGTATGTCATGACAAGGGCACACATATGCCGTGGTAAAAATTTGTCCAACTTGGACATATTTTGGCACAAGGCTCTTACAAACCGGAGCTTCTCACAAGAAGCTTTGTGGTTTCGATAGGGAACATGCATGTCACATCTGCGGGTGAAACGACATCCGATGCCTTTTGTCTCCTTGATTTTTTTATAGGGACAACATAGACAAATAGGTGCGAAGTACAAAAACATGAATAAATTAAGGGATCATCTGGCTTTTTAATACATTAATTTAGTTTTTCGTGTACATAATTCAAATTTGACCTACAGTCACAAGGTCTATGTTGGGCAGGGCCTCGTCATATAGCACAAATATGTTGTGGTATTTTTCGTGTCCACTTTGAGAGAAGGCGGAAACATTATTAATAGACAACAAAGTCATTTTGGAACAAAAATTTGTCACGTCACCATCGCAAACGGGCGTATTATTTATAAATCGTGGACGTTCTACTGACCATTTACGTGCTGCCACGTGTCACACTCTGTGTATTGGCTAGGAGGTAGCATGCAGACAGGTGTTTGAGTAGATGGAAGGCGTGTGAGGAGTCCTCCGCACGCTCATCGGGGAGGCGTGTCCTTTGACCGTCATCGCAAACGTTTCAGATTGAATACCCATATGCAGACTGAGGGCAACGGTTCCTTCACCACTAAGGACTTTTTTCATTGCGTCATCGCAAACGTTTGTGTATGATGACCCATGTGCTTAGTACAGACAATGAGTTAAGATTTGCATCTGTCATATTGAGTACATTGCCATTTGTCAAATTGGAAACATTGGCATTTGTCGATCTAGTAACAATGACATTTAACATCATTGTAACAGTGACATTTGTCAAATTTGCAGGAACAAAATCACTATTACGCTGCAATTTTGCAACTGAAATTCAGTAAACATAGATTTCATTCATAGATTAAGCAGTGGTCTGTGTACCAAACAGTTCAACTAGACAGCTGAACCGAACAAACTTTTCCCCAATTGTTGCCAACCACGTACTGAAATAGCTAGTTCAACTATATATCTATACCTAATTTTAAAGGGAGGATTGTTTCTCCACTTTTTTTGGTCTACAAATCTGTTTCGTACGTCCTTTTATTGTAATTCTTTTTTTCTTTTCGTTTTCTGCACATATAACCTTATAAATAAAAAATAGCAAGGCAAGGATTCAAACCTGGGTGGCACAGACAAAGCCCATATGTGCAAACCAACTCACCAGGCAGTTATTCACGTTGAAAATGAAAGTTAGGCCTCCTTAAAGGAGGCGACCTCCTGAACCGCACCGTATTGGGCTGGTCCATGACTTGCCGGGATACCCCTTGTTTTTTCATTTCGTTATTTTTTTTCCTTTTCCTTTTACTATGATTTTATTTTTTCTTCTTTAAACAATTTTGATTTAAAAAATGTTCTATCTTTTAGAACATGTGGAATTTCGAATATATTTATAAAATCATAAAATATTCGTGGATTAATAAAAGATCATGATTTTGGAAAAATGTTCATGATTTTGGAAAAATGTTCATGTATTGAAAAAGTATTCGTGAATTTGAACAAAAAATTTGTGAATGTAGAAAATCTTCATATTTTTTAATGTTAAAAGAAATTACAAAATTATGGTAAATTACAAAAATAGGTCATTGATTAAAACATTCGGAAAAAATGTCATGCATTCCAAGAAAACATTCGGCAAACAAAGAATGTCTTGCATTTCAATAAATGTTCGTCAAAACAAAACCGTTGATGAATTTCAGAAAAACTGTTTGTTGATATAAAAAATGTTGCCGATGCAAAAAATGTACATCGATTCAAGAAATATTTGCTGATTGATAAAATATTTGCCAATTCAAAAAAGTTTGATAATTTATAAAATACATGTTGTCTTAAAACTTTCATCATTTAAAAATATGTACAACATTTCATAGAAAATGTTTGTGAAATGAAAAAAAATCAGGACTTAAAAAACATGCATGAATTCTAAAAATATACACGTTTTCAAAAATATTTTCGTTAATTCCAAAACATGTTCATAATCTCCAAAATGTTCATAAATTTGAAAAGATGTTCATAACACGGAAAAGAAAAAGAAAAAAAGAAAAAATAAAAAGAAAGAAAAAACCGGAAGTAAAGAAATAGAAAAAAGATGGTGTACGTCATTCCCGGCGGAAAGACTGGTTTTTGTGATAAGGTCGGCCTCCTATGCTTTTTTCGTTGATCACTCCTCCTTCCGATCCCAAGGGCTAGAAAACAACACATCTCCATCCGCATATTTTTTGTGAATAATTCTTGCGTTACTCAAAATTAAATGCTACAATCACGACGAACAATATCAATGACTTCCTCTGGACCCGGTCCAAGCGTTTCTTTTGTGGGGGACCATGTCTTCATCGTTGATGATCATGTCAACAAGCTGATGTCCGCAATTGGTGTACTCATCTCCTGAGCGCCCAAGGGTTGAAGACCACCTTGCTTGACCCACCGACACCATATGCATGACAAATCGAACTCTTATGTAGTTCATAGCAAAACATGAGTGCTGTCCATAGAATTACAAGTTGGTACAAGAAGGGGCTCACAAAAGTGGTGTGTTAGTGTGACGATGAAGCACGTCATCTTGAAATTGACCACATTCGTCGTGAATAGGCTCACAACGTAACAACTACCAACGATGTTATTGAAAAAAAGAAATGGCAGTTCTCATTACGGATGGATCGATCTGGAAGTGCGAGGATTTTGCTTTCAACCGGTGCAGCGCACGGGCACATTTTCTAGTACTAGCTAATTTAAAGTACGTGGTACAGTTCAACCATATCTATAGTTAGATGAACTGAACAAAATAGCCCCTAAATACTACTACAGAGGTGCTCTGTACTACTTCCAGCAGCCTCTCCTCTATCGAGCGTGTTCAGTAAGAGGCAGAGGAGGAGGAGCCTGCCGACGAGCTGGAGGAGTCAAATTTGTCGCCTGCTGCTGCTGCTCTCTGCCGCTCCTGACGCGCCTCCTCGAAGCGGCAGGACTCGGCATAGATCTCCTCATTCCGCACCACAGCTATGATGTCTGCTGCGGCCATGATGGCGGTGAGCCTCTTTGTGCTGCTCCTGACTTCATGTAGGAAGTTGATGTAGCGCGCAAGGCCGTTGACGCAAAAGCCGAGCGGCTGGGCTTCGACGACGGCTTCCTCCTCTGGCGTTTGGGCCGCGGTGGCGGAGCGGATGATGGCCCCGGCGGCTGACGGTGGGGTGGCTGCCAAGACCGACTATGGTGTGGTGGCAGCCAAGGCGGCCGCAGGTGGGGTGGCGACAACGGCAATTGACGATGGGGTGGCAGCCACGACGGTCGCCGGCAGCAGCTGCCTTCGGGCAAAGATGGCGGAGCGTGTGGTGGGTGGCGTGCGCAGACCCAACAAGGACGCCACGCGCACTACACACTTCCGGGGAATGCACCGCCTACGTGGTGCAGCCTCCCAACTAGAGCTGTCCTCTGGCGGAGTGGCGGAGCGACGACGACGGACTTGTGCCATTGGCGATTGGGGGAGAAGCAAACTATGGAGAAGCTACAGGCAAGTAGGGGATGAATGTCATGTGGAGTCGCCAGCCATGAGGGTTTATAAGGCAGGCGGCCAAGCATTGGGGGTTTGGGGGATTTCGGCGAGCCGGGCGGGAAGCTTGCGCGGGAACCTACGCGGTTGCGTGGGAACGGGAAGGCCAAAAGAAACGTCTGCACGCTCCCGAAGCATGCACTGGAATCCTCTGGTGGCAACGCAGTGACAAGACGGGACAAAGGAGGGAGAAATGAAGTACACAAACGGTTAATAATAAAGAAGGGTTTGCGTTTTATTACATAGCAAACGGTCGTTCTGTACGCACCGTCGCGAACTGCTCTATGCATGAGGTGGTTGAGGCGGCCGTGGCGCGCTCTGCTCGCGTCCGTGCGCGCGCGCTTTGCCGACGCCCCTCCACACATGAACAATCATGTACGTTTGGGGCGATGCATGTGGTTGCGTCGCACCCGACGCCACCATGCAATTATACGTGCGTCACCATGCAGCTAAGCGCTGCAAAAACTGCCATGCGGACATGCCAAAATTCCAGGCCGTCCGGCGCCCAGCCTTTTATTCCCATGAACATTTACCTTCATCTCTTCCACCTTCTGATCGCGCCACACAACACAAGAAGCACACCAAGACGACAAATAATAGAGAGAGGTTGCACATCTCTTCATCGCTTCAAACTTCCCGAGTGGATCCAATGGCGGCTGCGGGCACCGAGCGGCAGTTCGCCATTATTGTCAAAGTGGACACCCACATCAGGAAGATGGACCTCTCGGTGTTGTACACCAACAACCCGGTCGTGGTGGAGAACTCCATCAACACGTTGGAGCAACTGCTTGTTGAGGATGACAAGTACAAAGTGGTCGGTTTCGACCTTGAGTACACCGGCGGTCGTGCCGGGCATGAGCAGAAGGTTGCCGTCACCCAGTTGTGCGTGCGTGATCACATGCTCATCTACCACTACTGCCTGTCCACAATGCCTTGCGAGTGTTTCACCAGGTTTGTCAACAGCCGCGACTACAAGTTCGCAACGGTGGACACCACCAACGATCTAAAGGTGCTCAAGACTTCGGGCTTGTCCCGCCAGAAGTTTGTCAACATCCAAGGTCAGTACAGGGTCTGGGGCAGCGAGAAGAAGAAAGAGAAGGACTCCCTGGTTGACCTCACCGCCACCATCATTGACCCCTACTACAGAGACATGAAGGCTGAGTGCGACAAGGACAAGTCTGTCTAGCACAAGGCCTGGGTGAACGAACTGGATGAAGAACACATCAAGTATGCAGCCAAGGACACATACACAAGCTACGAGATGTACAGGAGGATCGTTGACACGAGGAAGTGCCTCCTTCCTGCAGATGGCGAGGGATAGCCAAAGCAAAGCAGTGGCGACAACCGTCATCAAAAGAACAATATGATTTGTTGATCGTCTACTTCTTGTAAATTTATATTGAGGAATGTACATGTGTTGTGTAGTCACATATATAATTGGATGTTCAAGTTGGTTATGCAACAATGTTGGTGTTCTGTAGACAGAGCATAGATGTTGTGCAACTAGAGCAAATCACATCTCATACAATTGTTTAGCAGCAACCGACTGCCACAACACACACAACTTGTCAGGATGAATCGTTTGGGTTATTATTGGTCTTCACACCCAATTCTATGAATGAACTGTTTGCTGGGTATCACACACACACCTTCTTATGCTAACTAATTTGTGTTTTGCTGGATCAGCGCAAACAGTTTATCCGAGTGGACTGTATGCCGTACTTCGCACACATATGTGGTTTGTTAACCGTTTGTGTTATCTTGGCTAACCGCAAACAGTTCAGAAGAACCGACTGTATGCCACGTATCGCACACATAAGTCTTTTCTAAATCGTATTTGATGATTCCACCATCGCACACAGTTTTCGTTATTGGCGACGGAGCTATAACTATATCATTTGCGATTAATGGATCGCACACAGTTTGGTCGAAGGGTCTCTAATTGATGTGTCGTCTTTGGACCTTCCTGCAGTAGTGATTGCGTGAAGTTGAAAATGCTGAAGCGCGTTAGAAGTACGATCCAATTGCCTGGTTTGACACCGGGGTGCTCATGATTTATACTTATGCGGTGAAGACGGAGTCGTGCCATGCTTGATATGATAAAATGAGAAGGGAATAACATTCTTTAAGGATCGTATATGCGAAACGTAATGATCATGTTATTTATGCTTATGGATATTATTATGTTGATGTTTATTTGTTCATCATTTCTCAAAGATCATACCTAAAAGAGATTACATGTTGGGTAGCATGTCGCATCAAAAATCTTGTTTTTATCATTTACCTACTCAAGGACGAGCAGGAATTAAGCTTGGGGATGTTGATAAGTCTGTGATAACCCACAAGTATAGGGGATCACGACAGTCTTCACTGGTAGTATTTCACACTAATTTATTGAATCGACACAAGGGGAGCCAAAGAATACTTATTGGCGTTGACAGTTGAGTTGTCAATTCAACCGCACCTGGGATATCTCTCTGCAGCAAAGATTTAGTAGCACGGGAAATAGTAGTAGCAAAAGTAACAGTAGTAGTGAAGGCAGTAGTTTCGGTAACAGTAGTGACAATAGCAATTGAATAGCAAGTGTGATAGTAACATGAGCAGTAGTAACTTAGCTAGATGTAGTGATGGGAATATATGGATGGCATCAATCATGTAACAGTTACACACTAGGGTGACACAGAACTAGCTCCAATTCATCAATGTAATGTAGGCATGTATTCCGTATATAGTCATACAGGCTTGCGATAAGAACTTGCATGACATCTTTTGTCCTACCCTCCCGTGGCAGCGGGGTCCTATTGGAAACTAGGGGATATTAAGGCCTCCTTTTAACAGAGAACCGGAACAAAGCATTAACACATGGTGAATACATGAACTCATCAAACTACGGTAATCACCGGAAAGAATCCAATTATTGTCACGTTGGGGGTATGCGGATCATGACACATAATAGGTGCGTACAACTTGCAAGATAGGATCTAAATCACTCTTATATTCATGAAAACATAATAGGTTCAGATCTGAAATCATGGCACTCGGGCCCTAGTTACAAGCATTAAGCATAGCAAAGTCATAGCAACATCAATCTCAGAACATAGTGGATACTAGGGATCAAGCCCTATCAAACTTAACTCGATTACATGATCAATTCCGTCCAAACCCCTCATCGACCAGCAAGCCTACAAAGGAATTACTCACTCACGGTGGTGAGCATCATGGAATAGTTGATGGAGAAGGGTTGGTGATGACGACGACGACGAATCCCACTCTCCGGAGCCCCAAACGGATTCCAGATCAGCCCTCCGGAGGAAGAACAGGAGGTGGCGGCGGCCCCGTCTCGTGAAACGCGATGAAATCTTCTCTCCTATTTTTTTCTCCGAAGATGTGAATTTATAGGACTGGAATTAGGGTCGTAGGACCCACGTGGGCCCCACAAGCCATCAGGGCATGCCCAGGGGGTTGGCGCACCCTGTTGGCTTGTGGCCCACAGGCAGCACCCCTCCAGTGGATCTTCATTCCATAATTCATTATTTAAACCAAAAATAATTCACAAAAAGTTTCGGTCAATTCCAGGAACTTTTATTTCTGCACAAAAATAACACCAAGGTAGTTCTGCTGAAAACAGCGTCAGTCCGGGTTAGTTCCATTCAAATGATGCAAATTGGAGTCCAAAACCAGAGCAAAAGTGTTTCGAAAAGTAGATACGTTGGAGACGTATTAGTCTCCAACGTATCTATAATTTTTGATTGTTCCATGCTATTATATTATCAATCTAGGATACTTTATATGCAATTACATTCTATTTTATATCATTTTTGGGAACTAACCTATTAACCCAGTGCCAAGTGCCAGTTGCTATTTTTGCATGTTTTTGGTTTTCCAGGAAATCTGTACCAAACGAAGTCCAAACACTACGAAACTTTTTGACACAAAATTTCTGGACAAAAGAGACTCGGGAAGCTTCAGGAGGAGTCCAGAAGCCAGACGAGGAGACGACAAGGCAACAGTGCGCGCCCAGGGGGTAGGCGCACCCTGATGCCTTTGGGGCCCCTCGTGGCTCCGTCTAACCTAATTCCACCTCTATAAAATCTCTAAAATCAGGAAACCAACAGAGAACCACCGGAAACACTTTTTCGCTGCCGCAAGCCTCTGTTCCGACGGGAGGCCATGTGGAGACCTTTTCCGGTACTCTGCAAGAGGGGGAATCGACCAGGCCATCTACATCAACCTTGCTGCCTCCATGATGATGCATGAGTAGTCCACCACCGACCTACGGGTCCATAGCTAGTACCTAGATGGCTTCTTCTCTCTCTTTGATCTTCAATACAAAGTTCACTACGATTCCCGCGGTGATCTATCCAATGTAATCTTCTTTTGTGGTGTGTTTGTTGGGATCCGATGAATTGTGGGATTATGATCAGATTATTCATTGAAAGTAATTGAGTCTTTTCTGAATTCTATTATGCATGATTATCATAGCCTCGTAGTTCTCTCTGATCTATCGGTTTGGTTTGGCCAACTAGATTGATTTATCTTCGGCGGGATTGGTGCGTTCTAGTGGGTTCAATCTTGCGGTGCTCTATATCCTCATGGCAGAAGGGGACAAAACACATATTTGTATTGTTGCCATTAAGGATAAAACGATGGGATCTGAACATATTGCTTGTCATTTTTTGTCTACATCATGTCACCTTGTTCCAAGCATTACTCTATTTGTTACGAACTTAATACCTAGAGAGGCAAGTCTAGAAGCGCTCTCAAAGTGGAGTAATAGTAGTAGATACAGAATCATTTTGTTCTACTTGTTTATGGACGAGATGCCTATATACATGATCATTGTCATGAATAACATGTTATAACTATGTGCAATTCTATCAATTGCCCAACAGTAATTTGTCTACCCACCGTATGCTATTTTCAAGAGAGAAGCCTATAGCGAAACTATGGACCCCGGGTCTACTTAAACATAAATACAAAAACTCCAAAAATATATCGCTGCATATTATTTACTTTTATTTTGTTTTGCTTTTACAATATCTATTTCTATCAAGATTTAATCCTTGCAAGTAACGAGTTCAAGGGGCTTGACAACCCTCTTGCCCGTGTTGGGTGCAAGTGTTTGCTTTTGTCTATGTAGGTGCTGTTGAAAGGAATTTGCTTGATTCTCCTATTGGTTCGATAACCTTGGTTATCACTCAGGGAAGTACTTATCTCTACTGTGCTACATATCCTCTCCTCTTCAGGGAAAATCCCAACGTAGCTCACAAGTAGCAATGCCGAAGTCTCCATGTCAACAAACGTATCAAAGCAGGTCGATGTGTTGGATGTCAGTTTGAAGAATAGGCGGCATGGCGATGCCAACGCAGGTCAAAGTTTGTGGTGTGGTTGATGCTAGCTTGAGGAAGTGATCTTGCGACGATGCCAGTGTGCCCGCCTCGTGTAATTCGTGGGGCGAGGTGATGATTTAGCTTTTGCGATGCCGAACTCTTGGTCGGCTTGCCGGGTTGATGATCCGATGAGGTTGACCTCGGCTCGACGAAGCGATGACCTGGCTAGCGCAAGTTGGCGGTCGTGGAGCAACGTTGTCAAGCTGGTTGGACACCGAAGCGACGGTGAAGATTACATTGGCAAAGGCTTTAAAATTTTTAGGGACTTGTTTGAGAACAAAACACAATAGTCAAGAAAAAATTTCCTTCAAAAAGGATGTCTGATAACCCGTTCTTCAAAAAGATGAACTCGGGTTGGATTCGTTTACGCGCAAAAAACAAATCTAAAAATTGATGCACCCATCGGAAGTTTCCCAAAGTTTGAACGGTGTGATCGAGCTGAAATTTTGAGGGCTGGTCTATATAAAAATTGTGCCAGCCGATGAATGGTTAGATATTACAAAGGATGTTCGAGCTAACTACTGGACTCCTCTCCCCAAACTCGTCCAGATTCGACAGGGCTCCAGTATATCAAACATTGCCAGAGATTCCTTCATCGGAATGTGATGAAATTTTACAGGGTTGTCCTAGATTCAATTCCACACAATTCCGCGGAAGCAATCATTAAAGCGACACTCGAAGAGGCGGGGGCGGCGAACATGAATCCGCTGTCCAGGAAAAATGCACGGTCGCGCGGGGACAATGTTAACGTTGAGCCCCAAAGCTCCATGGACGAATTTCTCCATGACCCGAGTTGACATTGGAGTTTATGTTGATGAACGCACCCATCTGATCTTGACAAATCGACGAGGAGCGTAATCCTCGGTCCAGCCGAGATGATTAGTCGAGCCGGTGAAGAAGATGCCGACGTTAATGATGAAGCTCGGTTTCAATGCGTAGATCGCGTCAGAGGCTATCTGAATTTCCATCGCACCGCGGCGACTACCAGCATGGACGTGTATGGGCCACCAATCTCGGTGCTAAATCCGGCATATCTCGCAGCAGGGGTCCTAAGCTAGGCGTTTTGGAGCGATGGTAACATGGACACATGACTGATACGTCTCCGATGTATCAATAATTTTTGATTGTTCCATGCTATTATATTATCTATATTGGATACTTTATATGCAATAATATGCTATTTTATATCATTTTTGGGGACTAACCTATTAACCCAGTGCCTAGTGCCAGTTGCTGTTTTTTGCTTGTTCTTGGTTTTCCAGGAAATCAGTACCAAACGAAGTCCAACTGCTACAAAACTTTTTGACAAAAAATTTCTGGACAAAAGAGACTCTGTAAGCTTCGGGAGGAGACCAGACGAGAAACAAGGAGATGACAAGGCAACATGGCGCACCCAGGGGGAGTAGACGCGCCCTGATGCCTTGTGGGTCCCTCGTGGCTCCGTCTGACCTAAGTCCACCTCCATAAATTCTTTAAAATTAGTAAACCAACAAATAGCCACCCGAAACAATGTTTCCATCGCCGCAAGTCTTGATTCTTTTGCGATCCCATCTTGAGGCCTTTTCCAGTACTTTACTGGAGGGGGAATCCATCACGGAGGCCATCTTCATGAACCTCGGTGCCTCCATGATGATGTGTGAGTAGTTCACCATAGACCTACGGGTCCATAGACAGTAGCTGGATGGCTTCTTCTCTCTCTTTGGTCTTCAATACAAAGTTCTTCGCGATTCTTGCATTGTTCTATCTGATGTAGTCTTGTTTTGCAGTGTGTTTGTTGGGATCCGATGAATTGTGGGTTTATGATCAGATTATTCATGAAAAGTAATTGATTCTTCTCTGAATTCTTATTATGCATGATTGTTATATGTTTGTATGTCTCTCCGATCTATCGGTTTGGTTTGGCCAACTAGATTGATTTTTCTTAAGTGGGAGGTGTGCATTGTAGTGGGTTCAATCTTGCGGTGTTCTATATCCAAGTGACAGAAAGGGACAAGACATGTATGGTATTGTTGCTACTAAGGATAAAACGATGGGGTCTGAACATATTGCTTGTACTTACTTTGGCTACATCATGTCATCTTCCTTAAAGCGCTGCTATGTTTGCATAAATTTAATACCAAAGATGCATGCTGGATAGCCGTCGATTGGTGGAGTAATAGTAGTAGATGCAGAATCGTTTCGGTCTACTTGTTACAGCCATGATGCCTATATACATGATCATTGCCATTAATACATAATCATAACTATGTGCTTTTCTATCAATTGCCCAACAATAATTTGTCTACCCACCGTATGCTACTTTCGAGAGAGAAGCCTCTAGTGAAAACTATGCCCCCCCGGCTCTACTTAAAAACCTAAAAATACCTAGCTGCAATTTATTTACTTTTATCTTATTTTGCTTTTATCATTATCTATCTACCACTATTAGAAGTAATTCTTGCAAGTAATGATTTCAAGGGGCTTGACAACCCTCTTGCCCGCGTTGGGTGCAAGTGTTTGGTTTTGTGTGTGCAGGTACCGCTTGAAAGATGAGTTGTTGTGATTATCCTATTAGTTCGATAACCTTGGTTCTCACTGAGGGAAATACTTATCTCTACTATATTGCTTGTTTGCCTAGTTATCTAGCTTACTTGTCTGCTTGTTAGTTTGCTTGCTTGTCATTATGGCTAGTTCTTATTTTGTTCCATTTACTCCCGATAATGAAGTGCTTAATTTCAAACAACGGGGAGGAGAAAATTTAAAACATGCCTGGTATAGGATTTGTGATGCTCAAAATAGATCAACTCGTAAGCAATCCACCACTATTTTGCTTCGAAATTATTATGTTGGTGTCACTACTTGGTATAGATATGTGCTTGACACTATTACTGGAGGGAATTTCTTTAGTAGTTAACACTATGGATGCTCTTAATACTATGGGAAATTTGGTTGGATCACCACCTATCACTACTAATGAAACTGTATTAACTTTGGAAGATGTCATGCGTAGATTGGAAGTTATTGAGAAAAAATGCCTATCGTCGAGCATTTTGAGAAATTAGAGAAAAAGTTCCAAAGTCAAATTGATCAAGTTGCTTCCAAAGTAGGAACTATAATAAAGAATCAAAAAGGAAATGAATGCATAATTAGTGAGCGGTTAGGACAAAGTCCCACGAGAATCGATAAGTTAGAAGAAATTATTAATAAACTTGGTTCTGCTTTTGCTTCCCCTAAAACTATCCATGTGGCTCCTCCTAACAAGAATCCAAACGTTATGTATGTTCCTAAGAATAAAAGTTCCACTCCTAGTAAAAGGAATGAGGATCTTAAAATGGTTAGTGTGCACCCAAACTTCATAAATATCATAAATGAACCTACTATTAAAAACAAACTTACTCATTTTGTTCCTAGGAGTGGGATTATCAATAACCTATGTTCTAAACCTCATAAGAAGCATGGTTGCATAATTGAGGAGTTGGATGTCATGGATGACAATACTTGACACAATGCATCATGCCTAGCTAGGGGCATAAAACAATAGCGCTTGTTGGGAGGCAACCCAACAGTTATCTTTAAATTTCCTTTTTACTTTCTGTTATTTTGAGTTTAAACTTTTGCTTCATCTATTATGGTAGAATTTTTGTCTTTAAATTAGTGTTCGTGCCAAGTAAAGCCTTTGGGATGATTTGGAAGATAGTAGAATTGATGTTGTGCAAAAACGAAAACTTTTACACCTAGTGAAGAATTTCTCTGATTTTATTGGAACGTCTTATTGATCTGAATTTTTTACACAATATTGGTATACAAATTTCCCAGGTTTTCCTACACTTTCAGAATTTTCGGAGTTCCAAAAGTATGGTTTTAGTACAGATCACTACAAACTATTCTGTTTTAGACAGATTCTATATTTTCTTAATTAGTTTGCTTGTTTTGATGATGCTATGGATTGTATCCGGGGGTATAAGCCATGGAGAAGTTGTAATTAAAGTATTTGCTATGCCTATTATACTAACGGATCTCACGAGGTTTTGTTGAGTTTTGTGTGCTGAAGTTTTCAAGTTTTAGGTGAGATAATGATGAATGAAGGAATAAGGAGCGGCAAGACCCTAAGCTTGGTCATGCCCACGACACCCCAAGGTAATATTCAAGGAAGACCCAAGCATCTAAGCTTGGGGATGCCCCGGACGACATCCCCTCTTTCGTCACCAATCTATCGGTGATACGTCTCCAACGTATCTATAATTTTTTATTATTCCACGCCACTATATTATCATTCTTGGATACTTTATATGCATTTTTATGCTATTTTATATCATATTTGTGCACTAACCTATTAGCCTAGTGCCCAGTGCCAGTTGCTGTTTTTTGCTTGTGTTTGGCCTTTCAGGAATACTGTACCAAACGAAGTCCAAATGCCCCGAAACTTTTTGATGATTTTTTCTGGACAAAAATAAGACCTGGAAGCTTTTGAGAGAGACAGGAGGCCACACGTGGTGGCGCCAAGCCAACAGGGCGTGCCCAGGGATGGTCGCGCCCTAATGGCTTGGGACCACCTCCCGCAGCCTCGTGACCCAATTCTGCCTCTATATGTTTTCTAAATTGGGAAAACACTCGAGAGCCAGCCAAAATACTTTTTCCGCCACCGCAAGTCTCTGTTCCGACATGAGGCCATCTAGAGCCCTGTTCCGGTGCCCTGCCGGACGGGGGATCGATCACGGAGGGCCTCTACATCAACCTTGTTGCCTCCATGATGATGTGTGATTAGTTTACCACAGACCTACGGGTCCATAGCTAGTACCTAGATGGCTATCTCTCTCTATGATCTTTAATACAAAGTTCACCATGATCCGATCGAATCCTTGTTTGCGGTGTGTTTGTTGGGATCCGATGAATTATGGGTTTGTGTTATTCATCAAAATATATTGAGTCTTCTATGAATTCTTATATACATGATTGTTATAGCTTCATATTGCTCTCCGATCTATCGGTTTGGTTTGGCGAACTAGATTGGTTGATCTTCAGTGGAAGTGGTGCGTTGTGATGGGTTTAATCTTGCGGTGCTCAATCCCAGTGACAGTAAAGGGACATGACATGTATTGTATTACTGCCATTAATGGGAAAACCATGGGGTTTATTCATATCGATTGGATTTACTTTGTCTACATCATGTCATCTTGCTCCAAGCATTACTTTGTTTTTACTTAATACTCTAGATGCATGCTGGATAGCGGTCGATGGGTGGAGTAATAGTAGTAGATGCAGGCAGGAGTCGGTCTACTTGTTTATGGGCGTGATGCCTATATACATGATCATTGCCGTGAATAAATATTGCATAAATATGTGCTTTTCTATCAATTTCCCAACAGTAAATTGTATACCCACCGTATGCTTTCTTCGAGAGAGAAGCCTCTCGCGAACACTATGGCCCCCGGGTTTTCACAAAATATATTATTACAAAAACACCAAAAATATTGCTGCCATTTATTTATTGCTATTTTATTTTATATTTATATTATCTATCTATATCACTACTTATCGCTTGCAAGTAACGAGTTCAAGGGGCTTGACAACCGTCCTGCCCGCGTTGGGTGCAAGTGCATCCTCTTTTGTGTGTAGGTGCTGAAGACGGGAATTTGCGTGGTCCTCCTATTGGTTCGATAACCTTGGTTCTTACTTAGGGAAATACTTATCTCTACTATGCTAGATCTCCCCTCCTCTTCGGGGAAAATCCCAACGCAGTTTAGAAGTAGCAATATGTCACTTGAGCTATATTTTTATTCATCACATGATATGAGTTTTACTTGCAGCGTCGTGTATTATAGTTCATTTTTCTTTTTGTTTGCCACAGTCATCGTTTTCTAGAAACATTTTTTGAGAGAGACACACTTTCTTCATAATTTTTTAGAATACTCTATGTGCTTCACTTATATCTTTTGAGCTAGGCATTTGCTCTAGTGCTTCACTTATATCTTTTTAGAGCACGATAGTGGTCATATTTTATAGAAATGTTTGAACTGTCATGCTTCAGTTAAATATTTTTGAGAGTATAAGGCGTTAGGAATGGTAATTTGCTCGTGTTATAAGACTAGTCCAACAAGGATAGGTATTCAAGGGGGATATAATAAAAACTTTCATGTAGCTCACTATAGAAGAAACATGTGTTGATTATATTGATGTTGTAATATGAAAGGATATAGGTTCATGATCATTGGTTACTAGAAATATCGGTGTTAATTTTTTCTATTCAATTCTCATCTAAGTATTGGTCATGGCATGGTGATGAGGTGTGAGCATTTTTATGTCTGAAATGAAATCCTATCGTGTTCTTCGAATCGGGGGCTCCCGATGGTTAACTCCTCCCAACCTCCTCCCTAGGGGCATGCGGTAGTACTCTGCTTTGAGAGAGCTAATAAGGCTTCACAATAAGTATATGAGTTATTTATGACTAATGTGAGTCCATGGATGAAGGAGTCCTGGACTAGGGGGTCCCTGCCAAGCTAGTGTAGTCCATGGGCCTGGCTCGAGGCCCATCGTGGAGGAAGGACTTCGGAGGCCCTATGATGGAACGTGAGCATATCGGATTCTACCGAAGACTTGGCATGCACTCCAGGAAGAGGATGATTCATTTGGCATGTAATCTGTAGATGGTAACCGATATTCATGTAACCCTAGATACCCTTGGTGCCTATATAAACATGAGGGTTTAGCCCATAGAGGATACCCATACTCATCATCATCACCCCTAGGGTTTAGACCACAAACATATGATCTCGAGGTAGATCAACTCAATACTCGTTACACCATCAATATAACAAGAGCAGGACGAAGGGTTTTACCTCCATCGAGAGTGGCTGAACCTGGGTAAAAGCCTGGTGTTCCTTGTTGATACGTCTCCAACGTATCTATAATTTTTGATTGTTCCATGCTGATATATTATCATTCTAGGATACTTTTTGGGTCTTTATTTACCAATTTATAATATTTTTGAGCACTAACCTATTGACCCAGTGCCCAGTGCCCAGTGCCAGTTGCTGTTTTCTGCATGTTTTTTCCTTTTCAGGTTTACAGTACCAAACGAAGTTCAATTGCCACGAAACTTTTTGATGATTTTTTCTGGACTATAAGAAGACCTAGAAGCTTCGGAAGGAGGCCAGGAGGTGCACGAGGGACCCACCACACATCAGGGCGTGCCCTGGGGGGCGACCTGATATGTGGTGGCCCCCTCGGCTGCCTCCAAACGCCCCTCTTCGGCCTATAAATTCTCTAATATTGCAAAAACCCAAAAGGCAGCCCCGAAACCCTTTTTCCGCCGCCGCAAGTCTCTGTTCCATCGCGAGGCCATCCGGAGCTCCGTTCCAGCACCCTGCCGGAGGGGGGATCGATCACGGAGGGCCTCTTCATCAACCTTGCTGCCCTCATGATGATGTGTGAGTAGTTCACCACAGACCTACGGGTCCATAGCTAGTACCTAGATGACAATCTCTATATCTTATGATCTTCAATACAATGATCATCGCATCCTCGCTTTGATCTATCCGATGTAATCCTATTGTGCGGTGTGTTTGTTGGGATCCGATGAATTGTGGGTTTATGTTCCGATTATTCATGAAAAGGATTTGAGATACCTCTGATATATATTGTCTCTTAATTGCATGATCATTATAGCTTCGTAATGCTCTCCAATCTATTGATGTGGTTTGGCCAAGTAGATTGATATTTCATCGGTGGGAGTGGTGCGTTGTGGTAGGTTCAACCTGGCGAGTTTTTATATCCCAGTGACAAATTAGGGGACAAGATGCGTCTTTGTGTTGTTGCTACCACTAGTGCAACCGCGTGCTATACAAACGGTTTTTAACCCCTTTCCGTGACGTAGTCTTAAACCGTCGCCTTGCATGTGTGGTCGATAGGGGGGGCATATCCCACACGACAGTCAAAAACCCGTCGGCGATGCCTGCACCTGGTCGCACACGATGGACAAAAACATATCGTTTGCGATTGGAAGGACCATCACAAACAGACATATTGGGGAAGACGTGTGAGATGAGCTTAGCATCCCACATAGGGAATCCCAAGGGTACGTTTCCGTTCGTATTGCAGATCACACACAATTTTCTGCATCACATCATTTGTGATGGGTGTGGTCATCACACACGATAGTTATAATTCTGTCGTTTGCGTTACGCAAAACATCACTCACGGTGTCTAGAAGAAACTGTTTGGCATTGGGCTGCCCATCACACACACTAGCTATGTGAAAACGTTTGTGATTGGGTGTCCTAAAGCACACAATTATCGACCAGAATTCGTGTGTGATTGCTCAACGATCCAACACGCCAACTCTCTAGAAACCGTGTGGGTTTGTTCAGGTCATCGCCCACGGTGTTGTCTTAGAAATCATCTGCAATGGGATCCCCAATAATCATCCTGCTTGATCAATTATTTATAATCCATTTAGTAATCAAAATTAACATTTCATATCAACCACAGAATATATTTCTTATTCGTAGTACGGCAACCAGGATTTCATAATTGAATTACATCAGGGTACAACAGCATATAGGCATATACTGCCTAGCTACCAAATTGCACAACAAGACAAAGTTTCAAATGCAACATGTAAAACCTTTGGAAATTAAGTATCATCATAGACGGTAAATAGACAGATGAATCTCATCTAGAAAACTGTTAAAGTGGAAGGCGAATACTGAGCCTTCAATGATGTTGAAGGTCCTGGCAACTTTATGCCAGTGCTTGTGGATGATTGCCCGCCCATCCTTCGTCCTCTTAAGGAAGACTTCAAGATTATACCGTGGGTGCAGTATGAATACCTTCATCGCCTCTTGACTATACAGGTGGTTTGACATGTAATCAACGATGAACTACCTTGAGAAGGACTGAAAACAAACATACGCATAAATATCTTTTCTAAAATTTGAAATGGCGCAAATGGAAAAGGACAAGGTGAAAGAGATGGTACCATCCTATAGTTGACTGATATCTTTTTCATTGTGCAGACAAACATCTTGTTGTTTTTCGTAGCTAGTTTCTTTATCTTAACAATATTTCTAAGTTTCTTGATTTGACTGATATTCAAGGACACCTCATTTCCCCACATGCAAAAAGGGTCGAACAGTGGGTCTAAACCTCTTACAGCAGGACCTACATGTGCAAGAACAAATTATTAATAAAAACATTCATACTACAATGGTTTCTGCAATTGCACAATAATGTGCTATTAGCCAAACGACTATGGATGTGCAAACCTCGATGGTAAACTTCAGTGTCCCCCATTGTTTCCCCCTGCAACATATTTAAGACAAATATTGATCAGGTTACAAGTGATATTTGGCATACTATCACTGAAATATGTTAATGGAAAATAAACACATTGCGGATCCAATAGATTAGATCGAGCCACATTGAAAATCCAGTTATCTAAACCAAGCATGCTAAGAACTAGGAAATGTAGCAATTTTATATGTTGCACATGTATTTAGTACATCTAAATTCGATTTATTCGTCACATGCATAACAATAAAAAATTGTACCAACACTAATCGTACATCACATTTTAGAATTGAATTAAATAGTTAAATGATCACCACAACAAATGAACAAAACAGTTAACTAAGCACCACATTGCGCAATAGAACATACTAGAAGTTCAGGTTGTAGTAGCATTACATTGGACATTTCACTAGAATTTCTAAATGAAAGGCAGTAGCGGCACACGCAACAGCTAAACGAAACATGCTTAACCGGCGTAGCTGGGTGAACATAGGTCCTTAGTGATAAAGCTAAGAAAACAAGCTATTCCTCATCGTTGGAGATATCGATGATGATGGGCTCCGTCAACTTGGAAGAGGGCGAGGCATCCACACCGTGGTTGCACCCCTCATAGTGGTGAGTGGCCTGATCCTGCCCCGGCACCAATATGCCGGCTCTGGAGTTGAGGTAAGCACGTGCACGTTGAGAAAACACATCGAAGTCTTTGTCGAACGCACCGGCGGTGCCCTCGAGAAAAGACCACGAGCTGTTGTTTATAGCAGCCAACCGCGTGGCGGCGTCAGCACGCGAGGCGTCGACGCTGGCCTCGACGGCGAGGTGATCCTCCAAGATCTGGGGGTCGGCATGCATGGAAGCCATAGCTGCCTCATCTGCGCGTGCAACCGCGATTTGCTTCTCCGCAGCCAAATGCTCTTTGAGATCATGGCTATACTGCGTGCACCATGGCTTTCGGCGGCGATTATTTGGAGGATGGGGCGGTGATTTGGGTGGAAGGTGTCGCGCCGACGGTCGGGCCATGTGGGATGGAGGAGGAGGGGGTGAGGGGGTATTGGGGAGGTGTCGATTACCTGACTAGATGGACAAGGCCGAGCAGGAGGAAGGAGCGTCGCCGGCGAGGAGGCGGCGCTGCAAGCAAGCAATGAAGGTTTGAACTAGGAAAATAAAGAGGAAAAGGGGGAAATGTGGCTTTTGATTGGTACTGGGGGGCGAGGGAGGTAGATATTTCCGCGGCAGCCCAAAATTTTCATTCGGTGCTGCGAAAAACTGGCGTGGAAAGCACCATCGGAAACAGTCCCTTATTCGGAACCATGTGCGATATCAAAACATCACAAACGAAGCCTGTGTTATACACCGTGTGTGATGAACTTGAACATGCAATTTTTTCAGAATAGTTCTCGATATCAACACATCATAAACAAAGCCTATGATATACCCCGTGTGTGATGAACTTGGACGTGCAAATGTTTGCCTCCAATCTTCGGACGTAAGATTGGGTACTACATTGCACACGGTTCATTCCAAAAAAGTGTGTGTGATGAACTTAAATTTCATTTTCAATTGGAAGATGGAATGGGGATATGGCGGCAAATTTCTGGTCCGAATTTCCCTGGTTACAGTGGTCATCCACGTCGTCGCATAATTTAACATCGATTGCTAATTTGGGTACTGCACAAAAGAGCCTACACCACAGCCCGCACTTACTTAATCGAGCAATTAAACAGAGTTGGTTGACCTAAACATTACTCTAACAAAAGACCAGCGCTCTAAACAACGACTAATGTTCCGCCTGACGCTCGCCGATCTCCGCCGCATCCTCCATGACCAGCTCGCGCTCGACGACCTCCAGGGGAAGGGGCTCCATGGCATCCATCGCCACATACTCTGCAAGCATCTCGCCGTCCGCGTCAGCCATCTCTTTGGAAAAGGCCGGCACGAGTTTGGCGTGGGCGGCCGCGGTCCGGGCATTGACGCCCTACATCTTGGCAAGGGAGGCTGCCGATGAATGGACGGCTGCCCGAGCGCTCTCGGCGATTGCCAACTCTTCGGACGTAGGTTGCCGACTGTTGTCGGAGAAGGCCGCTGCTATTTGTGCGGTGACCGACACGAGCTGGGCGTGGGTGGCATCGACATAGGCGTTGGCAGCCACCATCAGGGCTACGATGGCCGCCGAGGAACGGACAGCTGCTGTGCCGTTCTCGCCATTTGCTATCCCGGTCGCGGATGTTGCTGCCACCATCTTAGATGCATCAGCTGCCCTTTTGGCGGCCGCGGCTACCCTGTCGGAGAGTGCGGCCGCGCTCAAGGATGCTGTGAGCGCGTTCATGGCTGATGCAGCCACGCTCGGGCCGGAGTGGGTCGCCGAAGTTGCCCTCACGACGTGGATCCACATCCCCATATTTCACCGGCCACACTTGAACAGTATAGTGGTCTTGGGGAACAAGTGTGACTGTGTGGTTGATGCACCGGCGGTGGGCTGAAGCTTCTGGCATAAGCCATATATGAGGATTGGCCGAAGATATTTTGATACCACATCACACACGTTTCATGATCAAGAACTGTTTGCGATGTATTTGATTTTCAAACTGCTTTGCGACGAAAAATGAAGTTACATTGGCAATTGAAGGTGTTTGGATGGCAATAACATTTTTCTGCAGTGAACTTGCAACTATAGTTCTGTGTGTTAAATATGGAATAATTCAGGGTTGTTTAGGCCCTTTAAAACATTTAAAGAGTTTTTTAGGCATTTCATGTGCATAGTTCAAATTTGAACTGCAGTTAATTAAGCACATACTAGCTAGAGTGCACCTGAATGGGTTGAAAATCAACTATTTGTCACTGGATACATGTTTTGGTCCCATGCAATAAATGGAAATTAAACGAATTCCAAACCTCACGGTATTTTGGCTCGGCTGTAGACTTTGAGAAGCCGTGTTTTCAAATTCCAGTAAATCCAAATATCGTGAGAAATTCATGAAACTTGGCATGGTGTGATGTCATGGCGCATGTGTGTTGTGGTAAAAACAATGCCTAGTTCCGGACAAGTTTTAGCACAAACCTCTTACAAACCGAAGATTCTCACAAGAAGTCATGTGGTTCCGGTAGAGACAGTTCACATTTTATGTGCGAAACAACATCCGATGTCGCTTCTCGCCTTGAATTTATTTCTAGAGTCTCCATAGAGTAATGTGAATGTGTCGTGCGAAACAATGGAATCTTACGGAGTTCGTTTGGCCTTTTAAGTACATTAATTGAGTTTTCTAGGCATTCAATGTGCATATATAATTCAAATTTGAACTACAATCACTGCATGGTCCAGCTCATGAAAATATGTCGAAAAACCATATACGTTTCCCTGGCTGCATGTTTAATTAGGTCCCACACAATAAATGGGAATGAATTTCAAACATATCATCATCGTCTTGGCTCGATCGCAAACATCGGCAAACTTAGTTTTTAAATTCATGTAAATGCAAACCTCGACAGAAATTCATGAAATTTGGGCATGGTGCCATCAATTGCCCTGTGTGTGTGTTTGTTGTGGTAAAAAAAATTGCCCAATTTTGGACAACTTTTGGCACAAAGCCTTACAAACCGAAGGTTCTCACAAGAAAGTCGTGTGTTCCGATAGGGAAAGTTCACATTTTATGTGCGAAACAACATCCGTTGTCTCTTTTGGCCTTGTATTTATTTCTGCAGTCACCATAGAGCAACTTTTTGACAGTCATGCTAAACTGTGGATTTTTTCCAGGGTTCGTGAGACCTGTTTAACACATTAATTGAGTTTTCTAGTCGTTTAATGTGCATAATTCAAATTTGACCTACAATCACAAGGTCCAACACATGAAAAATAGGTTGGAAAAATATATGCCTTTCCCTGGATCCATGTTTAGGTCCCACGCAAGAAATGGGAATGGATTTCTAACATCTCATTGACTGTTTGCTCGGCCGCAAACATTGAGATGCTTGGTTTTCAAATTCCCGTAAATCCAAAACACGTTAGAAATTCTTGAAACTTGGCATGGTGTCGTGACAAGGGCACACACATGCCGTGGTAAATAAATTGTCCAATTTGGACATGTTCTTGCACAATCCCCTTACAAATCGAAGCTCCTCACAAGAAGCTTTGTGGTTTCGATAGGGAGCATTATATATGCATGTCACATATGCGGGCGAAAAGACAACTGATGCCTCTTCTCTCCTTGATTTTCTTTATATAAACAACATAGACATGTACGTGCGAAGTGCAAAAATATGATTAAATTAAGGGATCGTCTGGCTTTTAAATACATTAATTGAGTTTTTGATGCATTATTTAATGTGCATAATTCAAATTTGATCTACAATCACAAGGTTCGGGTCGGCAAAATGTGTTGAAAAATCATATATGCATCCTTGGATGCATGTTTTAGGTCATATGCAAGAAATGAGAACGAATTTCAAACATCTAAGCATGTTGGCTCGGCCACAAATATCGAGAAACTTTGTTTCCAAATTCTCGTAAATCCTAAACTCTATCAGAAATTCATGAAACTTGGAATGGTGTCATGTGAAGGCACAGATATGCCGTGGTAAAAAAATACCAAGTTGGCCATGTTTTGTCACAAGCCTCTTACAAACATGAGGTTCTCACATAATAAGCTACATCCAGTGGTTCCGTTACGGAACATATATATGCATGCCACATCTGCGGTGAAAAATGACATCCGATGCCTCTTCTCTCCTTGATTTTTTCCTAGAAACAACATAAAGCAATAGGTGTGTACTGCAAACATATTAAATTATTAACGGGTTGTATGGATTTTTTATACATTAATTGAGTTTTATGTGCATTTAATATACATAATTCAAACATGAACTACAGTTACAAGGTCTATGTTGGGCAGGGCCTCATCATATAAAGCATAAATATGTTGTGCTATTTTTAGTGTCCACTTTGAGAGAAAGAGTAAGCATTATTAATAGCCAACAAAGGCATTTTGGAACAAAAATCTGTCACGTTACCATCGCAAACGGGCGTATTATTTATAATTCGTGGACGTTCTACAGACCATTTACGTGCGGGCCACGTGTCGCTATGTGTATTGGCAAGGAGGTAGCATGCAGACAGGTGTTTGAGTATGCGGGTGGCGTGCGAGCAGTGTCCTGCGCACGCTCATCGGGGTGGCGTGTCCTTTGCCAGTCGTCAAAGACCTTTCAGACTGAATACCCGTATGCAAACCGAGGGCAATTGTTCCTTCCCTACTAAGCCAAGGGAAAATCTGGCGCGAAGGAATTTTTTCATTGCGTCATCGCAAACGGTTATGAATGATGACGCGTGTGCCCTTCCCGATGCTACAACTTCTACTGTTGCTAACTGCTGAGGTTGCCATGTATGCAAAAAAATCTGACGTGGGAAGGTAGGAGAGATATGAGTTTGGTGACCACATGAAGAAACAATGCCCAGTGCGTGAACCTTGGCAAAACACTTAAGTGAAGGAACTCACCAATGCATGCAAGAGTTTATTTGCTAAATCATTAAATGAAGGGACCTTAGCAACAATGCATTGTGGACTTGAGTTGCTATGACATTTAATACACTAAGCACCCGATGTAAGCACCGAACGATGCATTGGCAGCAGGAGTCAGGTAAGATTCGAATATGTCATATTGGGTAAATTTTCATTTGTCAAATTGGAAACACTAAGATTTGTCCAATTTTGCAGGAACAAAATCACTATTACGGTGCAATTTTGCAACTGAAATTCAGTAAACATGGATTTCATTCATAGATCAAGCATTGGTCTTTGTACAATATAGTTCAACTCGACAGCTGAATCGAACAAACTTTTCCCCATTTGTTGCCAACCACATACTGAAATAGCTAGTTCAACTATATATATTAGCTAATTTAAAGTACGTGGTATAGTTCAACCATATCTATAGTAAGATGACCTGAACAAAATAGCCCCTAAATACTACTCCGGAGGGGCTTCGTGCTACTCCCAGCAGTCTTCTCCTCTGCCAAGCGCGTTCAGTAAGAGGCAGAGGAGGAGAAGCCTACCGATGAGCTGGAGGAGTCAACTTCGTCGGCTGCCGCCGCTGCCCTCCACCGCTCCTGACGCGCCTCCTAGAAGCGGCGGGACTCGGCATAGATCTCCTCATTCCGCGCCATAGCTGCGGCGTCTGCTGCGGCCACGGCGGCGGTGAGCCTCAGTGCGTGCTCGACCAGGCGCTCCTCCTCCTCATGTAGGAAGTTGATGTAGCACGCTAGGCCACTCACGCAAAAGCCGAGCGGTTGTGCTTCGGTGGCGGCCTCCTCCTCCTGCCTTCGGGTCGCGGTGGCGGAGCAGGTGATGGCCCCAGCAGCTGACCGTGGGGTGGCTGCCAAGGCGGACGTTGGTGTGGTGGCGGCTAAGGAGGCAACTGGTGGGGTGGCAAAAACAGCGGCCGGCGATGGGCTGGGGGCGACAACGGTCGCCGGCAGCAGCTGCCTTCGGGCAAATGTGGAGGAGCGTGTGGTGGGTGTCGTGCGCACGGCCAACAAGAACGCCACACGCACTTCACGCTTACGGGTACTGCACCTCCGACGTGGTGCAGCCTCCTAGCTGGAGCTGCCCTCTGGCGGAGTGGCGGAGCGACGACGACGGACAGGTGGCACTGGCGATTGGGGGAGAAGCAAACTTGGGAAGCTACGGGCAGGGAGGGGATGAATGCGATGTGGAGAGGCCGGCCGTGAGGGTTTATAAAGCAGGCGGCCAAGGCAAGCCGGGCAGGAAGCTTGCGCGCGTTCCTGCGCAGTTGCGCGGGAATTGGAAGATTGCGCACGTTCCAGAGTGGTTGCGCGGCAACGGGAAGCCCAAAAGAAACGTTGTGCGCTCCCAAAGCGTGCACTGGAATCCTCGAGTGACAACGCGGTGACAAGACGGGACGGAGGTGGGAGAAATGACAAGTACGTAGACGGTTAATAATAAAAAAACTGTTTGCGTTTTATTACAAAGCAAACGGTCGTTCTGTATGCACCGTCGCGAATGAATGTACGCATGAGGCGGTTGAAGCGGCCTTGGCGCGCTGTGCTCGCGTCCGTGTGCGCCCGCTCTGCCGGCGTCCACGCGCAAACGATCAAGCACGTTCGGGGAGCCATATGCAAGCGGTTGCGCCGCTCCCGGCGCCACCATGTAGTTAAGCGCTGCAAAAACTGCCATGCGGTTGATGCGGCCATTTACCTTCGTCTCTTCCACGTTCCGATCGCAGCACACAACCCAAGGAGCACACCCATGATGGCAAATAATACAGGGAGGATGCACATCTCTTCATCGCTTCAACCTTCCTGTGCGGATCCAATGCCGGCCGCCGGCGCCGAGCGGCAGTTTGCCACTATTGTCAAAGTGGACACACACATCAGGAAGACGGACCTCTCGGTGGTGTACACCAATGACCCGGTTGTGGTGGTGAACTCCATTAACACGTTGGAGCAGCTGCTTGCTGAGGATGACAAGTACAAAGTGGTCACATTCGACCTCGAGTACACCGGCGGTCGTGCCGGGCATGATCAGAAGGTTGTTGTCGCCCAGTTGTGCGTGTGCCATCACATGCTTGTCTACCACTACTGCCTGGCCACAAGGCCTTGCGAGTGTTTCGCCAGGTTTGTCAACAGCCTCGACTACAGGTTCACAACGGTGGACACCACCAACGATCTAAAGGTGCTCAAGACTTTGGGCTTGTCTTGCCAGAAGCTTGTCAACATCCAAGGTCAGTACAGGGTCTGGGGCGGCGAGAAGAAGAAGCAGAAGAACTCCCTGGTTGACCTTGCCACGGCCATCATCGACCCCTACTACAGAGACATGAAGGCTGAGTGCCACAAGGACAAGACTGCCTAGCACACGGCCTGGGTGAACAAACTAGATGAAGAACACATCAAGTACGCGGCCAAGGACGCGTACACCAGCTACGAGATGTACATGAGGATCATTGACACGAGGAAGTGTCTCCATCCTGCAGACGGCGAGGGATAGCCACAAGCAGAGCAGTGTCGGCAACCGTCGTCAGAAGAACAGTATGATTTGGTGATCGTCTACTTCTTGTAAATTTAT
Organism: Elymus sibiricus; assembly: GCA_039707655.1. Lineage (NCBI taxonomy): Eukaryota > Viridiplantae > Streptophyta > Magnoliopsida > Poales > Poaceae > Elymus > Elymus sibiricus. Next base: position 184,961,772 of record CM077675.1, on the reverse strand, counting down.
ATTGAGGAATGTACATGTGTTGTGTAGTCACTTGTGTAACTGTATGTTCAAGTTGGTTATGCAACAATAATGTTGGTGTTCTGTAGACAGAGCAGATAGATGTTGTGCAAACAGAGCAAATCACATCTCATACAATTATTAGCAGCCACCGTGTGTCCACAACACACACAGGTTGTGAGGATGAATCGTTTGGGTTATTGATGGTCTTCCCACACAGATCTGATGGATGAACTGTTTGCCGGGTACCCACAACACACACGTTTGTCAGGATGAATCGTTTGGGTTATTATTGGTCTTCCCACACAATTCTGATGAATGAACTGTTTGCCGGGTATCACACACGCCTTATTAGGCTAACTCGTTTGTGTTCTACTGGATCAGCGCAAACAGTTTGTCCGAGTGAACTGTATGCCGCACTACGCACACATATATAGTTTGTTAACCGTTTCTGTTATCTTCCATAATCACAAACAGTTCATAAGAACAAACTGTATGCAACGCATCACACAGACAACTATTTTTTGGACCGTATTTGCTCGTTCTTCATCGTGCACGGTTTTCGTCATTGGCGGCGAAGCTTGAACTATACCGTTTGCGATTGATGGATCGCAAACAGTTTCGTCGAAGGGTCTCTAATTGATGTGTCATGTTTGGACCATTCTGTAGTAGTGTACTAAGGATAAAACGATGGGTTTCATTCATATTGTTTGAGTTTACTTTGTCTACATCATGTCATCATTCTCCAAGCATTACTCTGTTTTACTTAATTCTCTAGATGCATGCTGGATAGCGGTCGATGAGTGGAGTAATAGTAATAGGTGCAGGCAGGAGTTGGCCTATTTGCTTATGGACGTGATGCCTATATATACATGATCATTGTCGTGAACATCGCATAACTATCCATTTTTCTATCAATTCCCCACAGTAATTTGTTACCCACCGTATGCTGCCTACATGAGAGATGCCGCTAGGGAAAACTATGGCCCCCGGGTCTATTCACTTATATATTTACAAATGCTACAATTACCTCGCTGCCTTTATTTACTTTTTATTTATTTTGCAATTTATATTTATCAACAATTATCTACACAATTCATTTGCTTGCAAATAACGAGATCAAGGGGATTGACAACCCTCTTGCCCGCGTTGGGTGCAAGTTGTTTGTTCATTTGTGTGCAGCCACTGAAGACGGTTGAAGATTGATGTTCCAATTGGTTCGATAAACCTTGGTTTCATAACTGAGAGAAATACTTACCCACTTTGTGCTGCAATTACCCGTTCCTCTTCACGGAAAACCCAACACAGATCACAAGTATCACTTGTCTCCTGTTACCATCGATCCGATCTCACAGCTCGGGCCCCCCTACCCGAGGTCTGTCGGTTTTGACACCCACATTTATGCTTTCATTGAGAGCTCGCTATGTGATCATCAGGATTGATGGATCCTCTGGAGTTTGATAGCAGCATTGACTGTGGTGACATCTTCGTCCCCGACCAACTCTTCGCTTTCGGCAGTGTGGTACTACAGGCCGATCCCATCGGCCATCTAGGCCGCATCAAGACCTTCGCTCTGAATTATGTCATCATGTTCAGAAGTTTGGAGTACGTCGTCGATGCCAGAGGCGACCTGGCTATCAGAACAAATCACAACCTAATCTGAAGATACTTCACGCGCGGACGCTCCAGATCAGGCTACCGATCTGATCTTCGGATCCGACCCCCCGATGGAGCTGACCCCGGAGATGGATCGAGGAGCGGCCATGTCTGACCTAACTCATGCAACCTCGAGTGACAGCCTGAAGCCGAATTCTTCTTTGAATCTAACGGCGGTCCCAGAGGAAGTTGATCGGTTCCTCGAACTGGAGCCGGCCCAAAGGGCCCCAGAAAGCGGACCTGCCTCAGGCATTCCAAGCAACCCCTTTCATATCGGCCTGGCTTATCGCCAGGACATTGATGCAAAGGAGATCTTGCAGTTAAATGGGGTGCTGGACCGGATCCAGAACCTGGCGATCTCATCTGCAGTTTAGGACCAGATCATATGTAAAGCCGATGATCGGGTAATTTTTATCCCACCCACCACCCACATAGTCGCCACGGTCTAAGATTTGACCGATGCGCTTGACTACGGATCCGATGAGGCCATCACATTGGACGATGACCATGGCAATTCTTGATCAAACTCACTCGCGACCATTCCCCAAACCGGAAAGTGGACGGCAACATCAACTTATGATGTTTACATGGTAGATGCCCCAAAGGAAGATCCTGATGAGAAACCTAAGGGGAATTCAAAGCACAACCGTCCCAAGAAAATACCAAGGGGCAACAACAGAAACAAAAATGAAGCTACCCCTACGGATAACAGGGCTAGCCCCATCACAGACAAAAACGGACGTGCCGAGTCCGCACAACAAAATGGGCCTATGAGTACACCTGCCGAAGAGGATCCCGACGAGAAGGAAAACTCCAAAAGCGGGTCAAACGAGGACTACATGAAGGAATCCAAGGATGATAATAGCTTTGGATCCTATGACTTCGAGGTGCCTAAGAGCCCATCCGAATAGATACGCTCTCAACGTTGGCTAACCGCAACCGCACGAAGCATGATGAGAAAACAACATGAGCTATACTCTCATGGAGACACACTCAATGAGAAGTGGTAACGAGTACTTGAGGCTAAAGCGGACCTCGAAGCACGGTGCACGACAGCCAAGTCATTCCCAAGATGGCGCCTGTTGCCAAAATTCGAAGACGAGGTGGACGTCGATCCTCTCGCATACGGCCACAAGGAGCAGGCTGACCGTCCCCCTAGAGGATGAGATCGGTCAATAGGGGCGTATAAAGAACCCCTTGCAAGACCACACCCTCACGGCAAGAGCCGGGTCGACTATCCCAAGCCCTATGACCTACGCACTAAAATATGCAGGGATAAATCACCTCCCCGATCCATCTATGGAGTATGGGACCATGTGCGTGCTGATTTAGAGGGGTACGACGCTTGGATAGACAGGCAAGGGAGAGCTCGGGAGCAGAGAAGAGAACGGGCGATTACCAACACCCGTCAGGATGCGCTTCGATCCTGAGATCCTGCACACCCAGTCTGTTTTACGGACGAGGTCATGGAACATTAGTTCCTAGAAGGGTTTAAACCCATCAACATTGATCAATACAATGACACGACAGATCTAGCCGTCTGGATAGAAGATTTCCTTCTACACATCCACATGGCCCGAGGGGATGATCTTCATGCCATAAAATAGATGCTACTCAAGCTTAAGGGGCCGGCACGACATTGGCTCCATAGCATACCCAGAAATTCTATCGGAAGCTAGGAAGAACTGGAAGACGCCTTTAGGTCAAACTTTCAAGGTACCTATGTTCGGCCTCCAGATGTCTATGACCTCAGCCACGTCATCCAGAAGGAGGGCGAATCAGCTCGGGAATTCTAGAAACGATTCTTAACCAAGAAGAACCAGATGGTTGATTGCTCGGACGCCGAGGCTATTGCGGCATTCAAAAACAGCATCCGGGATGAATGGCTAGCCCAACAGCTCGAACAGGATAAGCCGAGGACCATGGTGGCCTCACTACATTAATGACCCGCTTTTGCGCGGGCGAGCACAGTTGGTTGGCCTGTAGCTCTCATAGGAGCGACCCCGACACCTCGGAAGTCCGAGATGGGAATGGCAAACCCAGGCGCAATAAACATAAGTGTCGAAACCAGAGCAATGTCAGCGATGCCAAGGACCCAACAGTCAATGCAGGGTTCAAAAGCTCACGGGGTGGGCACGAAAAGAGATCCTTTATAAGAAACAATGACGACCCAAGCGCTCTGGATAAAATAATGGACAAGCCCTGCCAAATACATTGCACCCCAGAGAAGCCTACCAACCACACCAATAGAAACTGTTGGGTGTTCAAGCAGGCCGGAAAGGCTCTAGCCGAGGAGTCATTGTTTCCTTCCGAAGTAAAGGACATGAACATGATCTATGCCACGCACATTCCTAAAAAGGAGAGGAAACATGCACTTCGGGACATCTACACCTTAGAGCTTGTAGCCCCAAGGCGTACCCCTTGGATGGCCTGCCTGATCACTTTCGATAAGAAAGACCATCCGACCAGCATCCATCATGGCGGGTCAGCCGCCCTGGTTCTAGACCTCATTGTCGATGGGTTTCACCTCACCCACGTCCTTATGGATGGCAGAAGCAGTGTGAACCTAATATACGCGGATACGGTGCGGGAAATGGGTATTGACTCGTCTAGAATCAAACCCTGTAAAACCACGTTCAAGGGAGTAATACCCGGCGTGCAGGCCCAATGCACGAGCACTATAATATTCCAAGTTGTTTTCGGCTCCCCCGACAACTTTCGCTGTGAGGACTTCATTTTTGATATAGTCCCTTTCCGCAGCGGCTACCATGCATTGCTTGGTCGTACTGCATACGCCTGCTTTAATGCGGTGCCGCGGTATGCATACCTTAAGCTCAAAATGTCGGGGGTCAATGGGGTGATTACCATCAACGGCAACATGCAACTCTCCCTTCGTACAGAGGAGCAGACAACGGCTTATGCAGCCGATTCCTAGACGGTCGAAGAGGCGGCAAGGCATGAAGCTCGACATGATCTTCCAGGCTCTTCCAAACGCGACTGCACGGCCACCGTTCGAACCCGCGTCCCTCCTAAATAGGGATACACACTCCCCTGCCCCTACTATCTGGTAGCGGATTACATACCTTGAGTACACAACTTCACGCTTAAAATTCCTCGGGGAATTGGGGAGAATTTTTTATCATACTAGGAGTGTCATCTCGGATAATCCGAACACACCTGACGCCTGGTGATTTCTTTGACACATAAAGTCCCACCAGAAGAATATCTTGGGATCATCAATCTGCCAACTCACGGCTCCAGCCTCTTTGGAGGCCCTGCCTTTTAGATGTCTTCAACATCGCGGGGATCGGCCATATGCATCAGCCTTGGAATAGACAAGGACATGCTGGTAAAAAGCTCGGAGGCGTAGACATGCGATAGGGTAGCAACGGGCCACAAAGCCCGCTTATTAAAACCCTGTACTACTCTCCCCACCTATCTTATTATTCAACATACTGTCTGCACCTGCTTACAGCTCGGCCTACATGGCCCAGCCTTATGAATAATAAAACATACCGCTTTTCGGTCCCTACACATTTTTACGCGTTGTTTTCTATTTCATAATCGCACCGAGGTGGTTTACTTCCACATACAGTATAGTCCGGCTTTGTATCGGGGGCTCGGATCTATAGACGAGCCCATGTTCAAGTCCGATGTTTGGTTGGTGTCTTGGATATTACGTTGTATGCATCTATTTTGAGTTGTGATTTTGGTCAAAGATTGGGTTGCCCGGCTCCTATGCTTACCTGTTATGTTCCGCTCTGTTCGGCTAAGAGTGTAATGGGAGAACCACTCCAATCGTGCTTCGAGCCTGGATGGTTAAGCACCTCAGTGGAGAAAGTCAAAAATCGACTGTCACAATAATCATAAACAGATCAAGCGATCCAAAGACAATGTAAAAATAATGTGCCGTTGGTGGTTAATCCATGCTAAACGAAGGGCTCCTCTTATAAGAATTGAGGTGTTCAAAGTGGCATACTTTGGCTGGTCCGATCAACACTACACCGGGGGCTAGTTCAACTACCCCACAACTTAGAGCTCCTATGACTAAGTGAAAGGGATAAAACCATTATGGTCTAATTGCCTTGTTCATCTAAGCACACAATCGCCGGTAAGGTCCCGAGACGTCGGATCAGGATTTACGCGTGCTCCGAGAGCACCTCGCGTAGTCTCTACAAGGGGGGCGAAGCCGACGACTGGAACCTTTCAAATGTATAAACAGTCGCAAAGGAGGAGTAATAAACACATCGGATAAAAACCGAACTAATTACTGCATATTTTAATAATTGTCTTTATAAAAACTTCCTCGACATACAAGGGATCTACTGGAAGTACAACTCGGACTTTGAGCATTGCGTCTCGGTCTATTTGGCGCCTTCCAATACCTCATCCAAGAACTGCTTGGGCTTTCAGTTCTTTCCTTTCAAAGGCCTGTACGTGATCTCTAGAGGCTTGATCCTCGGGTAATGCGCCATCACTGATGCATATGCCTGCTGAGAGCCCTCCAGACAGGCCACCCTCATCCAGTTGGCAACCTGCGGGCTAGCCTCGCGCAACCTGTTCAGCAAGCCAAAGAAGCTGCTGGCCATGGGCCTTGACGGCCAGAGGTTGATGCAGAGGTCCTCCATCACAGGACGCGCCACCCGAAACAGCTCCGCCAACTTCTTCATTTGATTGTTGAGTTGCGGCAGGTGCTCGGGCGCCTGGAACTGACGCCAGAATATCTTCTCGGCTGGCTCGTTAGGACGGTCGGCATTGTGAGGACAGGCATCCGCGACGCTGATTGGAAGGTCCTTGATGGCCTCTGAGGAATGCCATTTTTGTGTAAGGTTAGCAAAATGGTTATCGCGAAAAACACATAGAAGCAGATAGGGCTTACCGTTAGAGATCTTGCTCACTTGATTGAGCACCTCACAATCCGCTCAGGCCTGGGTCTTGGCTTCCTTGCAATCCGAGCTCGCCTTGGCAAGCTCGGCAGAAAGCTTCTTCTTCTCTTCCCGAAGGGTGTCACGCTCAGCGTACACCCCCTTCAGGTTGACCTCCACCTCCTGGACCCGGCCGAATGCTTATCGCCAGCCTCCTTCGCCATAGCCAGCTCCTTGCTAGCCTGCTCCGCCACAGCTCTGTGCTCCTCATCTCATGCCGAGCTGTTTGCAGCTCGGCCCGGAGCTTTTCAAGTGCAGCGGAGGAAGCTGCAAATTCAGTACACTCGCGCTTGAGAGCCTACTGCTAAAATAGTAGATCAAATGTAGATACATCAATACAAATCTAATTCTCTATGTTACCTTGAGCTTCCTCCATTTGCTTCTTCATTAGCTCCATGTCCTTCTCGGATATCTCGAGCTTACGGTTCATCTCTTCCAGCTCCTGAGAGGTGGAAGTTGAAACCAAGGCCGATTCCTATAAGAACACAAAAGGAAGACGTTAAAACTCCTCGGGCGACACCGATCCCTTGATCAGACACTTTTATCCGATCAGGGTCTCGGGGGCTACTGCTATTTGCTTTTTACTCATTTTGGACCCCGAGTAAGATCTTCGGATCTCACTCAGTGCTCATGGGCTACTATGGTTAGACACTTACGGTCCTCGGACCAATTATTCTTTCTTCTGCTAATAATTATTCATTATATCCTAGCTCCTAGAAAACTCTATGCACTTGTTGTATTAACAAGGAAAAGTAGGAACACGGCTTATCTCAAAGCCTTGAAAGAGGCCTTGAAAGACCTCCCTCATGCCGACCTCCCCGGACTGGTAGCTTTGTAGCACTGCACCCATTAGTGTGCAGTGCTCAACACAGATGGAAGAGCTCTACATGGCTGCTTCCACCTCCTTTGTACACCCCTTGGACGCCTGCCCTCTGGCAGGCGGGGGTGAACGGACCACCTCGACTACCTCCCTTCGCAGAGAAAGGCCAGCGGGGTAGATGGCCGAGGCATCTCGGTGTCCTCGAGCGCCGAAGATGATGGCTTCCCCAGCTTCATTACTTATGTAGAAGAAGGAGCCTTCACCAGTGGGTCCCCGATAGTCGACGACTGCACCCCTATCATGGGAAGGTTGGCGCTTTCCCCGTGGTCAGCACGGGCGGAGCTGGCAAGGTCGCCTCACCCCGGCACCTCGAGGGCAGGAGGGAAGGGGCTATGCCCATCAAACGAGCTGCCCGGAGGGAGCCCGCTTGAGCCCCTGTCACTAGGGACCGCCCCCTGGGTCCTATAAAAAGCAAAAGGGGGTGAATCAGAAAACTAGAGGCAAAATGAGACGCTATGTAAAACACAAGACAAGGACGTACCTCCTCAGCGGCGGCTTGCTTCTGCCCGCCTTGGACTGCCCGCTCTCCGAGGAGGAGAGAACAGCCTAGGCCTTGGCCTTACGGGGAGTGGCACCGGATGCCTTCATAAGGTGCTTTCGACCATCGCGCGTCTCAACCCCCGCGGCGTCCTTAGACGCCGCCCTCTTCCTTGGAGGGGAGGAGTTATCCTCGCTCTCCTCATCCTCTTCGTATCCTCCTTCCGAGGAGACGGACTTAAGGTCCTCAGACTTGGAATCCGAGGGCTCCTCGATTCAAAGACTTACTTAAGGTCCTCAGACTTGGAATCCGAGGGCTCCTCGATTCAAAGACTTCCAGTCTTCTTCCTTTTCCTCGCCAGCTCCCTTCTAGCCTTGGCTAGGCCCTTTGGGGTCGCCACGGCCACAAGCGCTTGGAGATCGGGGGAGATGACGCCTTCGGGCAAAGGGGCAGGACAACTGATGTTTGCTACTTGAGCCAACTATTTCTGCATATGAAGGAAAATATTTCATTTGTAAAGAATAACTTTGGATAAAAGAGCCATCGACAGGGGAGGTTAAATTTTTTGGAGTGTGTGCCTCCGAGTAGCCGCTGTCAGGCATGTTCACGGGGAACTTGTTCTTCTTCGGCTTGAAGAGAGACATCCACATGCCGTCCATGTCCGTGCGGAAGAAGTGGCGGATCGTCCGGGGGTGCTCGGGCTTGTAGACCCACATCGAGTTGGCTCGAAGTTGGAGTGGCAGGATGCCATGGTGCAGCATCACGTCGACCACATCCACCAGCTTGGCGCTACCCTGGAGGTTGTGGATCTTCTTCTGGAGGATGGAGACCTCCTCGGGGTTGCCCCACTCCAAGCTCTTCGACGTTTAGCTTCCTCGCAGGCAACCTTGTGAAGGGTGGGAGCGCGACTAGGTTCTCGGCACGGGGCCCGTTTGATATAGAACCAATCCCGCTGCCACATCTTCACCGTCTCCACAAAGATCCCCTCCAGCCACTCCGCTTTCTAGAGTTTGTTGATCATTGCGCTACCGCATTCGGCAAAGCCACCGCCTCTGCGGCGGCCGCCACCACTCTTCGGCTTGACACGGAATGTCTTCAACCATAGGCCAAAGTGTGGTGACACCCTCAAGAAGGCCTCACATGCCGTAACAAAGGCAGTGATGTGGAGAATGGAATTCGGGGCAACATTATAGAAATCAAGCCCATAAAAGCAAAGAACCCCCCACACAAAGGGATGCAGGGGGAGGCCCAGACCTCTGCCGAGGAGGGAGACGAAGATGAACCGCTCCCTGGTTTGGGGCGTGGGGACGCGCTGGTTAGGCTCAGGAACTTTGCAGGCCATGCCTTTGGGGATGTACCCCACTGCTCGAAGCTCATTGATGGTGGCAAGGTCGACCTTCGAAGGGACCCACTGCCCTTTCAGATCCGCGTCTGCCATTGCGGTGAATGGTTTGGAGCTTGATGGAAGGGCTTGTGAGCGCTGGAGCAGAGAAAGTTTTTTGTGCTGGGGCGAGAGGAGAGCGTGGGGGAAAAAGGATTAACCCCCTAGACCTTTATAGGCTGGTAAAAAGGTGAAGAGTCCCCTTAACTGCACCGATAAAATTGCCACATTTCGGTTGGATCGAGTCGTTTTGTATGCGTGGGGTGAAGTATTCGACTGATAATATCCCCTAAAACACGGGGCACGATCTCTGTTTTGATACGACATGCCAAGGGTCGCCTCAAACCACGATTCGAGTAAGTTGTGACCGATATGCATGATGTCATTAATATGATGATACAGAAAAAGTTGTTAGTGCCTTGTTGCTGGACATGCCTATATTTTTAGTCGTCGGGACTTAATCATACACTTCGGACAAGGAAAGGTATTACACGGTTACTTAAAGGCTGTTGAACTCCTCTGTCGAGGCGAAGATTCCATCATCCGAAGTTAAGCATCCGAAGAAGATTGTCCGAAGAAGGCTGTCATACTGGCGTTGAAGACTAGTTTGGGGGCTATTGAGGGAGTCCTGGACTAGGGGATCCCAGCCAAGCTGGTCTAGTCCATGGGTCGGGCTCGAGGAGCATCGTGGAGGAAGCACTTCGGAGGCCCTATGACGGAGCATGAGCATATCGGATTCTATCGAAGACTTGGCGTGCACTCTAGGAAGAGGATGATTTATTCGACATATAATCTATAGATGGTAACCGACATTCATGTAACCCTAGATACCCCCGGTGCCTATATAAACCGGAGGGTTGTTTACCCCGTAGAGGATACCCATACTCATCATCATCACCCCTAGGGTTTACACCACAAACATACGATCTCGAGGTAGATAAACTATGTACTCGTTACACCATCAATATAACAAGAGTAGGACGTAGGGTTTTACCTCCATCGAGAGGGCCTGAACTTGGGTAAAAGCCTTGTGTTCCTTGTCTCCTGTTACCATCGATCCGATCTCACAGCTCAGGCCTCCCTACCCGAGGTCTGCCGGTTTTGACACCGACAATGGATATACGCACTCTCATCTTTCCGTAATTTGCTAACCTCTTCGGTATCGTGCATCACCCTTTCTCACCTCGAGAGTTGGTGTAAATTTCGCCGGTGCATCCAAAGCCTGTGATATGATTCGCTCTATCGCACATAAGCCACCTTATATCTTCCTCAAAACAGCCACCATACCTATCTATCATGGTATTTCCATAGCCATTCCGAGATATATTGCCATGCAACTTCCATTGTTCCGTCACATGACATGTGTGTTCATCATCATATTGCTTTGTATGATCGTATAAAGCTGACATAGTATTTGTGGCAAAGCCACCATTCATCATTGATTACATGTTATGCTAGATCATTGCGCATCTTGGTACACTGCTAGAGGCATTCATATAGAGTCATATTATTCTTCATTGAATTGTAATTTTGAGTCGTAAGTAAATAAAAGTGTGATGACCATCATTATTAGAGCAATGTCCCAGTGAGGAAACGATGATGGAGACTATGATTCCCCCACAAGTCGGGATGAGACTCCGGACGAAAAATAAAAAATGGGGATGGCCAAATGAGCCCACCACAAAAAAAGAAAAAAGGGAAGAAAAAAAAAGGACAAATAGAAAAGAAATAAAATAAAAAATAAAAATGAGAAAAAAAGAGAGAAGGCACTTTGCTACTATCCTTTACTACACTTGTGCCTCAAAGTGGCACCATGTTCTTCAGATAGAGAGTCTCCAGTTTTGTCACTTTCATATACTGGTGGTAATTTTTTGTTACAGAACTTGGCTTGTATATTCCGATGAGGGGCTTCCTCAAATGCCCGAGGTCTTTATGAGCAAGCAAGTTGGATGCACACCCACTTAGTTTCATTCGATTTGTCATACACGTCTAGCTCTAGTGCATCCGTTGCATGGCAATCCCTACTCCTCGCATCGGTATAAATCGATGGGCATCTCCATAGCCTGTTGATTCGCCTAGTTGATGTGATACTTTCCCACATTTTAACTCCTTTGATGTCTACCACCATATTCTATTCCACCCATATGCTATATCCATGGCTCACGCTCATGTATTGCGTGTTGTTGAAAATGCTGAAGCGTAATAGAAGTACGATCCAATTGCCTGGTTTGACACCGAGGTGCTCATGATTTATACTTATGCGGTGAAGATAGAGTCATGTCATGCATGATATGATAAAATGAGTAGGGGATAACAATTTTTAAGGATCGTATATTTTGAAAAAGTAATGATTATGCTTCTTATGCTTATGGATATTATTATGTTAATGTCAATTGATTCATCGTTTCTCATAGATCATACCTAAAAGTAATTACATGTTGGGTAGCATGTCGCATTAAAAATTCTTTTTTTATCATTTAACTACTCGAGGGCGAGCATGAATTAAACTTGGGGATGCTGTTATGTCTCCGACGTATCGATATTTTTATTATTATTCCATGCTATTATATTATCAATGTTGGATAATTTATATGCAATAATATGCTATTTTATATCATTTCGAGGACTAATCTATTAACCCAGTGCCTAGTGTGAGTTCTTGTTTTCTGCTTGTTTTTCGTTTTCCAGGAAATCAGTACCAAACAAAGTCCAAACGCTACGAAACTTTTTGACGATTTTTTCTGGACCAAAGAGACCCTGGAAGCTTGAGGAGGAGACCAGACGAGAAGCAAGGAGACGGCAAGGCAACAAGGCACACCCAGGGGGGTAGGCACGCCCTGATACCTTGTGGGCCCCTCGGGGCTCTGTCTGAACTAACTCCACCTCCATAAATTCTCAAAAACCAGGAAACCAACAGAGAGCCACCCGAAACAATTTTTCCACTACCGCAAGTCTCTGCTCTTTCGCGAGCCCATCTGGAGACTTTTTCCCATACTCTGTCGGAGGGGGAATCCATCACGGAGGCCATCTTCATCAACCTTGCTACCTCCATGATGATGTGTGAGTAGTTCACCACAGACCTACGGGTCCATAGCTAGTAGCTAGATGGCTTCTTCTATCTTTGATCTTCAATACAAAGTTCTTCGCGATTCTCGCGTTGATCTATCCTATGTAATCTTCTTTTGTGGTGTGTTTGTTGGGATCCGATGAATTGTGGGTTTATGATTAGATTATTCATGAAAAGTAATTGAGCCTTCTCTGAATTCTATTATGTATGATTGTTATAGCTTTGTAAGTCTCTCCAATCTATCGGTGTGGTTTGGGTAACTACATTGATTTATCTTTAGTGGGAGGTTTGCATTGTTGTGGGTTCAATCTGGCGGTGTTCTATATCCTAGTGACAAAATGGGACAAGACACATATTGTATTGTTGCTAGTAAGGATAAAACGATGGGGTTTGAACATATTGCTTGTACTTACTTTGTCTACATCATGTCATCTTCCTTAAAGCGTTACTCTGTTTGCATAAACTTAATACCATAGATGCATGCTGGATGAAGGACAATTGGTGGGGTAATAGTAGTAGATACAAAATCGTTTCGGTCTACTTTTCACGGACGTGATGCATATATACATGATCATTGCCATGAATACATAATCATAACTATGCGTTTTTCTATCAATTGCCCAACATTAATTTGTCTACCCACCGTATGCTACTTTCGAGAGAGAAGCCTCTAGCGAACACTATGGCCCCGGGTCTACTTAATCATATTTGCTAAATACCTAAAAATACCTTTCTGCAATGTATTTACTTTTATCTTATTTTGCTTTATCATCATCTATGTACCAATATCAGAAGTAATCCTTACAAGTAATGATTTCTAGGGGCTTGACAACCCTCTTGCCCGCGTTGGGTGCAAGTGTTTGGTTTTGTGTGTGCAGGTACCGCTGGAAAGACCAGTTGTTGTGATTCTCTTATTGGTTCGATAACCTTGTGAAAGCACATTTGCTCCCTTGGTGGTTTTGGTAATTAATAAAAACATATATCTCATTGGACTAATGTTTCCTCTAAGTATATTTCAGGAAAAGTTCAATGATGGGATGGCAAAAGGATTGTGGAGAGACCCCTAGATTCAAGGAATAAGATTGGCAAAGCTTCAAGCAAGAAGACTCTACATTTTACTTTGTGAGAAATCACTTTGAGTCTATAGGAAAGCCAATACTATTAAAAGGGGGTAAGGTATTGATGGTGAACAAAATGCTCCACGTGCACAAGTGATAGTCACCGAAAACACCCACAAGGTCTTCCACAAAAGTCTGTCAAAAGTCTATCATGCAAAATCGGTGCCACCAATTCCCCACTCGGCCCTACCGATTTTCACCTCAGACAGATCCCAGCCAAACCCTAAGTCTTCGGTACAGCCGATTCTGCATCGGTGCCACCGAGTTTAGGTTTCCAACATTCTGTTGCCCCTTTTCTTCAATTCGGAATTTCTGAGTTGTTTGGATCGGTGCCACCGAGTTTTGCAATCTGACCGTTGGTCACCTGATCGGTACTGTCGAGACTTATATATCGGTCTCAACGAGATTCGAAAGTTGCTACCTTTTGAGCAACTCGGTACCACCGAGTTTTACACTTCAGTGTCACCGAGTTGGTCATTATAGGTGTAACGGTTGGATTTTTGGAGATGCCTATATATACCCCTTCACCACCACCCACTCGTAAGAGAAGCACTCATAACTATTCCATACTTGCCCCATCCAATTTTCTGAGAGAGGGCCATCTACTCATGTGTTGAGATCAAGCCATTCCATTCCAACCATATGAATCTTGATTTCTAGCCTCCCCAAGTTGCTTTCCACCAAATCAATCTCTTCCACCAAAGCCAAATCTGTGAGAGAGTGATTGTGTGTTGAGGAGTCTATCATCTTGAAGCACAAGAGCAAGGAGTTCATCGTTACTATCGAGCCTATTACCTTTTGGAGGGTGGTGCCTCCTAGATTGGTTAGGTGTCGCTTGGGAGCCTCCTACTTCGTGTTGTGGAGTTGAACCAAGAAGTTTGTACGGGCAAGGAGATCGCCTACTTCGTGAAGATCTATCCATAGTGAGGCTAGTCCTTCGTGGACGGAAGCCGTTATGGAATAGTCAAGGTTGCTACTTCGTGGACCCTTATGGGTGGAGCCCTCCGTGGACTCTCGCGACCGTTACCCTCCGTGGGTTGAAGACTCCATAAACGTGGACGTACGATAGCACCACCTATCGGAACCACGGGAAAAATCTTCGTGTCTTCAAATTGCGTTTGATCTTCCTCCCTATCCTCTATTACATATGCTTGTCTTTACTTTCCGCTGCTATACTCTTAGACATGCATGTGTAGGGTGTGCTTGACTTGCTATCATTGCTAAAATCTGCCAACACTTAAAATTGGGAAAAGGTAGAAATTTTATTTAGTCAAGTAGTCTAATCACCCCCCTCTAGACATACTTTCGATCCTACACCTTGGTTCTCACTGATGGAAATACTTATCTCTACTATACTGCTTCACCCTTCCTCTTCGGGGAAAAACCCAACGCAACTCACATGTAGCAAGGACTTTACTTAGGTTCAGACTCTCTCGAAGAGATAATACCCTACGTCCTGCTCTTGATTGTATTGATATGGGGGATAGTACATGGTAGAGGTATCTACCACGAGATTGTTGTGTATGATTCTAATGATCTACAATATGAGCTTTCGACTAACCTAGCCTCGGCTTATGTAATGTAACAGAGGCCTAGGATAACAAGAGTTTTAGTCGGATACGTCGGTGGAGAGGAGTCTTCGGCTTGTGTGTCAGGTCTTGCAGAATATCTCTTGTATATGCCATGTGCTACCCGAAGAAGCCCATTAGTGAACCGCCATGGGGGTCCTTGGCCCGACCCACTGACGTGGCTTGAGACTGCGTTGGTATTTCCCCAAAGAGGAAGGGATGATGCAGCACAGCGACGGTAAGTATTTCCCTCAGTTATGAAACCAAGGTTATCGAACCAGTAGGAGGATCACCACCACCCAATAAGCAGCACCTACACACAAACAATAAATACTTGCAACTCGACGCAAAATAGAGGTTGTCAATCTCTCTACGCTAAAAAGATAGATTAGGTAGTGATAGATAGGAGAGATAGATCTCTCAAGAACACAAAATAGAAAAGGCAAATAAAAAGTGCAGCAATATATTTTTGGGTTTTTGGTTTTGTAGATTGATGTCTACTACGCAACCTTCTTCTTGTAGACTCGTGTTGGGCCTCCAAGCGCGGAGTTTTGTAGGACAGTAGCAAATTTCCCTCAAGTGGATGACCTAAGTTTTATCAATCCGTGGGAGGCGTAGGATGAAGATGGTCTCTCTCAAACAACCCTGCAACCAAATAACAAAGAGTCTCTTGTGTCCCCAACACACCCAATACAATGGTAAATTGTATAGGTGCACTAGTTCGGCGAAGAGATGGTGATACAAGTGTAATATGGATGGTAGATATAGGTTTTTGTAATCTGAAAAATTAAAAACAGCAAGGTAACTAATGATAAAAGTGAGCACAAACGGTATTGCAATGCTTAGAAACAAGGCCTAGGGTTCATACTTTCACTAGTGCAAGTTCTCTCAACAATACTCACATAGTTGAATCATATGTAAATCCCTCACGTGCAACAAAGAGTTCACTCCAAAGTCACAAATAGCGGAGAACAAACGAAGAAATTATTGTAGGGTACGAAACCACCTCAAAGTTATCTTTTCCGATCAATCTTATGAGCTATCCCTATAAGTGTCACGAACAGCCCTAGAGTTCGTACTAAAATAACACCTTAAGATACACATCAACCAAAACCCTAATGTCACCTAGATACTCCAATGTCACCACGAGTACCCATGCGCTTGATTATACGATATGCATCACACAATTTCAGATTCATCAGGTTCAATCCAACACAAAGAACTTCAAAGAGTGCCCCAAAGTTTCTACCGGAGAGTCAAGACGAAAACGTGTGCCAACCCCTATGCATAGATTCCCAAGGTCACGGAACCCGCAAGTTGATCACCAAAACATACATCAAGTGGATCAATAGAACATCCCATTGTCACCACGGATATCCCATCGCAAGACATACATCAAGTGTTCTCAAATCCTTTAAAGACTCATACCGATAATAAAACTTCAAAGGGAAAACTCAATTCATCACAAGAAGATAGAGAGGGGAAAACTCCATATGATTCATCTATATTAATAAAGCTCGCGGTACATCAAGATCGTGTCATCTCAAGAACACGAGAGAGAGAGATCAAACACATAGCTACTGGTACATACCCTCAGCCCCGAGGGTGAACTACTCCCTCCTCGTCATGGAGACCGCTGGGATGATGAAGATGGCCTCCGGTGATGGTTGCCCCCTCCGGCAGGGTGCCGGAACGGGCTCCCGATTGATTTTTCGTGGCTACAGAGGCTTTCGGTGGCGGAACTCCCCATCTAGGTTTCTTTCTGTGGGTTACTGGATATATAGGGGTACTTGGCGTTGGAATCACGTCAGGGGGATCCACGAGGCGGCGACAAGCCAGGGGGGCGCGCCCTAGGGGGGGCGCCCCCTAGGCTTGTGATCGCCTCGTGGCTCTTCTGGCCCACCTCCAATGCTCCCTGGGCTTCTTCTGGTCCATAAATGATCACCGTAAATTTTTATTCCGTTTGGACTCCCTTTGATATTCCTTTTCTGTGAAACTCAAAAACAAGGAAAAAACAGAAACTGGCACTGGGCTCTAGGTTAATAGGTTAGTCCGAAAAATAATATAAAATAGCATATAAATGCATATAAAACATCCAAAACAGATAATATAATAGCATGGAACAATAAAAAATTATAGATACGTTGGAGACGTATCAAGCATCCCCAAGCTTAATTCCTGCTCGTCCTCGAGTAGGTAAATGATAAAAACAGAATGTTTGATGTGGAATGCTACCTAACATATTTATCCATGTAATTTTCTTTATTGTGGCATGAATATTCAGATCCATAAGATTCAAAACAAAAGTTTAATGTTGACATAAAAACAATAATACTTCAAGCATACTAATAAAGCAATCATGTCTTCTCAAAATAACATGGCCAAAGAAAGTTAGCCCTACAAAATCATATAGTCTGGCTATGCTCCATCTTCATCACACAAAGTATTAAATCATGGACAACCCTGGTTTGAGCCAAGCAATTGTTTCATACTTTAGTGTTCTCAAACCTTTTCAACTCTCACGCAATACATGAGCGTGAGCCATGGATATAGCACTATAGGTGGAATAGAATATGGTGGTTGTGGAGAAGACAAAAAAGAAGGAGATAATCTCACACCAACTAGGCGTATCAACGGGCTATGGAGATGCCCATCAATAGATATCAATGTGAGTGAGTAGGGATTGCCATGCAACGGATGCACTAGAGCTATAAGTGTATGAAAGCTCAAAAAGAAACTAAGTGGGTGTGCATCCAACTCGCTTGCTCACGAAGACCTAGGGCAATTTGAGGAAGCCCGTCATTGGAATATACAAGCCAAGTTATATAATGAAAAATTCCCACTAGTATATGAAAGTGACAATATAGGAGACTCTCTATCATGAAGATCATGGTGCTACTTTGAAGCACAAGTGTGGAAAAAGGATAGTAGCATTGCCCCTTCTCTCTTTTCTCTCATTTTTTTCTCTTTTTTTTCATTTTTTTCTGTTGGTGGGCATCTTTGGCCTCTTTTTTTTTATTTGGGCTTCTCTGGCCTCTTTTATTTTTTGTAAAGTCCGGAGACTCATCCCGACTTGTGAGGGAATCATAGTCTCCATCATCCTTTCCTCACATGGGACAATGCTCTATAATGATGATCATCACACTTTTATTTACTTACAACTCAAGAATTAACAAGATATGACTCTATATGAATGCCTCTGGCGGTGTACCGGGATGTGCAATGATCTAGCGTAGCCATGAAAACATCATGCTAGCTATCTTACGATCATGCTAAGCAATATGACAATGATGGTGCGTGTCATGATAAACGGAACGGTGGAAGTTGCATGGCAATATATCTCGGAATGGCTATGGAAATGCCATAATAGGTAGGTATGGTGGCTGTTTTGAGGAAGGTATATGGTGGGTTTAATGCACCGGCGAAAGTTGCGCGGTACTAGAGAGGCTAGCAAAGGTGGAATGGTGAGAGTGCGTATAATCCATAGACTCAGCATTAGTCATAAAGAACTCACATACTTATTGCAAAAGTCTATTAGTCATCAAAACAAAGTACTACACGCATGCTCCTAGGGGAAGGGTTGGTAGGAGTTCACCATCGCGCGATCCCGACCTCCACACAAAGGAAGGCAATCAATAAATAAATCATGCTCCGACTTCATCACATAACGGTTCACCATACGTGCATGCTACGGGAATCACAAACTTTAACACAAGTATTTCTACCAATCCACAATTACTCACTAGCATGTCTCTAATATCACAATCTTTATATCTCAAAACAATCATAAGGAATCAAACTTCTCATAGTATTCAATGCACTTTATATGAAAGTTTTTATTATATCCCTCTTGGATGCCCATTATATTAGGACTAAATTAATAACCTAAGCAAATTACCATGCTGTTTAGAGACTCTCAAAATAATATAAGTGAATCATGAGAGTTCATCAATTTCTATAAAATGAAACCACCGCCGTGCTCTACAAAGATATAAGTGAAGCACTAGAGCAAAAGACAAACTACTCCAAAAAGATATAAGTGAAGATCAATGAGTAACCAACAATTAAATAACTATGTGAAGACTCTCTCATCTAAGAATTTCAGATATTAAGTATTTTATTCAAACAGCAAACTAACCAAAAAAATAGAACTCCAAGAATAGCACGCATCATGTGAACGAATAAAAATTTAGGCTCAACATAGGCTAACGGATAGTTGAGGAAGAGAGGTCTGATGCGTAGCATCCCCAAGCTTAGATGCTTGAGAATTCTTGAAATATTTACTTGGGGTGCCTTGGGCATCCCCAAGCTTGAGCTTTTGTATCTCGTTCAATCCTCTCATATCCCGGTTTCACCTATTCTCAAAAACTTCATCCACACAAAACTTGAAAAGAACTCGTGAGATAGGTTAGTGCACATAATAATAAATCAACTCTTTATGTACTGCAAAGACAAGTTGCACAATAATTTTCAAACATCATCTACTGGTTACTATCATTTCCACAATTTATATCTACCAATATAGGCGATGGAAACTAGAGGATAAGTAGATAACAAAACTATGACAGCAATCTGTCCAATCAGAACAGTCTGTAGCAATTTATGAAAACAGTGTACTTCCGTAACTCAAAAAATTATGAAAATTTAGGAAATGCTAAATAATTTATATGAAAACACTGTGTAAAAATTTCAGAAATGTTCCTCGTTCCAGTAAAATATGAAAATTCAAACACTACAGCAAAAGTTTCTGTTTTTACACAGCACACATCAAAACATGCAATGCAAGCATCCTAAGACAATTCTTGGAACTTTTTATTGAAAAACAAGATTATGAATAACACCTAACATAAAATAACAAAATATAATGACGATCCAAGCAAAGCACATATTATGTGACGAATAAAAATATAGCTCTAAGTAAGATATACCGATAATGTTGAAGACGAAAGAGGGGATGCCTTCCGGGGCATCCCCAAGCTTAGACGCTTGAGTCTTCCTTGAATATTACCTTGGGGGTGCCTTGGGCATCACCAAGCTTAGATTCTTGTCACTCCTTATTCTCCTCATATCGGTGTCTCACCCAAAACTTGAAAACTTCAATCACACAAAACTTAACGGAACTTCGTGAGAAGGGTTAGTGTAATAAAGATAAATCATTCACTTAGGTACTGTCAAGACAAGATTCATAATTGTTCCCACATGATACCTACTGTATTCTATCATTCCCATAATTTATACCACTAAATATAAGCTATGAGAACACTAAAACAAGCAAACTATGCATGCAAAACATAATCTGTCAAAAATAGAATAGTCTGTGAAGATCTGTAGTATAACCATACTTCCCTGTCTCTAAAACTTCTGAAAAATTAGTACAACCTGAATAATTTGTATATGAAGACTGTGTAAAAATTTCATATCATTATCACGCTCCAGTAAAAAATGAAAATTCCTGTACTGGAGTCAAAAGTTTTTGTTTTGGTTCAGCATCAATTCTACTCATCTTGTGAGTCATCCCAAAGGCTTTACTTGGCTCTTTATTGAAATAAAAGACACAAAACATTATTACTACAGTAGCTTAATCATGTGAACACACTAAAACAGTAGGGATAAATATTGGGTTGTCTCCCAACAAGCGCTTTTCTTTAATGCCTTTTAGCTAGGCATGATGATTTCAATGATGCTCACATAAAAGATAAGAATTGAAACATGCAAGAGAGCATCATGAAGCATATGACTAGCACATTTAAGCCTAACCCACTTCCTATGCATAGGAATTTTGTGAGCAAACAACTTATGGGAACAAGAATCAACTAGCCTAGGAAGGCAAAACAAGCATAACTTCAAAACTTTGAACACATAGGGAGGAAACTTGATATTATTGCAATTCCTACAAGCATATGTTCCTCCCTCATAATAATTTTCAGTAGGATCATGAAGGAATTTCACAATATAACTATCACATAAAGCATTATCTTCATGATCCACAAGCCTAGAAAATTTATTACTCTCCACATAAGCATATTTCTTCTCATTCATAATAGTGGGAGCAAACTCAACAAAATAACTATCATGAGATACTTGTTTAACATAACCACTTTGAATATTGAAATCTTGATGACAAGTTTCATGTTTACTATCACTCTTTATAGCATACATGTTATCATCATAATAATCATAGATAGGAGGCATGCCATCATCATCATAAATTTGCTCATCAAAACTTGGGGGACTAAAAATATCATCTTCATCAAACATATCATCCCCAAGCTTGTGGCTTTGCATATCATTAGCATCATGGATATTCAGAGAATTCATACTAACAATATTTCTATCATGCTTATCATTCAAGGAATTCTCATCAAGTATTTTCATAAATTCTTCCTCTACCAATTGAGCACAATTTTCCGAACCATCATTTTCCCGAAAGACATTAAAGAGACGAAACAATTGATGCAACCTAAACTCCATTTTTTGTAGTTTTCTTTTATAAAACCAAACTAGTGAAAAACAAGAAACTAAAAGATTTGATTGCGAGATCTAAAGATATACCTTTAAGCACTCACCTCCCCGGCAACGGCGCCATAAAAGAGCTTGATGTCTACTACGAAACCTTCTTCTTGTAGACTCGTGTTGGGCCTCCAAGCGCAGAGTTTTGTAGGACAGTAGCAAATTTCCCTCAAGTGGATGACCTAAGGCTTATCAATCCGTGGGAGGCGTAGGATGAAGATGGTCTCTCTCAAACAACCCTGCAACCAAATAACAAAGAGTCTCTTGTGTCCCCAACACACCCAATACAATGGTAAATTGTATAGGTGCACTAGTTCGGCGAAGAGATGGTGATACAAGTGTAATATGGTTGGTAGATATAGGTTTTTGTAATCTGCAAATATAAAAACAGCAAGGTCACTAATGATAAAAGTGAGCACAAACGGTATTGCAATGCTTAGAAACAAGGCCTAGGGTTCATACTTTCACTAGTGCAAGTTCTCTCAACAATACTAACATAGTTGAATCTTATGTAAATCCCTCGCGTGCAACAAAGAGTTCACTCCAAAGTCACAAATAGCGGAGAACAAACGAAGAAATTATTGTAGGGTACGAAACCACCTCAAAGTTATCTTTTCCGATCAATCTTATGAGCTATCCCTATAAGTGTCACGAACAGCCCTAGAGTTCGTACTAAAATAACACCTTAAGATACACATCAACCAAAACCCTAATGTCACCTAGATACTCCAATGTCACCACGAGTACCCATGGGCTTGATTATACGATATGCATCACACAATTTCAGATTCATCAGGTTCAATCCAACACAAAGAACTTCAAAGAGTGCCCCAAAGTTTCTACCGGAGAGTCAAGACGAAAACGTGTGCCAACCCCTATGCATAGATTCCCAAGGTCACGGAACCTGGAAGTTGATCACCAAAACATACATCAAGTGGATCAATAGAACATCCCATTGTCACCACGGATATCCCATCGCAAGACATACATCAAGTGTTCTCAAATCCTTTAAAGACTCAATCTGATAAGAAAACTTCAAAGGGAAAACTCAATTCATTACAAGAAGATAGAGAGGGGAAAACTCCATATGATTCATCTATATTAACAAAGCTCGCGGTACATCAAGATCGTTTCATCTCAAGAACACGAGAGAGAGAGAGAGATCAAACACATAGCTACTGGTACATACCCTCAGCCCCGAGGGTGAACTACTCCCTCCTCGTCATGGAGACCGCCGGGATGATGAAGATGGTCTCCGGTGATGGTTTCCCCGTCCGGAAGGGTGCCGGAACGGGCTCCCGATTGATTTTTCGTGGCTACAGAGGCTTGCGGCGGCGGAACTCCCCATCTAGGTTTCTTTCTGTGGGTTACTGGATATATAGGGGTACTTGGCGTTGGAATCACGTCAGGGGGATCCACGAGGCGGCGACAAGCCAGGGGGGCGCCCCCTAGGCTTGTGATCGCCTCGTGGCTCTTCTGGTCCATAAATGATCACCGTAAATTTTTATTCCGTTTGGACTCCGTTTGATATTCCTTTTCTGTGAAACTCAAAAACAAGGAAAAAACAGAAACTGGCACTGGGCTCTATGTTAATAGGTTAGTCCAAAAAATAATAAAAAATAGCATATAAATGCATATAAAACATCCAAAACAGATAATATAATAGCATGGAACAATCGAAAACTATAGATACGTTGGAGACGTATCATAGATCTGAAAACAAAGATGCAAAAAGACAGATCGGAAAGCAATATCTTGGAAAAGTAGACCCGAGGGCCGTAGGATTCACTAGTGGCTTCTCTCATGAGTATAGCGCACGGTGGGTGAACAAATTACTGGTGGGCAATTGATAGAAAATCAAATAGTCATGACGATATCCAAGGCGATGATCATTATATAGGCATCATGTCCAAGATAAGTAGACCGACTCCTGCCTGCATCTACCACTATTACTCCACACATCGACCGCTATCCAGCATGCATCTAGTGTATTAAGTTCATGGAAAAATGGAGTAATGCAATAAGAACGATGACATGATGTAGACAAGATCTATTCATGTAGGAATAGACCCCATCTTGTTATCCTTAATGGCAACGATACATGCGTGCCTTGCTACCCATTCTGTCATTGGGAAAGGACACCGCAAGATCGAACCCATGGCAAGAAAAATCGATCTAGTTGGCCTAACTAAACCAAAGATTCGAAGAAGAAATACGAGGCTATAAGCAATCATGCATATAAGAGATCAAAGAAGACTCAAATAATATTCATGGATAGAAACTGACCAAGAACTCAAAATTCATCGGATCCCAACAAACACACCGCAAAACTTTACATCAAATAGATCTCCAAGAGACCATTGTATTGAGAATCATAACACAGAGAGAGAGAGGAAGCCATCTAGCTACTGCCTACGGACCCGTAGGTCTATGGTGGACTACTCACACATCATCGGAGAGGCACCTATGAAGAAGATGAACCCCTCCGTGATGGTGTTTAGATTGGATCTCGAGGTTCTGGAACTTGTGGCGGCTGGAATTGTGTTTTGTCGACTCCCCTAGGGTTTTCCGAATATTTGAGAATTTATAGGCATCAAAGGCGGTGGAGAGGGGCCCCGTGGAGGGCACAACCCATCAAGGCGCGTTAGGGGCCCCCTGGCGCGCCCTGGTGGGTTGTGCTCTCCACATCCCATCTTCTTGGCTCTTTTTTGGCCCACTGGGTGTCTTCTGGTCCAGAAAAAATCTCCAAAAAGTTTTGTCGCGATTGGTCTCCGTTTGCTACTGATATTCGGCGAAGTAAAAAACAAGCAAAAACAGCAACTGGCACTTTGGCACTATGTCAATAGGTTGTTCCCAAAAAATGATATAAAGTTGTTATAAAATGATTGTAAAATATCCCAGAATGATAATATAACAGCATGGAACAAGCAAAAATTATAGATACGTTGGAGACGTATCAGCATCCCCAAGCTTAATTCCTACTCGTCCTCGAGTAGGTGAATGATAAAAACAGAATTTTTGATGTGGAATGCTGCCTGACATGTTCATCATATTCTTTTCTTTTGTATAGCATGGACATTTGGACTTGTAAATGATTCAAAGCAATAGTCTAGGTTTAACATAATGACTTCAATACTCAAGCATGCCAACAAGCAACCATGTCTTTCAAAATATCAACACTAAAGAAAGTTTTCCCTAGCCCATCATGCTCAATCATTGATCCATTCATGAAACACACTCAAATATTAGCTACACCCAATGCTCAAGTACGATCATAGTGCCCCCTAGTTGGTGCTTATAAGAGAAGATGGAGACTCAAAGTAAAAATAAAAATTGCATAAAGTAAATAGATAGGCCCTTCACAGAGGGAAGTAGGGATTTGTAGAGGTGCCAGAGCTTAAGGTTTTAAATTGAGAGAGAAAAATATTTTGGGTGGCATGCCTTTCCTGTCAACGAAAACGACAAAGTAGCTCACAATACTTTCCATGCTAGATATATCATAGGCGGTTCCCAAACAGAAAATAAAGTTTATTCCTTTTTCCACCAAACTTTCACTTTCCATGGCAGGCCGTATCCACGGTTGCCTTCCATACCAACACTTTCCAAGGAATTTATTATTTGACAACATAAAGTAAATATTTTTTTTTCTTTTTTCATTTCGGGAATGGGCATCCCTATTACCGCCGCACTCTCGTGCGATGACAAATGAATAAACACTCATTTTGAGAATAACACATCTAGCATGGAAAAATATTGGACACTCCCCACCGTTTCATGAGCGGTACGAGCACACAAAAGAGAAAATTTATTTTGAAAATTTAGAGATGGCACATACAAATTTGCTTGGAACGGCATGGAAATACCGCATATATGTAGGTATGGTTGACTCATAAGGCAAAACTTGGTTTAAGAATTTTGGATGCACAAGTAGTATTTCTACTTAGTACAAATGGAGGCTAGCAAATAGATTGAGAAGCAACCTAACCAAGAAACGAAAATTCACATAAGCGAGCATTGAGCATAACTAACACCAAATAATGCACCACAAGTAGGATGTAATTTCATTGCATAACTATTGACTTTCGTACTTGCATAGGGAATCACAAACCTTAACACCAATATTCCTACTCAAGCATAATTACTCACTAACATGACTCGCATATTACTATCATCATGTTTCAAAACTATTAGAAGGAATCAAGTTTAATTTGCCCAATGATCTTCATGAAAGTTTTTATTATATCCGCCTTGGATATCTATCACTTTGGGACTAGTTTCATATATTGCCATTGGTTTTTTTTACAAGCTCAAACAAATCTAAGTGCAGCACATGAGCATAAAGATTTCTTCTCTCAAAAAGGTATAAGTGAAGCATGAGAGGATTTCTTCAAAATTTACTAACTCTCAAAGTAATCTAAGTGAAACATGAGAGTATTTCTACAAAAAATTCCAAGCACACCGTGCTCAACAAGATATAAGTGAAGCACCAGAGCGATTCTATAGCCCAAAAAGTTTAAGTGAAGCACATAGTGCCATTCTAACAAATCATAGCATAATTTGGCTCTCCCAAATAGGTGTGTACAGCAAGGATACAAAGGAAAAAAACAAACAAGCAAAGCAAGGAAAGATTCAAGACTCTCCAAGCAAAACTCATGATATGTGATGAATAAAAATATAGCTCCAAGTAAAATACCGATGGTTGTTAGAAGAAAGAGGGGATGCCACTCGGGGGCATCCCCAAGCTTAGTTGCTTGTTCCTCTTTGGATATATCTTGGGGGTTCTGTAGCATCCCCAAGCTTAGGCTCTTTTCACTCCTTATTCCTTCATCCATCGTGATCTCACCCAAAACTTGAAAACTTCAATCACACAAAACTCAACAAAATCTTCGTGAGATCCGTTAGTATAATAAAGCAAATCACTACTTTAGGTGCTGTTGCAAACCCATTAATATTTTATTATTGCATTATACCTACTGTATTTTAACTTTACCATGGCTCATACCCTTCAATATAACCCATAGATTCATCAAAACAAGCACACAATGCAACGAAAACAGAATCTGTCTTAAACAGAACAGTCTGTAGTAATCTGTACTCTAACCATACTTCTGTAACTCTAAAACCTGAAAAATTAGGACAACGTAAATAATTTTTATAGAAACACCGTATTAGAATTTCAGCTCAAGATAAAGTTCCAGTAAAAAATGAAAATTCATATACTGGACGCAAAGTTACTATTTCAGATTCAGCATCGCTTCTACTCATCTCATGAATCATCCTAAAGGCTCTACTTGGCACAAACACTAAATAAACTATAAAAACACAATCATAACAGAGGCATAATTGTGTCAACACTCAAAAACAGAAAGGAAAAAGCAAAAATTTATTTATTCATTGGGTTGCCTCCCAACAAGCGATATCGTTTTACGCCCCTAGCTAGGCATAACGCATAGATTCATGTATTGTCATCCTTGGTATTGGACCCATAGGATGCCCTCATGATTTATTCATATGGTGGCGTAATTGTTTTTCTAGGGAAGTGTTCCATACCCTTTCTTAGTGGAAATTGAAAACGAATATTGCCTTCTTTCATATCACTCACGGCACCTATAGTTCGTAAAAATGGTCTACCAAGTATAATGGCACAAGACGGATTGCAATCAATATCAAGCACAATAAAATATATGGGCACATAGTTCCTATTTGCAAGAATAATAACATCATTAATTCTGCCCAAAGGCTTTTTAATAGTAGAATCCGCCAAGTGCAAATTAAGAGAACATTCTTCAATATTGGTAAGACCAAGCACATCACATAAAGATTTTGGAATCGTGGAAACACTAGCACCCAAATCACATAAAGCAAAGCACTCATAATTTTTAATCTTAACCTTAATGGTAGGTTCCCACTCATCATGTAATTTTCTAGGAATAGAAATCTCCAACTCCAACTTTTCTTCAAAAGATTTCATCATGGCATTAACGATATGTTTAGTAAAAGCTTTATTTTGCTCATAAGCATGGGGTGAATTCAACATGGATTGCAGCAAAGAAATACATTCAATCAAAGAGCAATTATCACAATTAAAGTCTTTGCAATCCAAAATAGTGGGCACATCACTAGTTAAAGTTTTGAGCTCTTCAAACCCACTTTTATCAAAATTTTCATCAAGATTTTCACCCTCCAAATTATTGGGACGCCTTCTAGCTAAAGTCGACTCTACTTCAGTCCTTTTATCATCAATTTTAATATTACTAAACAACGAATCAATAGTAGAAACACCAATCACTTTAAGGTCTTCATCTTTTTTATGAAGGCAATCACTAGAAAACGATTTTTCTAAGATTTCTCTTCTAGCTCTAAGCATAGCGGTTCTTTTCTTACTTTCATCCATAGAGACATATAAAGATTTAATAGATTCATCAATCTTAGGCACGAAAGCTTTCAACTTGAGATTTTCAACATCATGAGAAATTCTATCAATGCTTCTAGACATATCATCAATCTTATTCAACTTTTCTTCTATCGTAGTATTGAAAGCCTTTTGCGCATTGATAAATTATTTAATATTACTCTCAAGATCAGAAGTGTTCCTATTATTATTGTAAGTGGAATTACCATAGGAATTACCATAATTATTAGAGGAATTTCTAGGAAAAGGCCTAGGATTTAAATTACCTCTACAAGCATTGTTATTGAAATTGTTTCGCGAGACAAAGTTCACATCTATGGAATCACTATTTTGCTCAATCAAGGTAGATAAAGGCACATCATTAAGATCAACAGGAGCATTTTTACTAGCAACCTATTTCATCAAAGCATCAACCTTATCACTCAAAGTACTAATTTCTTCAACCGAATTAACTTTTTTACTAGTAGGTGCTCTTTCGGTATGTCATTGTGAATAATTAGCCATAATATTGTCTAGCAATTTAGTAGCTTCACCCAAAGTAATTTCCATAAAAGTACCACCCGCGGCGGAATCTAAAAGATTTCTAGAGACAAAATTCAACCCCGCATAATCTTTTTGTATGATCATCCAAAGATTTAAACCATGAGTAGGACAATTTCTTAGCATCAACTTCATTCTTTCCCAAGATTGTGCAACATGTTCATGCTCAAGTTGCTTAAAATTCATGATTTGCGTCCTAAGGGAAATAATTTTCGCGGGCGGAAAATACTTAGTGATAAAAGCATCCTTGCATTTATTCCAAGAATCGATACTATTGCGAGGCAAAGAAGAAAACCAAATTTTTGCACGATCCCGCAAGGAAAAAGGAAATAATTTCAACATCACAATATCATTGTCCACATCTTTTTTATTTTGCATATCACACAATTCTACGAACGTGTTTAGATGGGACGCGGCATCCTCATTAGGATTATCGGCAAATTGATCTTTCATGACAAGATTTAACAAAGCGACATTAATATCACACGACTCCGCACTAGTGGCGGGAGGAGCAATCGGAGTACTAATAAAATCATTGTTATTAGTATTGGAAAAATCACACAACTTGGTGTTTTCTTGAGTCATCGTGACTACGCAAACAAGATTGCAAGCAAGCAAGAGATCTGACGAGAAAAAGGCAAACAAAGAAGAGGGCGAATAAAACGGCAAATTGATGAAGTGGGGGAGAGGAAAACGAGAGGCAAATGCCAAATAATGTAATTGCAAGGAGATGAGATTTGTGATTAGGAACCTAGTAGATGATGATGGAGTCTCCTCGGCGCCTGAGATAGGCGCGTAGAAGAGACCGCTTCCTCCCCGGCAACGGCGCCAGAAATTCCTTTGACGTGGCTTGAGACTGCGTCGGTATTTCCCCAAAGAGGAAGGGATGATGCAGCACAGCGACGGTAAGTATTTCCCTCAGTTATCGAACCAGCAGGAGGATCACCACCACCCAATAAGCAGCACCTGCACACAAACAACAAATACTTGCAACCCGATGCGAAAGAGAGGTTGTCAATCTCTCTACGGTAAAAAAGATAGATTAGGTAGTGATAGATAGGAGAGATAGATCTCTCAAGAACACAAAATAGAAAAGGCAAATAAAAAGTGCAGCAATATATTTTTATGGATTTTGGTTTTGTAGATCTAAAAACAAAGATGCAAAAAGATAGATCGGAAAGCAATATGCTGGAAAATAGACCCGGGGGCCGTAGGATTCACTAGTGGCTTCTCTCATGAGTATAGTACACGGTGGGTGAACAAATTACTATTGGGCAATTGATAGAAAATCGAATATTCATGATGATATCCAAGGCGATGATCATTATATAGGCATCACGTCCATGATAAGTAGACCGACTCCTGCCTGCATCTATCACTATTACTCCACGCATCGACCGCTATCCAGCATGCATCTAGTGTATTAAGTTCATGGACAAACGGAGTAATGCAATAAGAACGATGACATGATGTAGACAAGATCTATTCATGTAGGAATAGACCCCATCTTGTTATCCTTAATGGCAACGATACATGCGTGCCTTGCTGCCCCTTCTGTCACTGGGAAAGGACACCGCAAGATCAAACCCATCACAAAGCACCTCTTCCCATGGCAAGAAAAATCGATCTAGCTTGCCTAACTAAACCAATGATTCGAAGAAGAAATACGAGGCTATAAGCAATCATGCATATAAGAGATCAAAGAAGACTAAAATAATATTCATGGATAGAAACTGATCATTAACTCAAAATTCATCGGATCCCAACAAACACACCGCAAAAGTTTACATCAAATAGATCTCCAAGAGACCATTGTATTGAGAATCATAAGAGAGAGAGAGAGTGGAAGCCATCTAGCTACTGCCTACAGACCCATAGGTCTATGGTGGACTACTCACGCATCTTCGGAGAGGCACCTATGAAGAAGATGAACCCCTCCGTGATGGTGTTTAGATTGGATCTCGAGGTTCTGGAACTTGCGGCTGCTGGGATTGTGTTTTGTCGACTCCCCTAGGGTTTTCCAAATATTTGAGAATTTATAGGCATCAGAGGCGGTGGAGAGGGGCCCCGTGGAGGGCACAACCCATGAGGGCGCGCTGGGGCCCCCTGGCGTGCCCTGGTGGGTTGTGCTCTCCAAAACCCACCTTCCTAGCTCTTTTTTGGCCCACTGGGTGTCTTCTGGTCCAGAAAAAATCTCCAAAAAGTTTCGTCGCGATTGGACTCCTTTTGGTACTGATATTCTGTGAAGTAAAAAAACAAGCAAAAATAGCAACTGGCACTTTGGCACTATGTCAATAGGTTAGTCCCAAAAAATGATATAAAGTTGTTATAAAATGATTGTAAAACATCCAAGAATGATAATATAACAACATGGAACAAGCAAAAATTATAGATATGTTGGAGACGTATCACCCACCTGGTCGGGAGACGACATGGTGAGTACCCCCTAGTCCAGGACACCGTCATTGATGCTTACAAGTTTTATTGGTGAAAGATTCGTATGTTTAGCTTTTGAATCATATATTCATCTCCACTAATTATGATTCATATGATGTGTTGTTATTTGTGTAGATACATCTTGTTGCGAGTAATCTTATGAAGTTGAATCAAACAATATCAAAATTCTAAGCAACGAAATCAGGTAAACTATCAGAGAATTACACCATAACACAATCTCAAAACATTGAATCTTATAGTTTCCAAGAGTAAGGCTCTTTCGTTTGTACTCAGCCGACAACCATCAACACTAGAGATCTTTTTGCAAGGAAGGTTATTTCTTCTTGAACTTCATTGCATCTGCGTGATATGTAACCAATATGAAGTCCATTCTACTACTAATATATATTTCACGGTTTCCTTTATTTAGTTATTTTTCTAGTAAAACTCGCATCATTTGACATCTACACGTATGTTGAACTGTTGAACCTATTTGTTGGACTATATAAGTAGTCTTCTCCTTGGGAATTGTAATGCCAGTAATGCATTCCCTTCTAGGCATTAGGTTGATATATATGTGGAAGTAGTTATTAGAAAAAACATTCTTGCCTCCTCAGGAAAAGTCAATCCTTTCGGTTGGAATATGTTTCAACTTTTCCTACAAAATATTGTTAATCGACAATTTTGTACTATTTTTACTTAGCAAGGTTCCGGCATTGCGAGGTATGTCATCAACTTAAATATTATTGTGTTTCAACTTATAGGGATTTGAAATGAAGCGTTACCATATGGGATTTTTAGTAAAGCAAGTTGTTATTTATATTTCAAAAAGATTGACTTCTGAGAGTAAGATGGGCAAGGAATTTTATTTGAATTTCAAAGAAAGTCACTAACATGCGTTTCTTTAGTTGGCCATATCATAGTTAAATAAATTGCTAGGGATTTTTTTCCATATCTGTCGGATTTCGGGCTCCGCAAAACCCTAAGAAGTTCGAACCCAGGGGCGTGTGAGAAGATCTCCAACAGCTTCACCCCCTCCAAGCTCACAACACGATGACCCCACTCGATCAACGTGATAACCCACAAGTATAGGGGATCAATTGTAGCCTTTCTCGATAAGTAAGAGTGTCGAACCCAACGAGGAGCTAAAGGTAGAACAAATATTCCCTCAAGTTCTATCGACCACCGATACAACTCTACGCACGCTTAACGTTCGCTTTACCTAGAACAAGTATGAAACTAGAAGTACTTTGTAGGTGAGATAGGATAGGTTTGCAAGATAATAAATAGCACGTAAATAAAATCTAGGGGCTGCTTAGATAAATAAACAACTAAGTTAGTCTTAGTAGAGAGCTTTTTGTCACAAGAAAGTTATTTGTCCCTAGGCAATCGATAACTAGATCGGTAATCATTATTGCAATTTTATATGAGGGAGAGGCATAAGCTAACATACTTTCTCTACTTGGATCATATGCACTTATGATTGGAACTCTAGCAAGAATCCGCAACTACTAAAGATCATTAAGGTAAAACCCAACCATAGCATTATGAGGTATCAAGTCCTCTTTATTCCCATACGTAAACAACCTACTTACTCGGGTCTGTGCTTGTGTCACTCACACCACCCACCATAAGCGAATCATGAACATATTGCCAACCCTTCAGCGGGGATCCCTCACGCTTGCGCGACACAGAGAGCACCATAGGACAGCACCAATAATAAAACATGCAACTCAAACCAATCATGATCATCAATCAACCCATAGGACAAAACGGATCTACTCAAACATCATAGGATAGCCATACATCATTGGGAAATAATATATAGCGTTGAGCACCATGTTTAAGTAGAGATTAGAGCGGGGATAAGAGGTGTTGAACCGCTGCATAGAGGGGGAGAGAGTTGGTGATGACGGCGGCGAAGTTGTTGGTGTAGA
Organism: Elymus sibiricus; assembly: GCA_039707655.1. Classification (NCBI taxonomy): domain Eukaryota; kingdom Viridiplantae; phylum Streptophyta; class Magnoliopsida; order Poales; family Poaceae; genus Elymus; species Elymus sibiricus. The sequence goes on along the minus strand of CM077675.1, from coordinate 184,928,867 downwards.
TCGCCGTCACGATGATGGCCCCGGTGGCGTTCCGGTGCCACCGGGAGAGAGGGGAGAGAGCCCCCCTCCTTCTTCTTCTTCCTTGGCCTCGCCCCTAGATGGGAGGAGGGTTTCCCCTCTGGTCCTTGGCCTCCATGGCGGCGGAGGGGCGAGAGCCCCTCCGAGATTGGATCTCTCTCTCTGTTTCCTTCTGTTTTTGCTTCCCAGATTCTGGCCTTTCACCGTTTCTAAAATTCCCGAAGATCCGTAACTCCGATTGGGCTGAAATTTTAACACGATTTTTATCCGGATATTAGCTTTCTTGCGGCAAAAGCAGGGCGCCAACCACCTTACGGAGTGGCCACAAGCCAGCCTGGCGTGCCCTACCCCCCAGGGCGCGCCCCTATGGCTTGTGGGCCCCTCGGGCATTGCCTTCTGTTGATTCCAATTCCCAAAATTCACATATATTCCAAAAAAAATCTCCGTAAGTTTTTATCCCGTTTGGACTTCGTTTGATATGTATTTTCTGCGAAACAAAAAACATGCAACAAACAGCAACTGGCACTGGGCACTGGATCAATATGTTAGTCCCAAAAATAGTATAAAACATTGCCAAAAGTATATGAAAGTTGTAGAATATTGGCTTGAAACAATCAAAAATTATATATACGACGGAGACGTATCAAGGCGGCCAACACGAAGATGCTGGAGGCGCAGTGCGCCAAGAAGTATTTGGATATTGCCCGCCGCGCGGTTGGCGCGGTGAGCCGATTCGTCGGGGAAGCCCCTGCGCTGTCGTGCGCGCACGGCGACGGGGGCTACCTCAACTTCTTCGGCAAGGTGGTGGACGAGGACAACGCGTCTAGCGCGCGTGACCTCATGGACCTTGCGCTGACGCGCGTCTTCTCCAACCTTCGCCGCCACGTCCCGGAGCTCGATCTTCCCCATGTCGTGGAGCCGGTGCCCGAGGAGCTCCAGAGGCCCCTCAGGGACGAGGTGCGCCCGCACGTGGAGTCCTTGGTGGAGCGGTTTGTCCAAGAGCCTCTCTCCGATGAGGGTGACGACACCGGCGCCGCGGCGGGCGACGGTCCGGACGGCGACAGCGGCTCCTCCGCCTAGGCTTCCCCTGTTTTCTCTTCCTGGTTCCTGTCATGTCAAGCAACACCCGACCCCTGAGGGCGTTAACTTTTGTGTTTTTACCTTCGTCTTCCTCCTTCTTCTCTTAAGCCGTCGATTGTTTGTTTTGTGCGGCGCGACTTCGCCTCTCCCGCGGGGCCTTGCGTTATTGCCGGTGCGTCCTGGCACCCATCGAGAGGCCCGGGAGGGTATCGTGCTATGACCGGCAGCGGCATCCGGCTGGGCCCTCGTGGGGCGGACCCTCCCGAGGAGGAACATGCCGCCCCCAAGGACAGAATCTTAGCGACGTCGCCCAGGGTGGCCGGATTCCTTCCCTCGCGCTGCCCTTCCTTGTTCCTAGGACCACAAGAATCCTGATGGGAATACGTAGCGGACCGTAGCACCTGCACTTTTACGTTAGCGCTCATGCCTCTTGCCCGGCATTCGGGCTATCATCTGATTAGAAGGTTTTGCTCTATTCGGCGGGTGTACTTAGCTCATCGGGTCGTGGCGAGCTCGAGCGTCGCGAGGCGTAGCCGGAGCGTCCAAAGAGGTCGAGGATCCCACCAGGGAGGGCTTCTTCCTTGCATGCGGGGTGGTCCGAGAGCCCTTTCGGCACTCTGCGTCGACGGGGCCCGATCCCGAGCAGACCTCGACCACCGTTGGGGCGTCTGGATCACCAGGACGAGACCAAAGGGGCGAGGCCTCGTCCACCATTGGGGCGTCCGAATCACCAGGACGAGACCAAGGGGCGCGGAGCTACGTGATCGGTGAGGTTCCCGAGGCGCACTGCCTGGGAACCCCCCCCCCCCTTGACGCTCAAGCAGCGCTCTGCGTCGGCGGAGCCCAGTCCGCGCATACCTCAACAGCCGTTGGGGCGTCCGGATCACCATGACGAGAACAAGGGGCAAGGGGCTACGTGACCAGTGTGGCTCCTGAGATGCTTTGCTTAGGAGTCCCACTTGACGCTCAAGCGGCTCCCATACCTTTCCGCCGGTTGCCGCTACGGGAGGCGCCTGCGCCGCCCGTGGTTCCGCGCTGTCGTGCCGGTCCGCGGTCGGAGCCCCCGAGCGGGGGTCGACCGTCAAAAGATGTGTGTTCCCGAGGCAACAAGTCCTAGCCGGCCTGCTCTGAGGGGCCACGAGGGGAGGCCAAAGTGCGTGTGCCCCGGCAAGGTGCCAATTCAAAGAAAAGAGACTGCAAGGCCAGAAAAAGGAACCGCGAAGAGAGAAAAATCCCCGCCCCTTTTTTAAATAGAGTTACAAAGTCTTCAAATTTCATTTCAAAGAGTGGCAATACGAACACAAAAAGAAGCAAGCAACAGCCGCGTCCGGCACCTAGGCTAGTCTTCGCCTTCGTCTTCCCCCAGCGCGGAGCGTAGGGCATCCACGTTGCGTGAGCATAGTCATTGGAGGACAGTGTTGTCCGCCAGCGCGGAGCATGGGGCTTGCACTTGGGCGTGGGAGGGAACCCCTCCGCGTCCTCGGGGAGCTCCGGGCGTATACAGCCCACTCATTATTATGTGGGAGTGTCACGACCGAAGATAGCTGGGCAAGACCCCAGGCGCATGGCCCAGGTGCTCCCAACTCAGTTAAGAGCCATCCCACGCATTTCTGCGCGGTTGCGCGCCTCTACAGCCCAAACCTGAGTGCATTGTTCCCCGCATAGCTGCGGGATTGCGCTCATGCGGCCCAAACATGAGCACAATGCACCCAGCGTAGCCGTAGAGGTGTTGTGTTGGTGAAGTCGCCTCGTGAGGCGTCGGGGCGCCGGCCGGGCCATGTCTTGAGGACCTCGCGAGGCCCTGCCCCCTGAGGGCCGCGCCGGCGCTCCCGTTGCCGTGGGTGGCCCGCATTGCTTGTATCCTGCTGATCCCCCAGGCGGTCGCTCCTGTGGCCCTGGGCTTGGCTGTGCACTGCTTGCTCGTGGGGGCCGCGGCTGTGTTGCGCCCCCGCGCATCCCGGGGCGCCCCCCTGGTTGCATCAACCTGGCCCGGTACTCCCTCTATGGGAGCCCCCAGGCCCAACTTGGGGAGAGCGCCCGGGACATCTCCCTACTCCGGGAGGGCGTTGGCACCCGCGGGGGGCGTCTGATCCTCCGCGCCCTCCGCAGGTATCATGTAGCTCAGAACATAGGCTTCCGTATAGAGGCCTTGGCCCCCTCCTGAGTCGTCCCCACGCGCACCAAGGGCAGCCTCCCCGGGTAGCGAGATGACACCACCTGGGGCGCGCAGGCCACAGACCCTCCTGCGGCGGGCCTCCGCCCGAAGTTGCTTACCTCTGCCGCCGTCGTGGGGTGGGCCACGCGTGTATTGACATGGGTTGCCTCCCTGGTTGTCCACCGCGCCTTCGTTACGGTTACCTGCCTGACCGGAAGCCTGAGCTGCCTGTTCCCTGCGCCGGTTGGCGCGTTCCTGCCGGGAAGAGCCGGGCTGTTGATATTCCATCTGGGTATGGGTGCGCGCATCGAGGTGCGCGCGGAGCGCCCCATCACTTTCTTCAAAGGCACCACCGACGGGACCGGGCGGCGCCCCAAAGCCGGTCACCGGGATCCGGAGGAGAAGAAGTACGGCGTGCGGCGGGTCCTACTCGGGCTCGCCCAGGGGCGGAGCGGGCACGCCGCCCACGGATGAGGCGGCGGGCAAGACGGATGAGCCCCCGGCGCCCAGCGCCGGTGGTCGCGAAGAGGGGTGGGGAAGCCAGGCCCTCCTCGCGACGGTGACCAACTCGGCGATGTGGTCGGCCCAGGCATCGAAGCCCCCGTCAGTCGGGCGGTGGCGAAGCATTTCTCTCCCCATCAGCAGTGCATCATGCGCGTTGAGGTCTCCTACGTGGGTACAACGCGATGTCGGTCCCATGGGCGCCGCTTGTCCGCCACGCGCCTGGTCGGCGCGAGCACTAATGGTGGTGGAAACGGCGCTGGTGGCCTGGTAGCGACCGCCCAGCATCGCGCTGCTGGGGCACGGGTCTTGGACGACAGTGGTGAGGTTGCTGAAGGCGGATCCGCCGAAGCCGAAAGGAGCCTGTCAGGTGTCGGCCATCGACGCAATGAGGTGAAGCAGGAGCGAAGCTTGCTGAAGACTCCGACATGCCCCTACCTGGCGTGCCAAATGTCGGATTTCAGGCTCCGCAAAACCCTAAGAAGTTCGAACCCAGGGGCGTGTGCGAAGATCTCCAACAGCTTCACCCCCTCCAAGCTCACAACACGATGACCCCGCTCGATGGCAAGGGAGAAGATAACACACTAGAGTTTACCTAGGTTCGGGCCGCTGCGAAGCGTAAAACCCTACTCCTGCTTTTTGGTGGATTGCCTCACGAGGAGGTTTGTGGATGAACTAGTATAGTGGTGAGTTGCCTCGCGAGTGAGTTTTCGGTGGTGTGTTGTCTCCGCCCTCTACCGAGCAGCCTAGCCTCTATTTATAGCTGCCCGGGTCCTCCTCCCTTATCGCAATGGCGGGAAGGGATCCCACAACGGCCAAATTCGAAAGGGGACAGGAGGTACATCCTATCCTGACGAAAGGTGGTCTTTGCCTGCAAAGTAGCTGGTGGTGATGCAGAGGTGGGCTCGGCGATGACGTCCGTCCTGCGGGGCTCGGGGTCTTGGTCTTGTTGCACCGAAGTGGAAACCTTTGGGGCGGTTTGGGAACTTGCGTGCGCCCCTGCCTCCTTTGCACCAAAGGGGAAACTGTCCCCTCTGGCGTGCTGGTTCCCGCCTGGCCTGGCTGGCGTCACCCTTGACCTCCCGAGGCCGAGCACTGCATAGAGATCACCGCCACTCGGGAGGAGGCCTGGGGAGGCCTACCCCCCGCGGGTCTTGGCGTTGTTTCCCTCGCGAGCTCGGGGTCTCGCGAGGGCCTTGTGCTGAGTGAGGCCGCGCCGGGCCGTACTTGGTCGTCGAGGTGGGCCACGCCCTGGGCCGCAGGCAGGCAAGTCTGGGTAGCCCCGTTCCCAGGACGCCGACAATATCATTAACTAAGTCATTAATGTACATCCTAATCTCGAAAGAAATATGAAAGTTAATGGGACGAACCATACCCATATCATACTTAAAACATGTTTTTTAGAAATCTCATTAACATACATCCTAATCTTGAAAGAAACATATGACCTCAATCTCGGGTCGGAATCTATGATACGCGATTGCTAGCAGTCTATCAAATACAGAGTGAAGCGGCTCGGCTATGTGATGGGGATTCATTCCCATGCATGCATAATACTTGTGTAGGAACAAGGGATGCCCATACATTGGTTGATCTGTTCCGATGTACGACTGTTGGACCATTGTTTCGGGCTCTCCAAGATTATATGGCGTCCATGGACCAGTCTGTATGTCTGTTATTGTGCGGACGCAAATAGTAGATTTCCGTGTCATCCTCTACAGCTAGATTTGTATGTCTTAGATCCCAGTCCAGAGTCCAGACCAAAATGAAGCTTAAGTCTTAAGTGTGTGAGCCACCGAACATGTTTAGTTCTTTATTATTGCTAGGATCGTTGCCGTCGAGGAACCAGCAAGCCCGGGAAAGTGCCCAGGGTCGCTGGGTGGTGCCTCTCACTGGGACCTGCCACACTGACTCCTCCCCGAGCTTTCCTTCTTTGCCGGATGAAGTTGCCGCATCGTCCGACCTCTCCTTCCTTGCCGGACGAAGTTGTCACGCCACCGCCTCTGTTGCACCGGCAGCAGCTTTCTACACTCCATCCCTCCCCTCTAGAGACCCAAACCGGTGTTGCCGCCATCATCCTGTCCGAAACGTACTCCCTTGTAGGCCGAAGCGACTCCAGCATGTTCTGTACGTATAATCCGCCGGATTGAACAAGTGATGAATTGATTACACTGCCCAGTCAAACACAGTACTGTAACCTGATACCTTTGCGTGCACGAAACAAACAAATTGGCAAATGGCCTCGTTATGTTCGAAATATTAGCAGTTTTCTGATTAGACTAATCCAGGAGTAAATAACAAGCATGGTAAATACGGTATGCACTTCATACCGATACCTAAGCATACTAGCACGTACAGTACACAGAAACGGAATATATATGAACATGGCATATATGGCTAGCACGAGAACGAGTAAATGAGGGATGAACAAATCATACCCTCCGGTTGGCCAAGCCAACGCGGCGGCGGCAGCAGCAGCCTCGGCGTCGTCCGTGGCCTTCTTCTTGGCGGCGGCGGCGACGGCAGCGTTGTCGACCATGGTGTCGATGCAGGGGAAGTAGTCGAAGCAGAGGAGGACGAAGATGGGGACGGATCGGGAGCAGTCGCGTCGACACACTCCCCAAAAACCTTATTGCCGTTCTCCCGGGCAGGATCTCGAACGACAGGGTTCCGGAGGCACCTGCTCTCCCGACCAACCGTGCACGCGGTCGTCGGGATGGGATTGCCGGAAGAAGCACACTGATAGGAAGAGTAGATGACGGCTAGGGTTGCACAGAGAGGGAGAGAGTGAACGGATTAGGTTACACTCCTCAAGCGGCACCTCCTTATATAGGCCGTGGGGTAGATGGGCCTGGGCCAGGCCCACGACCGAGCCCGCGAACAGCCCACGGTCCAACGTCTCGGACAGCGGCACTTTCGTTTAGCGACTCGTTAATTAATCCATAATTAATTAACCATTTCTGACCGGCAAAAATAAGGCTCAGCTTGGCTCATTCCCGCAACCCGCGACGCGCGCACGCTCGTCGTGACGAGGCGAGGTGAGGCGTCGCGAGACGAGGCAGGTGGCGGAGGAGGAGGAGCGCGCGTGTACAACTCCTCTTCCCAAGCTCCCAATGGCAAGTGATAGAGCAGCCCTTATAAAGTGGTCTCACTCTTAGTACTGTAGCAGTATGGTATTAAACTTCCCACCTCTTGCCACCACTTGCCGTACACCCACATGGGTCATAGAGATTAACCAGGGATTATTGTCGTACATGGGCCTAAGCCCATCTATAACCAACAATCCCCCACCAGATCTCGAGGCACATACATTTGTCAACTATTCCAAACAATGTTTGATCTACCATAATTTTCAGTGGAGACTGTTAAGTTGAACTTCCACCTAGAGCAACAGGATTAGACTTCTTCACACCTGAACAATGGACTATGCCTTGAATTGTCAGTTTAGCGTGCAGAAGTTTCGCCTATTGTCAGCTGATATGTGGCTGCCGAAGGCTAAACCCCACGGGTGGAGCTTATTAGTCATACTCCTTACCTTCTCATGACCTTCCTAGAGAATACCCAATCTCATAGACTGTGACCAGCAGTCGGGCTCACATAGGTGTGTTCCTCCAAAGAATGCTCTGTAGGTTAGCATCTTGCTTACACAAGCTTTGGAACACATTAAGACAAAGTCAGCCTGCCTTACAGATTACGAGAGTATTGCATCTCCAACGGAGTGGGTTAGTAAGGATACTCTCCTCGGTTGACCGCTGGATTGTTTTTCCCAGATCCTAATTCACGGGATCTCCGATCACATAGGTTGGGTTACCCCCATGGCAACTTACGTGGGTCTCATGCCCATCTCCCTTGATGCATTTTCTATCACAATTCGTGATAGCCCTTTTGTAAAGGGATCTGTCAGATTCTTAGCCGTCTGGATATAATCCAACGCTATTACTCCAGAGTTTCTTGAATGCCTGACAGATTGCAATCTTCTTCTTATATGCTTTGTGGATTGCATGTTGTCCTTTGAACTCTTAGCCTTGGCAATCACTGTTTGATTGTCACAGTTCATAAGGATAGCCGGTACTGGCTTATCAACCACTGGCAAATCCATCAAAAGCTCTCGAAGCCATTCTTCTTCGACGCATGATGTGTCTAATGCTGTGAGTTCTGCTTCCATAGTCGATCTCATTAAGATCGTCTGCTTGCAAGACTTCCAGGAAATAGCACCGCCACCAAGCGTGAAGACATACCCACTTGTGGCTTTCATCCCATCAGCATCAGATATCTAATTGGAATCACTATACCCTTCAAGTACTGTCGGGTACCCAGAATAGTGAATTTCGTAGTTCGCAGTACCTTGCAAATAACGCATGACTCGCTCAACAGCATGCCAATGCACATCTCCCGTTGGAAACAAACTGGCTCAGTTTGCACACAGCAAATGAGATGTCAGGACGAGTAGCACATGTTAGGTACATGAGTGAACCAATCACTTAAGAGTATCTCAATTGATCAACAACTATGCCTTCGAATTTTCGAATCCACACGCTAGGATCATATGGTGTTGCAAAAGGTTTGCAGTCAGAATATCCAAAACAACTCAAAATCTTCTCAGCATAGTGGGATTGCAGAAGTTTAATTCCACCCTCACTATCTCGTAGCAGCTTAATGTTCAAGATAACATCGGCAACACCTAGGTCTTTCATCTCAAAGTTATGAGATAGAAAAGCCTTGACCTCCTTAATGACTTTGAGTTGGGTCCCATATATCAGTATGTCATGGACATACAGACAAAGTATAACTCCTTCGCCCCCACCATGGCGATAGTATACACATTTGTCAGCTTCATTAACAATAAAGCCAGCAGATGTCAAAGTTGTATTAAACTTATCATGCCATTTCTTAGGCGCTTGTTTCAGGCCATACAAAGATTTCAATAGCTTGAACATCTTTCTTTCCTGACCATTTACTACAAAGCCATCTGGCTGTTGCATGTAAATTTCCTCGTCTAGCTCTCCGTTGAGGAAAGCCGTCTTAACGTCCATTTGATGAATGAGAAGACCATGCGAGGCAGCCAACGAGAGTAACACTCGAATGGTTATCAGTCTAGCCACAGGTGAATAAGTATCAAAGAAATCCTCTTCTTCTTTCTAGGTATAACCCTTGGCCACAAGCATAGCCTTGTACTTCTCGACAGTACCATCGGGCCTAAGATTTTTCTTGAACACCCACTTACATCCCAATGGTTGGCAACCATAAGGACAATCAGTGATCTCCTAGGTCCCGTTAGCCAAGATGGAATCCATCTCGCTGCGGACCGCATCCTTCCAGTAGTCAGCATCCGGTGATGCGTAGGCTTTTAAAATGGAACTAGGAGTGTCATCATCCACGAGGTACACGAGGAAATCATCACCAAAAGACTTTGCAGTCCTTTGCCTCTTGCTCCTAACAGGAGCTTCCTCGTCATCCTCCATGGAATTTTCATCACTTTTGTGTTCATAATATTCCATCGGAATGGCAGGTTCAGGAGCCTCATTAGATTCCAGTCTAGAAGTGCTTTGCATATCTCTCATGGGAAAAATATCCTCAAAGAATGTAGCATCTTTAGACTCCATGATCGTACCGACCTTCATGTCGTGTACATCAGATTTCACCACAAGAAATCTATAGCCGACGCTATGCTTGGCATAGCCCAGAAAAAGGCAGTCCACGGTGTTTGGTCCCAACTTATGCTTTTTGGTTATCGGCACGTTGACTTTCGCCAAACAGCCCCAAGTGCGCAAGTATGAGAGTGTATTTCTTTTGTTTTCCCATTGCTCAAATGGAGTAGTCTCATTATCCTTCGTGGGAACTTTATTCAGGACATGACATGATGTCAATACAGGCTCCCCCCACCATGCCTTGGATAAACCCGATGTATCTAGCATGGCGTTAACCAAGTCTGTTAGAGTACGGTTTTTCCGTTCGGCAACCCCGTTTGACTGGGGTGAGTAGGGATGCGTCCTCTCATGAATAATACCATGTTCCACACAGAATAAATCGAACTCAATAGAAAAGTACTCTCCACCACGATCAGACCGAACTCGTTTTATTTTCTTTTCAAGTGGGTTCTCAACTTTTGCCTTATAGATTTTAAAGTAGTGTAGAGCCTCATCCTTAGTATTTAACAAATACACATAGCAGAATCTAGTGGAATCATCAATCAACGTCATGAAATATTTCTTTCCACCTTTAGTCAACACACCATTCATTTCACAAAGATCTGAATGTATGAGCTCTAGTGGTGTCAGGTGTCTCTCCTTCGCAGCCTTGTGAGGCTTACGAGGTTGCTTAGCTTGCACACACGCATGGCACTTAGAGCCTTTGGCTAAAGTGAAACTCGGGATTAAATCCATCTTAGCTAGCCGCGTCATACAACCGAAATTAATGTGACAAAGACGTGAATGCCAAACCTCACATTCGTTCACATTAGAATGAATTTGGTTCACAACGTTATTACAGAAATCCGCTAGGGAAAGGCGGAACAAACCTCCGCAATCATATCCTTTTCCAACAGACAGTCCATACCGAGATACGACTACCTTATTTTACTCGAATACTAACTTAAACCCTTCTTTACATAGAAGGGAGCCACTAACGAGATTCTTCTTGATAGCGGGGACATGTTGCACGTTCTTCAGTTGCACGATCTTTCCCGAAGTAAACTTCAAATCTACCGTGCCAACACCATGAACAGAAGCAAACGAGCAATTCCCCATCAGGACAGAGCAATCTCGTGCGACCTGGTAAGAAGAGAACAATGACATATCAGCACACACATGAATGTTGGCCCCCGTGTCAACCCACCAATCGGTGGATTGACAAACTGACAGTACAGTAAACAAATTACCATACCCAGTTGCCCCATCACTGTTGATCATAGTCACATTGACAGACCTGGAGTCCTGTCCCGACTTCATGTACTTGTTTGGGAACTTGTTTGCCCAATGTTTCTCTGAACCACAAGTAAAGCAGCCATCTCTATTTTTGTATTTCTTCTTACCCTTCTTCTTGAAGGTAGTATTCTACTGGACAGAGTTCTTTCCCTTGAACTTGTGGAAATTCTTCTGCAACACATTGGCGCTAGAAGAACCCATTGCCACTTTCACATGTGAGTCCTTTGCTCTCGAGTTCTGCTCAACAGTTAGATGACCGATGACATCCTCAACAGAGAATTCACGTCTCAAGTGCTCGAGAGAAGTAGCGAGGTTCCTCCATGCAGGAGGGAGTTTTGCAATAATGCAACCCGCGACAAACTTGTCCGATAACTCACACTTCAGGAGCTCCAGCTCCTTAGCGAGGCACTGTATCTCATGAGCCTGGTCTAGAACAGGACGGTTATCAGCCATCCAGTAATCATGGAACTGCTCCATAGCATACAGTTCGCTTCCAGCATCGGTTGCGCCGAACTTAGCTTTGAGTGCATCCGACAAGTTTTTGGCAACGCGCATATGGAGAGATGCGTCAACCAACTTGTCTCCGATCACAGTAAGAACGGCTCCCACAAAGACAGTGGTGGCCTCACTGAACGCCTTCTCTTGTTCAGGAGCAATCGTTCCCGCGGGATCCACAACACCGATCCAGAACACGTTCATAGCCGTGAGCCACAAGGTGGTCCTTGTTTGCCAACGCTTAAAATGCGTTCCGGTAAACTTTTCCGGTTTCAGTGTAGCGGCGAAGCCATGAATCGAAAAGTGCCTAAAATAAGGTTTTTGGATTGTTGGAAATACTAGCACTTTTCCGATTAGACCAATCCAGGAGTAAATAACAAGCATGGTAAATACGGTATGCACTTCATACCGATACCTAAGCATACTAGCACGTACAGTACATAGAAACGGAATATCTATGAACATGGCATATATGGCTAGCACGAGAACGAGTAAATGAGGGATGAACAAATCATACCCTCCAGTTGGCCAAGCCAACACGGCGGCGGCAGCAGTAGCTTCGGCGTCGTTCGTGGCCTTCTTCTTGGCGGCGGCGACGACAGCGTTGTCGATCATGGTGTCGATGCAGGGGAAGTAGTCAAAGCAGAGGAGGACGAAGACGGGGACGGATCGGGAGTAGTCGCGTCGAGACGCTCCCCAAAAACCTTATTGCCGTTCTCCCGGGCAGGATCTCGAACGACAGGGTTCCGGAGGCACCTGCTCTCCCGACCAACCGTGCACGCGGTCGTCGGGATGGGATCGCCGGAAGCAGCACACTAATAGGAAGAGTAGATGACGGCTAGGGTTGCACAGAGAAGGAGAGAGTGAACGGATTAGGTTACACTCCACAAGCGGCACCTCCTTATATAGGCCGTCGGGTAGATGGGCCTGGGCTAGGCCCACCACCGAGTCCGCGAACAGCCCACGGTCCAACGTCTCGGACAGCGGCACTTTCGTTTAGCGACTCGTTAATTAATCCATGATTAATTAACCATTTCTGACCGGCAAAAATAAGGCTCAGCTCGGCTCATTCCCGCGACCCGCGACCCGCGCACGCTCGTCGTGACGAGGCGAGGCGAGGCGAGGCGAGGCGTGGCGAGCGGCGGAGGAGGAGGAGCGCGCGTGTACAACTCCTCTTCCCAAGCTCCCAATGGAAAGTGATAGAGCAGCCCTTATAAAGTGGTCTCACTCTTACTACTGTAGCAGTATGGTACTAAACTTCCCACCTCTTGCCACCACTTGCCGTACACCCACATGGGCCATAGAGATTAACCAGGGATTATTGTCTTACATGGGCCTAAGCCCATCTATAATCCAACACGTTACACCTCCTTTCCACTGTTATCTCATCCCATTAATAGTGACATTACCGTTGGTTGAAACAAACACCTCCTGAGGTCAATTAGCAATGAGTCAGAATGAAATGAGCACTGCTCTACGTACAAACTCACAATTCCATCACCCTTCCATCAAGTGGCCACAAATATCCCGTTCCTACTTAAAAGTATCTAATTATGGTATCTATAGCATCACATTTTTAATGTACTAAATTGCATCAAGATGAAGAACATAAATTTCCAATGCATCAAGCATTTTATTTTTGCATAACAAAAGGCACCACAGATATCCTGTCCGAACATAAAATATTTCCTCGATTGGGCAATAGTACAAAGCTTCAGTTTAAGGGAAAGCAAGAGTAGAGACTGCGAACTACAGAATGATGGAATTCAGGAACTCCTTTCCAACTAAAGGATGATAGGGCAGAGTATTACAAAATACATATCTTTAAGAATATCATGCAAATAATTGTTCAATTAGGACTGAAAGTATATCTCTTGTTGTGAAGTCAAACCAACCATCTCAATTGTCTGCTTCCTCTTCTTGGTGGTCTGTGGATATCTTGACGGATAAACCTTGAGACCCAAGGTACCACAGCTCCCACATACCTTCCTGTCATGCAGAGATATCTCTGTCATATTAACGGCATGTTCCATGACGCACCTAATGTACTAGATAAAGTTGTTGTTGGGTTGTAAGCCATAGATGGTGAGCTTAATTAGATTCTTGTGCTTGATATCAAGGGCATATGGCTTCCTCTTCATGTCTTCCTTTTCGGAGTAACCATTTTCCTTTCGAAACTTTTTGTCTGTCATCATTATGCACCAATGATCCCATACTGTGATGCACAACTCTTTTAGAAAGGGTGAAGCTTCAAGAATAAACATTGTCCAAGCTAAATCACATCCTTCAGGGAGATGGTCCAGATTCACGTGTTGTAATTTGCTGACCACATGCTGGAGCAGTTTCGGGCATTCTGGCAGGACCCAAATCTGGGACAGAAAAACGAATTACAAACTTAGTGTAAGTTTCAAGTAAATCACATTCTCAACTGGCGGAGAAGACCAACTTAAGTTACTACGGTTATTACATATAACCATCATATATAGAGTGAGAGTGGGCAGATATGATTCAAATGACTAGTGATTACCTTTTCACTTTCAAAATTCAAATGCAGATCGCTTATGGAAGGAACATTTGCAAGAAACTGACTTAACTCAAGAGTCTTATCCCAACGGGTGCCACTTTTACTAAGGCTCGGCTTTGAAAGTTGTGGTACAAAACCAGAATACACGGGATCTGTATAAGAGAACCAACTCTTATATCTCACCCGTTGGAGTTTTGGTAGACATATCAGCTCAACTCTCTCAAATTCCCCATAGTCGACCTCAAGCTCAACAAGTTCAACATCTACTTGCAGCACAGAATGGATTCCTGAGTCGCATTCGGTTAAACGGAATGACTCCAAGAGCTTGCAAGTGTTGAGGATGTTAGGGATGTCCAGTTCACCAAACCTCATATTGCACAGCCACAGGCGCCTGAGGCCAGCAAATGCATCCGGACAAGCACTGACAAAATCATTGAACTGTTGTGCGCTGTGGAGGAAATCATTAGGAGAGCACCACTCATAAGGCTTCTCCGTTATGACCTCAAATTCAGCTGCTCCAACCTTCTGGGTTGCCATGGCACAGGCGAAAGATTTGCCAATGATGAGAGAGTCATGTGGCCTCAAGACAAATCTGATTTTGAATTTGCTAATGGTGATCTCCTGGCTCCTTGTGCTCAAGATGTTATCTGTAACACAAGCCACAACACTGCTGGTTCGAAGCACATCACTGTGGCTAATAACACGAGCTTTATCATGGAAACCTGGAATGGAACTACAACTTAGGAAGAACTATGAGAGCATGGTGGGGAGCTTAAGCATTTGCTTGGAGAGGACGCAGGTCCTTATTGCATCGAGTGTGTCCACCCTCTCCAGGATGTTGAGCAGAAGGTCATGCGGCAGCTTGCTAAGCTTGTCTTCGTTTGCATTGCCAACAGTGTTTTCTGTGCGAGCTGTTTTCTGCATTGCATTTAGCTGGAAAACAACAAATGATCAGACTTTTGAGGATGAACCTGGAGTGAAGGAAAAACATCAATCAGGCAGAATAGAAACAACACTTACATTGAGTCTGCCACGACGACTTTTCTTTTTCATGGCTGATCGAATAAACAACTGGTCTTGTTGATGTTGTGACGCTTGCGCTGATCAGATCGAGCCTATTGAATCTGTGACAATGGCGTACACCTGATCTGCCCTTATTTGAATGCCCCCTCCTCATGCTCCTCTGTTTATTTAGGCCGGCGCAACAAAGCAGACTAATCGCTGACAAAAAAAAACGGGGATGCCAACTTATTGGAACTACAATCTCCCCCTCCTACTCCTCCAACTTCTGGCAGACTAATCGCCGATAGGCTCTCCTTTAAAAGGGATGAGATTATTAGAGGAGAGGGAGGATGATATGGATTACAACTTCTCAATAGATAAACTCCGAATAAAAATCAGTTTTGCTAAAGCACATCTAGATGTGCTCTCAGTATTGCATATCTAAGTCTTATGTCATTGATTTTACGTTCCGATTTGTGCAAGCATTTTCTTTTGTATTTTTTCTTTTTCTTTATAGTTTAATCGGGTCACTTAGATGTGCAATAAGTAGATGCACCCTAGACAAACCCAATAAAAATTACTCCTTCTGACTACGGTTGCCACGCAAACCAAAATCGATATCATTTCTGTTCGAATTGCACAAGGAAAAGGACCCTTCTCCCGCCTCCGGCTCCTGCGAAATTATTTCACCCAAAATACAGTGAAGCATAATAGCACATGCAATGGAGGTGCTGCCAACCAAGGACAACGGAGGTGGACGGCGAAGAACAGCAGGAGTGCGGTGTGGGGCTGTTGTGAAAGGGACTAGGTGCGGGAGCCGGTGCGCTGCTCCACAGTGCTCGTTGGAGCTCCCGCTGGCCGGAGCGAGGGCGACGAGTTTTGGGGCGCTTGATACTTGTAAACTGCGTTGGGATTTTTCCCCAAGAGGAGAGGATGATGCAGCACAATAGAGGTAAGTATTTTCCTTGTTGAGAATCAAGGTTATCGAACCAATAGGAGAACCACGCAAACTCTCGTCTTTAGCGCCTACGCACAAAACAGCAAACACTTACACCCAACACGGGCAAGAGGGTTGTCAATCCCCTTCTCGTTACTTGCAAGCGATAAGTAGTGATAGATACATAATTTGATAAATATAAATTGTAAATAAAAAGAAAGTAAATAATGGCAACAATATTTTAAGAGATTTTGTAATTATATTTGTGAGGAGACCCGGGGACTAGTGTTCGCTAGAGGCTTCTCTCTCGAAGAAAGCATACGGTGGGTAAACAAATTACTGTTGGGCAATTGATAGAAAAGCGCATAGTTATGCAATATTTATTGAAGGCAATGATCATGTATATAGGCATCACGTGCATAAACAAGTAGACTGACTCCTGCCTGCATCTACTACTATTACTCCACCCATCGACCGCTATCCAGCATGCATCTAGAGTATTAAGTAAAAACAGAGTAATGCTTGGAGGATGATGGCATGATGCAGACAAAGTAAATCTAATTAATATGAATAAATCCCATCGTTTTACCCTTAGTGGCAGCAATACAATACGTGTCATGTCCCTTTCTATCAGTGGGATTGAGAACCGCAAGATTAAACCCACTACAACACATCACTCCCACTTGAAGATAAATCAATCTAGTTGGCCAAACCAAACCGATATATCGGAGAGCATTACGAAGCTATAACAATCATGCATATAAATACCAACACGGATTCAATATCTTTTCATGAATAATCTGAACATAAACCCACAATTCATCGGATCCCAACAAACACACCGCATAGATTGATTACATAAGATAGATCATCGCGGGAATCGTGCTGATCTTGGCAATGAAGAACATAGAGAGAGAGAGAGAGAGAGAGAGAGAGAGAGAGAGAGAGAGAGAGAGATCCATCTAGGTACTAACTACGGACCCGTAGGTCTGCGATGAACTACTCACACATCACCATGGGAGCAGCAAGGTTGACATAGAGGCCCTCCGTGATCGATCCCCCCTCCGACAGGGCAACGGAGCTGGGCTCCAGATGGGCACACGGCAGAACAGAGACTTGCGGCGGCGGAAAAATTATTTCGGGAGGCTCTCTAGGATTTTTGGAATATATGTTAATTTATAGGCTAGAGACCAGGGCCAGGAGAGCGGGGAGGTGGCCCCAAGCCATCAGGGCGCAACCAACCCCCTGGGCGGGCCCTTTTGGCTTGGGGGCACCTCGTATACCCTCCGGTATTCCTCCGAAGCTTCCACGTATTATTTAGGTCTGAAAAAATCATCAAAAAGTTTTGGGGTATTTGGACTTCGTTTGGTACAGTATTCCTTAAAAAGCCAAAAACATGCAGAAAACAACAACTGACACTTGGCACTGGGTTAATAGGTTAGTGCTCAAAAATAATATAAATCAGCAAATAAATGCCTAAAAAGTATCCTAAAATGATAATATAATAGCAAGGAATAATCAAAAATTATAGATACGTTGGAGACGTTTCAGCATCCCCAAGCTTAACTCCTACTCGTCCTCGAGTAGGTAAATGATAAAAACAGAATTTTGATGTGACATGCAACCCAACATGTAATCTTTCAGGTATGATTATTGAGAAATGATGAATCAACAAACATTACCATAGTAATATCCATAAACATAAGTAACACAATTATCAACTTTCAAAATATACGATACTTAAAGAATGTTTACCCCCCATTCACTTTATCATATTAGCATGGCATGGCTCCGTCTCCACCACATAAATACAAATGTCGCCAAGCAATTGGATCATACTTTTTCACGCGCTTCAGCATTTTATACCTCACTCAATACATGAGCCTGAACCATGAACATAGCATATATGTGGAATAGAATATGGGGGTAGGTTTCAAAGGGGTAAAAGTGCAGAAGAAAGCCTCGAATCAACTAGGTGGATCAACGGGCTATGGAGATGCCCATCAATCGATATCAATGCGAGGAGTAGGGATTGTCATGCAACGGATGCACTAGAGCTATTAGTGTATGAAATCTCAACTGAAGCTAACTGGGTGTGCATCCAACTTGCTTTCTCATGAAGACCTCGGGCATTTGAGGAAGCCCGTCATCGTTATATACAAGACAAGTTCTATAATGAAAATTTCTCAGTAGCATATGAAAATGACAAAACATGAGACTCTCTATATGAAAAACATTGTGCTTTCTCACAAGTGTGGATAAAGAGGTAGTAGCACTGTCCCTTCTCTCTTTTCTCTCATTTATTCTTCTTTTTTCCATTTTTTTTCCTTTTTTCTTTTTCTTTTTCTTTTTCTTTCTTTCTTTTTTTCTTTCCCTTTTTTCTTCTTTTTTTTTATTTTCGTCCGGAGTCTCATCCCGACTTGTGGGGGAATCATTGTCTCCATCATCCTCTCCTCACTAAGATAGTGCTGTAATAATGATAATATTCACACTTTTATTTACTTACAACTCAGTATGAAAAACTACTAAACAATATGACTCTATATGAATACCTCTGGCAGTATACCACGATGTACAATGATCTAGCGTAACATGTAAACAATGATGAACGGTGGCTTTGCCACAAATACTATGTCCTCTACATGATCATGCAAAGCAATATGACAATGAGTGCACAAGTCATATGATGTGACGGTGGAAGTTGCATGGCAATATATCTTGGAATGGCTATGAAAATGCCATTATAGGTAGGTATGGTACCTGTTTTGTGGAAGATATAAGGAGGCTTATGTGCAACAGAGCATATCATGTCATGGGGTTTGGATGCATCGGCGAAAGCTGCACCGATCCTCGAGGTGAGAATGGGCAATGCACGGTACCGAAGAGGCTAGCATACTATGAAATTTTGAGTGTGCATACATCCATGGATTCACATTAGTCATAAAGAACTCACATACTTATTGCAAAGCTTTATTAGCTCTCTCGAAGCACAGTACTACTTGCATGCCCTTAGGGAGGAGGTTGGTAGGAGTTAACCATCGCGCGCCCCTGACCTAAACAACACTAGGATTTCAACGGGAATAAGAATGCTCACACATCGTCACCATGCCATAACCAATATTTATATGAAAACCAAATTAACACCCTTTAACTATCGATATTTCTACTAACCAAGAACCATGCACTCACGCCCTTTCATGTTACCACATCAATATCATTAACTCGCAACTTTTATTTTATGTGCTACATGAAGTTTTGATTATGCACTTGAATACCTATTATTTTTGGACTAGTCTTATCCATGCAAATTACCGTCACTATACATTAGACTCTCAAAAAAAATTAAGTGAAGAATGAGAGTGTAATTATTTCTATAAAATCTATACGCCACCGTGCTCTAGAAGATGTAAGTGAAGCACTTGAGCAACTGGTTAGCTCAAAAGATATAAGTGAAGCACATAGAATATTATAAAAAATCATGGTGAACATGTGTCTCTCTCAAGTAGGTGTGTCCAAAAAACAATAATTGTGGAAAACTAAAACAAAAGCAAACTATAACACACGACGCTCCAAGCAAAACACATATCATGTGATGAATAAAAATGTAGCTCCAAGTGACATACCGATGGATTGAGATGAAAGAGGGGATGCCTTCCGGGGCATCCCCAAGCTTAGACGCTTGAGTCTTCCTAGAATTTACCTTGGGGTGACTTGGGCATACCCAAGCTTAGGCTCTTTGCCGCTCCTTATTCCTTCATCCATCGTGATAGCACCCAAAACTTGAAAACTTCAGCACACAAAACTCAACAGAAAACTCGTGAGCTTCGTTAGTATGATAGGTAAATCAAAAACTTTAGGTAATGTTATAAATTGATTCATACTTTATTATTGCATAAGGTAATGTATTCTAACTTCTCCATGGCTTATACCCCCCCCCCCCCCCGATACAATCCATAGCATCATCAAAACAAGCAAACTATGCAAGCAAAAACAGAATCTGTCTAAAATAGAATAGTCTGTAATGATGTGAGCAAACACCACACTTCTGTAAATCAAAAAATCTTGAAAATTAGGAAAACCTGGGGAATTTTTACACCAATATTGTGTAAAAAATAAAGATAAAAATGCATTCCAGTAAAATCAGAGAAATTCTGCACTAGACGCAAAAGTTTCTATTTTTGCACCATATCAATTCTACTTATCATTCAAGTCATCCCAAAGGCTTTACTTGGCACAAACACTAATTTAAACATAAAAACACAATCATTACATTATAAATAATCATGTTATCACACGATGGCATAAATTAAAAACAAAAAATTAAAGATAACTATTGGGTTGCCTCCCAACAAGCACTATCGTTTTATGCCCCTAGCTAGGCATAATGCATAGTATCAAGTGTTGTCATCTTTGGCACTCAATCCATAGGTGGCACTCATGATAGATTCATAAGGTGGTTTAATTTTCTTTCTAAGTAAGATTTCCATCCCTTTCTTTAGTGGAAATTCGAATCTTATGTTTCCCTCCTTCATATCAATAATAGCACCTATAGCTCATAAGAAAGGCCTACCAAGTATTATTGGTCAAGATGGATTGCATTCAATATCTAGCACAATGAAATCCACGGGTACATAATTTCTATTAGCAAGAATAAGCACATCATTTATTCTACCCAATGGCTTCTTAATGGTGGAATCCGCAAGATGTAAGTTAAGGGAACATTCATTTATATCGGTGAGACCTAGCACATCACATAAAGATTTCGGTATAGTTGAAGCACTAGCACCAAGGTCACACAAGGCATTGCATTCATACTCCTTAACTTTAATTGTAATAGTAGGTTCCCACTCATCATGCAACTTTCTAGGAATAGAAACTTCTACAAGTTTTTCTTCATGAGCTTTTAGCATAGCTTCTACGATATGCTTAGTAAAAGCCTTATTTTATTTGTAGCATGGGGTGAGCTAATAATGGGTTGCAGCAAGTAAATACATTCTACTAAAGATCAATTATCATAATTAAAGTCCTTGTGATCCAAGATAGTGGGTACATCACTAGTTAAAGTTTTGACCTCTCCAAACCCACTTCTTTTTATTTTTTCATTAATATCATCACCCTCCGAACAAATGGGATGCCTTATAGCTAAACTTGACTCATTTCCAGTCCCTTTATCATCTATTTTCAGATTACTAAACAAAGATTCAATGGGAGAAGTACCAAACATTTTAAGATCTTCATCATGATTACGGTAAAAACCGGGTGGAAGAGACTTTTCTAAGAATTCTCGCTTGGCTCTCAAACTCGTGGTCCTCTCCTTACTTTCAATAATATATATATGGATGGATTTAATAGATTCATTAATATCATGCTTGGGTGGCAAAGTTTTACTTTTAAGAGTTTCCACATCAAGAGCAATCCTATCCACGTTTCTAGCCATATCGTCAACTTTATGCAACTTTTCTTCTACCATAGTGTTGAAAATATTTTGAGAAATAATAAATTCAATAATGGTGTTCTCAAGATCAGTAGGTATCCTATTATTATTGTTGGATGAATTTCCGTAGGAATTACCATAAGAATTGCCATAGGTGTTAGAGGAATTATCGGGATACGGACTAGGATTGAAATTACCTCTATAAGCATTATTGTTGAAATTATTTTGCGAGACAAAGTTCACATCAATATCATCATTATTTTTGCTCAATCAAAGTAGACAATGGCATATCATTAGGATAAACTTGAGCATTCTTGCTTGCAAACATATTCATAAGAGCATCCATTTTATCACTCAAAGTAGTAATTTCTTTGACAAAATTTACCTTCTTACCAGTTGGGGCTCACTCGATGTTCCATTGAGAATAATTTGTCATGATGTTGTCCAGAAGTTTTGTAGCCTCTCCTAATATCACCTCCATAAAGGTACCACGTGCAGCAGAATCTAGAAGATTTGTAGACACAAAGTTCAGTCCAGCATAGAAATTTTGTATAATCATCCATAAGTTTATCGAACCAATAGGAGAACCACGCAAACTCCCGTGTTCAGTGCCTACGCACAAAAGAGCAAACACTTGCACCCAACGCGGGCAAGAGGGTTCTCAATCCTCTTGAACTCGTTACTTGCAAGCGATAAGTAGTGATAGATAGATAATTTGATAAATATAAATTGTAAATAAATATAAAGTAAATAATGGCAGCAATATTTTAAGAGTTTTTGTAATTATATTTGTGAGGAGACCCGGGAGTCATAGTGTTTGCTAGAGGATTCTCTCTCGAAGAAAGCATACGGTGGGTAAACAAATTACTGTTAGGCAATTGATAGAAAAACGCATAGTTATGCAATATTCATTCATGGAAATGATCATGTATATAGTCATCATGTACATAATCAAGTAGACCAACTCCTGCCTGCATCTACTACTATTACTCCACCCATAGACCGCTATCCAGCATGCATCTAGAGTATTAAGTAGAAACAGAGTAATGCTTGGAGGATGATGACATCATGTAGACAAAGTAAATCTAATTAATATGAATGAACCCCATCGTTTTACCCTTAGGGGCATCAATACAATACATGTCATGTCCCTTTCTGTCACTGGGATTGAGCACCGCAAGATTAAACCCACTACAACACACCACTCCCACTTGAAGATAAATCAATCTAGTTGGCCAAACCAAATCGATAGATCGGAGAGCATTACAAAGCTATAACAATCATGCATATAAAATACCAGCAAGGATTCAATATCTTTTCATGAATAATCTAAACATAAACCCACAATTCATCGGATCCCAACAAACACACCGCAAAGATTGATTACATAAGATAGATCACCGCGGGAATCGCAGTGATCTTGGCAATGAAGAACATAAAGAGAGAGATAGCCATCTAGGTAATAACTACGGACCCATAGGTCTGTGGTGAACTACTCACACATCACCATGGGAGCAACAAGGTTGATGTAGAGGCCCTCCGTGATCGATCCCCCCTCCAGAAGGGCACCGGAACAGGGCTCCAGATGGGCACACGGTGGAACAGAGACTTGCGGCAGCAGAAAAAGTGTTTCGGGAGGCTCTCTAGGGTTTTTGGAATATATGTGAATTTATAGGCCAGAGATCAGGGCGAGGAGAGCGGGGAGGTGGCCCCAAGCCATCAGGGCGCACCCACCCACCTAGGCGCACCCTGTTGGCTTGGGGGCACCTCCTATACCCTGGAGACGCATCAACGCTTGTGATAGCCCTGCTGCCAGCCTAACTCGATGGAGGTGGCAGCTGGGCAGCGAGGCCGAGGCCGACGAGCTCCGCGACGGGCATCCCACAAGAGGCCATGCTCTTGACCAGAGCAGCCCACATCCATCATGAGATTAGCTCGAGTAGGTTTGCGGCGGTGCGGAGGAGAAGAAATTAGAGAATGAGGAGTACGGGGGAATCAGAGAATGAGGACTGAGGGGAGGTAACAACAGGGATTGAGCCAAGAGTTGCGGGAGATAATTTCATGTACAGTCCTGAAAGTTGACGGCGAGGTCCAATAATGTTGGGAAGTGATCCAATATGGTTCTGATACAAGGAAATATGTTGTTAATACGGTCCTGTATTTTGGACCGATAGTCCTAGCTCTACACGTTGTATATGGATAGTGTATTCTCCCGTATGACACATCAGCACGTGATCTTTTTTTTCTTGTAGCGAACGTCAACACGGGGATCTTTGTAAAAGAAATCTGTTTGTAAGTTTTTTTAACACGAAAGCTAGATCTTTGCTAGTTGATAGCAATGTTTACAGGAAAAGCGATTGGGTCACTTGAAATGCCCAACCAAATATGGCACCCGTAAGGGAGAGAAGTTCCTGATCTAGCTAACCTATGAGCTTCCATGTTCGAAGTTCTAGGTTCAAAAGCAAAATTACATGAAGGAAATAATCGAACAATTTCTAAAATTTCTTTAATAACCCCTCAAGAGCTTCCTCCAATGCCTTGTCGAATATGATTCACCACATGTTTACAATCTGAAGCAAAATTGCACCAGTGAAAGAGCTTCTCGACAAGCTAATGCTTCCAATGTAGCCGGGTCCGACAAGCCCTGGATCACAAGTACTGATGACCCAAGGTAGGTACCATCTCATTCCCGACAGATCGCTGCTACGATACCCGCATTGTGTTGTACTAAAGTTTCGGCATCCACATTGATCTTTACTAATCCCTCAGTTGGGGGGGATCCAGCGACAATGCACATTATTGCATGAAGTTAACACCATAGATGCATGCTAGAAGCGGTCGATTGGTGGAGTAATAGTAGTAGATGTCAGTAAGTTTAACGGTCTAATTATCACGAATGTAATGCCTATGTATTGATCATGCCATGAATAATGACATAATTATTCACTTTTCTATCAATTGTCCAACAGTAATTTATGCACCCGCCGCTACTATGCTGATGAGAGAGATGCCTCTAGTGAACGCTATGGCCCCCGGGTCCATCTTCCTATTTTATATATCAAAAACACACACAAATATTTGTTGTTATTTATTTTCTTTTTATTTATAATTATCTATCCTGCAATATCAAATTTAATCCTTACAATTAACAAGTACAAGGGGCTTGACAACCCTCTTGCCCATGTTGGATGCAAGTATTTTCTCTTGTGTGTGCAGGTACTGTTAATCGTTTGTTTGGATATCTTCCTATTGGTTCGATAAACCTTGGTTCTTAACCAAGGTAAATACTTTTCGCTACTTTACTACATCACCCTTACTCTTTGGGGGAAAATCCCAATGCATTCATAAGTAGCAGCCTTCCTATTATAACCTCAATACTGTTGATCAACCGCAACCCTATTCAGTGATCTTCATGGAAGTTTTTATTATACCACTCTTGTATACCTATTGTTCTTGGACCAAACATATAACTCATGCAAATTATCACTTCCTATTCAACTCTCAAAAGGATATAACTGAATCATGGTAGTGCAAATGATTTCTACAAAATATAAGTATCGTTGTGCTCTATGGATATAAGTGAAGCACATTAGCAAATTACCTTAACTCAAAAGATATAAGTGAAGCATAATGATCATTCTAATAAATGATGGTGAATATGTGCATCTCATAATAGGTGCAATCAGGAAGTAGTGATTGTGTAAACAAGCAAACAAATAAAACAAAAACACACGACGCTCCAAGCAAAACACATATCATGTGACGAATAAAAGTATAGCTCCAAGTGATGTTACCAATAGATAGAAGACGAAAGAGGGGATGCCTTCCGGGCATTCCCAAGCTTAGATCCTTGGATGTTCCTTGAATACCTTGGGGTGCCTTGGGCATCCCAAAGCTTAAGGTCTTGTCGCTCCTTACTCTTTTCTCCATCGTGATATCACCCAAAATTTGAAAACTTCCACCACACAAAACTCAACAGAACCTCGTGATATGCGTTAGTATAGCAAAAATAAATCATTGACTTGGGTAATATTTCAAATTGATTCATAATTATTCTGGAATAATACCTACTATATTTTATAATCTCCATGGCTTGTACTCCCCGATATAATTTATAAAAACTCCAAAATAAGCACACTGTGCAATAAAAATTGAATCTGTTTAAAACAGGACAAGAAGTAATGACATAAATTTTTACCATACTTCTGTAACTATGAAAATTCTGAAAAAGTAGGAAAATGGCAATAATTTGAGCCAAATAATGTGTGAAAATTGCAGAAATTGATCACGCTCCAGTAAAAAATGAAAATTCAAATACTGGATGCAAAAGTTTATGTTTCTGCACAAGATCAAACCAACTCATGTTTAAACTATCCCAAAGGCTTTACTTGGCACAAACATCAAAAGAAAAGGTAAACATAATTACTAGAGTAACAAAAACCATGTTATCTATAAAAAACAAAAAGTAAAACAAAAGATAACTATTGGGTTGCCTCCCAACAATCGTTGTCGTTTAATGCCCCTAGATAGGCATAATGCATAGTTTCATGTTTTATGATCTTTCAAAGTAATGCCTTAGGTGGCTCCCCATTATAGATTCATAAGGAGGTTTAATTATGTTTCTTGGAATATGTTCCACCCCCTTTTGAGTGGAAATTGGAACCGTATATTACCTTCCTTCAGGTCAATTATTACACCTACTCAAGAATGGTCTACCAAGTATAATAGGACAGGCCGGATTGCATTCAATATCAAGTAGAATAAAGTCCACAAACACGTAATTTCTAATAGTAAGAATCAGCAAATCATTCATTTTACCCATGGCTTTATAATTGTAGAATCTGCTAAGTGCAAATTTAAAGAGCATTCATTCATATTAGTGAAACCTAGGACATCATATAAAGATTTTGGCATGGTGGACGCGCTACCTCCTAGATCACACAAAGCATTGCACTCATAATCTTTGATCTTAATTTTAATTGTAGGTTCTCATTCATCATGCAATTTTCCTGGTATGGACACTTCTAGTTCAAGTTTCTCTTCATGAGCTTCGATAAGAGCTTCTACAATGTGCTTAGTAAAAGCTTTGTTTTGTTCATAGGCATGAGGTGATTTGATCATGGATTGAAATAAGGAAATACATTCAATTAAAGAGCAACTATCAAAATTAAAGTCCTTGTGATCCAAACTAGTGGGCACATCACTATCTAAAGTTTTGCCTCTACAAACCCATTATTATTAATAGCATCATGATCATCACCCTCCAAATTATTGGGATGCTCTTTAAGTAAAGATGACTCATCTCCAGTCCCATCATCATCAAGTTTTGTATTTTTAAATAATGATTCAATAGGTGACACGCCAATAGTTTTAAGATCTTCATCATTACTAGCAAGAAAACACAATTCAACATTCTTTTTCTCTCGTTCTCTTCTAGCTAAGCATGTCTATCATCTTCCTATTGTAATCAATTGAGACTTGAATAGCTTTTAGAGATTCATGCATTTCATCCTTATTAGGTGGTTGATACATCTCCAACGTATCTATAATTTTTGATTGTTCCATGTTATAATATTATCAATCTAGGATGCTTTTTGGGTGATTATTTGCCAATTCATATTATTTTTGAGCACTAACCTATTAACCCAGTGCCCAATGCCAGTTGTTGTTTTCTGCATGTTTTTGACTTTTCAGGTTTACAGTACCAAAAGATGTCCAATTGCCCCGAAACTTTTTTATGATTTTTTCTGGACCAAAAGAAGACCTAGAAGCTTCGGGAGGAGACCGGAGGCTGCACGAGGGAGGAAGCACATAACTGGGCACGCCCAGGGGGTGGTCGTGCCCTGTTGTGTGCTGGCCCCCTCGGGTGGCCCCCGACACCCCTCTCTGGCCTATAAATTCTTATTATTCCCAAAAACCCTAGAGAGACTCCCGGAACACTTTTTCCACCGCCGCAAGTCTCTGTTCGGCCATGTGCTCATCTGGAGCCCTGTTCCGGTGACCTGCCGGAGGGTGGATCGATCACGGAGGGCCTCTACATTAACCTTTCTGCTCCCATGGTGATGTGTGAGTAGTTCCCTACAGACCTATGGGTCCGTAGTTAGTATCTAGATGGATCTCTCTCTCTTGATCTTCAATACAAAGTTCACCACAACTTTTTTTTGACCATGAAACAGTAGGAGTGGCTCCTACTGTGATATATTAAAGCTGGAATTTACATTAGATTTTACAATCCCCTGGATAAAATCTAGGGGGGTTCCCACTAGGGTAAGGTAAAAAAGAAAGAGAGTAAGCCTTTCAAAAAAGATGTGTACAAGCAGAACAAGGGGAAACAACATTTACAATGAGAGAGCTAGAAGAGTAATGTATTCCCAGAGATCTTTGTCTACTCTGTATTTAAGGCAGAGTAGATCAGCTTTTGTTCTCTCTCTCCAAGCTGCCATGGTGGGATGAATGTGCCTGAAAATAAGATTATTCCTCTCTTTCCAAATATACCAAGCCACAATACCCACAATCTCAAAGAATAAGTCCCCTGTGAAGCTCTGTTTGACAGCTTGGAGATCCTACATCCTTACTTGAGTGTGGCTCCAAGTGATTCCAACTCTGGTCCAGTAAGCAGCACTAAAAGTACACATAAAAATCAGGTGATCAATTGTTTCTTCAGCTCCAGAGCCACATAGAACACAATCAAAGCCATCATCAGTGTTATAGCGCTTTCTTCTTAACATATTGTGTGTATTGAGTCTATCAGCAAGGAGGAACCACATAAAAACTTTAAGCTTCATTTGAAGTTTTGAGCTCCATATCTACCGAAAGGGAGGTGGAGCAATGATGTCTTTGTGGCAGTTCATATAAAACTTTTTAGCTGAATATGCCGGTTCACCGCATCTTCGCGGTGATATATTCGATGTAATCACTTTGTGCGGTGCGTTTGTTGGGCTCCAATGAATTGTGGGTTTATGTTCAGATTATTCATGAAAAAGATTTGAGTCTTCTGTGATTTATATTATGATTCTTATTTGCATGATTATTATAGCTTCGTAAATCTCTCCGATCTATCGAAATAGTTTGGCCAACTAGATTGATATTTCTTCTGTGAGAGGGGTGCATTGTAGTGGGTTCAACCTGATGGGTTTCTATATCCCAGTGACAAAGTAGGGGACAAGATACGTCTGTGTGTTGCTGCCACTAAGGATAAAATGATGGGATTAATTCATATTATTGAATTCTCTTTGTCTACATCATGTCATTGTTCTCCAAGAATTACTCTGTTTACTTAATACTCTATATGCATGCTGGATAGCGGTCGATGGGTGGAGTAATAGTAATAGGTGTAGGCAGGAGTCGGCTTATTTGCTTATGGACGTGATGCCTATATACAAATCATCATTGCCGTAAATAAATAATGCATAACTATGTGCTTTTCTATCAATTGCCCAACAGCTTGTTTACCCATCGTATGCCTACTAAACGACAGAAGACACTAGAGAGCACTACGGCCCCCGGGTCTATTCACTTATAAATTTACAAAAGCCCTCAATACCTTGCTGCCATTTATTTGTTTTTATTTTATTTTGCATTTTACAATATTCATTTATCATCCATATACTTCACTAGCTTGCAAATAATGAGTCCAAGGGAATTGACAACCCTCTTGCTCGCGTTGGGTGCAAGTGTTTGCTTCTTTGTGTGCAGTCACTGAAGACGGGGGTTGCGTGCTATTCCTATTGGTTCGATAAACCTTGGTTCTCTACCGAAGGAAATACTTATCTATACTATGCTGCATCACCCATTCCTCTTCACGGAAAACCCAACGCAGATCACAAGTATAAGTAGCTAATTTTTTTATTTTAAGGATATCAACATCATGCACAAGCCTATCCATATTTCTAGATATATCGTCAACTTTGCTTAATTTTTCTTCTACTACAGTATTGAAAATTTTTTAGAACTAATAATTTATTTAATATCGTTCTCTAATTCAGAAGGTATCCTATTATTATTTTTATATGAATTTCCATAGGAATTATCATAATTATTAGAGAGATTACCGGGGTACGGTCTATGATTGTTATTAAAGTTCCCTCTATAAGCATTATTTTTGAAATTGTTCCTTGCATCATTATTTTTCTCAATAAAATTAGACAAAGTAATATCATTTGGATCTATTTGAGCATATTTGGTAGCAAGTATGGTCATAATAGCATCAACTTTCTCACTCAAGGAGGATATACTTCCTCGACAGAAATTACCTTCTTACCATTTGGAGCTCTCTCGGTGTGCCATTGAGAATAATTTGCCATCATGTTGACGAGAAGATTGATTGCCACTCCAAGTGTTATCCTCATAAATGTTCCACCTGCAGCTGAGTCTAGAAGGTTTCTTGAAGCATAGTTTAGTCCTGCATAAAAAATTTGCACTATCATCCACAAGCTCAATCCATGTGTAGGACAATGTTTAATTATCAATTTCATTCTCTCCCATGATTGTGCAATATGTTCTTGCTCATGTTGTTTAAAATTCATAATTTGGTTTCTAAGAGATAATATCTTAGGAGGAGGAAAATATTTAGCAATAAAGTAATATGTACACTTTGATCATGAAACAATACTATTTTTGGTAAAGATTAAAGCCATGCTTTAGCTTGATCTCTAAGAGAGAATGGAAACAATTTCAGTTTCACAATCATTATCCACATCTTTCATCTTTTGCGTATCACATAATTCAACGCAAGTATTAAGATGGGATGCAACATCTTCATTACGATTTCCAACAAATTGATATTTCATGAGAAGATTTAACATATCAACTTTAATGTCATGTGACTGCGCACTAGTGGCGGGAGGAGCAATAGGTGTACAAATAAAATCATCATTAGTAGTACTCAAGAAGTCACACAACTTGGTGTTGTCAGCGGTGGCATGCAACAACTTTCTAGCAAAGATAGTAACACAAATATTTTTGATATTTTAATTTTTATAAAGTAAATTAATAAAACAAAAGGCAAGGAAAATAAAACAAGAAAATTGATAAACGTGTGCGAAGGCACCTAGGTTATTTGGTGAAGCCTCCCCAATAACGACACTAGAAATCCTTCTACTACTTGGCGTAGGTGTTGGGTTTTACTAGAATAGTAAGGGATGAAGCAGTATATGAGCAAATAGTATTTTCCTCAGTTAAGAACCAAGGTTTATCTAACCAATAGGAGACACCACACAGATAACGTCAACGGTACCTGCACTAACACAAAGCAAATGCTCACACCCAATGAAGGCAAGAGGGTTGTCAACCCCCCTGTTCCCACCAAATCGGGGAATAAATCTGGTAGTGATAGGTAGATAATACAATAAAAAGTAAATAGAAACAGAAAGGTAATTGTATTTGGTATTTAATAGGAAAAGTGGACCCAAGGGCCATATCATTCACTAGAGCTATCTCTCTCATAAGCATGATACGATGGGTAGACAAATTACTGGTGAGCGATTGATAGAAAAGCGCATAGTTATGATTGTGATTCTTCCTCGCATATTTCATATATAGGCATTACACCCGTGAAAAGAAGACCGTTAAACTTATTGTCGCCTACTAAAATTACTCCACCCCTTGACCGATATTAAGCATGCATATCAAGGTATTAATTTCATAACAAACAAAGTAATGCTTATAGCAAGAAGACATAATGTACACAAGATAAGGTCAATTAATATGTTCAGATCCCGTCATTCTATCCTTAGTAGCAACAATACAATACATGCCTTGCAACTCCTCTTGTCATAGAGTAAGGACACCGCAAGATTGAACCCACTACTATGCACCACTCCCTCTGAAGATCTACTCATTTAATTGGCCAAAGAAAACTCATAGATTGGAAACCATACATAGCTATCAAATTATACATAATAGATCTGAAAATATGCAATTACTTTCAATGAGTAATCTAATCATAAACCCACAATTCATCGGATCCCAACAAACGCACTCCAAGAATTACATCGATAGGTCTCCGAAGAGATCATTGTATTGAAGATCGAAAAGATATATATATATATATATATATATATATATAGAGAGAGAGAGAGAGAGATCTGGCTACTACTATGGACCCATAGGTCCTGTGGGGAAATACTCACAAATCATCATGGAGGCAACAAGGTTGATGAAGATTGCCTGCGTGATGGATTTCCCCTCCGGTAGAACTCCGAAAAAGGGCTCCAGATGGGATCTTGTAAGAACAAAGGCTTGGGGCGGTGATAAAATTATTTCGGGTCTCCCTTTGGTGGTTTCTAGATTTTAGAGAATATACAGAGCTGGAACTAGGTTAGCCGGAGCCATGAGGGGCCCACAAGTTCACCTGAGGGGCGCGCCTCGTGTGCTTGTGGCTCCCTCGAACGTCGTCTGGTGCCACCCCGTATATTCTAAGGTCTCTTCTGGTCGAGAAAAAATCACCGTAAAATTTCATCGTGTTTGGACTTTGTTCGGTATGGTTTTTCTACGAAACATAGAAATAGGTTAAAAAAACTGACACTGAGCACTAAGTTAATAGGTTAGCCCGTAAAAACAATATAAAATAGCCTATAAAGCATATAAGATTGGTAATATAATAGCATGAAACGATAAAAAATTATAGATATATTGAAGACATATCACCTGCGTGCCCCCGTGACCCACGCATCATGGACCCCCATGGGAAAACCACGTGGTGCAGGGCGGGTGTTGCGATCGGATGACCACGCACGTGACAAGTCAAAGCGGACACTATTCACGAGCAGATCAGACGGCGCAGAGGGCACTGGATCGCCCAGATGGCCTAGGAGGGCAATACTCCATCATCAATTATAGAAATAATGCTCCCCTATATATAATGGCAATTCTTTTACTACATCAATGCAAATAATGCAATAATTTGTAATACTAAAATGGCAATTTTATGTAAACTTGGTCTCTAGAACATGGTAGATTTTAGAGAAAAATGTGTGGATTGATCATTGCATATGTATAGAACATGATTTTTTTTGTAAAAATGATTGGACTGATCGCATAGAATTTTTTCAGTAAATTGTGTTCTCTAGAACATGGCAATTTTTAAAAAAGTTTCGAAACATAGAAAACCTTTAGTTTTACCGCATCATGGAAAATTGTTTCTACTCGTCAGCTGATTCATTGCATGGTTATGTTTTTTTGACATTAAAGTTTAACTAGAATATTATGGGGCACACTTGCTTATTGAACACATGGAAAAATTCTCTTCTATAGCATGGAAAAAATCCTAAATTTGCCATCTTTTTCAAAAGACCAAATCTCCTAAATTTGTCGTGTTCCCATAGCAATTTTCTACATTTGCCATCTTTTGTAAAGAACAAATCTCCTAAATTTTTTATGTGCCCATTTACAAATTTTAAAAACTTGACATGTTTTTAGAAAAGAAAATCCCAAAATTTGCTATGTGCCCATGAAAGTTCCCTAAATCCGAGATATGTTAAAACAAACAAATCCCTAACTTTGCCATGTGCCTATTACAAATTCCCAAAAGTTGCCATTTCTTTTTTAGAGAACAAAATTCCTAAATTTCATTGAAGTCAAACTTTATAAAGTTGTAGAAAAAATGTGCACATTTATAATATATATATATATGGTGGGAAAATATATTCAATGATTAATCTAATGGCATTGATTTTTTGGTCTATATATATATATATATATATATATATATATATATATATATATATATATATATATATATATATATTAATATTTGTTTCTACAAATTTCGTGAAAGTTTATGGAGTTTGAGCTTATACAAGCTAATATGTGAAGTAGATAAAAACGGAGGGAGTATTTAGACCAAGATAAATTTATTACAAAGGAAGATTTACCTTATGTAGCATGACAATTTTAGTATTCGGACCATGAATATTTATTAGTTAGACCACAACAAATTTATTAATTACACCATGGTAGTTTATTGTTGGTAGCGTGACAATTCTATTAATTATACCTTGGTAGTTTTATTGTACGTAGCATGGAAATTTTATTATTTAGACCATGGCAATTTATTGATTAGACTATGACAATTTCATTTATCTTAAAACTATTTTATTTTTATTTTTGGGACCTAGGCAAATTTGTTGGAGTTACCATGGCAAATCTATTTAACATGCCATCGTAAATTCTTTTTTATATAATGTAAAATTTATTGACATGGCAAATTTGCAATGCATAATTTTCCATATGAACACTACGATCTTTGTATAATTTTGCTATGATTTTAGGGAAGCCAGCTTTTTTCTTAGCATGCCATGTTAATGATCCCTATTTTTTTGTATTTTTTTGGATGATCAGGATAAACATTTTTTCTGTTAAAGTGGCCGTCGTACCATTCCTTTTGTTTATAAATTAGGGCATGTGAATTTTATTTTTGAAAATGACATGACACATTTATTTGATTATACCAATGCAAATATATAAATTGGGGAATGGCAGCTTTATAAAGTACAACATTATATTTTTTATAACTTAGAGCGTGACTATTGTAAAGATCTGTTTCCCTTCCTTTTCTATACAAGTTGTTTTTGTTGATCACATTTTTTCTGCAAGAAAAAACAAGTTATCAGTGCCTTTGGGCTAATCTGGGCTCGTGCTGGAACCCCAGTGAAGCGAACACTTGAAAAATGGCGTTCATTGGATCCTTCCTCCCTAGTGAACGAATCATTCGAGTTCGAGGGAACATCGAGAACTAATGTCAGCCGGGTATTACTATCCTACAAAAATACCATTATTGTAGTCCTACCATTGAGTTGTTGAGATAAACCTCAATCTTAGGATCAAAGACAATGGATGGCCTACATTATTTAAAGGAATCGTCATTGCCGATGCCATGAGACATGTCTAAGTATAGATTTTCACGGCATTGACAATGGTGAAGAAACTCATGCTGACTGCGATCGGAGACTTGTAATGGTGACTAGGAGTTTTAGTTGCGTTGAAGAATGGCGGCACCGAGTTTTTTTCATGTGTTGAGGAGTTACAACGCCGGCTTTGACAGGAGGGGGCGACAACACAGGTGGACAACATTTTTCGGGGTACTTCTCAAGTACCGAGCCGCGATCTCTAGGGTCAAAGCCCAAGATCTGGTCTTCATTGGTTGTACCTGGCAATGGTCTTGTGAAGGCATTATTTTTGGGATTTCGGACTCTCTCCATGGTGAAAACTCAAGATTCTTGATCGGGCGACGACAACGCTTGTGCATTGTTTCCTCTTGAAGGCATCTTTTTTGGAGAACCTCTTCTGTAGTCTGCATGTTGTCTTCGGTGATGGTTAGAGTGTTGCTGTTCCGAGTGTCACTGCGACATGGTCCTTGTTTTTATATCTTTTTTTTTTACATTTGTTTTTTGATGTGTACATTCTTAATGTCTTTTGATATCATGTTGGTACAGAAGCTGAGTGTAATTGGTATCTTCATGATATCAATATATTCTCTTTATCGAGAAATTTAAGAAAACCGTATAGAAAAAATCTTCATTCAAGTGTGCAGTTTATCTCACCTACGGCAGAGCAGACAAAACAGTCAAGCGGGCAGCAGAGATACTTCCAAATTGGTTTTCCATTTTGTGCTCCGACCTCAGGTCTGTCTTCAATACAGCTCATTTCACCTACCCTAGCTACGACCTTCCCCTGCAATTTCATTTTTCCTAGGCCGATGCTTGTTGGTTTTCCATTTTGTCCCTAGTCTTTAAAGATGAAAACTCAGATAACCAAATTTTGTGTTGGGTTTCCACCGACACCGCAAAGCACACATGAAGCGATAACATCCTGCCCGAGGCCGACGTGGGCGCATCTACGCCCGTGGCTTGCAGATTGGCTCCGGTTGGAGTCGAGTTAACCTGTCATTTTATCCCGGAGCTCCATGTGCTAAACAAATAGATATTTTCTTTAGGCGAACCATGCACTAGACTGCATTCTTAAGGCATCTCCAGCGTTGCTAAATTTTGAACCTTATGGTTCGGACACTTTGTGTCATTTTAATGTCGTGCATCAAATGTCCATGGATCAATTCACACATTTAAATCCCGACAAACTAGAAATAATACTTGGGAGGGTGGGGGGGTCCGGATAGCTGCCACGTTGGACTCCGACACATCCGGCCCACACACCCCTCCCTCCCGAAGCCCTTTTCCTCCACTCCCCCTCCCTTCTTTATATCCGCACCCACCAAGACCGTCGCCGCCGCTACACAACTCCGGCCGCCGTCCAGTTTTTGCCAAACCACCGCTGGTCCACCCAAGCCCTTGTACTTCGTCGACATTGCACCATATGATCCATCCGTCCGCCCCCTTCCGGCCACGTCCATGGTGGACACCGCGCCGACAAATATTCGAGTAAGTGCTATTGAGAATTATTCTGACTTTCTTCTTGTTTAACATGAAGTAATCACGATTATGGGGTACTTCGTGTGGGAGGATGTATTGTTGTGCTATGCGTGGTTGGTCACAAGTGTGTGGTTGTAGGCATGAAGCAAAATGGCACGATATTCTGGCAACATGTGCATTCTTGGTTTCATTAGTATAGTCACTACGAGCCCTACAACTTGGATGTGATGCATGATCGCAATGCAAAGTCGCTAGTCCATCGATGGTACACCATTTCAAAGGTCGTCATGAAGTATTATGTTGCGGTTGTACAAGTGGAGAGAGGTAGCTATCGTGTGTCAATCATGAAGATTGTAAGTTTTGCTTGTTGCTCTAGGTGTTGATCAATTCATTGATTCACTTAATATTTCAACTTGATGATCACGTCATTTTATCTACCAGGCGCTGTTGCAATGTACCATAGGACGGAAGGACAATCCTTTCACATTGGTGCATTGTTGGATGAAGTTCAAGGGACAACCCATCAGGGAGAACATGTGGCGATG
Source organism: Elymus sibiricus (assembly GCA_039707655.1). Taxonomy (NCBI): domain Eukaryota; kingdom Viridiplantae; phylum Streptophyta; class Magnoliopsida; order Poales; family Poaceae; genus Elymus; species Elymus sibiricus. The sequence goes on along the minus strand of CM077675.1, from coordinate 184,892,887 downwards.
ACGAAAGGTCAAGCACAATAAGAGAAATCTTGACATGAAGACCGATTTCGAGGAGTATGGTTGAATTTTAGAATCGATAAATTTAGAAATTTGTTGAACATCCACACTTTTATTTAGGATTTAAATGTATGCCTGAATAGCTATTGATCAATGATCAAACCGAGGTTGCATGGCGGACATTTGATTTGATTTTATTGCATTAAAAAGGCAAACATTTAATGTATATGGTTGGATGCCTGACTCCGCTACCGTTGTTCGCACACATGTCGGGACGTGTCCATAGACATCTGAGATGTCCATTTTGATGGACGACGTTGGAGATCCCCTTGATCAGCAATTTTACACACGAACCAATTCATTTCCTGTCCAACAAACAACATAAGGATTAATTACGAATTATGAAAGGATAGATTTCACATATACTTGCGAAAGTGCTCATCTAATCCCGAGCTCACATGAGCTCGGGTGAACAGTAAAATCAAAAAAAATAGTAAAAAAATTCAAAAAATTCTGAATTTTTTTTTGCGAGAAACATTGATGTTTTTTCCACATGCGTGCAAATTTTCATCACCATATGACATTCGTGGAAAATGTGGCAAAAAAAACAAAATCGATGCTCCAAAATGCTACAAAAAACAGACTTTTTGGAGCATCGATTTTGTTTTTTTTGCCACATTTTTCACGAATGTCATCTAGTGATGAAATTTTGCACGCATGTGGAAAAAACATCAATGTTTCTAACAAAAAAAAAATAGATTTTTTTGATTTTTTTTACTATTTGTTTTGATTTTACTGTTCACCCGAGCTCACATGAGCTCGGGATCAGAACAGCTGCGTCCATATACTTGTCCTTATATTGTGTCAGTATGAGAATATCCTTCCTAAATTATTTATCCAAACCTATTTATCATTAACTTAGATTTTTCAAATATTTTGGCTGCTATTCCGAATTACTCTATTATTCCGAAGCCAATGAATATAAGTAGAACCTACAAAAATGGGGTTTTCTATTGACGCCTTGAATAACATAGAGCTTACCTATGACACAAAAAGTAATTATGTTTTAGAACCAGGCAAAACCAAATTGTTGTGCCATAGGAAGGATAGCTATACTAATTCGGTATATTCAAAATACACCTTTGGTGGGGAGATGATTGGCAAATGGGGTGAATATTGAGCCTCTATGGCGAGTATATATTGAGCCCAAGATTTGGAGGGCAAGACGCCTCCTAGAGATAAGATGGAAATAATTCTAATCTAATCCCGGACAATCTCTAGTACCAAATATATCTATAACACCACCCCATGGTCATAGCGGTAGCGTTGCAAATAACATGAAGTGATAGTCGCGCACGGTGTCTCGTTGCATACGCGTTGACGGTAGAGGAAGCAGACAAGTTGCTCAAACGAAGTGATAGTCCTTTGTACCATTGTCGAGGTAACCGAGAACGGAGGGTGATGTATCCATGGTCGAGGCAGCCGTGCGAGGGACGCCATGGTCGATGTCGAGTAGGAAATGACCGGTGTTGAGGTAGTTGCCGTGGAGCCGCAGGCGCAAGGATGCACCATGTAGTCAAGGTCACAAGGAGGCGCCGTGTAGTTAGGGGTGCAATGATGCGCCGAGATGGATATGGTGCGCCACAATGGGTTTGGCAAGCCCGGTGTTACATGTGGATGAAGGCACGCATCGGTGTTACCAGCATTGGACATGCATAGACGAGAGTAGTCATTGTTGACAAGGCGTCGCACCTGGTTTGCCAAGCTCGGAGAAATGTCGTAGAAGAAGGTACGCGTCGGTGTTGCCAGCACCGGGCATGCATAGACGGGGACCACCACTAGTTATACGCCATGTCGGAGGGACCAGCAGAGGAGGACTCGACGACGGTTGCATCGCCAATTGGCGTGGGGTAGGAGATGTCGATGTCGCCCACGGTTGTAAGTGTAGGTGAAGTGGTAGGGGAAGATGACGGCGAGGCTGGGGATGAGCTGGTGTTGTATAAATACGAAGAGGCAGTCAGTGATGTGGTCGGCAGAACCAGAGGGAGCCCACGAGAGGGCACGTCAGTCATCGGGAGGAGCGCGACGATGGTGGTCAAAGTAGGAGAGGAATAACCCAACAATGTGACGAAGACCATGCGCGGAGGATTTTATTCCCGCGCCAAGGGAGTTGGAGCGGCGCATACCACATAGAAGTCGACGCTCGGGGACGGCGGAGTGGACCGCGTGCCGCTGCGTGATACGTCTCCAACGTATCTATAATTTTTGCTTGTTCCATGCTGTTATATTATCATTCTTGGATGTTTAACAATCATTCTATAGCAACTTTATATCATTTTTTGTGACTAACCTATTGACATAGTGCCAAGTGCGAGTTGCTGTTTTTTGCTTGTTTTTTACTTCGCAGAATATCAGTACCAAACGGAGTCCAGTCGCGACGAAACTTTTTGGAGAATTATTTTGGACCAGAAGAAGGCCAATGGGCCAAATAAGTAACCAGGAGGGAGCCCAGGCCGCCCACAAGACACCAGGGCGCGCCAGAGGCCCCAAGCGCACCCTGGTGGGTTGTGGCCTCCTCGGGAACCTTCTCCACCGCCTTTGAGCTCTATAAATACCCAAATATTCCAGAAACCCTAGAGGAGTCGACGAAAAATACATCCAGCCGCCGCAAGTTCCAAAACTGGGAGATCCAATCTAACACCATCACGGAGGGGTTCATCATCCTCATTGGTGCCTCTCCAATGATGCGTGAGTAGTCTACCATTGAACTACGGGTCCGTAGGCAGTAGCTAGATGGCTTTCTCTCTCTCTCTTTTGATTCTCAATACAATGGTCTCTTGGAGATCTATTTGATGTAATGACTTTTTGCGGTGTGTTTGTTGGGATCCGATGAATTTTGAGTTCATGATTAGTTTCTGTCCATGAATATTATTTGAGTCTTCTTTGATCTCTTATATGCATGATTACTTATAGCCTCGTATTTCTTCTTCGAATCTTTGGTTTAGTTAGGCCAACTAGATCGATTTTTCTTGCCATGGGAAGAGGTGCTTTGTGATGGGTTCGATCTTGCGGTGTCCTCTCCCAGTGACAGAAGGGGCAGCGAGGCACGCATGTATCGTTGCTATTAAGGATAACAAGATGGGGTCTATTCCTATATGAATAGATCTTGTATACATCATGTCACTGTTCTTATTGCATTACTCCGTTTTTTCATGAACTTAATACACTAGATGCATGCTGGATAGCGGTCGATGTGTGGAGTAATAGTAGTAGATGCAGAATCGTTTCGGTCTACTAATCTTGGACGTGATGCCTATATAATGATCATCGCCTTGGATATCGTCATGATTATTTGATCTTCTATCAATTGTCCAACAGTAATTTGTTCATCCACCGTGTGCTATACTCATGAGAGAAGCCACTAGTGAAACGTACGGCCCCCGGGTCTACTTTTCCAACATATTGCTTTCTGATCTATCTTTTTGCCGTTTTTGTTTTTAGATCTATTATTCCAAAAACCCAAAAATACCTTGCTGCACTTTTTATTTGCCTCTTTTATTTTTTGTTCTTGCGAGATTTATCTATTCAATCTATCACATCCTAATCTATCTTTTTACCGTGGAGAGATTGACAACCTCTCTTTCGCGTCGGGTTGCAAGTATTTGTTCTTTGTGTGCAGGTGATGTTTACATAGTGTTGCGTGATCCTCCTACTGGTTCGATACCTTGGTTTCATAACTGAGGGAAATACTTATTGTCGCTGTGCTGCATCATCCCTTCCTTTTTGGGGAAATACAGACGCAGTCTCAAGCCACATCACTGCGCTATGACTCGAAGGGGTGACGCAGTGGCAACGCGTGAGTCAGGGCGATGACGAGAAGACCTCGTGACGGCGGCATGGATGCGTCGTGCGGCACTATGACCCGAAGGGGCAATGCAGTAGCAGCGCGCATGTCGGTGGAACCGCAGGGACAACCTCGGGCGGCGGTGTGGAACCATACATGGCGCTACGGCCCACAGGGGCGACTCAGCGGCAACATGCGGGTCGGTGCTGTTGGAAATATGCCCTAGAGGCAATAATAAATTAGTTATTATTATATTTCCTTGTTCATGATAATCGTTTATTATCCATGCTATAATTGTATTGATTGGAAACTCAAATACATGTGTGGGTACATAGACAACACTGTGTCCCTAGTAAGCCTCTAGTTGACTAGCTCGTTGATCAAAAGATGGTGAAGGTTTCCTAGCCATGGACATAAGATGTCATTTGATAACGGGATCACATCATTAGGAGAATGATGTGATGGACAAGACCCAAACTATAAACGTAGCATATGATCGTGTTAGTTTATTGCTATTGTTTTCTGCATGTCAAGTATCTGTTCCTATGACCATGAGATCATGCAACTCCCTGACATCGGAGGAGTACCTTGTGTGTATCAAACGTCGCAACGTAACTGGGTGACTATAAAGATGCTCTACAGGTATCTCCGAGGGTGTCTGTTGGGTTGGCATGGATCAAGACTGGGATTTGTTACTCCGTGTGACGGAGAGGTATCTCAGGGCCCACTCGGTAATACAACATCACAATGAGCCTTGCAAGCAATGTGACTAAAGTGTTAGCCACGAGATCTTGTATTACGGAACGAGTAAAGAGACTTGCCGGTAACGAGATTGAACTAGGTATAGAGATACCAACGATCGAATCTCGGGCAAGTAACATACCGAAGAACTAAGGGAACAGTATACGGGATTAACTGAATCCTTGACATAGAGGTTCAACCGATGAAGATCTTCGTAGAATGTGTAGGAACCAATATGGGCATCCAGGTCCCGCTATTGGTTATTGGCCGTAGAGGTGTCTCGGTCATGTCTACATAGTTCTCGAACCCGCAGGGTCTACACACTTAACGTTTGGTGACGATTAGTATAGTTGAGTTATTGTGTTGGTGACCGAAGGTTGTTCGGAGTCCCGGATAAGATCCCGGACATGACAAGGATCTCCGGAAGAGTCCGGAGGTAAAGATTGATATATGTGATAATAGTGTTTTGATCTCCGGAAGGGTTCCGGAATTCACCGGAAGGGGTTCCGGGTGTTTACCGAAGTGTTCGGGTGCAGCAACACTTTATATGGGCCAAAGGGGTAAAGCCCACGAGGTATTGGAAAGTGCAAAAGGAAGTTTTGCTGCTGCCTTAAGCGGTACTACCGCTGGTAAGGCAGTACTACCGCGTAAGCGGTACTACCGCTTGTGTGAAGCGGTACTACCGCATAAGCGGTACTACCGCTTGTGTGAAGCGGTACTACCGCTCAAGCGGTACTACCGCTCGTGAGCGGTACTGCCGCTTGTACGCAGTACTGCTGGAATCCGAGTTGGACTCTTTCCGTGCGGGCCAAACCGACCTCGTGCGGGCAAAACCGACCTTGTGGAGGCTTTCTCTCCAAGTTTAGACCCCAGGGCTCAACATATAAATAGAGGGGCAGGGCTAGCACACGGGACACATCAAGATTTCCCAAGCCGTGTGCTGGCAACCCTAACCCTCTAGTTCCTCCCGTCATAATCTCCGTAGTGCTTGGCGAAGCCCTGCAGAGATTGTTCCTCACCACCATCACCATGCCGTCGTGCTGCCGAAACTCATCTACTACTTCACCATCGCTCGCTGGATCGAGGAGGTGAAGGCGTCATCAAGCAGTACGTGTGTTGAACGCGGAGGTGCCGTCCGTTCGGCGCTAGATCGTGATTGGATCGAGGGACGACTTGCGATTTGGATCGCGAAGACGTTCGACTACATCAACCGCGTTTCTTAACGCTTCCGCTTAGCGATCTACAAGGGTATGTAGATTCACTCTCCCTCTCGTAGATGCTCATCACCATGGATAGATCTTGCGTGTGCGTAGGAAAAATTTTCTTTCCCATGCAATGTTCCCCAACAGTGGTATCAGAGCTAGGTCTATGCGTAGATGAGATCTCGAGTAGAACACAAACGAGTTGTGGGCGTGGGTGTATACATATTGCTTGCCGTTACTAGTTGATACTTGATTCGGCGGTATTGTGAGATGAAGCGGCCCGGACCGACATTACGCGTACGCTTACGCGAGACAGGTTTCACCGCTACGTGCACTCGTTGCATAAAGGTGACTGGCGGGTGTCTGTCTCTCTCACTTTAGTTGAATCGATTTCAATGAAGAGGGTTCTTTTAGAAGATCAAAAAGCAATCACTACACCACGTTGTGGTTTTGCGTAGGTAAGAACGGTTCTTGCAAACCCGTAGCAGCCACGTAAAACTTGCAACAACAATTAGAGGACGTCTAACTTGTTTTTGCAGGGTATGTTGTGATGTGATATGGCCAATTACATGATGAGATATATGTGATGTATGAGATGATCATGTGTTGTATAGAATATCACGACTTGCATGTCGATGAGTATGGCAACTGGCAGGAGCCATAGAGTTGTCTTTAATTATTTTCGCCATTTTGCTTTACTTTATCGCTATGAGTTAGCAATAGTCGTGGAAGCAACAGTCGGCGCGACAATCTCATGGCGACACGTTGATGGAGATCAAGATGATGGAGATCATGGTGTCATGCCGGTGACGATGGAGATCATGCCGGTGCTTTGGAGATGGAGATCAAAAGCACAAGTTCATGGCCATATCATGTCACTTATGATTTGCATGTGATGTTAATCCTTTTATGCATCTTATTTTGCTTAGGATGACGGTAGCATTATAAGGTGATCCCTCACTTAAATTTCAAGATAAAAATTGTGCTCTCCCCGAGTGTGCACCGTTGCGAAAGTTCGTCGTTTCGAGACACCACGTGATGATCGGGTGTGATAGACTCTATGTTCACATACAACGGGTGCAAGCCAGTGTTGCACATGCGGAACACTCGGGTTAAACTTGACGAGCCTAGCATGTACAGACATGGCCTCGGAACACAAGAGACCGAAAGGTCGAACATGAGTCATATAGTAGATATGATCAACATGAAGATGTTCACCATTGAAACCACCTCAACTCACGTGATGATCGGACTTGAGTTGGAGGATTTGGATCATGTTACACTCGAATGACCGGAGGGATGTCAATTTGAGTGGGAGTTTTTAAGTAATATGATTAACTAAACTCATTATCTTGAACAATAGTCTAAGTTGTCTTTGCTATATTTATGTTGTAGATCATGGCTCGCGCAGTAGCACCCCTGAATTTTAATGCGTTCCTAGAGAAAGCTAAGTTGAAAGATGATGGGAGTAACTTTGTGGACTGGGCCCGTAATCTAAGGATTATCCTTGCGGCTTCCCAGAAGGCTTATGTCCTTGATGCACCGCTTGGTGATCCACCCGCTCCAGTTGAGTCTCTAGACGTTGTGAACGCCTGGCAGGCTCGTTCTGAAGATTACTCAATAGTTCAATGTGCAATATTGTATGGCTTAGAACCGGGACTTCAAAGACGTTTTGAACGTCATGGAGCATATGAGATGTTCCAGGAGTTGAAGTTTATCTTTCAGAAGAATGCCCGGATCGAGAGGTATGAGATCTCCGATAAGTTCTATGCTTGCAAGATGGAGGAGAACGGGTCTATCAGTGATCACATACTCAGAATGTCTGGGTACTCCCCCCGTCTGGCTGAATTGGGGATGCCCCTTCCGCCAGAGGCTATCACTGACAGAGTTCTTCAATCATTGCCACCTAGCTACAAGAGCTTCGTGTTGAACTATAACATGCACGGGATGAACAAGTCAGTCGCCGAGCTGTTTGCGATGCTGAAAGCCGCTGAGTCTGAAATTCAGAAGGAGCATCAAGTGTTGATGGTCAATAAAACCACTAGTTTCAAGAAAAATGGCAAGGGTAAGAAGGGTAACTCCAAGAAGAGTGGTAAAGCAGTTGCTCCTCCCGTGAAGAAACCCAAGGCTGGACCCAAACCAGAAACTGTGTGCTTTCATTGCAAGAGAACTGGACACTGGAAGCGGAACTGCCCCAAGTATTTGGCTGACAAGAAGGCGGCCAACAACAAACAAGGTATATATGATATACATGTTATTGATGTGTACCTTACCAACTCTCATTGTAGTGCCTGGGTATTTGATACCGGTGCGGTTGCTCATATTTGCAACTCAAAACAGGAACCGCGGAATAGACGGAGGCTGGCAAAGGACGAAGTGACGATGCGCGTGGGAAATGGTTCCAAGGTTGATGTGATCACCGTCGCACGCTCGCTCTTCGATTACCATCGGGATTAGTGATGAACCTGAATAAATGTTATTTGGTGCCTACGTTAAGCATGAACATTATATCTGGATCTTGTTTATTGCGAGACGGTTACTCATTTAAAATCAGAGAATAATGGTTGTTCTATTTATATGAGTAATATCTTTTATGGTCATGCACCCGATGTGAGGGGTTTTATTCTTATTGAATCTCGATAGTAATGATACACATGTTCATAACATTGATGCCAAAAGATGTAGAATTGATAATGATAATACCACTTTCTTGTGGCACTGCCGTTTAGGTCATATTGGCGTAAAACGCATGAGGAAGCTCCATGCTGATGGACTTTTGGAGTCACTTGATTTTGAATCACTTGACACATGCGAGCCATGCCTCATGGGCAAGATGACTAAAACGCCGTTCTCTGGAACAATGGAACGGGCAAGTGACTTATTGGAAATCATACATACTGATGTGTGCGGTCCGATGAGCATTGAGGCGCGCGGTGGTTATCGTTACTTTCTCACCTTCACTGATGACTTAAGTAGATATGGGTATATTTACTTAATAAAACACAAGTCTGAAACATTTGAAAAGTTCAAACAATTTCAGAGTGAAGTTGAGAATCATCGTAACAAGAAGATTAAATTACTACGATCTGATCGAGGAGGAGAATATCTGAGTTATGAGTTTGGCAGTCACTTAAGACAATGTGGAATTGTTTCACAACTGACACCGCCTGGAACACCACAGCGTAATGGTGTGTCCGAATGTCGTAATCGAACCTTATTGGATATGGTGCGATCTATGATGTCTCTTGCCGATTTGCCACTATCGTTTTGGGGTTATGCATTAGAGATAGCTGCATTCACTTTAAATAGGGCACCATCGAAATCTGTTGAGACAACGCCATATGAACTTTGGTTTGGCAAGAAGCCAAAGCTGTCGTTTCTTAAAGTTTGGGGATGTGATGCTTATGTCAAAAAGCTTCAGCCTGAAAAGCTGGAACCCAAAGCGGAGAAATGCGTCTTCATAGGATACCCAAAAGAGACAGTTGGGTATACCTTCTACCTCAGATCCGAAGGCAAAATGTTTGTCGCTAAAAACGGAACGTTTCTTGAGAAAGAGTTTCTCTCGAAAGAATTGAGTGGGAGAAAGATAGAACTTGATGAGGTTGTTGAACCTTTACTTCAACCTGAAAGTAGCGCAGCGCAGAAAGATGTTTCTGTAGAGCCTACATCAGCTGAAGAGGAAGTTAATGATGATGATCATGAAGGTTTGGATCAAGTTGCTATCGAACCTCGTAGGTCGGCAAGGACGCGTACTGCTCCTGAGTGGTACGGCAACCCTGTCTTAGAGGTCATGTTGTTGGACAACGATGAACCTACGAGCTATGGGGAAGCGATGATGGGCCCGGATTCCGAGAAGTGGTTAGAGGCCATGAAATCCGAGATGGGATCCATGTATGAAAACAAAGTGTGGACTTTGGAAGTATTACCTGAAGGGCGTAAGGCCATTCAGAACAAATGGATCTTTAAGAGGAAGACGGACGCGGACGGTAATGTCACCGTCTATAAAGCTCGACTTGTGGCAAAGGGTTTTTCACAAGTTCAAGGAGTTGACTACGATGAGACCTTCTCACCCATAGCGATGCTTAAGTCCGTCAGAATCATGTTAGCAATAGCTGCCTTTTTCGATTATGAAATTTGGCAGATGGATGTCAAAACAGCGTTCTTTAACGGTTTCCTTAAGGAAGAGTTGTATATGATGCAACCAGAAGGTTTTGTCGATCCAGAGAATGCTGACAAAGTTTGCAAACTCCAGCGATCCATTTATGGACTGGTGCAAGCATCTCGGAGTTGGAATCTTCGCTTTGATGAGGTGATCAAAGCGTTCGAGTTTATACAAGTTTACGGAGAAGCTTGTATTTACAAGAAAGTGAGTGGGAGCTCTATAGCATTTCTAATATTATATGTGGATGACATATTGCTGATTGGAAACAATATAGAAATGTTGGAAGGCGTGAAGGAATATTTGAACAAGAGTTTTTCAATGAAGGACCTAGGAGAAGCTGCTTTCATATTAGGCATCAAGATCTATAGAGATAGATCAAGACGCTTAATAGGACTTTCACAAAGCACATACCTTGACAAAGTTTTGAAGAAGTTCAAAATGGATCAGTCCAAGAAGGGGTTCTTGCCTGTATTGCAAGGTGTGAAGTTGAGTAAGACTCAATGCCCAGTGACTGCAGAAGATAGAGAAAAGATGAGTGTCGTCCCCTATGCCTCAGCCATAGGCTCTATCATGTATGCAATGTTGTGCACAAGACCCGATGTCAGCCTTGCCATAAGTATGGCCGGAAGGTTTCAAAGTGATCCAGGAGTGGAACACTAGACGGCGGTCAAGAATATCCTGAAGTACCTGAAAAGGACTAAGGACATGTTTCTCGTTTATGGAGGTGATCAAGAGCTCGTCGTAAAGGGTGACGTCGATGCAAGCTTTGACACTGATCCGGATGACTCTAAGTCGCAAACCGGATACGTGTTTATTCTTAATGGGGATGCGGTTAGCTGGTGCAGTTCCAAGCAAAGCGTGGTAGCTGATTCTACATGCGAAGCGGAGTACATCGCTGCCTCGGAGGCGGCGAAGGAAGGTGTCTGGATGAAGGAGTTCATGACAGATCTTGGAGTAGTGCCTAGTGCGCTTAACCCAATGACTCTGTTTTGTGATAATACTGGTGCCATTGCTCTAGCCAAGGAACCAAGATTTCACAAGAGGACCAGACACAGAAAGCGACGTTTCAATTCCATCCGCGATTACATCAAGGAGGACGACATAAATATTTGCAAAGTACACACGGATCTGAATGTTGCAGATCCGATGACTAAACCTCTTCCAAGGGCTAAACATGAACAACACCAGAACTGCATGGGTGTTCGATTCATTACAATGTAAATCACATAGTGATGTGAACTAGATTATTGACTCTAGTGCAAGTGGGAGACTGTTGGAAATATGCCCTAGAGGCAATAATAAATTAGTTATTATTATATTTCCTTGTTCATGATAATCGTTTATTATCCATGCTATAATTGTATTGATTGGAAACTCAAATACATGTGTGGGTACATAGACAACACTGTGTCCCTAGTAAGCCTCTAGTTGACTAGCTCGTTGATCAAAAGATGGTGAAGGTTTCCTAGCCATGGACATAAGATGTCATTTGATAACGGGATCACATCATTAGGAGAATGATGTGATGGACAAGACCCAAACTATAAACGTAGCATATGATCGTGTCAGTTTATTGCTATTGTTTTCTGCATGTCAAGTATCTGTTCCTATGACCATGAGATCATGCAACTCCCTGACATCGGAGGAGTACCTTGTGTGTATCAAACGTCGCAACGTAACTGGGTGACTATAAAGATGCTCTACAGGTATCTCCGAGGGTGTTTGTTGGGTTGGCATGGATCAAGACTGGGATTTGTTACTCCGTGTGACGGAGAGGTATCTCAGGGCCCACTCGGTAATACAACATCACAATGAGCCTTGCAAGCAATGTGACTAAAGTGTTAGCCACGAGATCTTGTATTACGGAACGAGTAAAGAGACTTGCCGGTAACGAGATTGAACTAGGTATAGAGATACCAACGATCGAATCTCGGGCAAGTAACATACCGAAGAACTAAGGGAACAGTATACGGGATTAACTGAATCCTTGACATAGAGGTTCAACCGATGAAGATCTTCGTAGAATGTGTAGGAACCAATATGGGCATCCAGGTCCCGCTATTGGTTATTGGCCGTAGAGGTGTCTCGGTCATGTCTACATAGTTCTCGAACCCGCAGGGTCTACACACTTAACGTTTGGTGACGATTAGTATAGTTGAGTTATTGTGTTGGTGACCGAAGGTTGTTCGGAGTCCCGGATAAGATCCCGGACATGACAAGGATCTCCGGAAGAGTCCGGAGGTAAAGATTGATATATGTGATAATAGTGTTTTGATCTCCGGAAGGGTTCCGGAATTCACCGGAAGGGGTTCCGGGTGTTTACCGAAGTGTTCGGGTGCAGCAACACTTTATATGGGCCAAAGGGGTAAAGCCCACGAGGTATTAGAAAGTGCAAAAGGAAGTTTTGCTGCTGCCTTAAGCGGTACTACCGCTGGTAAGGCAGTACTACCGCGTAAGCGGTACTACCGCTTGTGTGAAGCGGTACTACCGCATAAGCGATACTACCGCTTGTGTGAAGCGGTACTACCGCTTGTGTGAAGCGGTACTACCGCTCAAGCGGTACTACCGCTCGTCAGCGGTACTACCGCTTGTACGTAGTACTGCTGGAATCCGAGTTGGACTCTTTCCGTGCGGGCCAAACCGACCTCGTGCGGGCAAAACCGACCTTGTGGAGGCTTTCTCTCCAAGTTTAGACCCCAGGGCTCAACATATAAATAGAGGGGCAGGGCTAGAACACGGGACACATCAAGATTTCCCAAGCCGTGTGCCGGCAACCCTAACCCTCTAGTTCCTCCCGTCATAATCTCCGTAGTGCTTGGCGAAGCCCTGCAGAGATTGTTCCTCACCACCATCACCACGCCGTCGTGCTGCCGAAACTCATCTACTACTTCACCATCGCTCGCTGGATCGAGGAGGTGAAGGCGTCATCAAGCAGTACGTGTGTTGAACGCGGAGGTGCCGTCCGTTCGGCGCTAGATCGTGATTGGATCGAGGGACGACTTGCGATTTGGATCGCGAAGACGTTCGACTACATCAACCGCGTTTCTTAACGCTTCCGCTTAGCGATCTACAAGGGTATGTAGATTCACTCTCCCTCTCGTAGATGCTCATCACCATGGATAGATCTTGCGTGTACGTAGGAAATTTTTTGTTTCCCATGCAACGTTCCCCAACAGGTGCAGTCGCGGGGAGAACCAAGGGGCGGCAGCGCTTCGGCCCTATGGGACAGCGTTGCGGCAGCCCGTCTCTCGATCGGTGGAGGGGCGCGCATACTCGATGATGATCTTGATGGCAACCTGCGCAAGCGCGCACAACCAACTCATCAGGTCGGTCGCGTGGCACAGATGGAGCGGATCACGGACAGGCGAGTGATCAATCCGATCACGCACGAGGTCAGGGACGCTGCTCGGTGATGAGGTCGAAGTCGCAAACAGTGAAGGCGGGGTGGTGAAGGAGTCCAAGCTGAACAATGCGATGACGGCCGGCGGGGAAACACATGCGGACGAGTACGTCTAGTGCCGGCACCCGAGTTACCAATGCAGCGCCGTGCGTGAGGCGGCCATACGTACGTGGCGGAGGTGGGAGGTGATGGAGAAGTCCTGACCGGAGACGGCCGACGTAGAGCGACGGGGTGACAGACGGGTTGACGACGGTCGTTACGGACAGCCGCGTCATGTGAGAATATCCTGTCGGAGAAGAGGCCGGGTGGTCGTGCCGGTGTCGGAGTAGAGGTGTGCGAGGGTCGACGGGCGACGACAAACCGATCGTAGATCGAAAAATTAAAAAAAGATAACGTCTGTCAAACGACCGGCGAGAGAGAAAAACGCATATCAAGGGATCTAGAAAAAGACTATTTAGGACGATCAATATGATAAGCGGACCAGCCCTAGGTATGGGTTGTGAAACACCTGGTGAAGATCATGGAGATTGAGCTCCCCGGGGATGGCGCGGTGCGAAAGTGACGGCGACTAGGGTTTAGATCGGGGTTAGGCCGATACCATGTAAGAAGAATAGAGGGGTGATGACTGGTGTAATGCGAAGAATGTATTACTGAGCCTCGAGGACGAGTATATATCGAATAAAAGACTTGAAGTGCAAGACGTCTTCTGGAGAAAAGATGAAAATAATTTTATTTAATCCCAAACAATCTCTAACTAGTAAATATATCTCTAACAGATACAAAATAGTCAATCTCATAAGAATGAAATATCTACAATGGTACAGATATAAATTCATGTATCCAAGACAGGTTGGTGTAGCTTTTCTGGAGATAGGATAGTAGGACCTCTTCGAAGACGCGTTTGCAACAAAATATAACTGCATACACTGCGGCCAAAGGAAGATTAATTTGCCCTTGAAGTTCGAAGAATATACTCTTCCATTTTTATGAACGTGGGTCGATTACGATGAGTCAACTCACAAGCCATACATGTCGTCTTCAGACTAGGGGAGGGGAAGGGATCACATCAGCTTCACCGCGGAAGGAGGAGTGCCACTCCATGGGCGAGCTCTGAGGGCCTCATGGCAGGCCGCCTTATCTGCCACGCAGGACGCCCGGGGGGCCCCACCAAGGCCCTGCCCGTTGGCCGTCATGGCTCCTATATAGCCTCCATCCACCCTATCCTCCTCTCCTTCGCACGTATTCCCCCTTCGCCCCGGCTCCTCCCCTGGTCACCGGCGAGAAAAGGTACACACGCGTATCTATCCCCTCTCCGTCTAACAGTTTCCCTTGATGATTTGTTATACTTGTACTCGATGCATGATCGTAGGCATTCGTATGAAAATACTCACGCAGTAGTATTGTTTAACGGAGAGGAATGGCTAGTCTATGACTTGATTGATTGGTCGGTTCTCCTCTTTCTGAGTATTGTCGTCCGGATAAGCATGCGGGTAGCGTGTCATGTCACGGGCTTTTTCCATGCGTGCAGCTTAATCTTTCGTTCTTAGGATTGGCCAGTACTGAAGGCTTCCTTGGGTAGTTTATTAGCACTTTCGCGTTAGTAGCCAAGTAGCCCTCGTCTTCTTAATTTGAGAGATGCCAAGAGTAGTGTTAGAGCATCTTCAGCCACGACTTGCAAATCCAGCCCCTCAAACGCCCGCGGACACGCCCGGTCAGTTTTGAACCCCTATTTTTTCATCCGTGTAGCCGCATCTCTCATATTTTTCCTCATATGTCCGGTCACTTGCACGTGATTGATGGAGAAGAAGAGAGAGAAAGAAAAGAATGAATAAAGAAAGAGAAAAGGTGGTCCGAGATGGGGTCACGTTTTACGTGGCGGACTGACCGGGCGTGCCCGGACGCGTCCGCGGCCCCTCATATCGTCCTCATATTTGAGATGGATATGAGGGGTGCCGGTCAGTCCGGGCGTTTGAGATGGATATGAGGGGTCCGTCTGGATCGCTTTTTCGTGACCGGTCAGTGACCGGGCGGACTGTCCGGGCGTTTGAGAAGAGTATGAGGGGTCCGGCTGTACATGCTCTTATGCTTATAGACTCTTAAGGTATAGTGAATGGTATTCTCCTAAGTTTTTTTCTATGGTCATTCTGCTATGCTTCTGTGAGAAATATATTCAGTACTATCTTAGTATATAGAGAAACATTGATAAATAACACTTTCAGTAGATAAAAACATCCTGAATTTCCTTTTGAGGAAAATATTGTTTTAGTCCCAAAAAAGACAAGTAAATAAACTAGTTTTTAATTAAATATTATAGATGTCATGAAGATTAAATGATTTTTTTCTTACAAAATGATGCAACTTTATGGATAAAGTAGAAAGCGCTACAATAAGATTGAAGCAGTGAAATGATTTTTTAGACAAATCTATTTCAAAATGGGCTCCACGTTAGCATGAAAGTGAGCATGTTTTTATGCGATCCCGAAAATAGATCGAATCACCATCAAGAAATAACGGAACAAAACAATCAAAAATAGCACCCTGGTGCAACATACTACAAAGTTTTAAAACGGCCTAAAAACAGTGGCCGCTGCCACTTGCATCGCTAATAGCATAAATGAATATATATTTTGAGGCAAAGCAAAAAATGAAAATGAGCATGTAGGCCGGGAAAATAGATTCATCCCGTTGTTTCCAGGATTATTTTCTGTTGATTTTAACCACAGAGCCCGTGTTTGGTTTCCACTCTACTGTCCGCATCGCAGCGAGATGGACTACATGAATGGGCCAGGCCGGAACCACCTGTTCGTCCCTGGGCCGGTGAACATCCCGGACCAGGTGATCCGCGCCATGAGCCGGCAGAACGAGGACTACCGCTCGCCGGCGATCCCTGCCCTCACCAAGACCCTCCTGGAGGACGTGAAGAAGATCTTCAAGACCACCACCGGCACCCCCTTCCTCTTCCCCACCACCGGCACCGGCGCCTGGGAGAGCGCGCTCACCAACACGCTCTCCCCGGGGGACCGGATCGTGTCCTTCTCACTCGGGCAGTTCAGCCTGCTGTGGATCGACCAGCAGCAGCGCCTCGGCTTCAGCGTGGACGTGGTGGAGTCCGACTGGGGCTACGGCGCCGACCTCGGCGTCCTCGAGTCCAAGCTCCGCACTGACTCGCAGCACACCATCAAGGCCATCTGCATCGTCCACAACGAGACCGCCACCGGCGTCACCAACGACCTCCACGCCGTCCGCAAGCTCCTTGGTCCGTCCGTGCTCTGCTCTTCCTAGCTAAGCTAGCTACCTCTTGCATGCACCGATCTTGATATGTTTACGTGTGGATGATGATATGTATGCTGCAGATGCGTACCGGCACCCGGCGCTGCTGCTGGTGGACGGGGTGTCGTCCATCTGCGCGCTGGACTTCCGCATGGACGAGTGGGGCGTGGACGTGGCGCTGACGGGGTCGCAGAAGGCGCTGTCTCTGCCGACGGGGCTGGGCATCGTGTGCGCGAGCCCCAAGGCGCTGGAGGCGGCCAAGACGGCCAAGTCGGTGCGCGTCTTCTTCGACTGGAAGGACTACCTCAAGTTCTACAAGATGGGCACCTACTGGCCCTACACGCCGTCCATCCAGCTCCTCTACGGCCTCCGCGCCGGCCTCGACCTCCTCTTCGAGGAGGGCCTCGACAACGTCATCAAGAGGCACACACGCCTCGGCACCGCAACAAGGTACGTACCCTGCTCTGCTCCACCAATTCTTGTCTGTGCATGTTGCATGCCTGCCTGCCAACCTACGACGGCTTGATGAAAAATGGATGCATGCTTGTATGGATCTGAAACAGGCTGGCGGTGGCGGCGTGGGGGCTCAAGAACTGCACCGAGAAGGAGGAGAACTTCAGCGACACGGTCACCGCCGTCGTCGTGCCGCCGTACATCGACAGCTCCGAGATCGTCAAGCACGCATGGAAGCGGTACAACCTCAGCCTCGGGCTCGGGCTGAACAAGGTCGCCGGCAAGGTCTTCAGGATTGGACACCTCGGCCACCTCAACGAGGTACGCACGTCGCCGTAGAAAAAAGCTGTTTGCAATCTGCATCGCCAATGACCAATGCGCGCTTGCCGTCTTTGCTGCAGCTGCAACTTCTGGGTTGCCTCAGCGGGGTGGAGATGGTTCTCAAGGACATCGGGTACCCGGTGAAGCTCGGCAGCGGCGTGGCGGCCGCGGCGGCGTACCTCTCGAATTCCACGCCCCTTATCCCCTCCAGGATCTGAGCAAATTCCACGCACGAAAGCAAGGGGGTCGCGAGGACAAGAACAAACACGTACAGTGCCCTGCTTCGCTCTGCTGCTGGGCACCTGGTGGGCACACGGCAGAGCAGAGCAGAGCAGGCGTAGTACACTACTGGTTCTGGTTATACTCTCTCTGTATGTAAAGTTAATTTTCACACACCCATCTATGCTAAAGGAGTATAATTTCGTCAACTGAAGCTTTAATTAAAGGAAAATTGAACCCGGAGTATTATTACATCATGTGCCTCTTTTAGATGGCTAGGCTTGGTATTCCTGATTGTGATTGATCTACTCTGTTTCCTGCTACTGCGTATAAGCTGTTTACAGTTTTATAACCACTGAAACGTAATCCATCATCGAAGAAATCCAGGCAGCAGCTTAGTACAAACATCACGTGCGCCGCACACGTGCGATGGTAAAAAGAGCCCTCGGCCCTCCTGATTTCACTTAAATAAAACAAGACTATAATGGCATTTTTGAAATATCTAATGTCATTTTTGAGCAAGCATCTCACGGAATAATGACATTTTTAAACAGTTATAACGTCTAATGGCAAAACTGAGTAATGGGACAAAACTAGTGACATAAATGATAAAAATCCTAAATTCTAAGGCACAAACGGCCTTCACAACACCAAAAGAAGCGGAAATCCATTTTGACTCTAGGGAGCACGTGCTTTTGCTTGTCAAAAATGAATTTTACAAATGTTTACAAACTTGAAAAGAAATAGATGTATTCATTGTTACACCCAAATGGTACATGCAAATTTTCAGGGGTAAAACTTAAGCATCTGACCTATGAAAAAAAAGACAAGTCGAACGCCAAATGTTACACATAATTTTGTTTTTTTTTTCATCGATGAAGCACTACTATTCCCATATGCAATGAAAATTGCCTAGCACACTTGATACACTAATACGAACTTCTACAAAAAAAGTCAGATTTTTTAAATTTTATTTACTATTTATTTTGGTTTTACTGTTCATTAGATAGCATGTGCTTCCAGAGCCAAAAATCCGCATACAAGAAGAAGTTGTTACTACAATAGAGCAAAATAACCAACAATGAACCGAGAGATGAGACCATTGAATGAGAGCCACAATGCAACAGGGCAAAGGAAGGACCGAGACATCTAAGGCAAACCCGCATAAACCATCCGCGGCGACAACATCAACTACATTGCAAGTCTCCTGGTCATAGGACCCCAGTCTTGTCATTAGGGATGCAAATTTGGAACCTTGAGGTATCCTCTGACCCTAATTAGTTCCACGAAATGAGTTGAACTAATTACGGTTGGATGATACCCTAAATTTGGATGCCTACTTGTCGTTCCGTACATTTCTACCCCGCTTTAGCCATTTTTTCAGTTGCCCTTTCAAAGTGTCACCCAGGTATCAATGAAAACGATAAAACAAGGTACCCTAAAGGTTCCAAATTTACATGCCTACCGGTTCTGTGTATTTTCCAATAATTATCCTGGCCAAAAATAAATTTCCATAAAAGTGAACTATTCTGCCTTGGGTGCGCTAAGGACGAACATGAAGACTATCGACGATTGTTCGGGCGTGGGATTGGATTCCTTTCTTTTAGTTATCTTGGGATCCCAATTCATCACCGAAAGCTGACCAATAAAGAATGAAATTAAAGATCGATTTGAGAATAAGGTAAGTTGTTGGAAGGGCAATCTTATATCCTATGGGGGTCAGCTAACTCTTATTAATTTTGTGCTTACGAGCATGTCAACGTTCATGTTATCTTTCTTTAAAATACCCATAGGGGTACGGAAAATATTGGACTTTTACCAATCGTGATTTTTTTGACAAAGCGATGAGACTAAAACAAAATACGGACATGCTAAGTGGGGCATATTATGTAGGCTAAAGGACCAAGGGGGTATGGGAATTGAAAATCTCGAAGTACAGAATAAATGTCTGATTAGCAAATGGTCATATTGGCTATCCTCATAGGAGTAAGGGGCGTAAATTCAATTATGGCGTAACAAGTATCTGTATTCCAAAACTTCAACACAAGTTATGACGCAACTGAATGATTCTCCCTTTTGGAAGGGGTTCATGAGAACTAAGGTCGAGTTCTTTAACATGAGTAAATTTATCATTGGGGATGGCGCACATCTAGATTCTGAGAGGACACTTGGCCGAGGGAGACATCTCTTGCTTTATGGTATCCAATTCTTTATAATATTGTATAACGTAAAGACACACTTGTGAGTATAATATTAGGTTCCATCTTCTCTTACACATTAAGTTCATGAGGGCACTAGTTGGGTAACGATGAGATAGATGGTTGCATTTAGTGCATAGGTTGATTGAGGTCAACCTGACTAATGAGCCAGATGTATTTCGATGAAAAACTAATCCTCAGATCTATTCATATATACATGTATACAGAAAGCAAAGGTGCATTGGTTTGTGCATAAGGGATTGATTCTGACTATGAACAATTTGGCAAAACATAGGTACGAGGGGAGTAAATGATATTGGTTTTGTCATAACGAGGAAACGATTCAAGATTTGTTTCTCACATGTCCACTAGCAAAGTTATTTTGGCGAACAATACATGTGTCCATTAATGTTTCTCCACCTACTAGTATCTCCAAACTGTTTAGCAATTGGTTAGGTGGGGTTGAGCCTAATACAGCAGCACAAATTCCTGCTGGAGTTTGTGCATTACTTTGGGCTATTTGGAACTGTAGGAATGGTGACGTATATAACATGACAAATATTACAAACTTTGCGCACGTTATGTACCATGCGTCTGGATGGATCCGTACGTGATCACTACTACACTGTGCGGAGGAGAGGGGGCATACGACCTTTGTGTGCAACCGATGAAAGACGGTAGCACGGGCTACATATAACCGGTTTGGATGGTCGTTCAATAATAAGATAGGGTGTAGGCCTTGTGTCCTATTTTCATATGGCTATTTTATATGTTCTTGCTTTTATTTACATACTTCAGATGTTACTTCGTACTTTGATACTAGGTTCCGTTAAATAAAAAGAAGTCTGCATCACTTGATGCATAGGCTGGGGGTATTCCTCCTTTTAAGAAAATGGCCATCACACAACTCAACTTGGTAACACAAATTTGTAGCTTCTACGACAAGAGCAAAGTCACGTCTCTAAGAAATCTTCTAGAATTATCACACACACACACACACACACACACACACATCCCCAAGAAAACACCTTTGTGAATTTTTGAAAGTGCAATTGTGTCCTTAAGTATATTTTGGTATTGATGACCATGAAATAAAGGAACTAATGAAGTCCACTAAGTGCATGTGCATGTTTTAGTCCTATGTGCAAAGATTCTAGCGGATTGTCAACCGTTGAAAATTCAAATGCTTACGAAGGACTTTGTGGAGGCCGGCTAGTTTATCCTTTATTTTTGGTTTTGCATATTAGGGACCCCACACTATTAAGAGGGCGTCGTTGCGAAGTAAAGTACAATGTCAAGTCATGATAAAGATACCCATTTTCCTAAACCGAAGTCCAAATCAAAATAGCCTAACCAAATCCTAAGTCAAAATTGCAACAGTGCAAATCCGGGTTGGCCAAGACTCCGGGGCATTTCAGTGATTGTTTTTTCGGCCGGAGTTTTGGGGCTTCCTGTAGTCCCTCTTGGGTTTGAGTTGGAGACCTCAATGATTTATCTAGGTGCTCTCGGGTTCCACCAGGAATATCTGAGAAAATGATCGGAATGTCCGAGGGCCATGTTCTCGACTCACGCTCTGGATGTGGTGTGATGTACCACGCAGATCCTTGACTCTTCTTCGAGGTGCTCTCGGGTTGGAACTGGACCCTATGGGCCTTACTTTGAGGCACCATGTTGCCTCGCCTTTCGGCTCATGTGTAATCGCGCGCACCTAACCCTAAGACTCTGGACCTTTTGGAGGAGACTCTGGATGTCTAATTTTGGAGAAAAAAACTGCCCATTTGCTCCTTGTCAATATATAAGACACCTACAAGTCTACTAGGTGGTTGATTTATTTCTCTTTGAGCAGATCTAAGAAGAGATGCCCCCACATCTTCACTACCCTAAATCTTCTTTTCCTTGAGGGATTCGTGAGAGAAACACATCCATGCAAAGATCCATTCTTCTCTCTCTTTTGACAAACGGATCTCTTCAATTAAGCGAGTCTCGAGCTTTCTCATTCATTCTTATTACTTCCTAGGCAGTAAGAGTCAATGGCAAGGAATCGATTTGGGATTTACCCCATCATTTGTAAAGGTTCAAACAAACATTTCATGTTTAGCAACTTTGGATCAGAACACAAAGATCACTTATCGATCATTTTTAGACCCATCTATGATATACATCCAGCCGAGCCCAAAATACCATATCACTGGCGCCTTCATAATGGTCAACTGACCCTCATCGGTGATTCCTGGATGGGCAACGGTTAGTGATGAGGTATCAATGTTATTTGGATCTGTAGTAGTGAAGGCAAGGGCCATTTAGCTTCTACAACGAGTGCAACAAAAGGCTGGATGGCGAGGCAACATCCCCAGATAAATGGTAGGGGATGGTTGCTAATATGCCTGCATGGGCGAAGTGGTAGACGTGGCTTCATGATGGTGGCAAGGGCGCGCCTGCAGTGTGGCAGAGGTGGCTCTCGACAGCAGGTACTCGTGCATGGTCCTAGTCCGCGTGCGACGCTCAATGACGAGTACGATGCAACTAGGTCTGCGACGACACTATGTGTCTTGTTGCTTGGGATTGTGTCCTACGATTATATCTTGAGCTTCACAACTCCAACTTTGTGGTTCTCCAAGGCAAGAATGTCTCCATCCGCAATACTCATTCTTAGGATTCATAGGCTTTCGATCCGCGACATCGGCAACATTTTTTCTGGAGATACATGTATGCATTCTTACTCATCGGAGACATTATCATGGTGGTGCTCCCACATCCCCTGTCCCTAAGAGCTCCGATGGAAACCCTAGATTTAGGTAGCCCTAAATTCAGAAGATGGTGGCGCCATGGAATCAGCTACCTTCTTGGAGGAATTGTATGGGATCAGACTCACTATGGGGAGCTAGTTGTGTAGTGACTCATGTGAATGACGGGACGTTGGCCTCAGATCTGATGGCATTGTGACTCGTGTGGCAATGTTGATGGTGGTGAGAGTAGTTGGTGTTGGAAATAGGCCCTATGAGCAATAATAATGTAGTTATTATTCTATTTCCATGTTCTTAATTAAGTTTATATTTTTTATGCTAGAATTGCATTGGTTCTTGAATGTGTGATTCAGAGGAAACTTAATTGCATGTGTAGAAAGATAAACGCCAAACATATCACTAGTATGGTATTATTGATGGTTATATTTTTACGACCATGGTCATAGTTAATGTAATGAGGATGCCGACAATAATTAGAGCACATTCTTAGGGTAACAATGGTGCTAGATAGACCCAACTTATGATATACCTCAACAATACTGCAACAACACGTCATCAATATATTGTCCGTATTTTATCATAATGTGTTCTTGCATCCTTAGACCGTGAGAATATCGTAGAACTGGATACATGATGGTCTCTTTGGGTTGCCAAATGTTACTTCGTAACTAGGTAATTATAAAGGTAACTTTTGGGAACACTACATAATATGTGATGGTGCTAGATATGTCTAAGACTCGGATATTTTCCTCTGGATGGGGAGATACACTCTAGGCCCACTCTATATTATGGTGCCTAGCATCGCCTGGATAGGTATTGAAGCCCTCGTCGAGGCAGGCTTATTTTGACAATAGGCTACAGTTTTGCTTCGTCTACCAGAACTCGAAAAAAGAGAGCTTCGCCAACGCATATGTCGGTGCTCACTGCTCAATGTGAATCATGATTGTGCTTCGGACCTCATCTCTCGTCTCCAACAACACCGCTATGCTACGAAGGCAAGGCAACAACAACGTCATGCCCTGGGGCTCGGAGAAAGGGTCATCATCTTGCTAGACGTCTTAGGCCAACTCCAATGCATGACCCCAAACGGATGTCTGTTTTGTCTGGATTTTGTTCGTTTGGGTAGGGCAATGGGGCGGCATCTAGCCATTTTCCTGGATGTGTCAGCTGTGTGCCCAACGCATGGACGCTTCTCGATCGCATTTTGTCCAGCTGCATGGGGAATTTTCAATAAATTTGAGACGCAGACGTAGCTCCATGCCAGCGGCCATAGTTCATACCGGCAACAAAGCCAGCGACAGGCAAACAAATGCCAGCCTACAAAATGAGCAAGTTTTCATGCTCGCAACAAAGCTAGCGGCCGGCACACTGGCCAGCCTTCAAAATGAGCAAGCTTCCTTGCCGGCAACAAAGCCAGTGGCCGGCACACTAGCCAGCCTTCAAAATGAGCAAGTTTTATCGCCGACAACAAAGCCAGCGGCCGGCACACTAGCCAGCCTGCAAAAGAACGGCCATAGTCCATGTCCGAGGCCACCTAGTTGTCATCTTGGTCGAACGCCTCCTTTTGCCGGTTCACGAACCAACTTCTTCTCTTCGGGGACATGTTGGTCAAGTCCACATTCATGATTGCGAGTGCCACCTATTTTGCTTTGGTGTCGGCATTGGTGGCCTCGATCTAGAGCTTCTTTGCTTTGGCGGCCTCCTTCATGGCGAGCTTCCTCCTCTTGACGGCCTCCTCCATGTCGAGCTTCTTCATTTGGAGCTCCAAGTATAACTTCATTTGCTCCTCCTTTTCTTGGCGCTTCCTCTCCTCTCTCACTTCCTTTTGTGTCATCATGTCGTGCAAAGTTTCTTGCAAGGCGGTAGCTGCCGCATCATGATTCTCGTTAAGCTTTGAGTTGATCCTCGGCCTCTTGAGCACGCCTCCTCCATTCGCAGCCATGTCCGCCTTCCCTTTTTTCTTCTTCATTAGAGCGCCATATTGATCTTTGAACTTGGGACAATCTTTGATGAGCGACTAACAATGGGTGAGAGTGAATGACTTGTTCTTGTGGCGGGCCTTGAAGGCTTCCAAAGATTGGAATTCCTGCACAATCAAAGATACACCACAAATGTAATAGCAAATGACACAAGATGCAAACATGAACATGTCATGAAAATGCACAATAGGAGAGGTCATACCAAGTCACCCACTCCTAGGCGGCACAATACTTGTTGCATTCTTATTGGATGAACCCCCGTCTCTTTTGGATTGAGTTGATTCCACGGGTGCTTGCAAACTTGTAGGGCACAAACTTCCTCCTTCCATGGAAGGTTTTGTGACTCGGCTTTCTGGGCAAGCTCATTCATAAACAATGGCTCGGCCGCAATGTCGACCACTTCTTCCTCATCTTCGCAATAAAGGTCATCATCTTCATGCCATGAGTTTCCATGGTCGTCAGCCTCTCCTTCTTATTCTTGCACACCGTAATGGTCGATGCCATCTAGGCCTCTGTCGACTTGGCTTTGGGTCTCGTCGGGATCGAAGGCTTGGCCTTGGCCTTCGGTGTGGAAGGCCTGGTGAAAGGATCGATATGGTTGACTAGAGGGGGGGTGAATAGGAAACTACCACTTTTTAACTTTTCTTTAACAAGTTAGGCTTAGCAACAAATAGGTTGGCTAGATACGCAACTAGGTGAGCAACCTATATGATGCTAACAACAATAACCATACAAGCAAGGATATAAACAATACAAATAGCTTGCACAAAGTAAGGGTAAGAAGTAACCACAAGTGGAACCAATGGAGACGAGGATGTGTTACCGAAGTTCCTTCCCGGTAAAAGGAAGTACGTCTCCGTTGGAGCGGTGTGGAGGCACAATGCTCCCCAAGAAGCCACTAGGGCCACCGTATTCTCCTCACGCCCTCACACAATGCGAGATGCCGTGATTCCACTAGCGGTGCCCTTGAAGGCGGCAACCGGACCTTTACAAAC
The DNA here is from genome assembly GCA_039707655.1 of Elymus sibiricus. NCBI lineage: Eukaryota > Viridiplantae > Streptophyta > Magnoliopsida > Poales > Poaceae > Elymus > Elymus sibiricus. The sequence continues at coordinate 184,867,362 of CM077675.1, read as the reverse complement.
AAGGTTGGGGCAATCTCCACAACTTAATTGGAGGCTCCCAACACCACCACGAAGCTTCACCACAATGGAGTATGGCTTCACGGTGACCTCTTCCGTCTAGGGTGCTCAAACATCCAAGAGTAACAAGATCCGCAAGGGATTAGTGGGGGGAATCAAATTTCTCTTGGTGGAAGTGTAGATCAAGGCCTTCTCCTCCAAACCCTAGAGCATCAACAAGAATCGATGGCTAGGGAGAGAGATCGCGCAAGAGTAAGCTTTTGGAGCAACAATGGAGCTTTTTGGGAAAGAGGCAACTCTCACTAGAGAAGAAGACCCCTTTATATAGGGAGGTGGGAATCTGACCGTTTTCTGCCCACTGGTCGTGCATAAGCGGTAGTACCGCTCTCGGGAGAGGTACTTCCGCTTGCACGGAAGTACCGGGCAACACCCACAGCTGACGGTAGTCAAAGAGCCGGTATTTCCGCCGGAGCGGTACTACCGCTCCCGCAAGCGGTACTTCCGCTTAGCGCTGTGGGATGCCCAGACTTAGTGAATAGGAAGGAGGCAGTAAGTCAGTACCGCTCAGAGCGGTACTTCCACTTACAACTGCCGCTCAAAATTCACTCAAGTGACAGAAAGCCAAAGAGCCAAATATAAGCGGAAGAGACCCGGAAGGGGAGGGCGGCAGTACCGCATAAGCGGTACTACCGCGCGCACCCAAGCGGTACTTCCGCTCAAAATGTACATTCCCACCCGAGGAAGCCAGAGAGCAATAAATAAGCTGTAGTACCCCGGTAGTGCAGGGCGGTACTACCGCCGGAGCGGTACTACCGCACACTGGAGCGGTACTTCCGCTTAACCTATTACTCAGGGCCCAGAAGATAGGGGCAGCTCCATTGTGCCGGGAAAAGGGAAGAAAGCGGATGTGTACGTGTTTGATTCTCCCAACCTTTCCACGTGCGGGCCCCCTCTTGATAGTACGGATTTTCCTATGACTCAAGTCCACCAACACTAAATCAATAGGAAAACGCCGTCTTCTCTTTTTACAACTGAGGGGCTCACACACCATCTCGTGCTACCTGATAATCTCTGAAAACTGAATGCACACGATTAGTCCGCAAGGGTATTGTCATCAACCACCAAAACTACTTAGGTAGAAATATGCACTTACAATCTCCCCCTTTTTGGTGGGTTGATGACAACACGGGATTTGCCAAAAACAATAAGCAGTAATGATATAGACAAACCCGACAACTACCAAATATAGAGGGGCTCCCCCTAGACGTGTGCACTATTTTAATATGCCTTTGGAATGCAAAGTGCACACGGCTAGGATCAACACTCCCCCTATATTTTATAGACACAACCAATTAACTTGCTAATCAGATAGAGAGATATAAGCAGGTAGTTTCATAAAGTAACTAATGTAAGCATAACACGATAGGATGGATAGCATGTCTTACACCATACATTAGTACTCATAGGTCTGGACCACATAAACCAAAGCAAGCAAAGAAAAGAGTTCACGAGAGATAAAATGCGCAGATAGAATAAACACTCATGACTCAGCAAAGCCAACAAATCCAAATCCCTACTCACTCTCTCCCCCTTTGGCATCGAGACACCAAAAGGGGCATAGAGGACTAAAGTAAGTCAAGGTGATGGAAGCCTAAAAGAGATCAGTCCTCTTCATCATCATCCTGCTCATCAGAGGTAGTAGGGACATCCTCGTCTGACGTAGCCCATGGACAGTGCTTCTCGACCCATGCCTCCTCCTCAGTAATCCGGTCCTCAGACCCGCTGTCAACTGTGAGGCCAAACTTCCTCATAATGATCTTGTCACGGTCGCGGGCCTTCTTGGCGTCAACATGTGCCTTATACTGTCCCTTGATCTGGAAGCAGAGAAGGTTCTTCATCTTCATCTTCAGCTTAGCAGCCCATGATGGCACGTGCTCAGAGGGAGGAACATAAGTGTCATCAGCATAGTCCGGCTCTGGCTCATCATCAGAGTCAGTGGGAGCAATCTCAGGAACAGCAGGAGCAACACCCCAGTTCTCCTTCACATGGAGTCTAAGTATACCATGAGTCACCATGTGTTCTATAACTAGATCCTCACCAGGGGACGAAGCAGCCCGGGTATCCTCAATGAGCTTAAACAGATAAGGATCATAGATAGGCACCTTCCGGTCAAGGACAACAGACCGAAGCTCCTTCCACATGATGTGGGAAATATCCAAAGTAGAATCACGGCCACGCTCCTTAATGCACAACAGCAGAAGATTCACAAGGTAGGAGTGAACCTGATCCTTGTTCCCAACACGAGGAAACAGAGTGTTGCGGAAGATACGATGCATAATGTCAAGAAATGGAATGTGCTCAGTGCGAGTACCCTTGCCTGTCTGAACCACCCTGGAATAGCGAACAAGCTTGGACTTGTGAATAGTTGTTTCTTCAGTGTGAGGCCTCAGTCCAATAGGCACATCCAGACCCTGATCAGCAATGCCCAGAGAGTTCATGAAGGTCTTCTAGTTGGAGCGTAAAACTCTGCTGCCAGTCATCCAAGTCAAGTTGCGCTCCTCATCAGTGTGAAAGTGAAGGGTGGCATAGAATTGAGCCACAATATCATAATCGAAGTCCTTATTGAAGCTGATGATAGGATCCAGACCCCATTGAGCGCATAGAGCACGAGCCTCAGCAAAATAGTCAGAGTGGGGGTTGTTGTTCATGTGCCCCGTATCAATGGACTTGGCATCAGGTACATATAGATTGGTCTTGGTCTTCAGGACCCCCACGTAAATGAGAGATTGCTCCTTGGTCCAGAAAGGACGTCCAACCAGCGCCTCGTCGTGAGGACGGCGATACGGGTTATGCTGGAGAAACTCCACAAACTCCTTGTTTGTCATATCCTCAGGAGATTTGGCCACCTTCTTTTTGCTGACAGTCCGCTTCACCGGTTGAGCACTAGAACTAGCCCCTGCAGCCTCTGAAGTGCGAAACCTCTTAGAACCACCTGGCTGTCCAGGATTCATGCGACGAGGAGGAGCAGAACTGCCATCACCTGGAACCAAAAAAAGGAATGGAAAGAGACACACCAACTGTAAATAACTAGAAAAAGCCAAGCAAAAATTACTAGAGAGAATACAGCACAGGCAGTGAGGGATCCAGTGACCAGCGGTAGTATCGCTGGGCAGGAGTGGTACTTCCGCTTGGAGCGGTAGTACCGGGCATGCCCGAGCGGTAGTACCGCCCTGGCGATGGGAAGATCCAGCGGCAGGGAAGTGACCATGGATCCAACACAAAATGAGTGATTAACAAGTATATGTATCTCTAGTAATCATCTCACGTCCTACTCATGCCAAGATTTAGTGAGAAACATGAGAAATCGCACGCATTGACCTAGATGCAAGAGTCAAGAAAACTAGGTCAAAAAGAGGAAGATCGAGGGCAATACCGGGGTCCATGGCACGAGGAAGAGATGGGGAGCAACCCCACCGGACGGAAATGCGAAGACCGGCATGGAATGGGAGATCCGGAGCCGGCCTCCGGGAGAGATTTGGTCGCCAAGGCCGCAGAAGAGACAGTGAATGGGTATGGGGGGAGTTAGAACTCCCCCTGCCCATCACTTGAATCGACCGTGAGTGCCCCCCGAAGCGGTAGTACCGCTTGTACGGGCGGTACTTCTGCTGGAGCGGTAGTACCGCTTATGACCAAAAACTGCTCCCAGCACAAAAATAGACGAAAAACATGTTTTATGGTGGACGAGAATTCTGAGACGATGAAGAGCATCAAGACGTTCTACTAAAATACATAAAAGAAGTTACTCCAAGTCTTTATGAGAAACCAAACACGAAGAGACAAAGACTTGAATCAACACATTCGAACTAATATGCTCTAGAATGCAAATGCCTCACTAGGAGATGGGGGTGGTGGCCGAAGCCACCTATGTTTGAGTCAATTGGTATGGCACCGCAAAGATTTTAACCTTGGGCCCATGACAAAAACTCGTCTTTGAGGCACAAGTGTCATCAAAAATGACTAATGTGAAAGACTTGATCAATTTATGCATAATAGGAGGAGGGATAGTTCATTGAGAGAACTAGACTCCCCCTATGTCCATGCCTACACCTAAACAAGACATGATGATGAGTGTGGTGGGGTGTGCACAAAGTCAAGCCACATTGCTCGAATCAATGATATTTAGCTCATGCCTTAACTTGCGAAATCTTGCTTCATCCAATGGCTTCGTGAATATATCTGCAAGCTGTTCCTTAGTATAGAGATGAATAAGATCAATGTCTCCACGCTTGATGTGATCCCGGATGAAGTGATGACGAATCTCAATATGCTTAGTCTTGCAGTGTTGAACCGAGTTGTTGGAGATCTTGATCGTGCTTTCATTGTCGCAGTAAAGAGGCACTTTGTCACAGTTGACCCCATAATCCTTTAAGGTTTGCCTCATCCAAAGAATCTAAGCACAACAGCTTGCGGCGGCTACATACTCGGCATCGGTGGATGAGAGAGAAACACAGTTTTGTTTCTTGGAAGACCAACTTATCAGAGAGCGGCCAAGAAGTTGCAACCTCCGGAAGTGGACTTCCTTTCCACACGGTCTCCCGCCCAATCCGAGTCAGTATATCCAATGAGATCAAATGAAGCACCTTTGGGGTACCATAAGCCAAAGTTTGGGGTATGAGCCAAATATCGAATGATTCGCTTGACAGCCACATAGTGACTCTCCTTAGGTGCGGATTGAAATCGTGCACAAATTCCCACACTCAACATGATATCCGGCCTAGATGCACAAAGGTAATGCAAAGATCCAATCATGGAGAGATATACCTTCTCATCCACAGCTTTACCATTGGGATCACTGTCAAGTTGGCATTTGAGTGGCATTGGAGTGTTGGCCTTGGGAGGATTGAGCTCATCCATCTTGAACCTCTTGAGCATGTCTTGAGTGTATTTGGCTTGGTTGATGAAGGTTCCTTGGCTTCGTTGCTTGACTTCGAATCCAAGGAAGAACTTCAGCTCCCCCATCATAGACATCTCAAACTCTTTGGTCATTAGTCCGGCGAACTCATCATTAAAAGCTTTGTTAGAAGAGCCAAAGATAATATCATCTACATATAGTTGGCATACGAACAAGTTCCCGTTAACCCTCTTAGTAAAAAGAGTGGGGTCGATTTTCCCAATTTCAAACCCACGATCTTGCAACATCTCCGTAAGGTGCTCATACCACGCACGTGGGGCTTGTTTAAGGCCATAGAGTGCCTTATCGAGAACGTATACATGATTGTGGAACTTGGGATCCTCAAACCCCGAGGGTTGCTTGACATACACCAACTCCTTAAGAGGACCATTAAGAAAAGCACTCTTTACATCCATTTGATATAATATGAAGTCATGATGAGAGGCATAAGCAAGTAGCATGCGAATAGATTCAAGGCGAGCAACAGGGGCAAAGGTTTCACCGTAGTCGATACCCTCGACTTGGGAGTAGCCTTGAGCCACTAGTCTTGCCTTGTTGCGAATAATAATGCCATGTGCATCTTGCTTGTTCTTAAAGATCCATTTGGTTCCAATGACATTGTGCTTCTCCTTTGGTCTTGGCACCAATCGCCACACTTTGTTGCGCTCGAAGTTGTTGATGTCATCATGCATGGCTTCAAGCCATTCCTCGTCTTCGAGCGCGTCTTGTACCTTGAGGGGTTCAAAGCAAGAAACAAACGCATGATGTGCACAAAAGTTTGTTAATTGACGACGAGTAGTTACCCCTCTCTTCAAACTTCCATAAACATTCTTTAATAGGTGTTGCTTGACTCTTAGTTTGGAAGCGATCTTGGCAGCTCGGTAACTTGATGAACTTCGGTACTAGCACCGGCTGGCTCTTGATCTTGAGCATGGTCTTGATCTTTAGCTTGACCTTCATCTTGAGCTTGATCTTGGTCATGAGCTTCATCTTGATCTTGAGCTTGCACGGGGGTGTGAGCAAAATCTTGAGCATCATGTGAAGTAGAATCATCACCATCAAGTTGATCTTGATCTTGATCTTGATCACGGGGTTGAGGGCCTTCACTTTGTTCTTCGGAAGCTTGTGGGTCGTGCGTTGGTGATGGTTCCACTTGAGTGGAACATTGTCCTTCTCCTTCAGCCACAAGGGGTTCCTCAATGGGTAGGAAGTATCCCACACCCATTCTTCTTATGGCTTGGGGAGGAATTTCATCACCTACATCACAAAGACCACTTTGCTCCACTTGGGAGCCATTATTTTCATCAAACTCTACGTTACTCGTCTCCTCAATGAGTCCCATGGACTTGTTGAGGACACGGTAAGCATGAGAGTTTGCAGCATAACCAACAAATATGCCCTCATGGGCTCTAGATTCAAATTTAGACAAACGAAGACCTTTCTTGAGAATGAAACACTTACAACCGAACACCCGGAAATATTTGAGGTTGGGCTTGTTCCCTGTAAGAATCTCATAGGGAGTCTTATTCAAACCTTTACGGAGATAGAGCCTATTTGATGCATGACACGCGGTGTTGATGGCTTCGGCCCAAAAGTTGTACGGAGATTTAAACTCTGCCATCATGGTTCTTTCTGGATCCATCAACGTCCGGTTCTTCCTCTCCGCAACACCGTTTTGTTGAGGGGTGTAAGGTGTGGAATATTTGTGTTTTATCCCCTCATCACTGAGAAACTCATCTAAGGTGTAGTTATTGAACTCAGTACCATTGTCACTTCTAATCATCAAAATCTTTGCTTCATGTTGACGTTGGACTTCATTTGCAAAGTGGATGACGGTCTGCTGGGTCTCACTCTTCCTATTGAAGAAATATACCCATGTGTATCTTGAGTAATCATCCACAATCACCAAGCAGTACCTTCTTCCTCCAAGGCTGTCAAAATATGGAAGCCCGAAGATATCCATGTGAAGGAGCTCTAATTAAGGTCCTCTTTGAACAGATTGTAGTAGTTGGACGATGAGCCTTTTCATGTAGCTTTCCTTTGATACAAGCACTGCAAGCACGATCTTTGGCAAAACTCACATTTGTTAGTCCAAGAATGTGATCCCCTTTGAGGAGACTTTGCAAAGATCTCATATTGACATGGGCTAGTCGGCGATGCTAAAGCCATCCCACATCAACTTTAGCCATTAGACATGTCGCGGTCTTAGTGGGTCGCTCCGAGAAGTTAATCACATAGAGACCGTTTTCGACATGCCCAACGAAGGCTACTTTAAGAGTCTTGCTCCACAAAAGGGTCACGGTATCAATGCCAAAGAAGGTACTAAAGCCCATAAGTGCAAGTTGACGAACGGAAAGTAAATTGTATGCAAGGGTCTCAACAAGCATGACTTTCTCAATGGTTAAGGTTGGAGAGATAACCACCTTGCCAAGACCCAATACCTTTGAGATTGCGTCATCGCCAAAGGAGACTTGGGTGGCCACGGATGCATTGGGTCAAACATCCACCACCAAGTCCTTGCTTCTGGTCATATGATTTGTTGCTCCGCTATCGAGCAACCATGAGAGTCCCCCGGAAGCAAAGTCCTACAATAGATCAATGCTTGGATTTAGGTACCCATTCTTGAATGGGTCCTTTCATGTTAGTGACAAGGGTCTTAGGTACCCAAATAGACCACTCAATGTACTCATAAGAAGAACCAACATATTTGGCATAAACATGCCCATCACTAGCACGACACAAAACATAGGAGGGGTTAAAATCGCCGGCCCTGTTGGAGGGAGTGATCTTGCCCTTCTTGGCACTATCACTCACAACCTTGTCCTTCTTCTTCTCATGAGTAAAGTTCCCCGCTTTTACAAATGTTTCCTTGAGCGGAGGAACCTGCGTGGTCTTCATCTTCTTCTTGTTTTTGGACTTGGGTGCAAACCCAACTCCTTCCTTTGCAACCACTTCCTTTTGATTGCTCAAAAGGTCATTGAGATTCTTCTCACCTTGGATACATGTCACAAGGCCTTTCTCAAGCTGCTCTTTCAGCTTGGCATTTTCCTCCACAAGATGTGCATGCTCGCAACACGGGTTAGTAGCAGAGGCATTATCAATTAAAACAAAAGGAGGACACGTAGCAATTTCCTTAGTGAGTTTTACTTGGAGTTGATCATGTGACTCCTTAAGAGAAGCATGAACACTCTTCAATGCCTTGTGAGCATTGTCAAGTGTGTCAAACTCATCCTTGAGACGATCATGCTCAATCCCAAGTGCAACCTTTTCAGATTTGAGCACACGGTTAAGAACGACAGCATGATCATAATCTTTACGTAATTTAGCAAGGTCATCATTTTGTGACTCCTCAAGAGTCAAATGAAGACCTCGCTCTTCCTCAAGAACAATAGAAAGATCTGCTATCTCGTCGGCATAATCACAACTATGCCCTCTCAACTCCTCAAGATATTCTTCTTGAGAATCAATAGTGTCATTGGCCTCACCAAGTTGTTCCAAGAGAGCAACGAAGTGCTTCTTGGATTCTCCCTTGAGTTTACATAAGAACTTGTCAAACTCATTCTCACTCTCTTTTGCCTCCTCATGCTCATCCATGCAATCTAAAGACGGAGTGGAAGAAATAGACGTATTAATGTTTGAGGTTTTGGCATTGGAGGTTACCTTGGTGATACCTTTAGCCATGAGGCACCGAGCAATGTGGTTCTCGTTGGGGGCACCGAAGAGTGACACCTTTGTTGGGGTAGAAGATGCAATTGCCACAGAGGCCATTGCCATTCCTTCACCACTTGTGTCTTCGTCATCTCCGTCATCATTGGAAACATACTCTTCTTGTGCCACCAACACTTTGTGAGGAGCCTTCTTGGTGAAGTTGGTCTTGTTGGGGAAAGACTTGGCCTTATCTTTGTGGATGAGCTTGCCACCATTGTCTTCCCTCTTCTCATATGGACAATCCACCACAAAGTGACTCACATTACCATAGTTGTAGCAGGTCCTCACACGTTGCTTGCTCTTTGACCCGCTTGAGTTGTTCTTGGAGAAGTTGGGCCTTGTGTTTCTCTTGTTGCCCCAGAATTGCCTAGACGCTAGAGCCATATGCTCATGGTAAGCATATTTGGTGTCCTCGGGGCAACCCTCTTCTTCTTCTTCTTCCTCTTGACTGACCTTGGCCTTCAAAGTAAGGTTGGGAGATGATTTCTTTGACCGTTGCACACGAGCAAGAGCATTGTCTGCGGTCGTGTTCAAGATGTTCATTGCAATAAATTCATCCAACAAATCGCTAGAGGACAAGTTGTGAAAGTCCGGTCTTTGGCGGATGACGGCGGACATGGCCTTGTTGAAGGGCATGATGGCCTTTAGAAACTTACGCTTGATCTAGGTGTCATCCACATCCTTGCTGCCATGATCTCGGAGGGCAACGGCAAGAGTAGTTACCCTCCTATAGAGCTCACGCGGTTCCTCATCTTCTATCATTACAAACTCATCTGACTGATCAAGCATGACCTCATAGTTCGACCGTTGAATGCTTGAGCTGCCCTTGTACATGGAGACAATGTGTTCCCAACACTCTTTAGCAACAGTGAAGGGTCGCAGGTGAGGTAGGTCTTCGGTAGGAACTGCAGCTTGGAGAATAAACAAGGCTGAGGAATTTAGCTGTTTATCAGCCTCTTCTCTTGGAGTGAGGTTGCGTGGATCAAGAGGATAGTATCCTTCTTCAATGACTCTCATGAGTTGAATTGATCTGTGATCCAAATGAGGCTTGATACGAAAAAACCCAATTAGCAAAATCATGCTTAACAAGTTTAGGAGGAGGACCGAGATTAACTATATGAGGTGGGTGCACCGGTCCTCCATAGACCAAGGGAGGGGGAACCGAGGCAAAGGTCCCCGACCCATTAATTCCTTGAGAACGAGTGTCCTTGTCAGCACTAGCCCCCTCCTTACCGGAGTTGACATCCGATGTCGAGTTAGTGGGATTAGCTACTTGCACCGCATCGGTGGAAAGTTTAAGAGTATCAAGGAATTCTTTAAACATGGATTTGACCTCGGTCGTCATGGAGGATTTAAGCAAGGACATGGCCTCGTTTAAATCCTCACGAGAGACCGTATTCACACCCATGGCATCGGGGAGTTCAACCGGCCGTTCCCCATCGTCAACCATACTCTTAGGGCGGTGAAACCCTTAATAAAGAGACGTAGCTCTCATACCAATTGAAAGGATCGATATGGTTGACTAGAGGGGGGGGGGTGAATAGGCAACTACCACTTTTTAACTTTTCTTTAACAAGTTAGGCTTAGCAACAAATATGTTGGCTAGATATGCAACTAGGTGAGCAACATATATGATGCTAACAACAATAACCATACAAGCAATGAGATAAACAATACAAGTAGCTTGCACAAAGTAAGGGTAAGAAGTAACCACAAGTGGAACCAATGGAGACGAGGATGTGTTACCGAAGTTCCTTCCCGGTAAAGGAAAGTACGTCTCCGTTGGAGCGGTGTGGAGGCACAATGCTCCCTAAGAAGCCACTAGGGCCACCGTATTCTCCTCACGCCCTCACACAATGCGAGATGCCGTGATTCCACTAGTGGTGCCCTTGAAGGCGGCAACCGGACCTTTACAAACAAGGTTGGGGCAATCTCCACAACTTAATTGGTGGCTCCCAACACCACCACGAAGCTTCACCACAATGGAGTATGGCTTCACGGTGACCTCTTCCGTCTAGGGTGCTCAAACACCCAAGAGTAACAAGATCCGCAAGGGATTAGTGGGGGAAATCAAATTTCTCTTGGTGGAAGTGTAGATCAAGGCCTTCTCTTCCAAACCCTAGAGCATCAACAAGAATCGATGGCTAGGGAGAGAGATCGGGCAAGAGTAAGCTTTTGGAGCAACAATGGAGCTTCTTGGGAAAGAGGCAACTCTCACTAGAGAAGAAGACCCCTTTATATAGGGAGGTGGGAATCTGACCGTTTTCTGCCCACTGGTCGTGCATAAGCGGTAGTACCGCTCTCGGGAGCGGTACTTCCGCTTGCACGGAAGTACCGGGCAACACACACAGCTGACGGTAGTCAAAGAGCCGGTAGTTCCGCCGGAGCGGTACTACCGCTCCCGCAAGCGGTACTTCCGCTTAGCGCTGTGGGATGCCCAGACTTAGTGAATAGGAAGGAGGCAGTAAGTCAGTACCGCTCAGAGCGGTACTTCCGCTTACAACTGCCGCTCAAAATTCACTCAAGTGACAGAAAGCCAGAGAGCCAAATATAAGCGGAAGAGACCCGGAAGTGGAGGGCGGCAGTACCGCATAAGCGGTACTACCGCGCGCACCCAAGCGGTACTTCCGCTCAAAATGGACATGCCCACCCGAGGAAGCCAGAGAGCAATAAATAAGCGGTAGTACCCCGGTAGTGCAGGGCGGTACTACCGCCGGAGCGGTACTACTGCGCACTGGAGCGGTACTTCCGCTTAACCTATTACTCAGGTCCCAGAAGATAGGGGCAGCTCCATTGTGCCGGGAAAAGGGAAGAAAGCGGATGTGTACGTGTTCGATTCTCCCAACCTTTCCACGTGCGGGCCCCCTCTTGATAGTACGGATTTTCCTATGACTCCAGTCCACCAACACTAAATCAATAGGAAAACGCCGTCTTCTCTTTTTACAACTGAGGGGCTCACACGCCATCTCGTGCTACCTGATAATCTCTGAAAACTGAATGCACACGATTAGTCCGCAAGGGTATTGTCATCAACCACCAAAACTACTTAGGGAGAAATATGCACTTACACCTGTCCACGGCCCTCATAGATGACACTCTCCATGAACGCGTTGTAGTCGGGGTCGGCGGCGGCCGGCGGCGGGATTGGCATTCCGCCGAACAAGTTGTGAACGATGGCAAAGTTTTCCAAAGGAATCGACCGGGTTGCTTACTTTGCATCCCCTCGGACGACTGGCCAGCGCCACTATACCTAGGCATTACGTTCAAGTCGATGATGACCGGGTTGGCGGGGGTGGCCGGCACGATCACGTTGCCGTCCGGTGACGTGGTGGACCGGGTCGGTGCATGCGGCTGAGGTGCATGAAAACCGTCCGTCTCGGGGGTTATGGACGAGGTGGGAAAATGGTGGGCGGAGGGTGAACGACTGACGAGCCTGTGCTCGCCGCAGCCATGGCGGTGGCTGAAAGAATGGTCGGCCTGGGTCGGCACAACCCAAGCATGACCAGGGCCTACGTCGTCGCTGCTTGCATGGCCTTGGCGAGGATGGCCTCATTCTGGTCGACGGTGGCCTTGTGCTGCGCGGCCTGATGCGCGATCGCGACCTCACGACATATTTGGCGGTGGCTTTCTTCTTCGCCGTAGCGGTCATCCGGCTCCACCTCTTCGTCGATTCGAAGTCGAGTCGGCGACCTCCTCCAGCGTGAGCTTCGACCAATCTTTCTTCTTCTTCAACTCGGCAGCGGCCGCATAGGCGGGGTTCTTCGGTGCGCGGACCATGGTGGGCGTAGGGGAGGAGAGAGGGCGGGAGGGTTTTGGGAAAGGGAGGGAAAGTGGTCGCGTTATGTCCCCGACGGACGGACCAGGGGAGAAAAAAGGCGCGCATCCCGCTCGTCCGCGCGCTGTCCGTTTTGACGCAAATGTGGCCTAAATTTGGGTCAGGAATGGGTCGAAAGCGGACAGAATACAGACATTTGTCTGTTTGCTCCTGCCGCGTTGGGTCGCGATATCTGTCCATTTACCCCCAAACGGACATGGTCGGAACATTTGGGGTCATGCTTGGAGTTGGCCTTAGACTTGGCACTAGTGCTCCTATTTTTTTAGTCTATTTCAGTCTTTCCGACGATGTTCATTCAATGGGAGGGGATATTCCCATCTACTAGGAGGTGTATGTGGTGACTAGGTCAATGTCAGCGATGTGTTGGTTCAGTATCTCGAAGATGCTCATAGAATAGGGCATGTGTGCGTATACAATGATGAATGTGTGTACATGTATGTAAGCAACTGTAATTGTACTGTGTTAAAAGGAAAAGATATCGTTTACCTATACACATCCTCCGTTCCTCAACGTAGTGTGTATAAGTTTACAGAAAAAAATATTTATAACTACAAAATCAAATATATAAAATATGAAACTATAACTTATGATGAATCTAATGACATATATTTGACGTTTAGATGTAAATATTATTTTCTATAAACTTGACCAAAGTTTGTCAGGTTTGACTTTTTTAAAAATATACTCCCTCCGTCCCATAATATAAAAACGTTTATGGGACGGAGAGAGTATACACATATATTTTGAAACGGAGGGAATATGCTGCCAGCCTAGTCCCGTTTTCACGTCAGAGATGAACGATGAACGTCTAAAACCACAACATTTATTATTGATCGGAGAGTACCTTTTAGTTTTAGATATGGTCACGCTTAATTGAATCCATCCACCCATCACATGCATGCATGCCAAAGCTACAATACTCCAAAACTGCCAGTGATTTCTGTCTTGGCGTGTGGCTTACCTAACATTGAAATGATACTTATCTAATGATGCGGCGACCCCGATCCTTCATGTGCCAAATTGCATGACCGGTAGACATCCAAAAAAGAAACTTCGGGGATTATCGTGTTTTCGTTATAGTGTGAAGGATGCATGATTGCGTTTGGAGCTTATGGTTTTGACAGACGAGCGGATCTTTCCGTAGCACCGACTAAAAACAAGCAAGGCACATGCATTCTCGTTCCTCGAAAAGAAAGACAAGTATTACCAACATACATAATTTAGAGCATCTACAACCGGACCTTGCAAATTAGGCTCCTCAAACGTCCGCGGACGCGCTCGCCGCGGACACTGACCGGTCATGTCTCAAATAATGCATTTCACATCCGGACACCTCAAATCTCATATTTCAAATCCATACAAACACATGCAACTACTACGTCGATGCATTACACACATCGTCCGTCTACTCCATCACTATTAACATGCCATCGGACTACCAAAATTTGGCATTTTTGGCTATGGTGGAGATCATCCACGGCTGCCCTTGCCCTTCCTGTCGCCATTGTCGTCATTGTCGTGGAAGTACCGGTCGAAGACGCAGTATGGATCGAGCCGGATCTGCTCGTCGCCGGAGCTGTCCTCGCCGTCGCTCACCTCCTTCTCCTCCTTCGGTGGCAGTCCGGCCATTTCACAGACCGCCCGATTCTGCTCGCGGGCGAGGGCGCGCGTGTTCCTCCGCTGCCGTTTTTTCAAAATGCAGGCTCGGATGGCTTCCTCCTTTGCGGCCGCCCGCGCCGCCGCATCAGCCGCCTCCGCCTCCTCCATTTCCTCCGCGAGATAGGCCTCGGCGATCCTTATCCGCTCTTTCCCACGGCGGGCAGCCCGTTCCCGGTGGGACTCGAAGGCCTCCGGATCCGCCCGCCGGGACCTTGACGATCCCCCGGAGGAACCAAGCGCCCGTTGAACAGACGCTATTGAGTCGCGGCGGACAGAGCCTGTCGTCGGTCGGGCGCTGTCCTCGCGGGAGCGGCGGAGTGCAATGCGAACCACCATTGCCTCCTCCAATCCGCAGGGGACGCCCCCCCAGTCGACGGATCTGGACTGGTCGGAGTCAGATCCGCTGCCCGCCATGACGGAGACAGCCGGAGATCGCCGGAGGTGACCAAGGGTGGCGGACAGGAGTGGAGGGGGTGGAGTGAAGTGGATAGGGTTTGGTCCGGCGAGCGGATAGGGACGAATATATGTGGGGTCGATGCGGGCCAGTACTGGCCAGTGTGGGCCAGGCGGGCGTGCCGGGGCGTGCCCGGCTCCCCTATACCCGTCCCATATTTGGGCTGGAAATGAGGGGTGCCGGTCACCCCGGGCGTTTGAGGCCGGTTTGAGAGGCCCGTCTGGGTCGATTTTTTGTGACCTGGCAGTGACCGGGCGGCTTGCCCGGGCGTTTGAGGAGGGTACAGGGGTCCGGGTGTAGATGCTCTTAGAATTCTAAGTTATTTGTTTGCTAGATAAGTTTGAACCCTACCCCTTTCCCCTCGCGTCACTCCAGGCGACTCCAGGGGAACCATAGCGCCGCCGCCGCTCAAGCCCCTCTCCCCGCTCCTGTTCGCCACCGTTGCTGCCGACCTTCGTCACGGTGGCGGTGGGCCCCACTGCTGAAGGTGGCGGGGGTGCTCTCTCCCTCTCTCAGGGCGGCGCTGGAGGCCAGTCCCGTTGACTAGGACGGCGGCGGCTGGCGGACCAGCGCGAGGAGGCCGGGGTGGCGGCCCCGGGACGAGCTAGCCGGCGTGCGACAGCTCCGATAGTCCTCGCTCGACAGGCGGAATGGCTTCGGCCACAGGGGTGGCGCGGCATCGCCAAATTTGGGCTCTGGCGCCTAGATCCGTGAGTGAGACGGTGGTGCTGCGCGACGACGGCAGCGGGAAGCTAGTGGCTAGCCTCCATGGTGGCGCACAGGTGTGCTGGTAGGGTGCGGCGGTCGATTCTGGCCGGGTGCGCAGCCGGCATCAGCCACGTTCTCGGGGCGGCTCGGGCGAGGAGCGGTGCCGACGGTGGTTCAGGTGGAGGCAGTGGCTCGAGTCCTTCCCGTCTGGTTTGGCTCGGCCTGCCATGGTTGCGGCTGTAGGTTGGAGGAGGCTGCTTCTCCGTGGAGGAGGTGGTTGGTGGTGGAATGGATGTGCGACTGTGATGGCGGTGGATGTGGAGGAGTTGTCCTTGACCGAGGTGGCACTGGCCAGGGCGCTAGAGATGGTGGAGGCATCGAGGCTGATGTGCTGCGTGATGCGACGCCTCCCGTCGTGGTGTCGGCCCGATTGAGCAACTCCGGAAGTTTGGGTTTTGTGGTCTAGGGCTGGGAGAAATTCCTGCTTCGCGATGTTGAGGCTAGCAACGGCGACGTCCGTGGATGTCGTCCCCTCCGTGAAGGCATTGCTTTGGCCCCGATCCGACTCCCTTTCTCTTGCTCAGGGGAAACCCTTGGTCCATCCTTTGGACCAGGCGATGGTGACGTCATAGCGTCGTCCCCTCCTTGGAGGCATTGTCTTGTTGCTCGAGGAGTTCCGTTGGCACGGCTCAATTCGGTGTCGGCTTCTACTATGGGCGTGGGCCACCTTGGCGCAATGTACACCATCGCCGGCGCTCTCTCGATGACGTCATCTCTAGGTCCGCCCAGACCCTGCCGTCCACTTGCCCACTTCTTCTTGGCGCAATGGGTGGGGTACGTTGGTCTGCGTTGGCCTCGATTTTTGGTCTTGTTGTAGAGGTCTTCGACGTCGGTTGTGACGCAGCTTGGTTGCTCTCTGGCTTGCCCCATCGTCATCGACATGAGGTTGGCCTAGGTGAAGCATGTATCATAGTATGCGTGGTGGGTGTGTTTGGTGGATGTGGATGTTAATTCTTGTGATTGGTGTTGCAATGGCCGAAAGACGTTGTATCCGGCTTCTTTCCGTTTTTTCTTTAACCTATGATACGCATGCTCATGCAATTCGAGAAAAGTTATTTGTTTGCTCGTGAGCAATATATTGCTCACTCAAAACTGAATTATTCAACATGAAGACAAGTTGTATACTAGCTGCGTCCTATAATATAGTACACATTGGTTTTCACAAGAATAGAGTTTCATGAACTTTGATTAAGTTTATAGATAAAATTATCTATATGTATATTACCAAATGTACATTTTAGAAAAATGTATTTCAAATTTATGGAGTTTGACTTAAAAAAAATCAAATAATCACTATATTTTACGACGGAGCGAGTATATCTAATTCATGCATTTTAAAAGTCTATTACATACCCCCTAATAAAAAAATCTATTACATACACCTCACCCAAAAGTAGGACATAAATTTCCTGGAAATGAGCTCCGATCTCGTGGTCCCTATTTTAAAAATACTTGGAAAACAATATAATTGCTTTTGGCGAGAACCCTATCGCTCTACATGGCCAAATAAAGTTGTTGCCGATATTTTCCAACTGCCTCGATCTAGGATGCATGGATTTTCATTTGGTCTATGATAATTGAATTGTTTACAGTGTAATTTTCTGCAAAATAGAATATTGAAAAATCGTGCATTCAAATTATTATTTTGGAAAGAGGAGGACGTCATCAGCCTCTGCACTAAATGCTGCACACAACCTTCTATTAATTATTTCAACTTAATTACCCGAGTTCATTAGAATTCAATAAATAAAATGCCACATATGAGTACCCATGGGACGGTGAAAAAAAATAAGAAGTAGGAGAATGAGCCTCATTCATCACAAATCCTACTTGTAGGCTGCCGATCAAATCGGTTGAGTAAATTCTGATCTACCATTTGCCAATCAAATACCATGTGCGCCCACTCCTCCTCCCTGATGAAGTAACAACCACATATGGATCCAGTTGATGGCCTTGAAGTTTTGTACTCCCTCCAAAGTAGTGATCTAAACGCACATATATTTCTGTACAAAGGGACTAAGTGATCCAAATGCTCTTATATTTGTTTACAGAGGGAGTAACATGCAATTTTTTTGGAGGTTTCATTCCGTTAAAAATACAAGCATTCTGAGTGTTTCAAATGGTTCGAAGTAAAAAATCACAAATTCCCTGCATATGAGACTTCAAGTTGGGATTCGCCCCAACTAACCAGTTTCCAAACATATTTGTACAACTTGTCGATGTAGGTAGATTAAAAGCTACATGGACAGATAACTTAGCAAATGGGCAGTGAAGAAATAGATGTTGAATCGACTCTTCATTACCACAAAGACAACACTTGGTGCATCCTTGCTAATTTCCCTTTTATGTTATCTTTAGTTAGGATATCCTAATAGTCAAAATACTTATGAACTAGCTAATTCCCCTGCACATTGTTGCGGGGATATACATATTAATTGCATACAAATTATGTATGAAGAAAAAGATGCAAATCAAAAGCTAATATTCTTAACGTAGAAATGTTTAGTACTTGCATTATTGATGTCTACTACGCAACTTTATTCTTGTAGACTTTGTTGGGCCTCCAAGCGCAGAGTTTTGTAGGACAGTAGCAATTTTTCCTCAAGTGGATGACCTAAGGTTTATCAATCCGTGGGAGGTGTAGGATGAAGATGGTCTCTCTCAAACAACCATGCAATCAAATACAAGAAATCTCTTGTGTCCCCAACACACCCAATACAAATGCAAATTGTATAGGTGCACTAGTTCGGCGAAGAGATGGTGATACAAGTGCAATATGGATGGTAGATATAGCTTATTGTAATCTGAAAATATAAAAACAACAAGGTAGCAAGTAACAAAAGTGAGCACAAAGGGTATTGCAATGCTTGAAATCAAGGCCTAGGGTCCGTACTTTCGCTAGTGCAATCTCTCAACAATGCTAATATAATTGGATCACATAATTATCCCTCAACGTGCAACGAAGAATCACTCCAAAGTTCTTATCTAGCGGAGAACATAAGAAGAAATTGTTTGTAGGGTACGAAACCACCTTAAAGTTATCCTTTCCGATCAATCTATCCAAGAGTTCATACTAAAATAACACCAAGTTATCCTTTCCGATCGATCTATCTAGAGTTCGTACTAGAATAACACCATATGATACGCATCAACCAACTCTAATGTCACCTAGATACTCCAATGTCACCACAAGTATCCATGAGTTAATTATACGATACGCATCAAACAATTTCAGATTCATAATACTCAATCCAACACAAAGAACCTCAAAGGGTGCCCCAAGATTTCTATCAGAGAACGTAGGACAAGAACATGCATCAACCCCTATGCATAGATTACCCCAATGTCACCACGGGAATCCGAAAATTGAGTACAAAAACATACATCAAGTGAATCAATAGAACACCCCATTGTCACCACGGGTATCCATATGCAAGACATATATCAAGTGTTCTCAAATCCAATGTTCGATCCAACATAACGATGTCTCAAAGGGAAAGATTCAATTCATCACAACAGGGTAGCAAGGGAATAGCATTATGTGATCCGACTATATTAACAAACCCTGTGATACATCAAGATCGTGACATCTCAAGAACACGAGAGAGAGAGAGAGAGAGAGATTGAACACATAGCAATTGGTACATACCCTCAGCCTCGAGGGTGGACTACTCCCTCCTCGTCAAGGCCTCCGCCGGGATGATGAAGATGGCCACCGGAGATGGATTCTGTCGGATTTCGGGCTCCGCAAAACCCTCAAGATTCGAACACAGGGGCGTGTGCACAGATCCCCTGCGGCCTCGCCCTACCTAGTTCACTACTCGATGGTAGGGATGATGAACTCGCACGAAGGCGAGGAAGAAGATGCACATGGTGATTTACCCAGGTTCGGGCCGCTGCAAAGCGTAATACCCTACTCCTGCTTTGGTGGATTGCCTCACGAGGAGGTGTGGTGGATGAACTAGTACAGTGGTGAGGAGCCTCGTGAGGGCGCTCGAGTGGTGTTCTTGGCTCTCTGCCTTGTCTGTGGTTCTCTCTGCTTCCGTCGTTCTCCTCCCGTCCCCTTCTACGGTGCGACCTATCCTCTACTTATAGCAGCGGCCCGGGTCTTCTTCCCTTATCGCAATGGCGGGAAGGGATCCCACAACGGCCAAATTCGAAGGGGGGCAGGAGTACATCCCCGCCCTGTCCAAAGGTGGTCTTCGCCTGCAAAGTAGCTGTCGATGATGCAGAGGTGGGCTCGGCGATGACATCCGTCCTGCTGGGCTCATGGTCGTGGTCTTTTTGCACCGTAATGGAAACCTTTGGGGGGCGCTTTGGGAACCCGCGTACGTCCTTGCTCCCTTTGCACCAAAGGGGAAACTGCGCCGCCTGGCGTGCTGGCGCCCGCCTGTCCTTCCTTGCGTCATCCTTGACTCCCGAGGCCGGGTTCTGCATAGAGATCTCCGCCGCTCCGGAGGGGGCCTGAGGAGGCCCACTCCTTGCTAGTCTTGATGCCGCCTCATTCGCGAGCTCGGGTCCTCGCGAGGGCCTTGTCTCAAGCGGGGCTGCGCTGGGCCAAGCTTGGCTCGTGAGGTGGGCCATGTCCTGGGCTGCAGGCAGGCAGGTCTGGGTACCCCCGTTCCCAGAACGCCGACAGTAGCCCCCGGGCCCAAGGCGCGCTCGAGCCGGCTTCTGAGTGAAGCTGCTGAGGGCGGCCCGAAGCGCCGCGGGCCCCAAACGCCTGTGGGCCAGGACTGGCACGCGTCGTGCGGTTGATGTCGAGCGTCCAACGCCCCCTCGGCCACCGCTCGAATCGACAAAAGCCTGACTTCTAGCGCCGAGCCATTACTGCTTTCCTCTTCTGCGCTCCTGCTCTTACCCCCAGATCCCTGGCCTTAGCTGAGACCTCTCTAGATCCCGGCGCCGCGCCGTCCTCCTCCTTGCCGCGTCGGCCCCGCGAACTTCCCGATGGCTCCCGCCGGTAAGTCGAAGCCAGAGGACCAGAGCTCAGCCTCCGCTCCCATCTCGCCGACGCTCTCGGAGTCCACCATTGCCAAGGACGTAGACCTCGTCCCGGTGCTCCCGTCGACGGCAGACGAGACCAACGAGTCGGGGCGGACCTTGATATGAGGCGGCTCCTCGGAGAAGCGGCCCTCGTCCAGGTCGGCCTATCCTTTATTTCTCCATAGCGTCTTCGCTGGGCTCGTCCCGCCTTTCTCCAAGTTCTTCACCGCCATCCTCGACCATTACGGGATTCAAGCTCTTCATCTCCAGCCCATCTCCATCCTGCTCTTGTCCGTCTTTGCCTTCTACTGCGAGGCTTTTGTTGGCGTGAAACCTTCGGTGGCCCTCTTCCGCCATTTCTTCAGCTTGCGCGTGCACGACGGCGCTCAGAGGTCGGCGTGCATCTCCTTCGTCGCGGTCCAGAGCGGTAACATGCTCCTAAAGGCCGGGAAGAAGGTGGAGAACTTCAGGCACCGCTGGGTCTTCATGGATCTGAAGAAAACCAACTCCCATTTGGATCTGCCGAAGGGGCTGCCGGAGAAGACCCCCGCGTGGAGCTCCGCGAAGCTTTCCGACCCCCGGGCCAGGCTCGTCCTGGAGCAGATTTCTCGCGATATCAGCGCCAGGAGGCTGACTGGGGGGATGATAGTGAAGGAGTTCTTGAAGCAGCGCCTGGCACCGCTCCAGCAGCATTCGAGGCCCTTGTGGGAATACCGGGGCAGCGGCGACAACCTCAGGCTTCGGTCTGCCCCCATGCCCTCCGGGGAGCTGAGCAGAGTTATGACAATCCTGCTCAACGGCGACCCTAGAGGTTTTCCCGACGACTGCGTCCCGTTGTACTGCCGCGACGACGGAGCCGATCTGGTCGCCGCGATGCCTGTCTTCGACGAACTGGGGCTCCCCCCAGCCGAGGGTCTTGGCTCCCCGGTGATGGTATCCTCCGGCGACACCACGGGCGGGGAGGATTCGGAGAAGACAGCGGACGACGACCTGGCGGAGGCGTCTCCCCCGTCGTAGAGCATGCTCTTGCGTGGCCTTGAGGACGACGACGATGTTGGTGAGGCTTCTGCTGCAGGTTCTCCGCGTCCTACCAAGGTCCCCAGGGGGTCGGGACCGGCCCCTCGCGCCACTCGGTCTGCCTGCCTGGCGACCCCCAGGAAGCGCGGGGCGGAGTCTCCTCTGGTGGGTCCTGCTTCTGCTGGCAAGGCAAACGAAGCGCCGGCCTCGCCCCCGCCCGAACCGCAGCTCGTGGGCAAGGCGGACGAGGCCAGGGTCATGGCGACCCCTCTAGATGCTGCCCTCGCGGACAGTGCTCCTGCTTCCCCGCGTGGTGGCACCCTTCCGGAGAAAGGAGGGGGCGCCCCGGTCGCCGCCGAGGTAGAGAAGAAGAGGAAGTGGGTCGACGTCGAAGAGTGAGTAGTCTGGCCCGACCACGGTCGCCTGCCGGTAGCTCGTGCGCTGATGACTTTTCCTCTGCTTGGTGACCAAGAACGCCGCCGCGCCGAGGATGAGGAAGAAGAAGGCGGGCGTTAAGCCGAAGGCGCCTTCTGAGGCACCGCCCGCTCCAGTCGTCCTGTCGTCGCCTGTCGAGGCGACTGCCGCCGCGGGGGTAGGGGCTCGCGAGGCAACCCTCCTGGCCACCGCCGCGGAGCCCCCCGAGCCCCCGACGCGTGTTGGTGCTGCCGCTCTTGCTCTTGGGGGCGCATCGGTGTTGCCGCGTAGGGAGCCAGCCCCCGAGGGCCAGCCGCCCTTGGGCTCGTCTGCATCCACCTTACCTGCGGTCGTGGCGGAGCCTCCGGTGCCTCCTACTCCTCGTGCTTCTGTCGTCCCGGGGCGTCTCCTGCGATGGCGTAGGCGACTCCTCCTGACGAGGCCTCGGTGTCCGCATTGCGCGGCCCCGGCATCCTGGACGGGGCCTACACCGCTCTGGGTCAGGTTCGGGACGCCCTCGGGGGCGCTGACGATCGCCTCGTGAGTGGGTGCCTGGGGCTCCTCTCCTGGTGGCTCCAGGCCGACGCCTCTGTCGTGGCGGTTTGGGGCCAGGCCAAGGCCACCACGGCGGAGAGCGAGAAGGTGGCCGCGTCAGCCAAGGCAGCCCGCGAGGCGGCACTGACCAACGCGGAGTCTGCTGCAAGGCGTTATGATGAAACGGAGGCCCGCTTGAAGGTTCTTGAGGAAGAGAAGCCCGCGCTTGCGGAACAGCTGCGTCAGCAAGGGGAAGCCCTCGAGACCTGCAAGGCCCAGCTTGCCGATCGGGACTTCGAGCTGTCCTAGGCGGCGGTCACCCGTGCCGCGGAGCGACGGCGCCTGTACGTGCGGGAGAGCGAAGTCACTTCGGAGAAGGCCCGGCTCGACACAAGGGAGAAGGCTCTTGCCACGGCTGAGGAGAAGAAGGCCGCGGAGCTCAGTGCCTTTCCCTCCGTCGAGCTCAAGCTTCACCAAGCGCTCCACTCCCTCTGCCGGGATGGGTTTACGGAGCCCCTGGTGGCTCCGGAGAGCGGCTTCGCGGAGCTCGCTTCGAAGCTCGTCGAGGCGCTGGAGGGCGCCGTTGCCAAGGTGGAGGGGGTCTTGGAGAGCGAGTGCCGCGACCTCTTTTGTGAGGCCGCGACGCGCGTCTTCAGCCATCTTCACCTTCGCGAGCCGATGTTTGACTTTGACTCCGTGATCCGCCCGGTCGCCCCCGAGGTCCGCGCCAGCGCCGCGGCGGCGGTGAAGGGCGCCGTGGAGGCGCTGGTGAAGAAGTTCACCTGCGTCACCGTTCCTCCGCCTCCTGAAGCTAGCAGCGAAGAAGACGACGCCAGCGATGTCGATGACGAGTTCCCCACGGCCGGGACGAGTGGTGGCGGCGGCTCCTCCTAATTCCTCCTCTTTGTTCCTTTCCTGCAGCGTTCATCGTGCCTCCCGGAGGCGTTAGACTTGTTTGAACTTGCGAAAACTTTTAATGCTTGTAATGACTGTTGAACTGTGTGATTGCTTTCTTCGCCTTGTTTCCTTCTTGCTTGTTGTGATGCTCTGCGTCGGCAGGGCCCGGCCCCGCGCATACCTCAGCCGCCGTTGGGCCGTCCGGATCACCTGGACGGTGCCAAGGGGTGAGGGGCTATAGGACCAGTGAGGCTCCTGAGTCACGATGCTCAGGAGCCCCCCTAGACGTACGAGCAGCCCTCATGAAGGGAACATGGTGAAGATTGGGTTAACTCGTAAATTTCAAACACCTTGCGCTCTGCGTCGGCAGGGCCCAGCCCCGCGCATACCTCAGCCGCCGTTGGACCGTCCGGATCACCTGGACGGTTCCAAGGGGTGAGGGGCTACGTGGCCAGTGAGGCTCCTGAGTCGCGATGCTCAGGAGTCCCCCTTGACGTACGAGCTCCAGCGTCCTCCTTAGGGGCTTTGAGCTCTGCATCGGCAGGGCCCGGCCCCGCGCATACCTCAGCTGCCATTGGGCCGTCCGGATCACCTGGATGGTTCCAAGGGGTGATGGGCTACGTGGCCAGTGAGGTTCCTGAGTCGCGATGCTCAGGAGTCCCCCTTGATGCACGAGCGGCTCCCATATTTTTCCTCGCTAGCTTTTCCTGAGAGGGGCGCGTGAAGACCAAGTTTGGCAGACCTGGGGAGGTGGCGTGTACCAGGCTTGGCCCGGTAGTAGCCCCCATGCAGCCCCCTCACGCGTACATCCCAGGGGAATGCAACGAGTTGGGGCCGCGAGGGGCCTTTCTGAGGTTGGATGCAGCCGCTGGGGCGCCCTCAGTTGTTTATCCCCAGCACGGAGCGAAGGGCTTCCACATTGCGTGGGCATAGTCATTGGTGGACCGTGTTGTCCGCCAGCACGGGGCATGGGGTTTCCACCTTGCGTGGGCATAGTCATTGGTGGACCGTGTTGTCCGCCAGCACGGGGCATGGGGCTTCCACCTTGCGTGGGCATAGTCATTGGTGGACCGTGTTGTCCGCCAGCGCGGAGCATGGGGCTTCCACATTGTGTGGGAAGGAACCCCTCCGCGTCCTCGGGGGGCTCCGGGCGTGTACAGCCCATTGAGTTTGTACGCGTGGCTTGCACGGTAGAATTGGGAGGTGTATCTGGGAGCTCGCGAGGGCGCTTTGGCCTCGCGAGGTCCCTACCTCAAAGGCGGTTTGCGCCTGGATCTTCTTGTAGGCAGCGCCGTCCGGAATCCTACAAGTTTTGGAGAAGCCTGCGCCGAATGTGCTCCCGAGGGCCATCGCATGAGGGGGCCAAGCACCAGTGACTCGAGCACGGACACCGTGCCCAGTCCTCTCATGAGGCGGTCGTAGGGAGGATCATTCGGGTACGGCGACATTCACGCCAGCAAGGAGCCGTGCAGGCAAGGTGAAACGTTAGGAAATAGATCATATGCATGAAAAGTTGCTGAAACATGCGTAAATGAGGTGGCTGCAGGGGCATGCCCTGGTCGCCTGAGGATAACGCGGCCCGGTGGGCGCCCTCAAACGAAGTAAACCAAAAAGTTACCTGGCACGAACCAAAAAATCACCTGGCGGCCACGCCGCTGAAGAGTCGAAGCTGCCATTGTAGCCTGATCTTGCACCTCCGTGACCATGACCCTCACGAGCCCGTCGTCTCCCGGGGCTCGGGACCCCTGCTCGGCCCGAGCATCTCCTCCAACTCCTCGCCGCGCCTCACCAGGCAAGGTGCGAGCATGGCCCGGGCAAGGCGCTGGTACGTGGCGCCCGCATTCGCCAGGCCGAAGGGCATGCAGACATAGTTGAACGGGTAGACCCATCCGCGATCGACACTCGTTGGCCAAAAGAGGCCCTGGGACGAGGCCCTGTTGATCGCGAGCGTGTTGATGCAGAAGTGCGGCTTGTCGACCGGGCCGACGATGGCGGCTGCGCTTGGTGGTGCAGGGCAGCTCCCGCCTCGCATGGCATGTGCCTCCTGAAGCTCCTCGATCGCTCTGATGACGGACTCTTGCGAGCTCAATGCCTCGCGCCGCGCTCCTGGCTTGGGCCGACGCGCGTCAGGAGGCGCCTTCAGGTTGTGCCCGAGCGCCTCCCTTGTCTCACCGGCCAGGCCGGGGGCTTCCTGGATGGAACCCTTCGAGCCAGGCCCAAGGAGGGCGCCGAGCGCGCTTTCCTATGCGACGGAGGGTGGGGCCCCGTCCCCGGGCGCAGAGCCTGCGGCGCCATCCTTGGAGGTCCCAGCCCCCTAGCGCCCTGCGGGGAGGAGCTGCTTCTTCTTCTTGCGTGCATCCTCACGAGGCAGGGCATCTTCCTCGTCATCCGAGCGCTCGGCCGCCCCAGCGCGGTAGGCACGCTCGAGGGAGCAGACGGCATCCTTCTCATCGCAGGCGACGGTGATGACGCCGCCACTCCCTGGCATCTTGAGGACATTGTAGCCATGATGAGTCACCGCCATGAACTTGGCGAGGGCCGGGTACCCGAGGATCGCATTGTACGGGAGGTGGATGTGTGCAACGTCGAAGACGATGCTCTCGGTGCGGTAGTTCTTTCGTCCGCCGAAGGTGATGGGCAGGCGCACTTGCCCAATGGGGACAGTGGACCCGTCAGTGACTCCTGAGAAAGGCTTGGTCGGCATGAGCTGGTCGTACGGTACTTGGAGCGTCTCGAAGGTCTCAATGGAGAGGACATTGAGCCCCGCTCCGCTGTCGATGAGGGTCTTGGTGATGAGGACGTTGTTGATGGTCGGAGTGCACAGCATGGGGAGCGTGCCGGCCATGGCCGAGCACCTGAGGTGATCCCTTGAGTCGAAGGTGATTGCGGTCTGGGACCACTTGAGGGGGCGCATGGCTTCAGGCTTCGGGAGAGCTACGTTCACCTTCTGCGTGAATTGCTTGAAGATGCGATTCGACGCCGGGGCTTGGGCGCCGCCCAGGATACAGGCTATCGCCCTAACCTCCTGGAAGCCCCCAGCCCCATCGTCCTGCATGTCCTCTTCCTTCCTTCTGGGTGGCGGCGGTAGTGGCGGTAGGCCGGCCTCACGAGGGCGGGCCTCACGAGGCTGGCCTCGGCGTGACCCCTCCGGAGGGTCGCCACGCTAGCGGTCCTCCCGAGATTGATCGCGCCAGCGGTCCTCCCGAGGCCGGTCTCGCCACTCCTGACGCGGCTCCTGGTTATCCCAACGGCCTCCGCCGCGGCCTCCGCCGCGTCTGAAGCCGCGGTCCACGCGTCCAGGACGCCGGCCAAAGTGCTCGTTGCGGACCAACCTGAGCTCCTGGCAATCGATGGTGTCGTGGTTGTTAGTGCCATGGAAGATGCAGGACGGCCGCCCTCCTGCGTGGGGCTCTTCGCCTCGGCTGCGCTTCGCCTCAGGCTCAGCTGCAAGCACCGCGGGGGCTTTGCGCTTCGCCTCCTTGGCCTTGGTCTTCTTGTCCTCTGGCTCTGCCGCCGGAGGCTCGCGGAGCGACAGGCCGCCCTCTTCGGCCTTGGCGCACTTGTTCGCCAGGTTGAACATCTCCAGGGCTGAGCACAGTTCGTCATTCATGGCGAGCTCCTCCTTCATTTTGAGGTCCGTGACGCCGTCGGTGAACGCGGAGATGATAGCCTCATCCGACGCCGTCGGGATCTTGAGGTGGGTGGTCATGAAGCACTGTATGAATTTGTGCAGGGTCTCTCCGTCCTGCTGCTTCACACGCCGTAGGTCGTTCATGGTGAGCGCGCGGTCGCAGGTGCCCTGGAAGTTGGCGACGAAGCGCTTGCACAGGTCGTCCCAGGAGGTGATGGACCCCTCCGGGAGGTTGAGGAGCCAGGAGAGCGCGCCGCCCTTGAGTGCCATGGGGAACCAGCACGCCATGACATTGTCATCTCCACCGGCCGCCCGGATGCTCAGCGAGTAGAGCTGTAGGAACTCGGCAGGATCCGGCGTGCCGTCGTAGCGAGGGGGTAGGTCAGGCTTGAACTTGTAGGGCCACTTGGTTGGATGGAGCTCCGGGGCGATGGCGTGGCACCCCACCGGCTCGACGGGTGCTGCGTGCGCGGGAGGGACCCGGTTTTGACGCTCCTGAGGGGCCGCCTCAAAAGGTGCCCGGTCGCGACGCTGGTTCGGCAGCGCGGGAGCACATGCGCGGCTGATACGTCTCCATCGTATCTACTTTTCCAAACTCTTTTGCCCTTGTTTTGGACTCTAATTTGCATGATTCGAATGGAACTAACCCGGACTGACGCTGTTTTCAGCAGAATTGCCTTGGTGTTATTTTTGTGCAGAAATAAAAGTTCTCGGATTGACCTGCAAATTTACGGAGAATATTTTTGGAATTAATAAAAAATACTGGCGAAAGAATCAACCAGAGGGGGTCCACCCATTGGCCACAAGCCAGGGGGGCGCGCCCCCCCTAGGGCGCGCCCTGGTGGCTTGTGGGCCCCCTGCAACTCCTCTGACCTCAACTCCAACTCCATATAACCCTATTCGGGGAGAAAAAATCAAGGAGAAGAGTTCATCGCGTTTCACGATACGGAGCCGCCGCCACCTCCTGTTCTTCCTCGGGAGGGCAGATCTGGAGTCCGTTTTGGGCTCCGGAGAGGGGAAATCGACGCCGTCGTCATCACCAACCATCCTTCATCACCAATTTCATGATGCTCTCCGCCGTTCATGAGTAATTCCATCGTAGGCTTGCTGGACGGTGATGGGTTGGATGAGATTTACCATGTAATCGAGTTAGTTTTGTTAGGGTTTGATCCCTAGTATCCACTATGTTCTGAGATTGATGTTGCTATGACTTTGCTATGCTTAATGATTGTCACTAGGGCCCGAGTGCCATGATTTCTGATCTGAACCTATTATGTTTTCACGAATATATATGTGTTCTTGATCCTATCTTGCAGGTTGTAGACACCTATTATGTGTTATGATCCGCATACCCCAAGGTGACAATAATTGGGATTCTTTCCAGTGATTACCGTAGTTTGAGGAGTTCATGTATTCACTAAGTGCTAATGCTTTGGTCCGGTTCTCTATTAAAAGGAGGCCTTAATATCCCTTAGTTTCCATTAGGACCCCGCAGCCACAGGAGGGTAGGACAAAAGATGTCATGCAAGTTCTTTTCCATAAGCATGTATGACTATATATGGAATACATGCCTACATTATATTGACGAATTGGAGCTAGTTCTGTGTCACCCTAGGTTATAACTGTTGCATGATGAATGCCATCCGACATAATTATCCATCACTGATCCATTGCCTACGAGCTTTTCACATATTGATCTTTGCTAAGTTACTTTTCCGTTGCCACTGTTACGATTGCTACAAAACCGCGACTGTTACTTTTGCCACCGTTACCGTTACTTTCATACTACTTTGCTACTAAATACTTGTTGCAGATATTAAGTCTTTCAGGTGTGGTTGAATTGACAACTCAGCTGCTAATACTCGAGAATATTCTTTGGCTCCCCTTGTGTCGAATCAATAATTTTGGGTTGAATACTCTACCCTCGAAAACTGTTGCGATCCCCTATACTTGTGGGTTTTCAAGACCTTTTTCTGGCGCCGTTGCCGGGGAGCATAGCTCTATTCTCTGAGTCACTTGGGATCTATATCTGTTGATCACTATGAAGAATTTGAAAGACCCAAAATCCAAGATCTATCCCTCTACTACGAGGGGAGGTAAGGAACTGCCATCTAGCTCTGCACTTGATTCACCTTCTGTTATGAGTAAATTTGCGACACCACCACCTGCTAGTAATTCTGATATGTCGCAAGTAATTGATGATGACACTTCTGCTATGCTTGATAATACTGTGCCTTTGGGTGAATTTCTTGATGAACAACTTGCTAGGGTTAGAGAGAATGAGATCACTGAAACTGGTGATATTTCAGAAACTGATGAAATTATTGAAACCGAACACTTTCAGACACCTGTTAGACTGTCACGCCCAAGATGCGGTCCTATCCCTATTAAGGCTCGTGGCCTCGACGGGGATAGAAGCGCATCTCGTCGTTCGCAAGTACAGTAAACATTGCAATACATGTAGGAAGAGATGAGTATATGAGTTGGCTTACACTCGCCACAAGCTATCTTACAAGTCCACGCAATTATTCAATACATCATCCAGAAGACAGGGTCCGGGTACGGACGAAAACAAACGATAAAAGAAGCAATGTAAACTGCCTTGCTATCCCAGGATCACCACCATGGAGCTCCCTACTCGTCTGGATACGTAACATACATACGTCTACTCTCCTCGTCGTACTCCCACTGGAGCTGAGTCACATCGTCTGGCACGTTCTCATCAACACCTGTACCTGTATTGTTGTAATCTGTGAGCCACAGGGACTCAACAATCTCATAACCCGGGTACCGAAACTATGTAAGCCATTGGGTAAGGAATTGGTTAAGTGGTGAGGCTGCAGCAAGCGCTAAGCATATGTTTGGTGACTAACTTACGAGAACATGAATGTAATTATGGTGGCATACGTATGACGATCGTGAATTAGCATGATCACTAAGTGATCCTGAACACCTACTTACGTCAATCATAACCCCACCGTGTTCTCTCTCGGGTCATGTTCACGAGCAGAGACGGTCACGGTTACGCACACAGTTGGTGTATTTTATTGGAGTTTACTTCAAGTTGACTATAACCGGGTGTTAAACAAATTTCCAAGTTGCCACATAACCGCGGGCACGGCTTTCCGAAAAGATTAAACCCTGCAGGGGTGCTCCAACTCATCCATCACAA
Organism: Elymus sibiricus; assembly: GCA_039707655.1. Taxonomy (NCBI): domain Eukaryota; kingdom Viridiplantae; phylum Streptophyta; class Magnoliopsida; order Poales; family Poaceae; genus Elymus; species Elymus sibiricus. The sequence continues at coordinate 184,837,339 of CM077675.1, read as the reverse complement.
ACTAACCACACTTCGCGAGAATAACCTCGACCACGAATCTCGTGATCTTCCTTGGCAATTCCACTGGAAAACCGCACCTCGAGATAGCCCGAAGAAAACCGGAATTCCTCGCGCAAGACATTCGAGAAAGGTTAAACAAGTCCAGCAAGACCGCCCGACGTGTCGACGAACCCGATAAGAGCCGCGTATCTCGTTCTCAGGACACGACGGATGGGCTAAGTTTCCGGCTGGCACACCCGTTGATGGCCCCGGCTACTGCCATTTTGGACCAACACTCATGAGGAGCACTGGCCCGGGTTGTTGATTAATCCTCGGGGTAGCTATGCCCTATGCAATTTTATTAAGTTGTTTAGCAAATGTAGTACCAAAGTTGGGTCTTGCCAGACAAGTTTTAATCTAAAACGAATGATCAAGGGGGTCCCCATAACAACCCCGAGCATGTTAGGAGCGCAAAATATGGAATATAACACCGGTACTCGGAACTAGTGCGGCAAAAGCGGAACAAAACACTGAGCAAAAGGCTAAGCCTTCCACCGTTGCCAGATATATATGTGCATTAATTTAAATAACAGTAAATAGAGTGATATAACAAAATCCATGTTGACACATGGAAAGCTTGCACCTGCAACTAGCAACGCTACAAGGTAAGGGCTGAGCAGCGGTAACATAGCCAATCAAGGTTTGCTAGGTAGTGGAAGGGTTAGAGGCTTTCATGGCAAATTAGGAGGCTGACAGATTAAGTGGTAGGTATCGTAACATAACGGTAAAAACGAGACATCTAGCAAGGCAAAAATAGTGTCGGGATCCGGGTATGATCATCTTGCCTGTTGGTTCTTCAAAGGGACAAAGAGCTGGGTCCTCGTAGTTGTACTCTCCGGAATCCTCGTACTCAGGCTCAACACTCGCGTCTACCCAAAGAGAACAGCACCAAATAAACAAACGGCAAGGTGCAATGCACAAACAAGATGATGCATGGTCATATTAGGGAATATAGCATGGCAATCCTATGCTAGTCATGTTTCACATGCATTTATTAAGTTATTTAGTATTCTGGACAGAACCTCAATATTACTTATTTGGACATGCATGATCATGGCAAATATGGATGCTTCATGCAAAAACGATGCAAATGCATATGTAGAACGTTGCAAACGGAGTAACGTAGCTCACGGTATGCTCACGGCAAGGTACGAACGTTAACGGAGACAAAACACAACCTGAGGCAATCCATGGGCTATACCTTGGTGTTCCAAGGATGCCACTGGATAGGTAATGAAAATCTAACAAGAATAGAGCTAAAGATCAAGCAAAACAATGGAGTATAGCTCCCACAAGTCACAAAACAATCAAACACACAATCTGTCCACAAACAGCAACATGGCATCTTGTCACACACATAGCCAGAGCTACAGCAGGTTCTAAATCACAACCAAGGCATGTACAGAAACTATACAGCATGCTTAACAATTAATATATCTACACAAACGTGAAAGGAAGCATGGATCAATAGCAATGAAGATCACAAGATGGCATGTTGAAACAGATTTTTAGGACTTAGTGAAAATTCCAGTTTTCTGGAATCTGAGTTAACCAGATGGCATCTTGACAGCATTATTAATATATGCCAGAGGGCATATCATGGCATGAAAATTAACAAAATGGTAGAGGGCAACCTCTACAACAAAACACTAGCACTGAGCATGAGCTATAACACAACAGTTCACTTGGTAGCATCCACTCTTCATGGCATGAAATATTAACAGATTCTCAGACTTAGAAATATTTAGCATGTTTGAAAACAGCAACCTTTAGTAGTCACTTTAGAGCATGGTTCCCACTTGTATGCAAGACTAATATGACAAAAGTAAATACCATGGCATTCTACTCATCAAAGGCTACCACTTTCATGTTGACACAATTATCATTGCATGCTTGGATTAAATATAACTAAAATGACAAAAAGGCATCACAACACAAAATAGCAGTTTTATGAACTTGCTCATAAGTGAAATCTGATTACACCAATGGATTCCTTGGGTGATTCTACCCCAAATCCATATGTCACACTCATATACTTGCATGTAACATCAAGATTAAAGCTAGCTCGAAAAAATAGCACAAGAAACCTATATGAGATATAAGTCACTTATTACTACAAATGGAGGCTGCCATAAATGGTATGTCCACTTTAGGACATATCTCCAGAAATGGAAATAACACAAGGCACTAAGTAAACATGGCACAAAACTCACAACAAGCATAGCAATAGTTCGATAACAAAATAAATAAAGGAGAGGTCCACTTGTCATAGACAAGGCCCCTCATGACATGCTTGTCATACACACACCCTTACAAGCCTCACACATACACATCTACACATGCACAAGTGCACGTGAGCACACACATCTATCTCTACACTAGGTGTAGGTGCACACACACACACACATGTATATATGCACAAATGCATATATGCACATACACCTATACATCTACATCTACAGCAGGAATTAAAAAAAAAACAAAAAACAAAAAAAAACATATATATATGGGCATGTATACACACATACACCTACAACAGAGAAGAAGCAAATAAGAAAGAAAATTAAAACAAAACAACACAAAAAAAAGGGGGCCAGGGGAATCGAACCCTCGACCACCTGGTCAACCCAGCGAGGGACGACCGCTGCGCTAGGCTGGGGTTATCTGATTAGAAGGAGGGGCGCAGGTCTTTTGACCATCCCCAAGGAGGCTGGCTCCCTACTCCTACCTCCGCGAACAGAGAGCATCGGTGGCGACGGCGGCCAACTCCGGTCACTTCCGGCGAGGAAGACCATCGGCGGGGGTGCGGGAATGCAAGGCGAAACCATACCCGGGGCAAGCACGGGCTGAGGAGCAAGGCGGCGAGGACCTCGAGCTCGTGGCCGAACTCGGGCACGAACACGACAGGAACGCACCACAGCGGCTTAGCGAGGCAACGCGAGAGCTACGCCACAGCAGAGAGGCAAGGGGGCCATGCGGCTGCACGACCATGGCCGCAGGGGACCTGGCGCGACGCGGCGCACCTGCAACTAACGAAAGCGCCGGGCTTTACAGAGCACGGGGAGCGCGACGGCGGCATACACGGATCTACGCGACCGGGGCACGATAACGCGAGGGAGAAGGGAGAGCAGGTAGAAGGGTATACCTATCTCACCTAGGACATGGATAGGAGGACGGGGTCGAGCTGGAGACGACGCTGCGAGACGACGAACGCGACGACGTTCCTGAATCCGAAACGAAGAGGAAGAAGATCGGACGACGACGGCGACTGGCTGGCCTTGGCGCTCCCTCGAGCGTCGGGGAAGAAGAAGAAGCCGCGAGGACTCCTGCCCTCGGCACCAGGGAAGCGGGGCGCGACGGAGCGAGGCTACCCCGAGCTCGAGCGCGAGCTTGCTCGGGTCATGGTGGGCAGGCGACGGCTATGGCGAGGGCGGCCCTTACCTGCGCAGGCGGCGGCGGAGGAAGGAGGGAATGGAGAGGCTAGGTCTAGGGCGTCTCGGGGGACACAACTTATAGGCGGCTCGAGCTCTCTCCGGCCGTCAAATCGACCGGAGGGGCGACGTGGCTCCTGTGGATGCCTGCCGTACAGGAACGACGACGTGCGCGGAGGCCGGCTGGGCTGCGGCTGAGCTAGATGGGCCAGGGGGAAGCAAAGAGGCCCAGGAGGGCAAGCTCTCTCTCTCTCAGGTAATAAAAGGTTTTTCCCTTTTTTTAACACAGAGAAAGAAAATAAATTGCAGAGAAAAGAGAGGAAAGACTTGGAGCAAAATAAAAATATACTTAGACTCAATGAAATATGCACTAGTTTATAAAAATGGAATTGGCATTTTTAGAGCAACAAAATAAATGCATGTTATTATATTACCTAGGCACTGTTCGCAAAGTTTACAAAATGGGAATACCTCAAACATGACACAGGGATGTTTTATAAATCTTAGAAGAATATTCAGAAGAGGTTCAACATTTTTAATAGGTGAAAACAGCCAGTAAATTATTATCATGGGAATATTTGAATGAGAGAGAAGAGGGAGATGCAATATTTGGGATGGTTAAGAGAAAGAGGAGCACTTCAATCAAGGCAACACATACCAGCACACCATAACACATACACTCACATCACAACAATCCCAAGGCCAACATGGCAAGAATATTATGCATATGATATGATGATCATGATGGCATGATGCATGAGATGAAATGGCAAGTAGAACTCAAACTCATGATGGCATTGATAACTACATAGAAGGTCACACATGAGAATAAATTACAAATAAGGCAAGGGATGCTCTTGGGCTGCCACATAGACCTAGCTCTCCTAGATATGAATTGCCTGTTATACCTGAGGGTTATGTTATGGATGGAGAGGTAGCTAGGGACTTTCTTGCTTGTAAGGATAGAGATGATCTTAAGAAATTACTATGCAAGTGGAAGGAAAAATCTTTGAATGCTAGAATGCAATATGATCCTAAGTTTGCTACTTCACCTATTTTTGTTACTGATAAGGATTATGAATTCTCTGTCGATCCTGAGTTAATCACTTTGGTTGAATCTAATCCTTTCCATGGTTATGAGTCTGAAACTGTTGTGGCACATCTTACTAAATTGAATGATATAGCCACCCTATTTACTCATGAGGAAAAAATTCGTTATTACTATATTCTTAAGTTGTTTCCTTTCTCATTAAAGGGTGATGCTAAGATATGGTTTAATTCTCTTGCTCCTGGTTGTGTGCGTAGTCCCCAGGATATGATATATTACTTCTCTGAAAAATATTTTCCTGCCCATAAGAAACAAGCTGCCTTGCAGGAAATATTTAACTTTGTGCAAATTGAAGAAGAGAGTCTCCCACAAGCTTGGGGGAGGCTTCTCCAATTACTTAGTGCTTTGCCTGATCATCCTCTCAAGAAAAACGAAATACTTGATATCTTTTATAATGGACTAACCGATGCTTCTAGGGACCACGTAGATAGTTGTGCTGGTTGTGTTTTCAGGGAACGAACTGTTGAACAAGCTGAACTATTATTGAATAATATATTGAGCAATGATAATGATTGGACTATTCCCGAACCATCTCCAAAGTCCACTCCGAAGAAAAGAGGTATTCTATTTCTCAGTCCTGAAGATATGCAAGAGGCAAAGAAATCTATGAAAGAAAAAGGTATTAAAGCTGAAGATGTTAAGAATCTACCACCTATTGAAGAAATACATGGTCTTTCTAACCCGACACAGGTAGTAGAGGTAAATTCTCTCCGTAGATTTGATGAAGGTGATATTCGTTATAATAAGTCTGCTAGCCAATGCTTGGATGAATTTGATAACTTTATTGTTAAACAAGAAAATTTCAATGCTTATGTTAGTAGACAATTGAAACATAATGCTTACATGCTTGATCGTTTAGGTGAATATATGAGTAGGACTGTTAATGATCTCAAGCTTATCAGTAAACATGCTGCCATGGTAACTACTCAAGTAGAACAAGTACTTAAGGCACAAAATGATTTGCTTAATGAGATGAATGATAATGCTATTAGAGTAGTGACTAGAGGTGGTAAAATGACTCAGGAACCTTTATATCCTGAGGGCCACCCCAAGAGAATTGAGCAAGATTCTCAGAGAATTAATACTGATGCACCTAGTCATTCTAGCAAAAGAAAGAAAAAGAATGATGATAGGACTTTGCATGCTGCTGGTGAACCTGTTATTGATACACATGAAAACCCAAATGATATTTCTATTTCTGATGCTGAAACACAACCTGGTGATGAACATGAACTGGGTGATAATATTAATGATGATGTTCATGTTGATGCTCAACCTAGTAATGATAATGATGTGGAGATTGAACCTGCTGTTGATCTTGATAACCCACAATCTAAGAATAAAAGATATGATAAAAGAGACTTCGTTGCTAGGAAGCATGGTAAAGAAAGAGAACCTTGGGTTCAGAAACCCATGCCCTTTCCTCCTAAGCCATCCAAGAAAAAGGATGATGAGGATTTTGAGCGCTTTGTCGAAATGCTTAGACCTGTCTTTTTGCGTATGCGTTTGACTGATATTCTGAAAATGTCTCCTTATGCTAAGTATATGAAAGATATTGTGATTAATAAAAGAAAGATACCGGAAGCTGAAATTTCCACCATGCTTGCTAATTATACTTTTAAGGGTGGAGTACCAAAGAAACTAGGAGATCAAAGAATACCAACTATACCATGCTCCATTAAAAAAACTATGTTAAAACTGCTTTATGTGATTTGGGAGCCGGTGTTAGTGTTATGCCTTTCTCTTTATATCGTAGACTTGATTTGAATAAGTTGACACCTACTGAAATCTCTTTGCAAATGGCTGATAAATCAACCGCTCTACCCATCGGTATTTGCGAGAATGTGCCTGTTGTGGTTGCAAACGTTACTATCTTAACAGACTTTGTTATTCTTGATATTCCCGAGGACGACAACATGTCCATCATCCTTGGTAGACCCTTTTTGAACACTGCAGGGGCTGTTATTGATTGCAACAAAGGCAATGTCACTTTTCATGTTAATGGTAATGAGCATACGGTGCACTTTCCGAAGAAACAACCTCAAGTTCATAGTATCAACTCTATTGGAGAAATTCCAACAATTGCTATTGGAGGTTTTAAATTCCCCCTCCCTACTGTCAAGAAGAAATATGAAATAATCATGGTAGGGGACATGCCTGTCCCCGTTGAGGTAACTTAGTGTTATTCGAAAATTCTCCGGTTTCATGTTACTCGAAAGAAGTTTGTTAATAAGACTTGATCAACCTTGTTAACGAATTCCTTTTGACAGGCATGAGATGGATGAATTTAGAAAGCACAACCTTCTGTACCCAACTTTTACTTTCTGTTGTTTAGAATAAATAAAGCAAAAATACTATTATACTTCTGTTTTCTGAATTATCCGTACAACAAAAAATGACCTGGCAATAAAAGTTCTCCAAATGCCCTGAAAATTTAGTATGATTTTTTATAGAATATTTAAGAATATTTGGCACTGAGAACACACCAGGGGGCTGCACCAGTGAGCCACAAGCCCAGGGGGCGCGCCCACCCCCCCCAGGGCTGCCCTGGTGGCTTGTGGGTCCCACGTAGGCCCCCCTCACTTATTCCAGCACCCATCCACTTCGTCTTCCTCCATAAAAAATCCCACCATTGCTCAAACCCGTGTCCTAGCTCATCTTGCTGCCATTTTCGATCTCCTTGTGCAAAGCTCCATTTGCAAAACTGTTTTGGGGGATTGTTCTTCGAGGAAGAAAATGATGAGGAGATTGTTAAGAGGCTCTTCAAGCCGGGGTTCTAAAGAAAATGAAAATGAGAAGAAAGAGAAGCCCAAATACAATCTTCCCCGCACCGCGGAGGTTCAGCCATGTGAATGGCCAAGTGATGCATTCTTGAAGGCGGCCGGAATTTAGAATGATTTTTACTATTTGGCAGAGAATGCAGGCATCACCGACTTCCTCCACGATAAGTGTGACCAATACCTCTTACTCACTAATACCTTCATGCAAAACTTTCACTTTCATTATAGGGAAAATCCTCCTATGGTAGAATTTCACTTATATGATGTGCCTAAGAAGATGACTCTTTATGATTTTTGCAATGTTTGCAAATTACCTTATGAGGGCAGCGTCAGTGAACCCCGTCCTAGAGATGTGGAAGATTTTATTGCTGAAACCACTGTAGGGGAAGAGAGAGGGGTGTCGGGAGCCAGAGTGTCTAGTTTACATTTTCCTGTTTTGCGCTATTACTCATTATTTGCGGGGAGATGTTTGATTGGTCGTGGGAAGAGTGGAGGCCTAAGTGCTCCTGACCTAGCCGTTTTGCGCCATGCTTTACACCGTGATAGAACTTTTAGTTTGGGCGCTATTGTTGCTCGACGGTTGAGTTTAAATCGTTCGAAGGGTCCTATCTTTGGAGGTATTTATTCTTCTCGCCTTGCTAGACACTTTGAGATACCCTTTAGACTAGATGAAAAGGAAGAAAGGTTGTTACCCACTAAGTATTTAGACTATGATAGTATGGTAGCACATGATTTCATTTCCAAAGACAATGACAAGCGGCTCATCTATAACCTAGTATTCAGCTAGGGTACCTGCCAGATTATTACTTTGCCTGCACCTTCTTTGTTCGATATTTATTCAGGCAGGTACATTATTATGCCCGACGATATTTATGCATACCGGGAGCGGACTCGATCTCCAGTTGCTGATCCAGAACCATCACTTGACCCGTACGAGGAGTCTGTTTATCAGTGGGAGCAACAAGAGCTCGCTAACCAGTGGAACCCTCAGGATCCTCCTCAGTACCCAGGAGAGGGCTACTTTGATCCATGGGCATAGACCAACTTAGGCCAAAAGCCTAAGCTTGGGGGAGTACGTATTTCTCACCGACATTACATTCATGTTCACATACTCATTCCAGTTGTCGGTGTTCATACTTTTTCATTGTATTATCCATGTTAGTTTATTTCTTTTTCTCACTTTCTTCTTGTGTGTCAGAAAAACCTTAAGAAAAAAAATTAGCTCTAGTTTTACTTTCTAGTTTCTTTAGTTGTAGCATTAAAAGAAAACCCAAAAAGATTTCTCGTTCTTCTTTTTCTTGTTGGGAGCTTTCCCGTGTAAATAGTTTTCTTTTCTTCTTTGGGTCATAAGGAGAAGACCACAATGAAAATGTTGAGTGGCCCTCATATGCATTATTGTTTATCTATCAGAGAGCCCATATTGCCTTGTCTTCTCCTTTGAGTTATTGTTTGCAGATTCCAGCTTAGTCCCATGCACGTGCACTCTTATTATTATTTACACCGTTCGGTCGTGCAAGTGAAAGGCAATAATGACGATATATGATGAAATGATTGAGATGGAGAAAAGCTGGTATGAACTCGACCTATTTTGTTTTTGTAAATATGATTAGCTCATCGTTCTGAATTCAGCTCGTTATGGATGAAACATGTTTGCAATGACAATTAGAGATTGTAGTTGCTCATGCCATGCCTAATTAGCTAGGAGTGTATAATAGTTTGTCTTGAGTGCCAACATGAATTTTAAAATGGTTATGATGTAGTATGATAGGATGGTATCCTCCTTTGAATGATTCAAGTGGCTTGACTTGGCACATGTTCACGCATGTAGTTGAAACAAATCAACACAGCCTCCACGATATTTATGTTCATGGTGATTTATATCCTACTCATGTTTGCATTCAATGTTGGTTAATCTCAATGCATGTTTATGACTGTTGTCGCTCTCTAGTTGGTCGCTTCCCAGTCTCTTGCTAGCCTTGACTTATACTAAGCGGGAATACTGCTTGTGCATCCACTTCCTTAAACCCAAAGTTGTTCCATATGAGTCCACCATACCTACCTATATGCGGTATTTACCTGCCGTTCCAAGTAAATTTGCATGTGCCAAACTCTAGACCTTCAAATAATATTCTGTTTTGTATGCCCGAATCGCTCATGTAGTGATTAGGGGCTGTCAGTATCCTCCATGCTAGGTGGGTTATTCTCACGATGAGTGTTTATTCACTTGTCATTCACGAGAAAGTGGCTGGTAATCGGGATGCCCAGTTCCATGCTCAAAAAATCAAATCAAAACATAATGAAACAAAACTCCCCCAGGATTGTTGTTTGTATGGACGGTACCCGTGGATTCGGCCAGCCGTGGAGTGTGTTTGATTGGTGGAGGGGGAGTAAAACCTTTATCATTCTGTTTGGGAACCGCCTATAATGTATCTAGCATGGAAGATACCGAGAACTCTTGGTTGTTATGTTGACAATGAAAGCATACCGCTCAAAATTTTACTCATCTCTGTTTTAAAAGCTCGAGCTCTGGCACCTCTGCAAATCAATGCTTCCCTCTGCGAAGGGCCTATCTATTTTACTTTACTGTTGAGTCATCCTCCTCTTATAAAAAGCACCAGTTAGAGAGCACCACCGTCATTTGTATGTTTGGTTATTAATTGATATTGAGTATGACTGTGACTGGATCTCTTTTACCATGAATTACAATTTGTAGCCAGCCCTTGTTCTTCAGAGGTGCTCTGCATTTATGTTTTGCGGTCTCAGAAAGGGCTAGCGAGATACCATTATATCATATTGTATCATGATTGTTTTGATAAAATTGTTGTCATCCAAGATTTATTATTATTGCTCGCTAGTTGATTATGCCATTTATATGAGTAAATGTGAGACCTAAATGTTATTGTGAATGTGGTTAGCCCATAATCTTTGCTGAAAACCTGAACATTAGTTAGACATATTTACAACAACAAGATCAAACAGAGTTTGTAAAAGTTTTTCTTTGTCACTTTCACTTTGTCAACTAAATTGCTTGAGGACAAGCAATGGGTTAAGCTTGGGGGAGTTGATACGTCTCCATCGTATCTACTTTTCCAAACTCTTTTGCCCTTGTTTTGGACTCTAATTTGCATGATTCGAATGGAACTAACCCGGACTGACGCTGTTTTTAGCAGAATTGCCTTGGTGTTATTTTTGTGCAGAAATAAAAGTTCTCGGATTGACCTGAAAATTTACGGAGAATATTTTTGGAATTAATAAAAAATACTAGCGAAAGAACCAACCAGAGGGGGTCCACCCATTGGCCACAAGCCAGGGGGCGCCCCCCCTAGGGCGCGCCCTGGTGGCTTGTGGGCCCCCTGCAACTCCTCCAACCTCAACTCCAACTCCATATAACCCTATTCGGGGAGAAAAAAAATCAAGGAGAAGAGTTCATCGCGTTTCACGATACGGAGCCACCGCCATCTCCTGTTCTTCCTCGGGAGGGCAGATCTGGAGTCCGTTTTGGGCTCTGGAGAGGGGAAATCGACGCCGTCGTCATCACCAACCATCCTTCAACACCAATTTCATGATGCTCTCCGCCGTTCGTGAGTAATTCCATCGTAGGCCTGCTGGACGATGATGGGTTGGATGAGATTTACCATGTAATCGAGTTAGTTTTGTTAGGGTTTGATCCCTAGTATCCACTATGTTCTGAGATTGATGTTGCTATGACTTTGCTATGCTTAATGCTTGTCACTAGGGCCCGAGTGCCATGATTTTAGATCTGAACCTATTATGTTTTCACGAATATATGTGTTCTTGATCCTATCTTGCAAGTTGTAGACACCTATTATGTGTTATGATCCGCATACCCCAAGGTGACAATAATTGGGATTCTTTCCGGTGATTACCGTAGTTTGAGGAGTTCCATGTATTCACTAAGTGCTAATGCTTTGGTCCGGTTCTCTATTAAAAGGAGGCCTTAATATCCCTTAGTTTCCATTAGGACCCCGCTGCCACGGGAGGGTAGGACAAAAGATGTCATGCAAGTTCTTTTCCATAAGCATGTATGACTATATATGGAATACATGCCTACATTATATTGATGAATTGGAGCTAGTTCTGTGTCACCCTAGGTTATAACTGTTGCATGATGAATGCCATCCGACATAATTATCCATCACTGATCCATTGCCTACGAGCTTTTCACATATTGATCTTTGGTAAGTTACTTTTCCGTTGCCACTGTTACGAATGCTACAAAACTGCTACTGTTACTTTTGCCACCGTTACCGTTACTTCCATACTACTTTGCTACTAAATACTTTGCTGCAGATATTAAGTCTTTCAGGTGTGGTTGAATTGACAACTCAGCTGCTAATACTCGAGAATATTCTTTGGCTCCCCTTGTGTCGAATCAATAAATTTGGGTTGAATACTCTACCCTCGAAAACTGTTGCGATCCCCTATACTTGTGGGTTATCAAGACCTTTTTCTGGCGCCGTTGCCGGGGAGCATAGCTCTATTCTCTGAGTCACTTGGGATCTATATCTGTTGATCACTATGAAGAATCTGAAAGACCCAAAAACCAAGATCTATCCCTCTACTACGAGGGGAGGTAAGGAACTGCCATCTAGCTCTGCACTTGATTCACCTTCTGTTATGAGTAAATTTGCGACACCACCATGTGCTAGTAATTCTGATATGTCGCAAGTAATTGATGATGACACTTCTGCTATGCTTGATAATACTGTGCCTTTGGGTGAATTTCTTGATGAACAACTTGCTAGGGTTAGAGAGAATGAGATCACTGAAACTGATGATATTTCTAAAACTGATGAAATTATTGAAACCGAACACTTTCAGACACCTGTTAGACCTTGCTCTCCTAGATATGAATTGCCTGTTATACCTGAGGGTTATGTTATGGATGCAGAGGTAGCTAGGGACTTTCTTGCTTGTAAGGATAGAGATGATCTTAAGAAATTACTATGCAAGTGGAAGGAAAAATCTTTGAATGCTAGAATGCAATATGATCCTAAGTTTGCTACTTCACCTATTTTTGTTACTGATAAGGATTATGAATTCTCTGTCGATCCTGAGTTAATCACTTTGGTTGAATCTGATCCTTTCCATGGTTATGAGTCTGAAACTGTTGTGGCACATCTTACTAAATTGAATGATATAGCCACCCTATTTAGTCATGAGGAAAAAATTCGTTATTACTATATTCTTAAGTTGTTTCCTTTCTCATTAAAGGGTGATGCTAAGATATGGTTTAATTCTCTTGCTCCTGGTTGTGTGCGTAGTCCCCAAGATATGATATATTACTTCTCTGAAAAATATTTTCCTGCCCATAAGAAACAAGCTGCCTTGCAGGAAATATTTAACTTTGTGCAAATTGAAGAAGAGAGTCTCCCACAAGCTTGGGGGAGGCTTCTCCAATTACTTAGTGCTTTGCCTGATCATCCTCTCAAGAAAAACGAAATAATTGATATCTTTTATAATGGACTAACCGATGCTTCTAGGGACCACGTAGATAGTTGTGCTGGTTGTGTTTTCAGGGAACGAACTGTTGAACAAGCTGAACTATTATTGAATAATATATTGAGCAATGATACTGATTGGACTATTCCTGATCCACCTCCAAAGTCCACTCCGAAGAAAAGAGGTATTCTATTTCTCAGTCCTGAAGATATGCAAGAGGCAAAGAAATCTATGAAAGAAAAAGGTATTAAAGCTGAAGATGTTAAGAATCTACCACCTATTGAAGAAATACATGGTCTTGATAACCCTACACAGGTAGTAGAGGTAAATTCTCTCCGTAGATTTGATGAAGGTGATATTCCTTATAATAAGTCTGCTAGCCAATGCTTGGATGAATTTGATAAATTTATTGTTAAACAAGAAAATTTCAATGCTTATGTTAGTAGACAATTGAAACATAATGCTTACATGCTTGATCGTTTAGGTGAATATATGAGTAGAACTGTTAATGATCTCAAGCTTATCAGTAAACATGCTTCCATGGTAACTACTCAAGTAGAACAAGTACTTAAGGCACAAAATGATTTGCTTAATGAGATGAATGATAATGCTGTTAGAGTAGTGACTAGAGGTGGTAAAATGACTCAGGAACCTTTATATCCTGAGGGCCACCCCAAGAGAATTGAGCAAGATTCTCAGAGAATTAATACTGATGCACCTAGTCATTCTAGCAAAAGAAAGAAAAAGAATGATGACAGGACTTTGCATGCTGCTGGTGAACCTGTTATTGATACACATGAAAACCCAAATGATATTTCTATTTCTGATGCCGAAACACAACCTGGTGATGAACATGAACTGGGTGATAATGTTAATGATGATGTTCATGTTGATGCTCAACCTAGTAATGATAATGATGTGGAGATTGAACCTGCCGTTGATCTTGATAACCCACAAGATAGGATCGAAACGAGTAGGAGAGTGCCGAAGCGTACGTCCTTGCTCCCTTTGCACCAAAGGGGAAACTGCGCCGTCTGGCGCGCTGGCGCCCGCCTGTCCTTCCTTGCGTCATCCTTGACTCCCAAGGCCGGGTTCTGCATAGAGATCTCCGCCGCTCCGGAGGGGGCCTAAGGAGGCCCTCTCCTTGCTAGTCTTGATGCCGCCTCCCTCGCGAGCTCGGGTCCTCGCGAGGGCCTTGTCTCAAGCGGGGCTGCACTGGGCCAAGCTTGGCACGTGAGGTGGGCCATGTCCTGGGCCGCAGGCAGGCAGGTCTGGGTACCCCCGTTCCCAGAACGCCGACAGATTCCCCTCTCCGGCAGGGTACTAGAACATCTCCAGATTGGTTTTTCGTCGATACAGAGAGTTGCGGCGGCGGAGCGGAGAGTCTAGGGTTATTTCTGATGGTTTCTATATTTATTGGAATTTTTGGCGTTGGTTTTACGCGAAGGTGGGCCACGAGGAGGGCACAAGACACCAGGGCGCGCCTGGGCCCTCTGGCGCGCCCTGGTGGGTTGTGCCCACCTCGTGGCTCTTCTGGCTCTCCCACAAAGCGTCTAGTGCCTCTTTTGTTCCAAAAAAAATCGTCAAAAAGTTTCGGGCGATTCCGAGAACTTTCATTTTCTGCACAAAAACAACACCACAGTAATTCTGTTGAAAACAGCGTCAGTCCGGGTTAGTTCTAAATAAATCATATAAAGTGCATCAAAACCATATAAAAGTATTGTAAACATAGGCAATCATGGCATGAATACTTCATAAATTATCGATACGTTGGAGACGTATCAATTATGTGTGAATAAAGAGTGTGGATGTATAGTTGCAATTGTTAAACCGAGGCATTTCACAATCTTGGAAAGTAAACAAATTAAATAATTATCTAATGTACTACATATGTCAAGTGACAAAAAATAAACATGTCAATATGGTTTGATTGGACTGAAAAATAATGTTAGTGAACGGTGACATGACACACTTGGTGGGAGGCTTGCATGTCGAAACAATTAGAAGTAATGAGATATGGTTTGCATGGGCTTTTAAATAACATTAGTGGATGCTGACATGGCACACTTGATGAGGTGAAAAGCTTGCATGTTGAGAGAATTCAAGATAGTGAAAATCAACTATTTAGGTATATAGAATATATATTTTCAATGGAACATTCATCATCTGAATATATTTGTGGTGGAAAGGTTGGCCACCATTACTGAGGGCCATGTACGTGGAACTATGAAGAACCCTGAGGTCATCGACTTCCAACTGAAAGTGTCAACCTCGTCGTCAACCTTTCACAAGGTTTGACCAATTTGTTGATATGTTACCAAAACGCCATAAAGCAGCATTCAACTGTGTCTGGTCCATCATTGTTACAAAAAAAACATCTTTTTGTTGCACAACATGGTAAAGATGAAGGTATTGCAAAGCTAGAGGTGTATCATCCAGTCATACATCTTCCTAGAACCTTAGTAGTGAGCAGTGGTGAATCTAAGGGGGTGCTTCGACAGGATGGAGCCCCCTCCCCCTCCAAAGATTGGAAAAACAATTACTAGTATTCAGCCCAGCTCTCGCATCAAAATTTAAACCTTATTTGAACTAAAAAAACCGAGAGTTAGTGACTTTTTCTTCACACCATTAAAATTCAGCCCCCCCTCATTTTCTTCCGAGTTACGCCACTGGTCGTGAGGCCACTGCCTAACACTTATGTCCTTTAGTGGGAAAAATCATTCTAGAAAGGAGAATCGGTAGGTTTAGGCTGAACCTCCGATAGCGTTTCAGAACACAAATATTTGTTCTGGAGCATTTCTTCAAACCCCGCATTCAGAACCTGCATTTGACACTGAGCACTACTACATGGACCATATTTTACGGTTGAGTTCCGCACGGCACACAATTGCAGCCATGTATCTATGTCGTTTAGTGGGCTACAACCATCGATCGTAAGTGTCATACAAATTTCGTTCGTCCTCCATCGTTTGCACAGTAATTCCGTTTTACACTGGATGGATAAAAGCCATATATGCAGCATCGAAAAAGAATTGTAAGGGAACTCCTTATCCTCTCCTAGCTTAGCTCCTCCCTCTCGCTCCGCACCGCTGGCCACTCCAGCGGCAGCGTCCACCACCCTGGCTCGGAGAACCGGGGCATGCCTGCATCATTATGGCAGCAAATCCGGTCTCCCCTGTGTCCTCCGGTCCGTCAGCTGTCCTGGAGACCCAACCCCCGTCAAGTGAGCCACACTCCCTCGTGAATCCTGCTGCGGGGAGAATGCTCCCGAGGCAGAGGGGCCCTCTCCACGCTGGATCCACACACGTGCCCCCCAAGGCTCAAATTTGTAGTTATTGTGCCATCACCCACACCTTAGTATACCACTTTGGGCATGGACGGTGGCTGGACTGAGATGTGCTCTTGTAAAGCACCTCGCCCACCCCAGAAGATGACGGTCGCTATGATGCGCCTGCGGCTGCCCTCCTTGGACCGGCGCCAAGCATTCAAGGCCAACCTAGGGCGCGGGGCTTTCTTAAGACGCTTGAGGGGTCGCTGATTCCGGTGCCTTAGCAAGTGACACCATAGAAAGGATTGCCACAACCCAGTTCACTGCATGATCTGCAAGCTCGCAGGACACTTTGGCAAGGACTGCCCGCAGAACCCTTAGAATGGTGGCCCAAGTGGCAAGGCCTCTAACAGGCTGGGCCCACGGACGGTGCTGGCCTCGGTACACTGGCGCCTTCACTTCCCCACGCCATCCCCTGCCCCAACGGACGACGGTAACATGGCGGCCCTGAGCCTCACTGACCCTGCACGCAGGCCGCGCACAAGCCACTCGGTGGCCATCACCTCCCCGACGGCGGAGCAGAATGCGTTCTTCTTGCGCCACCATGCGGTGACTTTGCAGGCAGCTGAGGGCGTCAACAACGCGTCGCCCATGGTGGTTGGGCACGCGCTGGAGGAGCGCCTATGCATCCAGCAGCAGCACTTGCGTGTGATGTCGCACCATCCGGACGACTACTTCGTCATCTTCACCCAACCAACACACCACGACAATATTGTCCGGCTAGGCTCTGTTCGCATCGACGGCACCTCCCTCAACATTGCGCCCTGACACAAGCATGACCATGCCGCCTTCGACACCTTCAACCTCCATGTGCGCTGCATGGTGGAAGACGTGTCAATGGACTACTCCTACCTGGAGGGGACGGAGGAAATCTTCGGCAAGATGGTGCGCGTCGACCACCTCGATAGCAGAACCCTGGAGCGGGGACACACGAAGACGTTTGTGTGTTGGGTGTGGGTGTGGAACATGATGCACATCCCTACCAAGCACACCTTCTGGCTCCTCCCGTGTGGCATTGGGCATGTGGAGGAGATGGTGGGCTTCTCACCGCCGGACAGCCGGGTTGCGCCCTCGCCCGGGGCAAGCTGCCACGACATGCTCGTCCATGTGGACTGCATCGAAGACTAGACGCCAAGGTTGCCACGCTCCTCCCACTCTAGCAAAAGTGGGATACCTTCTGACTCCGATTCCGATGATGCGCAACTGCCACAGATCCACCCAGGCTCTTGGATCATGCGTTTGAAGGATGGACAGGCTGATGGGCACCATCGCCGCATGCAGTAGCCTCCGGTGGCGAGCACCGGCTATGGGGGAATGGCGCGGGGTGGACCATGCCGAGACAAGGACAGTGACGGCGTTGGGCGACGCTCCTGGAAGGATACGCTCCTCGGGAGCGGCCGTGCTGCACCGACAGTGAGGGGCAAGGAAAAGGTCACAAAGGAGAGGTGGAGGAGCCGCTCCCCCTAGGAGAGGCACCGCCAGAGGGCGGGCAGGGGACGTCAGCCGGCTGCAGGCAGCAACTCCCACATCAGGCACAACTACGCAAGCCCTACTACCACTACCGCCGAAGGCAGGGCCAAGACTCCACCACAACCACCGGCGTCCACTGCTGCCAAAGATGACGACATCGGAGCCTTCTTCGCCAATGCCAAGAGACCGCTCAAGTCAAAGGCCAGAGTTGGCTGCATGGCGGCTGACGTGGATGACACGGTGGACCAGCTCCTAGGAGCCCCGCTAGAGGTCCACAATAAGGGAAAAAAGAAGATGGGGCAGAAGGAGAACCAAGGACCGACAAACGTGTTTGGGCCAACTCTCTCAGGACCAAACTCGAGCCCAGGGCATTTTTAGCTGCCACACTCCCCTATCCTCCCGCATTGTCGAAGTTCAGTTAGGGGCGGCGATACGGCGCATCCGCGAGCTAGAGATCGAAGACGGGGAGGCCGGCTAGGCAGGAGGCACTGGCAGCTAGACCCCGCTCCGCCTCTTCAAGGACCTCGCGCTGCTCATCATCGCCCGCCCTCGGCAGCTTCCCACTCTGCACTGCCAAGATCGAGGGCCAACTCAGTTCCTACGAGGCAGAGCGGTCGACAGGCCATGAACAAGAGCACGGTGTCGATTGTTAACAGAGCAACGCTACGCCTAGTCAAGGAGCTGGGCATGTTGGGCCCAAAGGAGAAGATGATGGCACAAGCAGCGGAGGCCCTCATCAAGCACTTCGAGGAACCACTCTCCGACGACGACATCGACGCGCTCGCGAAGCTCACTCGCTTGGACAAGGATGCGTTGTGGGTCGCTAATGGCCTTGCAGGACATGTTGGAGATGCCCTTTAGGCCACTGTTTAGTTATGTTAGCAACCTTCTTCATTTACATTACTCTCCGATGGCGGCCGACCGTTAGTTGGCTTGAGTTAGGTTCAGTAGTTTGGTATTTGTCTCGTTGGCAGAGGTTAGTTTGGCTTCGGTGTGTTCAGGGGCCTATTGGTGGCTATCGTTGCTCCCTTCTTAGCTGGATAGTGTATTTATTTGGCTTAAAGCCCATTAGTAATGATATTCATCGGAGAAGCAGAAGGTGTACCCATGAATGACAACCAAAACATTCCAATCTTTTGTTGGAACGTAAGAGGTCTAAATCTGCTGACAAAGCGGGCAGCTATAGCGGAGGTAGTTGCCTCTCTTCGAACGGGCATCCTCTGCCTCCAAGAAACTAAAATAGATGTATGGTCGCCATAGCTAGTTAGAGAGATCGGCGGCACCAGCCTCATAAACTGCATCGTCCTACCTGCAATTGGCACTCGTAGTGGAGCTGCAATCTTTTGGGATAGTGAGAGGGAAACTGTCACTTCCCATGCAGTTGGAGCTTTTGCTATCACAGCAAAAGTAACCCTCCAAAACCCTGTCCAAAACTTCTGGCCTACCACTGTCTATGGCCCAGCTGACGACACTATACAACGATGACTTCCTCGCTGAAATTGCAAATGCAGCACCCCCTATGTCTGAACTGTGGTTTATAAATGGAGATTTCAACATGATATATGAGGCCCGGGACAAGAATAACCTCAACCTCAACCTCAACCGACGAATCGTGGGCAGTTTCCATGCGGCCATTAATACTACAGGACTAAAGGAAATAAGATGCACAAACATGTGTTACAAGTGGAGCAATGAGAGGCATAGGCCAACTTTAGTCAGCATCGGCAATTTTTTTAGCAATGTTAGTTGGGAGCTCCTCTTCCCCTCCATGGCTTTAGTGGCTGCCTCCACGGCATGCTTGTCGCACCCCGGCTCAGCGAACCGGATTACCAGTGTTTCCAACCCAGAGATCATGTCTTCTGGAAACACACAACAACTTGGAACAGAACAGAACTGAACTTTATTGATAAACTTCGGGTACAAGCTCATATTTTACATCGATAGCGAGGCCAAAGGCACACCTTGTGCTATGACAATATCTACATTATTTATGAAACATAGCGGGCCTCGAAACTACTAGGGAAAACTCTATGGCGTAGCGGAACATAGCGGAAACTCCATCCACACGGACACTTTAGTTTAGTTTAGTGCCAAAGATACATCTATCTCCTGTCTGGGACCAATTCAATGGGGTGCGGCACTTCCGCCCATATAGTGCTTCAAATGGTGACATTTTGAGACTTGACTGATAACTATTGTTATAAGAAAATTCCGCATAGGGTAGGCTATCTTCCCATTTGGGTCCATGGGTGAGAGCACAGGATCGAAGCATATCTTCCAATATCTGGTTCACTCGTTCGGTCTGTCCATCTGTCTGTGGATGATATGATGTGCTATGCTTTAGCACGGTTCCCAAGGCTTGGTGCAATCGCAACCAGAATGCTGAGGTGAATAAGGAGCCCCTGTCTGAGGTGATAGACTTGGGTACTCTATGAAGGCTGACTATCCGGGACAGGTAGAGTTGTGCAAGCTGGTTTGCGTTAAAAGTGGTCTTTACCGGGATAAAGTGAGCCACTTTTGTGAGTATATCCACAATGACCCAGATAGCATCATGGCCTCTTGTTGACTTGGGTAGTCTAACAATGAAGTCCATGCATATGTCGTCCCACTTCCACTGGGGAACTGGTAAAGGTTGTAGTAGCCCAGCGGGTTTCTGGTGTTCAGCCTTGACTTTGTTGCAGATGTCGCAGCAGGCGACATAGTATGCTATGTCCCTTCGCATCCCTGGCCACCAAAAGGTTTCTCTCAGATCCTTATACATCTTTGTGCCTCCCGGGTGGATGGAGTACGCGGATTCATGCGTTTCTCTGAGTATTTGCTGCCTCAGATTATTCTGATTGGCCACGCATATCCGTTTCTCAAACCATAAGGTGCCTTGGTCATCCACACGGAAAGACTTGGCTTTCCCTTGCTGCATCAACTCCTTGATCTCTTTTATTCCTTCATCTGGCTCTTGAGCCTTCTTAATTTCTTCCATAAGTGTTGGAGTAATCTCCAAAGTATCCGGGTTAACCGGGCCGCATAGCACCATGTTTAGCTTGGCAAACTCCTCTTGCAGCCTTGGCTGGATGTGGTCTTGTTTTCTACTGAGAGCATCAGCGACCACATTAGCATTTCCCGGATGATAATTTATTCCAATGTCATAATCCTTGACCAATTCAAACCATCTTCGCTGTCGGAGGTTCAAGTCCGGCTGAGTGAAAATATATTTGAGACTCTTGTGGTCTGTATATATTTCACATCGTTGCCCAATAAGGTAATGCCTCCAAATCTTTAAGGCATGAACCACGGCTGCTAATTACAGATCATGTGTGGGGTAGTTTTCTTCGTGAGGTCGTAGTTTTCTGGATGCATATGCTCCAACCTTTCCTTCTTGCATTAACACGCAGCCGATTCCACGTCTGGAAGCATTGCAATATATATCAAAGCTCTTATGGATGTCTGGAAGAACTAAGACAGGTGCTGTAGTTAGCCTTGTCTTTAGCTCTAGGAAGCTGCTGTCACACTCCGCCGTCCAGACAAACCTTTGATATTTCTTTAGCAATTCTGTCAGTGGCTTAGCTATCTTGGAGAAGCCTTCTATGAAACGACGGTAATAGCCTGCCAATCCCAGAAAGCTACGGACTTCGGTCACCGAGGCTGGTGTCTTCCAATTCAGTACTGCAGTTACTTTGCTGGGGTCGATGGCTACTCCTTGTTCTGACAGAATATGCCCCAGAAATCCCACCTCTTTTAGCCAAAATTCGCATTTACTGAACTTGGCATACAGACGATGGGTCCTTAATCTTTCCAGGACAGCACGGAGGTGTTGTTTATGCTCTTCTTCATCCAAAACTTGTTCCCATTGCAAAATACCGAATCGATGAGCAACATCCATAAGGGAAACACAGTAATATGACACCAGAAAGAGAATTTACGAAAAAGGAGAATAAAGCAACAACATAATTATACAAGATAACCCAACATCATACATGGCAAGCTAGTAGGGGGATATCATGGCTAAACTGCTCATACAGTAGTTGACATATGCAAAGATGCATGCACTACACCTCAAGCCTCCACTCTAGTGGCGCGGGTGGCACGACCACTGCCAAACTGAAGACTCCTCATCATCGGATCCTGAGTCGGAATCGGAACTGATGATATGGATCACATCCTCCGGATCAAAGGAAACACGACGATGCTGCTGAGATGGTTCTCCTTCCGAGGTAGAAGGAGCACGACGCCTCAGCATCGCAGCAGCTGAAGTGGCTAGGAGTGAGGCCCACTCTGCGGGAGTCTCACGTCGGCTACCAGACGAAAAGCCTGGTGGTGCAGTAGAGCTAGAAGGAGTATCAAGCCTACGTGGAGGTGGAACTGGCGGTGGATACATAGGTGGGAATGTAGGCTGGGGTGAAGATGGTACTGTAGTCACGGCTACAAGTGCCTCCTGGACACGAGACAGCTCCTCAGCCAAGGAAATGATCATACGATAACTGGCGTTCAGATAACGAGATAGAACACCAGTTGCATGATCACTCGCCGGGTCAACTGGCGCGATAATGACTCGCCCTGTCGTAGGCGACAGGGTGTGGTAGTGAAAGAAACCTGGATGAGTCTGCATCTCGACCTCGTGGAAGCGCAAGTCAGTGAGAGCCTCCATCTCAGCAAACTGGATCGCCAGCTCCGGAGTGGAAACCGTTCCGCCCTTAGAAGAGCGAGAATAGCTACCAATATCCGAGCTCGCGGTCAGGAAAGCCTCTGCGTGATACTCGTATACTGACTCGGCAAGCTGCTCCCGAAACACCTGGTACACTGGATCTTCGCCGTTGGGGTACAGCCGAAGCCAGACGTTACGGAGCAGTACTGGAAAAGTGAACGGAGCTGGCTCATGATGGTAGTGGTATGGAACTGGTGCCATCTACACTCACAATGCCAACGGTTAGTAAAACAATGAATCATGATGCATGCTATGCAACAATCAAATGTAGCAAGCAAGATGCACACTCAAAGCCCTACACTAATCGTGGTTCTAGCGCGGGTTAACTAGGGTGTCCTACAAGCAGCACGGCTCTGATACCAAGCGTTGTGGCACCCTGGCTCAGCAAACCGGATTACCAGTGTTTCCAACCCAGAGATCATGTCTTCTGGAAACACACAACAACTTGGAACAGAACAGAACTGAACTTTATTGATAAACTTCGGGTACAAGCTCATATTTTACATCGATAGCGAGGCCAAAGGCACACCTGGTGCTATGACAATATCTACATTATTTATGAAACATAGCGGGCCTCGAAACTAATAGGGAAAACTCTATGGCGTAGCGGAACATAGCGGAAACTCCATCCACAGGGACACTGCTGGGACACTGCCTAGTTAGCGCAGCACGAACTATCGGGACCTCCGTCCTCGGCTTCTCCTGCATCTGGCATGATACGCCAGGTGAGTACTTTGAATGTACTCGCAAGCTCACGACAACCAAGTAATCCAGCAAACAATAGCATGCAAACAACATGTTTAAATGTTTAGGTGATTCACTTACTGTTACCGGTCATCAACTTACTCTCTTCAGGGTTGTCCCGAAACCCTCGGAATACTCATAAGCCATCGAGTACTTCCGAACACAAGACAAGTTCTTCCATCATTACTATCACTGTTACGGTTGACCACCTAGTGAGGCCTGGACGGACTGTCCAATACCGTGGACGCGGCTATTCGAATAGATTTTTCACTCTGCAGAGGTTGTGCAGTTTACCCACACCATGAAGCACCTGGCCTCGTGATCCCATTCGGGTGGACCAGCGTTGCTCCAACGAAACCCACCTGACCCGTGACTCTCCCATCGTACCACCGGCATTCATCCTCCCCCGGAGTCCTGCCTTGGGTGGCCCCTGTGTCACCTCGTGACACCTGCCACCGTCGTGGCCAAACTAAACTGTCCCAAACGGGGACGCCGGCACAATACTCAACTCGGCTCACAGGGTTACCGCCGTCTACCAGATCAGGGCAGCACGCACGCATAACCCTCCCTGTCTGGAGGTACCGGTGAAAGAGCACGGAGCCAGACCAAGTCAAGGCCGTCCCATACCGGCAAATGTGGTTGCACGGATAAGCCCGCACAGGTGACTCCAGATCAACCGACTAAGTTTCATTAAGCAAGCATGTGGTTTATCACAATAACTTAAAATGGCAGAAACTAAGCATTTAAATTAAATTGCTATGAATTATTATATAGCGAATAAATGAACATAATGCATTGAAATATGCAATGCTATTGAAATGCTTCAAAAGATGGATGTCCTGGCTTGCCTTGCTCTGTTGGGTTGCCCAAGAACTCTTGGTCTTCAAAGTTACCAAAGTTTCCCTCTGAAAATATTTTTAAAAAACAATTTAAAATATCACATAACACTGTTTTAATCACCAGAAATTATGTGAGTGAGCGAAAAACACCAAATTTTACCAGAAATTAGAGGAGATCAATACCAACCACCTGCAAAAAGAATCAGTCGATTTGGACTTATGGTTAGAGAGATATTGCTGGTCAAAGGTACTGGTCAAAACTGAGATTTAAATTAAAAACAGAAAACCTGACAAGGGCCACGTCGAAAGCGTAAAGTGGAGAGGTGTCTCCACTTACCGCTTCACGCGCGCGGCTGAGCCGCTGACGAGCGGGCCCCACGGTTGGATTTAAACAGAAGGAAGAGAGGGAACAGAGAGAGGCGGAGCTCCGGCAATCGTCGCCGGCGTTACAGGCGGTGGCGAGGTCGGGAGAGAGTGGAGACGGGACGAGCTCACCGTGGCGAACCCGTACGTACCCGCAGTTCAGCAAGAGGTGGCCGGACGGCGTCGACCCCTTCTTCTCCGGCGGCGGCAGCGTTCGGGTGTCGACGGAGACGGCGATTCTGGCGATGATTCGGTCGGGCAGGAGGTCGGGCGTGATCAGGGGAATGCGCTGAGCTCGAGGGTGGCGTCAGTGGAGGCCGGGGAGGAGTGGAACGGCGAGGCGACTGGGATCTGGTGGTGGCGGATCTCCGGCGAGGTTCGAGGCCAGAGGGCCTCTCGGCCGTGGCTCGGTGCTCGGGGAGGCGATTGGGAGGTGGTGAGGAGTCGTGCTGAGCTCTGGAGGGCCAGGCATGGCCTTTTATAGGCCGGAGGCGAGCGCGGGCGAGCTCTCCAGAAGCGGCGAGGGGCGGAACACGTCGCCGGCGAGAGGACGCCGCGCTGGCTGGCTGCTTGCGGGCGACGGGACGGGAGAGAGCAGGAGGGAGTAATGGCGCGGTGGAGGCTAGCGGGAGAAGAGGACGAGCGCCAGAGCCACTATGGCCGCACGGGCGCCACAGTGCCCGAGTGCGTTGCGGCCGTCGGGGAGGTTTCCGGCGAGGAGATGGATCCAGAACGGCCAGGTGGGAGGAGGGGAAGACGTCGGCGCGCGAGGACAAGGCTAGGCCACGCAGGGCAGCAGGGACGCATCACTTCAGACGCGGGCGCGGTGCAGAGCGCGTGCATTACATGCCAATGCCGTGCTCACCACGGCCAGTGGTGTCTGGAGGCCTCCCCTGTCCAGCGCACCATGTATGGGGTTTTCTCCTTTGGTCATCTAGTGCCTCTGCATGCTTGGTTTGGCTAGGTTCACTCTGCTGTGAAGTGTAGCTTCAGGTACAGTTTCTGACAGCAATATTGAGAGAGATCTAGAGGAGAGGTGAGCTGGAGATAGGGCCAATGGAGATGTCTGGAGTGGTTTAGGTTGGAAGGACTACAGGCTGACCAAATTTGAAGTTGTTTGGAAAAGTTTTGAATAGGGTTCATGTGTAAACTGCCATACTGGTCCCAAAACTTGATCTGCTCGTGGCACTCATATGGTAGATCTGATGGAGCTGGAATTTGGCATGGTGGAGTCATTTGAGGTAGAGAGGATGCCATAAAAATTTCATGGCAGCTGGCCGCTCCTAGATGGCACTTCCTTCACAAGGGTTTAAGAAATGCAGTAACTTGGCAGAGCCTTGTTGCTCAAAATTTGTACTGGCAAAAGTGATATTTTTGGATATTGTGGCTAGATAGGATCCCTAATATCTCAGGAAATTTACTGGGAATTTTTTGAGTTAGGAGAATAGGGGTTGCTTCACAATTGACCAATTCTGATCAGAGAGAAAATAATTATTCTGGCCAAAATTTTGTATTGGACAAGGGAATATTTTTTGAAGATTATGGGATTATATGATGATAAGAAGATGTGGCTTGAGTTTGGGATTTTCTTGGTCATCCAAACTATAGGTTGCTTCACAACCCATAGTGATGACATAATTCCCAAAGGAATAAAGGAATTATTGGAAAATATTAGAAAAATGGATTGTGGTCCAGAAGATGTATGACATGGTGAGGGATCACTAGAAGAGTGTCTAGAGGGGGGTGAATAGACTACTAGCAGGAATTTAAAACCTAACCTTTTCCCAAGTTAATTGGTTGGCAGATTTTAACAATTATAGCAAGTCTACCACACCCTACACATGCATGTCAACAAGTATAGCAGCGGAAAGTAAATACATTGCACATGAAGTAAAGAGTTGAGATAGGAAGATCAAACGCATGAGGGACACGAAGATTTTTCCCGTGGTTCTGATAGGTGATGCTATCGTACGTCCACGTTTATGGAGTCTTCAACCCACAGAGGGTAACGGTCGCGAGAGTAGCAACCTTGACTATTCCATAACGGCTTCCGTCCATGAAGGACTAGCCTCACTATGGGTAGATCTTCACGAAGTACGCGATCTCCTTGCCCTTACAAACTTCTTGGTTCACTCCACAACACGAAGTAGGAGGCTCCCAAGCGACACCTAACCAATCTAGGAGGCACCACCCTCCAAAAGGTAATAGGCTCGGCAATGTCGATGAACTCCTTGCTCTTGTGCTTCAAGATGATAGACTCCTCAACACACAATCACTCTCTCACAAATTTGGCTTGGTGGAAGAGATGGGATTGGTGGAAAGCAACTTGGGGAGGCTAGAGATCAAGATTCATATGGTTGGAATGGAATGGCATGATCTCAACACATGAGTAGGTGGCTCTCTCTCAGAAAATATGATGGGGCAAGTATGGAATAGTTCTGAGTGCTTCTCTTTCGAGTGGGTGGTGGTGAAGGGGTATATATAGGCATCCCCAAAAATCCAACCGTTACAGCTAAAATGACCAACTCGGTGACACCGATGTGTTAATCTCGGTGGTACCGAAGTGACCAAAAGGCAGTAACTTTTGAATCTCGGTGAGACCGATATATAAAACTCGGTTGCACCGATAAGGTGACCAACGGTCAGATTGCCCAATCTCGGTGACGCCGATTTCACAAACTCGGTCGGACCGATTTTGTGAAATTGGGTAACAGAAAGTTGGCAATCCAAACTCGGTGGCACCGAAGCAGAATCAGTTGCACCGAAAGGCTAGGGTTTGGCTTAGGTCTGTCTGAGTATGAGAATCGGTGGCACCGAGTGGAAAGTGTTGGTTGCACCGATTTTGGATATTTGACTTTGGATAGACTTTTGTGGAAGAGCTTGTAGGTATTTTTGGTGACTATCACTTGTGCACGTATGAGCATTTTGTTCACCAATAATACCTTACCCCCTTTTAATAGTATTGGCTTTCCTATGGACTCAAAGTGATTTCTCACAAAGTAAAATGTAGAGTCCTCTTGCTTGAAGCTTTGCCAATCCATTTCCTTGCATCTTAGGGTATCTCCACAATCTCCAGAATCCTTTTTCCAACCCTTCGCTCCATGGACTTTTATCTGAAATACACTAGGTAAAAGTATTAGTCCAAGAGACAATGTATGTTGTTATGAATTATCAAAACCACCAAGGGAGCACATTGTGCTTTCACATGGTGTTGGCAAGATTTAGACAAGGTGATGAGACTTTTGGGTTATTTAGGAAAAGATTCAGAGGTTTCTTAGGTCCAAATCAACTGAAAAGATTCGAAAATCAACCAAATTTGCAAATAAGACCGAAAAGATTTTGAAAAGAAAAGGTTGCCAAAAACCAGGGTGTCACAATGCTCTGATCATTTCCTCATGCGTCTAGCAGACGTATCTACACCTCCCCGTCGCGCAAGATTCAGGTTTGAGAGATTTTGGCCCAAATTCCCTAGATTTTCTGAAACTGTAGAACATGCCTGGGCAAGACCAGTAAACCACCGATGTGCCTTCACTTGGTTGAGGATAAATACGGAGAGAACAACGCATGATCTGAAGATTTGGAGCAAAGGGTTATTCGGTGACGCAAAGTGCAATTTCATACACCCACAAAGATCATACTTAGACTAGATGTGGCCTAGGAGAGCAGGGTACTCACGGATGTAGAATTCTCTCTTCGAAAACTGCTCAAGCAGAGGATTGTGGGACTGGCGACCATTGAGCATGCACGCAAACGGCAAGCCTCCAGAATCACCTGGATGAGAGCAGGTGATGCAAGCACAAATTTTTTCCATGAAAAGGTCAATGCACAGAGACAGAAAAACCACATCCATTCCCTGCAAACAAAGGATGGAACTGCAACATCACATTCAGAAAAGAAGAAGATCATCCCGGATCATTTCAGAAGTGTCCTGGAGAAACAAGCACACCGAAACACAGCTGTCAAGTGGCAAACTTTAAACCTTCCGTCAGTGACAAATAGTAATAGGTGCATGCAGGAGTCGGCCTATTTGCTTATGGACGTGATGCATATATACACATGATCATTGCCGTGAATATCACATAACTATGCGCTTTTCTATCAATTGCCCAACAGTAATTTGTTTACCCACTGTATGCCTACAACATGAGAGATGCCACTAGAGAACACTACGGCCCCCGGGTCTATTCACTTATATATTTACAAAAGCTTTCAATATCTTGCTGCCATTTATTTGTTTTTATTTTATTTTTCAATTTACAATATTCAACTATCATCTACACACTTCACTAGCTTGCAAATAACGAGTCCAAGGGGATTGACAACCCTCTTGCCCGCGTTGGGTGCAAGTGTTTGCTTCTTTGTGTGCAGTCGCTGAAGATGGGGGTTGCGTGCTACTCCTATTGGTTCGATAAACCTTGGTTCTCTACTGAGGGAAATACTTATCTATACTGTGCTGCATCACCCATTCCTCTTCACGGAAAACCCAACGCGGATCACAAGTATCAGGAAGGATTTCTGGCGCCATTGCCGGGGAGTGTCACCAACCTACTATCAAGTAACTTCGCACAAATTATCATTCACTTGTTCTACTTTTTATTTGATGTTATATTTAGTTTGTTTCATAAAAATCAAAAATATAAAAATATTTATCTTTGCTTGTTTGCTTGTTACTATGGCTAGTCTTACTTATGTTTCCTTTACTCCTGAGAATGAGGTGCTTAATTTTAAACAAAGGGAAGGAGAAAGTTTGCGAGATGCTTGGCATAGGATTTGCAATGCTCAAAATAAATCAATTCATAAGCAAACCCCCAATATCTTGCTTCATAAGTTTTATGTGGGTATTACTACTTGGTATAGGTTCGTACTTGATACTATTACCGGTGGTACTTTCTTAATGAGTCACAATTCGGATGCTTTCAAAGCCATGGAAAATTTAGTTGGGACACCACCTCTTGTTATTAATGAAACTACTTTGACCTTGGAACATGTTGTGCAAAGACTTGATATTATTGAAAATAAAATTGCCACTAAAGAACAAGTTGAGGAGTTGGATAAAAAGATTCATAATCATATTACTCAACTTGGGTAGAAGATAGGAATCACTTTGAAAGCACTAAAGGAGAAAGATACAACTATTAATGAGCGGGTAGAGCAACGTTTTGATAGAATTGATAAAATAGAGGAAGTCTTTGATAAAATGAGTTCCGCTTTCACCCCATCTAAAGCTAATGCTAGTACCTCTCAATGAAAGAATTCCAAGATTATGTATGTCCCCAAGAATACTAGTATCACTCCTACTAAAAGAAATGAGGATCTTAAGATGATTAGTGTGCATCCCAATTTTATAAGTTTGATAAAAGATCCTATCTTCAAGCTTCCTCCATTTAGGAAACATGGTTGTGCGATTGAGGAGCTTGAGACCAAATATGACAACACTTGAAACTATGCAATATGCCTAGCCAAGGGGAGTAAAACAATAGCGCTAGTTGGGAGGTAACCCAATACTTATCTTATTTTCTTGCTTTTCACTTTCTGTTTGTTTTTGATAACACGATTGTTGCCTCTGTAATGATTGTGTTTTTATGCTTAAATTAGTGTTTGTGCCAAGTAAAGCCTTTGGGATGACTTACAAGATGAGTAGAATTGATACGGTGCAAAAACAGAAACTTCAGCGTCCAGTGCGGAATTTCTCTAATTTTACTGGAACATTTTTTGATCTGAATTTTTTACACAGTATTGCTACACAAATTCTTCAGGTTTTCCTAATTTTTTAGAATTGTTCAAGTTACAAAAGTATAGTTTCTATACAAATCTTTACAGACTGTTCTGTTTTAGACAGTGATACGTCCATTTTGTATCATGATTTCCTACTATTATTTATAATGTTTTTATGCATAATAATGTTTTATGGAGTCATTCTATTGCCTTTTCTCTCATAATATGCAAGGTTCACACAAGGAGGGAGAATACCGGCAGCTGGAATTCTGGACCTGAAAAAAGCATATCAGAGACACCTATTCTGCACATCTCCAAATAAGTTGAAACTTCACGGAGAATTATTTTGGAATATATAAAAATACTGGAGCAAATAACTACCGGAGGGGGGCCACCTGGTGACCACAAGACACCAGGGCGCGCCAGGCCCCCAGGCGCGCCCTGGTGGGTTGTGGTCAGCCCAGCCCACCTCCGGTGCCCATCTTCTGGTACTTAAGGCGTTTTGACCTTGAAAAAAATCAAGGGGGGACTTTCGGGATGGAACGCCACCGTCTCGAGGCGGAACTTGTGCAGGAGCACTTTTGCCCTCCGGCAGAGCGATTCCGTCGGGGGAACTTCCCTCCCGGAGGGGGAAATCAAAGCCATCATCATCACTAACAACCCTCCCATATTTGGGAGGCCAATCTTCATCAACATCTTCAACAACAACATCTCCTATCAAACCGTAGTTCATCTCTTGTGTTCAATCTTTGTACCGGAACCTCAGATTGGTACCTGTGGGTGACTAGTAGTGTTGATTACATCTCGTAGTTGATTACTATATGGTTTATTTAGTGGAAGATTATATGTTCAGATCCATTATGCTATTTAATACCCCTCTGATCTTGAGCATGAATATCATTTGTGAGTAGTTACCTTTGTTCTTGGGGTCACGGGAGAAGTCATGTTGCAAGTAATCATGTGAATTTGATATGTGTTCGATATTTTGATGATATGAATGTTGTGATTCCCTTAGTGGTGTCATGTGAACGTCGACTACATGGCACTTCACCATCTTTGGGCCTAAGGGAATGCATTGTGGAGTAGTTATTAGATGATGGGTTTCTAGAGTGACAGAAGCTTAAACCCTAGTTTATGCGCTATTCCGTAAGGGGCTGATTTGGATCCAAATGTTTAATGCTATGGTTAGATTTTATCTTAATACTTTTCTCGTAGTTGCGGATGCTTGCGAGGGGGTTAATCATAAGTGGGAGGTTTGTTCAAGTAAGAACATCACCCAAGCACCGATCCACCCACATATCAAATTATCAAAGTAGCGAAGGCAAATCAAACCAACATGATGAAAGTGACTAGATGAAATTCCCTTGTACCCTCAAGAATGTTTGCTTATTATAAGAGACCGTTTTGGCCTATCCTTTCCACAAAAGGATTGGGCTATATTGCTGCACTTTATTTACCATTACAATTACTTGCTTGTTACCAATTATCTTCCTATCAAACTACCTGTTACCTACAATTTCAGTGCTTGCAGAAATTACCTTGCTGAAAACCGCTTGTCATTTCCTTCTGCTCCTCGTTGGGTTCGACACTCTTACTTATCGAAAGGACTACGATTGACCCCCTATACTTGTGGGTCATAAACGCTCTTTACTGGCACCGTTGCCAGGGAGTGAAGCGCTCTTGGTAAGTGGAAATCGGTAAGGAAAAACTTATACTACGTGCTGAAATTTATTGTCACTTGCTACTATGGAAAACAATCCTTTGAGGGGTTTGTTCGGGGTATCTTCAGCTCGACCGGAACCACAATTAGTTTCCCCTCAACCTACTGCACCTACTAAAAATATTGGTTATGAAATTCCTTCGGGTACGATAGAACAACTGCTAGCTAATCCTTATGCAGGAGACGGAAACTGAATATCCTGATTTGCATCTAATACATGTGGATGAAATTTGTGGATTATTTAAGCTTGGAGGTTAACCCGGAGATGAAGTTAAGAAGAAGGTTTTCCCTTTATCTTTGAAGGGAAAAGCATTGACATGGTATAGGCTATGTGATGATATTGGATCATGGAACTGGAATCGATTGAAATTAGAATTCCACCAAAAGTTTTATCCTATGCATCGAGTTCATCATGATCGGAATTATATATATAATTTTTGGCCTTGTGAAGGAGAAAGCATTGCTCTAGCTTGGGGGAGGCTTAAGTCAATGTTATATTCATGCCCCAATCATGAGCTCTCGAGAGAAATTATTATTCAGAATTTTTATGTTTGGCTTTCTCACAATGATCGATCCATGCTCGATACTTCTTGTACTGGTTCTTTTATGAAGAAGACTATTGAATTCAAGTGGGATCTCTTAGAAAGAATTACATGCAACTCTGAAGGTTGGGAACTCGACGAAGGTAATGAGTCAGGTATTAAGCTTAAGTTTGATTGTGTTAAATCGTTTATGAATACTGATGCTTTTCACAAGTTTAGCACTAAATATGGACTTGACTCTGAGATAGTAGCCTCTTTCTGTGAATCATTTGCTACTCATGTTGACCTCCCTAAGGAGAAGTGGTTTAAATATCATCCCCCTATTAAAGAACCGGTAAAAGCTAAAGATGAAACTATCATTTACAATGTTGATCCAGTTGTGCCTACTGCTTATATTGAAAAACCACCATTCCCTGTTAGGATAAAGGAGCATGCTAAGGTATCAACTGTGGTTTGCAAAAGTAATATTAAAGCACCTAAGCCCTCTGAACAAATTAAAGTAGAACCTAGTGTTGCTATGGTTAAAGATCTCTTGGTAGAAAATATTGATGGCATGATATTTACTTCTGTGATGAAGCTGCAAGAATTGCCAAATGATACGTCTCCAACGTATTTATAATTTTTGATTGTTCCATGCTGTTATATTATCATTCTTGATTGTTTTATAATCATTTTATAGCAACTTTATATCATTTTTTGGGACTAACCTATTGACATAGTGCCATGTGCCAGTTGCTGTTTTTTGCTTGTTTTTTTACTTCGTGGAATATCAGTACCAAACGGAGTCCAATCGCGATGAAACTTTTTGGAGATTTTTTTGGACCAGAAGAAAGCCAGTGAGCCAATGAAGTACCTGGGAGGAGGCCCAGGCGGCCCAGAAGACACCAGGGCGCGCGAGAGGCCCCCGGCGCACCCTAGTGGGTTGGGGTGGCTTCGGGACCCCCCTCCACCGCCTCTGAGCTCTATAAATACCCAATATTAAAGAAACTCTAAAGGAGTCGACTAAAAAGACTTCCAGCTGCCACAAGATCCAAAACCGCGAGATCCAATCTAACACCATCACGAAGGGGTTCATCATCCTCATTGGTGCCTCTCCGATGATGCGTGAGTAGTCCACCATAGACCTACGGGTCCATAGGCAGTAGCTAGATGGCTTTCTCTCTCTCTCTTTTGATTCTCAATACAATGGTCTCTTGGAGATCTATTGGATGTAACGACTTTTTGCGGTGTGTTTGTTGAGATGCGATGAATTTTGAATTCATGATCAGTTTCTATCCATGAATATTATTTGAGTCTTCTTTGATCTCTTATATGCATGGTTACTTGTAGCCTCATATTTCTTCTTTGAATCTTTGGTTTAGTTAGGCCAACTAGATCGATTTTTCTTGCCATGGGAAGAGGTGCTTTGTGATGGGTTCAATGTTGTGGCGTCCTCCCCCAGTGACAGAAGGGGCAGCAAGGCACGCATGTATCGTTGCTATTTAGGATAACAAGATGGGGTCTATTCCTACATGAATAGATCTTGTCTACATCATGTCACCGTTCTTATTGCATTACTCCGTTTTTCCATGAACTTAATACACTAGATGCATGCTGGATAGCGGTCGATGTGTGGAGTAATAGTAGTAGATGCAGAATCGTTTCGGTCTACTAAGCTTGGACGTGATGCCTATATAATGATCATCTCCTTGGATATCATCATGATTATTTGATCTTCTATCAATTTCCCAACAGTAATTTGTTCACCCACCGTGTGTTATACTCATGAGAGAAGACACTAGTGAAACCTACGGCCCCCGGGTCTACTTTTCCAATATATTGCTTTCTGATCTATCTTTTGCCGCTTTTGTTTCATATCTATTATTCCAAAAACCCAAAAATACCTTGCTGCACTTTTTATTTGCCTCTTTTATTTTGTGTTCTTGTGCGATCTATCTATCCAATCTATTACAATCTAATCTATCTTTTTACCGTGGAGTGATTGACAACCTCTCTTACGCGTCGGGTTGCAAGTATTTGTTCTTTGTGTGCAGGTACCGTTTACATAGTGTTGTGTGGTTCTCCTACTGGTTCAATAACCTTGGTTTCATAACTAAGGGAAATACTTACCGTAGTTGTGCTGCATCATAACTTCCTCTTTGGGGAAATACCGACGCAGTCTCAAGCCACGTCAAAGGAATTTCTAGCGCCATTGCCAGGGAGACATCATCAACATCTATCAGGTTCCTAATCACAAATCTCATCTCCTTGCAATTACATTATTTGCCATTTGCCTCTCGTTTTCCTCTCCCCCACCTCGCAAATTTGCCGTTTTAGTCGCCCTCTTTTTTGTTTGCCTTTTCTCGTCAGATCTCTTGTTTGCCTACCTTGTTGTTATGGCTAGTTCTTCCTCTATTGCGTGTACTCCCGAGAATGAAGTTCTTAATTTTAAGCAAAGGGGATGGGAGAACCTAAAAGATGCTTGGTTCAGGATTTGCAATGCTCATAATAGATCTATTCATAAGCAATCTATCGTTGTTCTTCTTCATAGTTTTTATGTGGGCATTACAAATTGGTATAGATTCATCCTTGATACGATTACTGGTGGGAATTTCTTGATGTGTCCATCTTTGGACGCTTTTAATGCTATGGGAAATTTAGTGGGTTCACCATCTCCCATGATTAATGAAACAACCTTAACTCTCGAACATGTTATGGAAAGGCTAGATGCTATTGAAAAGAAGATGATTACCAAAGAAAATATTGAAAATTTGGATAAGAAAATGCATAATCTTGCTAATAAAATTGGGTCAAAAGCGGGGGATGCCTTTAAATTATTGAAGGAAAAGGAAACCGTAGTTAACGAAAGAATAGAAGGAAACCGGATTGATAAGTTGGAAGAAATTTTTAGTAACTTGAGTTCGGCCTTTTCTTCTGTTAAAACTATTGAAAAAACTCCCGTAAAAATTTTCAAGACCACGCAAGTCACTAAGAACAAAGGTGCCACATCTAATAGCCACAAGGGAGATCTTAAAATGATTAGTATTCATCCCAATTTTGTTGAAATAGTAAAAGACCCTACTTACAAGAATGAATTTTTTGGTCTTATTCTAGAAGTTTTGTCATTGAGAGTGTGCATGCTAAATTCTTGAATAAACCTAATTGTGTGATTGAGGAGTTGAAAACAAAAGATGACAATACTTGAATCTATGCTTTATGCCAAGCTAGGGGCGTAAAACGATAGCGCTTGTTGGGAGGCAACCCAATGAATAAATTTATTTTCACCTTTTTCTTTCTGTTCTTGAGTGTTGACACAATTATGCTACTGTTATGATTGTGTTTTTTATGTTTTATTTAGTGTTTGTGCCAAGTAAAACCTTTAGGATGATTCATAAGATGAGTAGAAACAATGCTGAATCTGAAACAGAAGCTTTGACTCTAGTGCAGTAATTGTCATTTTTTACTGGAGCGTGATAATGAGCTGAAATATTAACAAAGTATTGATATAAAAATTCTTTATGTTGTCCTAAATTTTCAGAATTGTTAGAGTTACAGAAGTATGGTTAGAGTACAGATTACTATAGACCGTTCTGTTTTTGACAGATTCTGTTTTCGTTGCATTGTGTGCTTGTTTTGATGAATCTATGGTTTGTATTGAAGGGTATAAGCCATGGTAAATTTAGAATACATTAGATATAATGCAATAATAAAATATGAATGGGTTTGGAACAGTACTTAGAGTGGTGATTTTCTTTATTATACTAACGGATCTCACGAAGGTTTTGTTGAGTTTTGTGTGATTGATGTTTTCAAGTTTTGGGTGAGATCACGATGGATGAAGGAATAAGGAGTGAAAAGAGCCTAAGCTTGTAATATCCAAGGAGAAACAATAAACTAGGCTTGGGGATGCCCCGAGTGGCATCCCTTCTTTCTTCTAATGACCATCAGTATTTTACTTGGAGCTATATTTTTATTCGTCACATATCATGAGTTTT
Source organism: Elymus sibiricus (assembly GCA_039707655.1). Taxonomy (NCBI): domain Eukaryota; kingdom Viridiplantae; phylum Streptophyta; class Magnoliopsida; order Poales; family Poaceae; genus Elymus; species Elymus sibiricus. Next base: position 184,801,124 of record CM077675.1, on the reverse strand, counting down.
TTTTGGAGCGTCTTGTATTATTTGATTCTTTGCTTGATTTACTTTTTAGTTTGTCACAAGTATCCTTGCTCGACACAACTATTTGAGAGAGCCAAAATTATGTTATGATTTGTTAGAATTGCTCTATATGCTTCACTTAAAAAAAATTAGCTATGGAATTGCTCTAGTGCTTCACTTATATCTTTTTGAGCACGGTGTTCTTTAAATTTTTGAAAAAATACTCTCATGCTTCACTTAGATAAATTTAAGAGTTAGTAAACTTTGAATAAATTCTCTCATGCTTCACTTATACTATTTTGAGAGATGAAATTTCTCTGCTCATGTTCTTCACTTAAATTTATTTGAGCTTGTCAAAAGCAATGGAAATATATGAAACTAGTCCCAAAGTGATAGATATTCAAGAGGGATATAATAAAAACTTTCATGAAGATCATTGGACAAATTAAACTTGATTCCTTGTAATAGTTTTTAGACATGATGATAGTGATATGTGAGTCATGTTGGTGAGTAATTATGCTTTAGTAAGAATATTGGTGTTAAGGTTTGTGATTCCCTATGCAAGCATGAAAGTCAATAGTTATGCAATGAAATTACATCCTACTTATGGTGCATTATTCGGTGTTAGTTATGCTTAATGCCCGTTTATGTGAATTTTCGTTTCTTTGTTGGTTGCTTTTCAATCTATTTGCTAGCCTCCACTTGTACTAAGTAGAAATACTACTTGTGCATCCAAAATCCTTAAACCCAGTTTTGCCTTATGAGTCCACCATACCTACCTATATGCGGTATTTCCATGACGTTCTAAGCAAATTTGTATGTGCCATCTCTAATTTTCAAATGAATTTCCTTTTTGTGTGCTCGTATCGCTCATGAAACGATAGGGGGTGTCCGATATTTTTCCATGGTAGATGTGTTATTCACAAGATGAGTGTTTATTCACTCGTCATTGCACGAGAGTACGGCGGTAATAGGGATGCCGAGTCCCGAAATGAAAAAGAAATTTACTTTATGTTGTCAAATAAAAAATTCCTTGGAAAGTATTGGTATGGAAGGCAACCGTGGATACGGCTAGCCATAGATTGTCAAAGAATGGTGGAAAAAGGAATAAACTTTATTTTATGTTTGGGAACCGCCTATGATATATCTAGCGTGGAAAGTATTGAGAACTACTCGGTCGTTTTTGTTGACAGGAAAGGCGTGTCACCCAAAATATTTTTGCTCTCTCATTTTAAGCTTTGAGCTCTAGCACCTCTACAAATCCCTACTTCCCTCTGCGAAGGGCCTATCTATTTACTTTATGCAATTTTTACTTTTAATTTGAGTCTCCATCTTCTCTTATAAAGCACCAACTAGGGGGCACTATGATCATACTTGTGCATTGGGTGTAGTTAATATTTGAGTGTGTTTCATGAATGGATAATTGATTGAGCATGATGGGCTAGGGATAGCATTCTTTAGTGTTGATATTTTGAAAGACATGGTTGCTTGTTGGCATGCTTGAGTATTAAAGTATTTATGTCAAAACTAGACTATGCTTTGAACCATCTAAAAGTACAAATGTCCATGCTACAAAAGAAAAGAATATGTGATGAACATGTTAGGCAGCATTCCACAACAAAAATTCTGTTTTTATCATTTACCTACTCGAGGACGAGTAGGAATTAAGCTTGGGGATGCTGATATGTCTCCAACGTATCTATAATTTTTGATTGTTCCATGTTGTTATATTATCATTCTTGGATGTTTTACAATCATTTTATAGCAACTTTATATCAGTTTTTGGGACTAACCTATTGACATAGTGCCAAGTGCCAGTTGCTGTTTTTTGCTTGTTTTTTACTTCGCAGAATATCAGTACCAAATGGAGTCCAATCGCGATGAAACTTTTTGGAGATTTATTTTGGACCAGAAGAAAGCCAGTGAGCCAAAGAAGTACCCAGGAGGCCCAGGCGGCCCAGAAGACACCACGGCGCGCCAGAGGCCCCCGGTGCGCCCTGGTGGGTTGTGGTGGCCTCGGGACCCCCCTCACTACTGGAATCAGCAAATTTGCCGTCAGCCAACTCTTTGTCGCCTGCTAGCTGACGGCAAAGAAGGTCTTTGCCATCAACTTACAGAAAACTGACGGCAAACATGATCTTTGCCATCAGCCAGCTCTTTGCCGTCTGCTAGCAGACGGCATAGAAGCTTTGCCATCAGCTCGCAGACGGCAAAGAGGGAGGGTGGCCCACTAACGAGAACCACCTAACGGCCACTTTCTTTGTCGTCTGCTAGCAAATGGCAAAGAAAGTGGCCAACTAACGGCCGTTCCCCCCCGCCCCCCACCCCACTAGAGAAAGAGGTGGGGCTATCTTTTTTTTTGCGGGTAAACAATAAAACCATTGCCCCCACCTCCTCTCTCTCTCTCTCCCCTCTCTCTCCGCCCGGCCCCACCCCTCTCTCTCTCCCGCTCGTCTCTCCCTCTCCATCGCGCGAGCAGCTACGGCGGCCGATTCCGGCGAGCTCCGGCGGGATTCGACGGCGCCCAGCACACCCACGTGACCCCCTCACCCCGCTCCTCCATCCCCTCCGACCAGATCCGACGCGCGCGTCCTCCTGCGACCACGCGCGACCCTCCCCTGCGGCTAGGGTTTTGGCCACCACGTCGCCGGCGTGGCTCCGGCGTTGCTCCGGTGACTCAGGTGAGTCCCTTCACTCCTCCTCGTCACATCCATCCCTCTCTTTCTCACCGCGTCGCGTCTCCTCTCCCTCCCAGATCCAGCACGCCGGGACGCCGGCCGATTTCCGGCCGCTCCGGCTGTCTCCGGCGACGCCCTGGCCCTCTACTGCTTTCTCTCGACAAGCTCTATCGATTCCTCCGCATCGATCTACTTTTCCCCGCCTCCTGCGGTCGTCCCCTTCGGTTTCTCCCCTTTAGGATTTCGGTGCTGGTGGTGGTTCGGCCGTGGTGCTCCGATGATGGTCCGGTCGCCGTGAGGATCCTCCGACGGTGCTGGATGTGCCATGGCGCGGTGGTGCCCCTGGGTAGCGCCTCCGTGCTGCGGTGCCCCTGGGTGGTCGCCTCCGTGCCCGTGCTCTCGCTGGCGCCGCCGTTGTGGTGCTCTCTGGCGAGCTCCGGCGTGCTGTGGTGGTGTTGGTTGTGCTGCTGATCACACCATAGTGATGGTGTGGCTGCATCCTGCTTCGGCTACAACTCCTCTTGGTGAGCTTCTCCTTGCTCCCCTCCTCTGATCTCTCTAATGCATAGCTCTAGCTCTTGATCTTGTTGGATGTGAGGCTCTATTAGCTGTGGTTAGCTGTTGTAGATGAGCATCAACTTGTGTTGGAGCTCTCTGTGATGGATTCTTGCTGTGTCAGGGTTTTGGTCAGTGGCCATCTATGTGTATTTGTGAAGTATATATGCTCTTGTACTGCTCTGTTCTGTGTAGTTTCTCCTGGAGTTGTTACTTAATTCAGTTAACTGAATCTTTAGTGTTACATTTTCTTTTCCATTGGTCTGTTTAACCTTTGGAAATTAGTTATCACTTCTGTTGTTATTTGCTGTTGCTGCTATTACTTGCAGTAGCAGTTTATAATGGTACTAGCCCCCTGTGCTTGTGGGTGCAGTGCCCTAATTGCAGAAAAATACCAGGTGCAAGTGTGGTGCTGTGTTCTGCAAAAGCAGATAATCATTTGGGGTGCTACCCTGCTATTTCTTCTATGCTATAGTTACTTTACTCATGAATAGATACTCACTTGTTCTTAGTTGTTTTACTTCTAATACTGATATGAACAGATACCACTTGGTTTGGCTATTCCTATTGGTCTCTTTCTAATAGCCTATGAACAGATGCTATACTTGGTTTTGGCTGTTACTTTCCTAGTTTTCTACTGATAAGACAGATACTACATCTGATTTGGGCAGTGATGCTGGTCTGAGCCCCCCTCTCTTAGGCTTAATTTACATGTGGCTATCCCTGTGCTGTGATGAACTAGCCCTGGCACTTCCAGGCTGTCTGAGCACATAATCCCTCAAGTATACCTTGAGGTCTTCTGTAGCTTGGTCTTGTGGATTCTGGTAAACCTGCTTCTTGTGGACAGCCTGCTCCTCCTAGCTGCTTCACACTATCTCACAGATATGGTTTTGGGCCCAGTCCTGTTTGATGTTTTGGACACCAAGTGTCTAACAGACCCTACTCTATGGTTGGCTGCCCTATTTATACTGGCCTGAATGGTGTGACTAAGTTGTGTGTGTGTTTGTGCTGTCCTCACGGGTGGCTTTGGTGATTGTGGTGTTAACAGCAGCTGCTTGTTGTGTCAAGCTCTCCTTGATAGTTATCTCTTCTAAGCTGCTGGTGGCTGGATGTGTTGGGACTTGGTCTGGTCGGCTGGTTGTGATGTATATCTCCTCCTGGAGCTTTGTTTTTGGCGTTGCACAGTGACATGTACCTATTGTCACTGGACAAAACTGATTGTGGTGATGAAGTCTAATCCTTGGCTTTAATCACTAGTTTTTAGTTGGCTTAATTCCTGGAGCTAGTACTGATAGTGGTCTTTGTGTTGGCATTTAACTTACTACTAATTGTGGTGGCTTCTTGATTGGGTCCTTGGCTGGTTCTCTCCTTTGGCTCTATGGTATTGGCTTACTCTATTTGGCTTTCTAATTAAGATCACTTTGAAAATTAGGATCTTAACTAAGATTGTCTTGATCTCAAGTGCTGGCTCCTACAGCATTGCATTTCACCAAGTGAAATGCTACATTTCTACTCCTAACCCATTCTCTCTTTCTTAGTGTTTTTGTTATGCAGGTTGGAAGAAAAGAAGAAGATCCAGAGAAGATCTTAGTAATAAGGTAGTTTTTAGGAAAATAGATATTTAGTTTTAGGTCATTTCTTGCAATTTCAGATATGGAGTGCTTGTCTTTAGTTTTTGTTTTGACTTTGTGAAACTTGCTACCTATGGATGAAACTGTGTAATATTGATGAAACTATGTATATGTATGGATGAAACTTGCTACTATTGGTAACATGTGTTGGATATATATGTGTTCATGACTATTGGTAATATGTGTTGGATATGCTATATTGGTCATATATATATATCTGTGTTTGATTTTCTGTGAAAATGAATTGATATAAGAAAAAACAGAATTAAATGGGGCAATATAGGCACTTTGCCATCTGCTGGCAGATGGCAAAGAGCTTTGGGCTGGCCTATTTGGAAGCTTTGTTGTCTGCTGGCTGACGGCAAAGACCTTTGCATCTTTGCCGTCAGCCAGCAGACGGCAAAGCACGCCGTTAGCCCCTTAACGGACCTAAACTGCCACGTGTGCCGTCCATGCCCTTTGTCGTCTGCTGGCAGACGGCAAAGATCTTTGCATCTTTGCGGTCGGCCAGCAGACGGCAAAGTGGCCTTTACCGGAGCTTGTTCAGCCGGACGTGTTGCTGTCTACTGGCTGATGGCAAAGACCTTTGCCGTCCGCAAAGCATGCCTTTGCCGTCAGCCATGGCGGACGACAAAGTTACATCCTACTTATGGTGCATTATTCGGTGTTAGTTATGCTTAATGCCCGTTTATGTGAATTTTCGTTTCTTCGTTGGTTGCTTCTCAATCTATTTGCTAGCCTCCACTTGTACTAAGTAGAAATACTACTTGTGCATCCAAAATCCTTAAACCCAATTTTGCCTTATGAGTCCACCATACCTACCTATATGCGGTATTTCCATGCCGTTCTAAGCAAATTTGTATGTGCCATCTCTAATTTTCAAAATGAATTTCCTTTTTGTGTGCTCGTATCGCTCATGAAACGATAGGGGTGTCCGATATTTTTCCATGGTAGATGTGTTATTCACAAGATGAGTGTTTATTCACTCGTCATTGCACGAGAGTACGGCGGTAATAGGGATGCCGAGTCCCGAAATGAAAAAGAAATTTACTTTATGTTGTCAAATAAAAAATTCCTTGGAAAGTATTGGTATGGAAGGCAACCGTGGATACGGCTAGCCATAGATTGTCAAAGAATGGTGGAAAAAGGAATAAACTTTATTTTATGTTTGGGAACCGCCTATGATATATCTAGCATGGAAAGTATTGAGAACTACTCGGTCGTTTTTGTTGACAGGAAAGGCGTGTCACCCAAAATATTTTTGCTCTCTCATTTTAAGCTTTGAGCTCTAGCACCTCTACAAATCCCTACTTCCCTCTGCGAAGGGCCAATCTATTTACTTTATGCAATTTTTACTTTTAATTTGAGTCTCCATCTTCTCTTATAAAGCACCAACTAGGGGGCACTATGATCATACTTGTGCATTGGGTGTAGTTAATATTTGAGTGTGTTTCGTGAATGGATAATTGATTGAGCATGATGGGCTAGGGATAGCATTCTTTAGTGTTGATATTTTGAAAGACATGGTTGCTTGTTGGCATGCTTGAGTATTAAAGTATTTATGTCAAAACTAGACTATGCTTTGAACCATCTAAAAGTACAAATGTCCATGCTACAAAAGAAAAGAATATGTGATGAACATGTTAGGCAGCATTCCACAACAAAAATTCTGTTTTTATCATTTACCTACTCGAGGACGAGTAGGAATTAAGCTTGGGGATGCTGATATGTCTCCAACGTATCTATAATTTTTGATTGTTCCATGTTGTTATATTATCATTCTTGGATGTTTTACAATCATTTTATAGCAACTTTATATCAGTTTTTGGGACTAACCTATTGACATAGTGCCAAGTGCCAGTTGCTGTTTTTTGCTTGTTTTTTACTTCGCAGAATATCAGTACCAAATGGAGTCCAATCGCGATGAAACTTTTTGGAGATTTATTTTGGACCAGAAGAAAGCCAGTGAGCCAAAGAAGTACCCGGGAGGCCCAGGCGGCCCAGAAGACACCAGGGCGCGCCAGAGGCCCCCGGTGCGCCCTGGTGGGTTGTGGTGGCCTCGGGACCCCCCTCCACCGCCTCTGAGATTTATAAATACCCAAATATTCTAGAAACCCTAAAGGAGTCGACGAAAAATACTTCCAGCCGCCGCAAGTTTCAGAACCGCGAGATCCAATCTAACACCATCACGGAGGGGTTCATTATCCTCATTGGTGTCTCTCCGATGATGCGTGAGTAGTCCACCGTAGACCTACGAGTCCGTAGGCAGTAGCTAGATGGCTTTCTCTCTCTCTCTTTTGATTCTCAATACAATGGTCTCTTGGAGATTATTTGATGTAATGACTTTTTGCGGTGTGTTTGTTGGGATCCGATGAATTTTGAGTTCATGATTAGTTTCTATCCATGAATATTATTTGAGTCTTATTTGATCTCTTATATGCATGATTACTTATAGCCTCTTATTTCTGCTTCGAATCTTTGGTTTAGTTAGGCTAACTAGATCGATTTTTCTTGCCATGGGAAGAGGTGCTTTGTGATGGGTTCGATCTTGCGGTGTCCTCTCCCATTGACAGAAGGGGCAGCGAGGCACGCATGTATCGTTGCTCTTAAGGATAACAAGATGGTGTATATTCCTACATGAATAGATCTTGTCTACATCATGTCACCGTTCTTATTGCATTACTCCGTTTTTCCATGAACTTAATACACTAGATGCATGTTGGATAGCGGTCGATGTGTGGAGTAATAGTAGTAGATGCAGAATCGTTGTGGTCTACTAATTTTGGACGTGATGCCTATATAATGATCATCGCCTTGGATATCGTCATGATTATTTGATCTTCTATCAATTGCCCAACAATAAAAAATTTCACCTACCGTGTGCTATACTCATGAGAGAAGCCACTAGTGAAACCTACGGCCCTCGGGTCTACTTTTCCAACATATTGCTTTCCGATCTATCTTTTGCCGCTTTTGTTTTCAGATCTATTATTCCAAAAACCCAAAAATTCCTTGCTGCACTTTTTATTTGCCTCTTTTATTTTGTGTTCTTGTGCAATCTATCTATCCAATCTATTACAATCTAATCTATCTTTTTACCGTGGAGAGATTGACAGCCTCTCTTACGCGTCGGGTTGCAAGTATTTGTTCTTTGTGTGCAGGTACCGTTTACATAGTGTTGCGTGGTTCTCCTACTGGTTTGATAACCTTGGTTTCATTACTGAGGGAAATACTTACCGTAGCTGTGCTGCATCATCCCTTCCTCTTTGGGGAAATACCGGTGCAGTCTCAAGCCACGTCACCAAACCTGATGAAAAAGATAAACATAGACCTGTAGTTGGCATGCATGTTGTCTCAACTAAAATAGGAGATCATTTCTATCATGGTTTATGTGATGTGGGTGCTAGTGTGAGTGATATTCCTTTTACCTTATACCAAGAAATTATGAATGATTTAGCACCCGCTAAAATAGAAGACATTGATGTTACTATTAAACTTGCTAATAGAGACACCATCACACCACTTGGGATTGTTAGAGATGTTGAAGTCTTGTGTGGGAAAATAAAATATCCTACTAATTTTCTAGTTCTTGGTTCCCCACAAGATGACTTTTGTCCCATTATTTTTGGTAGACCTTTCTTGAACACTGTTAATGCTAAGATAGATTGTGAAAAACAAACTGTCCGTGTTAGTTTTGGTGATATGTCTCATGAGTTTAACTTTTCCAAGTTTAGTAGACAACCCCGTAATAAAGAATTATCTAGTAAGGATGAAATAATTGGTCTTGCTTCTATTGTTGTACCTCCTACCGATCCACTAGAACAATATTTGTTTGACCATGAAAATGATATGCACTTGCATGAAAGAAATGAAATAGATAATATTTTCTTTGAACAAAAACCTCTCCTAAAATACAATTTTCCTATTGAAACTCTAAGAGGTCCTCCTCTACCTAAAGGTGATCATGTGCTTGAATTAAAACAATTGCCTGACACTTTGAAGTATGCTTATCTTGATGAGAAAAAGATATATCATGTTATTATTTGTGCTAACCTTTCAGAACATGAAGAAGAAAGATTATTAAAAATTCTGAGGAAGCACCGGGCTGCTATTGGATATACTCTTGATGATCTTAAGGGCATTAGTCCCACTCTATGTCAGCACAAGATTAATATGGAACCTGATGCTAAACCCGTTATTGATCACCAACGACGATTGAATCCTAAGATGAAAGAAGTGGTAAGAACTGAAATATTAAAGCTTCTGGAAGCAGGTACAAATTATCCCATAGCTGATAGTAGATGGTTAAGTCCCGTTCATTGTGTCCCTAAGAAGGGAGGTATTACTGTTGTTCCTAATGATAAAAATGAACTTATCACACAGAGAATTGTCACTGGCTATAGAATGGTAATTGATTTTAGAAAATTAAATAAAGCTACTACAAAAGATCATTACCCTCTGCCTTTCATTGATCAAATGCTAGAAAGATTATCTAAGCACACACACTTTTGTTTCTGGATGAATATTCTGGTTTCTCTCAAATACCTGTATCACAACCTGATCAAGAGAAAACCACCTTTACTTGTCCTTTTGGAACCTATGCTTATAGACATATGCCTTTTGGTTTATGCAATGCACCTGCTACCTTTCAAAGATGTAAGACTCCTATATTCTCTGATTTTTGTGAAAAGATTGTGGCGGTTTTCATGGATGATTTTTCCGTTTACGGAACTTCTTTTGATGCTTGCTTAAGCAACCTTGATCGAGTTTTGCAGAGATGTGAACAAACTAATCTTGTATTGAATTGGGAGAATTGCCACTTTATGGTTAATGAAGGTATTGTCTTGGGGCATAAAATGTCTGAACGAGGTATTGAGGTGGATAAAGCTAAAGTTGATGCAATTGAGAAAATGCCATGTCCTAAAGATATTAAAGGTATTCGGAGTTTCCTTGGTCATGCTGGTTTCTATAGGAGGTTTATTAAAGACTTCTCTAAAATTTCTAGGCCTCTTACTAATCTTTTACAAAAGGATATTCCATTTGTTTTTGATGATGATTGTGTAGAAGCCTTTGAAACACTCAAGAAAGCCTTAACTTCTGCACCTATTGTTCAACCACCTGATTGGAACTTGCCTTTTGAGATTATGTGTGATGCTAGTGATTATGTTGTTGGTGTTGTTCTAGGACAAAGAGTTGATAAGAAATTAAATGTTATCCATTATGCTAGCAAAACTCTAAACAGTGCCCAAAGAAATTATGCTACTACTGAAAAAGAATTTTTAGCAGTTGTGTTTGCTTGTGATAAATTTAGATCTTACATTGTTGATTCCAAAGTTATTGTTCACACTGATCATGCTGCTATAAAATATCTTATGGAAAAGAAAGATGCTAAACCTAGACTCATTAGGTGGGTTCTCTTGCTTCAAGAATTTGATTTACATATCACTGATAGGAAAGGAGTTGAGAACCCCGTAGCTGATAACTTGTCTAGGTTAAAAAATATTCTTGATGACCCACTACCTATTGATGATAGTTTTCCTGATGAACAGTTAGTTGCAATAAATGTTTCTCAAAACACTCATTGGTATGCTGATTATGCTAACTACATTATTGCTAAATATATACCACCTAGTTTCACATACCAACAAAAGAAAAAAATTCTTCTATGATTTAAGACATTACTTTTGGGATGACGTTGTGTACCTGAGCATGAACAGGAAGAAATCCTATGGAAATGTCATTCCAAAGCCTATGGAGGACATCATGCGGGAGATAGAACTGCTCGCAAGGTATTGCAAATCTGGTTTTTATTGGCCCACTCTCTTCAAGGATGCCCGTAAGTTTGTCTTGTCTTGTGATGAATGAAAAAGAGTTGTCAATATCGGTAAGCGTCGGGAAATGCCTATGAATTATTCACTTGTTGTTGAACCATTTGATGTTTGAGGTTTTGAGTATATGGAACCTTTTCCTTCCTCTAATGGGTATATTCATATTTTGGTTGCTGTTGATTATGTTACTAAGTGGGTAGAAGCTATTCCAACTAGTAGTGCTCATCATAACACCTCCATTAAAATGCTTAAATAAGTTATTTTGCCGAGGTTTGGAGTCCCTAGATATTTAATGACTGATGGTGGTTCACACTTTATTCATGGTGCTTTCCGTAAAATGCTTGCTAAATATGATGTTAACCATAGAATTGCATCACCCTATCATCCTCAATATATTGGTCAAGTTGAACTTAGCAATAGAGAAATAAAATTAATATTATAAAAAACTGTCAATAGATCCCGAAAGAATTGGTCTAAGAAACTAGATGATGCACTTTGGGCCTATAGAACAGCTTATAAAAATCCTATGGGTATGTCTTCAAACAAAATGGTATATGGAAAAGCTTGTCATTTGCCTCTAGAGTTAGAACATAAAGCATTTTGAGCAATTAAAGAACTCAATTATGATTTCAAACTTGCTGGTGAGAAGAGGTTATTTGATATTAGCTCACTAGATGAATGGAGAACCCAAGCTTATGAAAATGCCAAAGTGTTCAAAGAAAAAGTTAAAAGATGGCATGACAAAAGAATCCAAAAGCAGGAATTCAAATTGGAGAATATGTTATTTTGTACAACTCTCGTTTTAGATTTTTTGCAGGAAAGCTTCTTTCCAAATGGGAAGGACCATATACTATCGAAGAGGTTTATCGTTCTGGAGCTATCAAGATTAATAATGCCGAAGGTACTAACCCGAAGGTGGTCAATCGACAAAGAATTAAACACTATATCTCAGGTATGCCTATTAATGTTGAAAGCAATATTATCCAAACCATGACACCGGAGGAACACATAAAAGAAACCTCCCGGAACACTCCAGAATCCTGAAAAAGAGGAGGTACGTGATACGGTAAGTAAACGGACTCCGAAAAATCCGCAAAAATATTTTCTGTTAGTTTTGGAATTTTATAAAAATTAAGAAAATAAGAAATAAACAGGAAAGCAACCGAGGTGAGCACGATACACCAGGGCGCGCCTGCCCTACCTGGCGCGCCCTAGTGGGTTGTGCCCCCTCGGGCACCTTCCCGACTCCGTTTTCCTTCCCTATTCTTGTTTCCCAAGATAAAAAAATCTTTATATATACCCCCGATTGATTTGACCACCGCATTGCAGAAAAATTATATGTTCGTGTTTCGTGCTGTTTTTCTCGTCAGATCTAGATCTCCATGGCTCCACCAAGCTCCTCCAAGGACATGTTCTTCGAGAAGGTCATCAACCCATACTTGTCGGAGGTGATGAAGCACCCTCAAGACATTGAGATGCGTGAGGGGGTGCTCCACATCCGAGATGTTCAGGGGCCCAAGAGGACGAGAAGCATGGAGGTGACGTGGCTTGAGAATGCGTCGGTATTTCCCCAAAGAGGAAGGGATGATACAGCACAACGACGGTAAGTATTTCCCTCAGTTATGAAACAAGGGTATCGAACCAGTAGGAGGATCACCACCACCTAATAAGCAGCACCTGCGCACAAAGAACAAATACTTGCAACCCGACAGGAAAGAGAAGTTGTCAATCTCTCTACGGTAAAAAGATAGATTAGGTAGTGATAGATTGGAGAGATAGATCTCTCAAGAACACAAAATAAAAAGAGCAACTAAAAAGTGCAGCAATATATTTTTGGTTTTTTTGGAATAATAGATCTAAAAACAAAAGAGGCAAAAATATAGATCGGAAAGCAATATGTTGGAAAAGTAGACCCGGGGGCCATAGGTTTCACTAGTGGCTTCTCTCATGAGTATAGCACACGGTGGGTGAACAAATTACTGTTGGGCAATTGATGGAAGATCAAATAATCATGACAATATCCAAGGCGATAATCATTATATAGGCATCACGTCCAAGATAAGTAGACCGACTCCTGCCTGCATCTACCACTATTACTCCACACATCGACCGCTATCCAGCATGCATCTAGTGTATTAAGTTCATGGGAAAACGGAGTAATGCAATAAGAACGATGACATGATGTAGACAAGATATATTCATGTAGGAATAGACCCCATCTTGTTATCCTTAATGGCAACGATACATGCGTACCTTGCTACCCCTTCTGTCACTGGGAAAGGACACCGCAAGATCGAACCCATCACAAAGCACCTCTTCCCATGGCAAGAAAAATCGATCTAGTTGGCCTAACTAAACCAAAGATTCGAAGAAGAAATACGAGGCTTATAAGTAATCATGCATATAATAGATCGAAGAAGACTCAAATAATATTCATGGATAGAAACTGATCATGAACTCGAAATTCATCGGATCCCAACAAACACACCGCAAAAGTTTACATCAATAGATCTCCAAGAGATCATTGTATTGAGAATCAAAAGAGAGAGAGAAGAAGTCGTCTAGCTACTGCCTACGGACCCATAGGTCTATGGTGGACTACTCACGCATCATCGGAGAGGCACCAATGAGGATGATGAACCCCTCTGTGATGGTGTTAGATTGGATCTCGAGGTTCTGGAACTTGCGGCGGTTGGATGTGTTTTTCGTCGACTCCTCTAGGGTTTCTGGAATATTTGGGAATTTATGGGCATCAGAGGCGGTGGAGAGGGGCCCCGAGGAGGGCACAACCCATCAGGGCACGCCTGGGGCCTCTGGCGCACCCTGGTGGGTTGTGGTCTCCATGGCCCACCTCTCTGGCACTTCTTTGGCCCACTGGGTGTCTTCTGGTCCAAAAAAATCTCCAAAAAGTTTCATCGCGATTGGACTCTGTTTGGTACTGATATTCCGCGAAGTAAAAAACAAGCAAAAACAACAACTGACACTTTGGCACTATGTCAATAGGTTAGTCCCAAAAAATGATATAAAGTTGTTATAAAATGATTGTAAAACATCCAAGAATGATAATATAACAGCATGGAACAAGCAAAAATTATAGATACGTTGGAGACGTATCAGCATCCCCAAGCTTAATTCCTACTCGTCCTCGAGTAGGTAAATGATAAAAACAGAATTTTTGATGTGGAATGCTGCCTAACATGTTCATCACATAATCTTTTGTTTTGTAGCATGGACATTTGGACTTTTAGTTGATTCAAAGCAATAGTCTAGTTTTGACATAATGACTTCAATACTCAAGCATGCCAACAAGCAACCATGTCTTTCAAAATATCAACACTAAATAAAGTTATCCCTAGCCCATCATGCTCAATCATTGATCCATTCATGAAACACACTCAAATATTAGCTATACCCAATGCTCAAGTACGATCATAGTGCCCCCTAGTTGGTGCTTTATAAGAGAAGATGGAGACTCAAAGTAAAAATAAAAATTGCATAAAGTACATAGATATGCCCTTCGCAGAGGGAAGTAGGGATTTGTAGAGGTGCCAGAGCTCAAAGTTTAAATTGAGAGAGAAAAATATTTTGAGTGGCATGCCTTTCCTGTCAACGAAAACGACAAAGTAGTTCCCAATACTTTCCATGCTAGATACATCATAGGCGGTTCCCAAACAGAAAATAAAGTTTATTCCTTTTTCCACCATTCTTTCACATTCCATGGCTGGCCGTATCCACAGTTGCCTTCCATACCAACACTTTCCAAGGAATTTATTATTTGACAACATAAAGTATTGTTTTTTTGTTTTTTTCATTTCGGGAGTGGGCATCCCTATTACCGCCGCACTCTCGTGCAATGACAAGTGAATAAACACTCATCTTGAGAATAACACATCTAGCATGGAAAAATATTGGACACCCCCTACCGTTTCATGAGCGGTACGAGCACACAAAAGAGAGATTTAGTTTGAAAATTAGAGATGGCACATACAAATTTGCTTAGGACGGCATGGAAATACCGCATATAGGTAGGTATGGTGGACTCATAAGGCAAAACTTGGTTTAAGGGTTTTGGATGCACAAGTAGTATTTCTACTTAGTACAAGTGGAGACTAGCAAATAGATTGAGAAGCAACCAACCAAGAAAAGAAAATTCACATAAGCGAGCATTGAGCATAAATAACACCGAATAATGCACCATAAGTAGGATGTAATTTCATTGCATAACTATTGACTTTCGTACTTGCATAGGAAATCACAAACCTTAACACCAATATTCCTACTAAAACATAATTACTCACTAACATGGCTCACATATTACTATCATCATGTCTCAAAACTATTATAAGGAATCAAGTTTAATTTGTCCAATGATCTTCATGAAAGTTTTTATTATATCCTCCTTGGATATCTATCACCTTGGGACTAGTTTCATATATTGCCATTGCTTTTGACAAGCTCAAACAAATTTAAGTGAAGCACATGAGCATAAAGATGTCATCTCTCAAAATAGTATAAGTGAAGCATGAGAGGATTTCTTCAAAATTACTAACTCTCAAATTAATCTAAGTGAAGCATGAGAGTTGTCGGCATTCTGGGAACAGGGGTACCCAGACCTGCCTGCCTGTGGCCCAGGGCATGGCCCACCTCACGAGCCAAGCATGGCCCAGCGCAGCCCCACTTGAGACAAGGTCCTCGCGAGGGCCCAAGATCGCGAGGGAAGCAGCACCAAGACCATCAAGGACGGGCCTCCTCAGGCCCCCTCCGGAGCGGCGGAGATCTCTATGCAGAACCTGACCTTGGGAGTCAAGGATGATGCAAGGAAGGACAGGCGGGCGCCAGCGCGCCAGGCGGTGCAGTTTCCCCTTTGGTGCAAAGGGAGCAAGGACGTACGCGGGTTCCCAAAGCGCCCCCAAAGGTTTCCATTCCAGTGCAACAAGACCACGACCAAGAGCCCAGCAGGACGGATGTCATCGCCGAGCCCACCTCTGCATCATCGACAGCTACTTTGCAGGCGAAGAACGCCTTTGGACAGGGCGGGGATGTACTCATGTCCTCCTTCGAATTTGGCCATTGTGGGATCCCTTCCCGCCATTGCGATAAGGGAAGAGGACCCGGGCCGCTGCTATAAGTAGAGGATAGGCTGCACCGTAGACGAGGAGGGGAGACGAAAAGAGAAGAACATCAGACAATGCAGAGAGCCAAGAACACCACTCGAGCGCCCTCACGAGGCTCCTCACCACTGTACTAGTTCATCCACCACACCTCCTCGTGAGGCAATCCACCAAAGCAGGAGTAGGGTATTACACTTCACAGCGGCCCGAACCTGGGTAAATCACCGTGTGCATCTTCTTCCTCGTCATCGTGCGAGTTCATCATCCTAACCATCGTGTAGCGAGCTAGGGAGGGCGAGGCTGCAGGGGATCTTCGCACACGCCCCTATGTTCGAACTTTGAGGGTTTTGCGGAGCCCGAAATCCGACATTTGGCGCGCCGGGTAGGGGGCGTGTCGGAACCCACGCGCAAGCCTCGCCTCACCTCCGCTCGCCGCACTCATGGAAAAAGGACATCGAGCCCGTGCTGAGCGGCGGGCTGCCCGCGTGGCGCGGGCGGCGCCGACGGGCCTCGGTACCCCGCGTCATCCGGCCTCCCCGTCGGTAGGCGCCATCACCGGCCGGGCCCTCAATAGGCGCCGGGGGCTGCCGCCTTCACCAACTGCACGGCATGCCCTTGCCGCCCCGGCCCTTCCCCGCATCCGGGCCGTGCCGTCGCCCTTCCGGGTCTGCCACGACCCGACACACAGACATGTTGCGCTCCTCGTGGCGCATGAGCTACAGCGCCACCGCGCTGCGTGCGATCACCGCAACGACTAGGCCAGGCGTGCCCCCAGGCATGTTACCACCACCAGCGGGACCCAGGCGTGTCTCAGCGGGGCTCGTACCCGTGAACTCGCTCAACCGACTGGCGCAGCGCCTGGGTCGCACGGGCGCGCTTGGGACGTCCGTTGCGTCCCGCGCTCGCTGGGGGCCTGGCCCGAGTCGCCGGGGATGCAGGAGCTGGCCGCAAGCGTCGGCAGAGACCGGTGGGGAGTGCTGGCCGCGCGAGAGGGGCGTCGCCTCGCGCCCCTCAGTACGCCCACCGGGACCAGTGAGGAGTACCAGAGGCTCGACTACGCCGGCGCCCGGGGGCTCGAGCAACTCTACGACGACCATGTTGACGAGCGCCCGGGCCGCGAAGGGAGCAACGCTGGCTACCATGGCGACAGGAGGCGCATGTGCGACCTCGCGAGCGGCTCTCGTCCGGGCTGGGATGCACAGCCTCGCGAGGGCGTCTTGCGGGTTTGGCCTCGCGAGGATGCCCGGCGTAGGCACCTTCGCGAGGCGTGTCCGCTGGTAGGGAGCTGCCTTGAGCAGGCATCTGGGTCTGGGGACCGGGGGTCACTTTCCTGGGAACGGAGGGTGGAACACACGCCCATGTCCCCGGGTCGGATGGCCCCAGCTTGGAGATGGAGGGTGGAACACACGCCCATGTCTTCAGGCCTGATGATCCCAACCTGGAGACGGAGGGTGGAACACATCCCATGTCTCCGGGGCGCGCGACGCCCGCTTGGAGACGGAGGGTGGAACATACGCCCATGTCTTCCTGACGGGTTTCGTTCGATCACCAGCAGGCGATCGCATACACGCCCATGTCCCCAGGCCCAGCTCGCCCAGCCTGGGGGCAGGGTCTCGAGTACTTGTGTGGGGACCCCGGGCGCCCCAGCGAGGTGCGCTGGGGCACCGCCCAAGGTGTCGACCTCGCGCGCAACGGAAGGGCCCCGCCGGGCCCGACCCGCGGCGCAGGGGGCTGCACCATCACCATGACGACGGCACCCGGCCACGGGCCCTGGGGCGCCCAAGGCCGTCTCCCGGGGCGGGCCTTCCCATCGGAGAGCACGAGGGGCTCCCCCTACGCTCGAGGGCCCGCACGGGGCCAACCCTAGTTCACCCCGCCAAGCTTGGGGGCTGTGAGTGGGCTTCATGTCCGCGGGGCATGGAGCTCCCTGTACACCCCCAGGACCAACCCGTGACACTCTCACGTAATAATGAGTGGGTTGTATACGCCTGGAGCCCCCCAAGGACGCGGAGGGGTTCCTTCCCACGCCCAAGTGGAAGCCCCATGCTCCGCGCTGGCGGACAACACTGCCCACCAATGGCTATGCCCACGCAACATGGATGCCCTACGCTCCGCGCTGGGGGAAGACGAAGGCGAAGACTAGCCTAAGTGCCGAACGAGGCAGTTGCTTGCTTCTTTTTGGTGTTCGAATTGCCACTTTTTGGAATGAAGTTTGAGAATTTCGGAACTCTATTTTTAAAATGAAAAAGGGGCGGGGACTTTTCTCTCATCGTTCTTTCCTTTTTTTCCGGTCTTGGAGTCTCTTTCTCTGAATTGGTGTTTCGCAAGGGCCCGTGCACTACGGCCCTCCCCGAGGCGCCTCGAAGCTGGATAGCAAGGCCCTGTCGCCTCAGGGACTTGCATCTTTTGGCGGTCGATCCCCACTCGGGGGCTCCGACCACAGCGCGGCACCGTAGCATGGGGCCTCGGGAGGTCCCAATGCCTCCTGAGGCGGCAGCCGGCAGGACGGAATGGGGGTCGCTCGAGCGTCAAAGGGGGCTCCTGAGCAGTGCGCCTCAGGAGCCTTACCGGTCATATAGCCACTCGCCCCTCGATGTCATCCTGGTGATCCGGTCGGCATCGAGGGTGTCGAGGCCTCACCTCGTAGTTGCGTCCTAGTGATCCGGACGTACATTACGGTGGTCGAGGAATGTGCGGGACTGGGACCTGCCGGCGTCGAGCTACTTGAGCGTCAAAGGGGGCTCCTAAGAAGCGCGCCTCAGGAGCCTTACCGGTCATATAGCCACTTGCCCCTCGATGTCGTCCTAGCGATCCGGTCGGCATCAAGGGTGTCGAGACCTCACCTCGTAGTTATGTCCTGGTGATCCGGACGTACATTACGGTGGTCGAGAAATGTGCGGGACTGGGACCTGTAGACACAGAGTGCCGAAAGGGCCCCCAGACTGTCCCACAAACAAGGAGGAAGCGTCCCAGGTGGAATTGCGGGCTATCTGGACGACCCGGCCGCGCCTCACGACGCACGGGATCGTCACCGCCCTACAAGCTAAGTACACTACCGAACCAAGCAGGAGCCTCCTGATCTAATGACCACCCGAGGACGGGATAAGGATTGTGCGCACTAATGTGAGGATGCAGGTACTGCGGGCCACCACGCGCGGCTACCAAGGCCCCTAAGGCCTGAGGCGCCAGGAAAAACGGCGCGAGGGGAGGGACCCCGCCACGACGAGCTGCTAGGCCACGAACCCGAGGAGAGGCAGCCACGAGCTGCCCCTCATGACAGAGAGCCTCACAAGGGCCCCGCCGGTCGTCATCACCGAGCCGCATCGGCAGCGACGCGAAGCCCCGCGCGAAGAAACTAAGTCACGTCATGGCAAGCAGGCATCCGGCGATTTAAGAAAAGGAAGGACGGAGACAAAGGTAATATGCAAAAGGCTAATGCCCTCCGGGGCCGAGTTCTTCTCAATATTATAGGAACCATGAAAGGGAAGCAGGGGATGCCTAGAGGGAGGAGTCGCTGCCACCGCCCGCGCCGCCGGCCGCCTCGGCGTCGGAATCGTCCTTCCCGCTGGAGGCGGGCACCTGGATGAACTGCTCCACCAGGGACTCCACGTGCGGGCGCACCTCATCACGGAGGGGCCTCTGGAGCTCGTCAGGCACCCGCTCCCCGACGCGTCGGAGGTCAAGCTCCGGGGCATGGCGGCGCAGATTGGAGAAGACGCACGTCAAGGCGAGGTCCAGGAGGTCGCGCGCGTCGGACTCGTTGTCCGCGTTCACGCAGGAGACACCGGTCTCCAGCGCCTCCACCACCTTCTGGAAGAAGTCAAGGTAGCCCCCATCGCCGTGCACGCACGGCAGCGCGGGGGCTTCCCCGACCAACCGGCTCACCGCGCCGGCCGCGCGGCGGGCAATGCCAAGGTACTGCTTGGCGCGCTGGGACTCCAGCATCTTGGCATGCGTCGCCTCGTCCTGGGCGGCATGCACGGCGTCGGCTGCCTCCTTAACCTGGGCCTGGAGGGACGCCAGCTCCGCCCTCACCTCCGCTTCGCCCCTGAGGGCGGCTTGGAAGGCGGCCTCGGCGGTCGTCATCTGGGCCCGCAGCACGTCCACCTCCTCCTGAAGTTCGCCGAGCCTGCGTTTCTTGGCCGCAGGCGCCCTGGAAGAAGGAGGGGATCAGGCCC
Organism: Elymus sibiricus; assembly: GCA_039707655.1. Lineage (NCBI taxonomy): Eukaryota > Viridiplantae > Streptophyta > Magnoliopsida > Poales > Poaceae > Elymus > Elymus sibiricus. The sequence continues at coordinate 184,781,146 of CM077675.1, read as the reverse complement.
GGAGCACTGGACAAGACAACTAAGAAAGAAGGAGGCGGCGGAGTACTCACTCATCGACCATGGCCCAGCGCCGGCGGACTTGCGCCGACCCCGGGGGCCCCCTGTCGCTGCCTCCGGAGGAGGGCGGGGGAGCCGACGATCCCGCGCGCTTCCCCGCGCCTGCAGCACTTCCCCCAGACGCCATGGGAGAGGAGAAGCTGGGAAGAAGAGAGGGTTTTTTCTGTGGAACAATGGGAGCGAGAAGACACCTCGAGACTGCAATGCCCCCCACCAGGGGCGGGGCGGATTTATAGGAGTGACTGCAGCCGCGAAGCGTCGTGGGAGAGCAGGCGTCGTGCGCCTCTCGGGCGGCGCGGTGCGGTTCGATCAGCGCATTACCGTCCGCGTCGCCTCGCCTGCCGATTGTCGGGTCACATCCGCGTGGCCCGAGGAGTGGAGGCCCGAGGGAGCAGCAGTATTCAAGGAAGGGCAATGATGGCCGGCACTGCACACGGGTGTCGCGTCAGTTTGGCTTGGGGCGGTTCCTGACACCCTCGGGGAGCGGGGGCGTTGCCGCCCAGGCGCTCGACGCGTGTAGAGCCTGGCCCGCAGGTGTTTTGGGCCCACGGCGCTTCGGGCCGTCCCCAACGGCTTTGCCCGGAGGCCAGCTCAAGCGCGCCTTGGGCCCGGGGGCTACTGTCGGCGTTCTGGGAATGGGGGTACCCAGACCTGCCTGCCTGCGGCCCAGGGCATGGCCCACCTCACGAGCCAAGCATGGCCCAGCGCAGCCCCACTTGAGACAAGGTCCTCGCGAGGGCCCAAGCTCGCGAGGGAAGCAGCACCAAGACCAGCAAGGACGGGCCTCCTCAGGCCCCCTCCGGAGCGGCGGAGATCTCTATGCAGAACCTGGCCTCGGGAGTCAAGGATGACGCAAGGAAGGACAGGCGGGCGCCAGCGCGCCAAGCGGTGCAGTTTCCCCTTTGGTGCAAAGGGAGCAAGGACGTACGTGGGTTCCCAAAGCGCCCCCCAAAGGTTTCCATTCCGGTGCAACAAAACCACGACCACGAGCCCAGCAGGACGGATGTCATCGCCGATCCCACCTCTGCATCATCGACAACTACTTTGCAGGCGAAGACCGCCTTTGGACAGGGCGGGGATGTACTCCTGTCCCCCTTCGAATTTGGCCGTTGTGGGATCCCTTCCCGGCATTGCGATAAGGGAAGAGGACCCGGGCCGCTGCTATAAGTAGAGGATAGGCTGCACCGTAGACGAGGAGGGGAGACGAAAAGAGAAGAACAACAGACAAGGCAGAGAGCCAAGAACACCACTCGAGCGCCCTCACGAGGCTCCTCACCACTGTACTAGTTCGTCCACCACACCTCCTCGTGAGGCAATCCACCAAAGCAGGAGTAGGGTATTACGCTTCACAGCGGCCCGAACCTGGGTAAATCACCGTGTGCATCTTCTTCCTCGTCATCGTGCGAGTTCATCATCCTAACCATCGTGTAGCGAGCTAGGGAGGGCGAGGGTGCAGGGGATCTTCGCACACACCCCTGTGTTCGAACTTTGAGGGTTTTGCGGAGCCCGAAATCCGACAAGAGTGTTTCTTCAAAAAATTGCAAGCACACCGTGCTCAAAAAGATATAAGTGAAGCACTAGAGCAATTCTATAGCTCAAAAAGTTTAAGTGGAGCATATAGAGCTATTCTAACAAATCATAGCATAATTATGGCTCTCTCAAATAGGTGTGTCCAGCAAGGATACAAGTGACAAACTAAAAAGCAAAGGAAGCAAAGACTCAAATGATACAAGACGCTCCAAGCAAAACTCATGATTGTGACGAATAAAAATATAGCTCCAAGTAAAATACCGATGGTCGTTAGAAGAAAGAGGGGATGCCACTCGAGGGCATACCCAAGCTTAGCTGCTTGTTTCCCTTTGGATATATCTTGGGGGTGCTGTAGAATCCCCAAGCTTAGGCTCTTTTCACTCCTTATTCCTTCATCTATCGTGATCTCACCCAAAACTTGAAAACTCCAATCACACAAAACTCAACAAAAGCTCCGTGAGATCCGTTAGTATAATAAAGAAAATCACTACTTTAGGTACTGTTGCAAACCCATTCATATTTTATTATTGCATTATACTTACTGTATTTTAACTTTACCATGGCTCATACCCTTCAATATAACCCATAGATTCATCAAAACAAGCACACAATGCAACGAAAACAGAATCTGTCTTAAACAGAACAGTCTGTAGTAATTTGTACTCTAACCATACTTATGTAACTCTAAAAATTCTGAAAAATTAGGAAAACGTAAATAATTTGTATAGAAACACTGTGTTAAAATTTCAGCACAATATCACGTTCCAGTATAAATTGAAAATTCTAACACTGGAGGCAAAGTTTCTGTTTCAGATTCAGCATCACTTCTACTCATCTTATGAATCATCTTAAAGGTTCTACTTGGCACAAACACTAAATTTAGGACAGTACAACCGAGCCTAAAGCAAGCCCTATCAGCGATTTGCATCATTAGCCGTCCATTTGTATGATCTGAACATTCCTGGCCGTCTGATTTTCATTAACAACCCCATCTCTCGCTCAACGGGCCTGCTGTCCTAGAGGGACGCTGCTCCGATAGAAAAATCGGTGCGTTTCCGTTGATTGGGCCTGATCGGCAGGAAAGCCCATCTCAGTGTCACGAATACCTCAAGGGAAAAAATAATCAGTGCGACGTTTCTCCTCACGCCATCGTCATCCCACCACAGTAGCCGCCGCCGCCTCCAACGCCGATGGGACCTTGCCTCCCTCCATAACCTTGCATCTCGCCGCTGCCCTTCCCATCGTAGTCCCAGTTCCCAACGCCGCCACGATGGCGGCCGCCTCCTGACTGCAGCTGCTCCAAGGTAGGTGGGCCGCTTCCAAGTCTTTGCTGCTCCAAGGTAAATCTGCCGATACAAGGTCCTCCTCGAGCCCTTGCTGGCTCAGCAAACAATTCGTCGTCGCCCTCCTGCCCTCCACGTCGCTGGCCGTCCGCGTTCTCTCTCCACGTTCGAGAAATCCTAACAACTCTGAAGGTGGTGGTGGGCGGCGACGACGCACCTTAGGGCGATACTAGGAGGGGGCTTTTATCCCACACGCACACAATACGGCGACCGACAGTGCCTCTCAAGCTCTCCTTTGGATCGCCATCACCTCGAATCGGCTCCACAACCATATCACTGCTGGATGGGGATTTAAGGTATTGGATTTATGGGTTTGTTTGTGAACTCATCTTCTTTCAGAAAGCTGACTGTGCGTCGCTGTGGTATAGATTGACAATCTACATCAATTATGACTTACAGGTAAAGATGCAGAACAATTTGGATGCCAAGAGGTGCAAGCCAGGTGATGCAGAAAAAAAGGTGTCAGCGGTGAAGCCAATGGCGGATTGAAGATTTCAAGCACAAGAAGCGCAAGGGAAAGAATGTCAAGCACTTGCAGCCACCCTAAGAACCACATCCATGTCTTATTAGAAGGAATTATTAAGGAGATGGTGTAGTGTGACCGATGCACACTGCTCAGACCAGTCATTACTGAAAATTGTACCACTAGAAGAGATTACAGAGCTCCTTGCGGGGCTATGTAAGTAGCATTCTGTTTTGCCTTTGCCTTTTGCTTCAGGTAAATCACATTAAGCTCTTTCATTTCCTGATAAACAAGCCAGAAATTGTTGCCTTTTTCATTTCGCTATGCTGACTCAACAACATTTATTGTTTTGTTGTTTCATTTCCATGTACATGGACCCAAATCATACAAGGATTATATGAGCTCGTTCATAAAATGTATAGATTTCATGTAGTTCCTGATGTTTTGTCATGTTCCGCATAATTCGGATACTTCTCAAGTTTAAGCTTCAGTCTGATGATGAATTGTTTGTACTTGCCACTATTTTTGGCGTCATCCAATCTAATTCAGCCATGTCAAACCCCAAACCCTTACAACTAGGAATAGAGTGGTATGGAAAAGAAGGTTTGGAATGATTTTACTATGTAATTGATCATCAATTTCATTGTCTAATTTTTTTCTTCAGTTAGAAAATTTCGACCAGTAAAATAAACTATCGGTCTATATGAAATAGCACAATAGTTTCTACCTAATCAATGATGCTTCATTTTTTATTTTCTCTCATCAGATTAGAGTATGTAATTTATTTATGAGGTTGATGCAAGAAAGATATGTGTGCAATACGTACTGGTCAACTTCGAAAGCGATATGAAGGTTCTCACTAGGAAATCTGAAATTATAAGGTTGCAGTTGCATATCAAGACGTACAGTCTCAAATTAGGTACAGATATAGTATGCTTCAAATCATCTTAGTTTATAAATTTCCAACTTATTGTTTCTGCGCATAGTGGGGGAGAGGAGCTGATTGCAGTATATATACTAAAATCATTCTTGGCTGCCAAAGTTCGTGTCCCACAGCTGGACATTATCACCTTTTTCTACTTTCCCATGTATTTTTGTTATCCATATATATAATTTGGGTTATTTCCAATCAATTACAAGAAGGATGGCATATTTATCTATTTCATATTCTTCTAGCTTACTTTGTTAATTTATAAATGTATCATTATGTTCTTTTTATATGGATGGAATCAGTGCTAGATGATAATTATGCAAGGCATCACTGCTATAGATGATATAGTTATACAATGGTGCGTCTACCGGTTGGGGGTTTGATTTGCTACGGAAGCATATGCATTAAAATCTGAAAACTGCGATCAGATTTTGTTCACACGACATGGAGGCAATGAAAAATGTTTGAGGACGTTGAAGATGCTTGCTATTTTCCTCTCCCGGGGGCTTCCCGACGAAATTTGCTGTAATTCATGGTAAAATTCCAGCTATTCATGCTACTGCATATAATTTTCTTTCTAGCTATAGCTCTTTTCATCATTATGCAAAAACTGGACCTACTCAGGAAAGGGCGCATTTAACTAAAATAAGTAGTTTGTCTGTACAATTTTCTAAATGTTCCTCTAACGATTTGACAAAATAAAATGTAAAATAAAAAAATCACTTACTTTGGGTGCATCATGTTCTTTTCTTTCTTCAATTGTAAAACCAATCATATTCACTACATAGATTACTACCCAATGTATGGGTAAGTTTATGCAAATTAAACCTTCATGCTTCATATCTCGATATATTTAGAAAAATAACGTATCATTTTATCATAAATATAGACAGACGCATAGTGTTGACTAATCTATTGTTATGGTTATACAAACGTGTGGCCATATATTTATAAAAATTCCTATCATTTTGTTGTAAAAATTGATGGGCGCAGCAACGCGCGCCATCAAGGATCTAGTAAAACATAAAAACACAACCATAACAGAGGCATAACTGTGTCAACACTCAAAAACAGAAAGAAAAATAGTAAAATAAATTTATTCATTGGGTTCCCTCCCAATAAGCGCTATCGTTTTACGCCCCTAGCTAGGCATAACGCATAGATTCAAGTATTGTCATCTTTGGTTTTGGATCCATAGGATGCACTCATGATTGATTCATATGGTGGCTTAATTCTTGTTCTAGGGAAGTGTTCCATACCCTTTATTAGTGGAAACTGAAACCTGATATTGCCTTCTTTCATATCAATCACGGCATCTATAGTACGTAAGAACGGTCTACCAAGTATAATGGGACAAGATGGATTGCAATCAATGTAAAGAACAATAAAATATATGGGCAGATAGTTCCTATTTGCAATAATAAGAACATCATTAATTCTTCCCAAAGGCTTTTTAATAGTAGAATCCGCCAAGTGCAAATTAAGAGAACATTCTTCAATATTGGTGAGACCAAGCACATCACATAAAGATTTCAGAATCGTGGAAACACTAGCACCCAAATCACATAAAGCAAAGCACTCATAATTTTTAATCTTGGCCTTAATAGTAGGTTCCCACTCATCCTGTAATTTTCTAGGAATAGAAATCTCCAACTCCAACTTTTCTTCAAAAGATTTCATCATGGCATCAACGATATGTTTAGTGAAAGCTTTATTTTGTTAATAAGCATGGGGTGAATTCAACAAGAATTGCAGCAAAGAAATACATTCAATCAAAGAGCAACTATCATAATTAAAATCTTTGCAATCCAAAATAGTGGGCACATCACTAGTTAAAGTTTTGACCTCTTCAAACCCACTTTCATAAAAAAATTCATCAAGATTTTCACCCTCCAAATTATTGGGACGCCTTCTAGCTAAAGTTGACTCTACTTCAGTCCTTTTATCATCAATCTTAATATTACTAAACAAGGAATCAATAGAAGAAACACCAATCACTTTAAGATCTTCATCATTTTTATCGTCTAGAGAGATTGGTTCGGCGGCCATTTGATTTATTAAAGTAGCTTGTGGATCGGAAATTTTACCAAGAAAATTTTCAGCATGAACATATTTAGATTGAAGATTACAAACTTCTCTACTGATATCATCAAGTTGTTTTGTTATGGCATCTAGCACGGTAGAGTGTTCTTTAAGCTCATCGGTAAAATACTTATTATGATCAAATTGTGTAGTCATATATTCCTTAGTACTTTTCTCAATTTCAAGCAAAATATTGGGGTAAGGAACATCATAGTACTTTCGTTGAGGCATCATGAGTACACAAAAAAATTTGCAAGCAAGCAAGAGATCTGACGAGAAAAAGGCAAACGAAAAAAAGGGCGAATAAAACGGCAAATTGGGTGAAGTGGGGGAGAGGAAAACGAGAGGCAAATGGCAAATAATGCAATTGCAAGGAGATGAGATTTGTGATTAGGAACCTGGTAGATGATGATGGTGTCTCCTCGGCGCCAGAGATTGGCACGTAGAAGAGACCGCTTCTTCCCCGGCAACGGCGCCAAAAATTCCTTTTGACGTGGCTTGAGACTGTGTCGGTATTTCCCCAAAGAGGAAGGGATGATGCAGCACAGCGACAGTAAGTATTTCCCTCAGTTATGAAACCAAGGTATCGAACAAGTACGAGGATCACCACCACCTAATAAGCAGCACCTGCACACAAAGAACAAATACTTGCAACCCGACGCGAAAGAGAGGTTGTCAATCTCTCTACGGTAAAAAGATAGATTAGGTAGTGATAGATTGGAGAGATAGATCTCTCAAGAACACAAAATAAAAAGAGCAAATAAAATATGCAGCAACATATTTTTGGCTTTTTTGGAATAATAGATCTGAAAACAAAGGAGGCAAAAAGATAGATCGGAAAGCAATATGTTGGAAAAGTAGACCCGGGGGCCATAGGTTTCACTAGTGGCTTCTCTCATGAGTATAGCACATTGTGGGTGAACAAATTACTGTTGGACAATTGATAGAAGATCAATTAATCATAAAGATATCCAAGGCAATGATCATTATATAGGCATCACGTCCAAGATAAGTAGACCGACTCCTGCCTGCATCTACCACTATTACTCCACACATCGACCGCTATCCAGCATGCATCTAGTGTATTAAGTTCATGGAAAAACAGAGTAATGCAATAAGAACGATGACATGATGTAGACAAGATCTATTCATGTAGGAATAGACCCCATCTTGTTATCCTTAATGGCAATGATACATGCGTGCCTTGCTGCCCCTTCTGTCACTGGGAAAGGACACCGCAAGATCGAACCCATCACAAAGCATCTCTTCCCATGGCAAGTAAAATCGATCTAGTTGGCCTAACTAAACCAAAGATTCGAAGAAGAAATACGAGGCTTATAAGTAATCATGCATATAAGAGATCAAAGAAGGCTCAAATAATATTCATGGATAGAAACTGATCATGAACTCAAAATTCATCGGATCCCAACAAACACACCGCAAAAGTTTACATCAGATAGATCTCCAAGAGACCATTGTATTGAGAATCAAAAGAGAGAGATAAGAAGCCATCTAGCTACTGCCTACGGACCCGTAGGTCTATGGTGGACTACTCACGCATCATCGGAGAGGCACCAATGAGGATGATGAACCCCTCCGTGATGATGTTAGATTGGATCTCAAGGTTTTGGAACTAGCGGCGGCTGGATGTGTTTTTCGTCGACTCCTCTAGGGTTTCTGGAATATTTGGGAATTTATAGGCATCAGAGGCGGTGGAGAGGGGGCCCGAGGAGGGTACAACCCATCAGGGCGCGCCTGGGGCCTCTAGCGTGCCCTGGTGGGTTGTGGTCTCCATGGCCCACCTCTATGGCACTTCTTTGGCCCACTGGGTGTCTTCTGGTCCAAAAAAATCTCCAAAAAGTATCATCGCGATTGGACTCTGTTTGGCCCACCGGGTTGTGGTCTCCACGGCCCACCTCTGTGATGGTGACGTTCTTTTGCATTAAGGGGTTTGGCATACAAACCGAAAAGCGCATGACAACCTCTGCTTCCCTCTGCGAAGGGCCTATCTTTTACTTTTATGTATTTACTTTTATGCAAGAGTCAAAGTATTCTTCCCTATTCCTTTTTACTTTTTATTTTTGCAAGCATCATGTGGTGAGGAAAGATCTAGGCACATATATCCAGTTGGATATGAGTGAGCATTGATACGTCTCCAACATATCGATAATTTATGAAGTATTCATGCCATATTCACCTATGTTTACAATAGTTTTGTATGGTTTTGATGCACTTTATATGATTTATTTAGAACTAACCCGGACTGACGCTGTTTTCAGCAGAACTACCGTGGGGTTGTTTTTGTGCAGAAAATGAAAGTTCTCGGAATCTCCCAAAACTTTTTGACGATTTTTTTGGGAACAAAAGAGGCACTAGACGCTTCGTGGGTGGGCCAGAAGAGCCACGAGGTGGGCACAACCCACCAGGGCGCGCCAGAGGGCCCAGGCGCGCCCTGGTGTCTTGTGCCCTCCTCGTGGCCCACCTTCGCATGAAACCAACGCCAAAAATTCCTATAAATATAGAAACCATCAGAAATAACCCTAGACTCTCCGCTCCGCCGCCGCAACTCTCTGTATCGACGAAAAACCAATCTAGAGATGTTCCAGTACCCTGCCGGAGAGGGGAATCCATCTCCGGTGGCCATCTTCATCATCCCGGCGGAGGCTATGATGAGGAGGGAGTAGTCCACCCTCGGGGCTGAGGGTATGTACCAGTAGCTATGTGTTCAATCTCTCTCCCTCTCGTGTTCTTGAGATGTCACGATCTTGATGTATCACAGGCTTTGTTAATATAGTTAGATCATATGGTGTGTTTCCCTTACTATCTTGTTGTGATGAGTTGAATCTTTCCCTTTGAGATATCGCTATGTTGGATTGAATATTGGATTTGAGAACACTTGATATATGTCTTGCATGTCGATACCTCTGGTGACAATGGGGTGTTCTATTGATTCACTTGATATATGTTTTGGTACTCAACTTGCAGATTCCCACGGTGACATTGGGGTAATCTATGCATAGGGGTTGATACACGTTCTTGCCCTACTTTCTCCGATAGAAATCTTGGGGTACTCTTTGAGGTTCTTTGTGTTGGATTGAGTATTATGAATCTGAAATTGTTTGATGCGTATCATATAATTAACTCATGGATACTTGTGGTGACATTGGAGTATCTAGGTGACATTAGAGTTGGTTGATGCGTATCATATGGTGTTATTCTAGTATGAACTCTTAGATAGATCGATCGGAAAGGATAACTTGGTGTTATTTTAGTACGAACTCTTGGATAAATCGATCGGAAAGAATAACTTTAAGGTGGTTTCGTACCCTACAAACAATTTCTTCTTATATTCTCCGCTAGATAAGAACTTTGGAGTGATTCTTCGTTGCACATTGAGGGATGGTTATGTGATCCAATTATATTAGCATTGTTGAGAGATTGCACTAGCGAAAGTACGGACCCTAGGCCTTGTTTTCAAGCATTGCAATACCGTTTGTGCTCACTTTTGTTACTTGTTAGCTTGCTGTTTTTACATTTTCAGATTACAAAAACCTATATCTACCATCCATATTGCACTTGTATCACCATCTCTTCTCTGAACTAGTGCACCTATACAATTTGCCATTGTATTGGGTGTGTTGGGGACACAAGAGATTTCTTGTATTTGATTGCAGGGTTGTTTTTGAGAGACCATCTTCATCCTACACCTCCCACGGATTGATAAACCTTTGGTCATCCACTTGAGGGAAAATTGCTACTGTCCTACAAAACTCTACGCTTGGAGGCCGAACAAGAGTCTACAAGAATAAAGTTGCGTAGTAGACATCAAGCTCTTTTCTGGCGTTGTTGCCGGGGAGGTGAGTGCTTGAAGGTATATCTTTAGATCTTGCAATTAAATCTTTTAGTTTCTTGTTTTTCACTAGTTTGGTTTTATAAAATAAAACTACAAAAAAATGGAGTTTAGGTTGCATCATTTGTTTCGTCTTTATAATATCTTTCGTGAAAATAAGGATTTGGAAAATTGTGCTCAATTGTTAGAGGAAGAAATTGTGAAAATACTTAATGAGAATTCCTTGAATGATGAGCATGATTGCAATGTTGCTAGTATGAATTCTCTGAATATCCATGATGCTAATGATATGCAACGCCACAAGCTTGGGGATGCTATGTTTGATGAAGATGATATTTTTAGTCCCCCAAGTTTTGATGAGCAAATTTATTATGATGATGGCATGCCTCCTATCTATGATGATTATGATGATGACATGTACGCTATAAAGAGTGCTAGTAACCATGAAACTTGTCATCATGATTTTAATTTTCAAAGTGGTTATGTCAATCAAGTGTCTCATGATAGTTATTTTGTTGAGTTTGCTCCCACTACCATGGATGAAAAGGAATTTGCTTATGTGGAGAGTAATAAAATTTCTATGCTTGGGGATCATGAAAATAATGATTTATGTGATAGTTATATTGTTGAATTCCTTCATGATGCTACTGAAAATTATTATGAGGGAGGAACATATGCTTGTTGAAATTGCAATAATATCAAGTTTCCTCCCTATGTGTTGAAAATCTTGAAGATATGCTTGTTTTGCCTTCCTATGCTAGTTGATTCTTGCTCCCCTAAATTGTTTGCTCACAAAATCCCTATGAATAGGAAGTGGGTTAGACTTAAATGTTCTTGTCATGAGATTCATGATGGTCTCTTGCATGTTTCAAATACTATTCCTATGTGAGCATCATTGAAATCATCATGCCTAGCTAAAAGGCTTTAAAGAAAAGCGCTTGTTGGGAGACAACCCAACACTTTTACTTTCTGTTTTTGAGTGTTCACATGATGAAGCTACTGTATTAATCATGTTTTGTGTCTTTTATTTCAATAAAGTGCCAAGTAAAGCCTTTCGGATGACTCAAAAGATGAGTAGAATTGATGCTGAACCAAAACAGAAACTTAAACTCCAGTACAGGAATTTTCATTTTTTACACGGTCTTACTATACAAATTCCTCAGGTTTTCCTAATTTTTGAGAATTTTTAGAGACAGGTAAGTATGGATATACTACAGATCTTCACAGACTGTTCTGTTTTTGACAGATTCTGTTTTGCATGCATAGTTCGCTTGTTTTAGTGTTCCCATAACTTATATTTAGTGGTATAAATTATGGGAATGATATAATACAGTAGGTATCATATGGGAACAATTATGAATCTTGTCTTGACAGTACCTAAGTGAATGATTTGTCTTTATTATACTAACCCATCTCACAAAGTTCCGTTAAGTTTTGTGTGATTGAAGTTTTCATGTTTTGGGTGAGACACCGATATGAGGAGAATAAGGAGTGACAATAACCTAATATTGGGGATGCCCAAGGCACCCCCAAGGTAATATCCAAAGAAGACTCAAGCGCCTAAGCTTGGGGATGCCCCGGAAGGCATCCCCTCTTTCGTCTTCAACACTATCGGTATATCTTACTTGGAGCTATATTTTTATTCATCACATAATATGAGTTTTGCTTGGAGCGTCATTTTATTTTGTTGTTATCTTTTAGGTGTTATTTATAATCTTGTTTTTCAATAAAAGTTCCAAGAATTGCCTTAGGATGCTTGCATTGCATGTTTGATATGTGCTTTGTAAAAACAGAAACTTTTGCTGTAGTGTTTGAATTTTCATATTTTACTGGAACGTGGAAAGTTTCTGAAATTTTTACACAGTATTTTCATATAAATTCTTTAGCATGTACTAAATTTTCATAATTTTTTGAGTTACATAAGTATGCTGGTTTAATAGATTGCTACAGACTGTTCTGCTTGGACAGATTGCTGTCATAGTTTTGTTATCTACTTATCCTATAGTTTCCATAGCCTATTGTGGTAGATATAAATTGTGGAAATGATAGTAAACAGTAGATGATGTTTGAAATTATTATGCAACTTGTATTGGAAGTACATAAAGAGTTGATTTATTATTATGTGCACTAACCTATCTCACGAGTTATTTTCAAGTTTTGTGTGGATGAAGTTTTTGAGAATAGGTGAAACCGGGATATGAGAGGATTGAACGAGATACAAAAGCTCAAGCTTGGAGATGCCCAAGGCACCCCAAGTAAATATTTCAAGAAGTATCAATCATCTAAGCTTGGGGATGCTACGCTTCCCACCTCTCTACGTCAACTATCGGTTAGCCTATGTTGAGCCTAAATTATTACTCGTTCACATGTTATGTGCTATTCTTGGAGTGCTATTTTTCTTTTGCTTGCTGTTTAATAAAATACTCAGAACTGAAAATATTTATTGAGATAGAGAGTCCTCACATAGCTACTTTATTGTTTGACTACTCATTGATCTTCACTTATATCTTTTGAGAGTAGTTTGATGTTTACTCTTGTGCTTCACTTATATCCTATGAGTAAATTGTGAATCAATGAAATATCATAAATATGAAATTACCAATGTGCTTCATGCTTAGTAGTAGCTTCACATCTGGTTTAGAAAGTGAAATCTATTGAAGTTGGACAATCACAATATTGGTCATACAAGCAATTCACGAATGATTAGTATAAGGAAGAGAACTTTCACATACAAATATATTATCTTGGACATCTTCTATGATTGTGAATACCAATTAATTATTTTCAAACTTGAGCAAATTAGTTGAAGTTGGACAAGGAAGACAACGGAATGGGTTATGGTTGTGTATATTTGCATAGAAGTTATATTGTTATGGATCCTCCCACATGTGGTGCTTGTTTAGAACCTTTTGCTAGCCAACACTTCGTACTAAGTAGAGATACTACTTGTGCATCCAAATCCTTGAGCCAAGTTTCTTCCATAAGAGTTCACCATACCTACCTATATATGGTATTTCACTGCCATTCCAAGTAAATTTGCATGTGCCACCTCTAAACATTCAAATAAACATCTGTTTTGTGTGCCTGGACCGCTCATGGAGCGATGGGGGGCGGTCAGTATCTTCCATGTTAAGCGGGTTCTTCTCATGATGAGTGTTTATTCACTCATCCTTGCACGAGAGGGGCGGTAATAGGGATTCCCAGTCCCGAAATTAAAAAAATGCAAATAATTAAACAAAACTCCCCCAGGAATGTTGTTGGTATGGACGGTACCCGTGGATTCGGCTAGCCGTGGTGTGTGTTTGTTGGTGGAGGGGAGTAAACCTTTACTTTTATCGCTTGGGAACCGCCGCTGTGTTTAACATGGAAGATATTTATAACTCTTGGTCATAACGTTGACAGGAAGGGTGCACCTCCCAAAACTATATTCATCTCTGTTTTTAAACAATGAGCTCTGGCACCTTTGCAAATCCATGCTTCCCTCTACGAAGGGACAATCTATTTACTTTCATGTTATTTACTTTTCATGTTGAGTCAACTTCTCATTTAAACCTCAATTATTCTCTAGTTGGCAAGCATCATGTGGTGGGGAAAGATCTAGGCACATATGGCCAGTCAAATATATTTGATCATGACTTATTATTGTTGACAATTATCTCTATGATAAATGAGTTGGGAGGCAAAACATTAAGCCCCTATCTTTCTCTGTGTTCGATGGACGCCATTTGTTTTAAAAATATGCTTTGAGTACTAGCAATCATAGAAGACTATATGATGATTGCGTATGTGGAGCTCTTACTTAGACTTTGTTGAGAATAAGTTGAATTGCAATTGTTTGGTGACTAAGAACATAGGTTGTTAAGTTTCAAGAGAATTCATTGTTTGAACCATAACATGTGAATTGGTTGCTACTTTATCATTATGAGTTTTAGGAGAAAGAGTTGTTGTTATGATGCTAGGAAAAGTGGTTGAAATTATCATTGATCAAAGTTATGCACTATGCTAGCATTCACACTTCATAAATTAGTTTTTTTATCATTTACCTACTCGAGGATGAGTAGGAATTAAGCTTGGGGATGCTGATACGTCTCCAATGTATCGATAATTTATGAAGTATTCATGCCATATTCACCTATTTTTACAATACTTTTGTATGGTTTTGATGCACTTTATATGATTTATTTAGAACTAACCCGGACTGACGTTGTTTTCAACACAACTACCGTGGTGTTGTTTTTGTGCAGAAAATGAAAGTTCTCGGAATCTCCCGAAACTTTTTGACGATTTTTTTTGGAACAAAAGAGGCACTAGACGCTTCGTGGGAGGCCCAGAAGAGCCACGAGGTGGGCACAACCCACCAGGGCATGCCAGAGGGCCCAGGCGCGCCCTGGTGTCTTGTGCCCTCCTCGTGGCCCACCTTCGCGTGAAACCAACGCCAAAAATTCCTATAAATATAGAAACCATCAGAAATAACCCTAGACTCTCCGCTCTGTCGCCGCAACTCTCTGTATCGACGAAAAACCAATCTGGAGACGTTCCAGTACCCTGCCGGAGAGGGGAATCCATCTCCGGTGGCCATCTTCATCATCCCGGCGGAGGCCATGACGAGGAGGGAGTAGTCCACCCTCGGGGCTGAGGGTATGTACCAGTAGCTATGTGTTCAATCTCTCTCTCTCTCTCGTGTTCTTTTGATGTCACGATCTTGATGTATCACGGGCTTTGTTAATATGGTTGGATCATAAGGTGTCTTTCCCTTACTATCTTGTTGTGATGAATTGAATCTTTCCCTTTGAGATATCCCTATGTTGGATTGAATATTGGATTTGAGAACACTTGATATATGTCTTGCATGTGGATACCCGTGGTGACAATGGGGTGTTCTATTGATTCACTTGATATATGTTTTGGTACTGAACTTGCGGATTCCCGCGGTGACATTGGGGTAATCTATGCATAGGGGTTGATACATGTTCTTGTCCTACTTTCTCCGATAGAAATCTTGGGGTACTCTTTGAGGTTCTTTGTGTTGGATTGAGTATTATGAATCTGAAATTGTTTGATGCGTATCATATAATTAACTCATGGATACTTGTGGTGACATTGGAGTATCTAGGTGACATTAGAGTTGGTTGATGTGTATCATATGGTGTTATTCTTGTACGAACTCTTAGATAGATCGATCGGAAAGGATAACGTGGTGTTATTTTAGTACGAACTCTTGGATAGATCGATCGGAAAGGATAACTTTAAGGTGGTTTCATACCCTACAAACAATTTCTTCTTATGTTCTTCGCTAGATAAGAACTTTGGAGTGATTCTTCGTTGCACATTGAGGGATGGTTATGTGATCCAATTATATTAGCATTGTTGAGAGATTGCACTAGCGAAAGTACGGACGCTAGGCCTTGTTTTCAAGCATTGTAATACCGTTTGTGCTCACTTTTGTTACTTGTTACCTTGCTGTTTTTACATTTTCAGATTACAAAAACCTATATCTACCATCCATATTGCTCTTGTATCACCATCTCTTCGCCGAACTAGTGCACCTATACAATTTGCCATTGTATTGGGTGTGTTGGGGACACAAGAGATTTCTTGTATTTGATTGCAGGGTTGTTTGAGAGAGACCATCTTCATCCTACACCTCCCACGGATTGATAAACCTTAGGTCATACACTTGAGGGAAAATTGCTACTGTCCTACAAAACTCTACGCTTGGAGGCCCAACAAGAGTCTACAAGAATAAAGTTGCGTAGTAGACATCAAGCATGAGTTATTATTGTTGACATCACCCTTGAGGTGAATACGTTGGGAGGCGAAAGTATAAGCCCCTATCTTTCTATGTGTCCGATTGAAACTTTTTGCTCATGGGTATGCTGTGAGTGTTAGCAATCATAGAAGATTAAATGATGGTTGAGTATGTGGACTTTCCAAAAGGCTCTGACACGAGACCCTTCCTGAAAATATGATGAATTGTAGTTGCAAAGTTGACTAAGAACATAGTTTGTTTGTTTCCAATAAGGTTTATGCTTTATACTTCTATGTTGTGATGAATTGTTACTTGTTCATGAGAAGTTATATGATGAAGTTATATAATAAAAGTTATATGAATAAGTTCTATGATAAAGTTTGTTGCTGCTATGATAATAGGCATGATGCTACTATGTCCGTATTTTGTTTTTATCGACACCTCTCTCTCAAACCACGTGGACATGTTTTTCGATATCGGCTTTCGCTTGAGGACAAGCGAGGTCTAAGTTGGGGGAGTTGATACGTCCATTTTGCATCATGATTTCCTACTATTATTTATAATGTTTTTATGCATAATAATGCTTTATGGAGTAATTCTAATGCTTTTTGTCTCATAATATGCAAGGTTTATACAAAGCGGGAGAATGCCGGCAGCTGGAATTCTGGACCTGAAAAAAGCATATCAGAGACACCTATTCTGCACATCTCCAAGTAAGCTGAAACATCACGGAGAATTATTTTGGAATATATAAAAAATACTGGAGCAAATAACTACCGGAGGGGGGCCACCTGTAGACCACAAGACACGAGGGTGCGCCAGGCCCCCCCAGGCGCGCCCTGGTGGGTTGTGGTCAGCCCAGCCCACCTCCGGTCCCCATCTTCTGGTACTTAAGGTATTTTGACCTATAAAAAATCAAGGGGGGGACTTTCGGGACGGAACGCCGCCATCTCGAGGCGGAACTTGGGCAGGAGCACTTTTGCCCTCCGGTGGAGCGATTCCGTCGGGGGAACTTCCCTCCCGGAGGGGGAAATCGAAGCCATCGTCATCACCAACAACCCTCTCATCTTTGGGAGGCCAATCTTCATCAACATCTTCAACAGCACCATCTCCTCTCAAACCCTAGTTCATCTCTTGTGTTCAAATCTTTGTACCGGAACCTCAGATTGGTATGTGTGGGTGACTAGTAGTGTTGATTACATCTCGTAGTTGATTACTATATGGTTTATTTGGTGGAAGATTATATGTTCAGATCCATTATGCTATTTAATACCCCTCTGATCTTGAGCATGAATATCATTTATGAGTAGTTACCTTTGTTCTTGAGGTCACCGGAGAAGTCATGTTGCAAGTAATCATGTGAATTTGATATGTGTTTGATATTTTGATGATATAAATGTTGTGATTCCCTTAGTGGTGTCATGTGAACGTCGACTACATGGCAGTTCACCATCTTTGGGCCTAAGGGAATGCATTGTGGAGTAGTTATTAGATGATGGGTTGCTAGAGTGACAGAAGCTTAAACCCTAGTTTATGCGCTATTTCGTAAGGGGCTGATTTGGATCCAAATGTTTAATGCTATGGTAAGATTTTATCTTAATACTTTTCTCGTAGTTGCGGATGCTTGCGAGGGGGTTAATCATAAGTGGGAGGTTTGTTCAAGTAAGAACAGCACCCAAGCACCGGTCCACCCACATATCAAATTATCAAAGTAGCGAACGCAAATCAAACTAACATGATGAAAGTGACTAGATGAAATTCATGTGTACCCTCAAGAACGCTTCTTATTATAAGACACCATTTTGGCCTGTCCTTTGCCACAAAAGGATTGGGCTATCTTGCTACACTTTATTTACCGTTACCGTTACTTGCTCGTTACCAATTATTTTGTGCTACTTCTCGAGCATGCGTTGGTTTCCGTGAAGAGGAACGGATGATGCAGCAAAGTAGATAAGTATTTCCCTCAGTTGTTGAGAACCAAGGTATCAATCCAGTAGGAGATACAAGCAAGTCCCCAATAGATGTACCTACACAAAGAATCAAACACTTGCACCCAACGCTATAAAGGGGTTGTCAATCCCTTCACGGTTACTTGCAAGGATGAGATCTGATAGAGATAGATAGAATAGATTGCTTGAACGGAAAGTAAAACAAAAGTAAAAAATAATGCAGCAAGGTATTTTGGGTATTTTTGGTTTTAGATCTGAAAGTATAAGATGGAAAATAGACCCGGGGGCCATAGGTTTCACTAGAGGCTTCTCTCATGATGGCAAGTATTACGGTGGGTGAACAAATTACTGTCGAGCAATTGATAGAAAAGAGAATAATTATGAAGATATCCAAGGCAATGATTATGCATATAGGTATCACGTCCGTGTCAAGTACACCGAAACGATTCTGCATCTACTACTATTACTCCACACATCGACCGACTCCTGCCTGCATCTAGAGTATTAAGTTCATGAAGAACAGAGTAACACATTAGGTAATATGACATGATGTAGAGGGATAAACTCAAGCAATATGATGAAAACCCCATCTTTTTATCCTCGATGGCAACAATGCAATACGTGCCTCGCTACCCCTACTATGTCACTGGGTGAGGACACCGCAAGATTGAACCCAAAACTAAGCACTTCTCCCATTGCAAGAATTACCAATCTAGTTGGCCAAACCAAACCAATAACTCGAAGAGACTTGCAAAGATATGAAATCATGCATATAAGAATTCAGAAAAGACTCAAATAATATTCATAGATAATCTGAACATAAACCCACAATTCATCGGATCTCGACAAACACACCGCAAAAGAGTATTACATCGGATAGATCTCCATGAATATCATGAAGAACATGGTATTGAAGAGCAAAGAGAGAGAAGAAGCCATCTAGCTAGTAGCTATGGACCCGAAGGTCTGTGGTGAACTACTCACGCATCATCGGAGGGGCAATGGAGTTGATGTAGATGCCCTCCGTGATCGAATCCCCCTCCGGCAGATTATCGGAAAAGGCTCCAAGATTGGATCTCACGGGAACCGAGGCTCCTGGCGGCGGAAAAGTGTTTTCGTGGCTCTTTTTGGTATCCAGGGAATATTTACGAATTTATAGGCTGAAGAATAGGGTTGGAGGAGTTGCCGTGGGGCCACAAGCCAGGGGGGCGCCCCCCCTAGGGCGCGCCCCTGTGGCTCCCCTGCCTTGGTCTCCAAGTCCTCTGGGTTGCTTCTGGTCCAAGAAAAATTATTCCGAAGATTTTATTCCGTTTGGACTCCGTTTAATATTCCTTATCTGCAATACTCAAAAACAAGGAAAAAAACAGAAACTGGCACTAGGCTCTAGATTAATAGGTTAGTCCCAAAAATAATATAAAATAGCATATTAATGCATATAAAACATCCAAAACAGATAATATAATAGCATGGAACAATCAAAAATTATAGATACGTTGGAGACGTATCATTTTGCTATCAAACTACCTGTTACCTACAATTTCAGTGCTTGCAGAAATTACCTTGCTCAAAATCGCTTGTCTTTTCCTTCTGCTCCTCATTGGGTTCGACACTCTTACTTATCGAAAGGATTACGATTGACCCCCTATACTTGTGGGTCATTAGACAGATTCTGTTTTTTGCTTGCATAGTTTGCTTGTTTTGATGATGCTATGGATTGTATAGGGGGTATAAGCCTTGGAGAAGTTAAAATATAGTACCTTATGCAATAATAAAATAATAATAAATTTATAACAGTACCTAAAGTATTTGATCTGTTTATTATTCTAATGGATCTCACGAAGGTTTTGTTGAGTTTTGTGTGCTGAAGTTTTCAAGTTTTGGGTGCTATCACAATGGATGAAGGAATAAGGAGCATCAAGAGCCTAAGCTTGGGGATGCCCAAGGCACCCCAAGGTAATATTCAAGGAAGACTCAAGCGTCTAAGCTTGGGGATGCCCCGGAAGGCATCCCCTCTTTCGTCTCAATCCATCGATATGTCACTTGGAGCTATATTTTTATTCATCACATGATATGAGTTTTGCTTGGAGCGTCGTTTGCTGTTTGTTTTTTGCTTTTCCACAATCATTGTTTTCTAGACACACCCACTTGAGATAGACACAAGATCACCATAATTTATTAGAATACTCTTTGTGCTTTACTTATATCTTTTGAGCTTAGCAGTTGCTCTAGTACTTCACTTATATCTTTTAGAGCACGGTGGCGTATATATTTTATAGAAATAATTACACTCTTGTTCTTCACTTATATTTGTTTGAGAATTAATAAATAGTGACTGTAATTTGCATGGGTTATAAGACTAGTCCAAAAATAATAGGTATTCAACGAGTGCATAATCAAAACCACATGTAGCACATAATAGAGAAATTGTGGGTTAATGATATGGATGTGGTAATATGAAAGGTCATGAGTGCATGATCATTGGTTAGTAAAAGTATCGTGAATTAAAGGGTGTTAACTTGTTGTTCATCTAAATATTTTTAGCATGGTGATGATGTGTGAGCATACTTATTCCTTGTTGAAATCCTAGTGTTGTTTAAGTCGGAGGCGCGCGATGGTTAACTCCTCCCAAACTCCTCCCTAGGGGCATGCGAGTAGTACTTTGCTTCGAGAGAGCTAATAAAATCTTGCAATAAGTATGTGATTTCTTTATGACTAATGTGAATCCATGGATGTACGCACTCTCACCACCTCATATTTGCTAGCCTCTTCGGTACCGTGCATTGCCATTGTCACATCGAGGATCGATGCAACCTTTGCCAGTGCATCCAAACCCCGTGACATGATACGCTCTGTTGCACATAAGCCTCATTATATGTTCCTCAAAACAGCCGCCATAACTACCTATTATGACATTTCCATAGCCATTTCGAGATATATTGCGATGCAACTTCCACCGTTACATCATATGACTAGTACACTCATTGTCATATTGCTTTGCATGATCATATAAGCTGACATAGTATTTGTGGCAAAGCCACCGTTCATCATTTTTTATAAATGTTACGCTAGATCATTGCACATCCTGGTACACTGCCAGAGGCATTCATATAGAGTCATACTATATTTTTCATGTTGAGTTGTAAGCAAATAAAAGTGTGATGATCATCATTATTAGGGCACTGTCTCAGTGAGGAAAGGATGATGGAGACAATGATTCTCCCACAAGTCAGGATGAGACTCCGGACAAAAAATAAAAGAAAGAAAAAAAAGAGAATGAAAGAAAGAAAGAAAAAAGAAAGAAAAACAAAAGGAAAAAGAAAAAATGAGAGAAAAAGAGAGAAGGGACAACGCTACTACCTCTTTTTCCACACTTGTGCCTCAAAGTTGCACCATGTTCTTCATATAGAGAGTCTCTTGTTTTATCACTTTCATATGCTAGTGGGAATTTTTCATTATAGTACTTGGCTTGTATATTCCGATGACGGGCTTCCTCAAATGCCCGAGGTCTTCTTGAGCAAGCAAGTTGGATGCACACCCACTTAGCTTGAGTTGAGCTTTCATGCACTTATAGCTCTAGTGCATCCATTGCATGGCAATCCCTACTCCTCTCATTGATATCTATTGATGGGCATCTTCATAGCCCTTTGATACACCTAGTTGATGCGAGACTTTCTTCTCCACTTTTACCCCTTTGAAACCTACCACCATATTCTATTCCACCTTTATGCTATATCCATGGTTCACGCTCATTTATTGCATAAGTCATAAAAAGTTGAAGCGCGTTAAGAAGTAGGATCCAATTACCTGACTTGACAACGTGGTGCTTGACATTTGTATTTATGTGGTGAAGACGGAGATGCTATTCTAATATGATAAAATGAATAGGGGGTGATCATTCTTTAAGGATCGTATACTTTGAAACTTGATGATTATGTTGCTTATGTTTATAAGTATTACTATGTTGATGTTTATTAATTCATCGTTTCTCAACAATCATACCTACAATAGATTACATGTTGGGTAGGATGTCACATCAAAAATTCTGTTTTTATCATTTACCTACTCGAGGACGAGCATGAATTAAGATTGGGGATGCTTGATACGTCTCCGACGTATCTATAAATTTTGATTGTTCCATGCTATAATATTATCATTCTAGGATGTTTTTTGGGTGATTATTTACCAATTCATATTATTTTTGACCACTAACCTATTAACCCAGTGATATGGGGTGTCCCGATCTTCTCAGTAAGCGGCGCTGGTGATGATGAAGATGATAGATAACTTGTATGTCGCCGATGATCTCTCCTCGCTAGATCCCTGATGCCAATGCAACAGCTCTCTACCCTTCGGATATTCACGACTTCACACACTTGCGCAACGTAGCCGTCGACCACGAAACGGTATAATTGCAATTCACTAATTCCCAATGGAACAGCAGATTACACTCAACTTGCAGTATATGATCTCCAGATCGATACGAATTGGAGATGAGTATTCAAGATGAATGCTTACAAGCAATCTCAAGAACTAGGGTTTATCTTAAACGTGGTCTAACCTTAACTAACTCTAGGGGACGGGTATTTATAGTCTAAAACGAGATCGAAGGGGTACACGGGCTGGACAGCCCAAAACCTGCGCGCAGGCAGAGCGGTACTACCGCTTATGGCAAGCGGTACTACCGTGATAAGCGGTACTACCGCTCGTACAAATATCAAGTGCCGCTTTAGTACCGCTTGGGGTCGCTTGGATTCCAGAAGAAATTTCCTAAGCGGTACTAGGACGGTAGTACTGGAGCGGTACTACCGCTAAGCGGTACTACCGCTTGTGTGGGGCGGTACTACCGCCCTGGAAACTGCAGGGTCTTCCTCCCTTCCCAGCTGCAATGCCTCCTTGCTCCCCTCCTTGCTCCCTTGTGCCATGCCTTCCTCTCCAATGTACCTAATGACACATACACACAAGGATTTAGGTAGTATAAAGCTCTCATTAAAATAAATAGCATTATCAACTAAGAGAGAATTCACCTGTTGTTCTAGTAACTTAGCACGAGCTCTTATAATTGGGCCAATCCTGATTTCATCATTGGACATCTTCTTTGCAGCAACAGGTTGTTTATCTTCATGAGGTAGAGAGGGAACCATAGTAGGGATATCCTCATCATCCTCCCCCCCTTCAAAAGGCGTCGACCCCGACGCTCCAAGGTCATCGACATCACATGGGGACAAATCAGCAACGTTGAAACTGTTGCTAACGCCACCAAAGTCAGCAATAGGAATATCAATCGAGTAGGCATTGTCATTTATCTTGGCTAACACCTTGTAAGGACCAGCACCACGCGGCCGAAGTTTAGAACGTCTCAACTGTGGAAACCTGTCCTTGCGAAGATGCACCCACACCATATCGCCAGGCTGGAACAAAACTTTCTTTCTTGATTGGTTTCGTGCAGCAGCAATGTTCTTGCCTTGCTTCTCAATAGCCTCCCGTGTCTTCTCATGAATCTTCTTCACATAATCTGCTCTGTTTGATGCCTCCATATCAACCCTCTCATGCAATGGAAGAGGCAGCAAATCTAGTGGTGTAATTGGTTTGAAACCATACACCACCTCAAAAGGACAAAACTGGGTGGTAGAATGCACAGCCCTGTTATAAGCGAACTCAACAAGTGGCAAACACTCCTCCCACTCACGCAGATTTTTCTTGATCATAACTCTCAGCAATTGGGACAATGTGCGATTCACCACCTCCGTTTGACCATCAGTTTGTGGGTGACATGTAGTGCTGAACAACAACTTTGTTCCTAGCTTTCCCCACAATGTCTTCCAGAAGTAGCTCATAAACTTCACGTCCCTGTCAGAAACAATTGTCTTTGGCACTCCATGCAAGCATACGATGTCCCTGAAAAACAGGTTAGCAATATGCGACGCATCGTCGCTTTTGTGGCATGCAATAAAATGTGCCATCTTAGAAAATCTATCCACTACCACAAATATAGAATCATGACCTCGTTTAGTGCGTGGCAAACCTAACACAAAATCCATACTTATATCTTCCCATGGTGTGGTAGGTGTAGGTAGTGGCGTATACAAACCGTGAGGCTTCAGTTTTGACTTGGACTTGTGACATGTAATGCAGCGCCGAACAAACCTGTCCACGTCGCGCCTCATCTTGGGCCAATAAAAGTGATCAGCCAGCATGAGCAACGTCTTCTCACGCCCAAAGTGACCCATCAATCCTCCTGCATGTGATTCCTGCAACAATAGCAAACGGACGGACGATTCTGGAACACAAAGTTTGTTAGCTCGAAACAAGTATCTATCATGGATGTGGTATTTCTCCCATGCATTTCGAAGCAAACATAAACGATATGGTTAAGCAAAATCATGATCAGTTGCATACAAATCACACAAACTCTCTAAACCAGGAATTTGAACATCGAGATGTGTCAAGAGCATGTTCTTCCTAGATAGAGCATCAGCAACAATGTTATCTTTTCCCTTCTTATGCTTAATGATATACGGAAAAGACTCAATAAACTCAACCCATTTAGCTAAGCGGCGATGTAGATTTGATTGAGCTTTCAAATACTTCAATGCTTCATGATCAGAATGTATGATAAATTCTTTTGGCCATAGATAATGTTGCCAAATCTCAAGAACTCTAACAAGCGCATACAATTCTTTATCATAAACAGGATAATTCAGTCTAGCACCAGAAAGTTTCTCGCTGAAATAAGCAATAGGTCTACCTTCTTGCATCAACACACCACCAATACCTATACCACTAGCATCACATTCAACCTCAAATTGTTTGGAAAAATCTGGTAGTGCAAGTAATGGTGCAGAAGTAAGTAAACGTTTCAGCTCGTCAAAAGCATGATCTTGGGCTACGCCCCACACAAAAGGCACACCTTTCTTTGTTAATTCATTCAATGGTGCAGCAATAGTACTAAAGTCTTTCACAAAACGACGATAGAAACCAGCAAGAGCATGAAAACTTCGTACTTGACTAACATTCATGGGAGTAGGCCAATTTTGAATTGCTTCAATCTTAGATGAATCTACTTCTACCCCATGCTTAGAGACAACGTATCCCAGAAATATCACTTTATCTTTTGCAAATGTGCACTTCTCAAGATTAGCATACAATTTATGATCACGCAACACTTGCAAAACCTGTCTAATATGATCACAATATTCAGATTCATTGCGGCTGTAAATAAGTATATCATCAAAATAGACAACCACAAAATGACCAATAAACTTTCTCAAAACATGATTCATTAATCGCATGAAGGTACTAGGTGCATTAGTAAGACCAAAAGGCATAACTAACCACTCATATAAACCAAATTTAGTTTTGAAAGCAGTTTTCCATTCATCCCCTTCCTTCATCCGAATTTGATGGTAACCACTACGCAAATCAATCTTAGAGAAAACAGCAGCACCACTCAATTCATCTAGCATATCCTCTAAGCGTGGAATAGGATGACGATATCGAATAGTGATGTTGTTAATAGCTCTACAATCTATGCACATGCGCCATGTACCATCTTTCTGAGGTACCAAAATAACAGGAACAGCACAAGGACTAAGAGAAACACGAATATACCCTTTGTCTAGTAGTGCTTGCACCTGCTTCTGTATTTCCTTCGTTTCTTCGGGGTTGGTCCTGTATGGCGCTCGGTTGGGGAGGGTGGCGCCTGGTATGAGATCAATTTGGTGGTCAATTCCACGCAATGGTGGCAGCCCCGCTGGTACCTCCTCCGGAAACACATCGCCATATTCCTGCAAAACAGTAGACACACCAAGAGAAACAGATTGCGTATCATTAGAAACTAAAACCTCGCCTTTGTACATAAGCACAAGAGGCAGGGCTGTAGGATCCTCTCGAAATTCTCTCATGTCTTCTTTGGTGGCTAATATAAGCAAACTAGGCTCTCTCGCACTTTTCGTTATATTATCACTCACGGCTTTTATATTGTTCTCTCGTGCAGGTGGCTGTTCGATATTCACTTCTGTTTTCTGACGAGACTCAGTGACAATTTGCTGTGGTGACATAGGCTGCAGATTTATTTTCTTGCCCTTGAACTCCAAGTGATAAGTATTGGCACGGCCATTGTGTTGCACATGGCGGTCATAGAGCCATGGACGACCCAATAAAAGATGGCAAACAGTCATAGGCACCACATCAAATTCAATGGAATCCGTGTATGGTCCTATCTCAAAATTCACGCGCACCATATGACTCACCTTCATCTCACCATTGTCACTCAACCATTGTACGTAATATGGATTGGGGTGAGGTAAATATTTCAGATTTAGCTTGGCACATAACTCCTTGCTTGCAAGATTGCGGCAGCTACCTCCATCAATGATCACCTTGCAAGCTTTGTTGGGGCCAACTAGTGCTTTTGTTTGGAACAAATTGCAACGCTGTGAATCAACATGTGGCTGCACACTAAGAGCACGCTGCGAGACAACAATAGTAGGTGCTGGAGAAGCAAAAGCATCTATGCCGTCGTCACGTGTGTACCCATCGTCATCTGAAGCATATGGATCAGCATCATCTCCAGTCTCATACTCATTGTCATCGTTCACAATCATCACTTTTCTATTTGGGCACTCTCTCTTGAAGTGTCCCTTGCCTCCACATGTATGACAGAGCATATCTCTATTATGGGCTGTAGACATATTGGAACCTGAGCTAGCAGCAGGAGCGGCAGGTTGCTTGGATTGTGGAACAGTGGAGACTGGTTTGGTTGTAGAAGAAGAGGGGCGGCTGGCAGCGCCCTCACTATGGGGCGGCTGTGTTCTGTTGGAGAACCGCCCAGCCGTAGTATAACGGCTTTTAATTTGAGCTTCTTCGGCCAACTGGGACTCAGCTTCTCTTGCATGATGGAGTAGCTCGTTCATTGTATTGTATTGGTGATGCCGAACAATACCCTTAATGTTATATTTCAGCCCATGGAGAAAACGTTGCATAGTCATCTCAACAGATTCTCTTACTCGAGCACGCTGCATCAACATCTCCATCTCCATGTAATATGCATCAACCGTCATGGAACCTTGCTTCAATTGTGTCAATTTATCATAAACTATCCGCAAGTAATTAGTGGGAACAAAACGAGCTTTCATAACCGCCTTCATCTCACGCCATGCGCGAACAGGAAGTTCATTGTCATCGCGACGGGTACTCACAATGCTATCCCACCAACGCAAGGCATAGCCATCAAATTCAGAAGAAGCAAGCTTGACCTTCCTATCTTCAGTATAATCATGCAAACGCCATAATTTCTCCATCTTAAGCTCCCAAGTGAGATACTCTTCGACATCAGTAGAGCCTTCAAATCTAGGAATCGTGAACTTGGGCTTGCCCAAACCATCATCCTCCTGAAGCGGTACACGCCGAGCACCACGTAGTGGTAGATGACCATGCCCTTGCAAGTCACGCCCACGGCCATGATTGCCCACCATGTTGTCATTGTCGTCATGGACACTATCAACATCGTCATGACTGTCATGTTGGCGTTGCTCAATAGCGACACGCAGCCCATTGACTGAAGTGGTCAACTGCTGTATACTTAGTTGGAGAGCATTGACTTGTGTTTGCATAGCATTGACGGTAGTGTCAGTGGCGTCCACTTTCATTTGTATAACTTGAATATCAGCCTCAATTTTTTCAGCGGATCTATCGATAACCCCTGTCAAATGAACGCGGAGAGCTTCATGGTCCTTCCAGGAAACACACTCGTCATCAGCCTTTTTCTGCAGCACATCAACATCACTAGAAGACATGATTAGTCGGTTAGTGCAAAAATCAAAATCTGGTTGGTGGCACACTCACAACTCACTCAAAACTGACAAGAAAAGGAAATCTTACTGTTCCAAAGTGAATAGCAATGCTTACCCGTTCGGATGGATGAGTAATGCACGGATGTGATGAAGTGAATACCCGGGTATAAGAGCAATCACACGACAAAGCAGGGTATATGGTGGAGCTTGGTTTGGATACCTAACAACACCGAAGACAAGTCCTAGTACTGATCGTGTGAACAAACACCCAAGGAAACACACACGGTGGAGAAAAATGTGGCAAAGCAACTATAAAAACAGGATGTGTTGCAATGCACTAGAGAGACACTAGCAATGCTCAATGTAAACAGGCACAAGATTGCTCAATTCTACTAGTGCACAATCGCAAGATAATACAAATCCAACAGTGCAATAGATAGCAACAACGTCCAGCCACTGTTTCTCTCGTTTCTTTCTTTCTCTTTGTTTTTTTTTCAACTGTCAGTACGTGAACAGTAAAACCTATATGAGCAGCCTGTAGAGCGGAAACTAGTCTCGTCCAGCCACTTTTTCTCTCTCCTCTTTTCTTTTCCTTTTTTTAAGGCCACAATAGATCGCAGGCAGCGGCGACTGTTCTTGGATCGCGTTCAGAAATTGCAAAGCACCAAAACCTATATGAGCAGCCTGTAGAGTGGAAACTAGTCTCGTGGGTAAGTTCCTAACACCTTTGTGTAGACAGGCTGTGGCTATGGAATTTGCAAAACAGGATAACTGATCGAAACAAAAAGCCAATCTACGATGGAAACTAAAACCAATCGATTCGAAGGAAAAAGCTACGCAAAAAGAAAGACACAACGACCAGCAACTAAAACTTGGAAACGATGTTATCTAGGTGATGGCAAAAACCCTAACCCTAATCTTTTTGTGCGGCTTTTTCTGGATAGGAGTAAAAACACAACTAATCTATGGATGATTTGGTGGATGCTTACCGAGGCAACACTAGAAATCTGATACCAAGATGATATGGGGTGTCCCGATCTTCTCAGTAAGCGGCGGTGGTGATGATGAAGATGATAGATAACTTGTATGTCGCCGATGATCTCTCCTCGCTAGATCCCTGATGCCAATGCAACAGCTCTCTACCCTTCGGATATTCACGACTTCACACACTTGCGCAACGTAGCCGTCGACGACGAAACGGTATAATTGCAATTCACTAATTCCCAATGGAACAGCAGATTACACTCAACTTGCAGTATATGATCTCCAGATCGATACGAATTGGAGATGAGTATTCAAGATGAATGCTTACAAGCAATCTCAAGAACTAGGGTTTATCTTAAACGTGGTCTAACCTTAACTAACTCTAGGGGACGGGTATTTTATAGTCTAAAACGAGATCGAAGGGGTACACGGGCTGGACAGCCCAAAACCTGCGCGCAGGCAGAGCGGTACTACCGCTTATGGCAAGCGGTACTACCGTGATAAGCGGTACTACCGCTCGTACAAATATCAAGTGCCGCTTTAGTACCGCTTGGGGTCGCTTGGATTCCAGAAGAAATTTCCTAAGCGGTACTAGGACGGTAGTACTGGAGCGGTACTACCGCTAAGCGGTACTACCGCTTGTGTGGGGCGGTACTACCGCCCTGGAAACTGCAGGGTCTTCCTCCCTTCCCAGCTGCAATGCCTCCTTGCTCCCCTCCTTGCTCCCTTGTGCCATGCCTTCCTCTCCAATGTACCTAATGACACATACACACAAGGATTTAGGCAGTATAAAGCTCTCATTAAAATAAATAGCATTATCAACTAAGAGAGAATTCACCTGTTGTTCTAGTAACTTAGCACGAGCTCTTATAATTGGGCCAATCCTGATTTCATCATTGGACATCTTCTTTGCAGCAACAGGTTGTTTATCTTCATGAGGTAGAGAGGGAACCATAGTAGGGATATCCTCATCACCCAGTGCCCAGTGTCAGTTGTTGTTTTCTGCATGTTTTTGACTTTTCAGGTTTAAAGTACCAAACGAAGTCCAATTGCCCTGAAATTTTTTTATGATTTTTTCTGGACCAAAAGAAGACCTGAAAGCTTTGGGAGGAGGCCGGAGGCTCCACGAAGGAGCCACCACACAACAGGGCGCGCCCAGGTGGTGGACGCGCCCTATGTGGTGCCCCCCTCGGGTGTCTCCCGGTGCCCCTCTCTGGCCTATAAATTCCAATAAATCCTAAAAACCCTATATAGCCTCCCGAAACACTTTTTCCGCCGCCGCAAGTCTCTGTTCTGCTTTGTGCCCATCTGGAGCCCTGTTCCGGTGCCCTGTCGGAGGGGGGATCAATCACAGAGGGCCTCTACATCAACCTTGCTGCTCCCATAGTGATGTGTGAGTAGTTCCCTACAGACCTACGGGTCCGTAGTTAGTACCTAGATGTCTCTCTCTCTCTCTCTCTCTCTTGATCTCTCTTGATCTTCAATACAAATTTCACCGCATCTTCACGGTGATCTATTCGATGTAATCACTTTGTGTGGTGCGTTTGTTGGGATCCGATGAATTGTGGGTTTATGTTCAGATTATTCATGAAAACGATTTGAGTCTTCTTTGATTTCTATTATGATTCTTATTTGCATGATTATTATAGATTCGTAAATCTCTCTGATCTATTGAAATAGTTTGGCAAACTAGATTGTCATCAGTGAGCGGGGTGCGTTGTAGTGGGTTCAATCTGATGGGTTTCTATATCCCAGTGACACAAGGGGACAAGATACGTCTTTTTATTCTTGCCACTAAGGATAAAACGATGGGGTTCATTCATATTGATTGAGTTTTTTTTGTCTACATCATGTCATCGTTCTCCAAGCATTACTCTGTTTGTCATGAACTTAATACTTAGAGAGGCAAGCATAGAAGTGCTCTCGACATGGAGTAATAGTAATAGGTGCAGGTAGGAGTCGGCCTATTTGCTTATGGACGTGATGCCTATATACACATGATCATTGTCGTGAATATCACATAACTATGCGCTTTTCTATCAATTGCCCAACAGTAATTTGTTTACCCACCGTATGCCTACTACATGAGAGATGCCACTAGAGAACACTACGGCTCCTAGATCTATTCACTTATATATTTACAAAAGCTTTCAATACCTTGCTGCCATTTATTTGTTTTTATCTTATTTTACAATTTACAATATTCAACTATCATCTACACACTTCACTAGCTTACAAATAACGAGTCTAAGGGGATTGACAACCCTCTTCCCTGTGTTGGGTGCAAGTGTTTGCTTCTTTGCGTGCAGTCGCTGAAGACGGGGGTGATAACCCACAAGTATAGGGGATCGCAATAATTTTCGAGGGTAGAGTATTCAACCCAAATTTATAGATTCGACACAAGGGGAGCCAAAGAATATTTGAGAGTATTAGTAGTTGAGTTGTCAATTCAACCACAACTAGAGATTAAATATCTGTAGCAAAGTGATCAGTAGCACAGTAGTATGATAGTTTTGATAGTTGTGGTAGCAGTAACAGTAACAGTAACAGTAGCAGTGATAGCAATAGTTTTGTAGCACTTGGAACAGTAGCAGTAGCAATAGTAACTTAGCAAGAGCAATATGTGGAAAACTTGTAGGCACTGGATCGGTGAACTCGTTTGATGATATTCATCATATAACAGTCATAACCTAGGGCGATACAGAACTAACTCCAGTTCATAAATGTAATGTAGGCATGTAATCCGTAAATAGTCATACGTGCTTATGGAAAAGAACTTGCATGACATCTTTTGTCCTACCCTCCCGTGGTAGCGGGGTCCATAAGGAAACTAAATGATATTAAGGCCTCCTTTTAATAGAGAACCGGAACAAAGCATTAACACACGGTGAATAGATGAACTCTTCAAACTACGGTCATCACCAGAAATTATCCCGACTATTGTCACTCCGGGGTTTACGGATCATAACACGTAATAGGTGCGTATGACTAGCAAGATCGGATCAAGAACATATATATAATGGTGATAACATAAACGGTTCAGATCTGAAATCATGGCACTCGGGCCCTAGTGACAAGCATTAAGCATGGCAAAGTCATAGCAACATCAATCTCAGAACATAGTGGATACTAGGGATCAAGCCCTAACAAAATTAACTCGATGACATGATGAATCTCATCCAACTCCTCACCGACCAGCAAGCCTACGAAGGAATTACTCACTCCCAGTGGGGAGCATGATGGAATTGGCGATGGAGAAGGGTTAATGATGACGAAGACCGAAGATTCACCTCTCCGGAGCCCAAACGGGCTCCAGATGTGGCCTCCCAATGAAGAACAGGAGGTGGCGGCGGCTCCGTATCGTAAAACGCGATAAAACTTTCTCTCTGATTTTTTTCTCCAAAAATAGGATTTTATAGCATCGGAATTAGGGTCAGTGGGGCCCCGAGGTGGGCACAACCCACCAGGGCGTGCCTGGAGGGGGTGGCGCACCCTGGTGTATCGTGCCTAGCCAAGGCTCCCCCTCCGGTGGTTCTTGGCTCCAGTATTTTTTATTTATTGTAAAATAAATCTCCAAAAAGTTTCGTCCAGTTCCGAGAACTTTTATTTCTGTACAAAAACAACACCATGGTAGTTCTGCTAAAAACAGCGTCAGTCCGGGTTAGTTTCATTCAAATCATGCAAATTGGAGTCCAAAACAAGGGCAAAAGTGTGAGGAAAAGTAGATACGACGAAGACGTATCAACTCGCCCAAGCTTAACCCATTGCTTGTCCTCAAGCAATTCAGTTGACAAACTGAAAGTGATAAAGAAAAACTTTTATGAACTCTTTTGTTCTTGTTTACATATATATGCTTAAGTAGCACCCAGGTTTTCAGCAAAGATTATGACTAACCATGCCAGCAATAACTCTTAGAAATTATATTAACTCATATCAATGACATAAGCAACTAGCGAGCAATAATAAAATATCTCAAGCGCCAACACTTTGTCAAAACAATCATGATATAATATGACAACAGTGGTATCTTGCTAGCCCTTTCTGAGACCGCAAAACATAAATGCAGAGCACCTCCAAAGTTCAAGCAGTGACTAAACATTGTAATTCATGGTAGAAAAGATCCAGTCATGCTGCACCCAATATTAATTATACACAATGCATGAGGATGACAATAGTGCTCTCAGGTCTAGCGCTTATTTGAGAAGGTGATGACTCAACATAAAAGTCAATAGATAGTCCCTTCGCAGAGGGAAGCAGGGATTTGCAGAGGTGTCAGAGCTCAAGGTTTAAATAAGAGATAGATATAATTTTGGGAGGTACACCCTTCCTGTCAACGTTACGACCAAGAGTTATCAATATCTTCCATGCTAAACACATTAGTGGTGGTTCCCAAGCGGAAAAAGTAAAGGTTTACTCCCCTTCCACCAACAATCACACTCCACAGCTAGCCGAATCCACGGGTACCGTCCATACCAGCAACATTCCTGGGGGAGTTTTGTTTAATTATTTGTAATTTTTTATTTCGGGACTGGGAATCCCTATTACCGCCCCTCTCGTGTAAGGATGAGTGAATAAACACTCATCATGAGAATAACCCACTTAACATGGAAGATACTGACCGCCCCCTGTCGCTCCATGAGCGGTCCAGGCACACAAAACAGATGTTCATTTGAATTTTTAGAGGTGGCACATGCAGAATTACTTGGAACGGCAGGGTAATACCGCATATATGTAGATATATTGGACTCATCTGGAATAACTTTGCTTTAAGGATTTTGATGCACAAGCAGTATTACCGCTTAGTATAGGTGAAGGCTAGCAAATAGATTGAGAAGCGGCCAACTAGAGAGCAAAAATGGTCATGAACATGCATTATGCATAATAAACATTGACTACCAGCATTAGTAGGATATGGACACCATGAACATAAATATCATGAAGGCTATGTTGGTTTTGATTCAACTACATGCGTGAACATGTGGCAAGTCAAGCCACTTGAAACATTCAGAGGAGGATACCATATCATCATACCACATCACAATCATTTTAATGCATGTTGACATCCAAGATAAATCATTATTCACTCCTAGCTACTTAAACATGGCATGAACAACTATAATCTCTAATTGTCATTGCAAACATGTTTGATCATAATATGCTGAATCAAGGATACTAGGCTAAACATATTTACAAAAACAAAAACAAGTTGAGTTCATACCCGCTTTTCTCTGCCACAGTCACATCATCAAATATCCTCATTATTGCCTTTCAGTTGCACGACCGAATGATATGAAAATAGTAATAGTGCAAGAGTGTCGTGGACTAAGCTGGAATCTGCAAACATTTTATTCAAGAGGAGATGACAAGGTACCATGGGCTCTTTGTTAGATTAACAATAGTGCATATGAGAGCCACTCAAAATTTTCATCGTGGTTTTCCCCTTGGTACGACTCAAATAAAAGGAAAAGACTTTCAGAGAAACACACTGAAATATTTTTGGAGTTTTTGTTTTTTCAAGAAGAAAGCAAATTAAAGAGGGAAAAATAAAAAACAAGAAAAACTATTTACACGGGAAAGCTCCCAACAAGTAAAAGATGAAACAAGAAATCTTTTTGGGTTTTCTTTTGATACTACAATTAAATTAAGCTAGAAAGAAAAACCGAAAAGAAGTAGGAAATATTTTTGGGTTTTCTCAAGGTTTTTCAAACACGCAAGAAGAAAGCGAGAAAATAAATCTAGCACGGATAATACAATGAAAAAGTATGAACACCGACAACTAGAATGAAATGTGTGAACATGAATATAATGTCGGTGGAAATACGTACTCCCCCAAGCCTAGGCTTTTGGCCTAGCTTGGTAATTACCATCCGTAGCGTGGATAATAGTCGGAGTGATAGCCTACCGAGGTCCTCGGTGCAGACTCCTCGTCCCTCTTAGCAGCTTCAACCTCCGCATTGTACACACGGGCTTCGCTCTCAAGAAAATAGTATCTTCCCCTATTGTGAAAATCAAAGAGAGCGGGAGAAGGCAAAGTAACAGGCACAACAGAATCGTTATTAAACCTCAAGTTGTAAGTGTAATTAGTGCTTGTGCCCTTAAGGAACCTATGATGTTTCATGGCCTCAAAGTCTAAGTACCGAGTAGGTAAAATGGGATCGTTAGGCCAAGGTGATACATTTAGCTTCTCTGCTACACGGGAGGCATAAATTCCTCCATAAAAATTACCACTAGCAGCAGTGTACTGCAATCTCCGTGCAACAATTGCTCCAAGATTATAACATTTATTTCCTGTTATAGCAGTGTGTATGAGACTCAAATCAGGAGCACACGGTGTGCTGCAATCTTGTTTGCCTACGATATATTTGCCATTAAAGAGTGTGAAGTAGTGTATTGATGGGAAATGGATGCTTTTAATTCTTCCTTGTGTCACTCCCCTATCTTCACCGTAGCAAAGATTAATCAAAAATGACTCGTACTCAGATTTTGGTGGTTCATCAAGGGAACACCAATATGGAATTTTGCATGCTTCACTGAACAATTCTAAAGGCATGGTGAAGGGACGGTCATAAAGGTTGAATGAAACTCTAGACTCACGAGGAAAATATTTAAATTTCTTTGTGAATGTTTTCGTGAGTTCGAGATGTTGAGGGCACTTATCTGCGATGAAGGGAGCAAGTTCTGCATTGTGGATAAATTGTTCGAATTCCTCCTTGATACCTGCACCTTCCCTGAATTCGTCACACGGCCACAAACATGAATTGGTAGCGGCATCTCGCATCGAGCTGTCGCTTGGCTCAACATAAGATTGTCGGACCGAGCTTCCACTTGATGAGGCCTCCGAAGACCTCCTCCTCGAAGAACTCCTAAAGAATTGCATTTTTATTTGCGAACAAATTTCTGAAATATTTTTGAGACACAAAATTTTGTTAACAAAACTTCGTGAAATTGATAGCAACTACTCCTAAGGATGCATAGAGGCCATATCAAGCCTTCAAACTACTTAGAACTCTAAGAATTCAACATGCAAGCTCATCTATAGCAGCACCAAGAGTAGCTCATTTTCTAAAAATAACCCACTAAATCAAAAACTAATTGGAGCAATGAAGGAGTCACATACCAAGTAGCAATCCCCCCCAAACAGTTTTGGAAACGGAGCTTCGAGCAAAGAGATCGAAATCCGCAGGTTTGAGAGCAAGAACACAGGAATGAGAGCTATGGTGACTTTTTTCTCGAGGTAGGGATGAGATGGGCTAAAGGGATAAGTGAGGGGGCCCACGTGGGGGCCACAACCCACCAGGGTGCGCCCGGGGTTGATGGCGCGCCCTGGTGTCTTGTGGGCACCAGGTGCACCCCCCTCTGATGTTATTTGCACCAGAAATTCAGAAATTTTCAGAAAAAAGCATATCAAATTTTCAGAACATTCTGAGAACTTTTATTCTTGGGTCATTTTTTATCGCATGGAGAAAACAGAAAATAGGGTAAACATGGCATTTTATTTTTTTGGACTAAGTAAAACAGAAAATAAAAGGTGGGAGCAGAAGATTGTGCCTACTAGATTCATCAACTTCATACCTCTCAAAAATGATCCATTAATAAGGTTGATCAACTCTTATTAACAACCACTTCCGATTAGCATGAAACCGAAGAACTTTCGTAAAACACTAAGTTACCTCAATGGGGATATGCATATCCCCAACAATAAGTATACCATATTTCTTTTTGGCAGTAGGTAGAGGTAGTTGAAAGCTTCCAATAGTGAGTGTAGGAGATTCTTCAATAACATTTATACCATTCACTTGGAATTGTTTCTTTGGAAAGTGCACCGTATGCTCATCAGCATTGATATGAATAGTGACTTTGCTTTTATTGCAATCAATAAAAACCCCTGCAGTATTCAAAAAGGGTCTACCAAGGATAATCGACATGTTGTCGTCCCCGGGCATCTCAAGAATAACAAAGTCCGTTAAGATAGTAACATTTGCAACAACAACGGGCACATCCTCACAAATACCGATAGGTATGGCAGTTGATTTGCCAGCCATTTGCAGTGATATTTTAGTGGGTCTGAGTTTATTCAAATTAATTCTTTTATATAAGGACAAAGGCATAACACTAACACCAGCTCCCAAATCATACAAAGCATTTTTGTATTAATTTCTTTTAATGGAGCAAGGTATAGTTGGTATTCCAGGGTCTCCAAGTTTTTTAGGTACTCCATCCTTACAAGAATAATTAGCAAGCATGGTGGAGATTTCAGCTTCAGGTATCTTTCTTTTATTAGTGATGATGTCTTTCATGTATTTTGCATAAGGGGCCATCTTTAGGATATCAATTAAGCGGGTACGCAAAAAGACTGACCTAACCATTTCAGCAAAGCGTTCAAATTCTTCATCATCTTTTTTCTTAGTGGTTTAGGTGTAAAGGGCATGGGTTTCTGAACCCATGGTTCTCTTTCTTTACCATGTTTTCTAGCCACAAAGTCTCTTTTATCATATCGTTTATTTTTAGGTTGTGGGTTATCAAGATCAACAGCAGGCTCTATTTCAACATCATTATCCGGTTCTTTACCATTGTTCGGTTGAGTATCTTCATGAACATCATCATTATTATTTTCATTATCACTAGGTGAATGTTCATTACCAGACTGAGTTTCAGCATCAGAAATAGAGACATCATTATTATCAGGAGGTTTTTGTATCTCGGGTTCACTAGAGGTATGCAGAGTCCTATCATTTTTCTTTTTCTTTTTCTTTTTAGAAGGACTAGGTGCATCAGTATTAATTCTTTGAGAGTCTTGTTCAATTATTTTAGGATGACCTTCAGGATAAAGAGGTTCTTGGGTCATTCTACCTCCTCTAGTTACTACTCTAGCAGCAAAATCATTCATATTATTATTCATTTCATCAAGCAACTCCTTTTGAGATTTAGCAACTTGTTCCAACTGGGTTTGAACCATGGAGGCATGTTTTCCTACACCTCTAACATCATTGCTGATTCTAAATAACAAGTCACTCAAGCGAGCAATCATATCAGAATTATATTTCAATTGTTTCAGAACATTTGCATTGAAGTGATCTTGTTTCATAATGTAGTTATCAAACTCATATAAGCATTGACTAGGATGTTTATTGTAAGGGATATCACTTTTGTCAAACTTTAATAAAGAATTTACCTCTACCACCTGTGGAGGTGGTGGTGTGTCAAGGCCATGTATTTCTTCAATAGGTGGTAAATTCTTAACATCCTCGGCTTTAATACTTTTTTCCTCCATACATTTCTTTGCCTCTTGCATATCTTCAGGACTGAGAAATAAGATACCCCTCTTCTTTGGAGTAGGTTTAGGCGGTGGTTCAGGAAGAGTCCAATCATAATAATTCTTCAATATATTATTCAATAGTTCCTCAGCTTGTTCAACAGTTCGTTCCCTGAAAACACAACCAGCACAACTATCTAGGAAGTCCCTAGAAGCATCACTTAGTCCATTATAGAAGATATCAAGTATTTCATTTTTCTTAAGAGGGTGATCAGGCAAAGCATTAAGCAATCACTAGTAGAAAACAGGCCTTCCGTTTAACACTTTAGTCCCGGTTTGGCTTTGGCCCGAGACTAATGTGACCATTAGTCCCGGTTCCAACGGCTAGGAGCAGTCGTGGGGCACGGGCACCATTAGTCCCGGTTCATTTGGAACCTATAGTCCCAGTTTGTATCACAAACCGGGACTAAAGGGGTGGTGGCAGGCTAGTGTCAGCCTGGGGCCCCCACGAGCCCTTTTAGTCCCGGTTTGTGATACAAACCGGGACTATAGGTGGACCTTTAGTCCCGGTTTGTATAACTAACCGAGACTAAAGCTTTCCCTATATAAACCCTTCGTCCAGCCCGACTCCATTTCTCTGTTTTCTCCATTCGAATTCCCCTCTCTGTTCTTCCCCTAGCTCGAGCTCCTCCCTCCATTTTTGCCAAGATTTGTCAAGATTTGAGGCACCCCAATCCATCCAAGTGTCCACAAAGATTAGCAACTTTGTCCTTTCATCTCTTATTGCTAGATCAGCTCATGCAATGCTTTATAAGTATATTGATTTGTGGGTTTTAGTTTGGGTGTAATTATGTGGTAGTTTTTTTGATTTATATGCAATTTGAGCTCAAATTAACTCCTTAGTTTGCATATGTGTAGGTGTGGTTTACTTAGTGTGCCTTCCCGTCCCCGTCCTAACCACCGTTGATCGCCCGCACCGTCCCGTCGCCGGCACCACCTTGGTGAGCCTCTTCTTGTGTTCTTATCATTTTTATTAAAAAAATCTTATTTGTATGATTTAGATAGTTACTTGCATAATTTTCTTACTTGTATGATTGTTGTTATATATAGTGCCATGGTTATGATATCCGTGCCCGTCGGCCCTCGTTAGGTTTACGATTCGGATGTGGTATATTCTCTTTTATAACTATTTGTTGCATTTTGTGTTAATGACAATTATGCCCATCAAGTTGACATAGATATTTTTATCTAGGAGGTAGTTGAACCGGAAATGCCAACCGACCCTATTGTCGAGAAGTTAAATTTAGTTGAAAAAGAAAACGAGGATTTGAAAGGAAAATTGAAAAGAGGTGATGAAGAGAAGATGAAATTGGAGTTGTACGTTGCCGATGTCGTCGATGATCACAAGATCAAGATGGATGCAATGCGCTTGAAGATAGGAAAGATTAGAAAATATGCCAGTAATAAAGAGGCTTGGTATCATTATGCTGTTGGATCAATTGCTACCTTAGTTGCGATTTTGATCGCATTTGTTGTTGCATTTAAATGTTTTATCTAGACAGTTGTATGTTGTTTTATGAGAAAATAAGTGTGTATGAACTTTATGTATGAACTTGTATTAATTTGGTCTTTTCGGTGTTGTGTAATGAAGATGAACCGGCAATGGATGTACGATGACCGACGCTCTTCCCAGTTCATTAATGGCGTGCAGAGTTTTTTGCGTGCGGCTGAGGCAAACAAGCGGGATGGTTTTATGTGTTGTCCATGTGGTGTGTGTAAGAATGATAAGACTTACTCTAGCTCAAAACAGATTCACGTCCACCTGTTTACGTCCGGTTTCATGTCCGGCTATAATTGTTGGACCAAGCACGGAGAATGAGGGGTTCTGATGGAAGAGAATGAAGAAGAAGAGGATGACGACAACTATCCTGGGTGTCCTGAATATGATGGTACTACAATGGGGGAAGAGAATGAAGAAGAAGCTGAGGCATCATATGAGCCCGCAGATGATCTTGGTCGGGCCATTGCTGATGCAAAGAGAAACTGCGAAAGTGAAAAGGAGAAGTTGAAGTTGCAGCGCATGTTAGAGGATCACAAAAAAGGGTTGTACCCAAATTGCGAAGATGACAACACAAAGCTCGGTACCACACTGGAATTGCTGCAATGGAAGGCAGAGAATGGTGTACCTGACAAGGCATTTGAAAAGTTGCTGAAAATAATGAAGAATAAGCTTCCAAAGGACAACGAATTGCCCGACAGTACATACGAAGCAAAGAAGGTTGTCTGCCCTCTAGGATTGCAGGTGCAGAAGATACATGCATGCCCTAATGACTGCATCCTCTACCGCGGTGAGTACGAGAATTTGAATGCATGCCCGGTATGCAATGCATTGCGATATAAGATCGGTCGCGATGACCCTGGTGATGATGTTCAGGGCGAGCGCCCCAGGAAGAGGATTCCTGCCAAGGTGATGTGGTATGCTCCTATAATACCACGGTTGAAACATTTGTTCCAAAACAAAGAGCATGCCAAGTCATTGCGATGGCACAAAGAAGACCGTAAGAAAGACGGGAAGTTGAGAGTACCCGCTGATGGGTCGTAGTGGAGAAAAATCGAGAGAGAGTGGTCGGACTTTGCAGATGACCCAAGGAACTTATGGTTTGGTTTAAGTGCAGATGGCATTAATCCATTTGGGGAGCACAGCAGCAAGCATAGCACATGGCATGTGACTCTATGTATCTATAACCTTCCTCCTTGGTTGTGCATGAAGCGGAAGTTCATTATGATGCCAGTGCTCATCCAAGGCCCTAAGCAACTCGGCAACGACATTGATGTGTACCTAAGGCCATTAGTTGATGAACTTTTACAGCTGTGGAATAAAAAAGGTGTACGTGCATGGGATGAGCACAAACAGCAGGAATTTGACCTGCGAGCATTGCTATTTGTAACCATCAATGATTGGCCTGCTCTTAGTAACCTTTCAGGACAGACAAACAAGGGATACCATGCATGCACACACTGTTTAGATGAGACTGAAAGTATATATTTGGACAAATGCAAGAAGAATGTGTACCTGGGACATCGTCGATTTCTTCCGACCAAGCATGCCTTAAGAAAGAAAGGCAAGCATTTCAAAGGTGAGGCAGAACACCGGAAGAAGCCCATCCTCCGTACTAGTGATGACATACTTGATATGGTCAAGGATTTACAAGTAATATTTGGAAAGGGTCTTGGCGGACAATCTGTTCCGACTGACGCTGAGGGACACGCACCCATGTGGAAGAAGAAATCTATATTTTGGGAGCTAGAATATTGGAAAGTCCTAGAGATCTGCTCTGCAATCGACGTGATGCACGTGATGAAGAATCTTTTCGTGAACCTGCTAGGCTTCCTGGGCGTGTATGGGAAGACAAAAGATACACCGGAGGCACGGGAGGACCAGCAACGTGTGCATGAAAACGACGGCATGCATCCAAAGCAGTATCAAGGTCCTGCCAGCTACGCTCTTACCAAAGCAGAGAAGGAAATCTTCTTTGAATGCCTGCTCAGTATGAAGGTCCCGTCTGGCTTCTCGTCGAATATAAAGGGAATAATAAATATGGCAGAGAAAAAAATTCCAGAACCTAAAGTCTCATGACTGCCACGTGATCATGACGCAATTGCTTCCGGTTGCGTTGAGGGGGCTTCTACCAGAAAATGTTCGATTAGCCATTGTGAAGCTATGTTCATTCCTCAATGCAATTTCTCAGAAGGTAATCGATCCGGAAATCCTACCAAGCTTACAGAATGATTTGGTCCAATGTCTTGTCAGTTTCGAGTTGGTGTTCCCACCATCCTTCTTCAATATTATGACGCACGTCCTAGTTCACCTAGTCGAAGAGATTGCCATTCTGGGTCCTGTATTTCTACACAATATGTTCCCCTTTGAGAGGTTCATGGGAGTCTTAAAGAAATATGTTCGTAACCATGCTAGGCCAGAAGGAAGCATCTCCAAGGGCCATGAAATAGAGGAGGTTATTGAGTTTTGTGTTGACTTTATTCCTGACATTAAGCCGATTGGTGTTCATCAATCGCAGCATGAGGGGAGACTGCGTGGAAAAGGCACGCTTGGACCAAAATCTATAATATGTAGGGACGGGCATTCTTGGGCGCAAGCACACTACACAGTTCTACAGAATTCTACCTTGGTGACCCCGTATATCGAGAAACACATGGATATTATACGCTCGAAGAACCCGGAGAAGTCTAACCCCTGGATTCAACGTACACACATTGAGGCTTTCGGCGGTTGGTTGCGAACACATCTCATGAATGACGACAATGTTGAAGATGACTTGTACTTGTTGGCCAAGAGACCATCTTCGACTATATTGACTTTCCAAGGGTACGAGATAAATGGGAATACATTTTACACGATCGCCCAAGATAAAAAGAGCACCAACCAAAACAGTGGTGTCCGCTTTGACGATGCGGCAAACAGCAAGGAGAAGGACACATATTATGGTTACATAGAGGAGATATGGGAACTTGACTATGGAGGTGATTTGAAGGTCCCTTTGTTCCGGTGCAAATGGGCCAATCTGACTGGAGGAGGGGTAATGGTAGACCCGCAGTATGGAATGACAACAGTGGATCTCAACAATCTTGGGCACACAGACGAACCATTCGTTCTAGCCAATGATGTGGCGCAAGTTTGCTATGTGAAGGACATGTCTACCAAACCGATAAAAAGGAAAGATAAGAAAGAGGATACATCATACGATGAGCCAAAGCGCCACATAGTGCTTTCTGGGAAAAGAAACATCGTGGGAATGGAGGACAAGACAGACATGTCACAAGATTATGAAAAGTTTGATGAAATTCCTCCCTTCCCAGTGAAGACTGACCCAAGCATCCTGTTAAATGATGAAGATTGTCCATGGTTACGGCGCAATAAT
Organism: Elymus sibiricus; assembly: GCA_039707655.1. Lineage (NCBI taxonomy): Eukaryota > Viridiplantae > Streptophyta > Magnoliopsida > Poales > Poaceae > Elymus > Elymus sibiricus. The sequence goes on along the minus strand of CM077675.1, from coordinate 184,738,227 downwards.
CAAGGGAAACACAGGAAGAAATTTTTTTATACCCCAAGATCCCACTCTGGGATGTGATTGGCTGCACCGTCATCACTTTTCTTCTCTAGTGAGTAGCCGGGATGGTCCAGTTTTGTACACGAAGTGCGTCCAGTTTTTGTTGTAACCCTCTCAACTTTTTAGCACATGCTATGTGGGTGAAATGACGATACCATGCCAAGTTTCAACCTTTTCAGAGTTCATTTGTGATGCTTTTTAATTTCAAGGTCATTTAGCTCAAAAAAATCATTAAATGCATGAAAAACAGCAAATGAAGTTAGAAAGGGGTGAAATTTGAATATGTGGCTTAGAATGGTGCATATTGAATGCACAAAAAGTCTGGAGTTGAAACAAGTTTAAAAAAATGAAATGCCTTTGTAACAGATGAGTTTTCGTCTGAAACCCTCATACTTCGAAGGAGATGGTCTAGTTTGTACACGAAGTGCATCCAGTTTTTGACGTAACCCTCTCAACTTTTTAGCACATGCTATGTGGGTGAAATGATGATACCATGCCAAGTTTCAACCTTTTCAGAGTTCATTTGTAGTGATTTTTAATTTCAGGGTCGTTTAGCTCAAAAAATCATTAAATGCATGAAAAATAGCAAATGAAGTTAGAAAGGGTTGAAATTTGAATATGTGGCTTAGAATGGTGCATATTGAATGCACAGAAAGTCTGGAGTTGAAGCAAGTTTAAAAAAATGAAATACCTTTGTAACAGATGAGTTTTCGTCCGAAACCCTCATACTTCGAAGGAGATGGTCTAGTTTGTACATGAAGTGCATCCAGTTTTTGCCGTAACCCTCTCAACTTTTTAGCACATGCTATGTGGCTGAAATGATGATACCATGCCAAGTTTCAACCTTTTCAGAGTTCATTTGTAGTGATTTTGATTAAAACAAATGAAGGTTATAAAACTAAAAAGAGTTAAACAGAATCTGGTTTTGATTAAAACACCTATTTAAAATATCCTAAAAATTCCAAAATTTAACATAATGATAAAACATACTAATATTAAACAACAGCAAAAACAATCACTCAAAAATCTATTTTTGTTAGTGCCAGTATAGGGAGGACCTTTAGTCCCGGTTGGTGATACCAACCGGGACTAAAGGGTCTTTAGTCCCGGTTGGAGATACCAACCGGGACTACCTTTAGTCCCGGTTGGTGATACCAACCCGGACTAAAGGTCCTTCCTATATTAGCAACGACTTCTTCCTCCCCCAAATCACTTTGTCTTCACTCGCTTTGACGACGACGCCAGGCTGCCCCGCCGGCGCCCTCGATCGACGTCGTCGTCCGGCCGCTCTGCCCATGCGCCGCCGCCACTCTCCTCCTCCACGCGCCGCCGCCGCTCCTCCACACGCCGCTGCGGCCGCCCGAGCCCACGCCGGCGCCGCTCCTCCCATCCGGCATCCTCCTCCGTCTGCACCAGGCCACCGCGCATCGTTGTCGTCTTCCTCCTGCGCCGCCATCCAACCGCACCAAGCCACCTTGCGCATCGTCGCCGTCTTCCTCCCGCGCCCCTGCTACTGCCCGCCGACGAAGAGCCCCTGCTGCCCGCCGACGACGAGCCCCTGCTGCTCTCTCCCTCCTCCCACGGTGAGCCTCTACCTCTCTGCTTCCTTCCTCCCGTGCTCATGAAGAAGGTAGGCAGGGAAGCGAAGACGGACTTAATTATTGAACATTGACTAAAATTAGATGTTTGATGTTTGATGTTTAGATATAATTTTTGATGTTTAGATGTTTGATAGATGTTGCTGATTTGTTTAGATGTGTTTAGATGTTGCTGATTTTCTAGCATTGACTAAAATTTGCTAGCATTGACTAAAATTAGATGTTTGATGTTTGATGTTTAGATATAATTTTTGATGTTTAGATGTTTGATAGATGGTGCTGATTTGTTTAGATGTGTTTAGATGTTGCTGATTTGCTAATCCCACGTTTGTTTGGATGTTTGATGTTTAGATGTGTTTAGATGTTTGATGTTTAGATGTGATAGATGAGTAGGAATTTGTTTATAAATATGAGTAGCATAATAAAATGATAACCATTTTTATGCAAATCCCACGTTTATAAGGTCTCGAGTCGACGATGCCTGGCCAGCATCCTCGTCGTCGACACAGTGGCAACACCCTGCTTGAGAGGCGCCATGCAAACTACTGGAAACAGGGAATTTGCCATCAGTCAGCTCTTTGCCGTCTGCCAGCGGATCGCAAAGAACGTATTTGCCATCCGCTTACAAAAAACAGACGGCAAAGAACCTGGTTGCCATTAGCCAATTCTTTGCCATCTGCCAGCAGATGGCAAAGAATCTTTGCCGTCCGCTGGCAGACGGCAAAGAGGTGGGTGGGATCCAGTGGACGCCGGTGCTGTAACGGCCTATCACCCCCACCTCTTTGCCGTCTGCCAGCGGATGGCAAAGATTCTTTGCCATCTATTGGCAGACGGCAAAGAGGTGGGTGGGGTCCAGTGGACGACGGCGCTGTAACGGCCCACTAGCCCCACCTCTTTGCCGTCTGCCAGCAGACGGAAAAGATTCTTTGCCATCTGCTGGCAGACGGCAAAGAGATGGGGCTTTGCCATCCGCTGGCTGATGGCAAAGAGGTGGGGCTATCTCCTCCCCTCTCTCCCAGCCCGGCCCCACCCTTCTCTCTCTCCCCTCTCTCTCCCAGCCCGGCCCCACCCCTCTCTCTCTCCCCTCTCTCTCTCCCCCCCACCTCACCCACCCACCACCGCACCCACCGCCCCAGCCCCGCGTTCCCGCCGCCGCCCAGCACCGCCGCCAGCCCGCCCCTCCCCGCCACCGCAGCCCGCCCCTCCCCCGCCCGTCCCCGCCACCGCAGCCCGCCCCTGCGCCCGCCCCTCCCCCGCCCCTCCCCGTCACCGCAGCCCGCCCCTGCGCCCGCCCGTCCCCGCCGCCCCAGCCCCGCGTTCCTGCCACCGCCCAGCACCGCCGCCAGCCCTCCCCTCCCCGCCACCGCAGCCCGCCCCTCCCCCGCCCCTCCCCGCCACCACAGCCCGCCCCTCCCCCGCCCCTCCCCGCCACCGCAGCCCGCCCCTGCGCCCGCCCCTCCATCGAGCCAGGCCGCGGCGCCGACCGCCAGATTCGGAGCCAGGCCGCGGTGCCCCAGCACCGCCGCCAGCCCCTCCACCGAGCCAGGCCGCGGCGCCCCAGCCCCGGCTCCTCCTCGCGCCGCCGACCGCCAGATTCGGAGCTTCTCCGCCTCGCGCCCCCAAGCTTGACATCGAGCCCCCTTCTCTGCCGGTGAGCTCCTCTGGTTCTCTCCCGGTTTCCCCCTCGAGCCAGTGCCTCGAGCTCACTTGTCCTCTTTTGTGCTTGTGCTCTGCTGCTGCTCGTGGTGCTCTGTTGTGCTGTTGCCTGTTGGCTTGCTGCTATGTGTTGTGATGTTGGCCTGCTGGCTGCTGCTATGTGTTGCTACTGCTACTTGTGTTGTTGGTGGGGCACTGGTGCTACTGCTAGTCTGCTACTTGTGCTGGATGTGCTACTGCTAGTCTGCTGCTCGTGTGTTGCTATTAGTTACTTCGGTTGCTCGTTGGCTTCTGCTAGTGCTAGACTGCTAGTAGTTCTGTAGTGTAGTTTCTGCTCCTCTATTGTGTCATACTAGAGCTAAAAAAGCGCGGCGTCACACCGCGCCCGTAGCAGAGCCCGTTTGAATTTTTGGTGCTCATTTGGTTACAGAAACGGAATGTCGAGTGGAGCGAAGAGGTTGATTGAGTGACAATTATTGTTTGGCGAATAGTTTCAAAAACGCAACTGAACAAATAATTTTGTGAAACAAAAGAATTATATAATACTAATGAGAATTATATAATACTAATGATTGCAGCCAAGGGAAGTATTGTTACATGATCACAGTTGTAGGCATTGCGACATATAATCTTAGCTTTGAGTTTCCACTTTATAAGATATTTGGAATGACAAAGCAACATCAATAATTAAAACACAAATGGTGTTGTATCTGCGATCTAGAAAAATAGTTATTTGCCATGCAATCTTCTCTTTATCATGATATGAGGAAGTAGCATCATTGATGACCTCCATCTCATAGAGCAGCAATATTTACAGTTTGTTCCACTGAAGAAAATGAGCATAGGAGATTTGGAAGGAACTTACATCACACATTTGTAGTGCCGCATGCGGAATTTTTTTAATGGGCGAGTCCTATAAATTTCCAAAAAAGAATAGATGAAATACTCCTGTCATTTATGACTTATATCCAATCCAGTATTGCACTCTCCCAAAGTATTATAACCCAAAAGATTCTTGGGTAGTACTACCGGAGTTATTATTTTTTCAAAATATCTCCTTCTGAAAGGCCATTAAAGAGAAATTCATATACTGACCGAAAAGGTGCTTTTCGGCCTTCCAGAGGCCGATGGGGTCATATATTTGTGAATTATGAGTTAGGTCATATATTTTCCGATTTTGTTATGAAAAACATCATATATATTTGTGTTGATCGGGTGGATTTAAATGTGCAGTTGTTTCGTCGCTGCGAGGGTCTGGTGTTCGACGACCTCCCCGTGCGTTCGACGAGCTCCGCCCCTACGTTCGTGGGTGAGCACAAATGACATCTCCTCCTCCCCCCTTCATTTGCTCTGTTCCGGTCTTCGTGTCGATGAAACATGCTAGATGTAGGTAGATTCAATCATCAGTATGCGTGACCACTATGCGTCTCCCGTTCGAAAGTGTTACATCTATAAATATGCATGCATTTGCATATTTATAACCATGATTCTTTCGAATTGTCCAAGGTTATCCATGGACAGCCCGAGTATGTGTAGATTGGGTTCGTTTTCCCATATGCTCTGCTCCGGATCCGATGCAGAATTTCGTCAGTGCCTCCCTGTTGTTCTCCGGGTACACATCCTCTCTGCTTATTGCCGAGACGTGTATCAGGAGAACAGCGGGGAGGTGCTGCCGAAATTTTGCGTCGGATCCGGAGCAGAGCATGGGAAAACGAACCCAATCTACACATACTCGGGTGGGATTAGGACCTATCTTTACCTACTAGCGTCTAGGTTGCATGGACGTAATAAAACTGACAAACTCTATTAACTGATGAATATGGTTTGCTGAATTATGTATATATTTCTTGTGTGTCCAGTAGCTAGGCAAGATGAGTGATCGTGCGTGGATGTACACCGGTCACACTAGTTAGAAAGACATGACCCATGAATGGATAACAAAAACCAAGGGGTTTGTGAGAGCCGCATTTGCAAATGGACAGAAAACAACCTGGTGCCCCTATGTCGATTGCGACAACTATCATAAGAGGTCAGAGTTTGAAATGATCAAACACCTACAGAAGTGGGGTTTTACGCCTAATTACACGGTCTGGACATTTCATGGTGAGTCTGCCCAACGTGCCAGAGCTGAGGAGGGTCGTCGTCGCACCGATGAGCATGGTACCGGGATGGAAGACATGGTGGAAGACTTTGATGATGCTCGGGATTCAGACGATGAGATGGAGGAATCTGCAAAGGCCTTCAATGATATGTTGGAGTCTTCAAAACGTCCTCTCCACGAGCACACTGAGCTTTGTTAGCTGGATGCCATCCCACAAGTAATGGCTCTGAAGGCTCAATTCAACTTGGGCAGAGAATGCTACGACGCGATGATGACACTATTTGGACGCTTTCTACCCAAAGGCCATGTCGAGTGCCACACGGTGGCCGACATTGTGATCCAGACGTTTTGGGTAATTTCTCCTTTGCCGTCTACGTTGTGTTTTCTGCTTTGATTGGCAACCCTAGTGATTGTACTAATCCGTGTTTTCTTGTTTGATTGCAGACCTTCTACAGGTGTGCTGAGGGACAGGAGGAGGCCGCGGCTCGGGTTATCAACGCCGAGTGCAGGCGCCTATTTCAAAACTTTCAGCACGAGGCTCGGACGCAGGCTGTTCGAGACTACTACGCCTCGACTGGTATTAGGAGGTCCAAGACGAAGTGCCGCACAAAGTATCTGAGTAAGGAGAAGTACATGAAGGTAATTACCTATTCTTAAGGCCTTGTACTTAGTTTCCTTGATTTGATTCGTAGGTGTAGCGCTCAAATTTCTCTTGCTTAACTTAGGTGCCCCCGAGATGGTGTGCGGATAGGCAGGATTGTTGGGAGGCATTGGTGGATGAGTGGTGCTCTCCCCAATGGCTATCCACCCACAACATTGCAAAGGAGAAGCGTGGCAAAATGAAAGGTGTGCCACACCATCTAGGCAGCGTCAACCTATATCAATACGGGGAAAACTGGGTATGTGGTTTGCTTCATGATTCATGCAAATTCATTCTTCATGCTAGCTTGAGCCCTTAACTAATACTCTGTTTCTCTCTTTTAGGCGCGACACAACAAGGCTCCAGTGCCAGAGCTGTTCGACCTCTATGCCATGGCCAATACTGCCTCGTACAAGAAGGCCAAGGCATTCTCTGAGTCTGACCTTGATGATCCAGAGAAATTCACCAACCGCGCTTCCCACAACAAGCTTGTGAGGTACAGAGACGAGGGGAAGGCGAGGAAAGGGCCAGACTTTAACCCGAGCCAGCCTATTGATCCAGAGCTGGTGATGATATCTGGTGGCGGGAGGCCCCATGGCTCGTTAGCCATTGGGAATGGACTGATACGTTGTACTAGCACTCTCCGGCAGATCAAGAAGCGCCAGACCAGCTCCGATCCTGAGATAAGGCCTCGTGCACGGCCAATGGAGCTCGAATTGAAGGTTAGTTATACGGACTCAGATACCTTTCCTCCATTACATTGTGTGTGCGGCCGTCGATGATTACAATGCTAACGAGTGGTGTTGCAGTCTGCTATTGAGGCAGAGAGAGCGAAGACCCAGGCTGCTATTGAGGAAGAGAGAGCGAAGACCCAGGCGCTTCTAGAGGAGAGGGACCGGCAGGCGGCGGAGAGGGAGAGGGAGGCGGAGGAGAGGACGGCTAGGCTAATGGAGGAGGAGAGGAACCGGAACGATGCGGGTCAACGGGCCCTATACGAGCTCATCGTGGTAAGTTTCTTCTGCATATTAGCCAAATCATGCACGTAATGTTCCTTTCATTACTAACTAATTAATATGACTGACTCGAGAAAACCAAATGTGCAGACCATGTGCCAGAACAATGGCACGACCCCTCCGTCGATGCCAGTCATTGCTCCGGCGGGCACGGTGAGTTTCATTTGAATGGTCATTAGTTACTAGTCTTCACATTTGAGTTGCATCATGCTAACGATACATTGCAAATGATCTTTGGTGCAGCATAACTCCCGACGAGCATCGACCAATCCTTCTCCGTCTGCCACTGGCGCGACCGGTCCTACACCTACACCTCCATGATGACGGTAAGTTTTCCCAAGTGTTTTGCTTAACAAATGCATACTTAGCTTAAGAAATTACCTATTTATCTCCAAAATGACTTAATATGCTTAGCTAGGTCAAAAATGACATAATAACCTTAATTAGCTCCAAAATGACCTATTTAACCTAGGATAGCTCTAAAATGACCTGTACTTAGCATTTATTCCTCCAAAATGAATTTATATGCTTAGCTAGCTCAAAAATGACATAACAACCTTAATTAGCTCAAAAATGACCTATTTAACCTAGGATAGCTCTAAAATGACCTATACTTAGCATTTATTCCTCCAAAAATGAATTTATATGCTTAGCTAGCTCAAAAATGACATAATAACCTTAATTAGCTCAAAAATGACCTATTTAACCTGGGATAACTCTAAAATGACCTATACTTGGCATTTATTCCTCCAAAATGACTTAATATGCTTAGCTAGCTCAAAAATGACATAATAACCTTAATTAGCTCCAAAATGACCTATTTAACCTAGGATAGCTCTAAAATGACCTATACTTAGCATTTATTCCTCCAAAATGAATTTATGTGCTTAGCTAGCTAAAAAAATGGACCTATTTAACCTAGGATAGCTCCAAAATGACCTATTTAACCTAGGATAGCTCTAAAATGACCTATACTTAGCATCTTTTCCTCCAAAATGACTTAATATGCTTAGCTAGCTCTAAAATGACATAATATGCTTAAGAAATGACATATTTTAGCTCCTAAATGATTTCATATGCTTAGCTAGCTCCAAAATGACATAATAACCTTACTTAGCTCCAAAATGACCTTACTTAGCATTTTTTTACACCATAATGACTTAGTATGCTTAGCTAGCTCAAAAATGACATAATAACCATACTTAGCTCCAAAATGACCTATTTTACAGATATAAGTTGCATCATAATAATCTTCACATTTTAGTTGCATCATAATAATCTTCTTCTTCTAGTCTTCTTCTTCTAACTTTCTTCTTTCCCATTTTGCAGATTTGCTTCAGATCACGGAAGCTTGGGTTGATGGAGTGCTTGTCTTTAGTTTTTGTTTTGACTTTGTGAAACTTGCTACCTATGGATGAAACTGTGTAATATTGATGAAACTATGTATATGTATGGATGAAACTTGCTACTATTGGTAACATGTGTTGGATATGTGTTCATGGATATGTGTTGGATATATATGTGTTCATGACTATTGGTAATATGTGTTGAATATGCTATATTGGTCATATATATATATTTGTGTTTGATTTTCTGTGAAAATGAATTGATATAAGAAAAAACAAAATTATATGGGGCAATATAGGCACTTTGCCATCCGCTGGCAGATGGCAAAGAGCTTTGCCATCCGCTGGCAGATGGCAAAGAGCTTTGCCATCCGCTGGCAGATGGCAAAGAGGCCACGTGGCAGCTACCTGTTCAACCTGGGAAGCACTCGGCTGGCCTATTTGGTCTCTTTGCCGTCTACCAACAGATGGCAAAGAGCCTGCATCCTTTGCCATCTGCTGGCAGACGGCAAAGAGCCTGCAGCCTTTGCCATCTGCTGGCAGACGGCAAAGAGCCTGCAGCCTTTGCCATCTGCTGGCAGATGGCAAAGCACGCCGTTAGCCTCCTAACGGGGCTAACCCCGAACCTCTGCCGTACAGAGGCTTTGCCATCTGCCAGCTGACGGCAAAGGCGCAAAGTTCTTTGCCGTCTGCCAGCAGACGGCAAAGAAGCCTTTACCGTAGCTTATTCAGCCGGCCCTTTGCCATCTGTTGGCAGACGGCAAAGCCCTTTGCCGTCCGCCGGCCATGCCTTTGCCATCTGCCATGGCAGATGGAAAAGTGCCTGATTCCTGTAGTATATGTCCGGGACTGGGCTCCGCCGGGCTGGCACTGGGAGGTGCTGCCTTCCGGGGCGCGGAGCTTGGTGAGGAATCAGGGTCCCGTCGTCGACCCGGAGGTTATTTGGTGGCGGTCGCATGGACCACTGTCGGTGCAGAGGGAGCCGGCCCCCGCGGAGGTGGTACGTTGCCGTGTCAGGGAGCAGGACGAGCACGTCCGACGCTACATAACTGCGTTAGACGCCAGGTTCTCCAATACCTGGCAGGTTCTTCAGGGATCACACCCGAGCTATGATCCTGTCATAGTTCCTTATCTTTGGGTGTCCACCTCCTGCGCCGCGAGACGTCAACTATTCTGATGATGTATTAGTGATATTATATTCGATGATGTATTAGTGATACTATTCGATGATGTATTAGTGATATTATATGATCGCATTTGTTGTTGCATTGCCTTGTATTGATTTGCGTATCTCCGGTTCTGCTTATTGAATGCATTCTAATTGTTTTATATTTGTTCTGGATTAGTTAAGCTATGGACGGTAGAGACAGAGACCATGATCAAGAGAATGCCATGTACGACCTGATACGCTCCGGAAACGAAGAGAATGAAGTAGATGATGGCTCACAATACCTTAACCCATCCGGTGAGGGAATTGAGGAAGAACAACCAAGAGACGAAGGTGAACCAGCTGACAATGACGATGGCGAAGAAATTTTTGTCCATTTAACAGAGTCCGGCGAGGTATTAATTTGCCCTCTGGTGATCATCAGATGTATTGATTGATTTGTATATATTAACGAATATTTCTTCCTTTTAACCCTCCGGATCGAGCAAATCTTCTACAAGGGTTAAACGTGGCCCGACAAAAAAGTTGAAACAAGGCGTAAAGTTTAACATCGATCAAATCAGAGCAGATGGCGAACCGATTGCTCCTAAAGAGAATGCGGACATATTTATACGTCAATGCGGAGTTATCGTTAGGGACCAAATCCCGATCACCGTTCAAGAATGGAATCAGCCAAAAGATACCCAAGCAGTTTCTTTTGTCAGCCAAAGAGCAAAAGATCTGCTTTGGGAGGAGCTCATGAAACATTTCACCCTACCAGAGGCTCTCACAGATCTCCAACGGGAGAAAGTCAAGAAGTGTGCTCTTAATAAGATGGCCACACAATTCCAGTCTTGGAAGAAAAGATTATGGAAAAGTTACGTGGAAAATGAAAGGAAGACTCCAGAATTCAAAGGAGAATATGTGAAGTTAGCAGATGACTGGGACGAATTTGTGAAGTTCAAGGAATCAGAAGAAGCTAAGAAACGGTCGAGAATAAACAAGATAAATGCCAACAAAAAAAGTGGCACCATCGTCTGGGGCCAGGCGGCTACAAGTATGGGTTGCCTAAGTGGGATGAATCGGAGAGAAACATGAAGGCTGCAGGGGTCACTCCAGTAACAGAGACTTGGCCCGAGAGGTGCATGACTTGGTTTTATGCACATGGGGGAAAGTTAGACCCAAAGACAAGGGAGGTTCTTGAACTAGCAAGTCTTAAAGAAGCCACGGACGAGTTACTTAAAGCAATAGCAGAAGCTCGAGCGGGTGTGTACGAGCTCGAGAAAGAGAAGGACGAGCTTTCGCGCGCCCTCAAGAATCCTGAACACCCGGGACGAACACGAGGCAAAGGCATGGTTCCGTGGTTTCTGGGGTTTATGGATTGGAACGACAGCTACAGAAGTCGTGACAGAAAGAAGAAGCATGAAGTAGATCGGATTCAGGACTTGGAACGCAAATATAACATGCAGCAGGAGCAAATCAACAAACTTAGCCAGCAAGACGCGTCTCAGCAGCAGCAGCAACCAGATCCAGCATTGGATGGTACCATTCCATCATCTATGCCGAAAAGCAACGTGGGTTCCACGGAGGTCCCGGCCGATTATGCACTGCTGGCTCGCTACCCCGTGGATGATATCTTAGAGTCGACACCTTGTGAGCTACACGTGAAACTGAAGAACATATCCATGTAGGCGGCGGACGGCTTTGCTTTACCGAGTGGACATGAAGCAACTTTCCACGGCAATCCGATTCCACCTGGCTATGCTCGTGTCGGGGTGGATCAAGTTGTGTCGGCATATGAAACACTAGATCTTGACTACCCTGGAGGTGAAGGGGAGCGGACACTGGGAGAAGCCAGGCATTGTGTCATTTTATGGAAAAAGGAATGCATCGTGTTTCCAAACTCGGTGCCAAGGCCACTGACTCCTCCTCCAAGTCCGCCGCGTCAGCAGACTCCAACCCTCCCCAAGACGGAGCGCGGGGTGAGTCCTTTGAATCCATCTCCGCCGCGCCAGCCGAATCCATCCCACCCTGAGACGGAGCGCATGGCGAGTCCGCAATATCAATCTCCGCCACGTCAGCAGAGTCCATCCCACCCCAAGACGGAGCCTAGCGCGAGACGTCCGCCATATCGATATCCGCCGTCTCCAAAGCGGAAGAGAACACAAAAGAAGAAACCCGAGCCTCCTGCCAAAAAGAAGTTAGCTTACGATATGACTCCCGAGGAACTCGATGAATCAATGAATCTCGCTTTGTGGGCCCATTTTGGACCGAAAGCGCCCCCGCCGCCAAAGGAGAAAATACCCGACGAGGTCGTACAACACTTTATTGATGCAGCTAAACCGGTGGAGAAAAGACTGGTATCAGACTATGAACGTTGTATTACCAAGTCCTATGCATCCCAGAAAAGACAGAAGTCGAGCGGTAGCAGTAAATGCGAGAAAACTGTTCCCCAGCTCGAAGAACAGGCAGTCCAATCGACCAGCCCGCTCAAGGTGAGTGCCAAATAATGTGGTAATAACCAACGCTGATAGAGAGAATGCTAGAATGCTCGGTATCACCGTTGAACAATTCCTAGAGATCGAGGAATTTCCAACGTTAGATCCGAAGGAAATAGAACGGCAATATGTCCCCGGGCAACCTCTGGTCAGTCCTGACGACGACAAGCTTCTAACAACGCAAATGTACAAATTGCATGACTGGTACATGAGAGAAATAAAGGACGGGATGGAGAGCCTCATGGTGAAAGTCGAGAAAGAGCATTACGTCCATGCAAAAGATTTGTGGATTGAAAATGAAGAATTTTTTCAGTTATTCAATCAAAAAGCACTCGACAAATCTATCATAAGTTGCTATTGTCTGTAAGTGATTTCTTTCTGTAATTTAAGTCTCTAGCTCAGCTCGTTCATTGCCTGTTATTATACTCACTATATTCTTTTGTGTGGTATTATGAAGAATGAAGATTTTTGAATTGAAAAGAGCTGGAGTCTATGGCATTGGGTTCATTGACCCAAATACCGTCAATGAAGAAGTGTTGAGAAGGCACCCTAAAGACACGGAGAAATTGCTTCTAAGGTTTTTCAAGGCCCTAAAGTACAAAGCAGAAATAATTTTACCTTGGAACTTCCAATGAGTGTTACTTTCTTGTACTACAAATTCTATTTTTGCTTATATATATATACACGATGTTAAGTGTAGTTGATGAGTTATGCATGCCCGCTTATACAAATCGTGTGCGCAGCTACCACTGGATCCTTCTAATCATTAGAGTTGACGATGGAACTGTTGAAGTACTGGACTCGCTAAGTAAAGACCCTGAAGATTACAAAAGCTTGCATTTGTTGCTCGAAATTTAATTTCAATCATTGACGCACTATGTCGACTTCTTTATTAGTTCATTTCCTGATATTAAGTAATTAATAACTCCTTTATTCATTTTGTTTGCCGGGTAGGGTTTGGGAAAAGTTCACCAAAGATGTTAGAGGTGAATGGAAAGAGGAGCTGAGATGGCGAAAGCCCAGGGTAATTAAGTAGTACTAGCTACATCCGCGCATCTCTTTAATTCTAGTTTCAATACCATTGTCATGCTTCATTATTATCTGATTGGATTCTATTCTCGTAAAGTGCATGAGGCAGGCACAGGGGACTGAAATATGTGCATATTACGTTTGCGAGAACATTCGCTTTATGACTGAAAGCAACAAGAGTGCAAGAGATCTTTGGGTACGTAAACACCATTCATATTTTTTTATCATGATCTAATACATATACGCACAACTAACATGTTCATATTGATCTCCTTCTTTAAAGATGCACGAGATGCGGGATAAGCTCCTACCAACGGACCGCATATGAGCAATTCAAGAGGAAATTGCGGGATTTTTGCTTCAGCAGGTCATATCTCCCGACGGAGAATACCATTACCGGATCGGCAAATGATCTGCAAATTGTACAATAAATTGTATATGCCAAATTGTATATATATGTGTGTATGCATGTGGTCGTACGAGAAATTCTATGATATATATATATGATTGCTTGTACGAGAAATTTTATGATATATGATCGGTTCTACGAGAAATTCTATTATATATGCATAACGTGTACAGTATGTAGTAGCGTAAAATATGTTTGAAATGAAAAATAATTAAATGGAAAACACAAAATGAAAAGGAAAAATAAACAATAAACACTAATTAAACCCCTAAACACTTAAACCCCTAAACCTTTAGTCCCGGTTGGTGTTACCAACCGGGACCAAAGGTCTCCATGCCCTGGCGCGCGCTGCCGACCACGTGGCCAGGGTTTAGTCCCGGTTCGTAGCCAACCGGAACTAAAGGCTTGGACCCTTTAGTCTCTATACTTTAGTCCCGGTTGGGGAACCGGGACTAAAGGCCCTTCCCAACCGGGACTAATGGCATGTTTTCTACTAGTGAATTGGAGAAGCCTCCCCCAAGCTTGTGGGAGACTCTCTTCTTCAATTTGCACAAAGTTAAATATTTCCTGTAAGGCAGCTTGTTTCTTATGAGCAGGAAAATATTTTTCAGAGAAGTAGTAAATCATATCCTGGGGACTACGCACACAACCAGGAGCAAGAGTGTTGTACCATGTCTTAGCATCACCCTTTAATGAGAACGGAAATAACTTAAGAATATAGTAGTAGCGAATCTTCTCAGCATGAGCAAAACGGGTGGCTATATCATTCAGCTTAGTAAGATGTGCACTACAGTTTCAGTTTCATAGCCATGGAAAGGATCAGATTCAACCAAAGTAATTAACTCTGGATTGACAGAGAATTCATAATCCTTATCGGTAACAAAGATAGGTGAAGTAGCAAACTTAGGATCATATTTCATTCTAGCATTCAAAGTCGTTTCCTTATACTTGCGTAGTAATTTCTTATGATCGTTTCTATCCTTACAAGAAAGGATTTCTCTAGTTGTCTCCTCATCCATAACATAACCTTCAGGTATCTTAGGCATTTCAAATCTAGGAGAGCTAGGTCTAATAGGTGTTTCATAGTCATCAGTTTCAGCAATCTCATCAGTTTCAATAATTTCATCAGTTTCAGTAATTTCATTCTCTTTAGCTCTAGCAATTTGTTCATCAAGAAATTCACCTAGTTGCACATTATCATCAAGCATGGTACTAGCATCATCATCATAAGCATCATTCATAGCAGAAGTAGCATCATCAATAACTTGTGACATATCAGGATTAATAGCATGTGGTGGTGTTGCAAGCTTACTCATAACCGAAGGTGAATCAAGTACAGAGCTAGATGGTAGTTCCTTACCTTCCCTCGTCTTAGAGGGAAAAATATTGGTTCTTGGATCCTTCAGATTCTTCATAGTGATCAATTGATATAAATCCCAAGTGACTCAACAAATATAGCTATGCTCCCCGGCAACGGCGCCAGAAAAAAGTCTTGATAACCCACAAGTATAGGGGATCGCAACAGCTTTCGAGGGTAGAGTATTCAACCCAAATTTATAGATTCGACACAAGGGGAGACAAAGAATATTTGAGAGTATTAGCAGTTGAGTTGTCAATTCAAACACACCTGGAGATTAAATATCTGCAACAAAGTGATCAGTAGCACAGTAGTATGATAGTTTTGATAGCAGTGGTAGCAGTAACAGTAATAGTAGTAGTGATGGCAATAGTTTTGTAGCGGTTGGAACAGTAGCAGTAGCAATAGTAACTTAGCAAGAGCAATATGTGGAAAACTCGTAGGCACTGGATCGGTGAACTCGTTGGATGATATTCATCATATAACAATCATAACCTAGGGCGATACAGAACTAGCTCCAGTTCATAAATGTAATGTAGGCATGTATTCCGTAAATAGTCATACGTGCTTATGGAAAAGAACTTGCATGGCATCTTTTGTCCTACCCTGCCGTGGCAGCGGGGTCCATAAGGAAACTAAGGGATATTAAGGCCTCATTTTAATAGAGAACCGGAACAAAGCATTAACACACGGTGAATACATGAACTCCTCAAACTACGGTCATCACCGGAAAGTATCCCGACTATTGTCACTCCGGGGTTTACGGATCATAACACGTAATAGGTGCGTATGACTAGGAAGATCGTATCAAGAACATAGATATAATGGTGATAACATAAACGATTCAGATCTGAAATCATGGCACTCGGGCCCTAGTGCCAAGCATTAAGCATGGCAAAAGTCATAGCAACATCAATCTCAGAACATAGTGGATACTAGGGATCAAGCCGTAACAAAACTAACTCGATTACATGATGAATCTCATCCAACTCCTCACCGACCAGCAAGCCTACGAAGGAATTACTCACTCCCGGTGGGGAGCATCATGGAATTGGCGATGGAGAAGGGTTGATGATGACGAAGACCGAAGATTCCCCTCTCCGGAGCCCAAACGGGCTCCAGATGTGGCCTCCTGATGAAGAACAAGAGGTGGCGGCGGCTCCGTATCATAAAACGCGATGAAACTTTCTCTCTGATTTTTTTCCCCCAAAATAGGATTTTATAGCATCGGAATTAGGGTTAGTGGGGCCCCGAGGTGGGCACAACCCACCAGGGCGCGCCTGGAGGGGGTGGCGCGGCCTGGTGTATCGTGCCCAGCCAGGGCTCCCCCTCCGGTGGTTCTTGGCTCCAGTATTTTTTATTTATTGTAAAATAAATCTCCAAAAAGTTTCGTCCAGTTCCGAGAACTTTTATTTCTGCACAAAAACAACACCATGGTAGTTCTGCTGAAAACAGCGTCAGTCCGGGTTAGTTTCATTCAAATCATGCAAATTAGAGTCCAAAACAAGGGCAAAAGTGTGAGGAAAAGTAGATACGACGAAGACGTATCAGAGGGTTGCATGCTACTCCTATTGGTTTGATAAACCATGGTTCTCTACTAAGGGAAATACTTATCTATATTTTGCTGCATCACCCGTTCCTCTTCACGGAAAACCCATCGCAGATCACAAGTATCACGTGCTGCATAGAAAGAAGACGCCGTCGCCTCTACTTAAACTAAACATAGATATGGCTTTGACAATGTTTCGTCGGAATACCTCCTCGAGCTACTGCAAGTACTAGGTTTTAGTGCACGATGGAGAGGCTGGATCACCTGGTTACTATCGACATTGACATCCTCCTTCCCGCTAAATGGCACGGCAGGGCCAACGATTACTCACCGTAGAGGATTGTGGCCAGGCGATCCCCTAACGCCTTTGCTCTTCATACTAGCGATAGACCCTCTACATCGTCTCATCGAGCACGCGGCCGCCATCGACCTGCTTGCACCTCTGCCTGGGAGAGAGGTCAAACTCCGTATGAGCCTATACGTGGACGACGCAGTCCTCTTCGCCAACCCCATTAAGGCAATCGACATGATCATGCAAATCCTCGAGGGCTTCGGGAAGGCCCATGGCCTCAGCATAAACCCCCTCAAATCCATAGCCACGCCCATTAGATGTGATGGCATTAACCTGTAGGACATCCTTCAAAATTTCGGTGGACAAACTTCTGCCTTCCTGTTGCACTACTTAGGACTACCGATCACCATATCACGGTTGCGCCTCATCCACCTTCAGTTCATACTAGATCACATCAAGGCCCGAATGGCAGGCTGGAAGAGCAAGCTACTGACGATTGTAGGAAGGCGGATTCTAGTTCGATGCGTTCTCATTGCTCTTCCCACCTTTGCACTTACTGTTCTGAAAGTGCTGAAAAAGTTCCTCGGGGAAGTGGAAAAGTCAAGGAGAAGATTTCTATGAGCACAAGATGAAGAGATCTCGGGTGACAAATGCAAGGTCAACTAGCCCACCGTTTGCTCTCCAATCGATCATGGAGGCATGGGCATCAGTGATCTCAAAAAATTCAGCTCTGCGCTGTGGCTAAGGTGGCTGTGGCACACCTGGGCTCACCCAAACCGGCCTTGGGTGGGATCGAAACTTCCATGCTCCGAGGAGGATAGATCACTCTTCAACATGGCGACGGTGGTGACACTGGGCGATGGCAACAAGGCCTCTTTCTCGGACTGCACATGGACGAGCACAATGGCATTAAATATCACCTTCCCCCTGCTGTTCAAGCACTCGACAAGGAAGAACAGAACTATCAGGGCAGCTCTCTCTGATGACAAATGGATTGCTGACCTTGCTCATGGTAATACTTGTTGGGGAACGGAGCATGAATTTCAAAAAAATTCCTACGCTCACGCAAGATCTATCCATGGAGATGCATCGCTACGAGAGGGGAGAGTGTGTCTACGTACCCTCGTAGACCGTTAGCGGAAGCGTCTCACAACGCGGTTGATGTAGTCGAACAATCCTTCGAGCTCCACCGATCGAGTACCGAACGTACGGCACCTCCGAGTTCTACACACGTGCAGCTCGGTGACGTTCCTCGCCTTCTTGATCCAGCAAGACGTCGAGGTAGTAGATGAGTTCCGTCAGCACGACGGCGTGGCGACGGTGACGGTGAAGTGATTCCGGCAGGGCTTCGCCTAAGCTCTCCGAAATTATGACCGAGGTGGAAAACGGAGATCGGGGCACCGCACACGGCTATGGGACAATTGTGTTCTTTGGGGTGCCCGCTTGCCCCCGTATATAAAGGATGAGAGGGAGGAGGCCGGCCCCCTAGGGGTGCGCCAAGTGTGGGGAGTCCTACTAGGACTCCTTAGTCCTAGTAGGATTCCACCTCCCATACGGAGTAGGAAAGGGGGAAGGGAGAGGGAAAGGAAAGAGGGGGCTGCGCCCCCTCCCCTAGTCCAATTCGGTTTGGGCAAGGGGGGGCGCGCGCCTCCTCACGTGGCCTGCCTCTCCTTTTCCCGTATTGCCCAATATGGCCCATTACTTCTCCCGGTGAATTCCCGTAACTCCCCGGTACTTCGAAAAATACCCGAATCACTCGGAACCTTTCCGACGTCCGAATATAGCCTTCCAATATATGAATCTTTACCTCTCGACCATTTCGAGACTCCTCGTCATGTCCGTGATCTCATCCGGGACTCCGAACAAACTTCGGCCACCAATCACATAACTCATATAATACTAAATCGTCATCGAACCTTAAGTGTGCGGACCCTACGGGTTCGGGAATGATGTAGACATGATCGAGACGACTCTCCGGTCAATAACCAACAACGGAACCTGGATGCTCATATTGGTTCCTACATATTCCACAAAGATCTTTATCGGTGAACCTCATATGTCAACATACGTTGTTCCCTTTGTCTGGCGGTATGTTACTTGCCCGAGATTCGATCGTCGGTATCTAATACCTAGTTCAATCTCGTTACCGGCTAGTCTCTTTACTCGTTCCGTAATACATCATCTTGCAACTAACTCTTTAGTCACGGTGCTTGCAAGGCTTCTGTGATGCTGTATTACCGAGAGGGCCCAGAGATACCTCTCCGATAGTCGGAGTGACAAATCCCAATCTCGATCCATGCCAACTCAACAAACACTTTCGGAGATACCTGTAGTGCACCTTTATAATCACCCAGTAACGTTGTGACGTTTGATACACCCAAAGTATTCCTACGGTATCCGGGAGTTGCATGATCTCATGGTCAGAGGAACGTGTATTTGACATAGTGAAAGCAATAGCAATAAACTGAACGATCATTTGCTATGCTAACGGTTGGGTCATGTCCATCACATCATTCTCCTCATGATGTGATCCCGTTATCAAATGACAACTCATGTCCATGGTCAGGAAACCTTGACCATCTTTTGATCAACGAGCTAGTCTAGTAGAGGCATACTAGGGACATAGTATTTGTCTATTATCCACACATGTATTTAGTTTCCGGTCAATACAATTCTAGCATGAATAATAAACTATTATCATGAACGGGGAAATATAGATAATAACTAATTTATTATTGCCTCTAGGGCATATTTCCAACAGTCTCCCACTTGCACTAGAGTCAATAATCTAGATTACATCTCCATGTAATTAACACTTAATCAGTTCTAAAGCTGATCATGTTTTGTTTGTGAGAGAGGTTTTAGTCAACGGGTCTGCAATATTCAGATCCGTGTGTTCTTGGCAAATCTCTATGTTATATGTAGATGCTGCTACCACACTCTGTTTGGAGCTACTCCAAAAGATTTCCCCACTATACTTATCCGGTCTGAGACTCATAGTCTTTCGGATCAGTGTTTAAAGCTTGCATCGACGTAACCCCTTACGACGAACTCTTTATCATCTCTATTCCTGAGAAATTCTTCCTTAGTCATCTTAAGGATAATTTGACCGCTGTCCAGTGATCTACTCCTGGATCACTTTGGTACCTCTTTTGCCAGACACATGGCAAGGCACACAGCTTGGCATACTTTATAGAACCTACGGCCGAGGCATAGGGGATAACCTTCATCCATTCTATTTATTTTGCCGTGGTCGAGATTTGAGTCTTACTCAACTTCACACCTTTCACCATAGTCAAGAACTCCTTCTTTGACTGATCCATTTTGAACTTCTTCAAAATCTTGTCAAGGTATATGTTTTGTGAAAGTCATATGAGGCGTCTCAATCTATCTCTATAGATTTTGATGCCTAACATGTAAACAACCTTTACCTAGATCTTCAAGTCTTACTCCACTTCACACCAGCCAAGAACTTATTTCTTTTGACTTGATCCATTTTGAACTTCTTCAAAATCTCATCAAGGTGTGTGAAAATCTTTTATCAGGTGTCTTGATCTATCTCTATAGATCTCGATGCCCAAACCGTGGATAACTCAAAAACAGGTTTTTATTGAAAAACTCCTTTCAATTAATTCTTTATGCTTTCCAGAAATTCTACATCATTTCCAATCACATATACTTATTAGAAATGTTATAGAGCTCCCACTCACTTTGTTGTAAATACAAGTTTCTCCATAAACTTGCATAAACCCAAACGCTTTAATCACTTCATCAAAGCGAGTATTCCAGCTCCGAGATGCTTGCACCAGTCCATAGATGGATCGCTGGAGCTTGCATACTTTGTTAGCACCTTTAGGATCGATAAAACCTTCCGGTTGCATCATATACAATTCTTCCTTAAGGAATCCATTAAGGAATGCCGTTTTGACGTCCATTTGCCAGATTTCATAATCATAAAATGCGGCAATTTCTAACATAATTCTGACAGATTTTAGCATCGCTACGGGTGAGAAAGTCTCATCGTAGTCAACTCCATGAACTTGTCGATAACCTTTAGCAACAAGTCGTGCTTTATAGACGGTGACATTACCATCAGCGTCCGTCTTCTTCTTAAAGATCCATTTATTTTTAATAGCTCGCCGTTCATCGGGCAAGTCTACCAAAGTCCACACTTTGTTCTCATACATGGATCTAATCTCGGATTTCATGGCCTCAAGCCATTTGTCGGAATCCGGGCTCGCCATCGTTTCTTCATAGTTCGTAGGTTCACCGTTGTCTAACAACATGACCTCCAAGACAGGATTGCCGTACCAATCTGGTGCGGAGCGTGTCCTGGTTGACCTACGAGGTTCTGTAGCAACTTGATCCGAAGCTTCATGATCATCATCATCTACTTCCTCTCTGGTCTGTGTCGGTGTCACAGAAATTTCTTTCTGTGGCGTACTACTATCCAGAGGAGGTACAATTACCTCATCAAGTTCTACTTTCCTCCCACTCACTTCTTTCGAGAGAAACTCCTTCTCTAGAAATGATCCATTCTTAGCAACGAATACTTTGCCTTCGGATCTGTGGTAGAAGGTGTACCCAATGGTCTCCTTTGGGTATCCTATGAAGACGCACTTATCCGCTTTGGGTTCGAGCTTATCTGGCTGAAGCCTTTTGACATAAGCATTGCATCAATTCCTCTATATATATGCCCACGAGGCTCAAGCAATACATCAATTATTCCACCAATTCCTCTCTCTCCCTTCAAACATGGTATCTGCCGCAAGTTTCTAGACCTAGCCGACGCCCGCCGCTTCCGCACCGCGCGCCGCCTTCGGGGCGGTCGGCCTCCATGACCACCGCCGGGGGCCGCGCCGCCCGTACCTAGGGTTCGTCCGCCGGTCGTGTTGACCGGCTGCCCTAAAGAGTCTTTTTCCCGATCTATTGATCCGGGTTTTTCTCTCTTCCGCCGATCACATTGATTGAAGTTTTCTTTTTGGTTTTCCGATCTTAGATCGGTTTGCGTCGCCCACCGCCGCCGTCGACCACCGCGCCTCTACTCTGACATTGGCACGACCCGGCCTCTACACCGTCCCGGCGGCCTCGCGCAACACGGCGGCCCCTCAACGCCGCCGTTCGCGCGCCGGCCCGCCCGTCGATCTACGACGGCCGTCACCGCCCTGCTCCGATCGGGACTCCTGCATCGCCCCAACCCG
The DNA here is from genome assembly GCA_039707655.1 of Elymus sibiricus. Classification (NCBI taxonomy): domain Eukaryota; kingdom Viridiplantae; phylum Streptophyta; class Magnoliopsida; order Poales; family Poaceae; genus Elymus; species Elymus sibiricus. The sequence continues at coordinate 184,716,355 of CM077675.1, read as the reverse complement.
ACCGCCTCGCGCCATGCGGTGGTCCATCACAGCCGCCGTTTGCGTGTCGGCCCGCTCGTCGATCTACGCCGCGCCTGTACGGCCGCCCTGCCGACCCTCGTCGTCAGCTTCATCTCGGACTCCGCCGCCATCCCGCCTCCATCGAGCGGCGTCCCCGACCTCGCGCGCGATCGGATATATCACACGCCCGCCACCGCGATCCGCCTCATCTATGTCGTGCGACCGACCTGGCCCGTCGGTTGCGCGCGCCTTCGCAGGTCCCGTGAAGACGGTCCCGAGTACAACGCGCCCCTCCGCCGATTGAGCCACAGGTTGCCGTCGCGTCCTCCCTTCAGACCGCTGCATCGCCGCCCCGAGGTCTTTCCGCCAGCTGCCCCGACCCACGCGCCGCTCCCGTCGACGCCCCTTCAGGCTGTCGCGTCGCGGCCCGCGGTCCACGCCGCCGCCCCGAGATCCTTCTGCCGGCTACCCTGCAACCGCCGCTGCCTTTACATCACCCCTTAGGGCTGACGTGTCGCGGCATGCGTTCCACCGCGGCTGCCCCGACCTGCGCACCACCGCTATGCTGCCCCTTTGGGCCGTAGCGCGGTGGCACGCGGTCCACGCAGCCGCCCCGGGGTCTTCCTGTCGTCGCCCCGACCGCCTGCTGCCGCTGCATTGCCCCTTCGGGCCGTAGCGCCGTGTCCCATGGTTCACTCCGCCGTCTCCGCGCGTCGACTCTACGTGGTATGCGCCACGCCGCCTCCCTTGGCGCGGGAACGCCACCGTCCGCGTTGGTCTTCGTCACGTTGTCGGGTTCTTCCTTGCCTACTTCGAGCTTCGCCGCCGCGCTCCTAACCAGCCACCGCCGCTCTTCTTCGGCACCGCTGCAGCTCTCTCACCCGAGCCGCGCCGCCAGGCCACCCCCTTCTTCTTCGTCCATCACCAGCTCATCGCCAGCGTCACCGTCGTCTACTCCGACCACTTCATCTACTCCGACCACCGCGGGCAACATCGTCTTCCCGTCGATTTGCGCCGCAACCGTCGTCGAGTCCTTCTCTGCTAGCCTTCTCAACATGGCGTACAAGTTATGTGCAGGTCCCCGTCTACGCATGCCCGGTGCTGGCAACACCGACGCGTGCCTTCGTCCCCAATGTGTTCCCAGGCCTGGCAAGCCTGGAGCGACGCATCGTCAACATCGATTTCGTCCATCTATGCATGCCCAGTGCTGGCAACACCGATGCGTGCCTTCGTGCACGACGTGTCCCCGGACTTGGCAATCCCTGCGCGTCGCGTCTCAACTTCGTCTTCTTCCCAGCGCACCACTACTTCGACACCACTGCGCCCATGACTAACTCGGCGCCTCCTTGTGCCCGCGGCTCCTCGGTGACTACCTCGACACCGGCTACCCTACCCCGACTCGACATCGACCACGGCGTTCTTTGCATGGCTACCTCGACCACGGCTACACCACCCCACGCTCTCGGCTACCTCGACAAACAGCACAAAGGGCTACCGCCTTGCTTGAGCAACCTCGTCGGTTTCTACTCCAGCCATGACTTTCGCGATGCATTGACCGTTACGACTGTGGGGGGGATGACCGTCGGCTTACCTTCGGATTCTTCTCCAGTCTCACCGTCTGCGTCGCTACCGTTGTGACTGCGGGGGGATGTTGAGTATATTGATTAGTTAGGAAATATGAGATAGACTAGGATTTGTCCTGCCTTGACTTGTACTCCAAGGTGATCATGTACTCCTATATATATATATATATATATGCCCACGAGGCTCAATCAATACATCAACGATTCCACCAATTCCTCTCTCTTCCTTCAAATAATATCCATACAAAAACCATGCAACTTTTTCCCTACGTACTATGGTGTACTACGCTTCTTCGTCGTCGGAGATGGCGTGATCCGCCTGCGCGGGAGCCTTAGCCGCCTGCGCCGCCCGCCGCCTACGCCTGGCCTCCGCAGCCGACTCCGAGCGGATGGAGTTCAGGATGGCGTGCTACTCCTGTCACAGATCAACGTCGACAGGCACCTCCTCCTCGGGCTCCTGTGGAGCCTCCTCCTTCGGCGCCTCCTCCTCAGGCTCCTCCCCCACCTCCTCCCCCTCCTCGAAATCCACCTCCGGTTCCAGAGGTAGCCACGCTTCCCTCCGGATTCGGACCTGCTCAAGGAGGAAGAGACGGTGCTGGATCGTGTAATACCGGTGGCGTGGTGGCATGGCTGACAGGGCTCGGAGAGGGAAGTGTGGGAGGAGGCGAATGGTTCGGTTGGCGGCGAAGAGAGGGAGGAGGCGGATGTGGTAGGGCTGGGGGGCGCCGACCGGCTTAAATAGTCGGCCCCAACCTCGGGCGGGGAGGCGGAGCGGCGCCACACGGCGTTCACACCACGGCGACGGTCGAGGCGCCCGTCGGACCTTCGGGTTTCCCAGCGAGTCCGCGTGGGGCCACGCTGTCAGTCGGACGTGGCGGGCGTGCCCGGGCGCCCCTATACCCGCCCCATATTTGGGCTGGAAATGAGGGGTAACGGTCAGCCCGGGCGTTTGAGACCGGTTTGAGAGGTCCGTCTCGGTCGATTTTTTATGACCGGACAGTGACCGGGCGGCCTGCCCAGGCGTTTGAGGAGGGTACAGGGGGTCCGGCTGTAGATGCTCTAAAACAGACAAAGTTGGGGAATCCTGTTCAATAGTACTCACTCCATTTATTTTTACTCGGTGTATTACGTTTGTCGTAAGTCAAACTCTTCAAAGTTGTATACGAAAAGTTTATACGAACAATTGTCATTATTTCCACCAGTTTTTATATTACATTTATTAGGTCTTATTGATGTTGGTATTTTCTAGTATAAATCTGGTTAGACTTTACAATTTTTGACTTCAGAAAAATCTAATACGCTGAGTTAAAATCTAATGTGCACTGCTGATCTTTGCAGTTCCTTAAGAAAGGATGGACAAGCTAAACTTTTCATGTTGGGAATTTGGGATCACTACATTTTACCTCGTTTGCCTTTGTAATTTACACCAAAGTGTTGAGGCCAAAGTCCTTTTGTAATTTACACCAAAGTGCTTCTGAAATAAAGACTACTAGAGCGGGAAATATAGGAATCCATATAACAGATAAGGAATGAATTAAAAAGGCTGAAATATCTTTACTTGTAGGCATTGCAATACTAATTGTGGCCTTGTAGGAAAGCACAGCATGCCTCGCTAAAGTTTATGGATGCTTTTGTCTATCAAAAGGTTTATAGGTGCTAATTGTTCCACTAATACAACCGAAATGCTCTGTCAGTACTCAGAAACACCACATGATGTTTTTTTTTTTTTTTGAAAAAGAACATCACATGATGATACTCATGGGGGCTACGTGCATTACCCATCATGTATTTGAGAAAGCATTTAGGCTCGCCCTTTTATTGTATCACTGCATCCTACTAACTCATTTGCTTTTGTAATGTATTACACCAAAGCCAGTGAGGATGAGCACAATGATGCAAAAAGGAGTTGTCCTGCTGTGTTTTCATAAAAGGAAAATTGAGAAGGCAGCAAATTACAGAAAGCGTATATCTTTTCTCCTGTGAAAAGTCATTACATCTCTTAATAATAACTAATAAGTAACATCAGTACAAAGACCACAAGAAGTGCAGAAAAGTACAATGGGTCCATGGATGACCTAATAGCAATTACACTCGCTAGAATGCCGAAGGCACACCGTCGTCGTTACCCCTTCCACACTGGAGCCGGGCAAATCTTGTTGTAGCTGACAGTCAGAAAGTCGTCTTACTAAGGCCCCAGCGCACCGGAACAACCGTCATTGATGAAGAAAACCATAGATTGAAAAGATCATACATGCAAACACACCAACGACCACGAGTGGTGGCCAAATCTAGATGGATACATATGAGACCAATGTCGGCCGTATCTAAATAGATCCTTCGAAGACCAACGTCGACTGGACTCAAGCATATCCGTCGAAAACACACCTTCATGTGCCTTCCACCAGCGGTAAGCGCACCGCCAGAGCGGGGATAGGGCGGAGAGGACATTATTCTAACTTTGTTTCCTCGCCGCCTCACTACCCCCACCAACACATAAAACTATCCCAGATCAACCGTTGTTCATGGGAAGAAAAACATCTACGTCAAATATGAATCTAGACGAGGTTTATTCCCGAGAATCGCCGCCACTACAATCATGGTCAAAATGCAAGACCACTATGCCACCCTAGCTGTGAGGGAGACCTAATACGTCTCAAACGTATCTAAATTTTTTTATTGTTAAATGCTATTATGTTATCATGTTTATATTCTTTTTATATCAATTTATATTTTTCTGGACTAACATATTTATTTAGTGCCCAGCGTCAGTTTCTGTTTTCTGTTTGTTTTTAGTTTCGCGGGAAATCAATATCTACGGAGGTCAAAATACGTTGTCGATTTAACACGTATTTTTAGGTAACAATAAACATTGGAAGTTTCGGGAAATAGCGAGAGGGGCCACAAGGCTCCTATACGGACACATGGCGCGACCAAGATGGTGGTCGCGCCACCTGTCGATGTGGGGCCCCTGGATACCGCCTTAGTCCAATTCCACCGTCATAATTCCCTATAAATACAGAAACCATGTGTCGTACCTCCAGAAGAAGCCTATGATTCGAAGAGATCCCATCTGTATCCCTTCATTCAGGACCTACGGGTCCACAGTAGTAGCTAGATGGTTTTCTCTCTCTTTTGGATCTTCAATACCATGTTTCCCTTCTTCCTTCTTTGATTGGGATCAATCCGATGTTGTTTTTTGGTGTGTTTGTTGGAACATGATGAATTGCCAGTTTATGATCAGATTGTTCATTGAATCTATTTGAATCTCTTGAGCTTTATTTGTTGTATAACTAAATAGCTATGTATGTTTTGCGATCTATTTGTCTTCTCTAACCAAGATTGATTCGTACATCTTCAGAGGGAGTGGTGCATAGTAGTAGGTTCAATCTTGCGGTGATTTCTATATTCCAGTGATAGAATAGGGACAAGAAACCTAATGTTGCCACTAAGGAGAAAACGACGGGGTTTTATCTTACTGCTAGGTTTTTTTACTTTCTACATTATGTCATCTTGCTTAAAACCTCTGTTTATTTGAACTTAATACTTTTAGATGTATGCTGAATAGCGGTCTTGTGGTGAAGTAACAGTAGTAGATGTTGTTGGATTAACGGTCTACTTGTCTCGGACTTAATGCCTATATGAGCTTATACCTTGAATGATATAGTCATATTCATTGTTATTCTTATCAATTTCCCAACTATACTTTGTTGCAATGCTATTTGCCTTCTTTCCGAGAGAGATACCTCTAGTGAACCTATGGCCCCAGGTCCATTCTTTCATTAATACAAGCATCAACAAAATTGCTCTTTTACTTTTGCCATACCATTATATATCTATTTGCTTTTAACCATGTAACTAACAAGACAAGGAGCTTACAACCCCCTTGCCAAGTTGGGTGCAAGTATTGTTTTAGTTTGTGTGCAGGCACTGTCGACCTCGTTAGCTTGGTGATTCCTACTGTCCGATTAAACATTGGTCCTCAACTAAGAAAAATACTTTACTTCTATGCTATATCATCCTTCCTTTTTAAGGCAAAACCCAACAACTCCTATGAAAATAGCAGAACCCTACCTATTACCTATTACTCCAACTATCTACTGGATCCGCAACACCCCCTCCCCCTACGCCGACAAGGCCGACTAAGGAGAGGGGTGGTCGGCGAAGCGATGGGAGGAGGCTTAGAGGGTGAGTCACTTTCTTCTCAAGAGTGACCGGATGTGATATGGACAGAAGCGGAATTTAACGTGAAGAAAATCATATTTTTTTAAGTTTTTTAAAAGTGCAGATAAACCACACACGTCATTTGCTAGATACGCATATATATTTTAATAACGTTGGGACCATTTCGTGACATGCGCTCTCTCATTTTGTACTTTTTACACATGTTGCGAATGGTCATACAGATTTCAAAAGGCAGTAAAAGATTGTAACGCCTCAGCTAAGTTCACTGGTTCACCCATTAGTTTTTGGTCATTGCGCATAGTATCTAGACTAGCTCCACAGACCAACACTAGTTTTTATATGTATTTTATGCTCATTCATGCACATTCGAGATCAAATTTTCAGTCGATCACCCTTCCTCAAATTGCTTCAAGCCAAACATGCTTAACTTTGAGATTTTTATTGGGTGGGCTCTGAAAAAAGGTGCAACTTATTGATATGAGTAGTCTATCATTCCTATTAAGCCGGGATGCCACAAATTTTGACTCCATGCCTACATGTGGGACTTTTTTATTTTCTGAAACTTACAAATGTTTTTTGTTAAGTTTTTAAAAGTGGACCACCCATGTTATGTTGAGCATTTTCAGAAGAAAAATACCGACAGCTTTTGATGCAAACAAGCAGATGAACATCTTTATTTTCTTTGAAAAGGAGGAATGCTCCCTAGTCTCTGCATCGGATGATGCACAAAATCATCCATATATTATTAATTATTCAACAATTTCCATCATTAACATTGAAAAGATTGGCTCACAAAAGATAAAAATCCAAAGCCATCCACAAAAGGATTCACCACACGACATTATTTTTGTAAACCTACCATGAATTGTATGACACGTGACAGAACATCTAAGAAATACACTACTACTAAAGAAAGCCTTCGTGAAGAATTGAGACCCGTACTTCGTTGTTGAGAGGTCCAACCATGAGCATCATAAGTCATATGCATTGAAATGCAAGATGTAAATCTACTACAAAAGCACATAATGTCGTGCTAAAATTACGAACACGTCAATTGATGTAGATATCGGGGCTTATTACATTTTTTTTGTAAAAAAATACCGATTGCGCCGCAAATCACATCTAAAATGCATCAACAAATCACAACTAAAATGCATAAGTACGAAAAAGAGGAGGGGATCCTTCGCTAGGCAAACTTCAGGGTCTCCTTGATTGACATGATTTCTAAAATGTAGGAATAGGAAAAAGACATGAATGAAGTGACCTGCCATCTTCAATACTACATGATTAGTATGGATTCTTCACATGAGATTGGAGTAGATGAGTTTTCTTCTTCTATACAAACTAGTACCAATGAATCATAATGACGAATTCCTTTGGATTATAATCTTATGAATGAGACAAGCAACGTAGGCAAAATCATAGGTCTATTTTGATTATTAGAATCCTCGTGAATTTTCCCTACCTTGGTTGTTTGATTCATAGGATTGAACCCAATAGGAAATTTTTCTTAAGGATTCCTTTGTACTACCTTCCATAGAAATTTTAGTTTACAACAATATGGTTTACAATCCTAAGAAAAAAATCATGTGATTTTTAATCCTACAAATCAAATAACCCATGTAGAAAAACAACATGTACTATCCTATGAATCAAACAACCCACGTGAAAAAAATTCCATATGGTTTCGCAGAGGTTGGGGTGGATTGTAAACTTAAGAAAAGAAGTATGGTTTACAATCCTATGAAAAAACTACCCATGCAAGAAAAAATCATATTTTTAATAAAGGGTGCTCTTATTAAGCTGAAAATGTACCATCAAGAGAATACATCACATGAAGACCATGGGTTGGTACTTCGTTCGGTGTAGCATAAACCATGCATGAAGCATATGCGTACAATTGTATATAACCTACAAAGGAGGAGCGTTTTGCCATTAGAAACAAAATCATTTATACACGGCCAAAGCGCTCATAATAAGACAGACGCTCTCACCCTTATTAGTGTGCTACACCTATTTGGTATTTTATCAAGCCAGTGACCATCCATATTGAAAACATTCGTGGGCAGATATAAATTAGACGTTATTGGGATGACTGTCCACGTACAATGCACAAACTTGCATAGGAAGACGAGGTGCTTGATTCTCTCATCACGAGTACAAAGTCACACGTCTTGCTTCCTACCAGTTTGCGACGAGCGAGGTTATATTTAGTAAGCACAATTCCCCTATGAAGTTACCACATGAAAATCTTTATTTTTAAATGTTATATTTGATTTTTATTATTTTAGTATTATTGTCAACTAAAATCTCTGATTGCTCGAGTGCACATAACATAGTCGACTGTGAATGACTCAAATGTAGTTAGATTTCAACGGAACACATCATGCCCTAATTCCTTTGGATTAGAATTCTCTGGAATTCTTTTGAATCAAAGAAGCCTTTGGCATTCACCCAAACCTATTTGAGAAGAATCTTTTTTTCATACAATGCAGTCAAACGAACCAAAATTCGGTAGAATTGAAGTGAACATTACACTTTAATCCAATATTTTTGTCCTATCCCCATGTTTTTAAAGTCATTTAAACCAAAAAGGTCCTCATCATGCCATGCATATTTCTCTTAAACCAATATCCAACGGTTCAGAAGCTACTGCAGCATGGGGACATGTCCCCTCCCGTAGTACTTGAGCTCATGGAAAAGTAGCTAGTGTCACGGGAGCACCTAAGGTCAGGTGATCCAAGAGTTCCCCAATCGTCGGATTTGAGGTTCAAATGCCACAGAGAGAGCTCACACAAAATTGCAAAAAAAAACAAGAAGTCTAGTTATTATGTTCAAGTTCAGTGCATCCTTAGATGACCTTGAATCTCAGATCGACGACCGAGGAGCTCCTAGAGCACCGAACCTTAGGTGCTCCCGTACCACCTGAAAACTTCCTTGATCCGATGGTCATCTGATGAGCTCCTGTACCCGTGCGTAATTAAGGGACTCTTGAAGGGGCATTTTGAAAATTTGTTGGAGCACCAGAGATGACTGATCCAACGGTTCAGAAGCTCCGAGCATGGGAGCATGCTCTCTCTGTAGCCAAAACCATTGTTCTGGCCTTTTGATCAAAGTGTAACACGATTTGACCTCGTTTAAAAAAAATCACGTTCTGACCCTTTTGCTACCGTCGTCGTCATTTGCTGTAGGGTACCACAACCTACCGCCGTGGTTAATGATGATAGAACTTACTGATACGACTCCAACATATCTATAATTTTTGTTTGTTCCATGCTATTATATTATCAATCCAGGATACTTTATATGCAATAATATGCTATTTTATATCATTTTTGAGAACTAACCTATTAACCCAGTGCCTAGTGCCAGTTGCTGTTTTTTTGCCTGTTTTTGGTTTTCCAGGAAATCTGTACCAACCGAAGTCCAAATGCTATGAAACTTTTTGACAAGTTTTTCTGGACAAAAGAGACACAGAAAGCTTCGGGAGGAGTTAGGAAGCGAGACGAGGAGACGACAAGGCAACATGGCGCGCCCAGGGGGGTGGGCGCACCCTGATGCCTTGTGGGCCCCTCGTGGCTCCGTCTGACCTAATTATACCTCCATAAATTATCTAAAATCGGGAAACCAACAGAGAGCCATCCGAAACACTTTTTCCGCCACTGCAAGCCTATGTTGCGACGGGAGGCCATCTGGAAACCTTTTCTGGTACTCTGCTGGAGGGGGAATCGAGCATGGAGGCCATCTACATCAACCTTGTTCCCTCCATGATGGCGCGTGAGTAGTCCAGCACAGACCTACGGGTCCATAGCTAGTACCTATATGACTTCTTCTCTCTCTTTGATCTTCAATTCCATGTTCACCATGATTCTCACGGTGATCTATCTGATGTAATCTTCTTTTGCGATGTGTTTGTTGGGATCCGATGAATTATGGGTTTATGATCAGATTATTCATTGAAAGTAATCGAGTCTTCTCTGAATTCTATCATGCTTGATTTTTATAGCTTAGTATTTCTCTCCGATCTATCGGTTTGATTTGGCCAACTAGATTGATTTATTTTCAGCGGGAGTGGTGCGTTGTAATGGGTTCAATGTTGTGGTGCTCTATATCTCGACAGAAGGAGACAAGACACGTATTTGTATTGTTGCCATTAAGGATAAAACGATGTGATATGAACATATTTCTTGTCTTATTTTGTCTACATCATGCCACCTTACTCCAAGCATTACTCTATTTGTCATGAACTTAATACTATAGAAGCAGGCAGGAGTCTGTTGATTGGTGGAGTAATAGTAGTAGATGCAGAATCGTTTCAGTCTACTTATTTATGGACGCGATGCCTATATACATGATCATTGCTATGAATAACATGTCATAACTATGCGCAATTCTTTCAATTGCCCAAGAGTAATTTATCTACCCACCGTATGCTATATTGAAGAGAGAAGCCGCCTCTAGCGAACATTATGGCCGCCGGGTCTACTTAAACATAAATACACAAACCCTAAGAATACTTTTCTGTAATTTATTTACTTTTATTTTATTTTGCCTTTACATTATCTATTTCTATCAAGATTTAATCCTTGCAAGTAACGAGTTCAAGGGGCTTGACAACCCTCTTGCCCGCGTTGGGTGCAAGTGTTTGGTTTTGTGTGTGTAGGTGTTATCGAAGGGAGTTTGCTTGGTTCTCCTATTGGTTTGATAACCTTGGTTCTCACCGAGGGAAATACTTATCTCTACCGTGTTGCATCTCCTCTCCTCTTCGGGGAAAATCCCAACGCAGCTCACAAGTAGCACTTGCCTGCGCTATCACGTCCGTTCGACGTGGAAAATACCCTATGAGCAAAGCCCTTGGCGGCAAACCATTATACCATACCGCCAGGGCCCTCGACGGTAAGCGTATAATGGGACAGAAGTGACGCGTGAAACGACCGACACCACAACATAGCACTACCTACAACACAACCGAGAGATGGGCTAGAGCACGGTAAAGATATGACTACTTTGAGTACTTTTAATTAAGCCATCATATGTAGCCACTTTGGTACCGACCCATGCATCACTCCGAGTAATTTACCGCACTTGTGCTCTGCCTACACTTTGACCTTATTGGACAACTCAAACAGAGTGGCAGGGACACCGTTGCTTGGGTGGAAAAAGAAAGTAGGCCACGAACGTGTTAAACCTAGAGTTGCCAGTCCGGTTAAGACCTATCACCAAGGACCATGGTTGTAGGGTGTAATGGGCTACCGCCTTTGGCCCTGATGATAGGGCTCGGCCAAAAGCTCGAAGCTCGCGAGCTTAATGAGTGCTCAATACTTCGGCTCATTAAGTTCACATATTTCAGCTCGTTAAGCTAAAAAGTTTCACTAGCATCTCGTTAAGCTCGTTAGTACAACACTAATCATAATTTTCATCTTACATAACAGTTTGTTGTAGCACCTGAGGCATCTATTCAATCAAATCGACCAGTCTAGCCCATAGGAGGCTAGTGCACTGTCTTTTGTAGTTACCATCTTTCATCATAAAAACCACACCTATATTCTTCACTTGTAGCCCGTAACACATCGTAGTCTGTTAATGAGCGCTCGTGAGCGCTCATGAGCTTAACTTGCGTCAAACGAACCGAGCCAATAGTAGGGCATTATCCACGTTAGAACAACATGACGACGCAAGCAAAAGGTCAGGTTGTAATCCACCCCTACTGTCATTGACCATGACATAGACAGTGGTATCCAATTGCCAGTTACGACGATGGTAGCAAAAGGTCAGGTCATGATTTTTTTCAAAACATAATGAAATCGTGCTAAATTTTGATCAAAGGGTCAAAAGCAGTGCTTTTAGCCCTCCAGCGGTGCCAACCGGTGATGTGGGGATGGCCACCAGGGAGTTCTCCCATAGTTGCGTGGTTGTCCTCTTGCGCGCAGTGCTCGGTTGTCGGCTTCCGCTTTCCCTGTTGATGTGGACGTTGGTGGCAGGTGGGGGTAGCCTGGGGTTCTTGTGGTGGCATGGAGGTCCGTGCGAGGTGGCCGCATGTGGTTGCATGGGTCACCGGTATGGTCGTGGCTTCCCTGGCGGTAACCGATTGTGGTGGGTGGCGGGGTGCGATTGGTGGTAGTGCCCTGCCTACTCCCGGGTCTGAATCGACGGCATGAAGGTTGCCCGTGCGATGGGGCGGCGATTATCTCGGGATCGTGCTCGGGCATGCCAACTTTGGGTCCGAGGTGGGTCGGAGGTTCTGCTTCGGGTAAATGGGTAGGATCGGTCTGCGGTGCCCACGAAGGGTATGTTACTCCTCCCAGCGGGCGCGATGGGTTGCGGTGGTGGACGTAGCATCGATGCGTGGTCGCTCGGATCAGCGTTGATGACCACGGACATGGCGTCGTTCGATTTTGCCATGGGCGTGCTCGGCGGTGGCCATCGACAATAATGGAGTCGGGTCCTCCTAGTACACGGGATTGGCTGGGGACTCAAGTGTGAGTACCTCCTACAGTGGAGGCGCTCACCCAAACTCGATGGCCGATGCTGGGTTAGGAGTAGAGGGATGTCTCTGCTCGTCCTATCATCGTTTGGCGGGCTGAGAAGTAGGCGGTGTATGGTGTTTCATGACAAGGGCGTCGGGGCGGTGGTCTCGGATGGCGGGCTTCACGGGTGGCTTTCCGGCAGGCTCCATGGTAGCGATGGATGACTCCACCTCTTGTCCGTGTGGGCGGCAAGGGGTGTAGTGGCGGGAGGCTATGGCTTTGCCTAGATCTGGTGGGAATGGATCGACCCTCGTTACGGTGGTGACTGAGACTTCTCTCGGTGGTGGTGGCGAGTGTCCGAGTGAAAGCTCGAGTTTTTGGCACCGGCGACGGTGGCGCCTATGGGTGTCGCTTGATTCCTGAAGACGTTGTCATGGGGCTCGCCCTTGTGCCATGGTTCCAAGTGAAAACCTTTGTCTGATCGGACTCGGCAACGGCGATGCTTTGTGTCGTCACCCTCTTGAGGTGTTGTCGTGGAGCTTAGGAGTCTTCAATCTGCCGCAACGAGGTGTTAGGTTTATGATGTATCTTGTGTTATGCTTTCAAGGAATCTTTTTATCATATTGTATCGTTCGGTCGTGTATTTTATTATGTTGTTAGATATATAAAACGGGACGAAAGATTATTTCGAGTGATTTTAGCCTTCGCCCGTTGCACATGATATTCACCCACATGCCGACACACCAGCCTTCGGCCTCCCTCTCTCTCATCAATAGCTACCGCCCCTCTACATCCTGTCTTGTACTAGTAAGAGCATCTCTAGCAGACCCTGAATATCGCCGACCCGCAAAACTCGTTTACAGTTCACGGAAAAATGGTTTTGCGGGCCAGCGCTCCGCAGCAGCCCGCGCCGGTCCGCAAATCAGATGGTGTTTTATCTGAATTTGACACATATGACACATATTTAGAATTGTGAATTCAATATAAGATAAAATGTCAATATTACAAAACAACAGTTATCCAAATTAAAATAATTATTGAAATCACCAAAGCAAACTAAATAATTCAATACAAAACTTGTCACGAATACAAATCACACATGAATTAAATAAAATGAATGCAAAAATGGAATGTGTTACTGCCCAGCCCTTTGCCAATGTGTTACTGCCCAGCCCGTTGGTTCGCAAGCAGCATCTCAACATCCGAATCGGACGAATCCTCGAGCAAAAACTTCTCGCAAGGGCTTAGTTCCATCTAAAATCATAAAAACGAACGCCACATGACCTAAACTATGCACAAGCACAAGCACATCCGAAAGCAAAAGCACAAGTACTCACCGGCGGCTACGGCGACTCCGGGCGGCTCGGCTCGGCGGATCCGGGGAGCCGGCGAAGCGGCTAGGGGGAACCGGGTGAGGGGCGGCCCGGCGGCGTGATTCCACCCACAAATATGGCCGGAATCATCGGCGGCGAACGGGCGGAACCGATGGCGGGCGGATGCAGGGTGGGGAACGCGCGGGCTGAAATGTCCCTCCCGCCAAGCGCTTTTCTCAGATACGGGCCACCTTCGGGTCGAGGGGAAAACCTGTGTTTTCGCGGGTCGGAGGTGGGATTTTACCGCGCCCCTCAAATTTATTTAAGGGTCCGACGCGTTTACGGGGTCTGTTCGGACGACTTTTTTCGTACGGACCCGTATTTTGACGGTTATTTTACGGACCCGGGGCATTATACGGCGTCTAGCTCTAATACTCATATCTCTCGCCAACACCTGCCGCCCTCTCTATCCTGTCTTGTTAGATTCAGCGTGTTGGTTGGGGCTGTGTGGCGGCGGCGATATCCCATAGTAGGAATAATGTCTCCCACGTTCTATCCCCGTCCCGATGGTGTGTCTAGCATCATCGGAGGGCGTGTGGAGGTTTGTCTCCGTCGGATCTCGCGGGATTCGGTCGGTGCTGGTCTTCGGTGGATCTGTTTGGATCCGGTCTTCGTTCGCCTTTGTTTGGGTGTTTACAGGTTTGATTCTTCTGATCTACGACTTTCTTCATCGGCGATGGTTGCTACTCTGGTGCGCTGGTCCTATGGGGCCTTAGCACGACGACTTCCCGACTGTCTACTACAACAAGGTTTGCCCGGCTCCGGTGAGAGAGGGGTGATGACGGCGGCGCGGCTTCGGCTCGCTCCAGTGCTTGTAGTCGTCGCTAGGTGGTCCACGGACATGGTTGTAATTTTTATTACCTCTGTTGTTCTTTGTACTGCCATGATTGAAGATGAATAGATTGGAAGTTTCTCGCAAAAAAAAAAAAAAAAACAGCTGCCGTCCATGATGGCATTATTTTTACTCTTCCCCATACAACAACTTTTATATAAACGCACGCTCCCTCTTATCTCTCTCCCCCACCCCCATCCCTGTTCCCACCTCATCCTGTTCGTGCTGCCTTCACTGCTCCCCCGCTCTGCACTCGCTCAGGTCAGTCTCAGTAACCCGTCTTCCACATCTCAATCCAACGCCATGGCGCAAATGCTAAAATTTCCTTACGCTTTTCTGGGTCTCCATGTGTTTGCAATCTGAGCTTAGAGGCGCTCTATTTTCGAAAAATTATCTTACAGTACTATGTACATTGCTGCATTTGGATCTATTCTCCTAGTTCTTGGCCCAAGGAAGAACAGATCTTCGCGTTCTGTACTTTCGTGGCTCTTATTTTCAGCCGAAGCAACGAAATGCAGTGCAATTTTGGCCCCTGCTCTCGGATTCAGGAATTGGCAATTTGTTGGTTTTCTCTGTTCTTGCCATTGTTCTAGCTTTGGAGCAATTTGTTCCATCCATGGTGCTGAGATCTGCAGGACGTAGGAGGACTCTTCAGTTCATGCGTAGCAGTGTTTTGCCACCTTTTATTTATCTTGGTAGGTAGCACATGTTCTGTAATGCCGGTCAATTCTGCTAGATCGGGTCTGGAATGTTTTTTTCCCCTCGTCATCTATATTTGTCCCTCTTGGTGATAGGGAAAGACCCAGTAAATTAGCTCTTGACGAAAGATCTAATTGAAACGCAAATCCTTTCAGATCGAGAAGCCGCATGCTTCTTGAAATCTCACTAGTTCATAGTGCTGTGAAACGCCTTGCAGTTCTCAGAAATATGCAGAAATCGGAAGAACAGCGAGCTACTGTTCCTGCATAAGCAAGGAACCACAATTCAAATCTCCTGTTGTTGGCCAGTAAATTAAGTAATTACCACGTCTTTTTGGGTGTAGAATTTCCAGACTAGGTAATTCAGGTTCTTGTGAAATACGCGAAAAGAGAAACCAGTGCTTAATTCTTGTTTTTTCTTGCGTGACCTCAGGGATTTCGGGCAAAGCAAGGGACCTTCAGGATGAAGCTCGGAGCAGGCATTTTTACCGTGGCCATGCTCGCCATTGCCGTGCTCTCCTCCCCAGCATTCGCGCAAAAGACGAAGAGCCCCCCTGCTCCGCCGGCGGCCGTCCTCCCGCCGTCCCCAGCGCCGGCGCCGGCTCCGCGCCACGTGGACCTCGCGGACCTCCTGAGCGTGGCCGGCCCGTTCCACACCTTCCTGGACTACCTCCAGAAGACCAACGTCCTGGAGACCTTCCAGAGCAAGGCGAACGACACCAAGGAGGGGATCACCATGTTCGTGCCCAAGGACACGGCGTTCGCGGCGCTGAGGACGACGACGTTCGCCAACCTCACCAGCGACCAGCTTAAGTCGCTGATGCTGTACCACGCGCTGCCCAAGTACTACTCGCTGGCGGAGTTCAACAAGCTGAGCAGCCTCAACCCGGTGGCCACCTTCGCGGGGTCGCAGTACACGCTCAACCTCACCGATAACATGGGCAGCATCCGGATCAAGTCCATGTGGTCCAACCCCAAGATCAGCAGCAGCGTCTACTCCACCCGTCCTGTCGCCGTCTACGAGGTGGACAAGGTGCTGCTGCCGATGCAGATCTTCAAGAGCGACCCGCCGCTGGCCCCGGCTCCCGCGCCCGCCCCCGTCGACGCCAAGTCCTCTGATGACGCGCCTAGCCCGGCGTCGGGGAAGCCGGCGAGCGCCAAGGCGGGGTCCAAGAGCGCATCGCACTGCGCCGGCGTCAGTGTGGCCAGTTACCTGGCGGTTGCCGTCTCCGGTGGCCTGATGATGCTCTTGTGAGTGACACAGGCTAATGAGAGAGGTCAGTTGCGGGGTTCATCCGTGCTGCCCCGCTGCTTAATTTTTACTACATGGATTGTTGCTGAGTTCATTCTTTGGACATAGTAGGCGTTGTGCTAGGATTTGCATCATATATGCTTCTGTGGTTGGTCCTTGTTGATACTACTTGATATACGACTACTTTATTTGTGCATGTATGCAGAGAGTATTTCACTACTCATGGACATTGTATGCAGAGACTACTTCATTAGAGCATCTACAAACGCACTTTGCAAATCCGGCCACTATATGCTACCGGACATGCCCGCGGACAGCGTTTGTCTGTCCCTCGTATGTTACGTCACATATCCATTCACCTTAAATATCAATCCTCAAATCCATGTAATTCATGCACGTTGATCATCCGATATAAATTGTTTGATTTCAACAGTTCGAAACAAAGCAAATCAAACCATAGTTAACTATGTCCGAGTGAGAAGAGATGCTTGTCGGATCACTGAACAAACGCGGCCATCCATGTCGCCTGCATCCGGGTTGTCTGCTTCGTCTACATCTTGGCCGCATGATGTGCTGCCGCAGCCGCCTCGTGCGTCCTACGGCCGTTGATCTCCTTCTTCTTCTCTGCAAGCCACTTCTTTGGGTGCTCATCCATATGGATGTCGTCCGCCAACATGATCTTGGCATCCTCCGCGTTCCGTGTGAGTTGCAACCTCTTCTTTTCGAGCTCAATCTCTCCAAATGTCTTGGCCTTCTCGAGTTCTCATTTGATCGCCGCATCTTGCTTCTCCAACTCGATCTTCTTCCTCTCAATTTCCAGCTTCTTCTCCGCCCTCCTTCGGTCCCAATCCATCATCTCCTTTTGCGCATCCAACATGAGCTTGTACCTCTCCTCCTTGTTCTCCCTCATCGAAAAAATGCCCGTCCATGTGGACGACATTTTTGTAGCCGCGGCATCACGGGCTATCCGTGCCTTCTCCCACTTGATTCCCATGGCTAGCCAGTTATCCTATGGCATGGTGTCTCTTCCATGCGTGACGACAACATCGTCCTCTTGGTCGTCCAACCCAATGGATTGGTGGGAGCTTGAGCCATCATTCCTCTTCTTGTCGGCCTTGAGATCGGCCACAACGTGTGTCCACTTTGGCTTGCCTTTCAATATGATCCAACAATGGCTAAAGCAAACGGCTTCTTCTCCACCTCGTGACACAAAGTGGCCGCCACCGCCGTCTAGCAAACAACATACGTATGAGCACAAGAATGCAAACATAAGAAGCATATTCAAATGACAACAAGATGAGGCAATTGAGCTTACGTGAGTTTCCACTCCCATCCCACTTTGTGGGTGTTTGGTCACTTGTGCGTAGTAGCCGACATACTTATTCACTTCCCCTTGAATGACCCCCCATCGATGTTGGAGAGATGCCATATTGCGGGTGGTCACGATAGGATGCGGCTCCACATACTCCTTTTGTTCGTGATACTCCTTCCAAATCTTCTCTCAATATGTGTTCCCCTTTTGCTCGGTGCCGCATATTGGATCAAATGTTGTGGCCAACCAAGCTTTGACCAACAAGATGTCCTCAAATCTTGAGAAAGCCGGACCTCTTGCCTTCATCATCTAGCCCTTCTTCTTATTCTTGCTCGGATTGGGATCGGATGTTGTCCCAACTTCAAATGGGGTTGTGGCCTCCAATTCATACTCCATTTCGTTCAGATCTTCATTGTCATTGATCAAGCTTGACATGTACGCCTCCTAGATGATCATGGTTTGCAAGCATTCATCATGTGTGAACTAGTGGTCTATGGAAAACATTGAACATTTGGCCGGACAGGAGCAAACAAACGTACTCGCTCTTGTTCGGTCATTCCGTCGAACATGTCGAGTGCAGCTCGGGCGTCGCCGGTGCCCGTTCTCATCTGCTCCTAGACGAGCTGCGGTGAGTCACATTCGTCGACCACCGGCATCTGCGTGGGCGGAAAGCTGTCCGACATGGCCCACCTGGCCGTCGAATCCTCCTCTGTCCCGATGGTGCCGGCCGGCGTAAACCGCGTCGGCGTTGGTGCTCGGATGGACGGGGTGCGGGGCGTCGGGTGTGGCGGGGGAGACAGCTCCTCGAGCATATCCGCACCTCCCTGCGACGTCGCTGCCTCCCTCTCTCGCTGTTGGCGATGCCGCAACTTCCGGGCAACATTCTCCGCCTTGCAAGATGGAACGGAGGAAGGGACGTCGTTGGACGAGGCGGACTGCGTCACCGTCGCGGCGGTCGGGAACGGGCTGAAAGACATCTACGGCGGTGGATCGGGACCGGTGGTGAGGATGGGGAGTAAGGGTGGAGGACGGCGAGGGCTCGGGCGCGGGAAAGGTTGGAGGGCGGCGGGAGGAGGAGGAAAGGTTTGGAGGATTTGGTGCAATTTTACGGTGGGGTCGGGCTGTCGAGTCCGACGTGGTGGGCGTGCCTGGGCACCCCCATATCTGCCTCATATTCGGGCTAGATATGAGGGGTGCCAGTGAGCCCGGGCATTTGAGGCCCGTTTAAAAACCCGTCTGGGTCAAAATTTCATGACCGATCAGTGACCGAGCGGCCTATCCGGGCGTTCGAGACGAGTATGAGGGGTCCGGTTGTAGATGCTCTTAGTGGCTGATTCTTGTGATGCACATGGTCTTGAATAAGAAACTGACATGCCATATGAACTACTACTCCCTCGTTTTCAAAATATAAGGCATATTGGTTTCCAGAGTCAATTTTTTTGTATGTTTGATCGAGTTTATAGCAAAATATATCGAAATCTACACTAAAAAAGATCATACGAAAAATATATTCCATGACGGATCTAATGATAATAATTTGGTATTTTAGATATTGGTATTTTTCATGTAAACTTGTTCAAAGTTGGGGAAGTGAAGAATCAATACGCCTTATATTTTAAAACTGCATGAGTATTTATTTAGAGTAAATATTACAAAAGCTTGTGCAAGGCCGATTTATCGACTGACCACACTTCAAAAAAAAATACTTTCCACCTAACCATAATTTTGGGAAAGTTTACTTCACATCACCCAAACAGAAAACCGTCTCTATTTACATGGTGTCTTTGTTCTTCGTGATATAACTTTGATCACTAAGTAACCAATAATCTATAATTTTATGTGGTATAATTTTAGCATTAGAAGACTTTCAAATTGAGTTCAATGATATATTTTCCTAACACACAATTTAGCATCAAGGGATAGAAACTATCATAAACACACGTGGCCTCTAAATAACTAAGACGCACACGCTAGTAAGTCATGCCGAAAGGAAGCAAAGTCATACAAGACCAAAACTAAGACTTTGGTAAATGGGCTGGGGGGCCTATCCGAAATCCATGTCATCACCCGTGTGGGTAAAAACATCCTTGGTCATCTGCTCCAACCGCGTACATACCTTCATGAATGGTGATGGGTGCTGTTGGAAGGGAGAAAGGGATTTGGTGGAATAGTTGTTGTATTGCTTGATCCTCATATATAGGAGTACATGATCTACTTGGAGTACAAGACAAGCCAGAATACTTCCTAGTCTATCCTATGTTTCCAATAAAATCACGATACTCAACATCCCCCCCGCAGTCACAACGGTAGCGACGCAGACGATGAGACTGGAGAAGAATCCGAAGGTAAGCCGACGGTCTGTTGGGGAACGTTGCATGGGAAACAAATTTTTTCCTATGCACACGCAAGATCTATCCATGGTGATGAGCATCTACGAGAGGGAGAGTGGATCTACGTACCCTTGTAGATCGCTAAGCGGGAAGCGTTAAGAAACGCGGTTGATGTAGTCGAACGTCTTCGCGATCCAAATCGCAAGCCGTCCCGCGATCCAATCACGATCTAGCGCCGAACGGACGGCACCTCCGCGTTCAGCACACGTACAGCTCGATGACGATCTCTGCCTTCTTGATCCAGCAAGAGGGAGCGGAGAGGTAGAGGAGTTCTCCGGCAGCGCGACGACGCGACGGCTGTGGTGGTGGAACTATTCCAGCAGGGCTTCGCCTAAACACTGCTGAAAAACTAGAGGAACTGATCTATCGGGAGAGAGGGCTGCACCGTGGCCTTTTTTGGGTTGAAGTGCTATGGCCCTCTCTCCCTCTGGTATATATAAGAGGGAGGGGAGGGGCTGGCGCCCTAGGGATCCTCCCCTAGGGTCGGCCGAAGTGGGGAGGAGAGGGAGTTGGACTCCAATCCTACTCCTAGTAGGACTCCTCCCCCACTTGGAAACCCTTCCCCCTTTGGGCTTTTGCCTTTTCCTCTCACCCCAGCCGCATGGGCCCTTAGGGGCTGGCTTGCCCAGCGCACTAAGGGCTGGTGCGCCATTCCTAAGGCCCATGTGGCCTCCCGGCGTGAGTGGCCCCTCCCGTTGGACCCCCGGAACCCTCCCGGCACTCCCGGTACACTACCGGAAATACCCGAAACTTTTCCGGTGGCCAAAACGGGACTTCCTATATATCAATCTTTACCTCCGGACCATTCTGGAGCTCCTCGTGACGTCCTGGATCTCATTCGGGACTCCGAACAACCTTCGGTCACCACCATGCATAACTCAATACTACCAAAACGTCACCGAACGTTAAGTGTGCAGACCCTGTGGGTTCGAGAACTATGTAGACATGACCGAGACACCTCTACTGTCAATAACCAATAGCGGGACCTGGATGCCCATATTGGTTCCTACATATTCTACGAAGATCTTTATCGGTTGAACCTCTATGTCAAGGATTCAGTTAATCCCGTACGCTGTTCCCTTTGTTCTTCGGTATGTTACTTGCCCGAGATTCGATCGTCGGTATCTCTATACCTAGTTCAATCTCGTTACCGGCAAGTCTCTTTACTCGTTCCGTAATACAAGATCCCGTGGCTAACTCTTTAGTCACTTTGCTTGCAAGGCTCATTGTGATGTTGTATTACTGAGTGGGCCCTGAGATACCTCTCCGTCACACGGAGTAACAAATCCCAGTCTTGATCCATGCCAACTCAACAGACACCCTCGAAGATACCTGTAGAGCATTTTTATAGTCACCCAGTTACGTTGCGACGTTTGATACACACAAGGTACTCCTCCGGTGTCAGTGAGTTGCATGATCTCATGGTCATAGGAACATATACTTTGACATGCAGAAACAATAGCAATAAACTGACACGATCATATGCTACGTTCATAGTTTGGGTCTTGTCCATCACATCATTCTCCTAATGATGTGATCCCGTTATCAATTGACATCTCATGTCTATGGCTAGGAAAGCTTGACCATCTTTGATCAACGAGCTAGTTTATTAGAGGCATACTA
Source organism: Elymus sibiricus (assembly GCA_039707655.1). Classification (NCBI taxonomy): domain Eukaryota; kingdom Viridiplantae; phylum Streptophyta; class Magnoliopsida; order Poales; family Poaceae; genus Elymus; species Elymus sibiricus. Next base: position 184,694,643 of record CM077675.1, on the reverse strand, counting down.
GGGACACAGTGTTGTCTATGTACCCACACATGTATTTGAGTTTCCAATCAATACAATTATAGCATGGATAATAAACGATTATCATGAACAAGGAAATATGATAATAACTAAATTATTATTGCCTCTAGGGCATATTTCCAACAGTCTCCCACTTGCACTAGAGTCAATAATCTAGCTCACATCACTATGTGATTAACATTGTAATGAATCTAACACCCAATGAGTTCTGGGGTTCGATCATGTTTTGCATGTGAGAGAGGTTCTAGTCAACGGTCTGCAACATTCAGATCCGTGTGTTCTTTGCAAATCTATATGTCATACTGCAGATGCTACCACGCTCCACTTAGGGCTATTCCAAATGACTGCTCGACTATACGTATCCGGACTGCTACTCAGAGTCGTCCGGATAGGTGTCAAAGCTTGCATCGACGTAACCCTTTACGACGAACTCTTTATCACCTCCATAATCGAGAAACATTTCCTTTGTCCTCTAGTTACTAAGGATAATCTTGACCGCTGTCCAGTGATCCACTCCTGGACCACTCTTGTATCCCTTGACAGACTCATGGCAAGGCACACACCAGGTGCGGTACACAGCATGGCATACTATACAGAGCCTATGGAAAAGGCATAGGGGACGACCTTCGTCCTTTCTCTTTCTTCTGACATGGCCGAGCTTTGAGTCTCACTCAACTCCACACCTTACAAATCAGGCAATAACTCTTTCTTTGACTGATCCATTTTGAACTCTTTCAAAATCTTGTCAAGGTATGTACTCATTGAAAGTTTTATTAGACGTCTTGATCTATCTCTATAGATCCTGATGTCCAATATTTAAGTAGCTTCATTCCAGGTTTCCTTTGAAAAACTCCTTTTCAAACAACCCTTTATGCTTTCCAGAAATTCTACATCATTTCCGATCAACAATATGTCATCCACATATACTTATCAAAAATTCTATAGTGCTCCCACTCACTTTATTGTAAATACAAGTTTCTCATAAACTTTGTATAGACCCAAAAACTTTGATCACCTCATCAAAGCGTATATTCCAACTCCGAGATGCTTGCTCCAGTCCATAGAAGGATCGCTAGAGCTTGCATATATTTTAGCATCCTTAGGACTGACAAAACCTTCTGGTTGTATCACATACAACCTTTCCTCACGGATACCGTTAAGGAAACGATGTTTTGACATCCATCTGCCAGATTTCATAATCGAAAAATGCAGCAACTGCTAACATAATTCCAACAGACTTTAGCATCGCTACGGGTGAGAAAGTCTCATCGTAGTCAACTCCTTGAATTTGTCGGAAACTTCTTTGCGACAAGTCGAGCTTTATAAATGGTGACATTTACCATTAGCGTCTGTCTTCTTCTTAAAGGTCCATTTGTACTCAACGGCCTGCCTTTCAACGGGCAAGTCTACCAAATTCCATACTTGGTTTTCATACATGGATCCTTTCTCGGATTTCATAGCTCCTAGCCATTTGTTGGAATCCGGGCCCACCATCGCTTCTTCATAGCTCGTAGGTTCACTGTTGTCTTAACAACATGACCTCCAAGACAGGATTGACGTACCACTCAGGGGCGGTACGAGTTCTTGTCAACCTACGAGGTTCCGTAGTAACTTGATCCGAAGCTTCATGATCATCATCATTTGCTTCCGCTTCACTTGGTTTAGGCATCATAGAAACATCTTTCTGCGTCGTGCTACTATCCAACTGAAGTGACGGTTCAACAACCTCATCAAGTTCTACTTCCCTCCCACTCAATTCTTTCGCGAGAAACTTTTTCTCGAGAAAGGACCCGTTTTAAGCAGCAAACATTTTGCCCTTGGATCTGAGATAGAAGGTATACCCAACTGTTTCCTTAGGGTATCTTATGAAGATGCACTTTTCCGCTTTGGGTTTGATCTTATCAGACATAAGCGTCGCATTCCCAAACTCTGAGAAATGACAGCTTAGGTTTCTGCCAAACCAAAATTCATACGGTGTCATCTCAACGGACTTAGATGGTGCCCTATTTAAAGTGAATGTAGTTGTCTCTAATGCATAACCCCAAAACGATAGTGGCAAATCGATAAGAGACATCATAGTACGTACCATATCCAATAGAGCACGACTACGACGTTCGGACACACCATCACACTATGGTGTTTCCAGGTGGCGTAAGTTGTGAAACAATTTCCACATTGTCTTAAGTTGCATACCAAACTCGTAACTCAGATATTTACCTCCACGATCATATCGTAGACATTTTATCTTCTTGTCACGATGATCTCAAACTTCACTCTGAATTTGTTTGAACTTTTCAAACATTTCAGACTTGTGTTTCATTAAGTAAATATCCCCATATCTACTCAAATCATCAGTGAAGGTAAGAAAATAGCGATATCCACCGCACGCTTCAACATTAATTGGACCGCATACATCAACATGTATCATTTCCAATAAGTCACTTGCCCGCTCCATCAAGTCGGAAAACGGGGTTTTAGTCATCTTGCCCAAGAGGCATGGTCCACTTGTCTCAACCGATTCGAAATCGAGTGAGTCCAAAGATCCATCAGCATGGAGTTTCTGCATGCGTTTTACACCGATATGACCTTTAGCGACAGTGCCACAAGTATGTGGTACTATCATTATTAACTTTGCATCTTTTGGCATCAATATTATGAACATGTGTAACACTACGATCCAGATTCAATAAACCATTCTCATTGGGCGCATGACCATTGAAGGTATTATTCATGTAAACAGAATAACCATTATTCTCTAACTTAAATGAATAACCGTATTGCAATAAACATGATCTAATCACGTTCATGCTCAACGCAAACACCAAATAACATTTATAGGTTCATCACTAATCCCGAAGGTTGAGAGAGCGTGCGATGGTGATCACATCAACCTTGGAAACACTTCCAACACTCATCGTCACCTCACCCTTAGCTAGCCTCCGTTTATTCCGTAGCTTTTATTTCGAGTTACTAACATTTAGCAACCGAACCAGTATCCAATACCCAGGTGCTACTAGGAGTACTAGTAAGGTACACATCAATAATACGTATATCAAATATACTTCTGTCGACGTTGCCAGCCTTCTTATCTACCAAGTATCTAGGGTTGTTCCGCTTCAGTGACCGTTCTCCTCATAATAGAAGCACTTAGTCTCGGGTTTGGGTTCAACCTTGGGTTTCTTCACTAGAGCGGCAACTGACTTGCCATCCATGAAGTTTCCCTCCTTGCCCTTGCCCTTGTCGAAACTAGTGGTTTTGCTAACCATCAACACTTGATGCTCCTTCTTGATTTCTACCTTCGCGGTGTCAAACATCGCGAATAGCTCAGGGATCATTATTTCCATCCCTGGCATTTTATAGTTCATCACGAAGCTCTAGTAGCTTAGCGGCAGTGACTCGGAGAACTATATCAATCACTATCTTATCTGGAAGATCAACTCCCACTCGATTCAAGCGATTGTAGCACCCAGACAATCTGAACACATGCTCACCGATTGAGCTATTCTCCTTCATCTTGCAGGCAAAGAATCTTGTTGGAGGTCTCATACCTTTCAACACGGGAACGAGCCTGAGATCCCAATTTCAGCTCTTAGAACATCTCATATGTTCCGTGATGTTCAAAACGTTTTGGAGCCTCAATTCTAAGCCGTAATGCATGACACACTGAGCTATCAAGTAGTCATCAGAACGTGCCTGTCAGATGTTCACAACATCTACAGACGACACTTGAGGGGGTGGCGCACCGAGCGGTGAATTAAGGACATAAGCCTTCTGTGCAGCAACGAGGACAATCCTCAGATCACGGACCCAGTTCGTATTATTGCTACCATCATCTTTCAACTCTATTTTCTCTAGGAACGTATAAAAAATACAGGGGAGCTACAACGCGAGCTATTGATCTACAACATAATTTGCAAAGACATTTTGACTATGTTCGTGATAATGAGTTCAGTTAATCATATTACTAAAGAACTCCCACGCAAATTGACATCCCTCTGGTCATCCGAGTGTTACATGATCCAAATTCACCAACCCAAGTCCGATCATCACGTGAGATGAGGTGGTTTCAATGGTGAACATCTCCATGTTGATCATATCTACTATATGACTCATGTTCGACCTTTCGGTCTCTTGTGTTCCGAGGCCATGTCTGTACATGCTAGGCTCGTCAAGTTTAACCCGAGTGTTCCGCACGTGCAACACTGGCTTGCACCCGTTGTATGCGAACGTAGAGTCTATCACACCCGATCATCACGTGGTGTCTCGAAACGACGAACTTTCGCAACGGTGCACACTCGGGGAGAACACAATTTTATCTTGAAATTTAAGTGAGGGATCACCTTATAATTCTACCGTCGTCCTAAACAAAATAAGATGCATAAAAGGATTAACATCACATGCAAATTATAAGTGACATGATATGGCCATGAACTTGTGCTTTTGATCTCCATCTCCAAAGCACCGACATGATCTCCATCGTCACCGGCATGACACCATGATCTCCATCATCTTGATCTCCATCAACGTGTTGCCATGAGGTTGTCGCGCCAACTGTTGCTTCTACGACTATTGCTAACTCATAGCTATAAAGTAAAGCAAAAACGGCAAAAATAAATTAAAGACAACCCTATGGCTCCCGCCGGTTGCCGTACTCATCGACATGCAAGTCGTGATATTCTATACAAAACATGATCATCTCATACATCACATATATCTCATCATGTAATTGGCCATATCACATCACAACATACCCTGCAAAAACAAGTTAGACGTCCTCGAATTGTTGTTGCATGTTTTACGTGGCTGCTACGGGTATCTAGCAAGAACAATTCTTATCTACGTAAAAACCACAACGGTGATACACAAATTGCTATTCAACCTTCTCAAGGACAGCCTTTGTCGAATCCGATCCAACTAAAGTAGGAGAGACAGACACCCGCCAGCCATCTTTATGCAATGAAGTTACATGTCAATTGATGGAACCAGTCTCTCGTAAGCGTACGAGTAAGGTTGGTCCGGGCCGCTTCATCCTACAATACCGCTGAATCAAGAAAAGACCAAGCGAGGAAGCAATCTGAGCATCAACGCCCACAAACTCCTTTGTGTTCTACTCATGATCTCATCTACACATAGACCTAGCTCATGATGCAACTGTTGGGGAACGTTGCATGGGAAACAAAAATTTTCCTACGCACACGCAAGATTTATCCATGGTGATGAGCATCTACGAGAGGGAGAGTGGATCTACGTACCCTTGTAGATCGCTAAGCGGGAAGCGTTAAGAAACACGGTTGATGTAGTCGAACGTCTTCGCGATCCAAATCGCAAGCCGTCCCGCTATCCAATCACGATCTAGCGCCGAACGGACGGCACCTCCGCGTTCAGCACACGTACAGCTCGATGACGATCTCTACCTTCTTGATCCAGCAAGAGGGAGCGGAGAGGTAGAGGAGTTCTCCGGCAGTGCGACGGCGCGGCGACGATGGTGGTGGAACTATTCCAGCAGGGCTTCGCCTAAACACTGCTGAAAAACTAGAGGAACTGATCTATCGGGAGAGAGGGCTGCACCGTGGCCCTTATTGGGTTGAAGTGCTATGGCCCTCTCTCCCTCTAGTATATATAGGAGGGAGGGGAGGGGCTGGCGCCCTAGGGATCCTCCCCTAGGGTCGGCCGAAGTGGGGAGGAGAGGGAGTTGGACTCCAATCCTACTCCTAGTAGGACTCCTCCCCCACTTGGAAATCCTTCCCCCTTTGGGCTTTTGCCTTTTCCTCTCACCCCAGCCCCTGGGCCCTTAGGGGCTGGCTTGCCCAGACCACTAAGGGCTGGTGCGCCACTCCTAAGGCCCATGTGGCCTCCCGGCGTGAGTGGCCCCTCCCGATGGACCCCCGGAACCCTCCCGGCACTCCCGGTACACTACCGGAAATACCCGACACTTTTCCGGTGGCCAAAACGGGACTTCCTATATATCAATCTTTACCTCCGGACCATTCCGGAGCTCCTCGTGACGTCCTGGATCTCATCTAGGACTCCGAACAACCTTCGGTCAGCACCATGCATAACTCAATACTACCAAAACGTCACCGAACGTTAAGTGTGCAGACCTTGCGGGTTCGAGAACTATGTAGACATGACCGAGACACCTCTACGGTCAATAACCAATAGCGGGACCTGGATGCCCATATTGGTTCCTACATATTCTAGGAAGATCTTTATCGGTTGAACCTCTATGTCAAGGATTCAGTTAATCCCGTACGCTGTTCCCTTTGTTCTTCGGTATGTTACTTGCCCGAGATTCGATCGTCGGTATCTCTATACCTAGTTCAATCTCGTTACCGGCAAGTCTCTTTACTCGTTCCGTAATACAAGATCCCGTGTCTAACTCTTTTGTCACTTTGCTTGCAAGGCTCATTGTGATGTTGTATTACCGAGTGGGCCCTGAGATACCTCTCCGTCACACGGAGTAACAAATCCGAGTCTTGATATATGCCAACACAACAGACACCCTCGGAGATACCTGTAGAGCATCTTTATAGTCACCCAGTTACGTTGCGACGTTTGATACACACAAGGTACTCCTCCGGTGTCAGTGAGTTGCATGATCTCATGGTCATAGGAACATATACTTGGACATGCAGAAACAATAGCAATAAACTGACACGATCATATGCTACGTTCATAGTTTGGGTCTTGTCCATTACATCATTCTCCTAATGATGTGATCCCGGTATCAAATGACATCTCATGTCTATGGCTTGGAAACCTTGACCATCTTTGATCAACGAGCTAGTTTGTTAGAGGCATACTAGGGACACAGTGTTGTCTATGTACCCACACATGTATTTGAGTTTCCAATCAATACAATTATAGCATGGATAATAAACGATTATCATGAACAAGGAAATATGATAATAACTAAATTATTATTGCCTCTAGGGCATATTTCCAACACGGTCATCCCCCCACAGCCGTAACGGTCGATGCATCGCGGAAGTCGTGGATGGAGTTGAAACCGACGAGGTTGCTCAAGCAAGGCGGTAGCCCTTTGTGCCGTTTGTCGAGGTAGCCGAGAGCGTAGGGTGGTGTAGCCGTGGTCGAGGTAGCCGTGCGAAGAATGCCATGGTCGATGTCGAGTCGGGGTAGCCGGTGTCGAGGAAGTCGCCGTGGAGCCGCGGGCGCAAGGAGGCACCGAGTTAGTCATGGGCGCAGTGGTGTCGAAGTAGTGGTGCACTGGGAAGAAGACGAAGTTGAGACGCGTCGCGCCGGGATTGCCAGGTCCGGGGACACGTCGTGGACGAAGGCACACATCGGTGTTGCCAGCACCAGGTATGCGTAGATGGATGAAGACGAAGTTGATGAAGCGCCGCTCCAGGCTTGCCAGGCCCGGGGACACGTCGTGGACGAAGGCACGCATCAGTGTTGCCAGCACCAGGCATGCGTAGACAGGGACCTGCACGAGCTGTACGCCATGTCGGAGAAGTCGGAGGGGCCAGCAGAGAAGAACTCGACGACGATTGTGGCGTCCATCGGCGCAGGACCAATGTCACCAACGGTGGTCGGAGTAGACGAAGTGGTCGGGGTAGATTACGGCGACACTGGCGACAGGCTGGTGCTGGACGAGGATGAAGGGGGTGGACGAGCGGCGCGGCTCGGGTGAGCGAGCTGCAGCGACGCCGAAGAAGAGCGGCGGCGGCTGGTTAGGAGCATGGTGGCGATGCTCGAAGTAGGCGAGGAAGAACCCGATAGCGTGACAAAGACCGGCGCGGACGATGGTGTTCCCGCGCCGAAGGAGTCGGCGCGGCGCATGCCACAGAGAAGTCGATGCGCGGGGACGGCGGAGTGGACCGCGAGCCATGACACTACGACCCGAAGGGGCGACGCAGTGGCAGCAGGCGGGTCGGGGTGACGGTGGGAAGACCTCGGGCAGCGGCGGAGACCGCGTGCCATGCTCGCTACGACCCGATGGGGCGGCATGGCGGCGAAGCGCGGGTCGGTGCGACCGCAGGGACGGCCTCGGGCGGCGGCGGAGACCGCGTGCCACGCTCGCTATGGCCCGATGGGGCGATGCAGCGGCATCGCGAGGGTCGGTGCAGCCACGGGGACGGCCTGGAGCGGACGGCCTCGGGGCGGCGTTGGACCGCGGGCCGCGACACTACGGCCCGAAGGGGCGACGCAGCGGCAGCACGCGGGTCAATGTTGCCGCGGGAAGAACCACGGGGCGGCGGCGCGGTGGCCCTAAGGGGCGGCGCAACGGCAGCCCGGTGCTCGATCGGTGGAGGGGCACGCTTTACTCGGGACAGTCTTCACGGGACCTGCGGAGGCACGCGCAACCGACGGGCCAGGTTGGTCGCACGACGTAGATGAGGCGGATCGTGGTGGCAGGCGGGTGATCAATCCGATCGCGCGCGAGGTCGGGGACGCCGGTCGATGGAGGCGGGATGGCGGCGGAGTCCGAGATGAAGCCGGCGACGACGGTCGGCAAGACGGCCGTACAGGCGCGGCGTAGATCGACGGGCGGGCCGGCGCGCGAACGGCGGCTGTGATGGGCCGCCGCATGGCGCGAGGCCGCCGGGTTGGAGTGATGCAGGAGTCCCGATTGGAGCAGGGTGGTGACGGCCGGCGTAGGGCGACAGGCGAGCAGACGCGCTGGCGACGACCGTGAGGGGCCGCCTCGTCGCGCGAGGCCGCCGGGTCGGTGTAGAGGCCAGGTCGCGCCGTTGTCGGAGTAGAGGCGCGGGGTCGATGGCGGCGACGGGCGACGCAAACCGATCTTAGATCGGAAAACCAAAAAGGAAACGCCGATCAATGCGACCGGCGGAAGAGAGAAAACCCCGGATCAAGAGATCGGGAAAAAGACTCTCTAGGTCAGCCGGTCAACACGACCGGCGGACGAACCCATGTAAGGGGCAGGGCGGCCCCCGTCGGCGGTCATGGAGGCTGACCGCCCCGGGGCGGCGCGCGGAGCGGAAGCGACGGGCGGCGGCTAGGGTTTGGACCGGTTAGGCTGATACCATGTTGGAAGGGAGAGAGAGATTTGGTGGAATAGTTGTTGTATTGCTTGAGCCTCGTGGGCATATATATATAAGAGTACATGATCTACTTGGAGTACAAGACAAGCCAGAATACTTCCTAGGCTATCCTATGTTTCCAATACAATCACGATATTCAACAGGTGCTCCTGTCACCACCGGAGAGTATACCACAAACGAAGCCAGTGCCTAACTTAGTAGATACACTGCGGCGGAGATGATTTTGTACCATTGAAAACTAAGTAATTTGTACACAGCGAGAGCAACCAAATTAAGGTTGACGCTGCCACTATAATAAACATGCAATACTTGTGTGGAACCCCGTCTAGCCGGTGACCAAAAATGTTGGCAATACCACATGGCGGGTACAAGTTGGACACGGCATGGATGAGGGTCCATGTAGCGCTGCCAAAGTCGCCTTGGAAAACACTTCTTTTGCTTCCTTATATATACTAATTACAACGAACAAGATTATCCTTTGTCCGTATCACACCTCGACGTAGGTACCATGAGAAAAAAAATTACTACCTCTGTAACTAAATGTAAAGCTCCTTTTGTAGTTCAAATGGAACTGCAAAACCTGAATCGAATGGGAAAACCCGGATGGTTCTCATGCATCACGTTCCAGGTGGCCTCGTCAAACACCAAATGGAGCGAGCCTCGACTGAGTTTGAACTAACCTGTCATTTTTCCATCCCTTCTAACAACCGCCCGCCAAAGCAATCGTGACCAATTGTAATACCACACTAGCAGGGCGAAGGCGCGACGCCACGCCGCGCCCATCCTCGAGTCTGTTGTTGGTTTATTTGGTTGATATTTTTTGCTTGAAACTTGAGTAAAGCTAGCATAGAATACGAAGGGTGGAGGAGGTAGTGAGTGTAATCTTTGAATATATGATGAGAAAGTGGCGGGCTACATTATCTGGTTGGAAGGTATAGAGCTACAAATTATGGGAAAGAAACGTTGGATATATGTAATATAATAACATAAAGCTTATCAACAGTTATGAGGAACTAAATATAACATAACCATCAAAACTGAAATGACATTGGTGGCTAGCGTTCCTTTGCTGAAAAATCATCAAAAATTCAGAATTGATGTGTATTCATCAGAAGTTAGAATAGAAGCCAATACAATTTCGATCAACCATAACTCCATGCCTGGTGGAAGACAAAATCCCACGCAGTGAAAAACTGCATATTTTGTTTTGCATGAACCAACCTTAAGAAAACACGTTTATGAACTAAATCTCTCTAACACATACTCAAAGAGTTAGGTGATCCTTTAGTGCACCTATAACCGAACCCTCCAAGATGAAATGGTAGTCGACGTCCGAACATCCTGCAGAGGTGTTTGCCTTACATGAATCTCATCGGCTTCGGCGACAAACGTCTCGATGAATTGCATTATGTGGCCAGTGCTTGTACTCTGATAATTAGCTTGTAGTCTACCATAATGAAGCTCACTTTGTAGAATTCAGTACAATCTATTCTCCTATATTCCTAGATCCATGTTGAAATTGAGTTTGGAGTGATAGGACTGTTCATATATCCTTTAACGACGCCCTCTCCATGGATTAAATCTAGTTCATGGCAAACAGAGGAATCATGGCAGACTAGATATAAGTTGGCCCACAAGTGGGGAAGTATGATCAAGTAATGCTAGCATTATTGCTAACAAATTTCCACTATATTTAATATGCAAGGATGAGAAGGCAAAGTGTTTATTCACCATATACCATCAAGGAAATAGCAACAATAAATTTTGTCTTTTACAATTTTTCTATAGTTGAAGCATATAGTCTGTTGATGTCCAAAAATAACAGAACAAATAAAGAGAAGTATATGGTTGCACCAATTAATCACTATGATTAACAAACCGAAGAGAATCATTGCAGCCTGCAGACAAACAAATACTAATTTTTCAAGGTTCAAACAAAACTTATCAAAATGGTGTCCATAAAAAATATTATTCATTTTTCGCTAAATGTAAGTGCGAGCAAAAAAAGTAAGATACATATTGCCTATTAAAGAATAGTGTTACCGAGTAGCCGAGAATTAAATATGAGGCATGTTCAAGAATTCATCCAATTAACCAGTTAACTCGTCGATTAATCCATAGTCATATTGTTACCGAGTAGCCAATAAATTGATAATTCTCTCGTTTAACTCATTAAATTACTGATTAACTCGCCGAATAGCCTATTAGTCTCCTACTCGCCATCCAACCGAAGAAACTACCAGTTAACGATTCCCTCAACAATGGTTATGAGTGAACTTATCTACACAAATTGAATTAAGTGTCTAGACTTTTAATGGAGCAATTCCCAGTTTCTTCGTTATGCACTATCCATAAGAAAAGAACTTCTCTTATACAAAGCTATTTTCCCCTTTTGATGTAACAGTTTGGCCTAAATTATTTCTAATGAAACCATCCTAAACTACATTATGGGATCCGCTAAAATAGAGGTCATCAAGTCTATCAAGAACTGATACAACATAAAGTAGATTTCTTAAATTAAACTTTCTTAATCTGAAGACATCGTTCTTATAGAGCTTAGTGGTGGGAAGAAATTGAGTTTGCTAACATCTTAGCGATGGAACACTATAATATTCACATATATGGTTAAAGATAGGAAAATGACAAAATAAATAGCTCTTTAGATACGGGAAATCCAATTCGGCTCCCGGAAGCACGTACTCCTGCGCACGAAAAATAATTTTTCAAATGTAAAAAAAAATCCCAACAAAATTTTTATGTATTTGTAGTCACATTCAAATGTCACATGCAAAGTTTTAGGCAAAAAGTTAAACATTGTGGCCTATGCAAAAATAACAAATTTGAACACCAAATGTTACCCCAAAATGTCACCCAAATATGTTTTTTTCACCGACCAAATACTACTGCTCGGTTTCGTATGAAAATTGTCAAGCATGTTTGTGACACTGACACGAACATCTACGAAAAAATTCAGAATTTTTCGAAAACATTTTGTGACATTTTTTGTGATACTGTTCATCCGGGAGCTAATGCTCCCGGGAGCCAAAACGCCCCTCCCTTTAGATACTAATAACTTAGTACCAGCACCCTGCAGGGAGATACTATCTACTATATTATGTCAGGCAATTCTTAGTGGTGTAAAGATGACAAACAGACACAATTTCAGGCTTTCAATTCAAATAGGGCTCCTTTCTCTAGTCTGTCTTAATTAATAATATGGACGTGTGAAAAGGAGGCATATCATCCATGGTAATCTTAACCAAATAAATGACGTGCAAATTCAAATGTGGCAAAGATCTAAATAGGTTTTTGTCATATGAACTTTCTCTCCATAGAAACTTTCTCGTTTTACCTATTCCTTTGCTCATCTTGTGGTTTGAAGAAGCAATGGGGAAAATAGTGTATGCACACGGTAAGGAGCATGAGATGTGGGAAACATCATCGCCAGTACCGGAGATATGACTACTTGGAAATTGAAACAATTGTTGTCTGGTACCTGGAATAAGTAGCATCCATCATTTGGTCAAAAGAGATGTTTTGTAAGTTGATGTTACTTGGCTCTGAATGGAGTAAATTAAAGAGTCTAGATAAAAGTATTATGAAATAATGCGATGTATGCTTGATTAAAAATTATATATAGACAGATAAAAGAAAGACGGTAGCATGCTGAATGGTGTGGTAATTCCATGGATAAATGGTTGCAAGCACCATCTAGAGAGTTAACTCTGGGTGTATGTTGGAAAACTGCTCTTCTTTTGAAAAAAATAAGGATGAATACATAGAGCATACTTTAGGATAGATTCATCTGTGACATGCAAATGGTCCAGTTGGTTAGAAACCAATGTGACAGTAACAATAACAGGAACCTGATATACATAAAAGAAATCAAATTGATACTACAAAGTAGGGGAGATTGTCAAAATTGCAAATAGATCGAACTAAAATATCAAAATCAGTCCATGGTCGACCGTGGCCTACTTGGACACACCTACAGTTGATGCCAATCTTTTTGCATTATCACTGAAAGAACAGATAGCAAACTTTGATCGGTTTGAAGTAAAAAAAAACAAAGGAATTATAGATTGAATATTTTTAAAAACTTCTAAGGAAAGTTGGATATGTAAGTATGTATCTTCTATAGGTATGTGCTCCTTTTCTATAGACCACTTACAATTGGTTTGAAACTCTATCCGATTTTGAATGGATAAAAATGATGTTAACATCCAAATTATAATCTGGTCCTGCTAATAGAATCGGCAGCAGTCCTGTCAAGTTTTCAAATAAAAGGAAAAAACTTGCAATATGAAGGCTTATGTGGCTTACCAATGAATGTTTGTCGAAGCGATCATAAAAATCACCATATATAAGATTAAATTGTCTGATGCCTCATGTACAAAGGCAACAACCTTGGATTATATTCAAGGCATGTGATATCCTACCATAAAAAAACCTAAATCACAATCTTCGATCTACAATATCTTCATCACATGAAACAAAAAAAATGGGAAGAACCATGGACCATACCTCAGGCTCTAAGGATTAAGAGAGGATGGAGTAACATGGATTGGGGGAGCATGCCGCCTTTGCGGAGGATCCGTAGGACGATGAGCCGCAGCTAGAGGCGGGTCGGTGAGCGGTGACGGAATTGGGAAAAGGACCGACAGAAGGCCAAGAAGCCTTTTCCTTTGGCAGTTGGCTCGACGATGGAGAAACAATCGTCGTTGTCAGGGTTGCAACTGGCTTGCGCGAAACAAACCTTGGCTCGGCCACCAACTCGCGGCTTCTTATCCGACAGAGCATGGCCGCTGAAGACTGGCGCTGCTCCGAACACGAGTCGCTTGCGACTGGAGATAACAGATAGGCGCTCCTGCAGTGCTGCTATGGCGCCACCAAACTAAGGCGACCCTGTCGCAAGTTAAGGGAGAGAACCGAGGTGGGATCCAGGCCTGCTGGCTGTTTGTTTCCACGGTCGACGAAGGAGAGGACGTGGTCCTGCCGGGGGAAGGGGAGATCACCATGCTGCTGTACCGTGGACCCAATTGCATCAGCCCGTCGTTTCTTTCGTTAGACATGAGAGATGGGGGATCAAAGAGGAATTTTCTCGTCGGTGTAGGAGTCACCAGAATACAACATCAACGGATGAGGCATGCAACTCAGGAGGCCAAATCAGGAGAGGCTCGGTGCTTTCCGGCCCCAAATAGATGCATGGCGGAGAAGAGAATGCACATAGGGGGGAGGGAGGGGAAAAGCTCTATGGGCGAGATCCATTTGGATTGGCGGTGCGGCATGTCTGTGGTGTGCGGGAGGCGACGGAGAAGCGTGGCGATGTAGGAGGCGAGCGAGAGATAGAGCGAGATATTTAAGGGCATGTCAAGTGGTGCACATGGAGTATGAAAACTTCGTAATATGTGGTGAAAAATTAAAGACATGTATGACGCGGCTTTGGGAAGCTTCGTGGTGATAAGAGTATAATAAGGTGACATAAGTGGGTTGTAAGGATTTAAATTTTATATTTTGCTGACTTGGAAGAGAGAGAAGAGAACCAGATTGTATATTTATAGGTGGATGTAGCACGTGCCCCAAGAAATTTTGTAGAGTGAAAATTTGTTCATATGTTAAGAAATAGTACTACCTTGTTGCTAAATATTGTACATATTGACTATTACATTGACTATAATGACATGGCAACAATATGAATTTAAATTTTATATTTTTGGTGAGTTGGAAGAGAGAAGAGGAGAGAGAAGAGAAGCCGGTTGTATATTTATAGCCGGCTATAGCACACGCTCCAGGAAATTTAATGAGAGTGAAAGGTGAATCATATGTTAAAAATTAGTACTACCTTGTTGCTAAATATTGTACGTATTGACTATTACATTAACTACAGATAACATGACAACATACTATAGCCAATAGCTGATAATATTACCAACTATGCTCTGAGAGAAATAGTGGTGATCATTGTGTAAATCCCAAGGATGTAGAAAATATTCAAAAGTTAACTGAACTCAACGTTGAACCAACACATATATAGACAAACACGTGTCAAGTGGAGAGAGCATGAACGCCCCACACTTTGAATGAACGATGTGTGAGCTTGCTTAGCAGCCTTAATATATGTATCGTGTAAATCGCAAGGATGTAGAAAATATTCAAAAGTTAACTGAACTCAACGTTGAACCAACACATATATAGACAAACACGTGTCAAGTGGAGAGAGCATGAACTGTTGGGACAAACCCGGTACTACCTCGCTCTCACACTCGTTCAGACGTAGGTGGAAGAAGGAGAGGGACACAAATATTTCCGGCGCACAAACGCCCCCTGCCGCACGAACGGCGCCTCGGCCGCACGAACGGCCTTACTTTACTGGGAACATACCCGGGCTCGACAACAAATCACAGCCCTAACCAGAGGAGCACTCTATCCTGCCGACCGGGCACACACCACGGTCCCGGCGGAGACTACGCTCACCTCTGGCTCTCCTAGACTCGGCACATACCGACACTCGGCAACACACCGGAGCACCGCAACACACCGACGCCCACACAAGAGACCACTGGAGACTACATATTTCTCCTAGCTACTCTCTTCTCTACACACCACGACCGTTTATATGGCACACGCGCACACACGCTACCAGGGCAACAACCTGCCCGGCTCTTACGCCACTCACACACGCACGTAGTAATCCAGCCACCACTGACTGCCTAACAAGCTAACAACCCATGCAAATAGGACTAACAAACTTGCATGCACACGCAAACTCAACAGCCCACGACCTGGGCAGCGCACGACCGCACACCATGGCTGCCCAACTTCTCGGCTGCCGCTGCTGCTTGTTTGTCAGCTCCGTGCGGACGACTCGGCCATCACCAACCGGCCACGATCAAGATTAGTGCTCACAATTTCCTCCCTAATCTTGACATGGCTCACCTCGACCGTCGTCTTGAACGCATCGGTCCGATGTCACCACGCACCTCAATGTACGACTGCGCCAACACAGCCGTCACGCCGAGCCGCCGCCAAGCGATCGTCACGCGCCGCAGCCGCGATCCTCTTCCTCGGCGACACACGCCGAGCTCCTCGTCCGCCGGCGACACACGCCCAACGTTCCGGCGACATACGCCGTCTTCCTCGTCACCGGTTACGGCGACATACGCCATCTCCTCCGGCTCCGGCAACACATGCCGTTGACGACCCCAGTGTCGTGCATCTCCTCAGGCCGACACACGGCCCAGAGCTCCATCGCGCAGCCGCCGGCAAGGCAAACGACGCCCAAGACTACCAAGCTCATGATACCAAATGTTGGGACAAACCCGATACTACCTCGCTCTCACACTCGTTCAGACGTAGGTGGAAGAAGGAGAGGGACACAAATATTTCCGGCGCACAAACGCCCCCCGCCGCACGAACGGCGCCTCGGCCGCACGAACGGCCTCACTTTACTGGGAACATACCCGGGCTCGACAATAACTCACAGCCCTAACCAGAGGAGCACTCTATCCTGCCGACCGGGCACACACCACGGTCCCGGCGGAGACTACGCTCACCTCTGGCTCTCCTAGACTCAGCACATACCGACACTCGGCAACACACCGGAGCACCGCAACACACCGACGCCCACACAAGAGACCACTGGAGACTACATATTTCTCCTAGCTACTCTCTTCTCTACACACCACGATCGTTTATATGGCACACGCGCACACACGCTACCAGGGCAACAACCTGCCCGGCTCTTATGCCACTCACACACGCACGTAGTAATCCAGCCACCACTAACTGCCTAACAAGCTAACAACCCATGCAAATAGGACTAACAAACTTGCATGCACACGCAAACTCAACAGCCCACGACCTGGGCAGCGCACGACCGCACACCATGGCTGCCCAACTTCTCGGCTGCCGCTGCTGCTTGTTTGTCAGCTCCGTGTTGACGACTCGGCCATCACCAACCGGCCACGATCAAGATTAGTGCTCACATGAACGCCCCACACTTTGAATGAACGACGTGCGAGCTTGCTTAGCAGCCTTAATATATGTATATATATATATATATATTGGGAACCCTCGGAAGGCTTAGCTGCTTAACATTCCTGGATAGAGCAGTAGGAAATCCTTGCATTCGTGAAACTGACCTACTCTTCAGAAAATAACGAAACGGGTGGGAAATCAGAACAATAAACTATACGGCAGCTGCGAAGTTCATATACATTCACTTTTGAGAGCCCTACATTTTACATATACTGGTCAAACATTCCATGTAAAGCTCCATTGTTTGCTTTACTATCTTGTCAAATAAATAGATGAGTTTGATAGTCTGTTAGGGTATAGCTGTGCAAAGGGTTCCTTTGATCCATACACCAGCCTTACGCGCAAAATTAACTATTAATCATGTATTGATTTAAAGCATCTGATGTAGGGCCAAGCCTTTGTTCCCAATCTTTCAATGATGTGTTTTCTTAACACACAATTTAGCATCAAGGAATACAAAGTATTATAAACACATATAGCCTCTGAAGAACTAGGATGTACACAACGAAACCCCAAACACACGCACCGATAGGCCATGTCAAGAGATGACAAAGTCATATAAGACCAAAACTAAGACTTTGATGATTGGGGTCTATCCAAAGACCATGTCGTTACCCATGTGGGTAAAAACATCCATGGACATCTGCTCCAACCACGCACACACCTTCGTGAACAACGATTGATGCTCTTCAGATCCTTGTCTGACCTCTGTTATCACACATTGTGTGAGCCCACTCCAACCTTTTGTTCCTCCACGCTTCATTATCAAACACCTCCACACCATGGCCGGAGCTGACCACCTTATCAGGCGTCACATCTTCCACGTTGATACGTTCATTCTGCATCATGATTTCTTATTGATATTTATGTTATTCTTGTCCATTATTCCCTATTATCATACAATTCTTATGCTCTTTTCTCTCTGAATATGCAAGGTACATCACAAAGAGGGAAATATCTGAAAACTGGAAATCTAGACTGAAAACCGAAGAAAAGGCAGAAAAATCACCAGACTCCAAATGGCCTGAAACTTCACGGAGAATTTTTATGGAATATTTAAGAATTTCCGGGCCAAAAATATACCAGAGGGGGCCACCTGCTGGCCACAAGCCAACAGGGCGCCCCCCCTAGGCCGCGCCCTGGTGGCTTGTGGGGCCCCTGCTGGCCTCCCGACGCCCCTCTTTTCCTATATGGTGTGTTTTACCCTAGAAAAATCATAAGCAATCTTTCGGGACGAAGCGCCGCCGCCTCGAGGCGGAAACCTGGGCCCTTTTGCACTCCGACAGTCAGATTCTGACGGGGAAATTCCTCCCCGGGAGGGGGAAATCAAAGCCATCGTCATCACCAACGCTTCCTCCTTCGTGGGAGGACCAATCTTCATCAACATCTTCACCATCACCATCTCATCTCCAACCAGTTCATATCTTGTATTCAATCTTTGTCTCAAAACCTCAGATTGGTACCTGTGGGTTACTAGTTGTGTTGATTACATCTTGTAGTTAATGCTTGTTGGATTACTTGGTGGAAGATATTATGTTCAGATCCTTAATCATTATTATTGCACCTCTAATCTTGAACATGTTGATGAGGTGTGAGTAGTTACTATTGTTCCTGAGGACATGGGAGAAGTCTTGTTATAAGTAATCATGTGAAGTTGGTATTCGTTTTATATTTTGATGATATGTATGTTGTTACTTCTCTTAATGGTGTCATGTGAACGTCGACTACATGACACTTCACCATGTTATGGGCCTAAGGGAAGTCAATGTGGAGTAACAAGTAGACGATGGGTTGCTAGAGTGACAGAAGCTTAAATCCCAGTTTATGCGTTGCTTCATAAGGGGCTGATTTGGATCCACATGTTCCATGCTATGGTTAGATTTATCTTAATTCTTATTTTGTAGTTGCGGATGCTTGCAAGAGGGGGTAATCATAAGTAGGTTGTTAGTTCAAGTAAGAACAACACCTTAGCACCAGTCCACCCACATATAAATTATCAAAGTAGCGAATGCGAATCAACTCAACATGATGAACATGACTAGATAGAAATTCCCATGTGTCCTCGGGAGTGCTTGCTTAATATAAGAGTACTCCAAGGCCTGTCCTTTGCTATAGAAAGGATTGGGCTACCTTGCTGCACCTTTGTTACTATTGTCACCCGTTACTTGTTACGAATTATCTTGCTACAAAACTATCTACTATTGTTACTTACAACACTTGCAGAGAATACCTTGTTGAACCGCTTGTCATTTCCTTCTTCTCCTCGTTGGGTTCGACACTCTTACTTATCGAAAGGACTACAATTGATCCCCTATACTGATACATCTCCAACGTATCTATAATTTTTGATTGTTCCATGCTGATATATTATCATTTTAGGATACTTTTTGGGTCTTTATTTACCAATTTATAATATTTTTGAGCACTAACCTATTGACCCAATGCCTAGTGCCAGTTGCTGTATTCTGCATGTTTTTCGCTTTTCAGGTTTACAGTACCAAACGAAGTCCAATTGCCACGAAACTTTTTGATGATTTTTTCTGGACGAAAAGAAGACCTAGGAGATTCGGAAGGAAGCCAGGAGCCACACCAGGGCCCCACAAGCCAACAGGGCGCACCCTAGGGGGGCACCCTGATGGCTTGTGGGCCCCTGGCAGCTCCCCCGACCTCGTTCTCTGGCCTATAAATTCTCATATATCGTGAAAACCCTGGAGGCAGTCCCGAAACTCTTTTTACGCAGCCGCAAGTCTCTGTTCCGTCGAGAGGCCATCTGGAGCTCCGTTTTGGCACCCTGTCGGAGGGGGGATCGATCACGGAGGGCCTCTTCATCAACCTTGTTGCCCTCATGATGATGTGTGAGTAGTTCACCACAGACCTATGGGTCCATAGCTAGTACCTAGATGGCAATCTCTCTATCTCTTGATCTTCAATACAATGATCATCGCATCTTCGCTTTGATCTATCCGATGTAATCCTTTTGTGCGGTGCGTTTGTTGGGATCCGATGAATTGTGGGTTTATGTTCAGATTATTCATGAAAAGTATTTGAGTCACCTTTGAATATTATGATTCTTATTTGCATGATCATTATAGCTTCGCAATTCTCTCTGATCTATTGATTTGCTTTGGCCAAGTAGATTGATCTTTCTTCAGTGAGAGAGGTGCGTTGTAGTAGGTTCAACCTGACGAGTTTCTATATCCTAGTGACATAAGGGGACAAGTTGCGTCTTTGTGTTGTTGCTACTAAGGATAACACGATGGGGTTTATTCATATTGCTTAAGTTTACTTTGTCTACATCATGTCATCTTTCTCCATGCATTACTCTATTTTACTTAATACTCTAGATGCATGTTGGATAGCGGTCGATGAGTGGAGTAATAGTAATAGGTGCAGGCAGGAGTCGGCCTATTTGTTTATGGATGTGATGCCTATATACACATGATCATTGCCGTGAAAATCGCATAGCTATCCGCTTTTCTATCAATTGCCCAACAATAATTTGTTACCGGTCACCGTATGTTGCCTACATGAGAGATGCCGCTAGGGAAAACTATGGCCCCCGGGTCTATTCACTTATAAATTCACAAACGCTACTATTACATTGCTGCCTTTATTTGTCTTTTATTTTATTTTGCAATTTACAATTATCTACACAACTCATTTGCTTGCAAATAACGAGATCAAGAGGATTGACAACCCTCTTGCCCGCGTTGGGTGCGAGTTGTTTGCTCTTTTGTGTGCAGCCGCGGAAGACGGTTGAGGATTGATATTCCTACTGGTTCGATAAACCTTGGTTTCATAACTGAGGGAAATATTACCCACTTTATACTGCAATTACCCATTCCTCTTCACGGAAAACCCAACGCAGATCACAAGTATCAGGAAGGATTTCTGGCGCCATTGACGTGGCTTGGACTGCGTCGGTATTTCCCCAAAGAGGAAGGGATGATGCAGCACATCGACGGTAAGTATTTCCCTCAGTTATGAAACCAAGGTTATCGAACCAGTAGGAGGATCACCACCACCCAATAAGCAGCACCTGCACACAAACAACAAATACTTGCAACCCGACGCGAAAGAGTGGCTGTCAATCTCTCTACGGTAATAAGATAGATCAGGTAGTGATAGATAGGAGAGATAGATCTCTCAAGAACACAAATAAAAAGAGTAAATATGCAGCAAGATATTTTTGGGTTTTTGGTTTTGTAGATCTGAAAACAAAGATTGCAAAACGTAGATCGGAAAGCAATATGATAGGAAAAGTAGACCCGGGGGCCGTAGGGTTCACTAGTGGCTTCTCTCATGAGTATAGCGCATGGCGGGTGAACAAATTACTGTTGGGCAATTGATAGAAAATCGAATAGTCATGACGATATCCAAGGCGATGATCATTATATAGGCATCACGTCCAAGATAGATAGACCGACTCCTGCCTGCATCTACCTCTATTACTCCACACATCGACCGTTATCCAGCATGCATCTAGTGTATTAAGTTCATGGAAAAATGGAGTAATGCAATAAGAACGATGAAATGATGTAGACAAGATCTATTCATGTAGGAATAGACCCCATCTTGTTATCCTTAATAGCAACGATACATACGTGTCTTGCTGCCCTTTCTGTCACTGGGAAAGAACACCGCAAGATCGAACCCATCACAAAGCACCTCTTCCCATGGCAAGAAAAATCGATCTAGTCGGCCTAACTAAACCAAATATTGGAAGAAGAAATACGATGCTATAAGCAATCATGCATATAAGAGATCAAAGAAGACTCAAATAATATTCATGGATAGAAACTGATCATGAACTCAAAATTCATCGGATCCCGACAAACACACCGCAAAAGTTTACATCAAATAGATCTCCAAGAGACCATTGTATTGAGAATCATAAGAGAGAGAGAAGAAGCCATCTAGCTACTGCCTATGGACCCATAGGTCTATGGTGGACTACTCACGCATCATCGGAGAGGCACCTATGAGGAAGATGAACCCCTCCGTGATGGTGTTTAGATTGGATCTCGCGGTTCTGGAACTTGCGGCGGCTGGAATTGTGTTTCGTCGACTCCCCTAGGGTTTTTGGATTTCCAGGGAATTTATAGGCACGATAGTCGGTTGAAGGGGTGCCGAAGGTGCCCAGCACCCACCAGGGCGCGCCAGGGGGCCTCTGGCGCGCCCATCTGGGTGCTGGCCACCCTGGGCCCCCTCTTCTGGTGTTCTTTGGCCCATCTGGTTTCTTCTGGTCCATAAAAAATCCACAAAAATCTCCGCAGCGTTTCATCTCTGTATGGTACTGATTTCCTGCGAAGTAAAAAACAAGCAAAAACAACAACTGGCACTTTGGCACTATGTCAATAGGTTAGTCCCAAAAAATGATATAAAGTTGTAATAAAATGATTGTAAAACATCCAAGAATGATAATATAACAGCATGGAACAAGCAAAAATTATAGATACGTTGGAGACGTATCAAGCATCCCCAAGTTTAATTCCTACTCGTCCTCGAGTAGGTAAATGATAAAAACAGATTTTTTGATGTGGAATGTTGCCTAACATGTTCATCATATTCTTTTCTTCTTTGTATAGCATGGACATTTGGACTTGTAAATGATTCAAAGCAATAGTCTAGTTTTAACATAATGACTTCAATACTCAAGCATGTCAACAAGCAACCATGTCTTTCAAAATATCAACACTAAAGAAAGTTATCCCTAGCCCATCATGCTCAATCATTGATCCATTCGTGAAACACACTCAAATATTAGCTATGCCCAATGCTCAAGTAAAATCATAGTGCCCCCTAGTTGGTGCTTATAAGAGAAGATGGAGACTCAAAGCAAAAATAAAAATTGCATAAAGTAAATAGATAGGCCCTTCACAGAAGGAAGTAGGAATTTGTAGAGGTGCCAGAGCTCAAGGTTTAAATTGAGAGAGAAAAATATTTTGGGTGGCATGCTTTTCCTGTCAACGAAAACGACAAAGTAGCTCACAATACTTTCCATGCTAGATATTTCATAGGCGGTTCCCAAACAAAAAATAAATTTTATTCCTTTTTCCACCAAACTTTCACTTTCCATGGCGGGCCGTATCCACGGTTGCCTTCCATACCAACACTTTCCAAGGAATTTATTATTTGACAACATAAAGTAAATATTTTTTTATTTTTCATTTCGGGAATGGGCATCCCTATTACTTCCGCACTCTCGTGCAATGACAAGTGAATAAACACTCATCTTGAGAATAACACATCTAGCATGGAAAAATATTGGACACTCCCCACTGTTTCATGAGTGGTACGGGCACACAAAAGAGAAAATTTATTTTGAAAATTTAGAGATGGCACATACAAATTTGCTTGGAACGGCATGAAAATACCGCATATAGGTAGGTATGGTGGACTCATAAGGCAAAACTTGGTTTAAGTATTTTGGATGCACAAGTAGTATTTCTACTTAGTACAAGTGAAGGCTAGCAAATAGATTGGGAATCAACCAAACCAAGAAATGAAAAATCACATAAGTGAGCATTGAACATAACTAACACCGAATAATGTACCACAAGTAGGATGTAACTTCATTCTATAACTATTGACTTTTTTGCATGCATAGGGAATCACAAACCTTAACACCAATATTCCTACTAAGCATAATTACTCACTAACATGACTCACATATTACTATCATCATGTTTCAAAACTATTACAAGGAATCAAGTTTAATTTGTCCAATGATCTTCATGAAAGTTTTTATTATATCCTCCTTCGATATCTATCACTTTGGGACTAGTTTCATATATTGCCATTGTTTTTTGGCAAGCTCAAACAAATTTAAGTGAAGCACATGAGCATAAAGATTTCATCTCTCAAAAAGGTATAAGTGAAGCATGAGAGGATTTCTTCAAAATTTTACTAACTCTCAAATTAATCTAAGTGAAGCATGAGAGTATTTCTATAAAAGTTTCCAAGCACACCGTGCTCAAAAAGATATAAGTGAAGCACTAGAGCAATTCCTATAGCTCAAAAAGTTTAAGTGAAGCACATAGAGCAATTCTAACAAATCATAGCATGATTGTGGCTCTCTCAAATAGGTATGTACAGCAAGGATACAAAGGAAAAACTAAAAAATAAAGCAAGCAAAGATACAAGACGCTCCAAGCAAAACACATGATATGTGACGAATAAAAATATAGCTCCAAGTAAAATACCGATGGTCGTTAGAAGAAAGAGGGGATGCCACTCGGGGCATCCCCAAGCTTAGTTGCTTGATACTCTTTGGATATATTTTGGGGGTGCGTTAGCATCCCCAATATTAGGTTCTTGCTAATCCTTATTCCTTCATCCATCGTGATCTCACCCAAAACTTGAAAACTTCAATCACACAAAACTCAACAAAATCTTCGTGAGATCCGTTAGTATAAGAAATCAAATCACTACTTTAGGTACTGTTTTAAACCCATTCAAATTTTATAATTGCATTATACCTACTGTATTTTAACTTTACCATGGCTTATACCTCCAAATACAAACCATAGATTCACCAAAACAAGCACACAATGCAACGAAAACAGAATCTGTCTTAAACAGAACAGTCTGTAGTAATCTGTACCATATCCATACTTCTGTAACTCTAAAAATTCTGAAAAATTAGGAAAACGTAAGGAATTTGTATAGAAACACTGTGTTAAAATTTCAGTTCAAGATCACGTTCCAGAAAAAAACGAAAATTCATATACTGGACGCAAATTTTCTGTTTCAGATTCAGCATCACTTCTACTCATCCTATGAATCATCCTAACGGTTCTACTTGGCACAAACACTAAATAAACCATAAAAACACAATCATAACAGAGGCATAATTGTGTCAACAC
Source organism: Elymus sibiricus (assembly GCA_039707655.1). Taxonomy (NCBI): domain Eukaryota; kingdom Viridiplantae; phylum Streptophyta; class Magnoliopsida; order Poales; family Poaceae; genus Elymus; species Elymus sibiricus. The sequence goes on along the minus strand of CM077675.1, from coordinate 184,669,694 downwards.
TCAAAAACAGAAAGGAAAAAGCAAAAATTTATTTATTCATTGGGTTGCCTCCCAACAAGCGCTATCGTTTTACGCCCCTAGCAAGGCATATTGGATAAATTCAAGTATTGTCATCTTTAGTTTTGGACGAGGAACTTTTGTCAAGAGGTTTAGCAAATAAAACTTGGAACACATCATCCATAGCAACCTTAGCACTATCAAGTTGTCCCTCTACGTAACCCCTTTGATTACCGGCTACGATCCACGAATATTGTTGGTTCACATCATTGAAAACATGTTGGATCATGTCTAAAACGGGGACTTCCTTTTTGAGATTCTCATCAAAAATTTGATTATTTCCAAGGAAATATCTCATCATGTAATCACTATTGTAAAGGATTTCTCCTATCACTGGTTTTTCACGGCTCATACCATAAAAGTCAAAGATCTCCCTAGCTTCCCGTACTATATGATCAAATTCATGCATGAGAACAAGGGTAGTCAACTTCTTAGCCTTAGGATTCTTAATGACGGGTAGCTCATAAAACAATCTTTTCAAGGTAGGATGGGTACGAATAAATCTATTTTCAAGTTTTAGAACTAACGCCGAGATAGCTTCCGCATAAGATTTAGTTCTTTTCAGAATAGAGGTATCATCGAGAGTCAAATTCCCAACGCAATTAAAAAACTCTTGAATAGTTTCTTTTCCTATAACGTTCCCTTGCCCCAAAACGAAAGTTTTAGAATCAAGATTGACATAACGTCCAATTTTAGGAGTCCTGCCGTCATCCGTTTCTGCCATACCAAAATCACTCATGGTGACAAGCAAACAAGAGATCCGACGAGAAGAAGGGCAAATAAAACGGCAAATTGGTGAAGTGGGGGAGAGGAAAACGAGAGGCAAATGGCAAATAATGTAATTGCAAGGAGATGAGATTGGTGATTAGGAACCTGGGAGATGATGGTGGAGTCCCCTCGGCGCCTACGATAGGCACGTAGAAGAGACTGCTTCCTCCCCAACAACGGCGCCAGAAATTCCTTTGACGTGGCTTGGACTGCGTCGGTATTTCCCCAAAGAGGAAGGGATGATGCAGCACAGCGACGGTAAGTATTTCCCTCAGTTATGAAACCAAGGTTATCAAACCAATAGGAGGATCACCACCACCCAATAAGCAGCACCTGCACACAAACAACAAATACTTGCAACCCCACACGAAAGAGAGGTTGTCAATCTCTCTACGGTAATAAGATAGATTAGGTAGTGATAGATAGGAGAGATAGATCTCTCAAGAACACAAATAAAAAGAGTAAATATGCAGCAAGATATTTTTGGGTTTTTGGTTTTGTAGTTCTGAAAACAAAGATTGCAAAAAACGTAGATCGGAAAGCAATATGATAGGAAAAGTAGACCCGGGGGCCGTAGGGTTCACTAGTGGCTTCTCTCATGAGTATAGCGCACAGTGGGTGAACAAGTTACTGTTGGGCAATTGATAGAAAATCGAATAGTCATGACGATATCCAAGGCGATGATCATTATATAGGCATCACGTCCAAGATAGATAGACCGACTCCTGCCTGCATCTACCTCTATTACTCCACACATCGACCGCTATCCTGCATGCATCTAGTGTATTAAGTTCATGAAAAAACGGAGTAATGCAATAAGAATGATGACATGATGTAGACAAGATCTATTCATGTAGGAATTGACCCCATCTTGTTATCCTTAATAGCAACGATACATGCGTGTCTTGCTGCCCCTTCTGTCACTGGGAAAGAACACCGCAAGATCGAACCCATCACAAAGCACCTCTTCCCATGGCAAGAAAAATCGATCTAGTCGGCCTAACTAAACCAAAGATTCGAAGAAGAAATACGATGCTATAAGAAATCATGCATATAAGAGATCAAAGAAGACTCAAATAATATTCATGGATAGAAACTGATCATGAACTCAAAATTCATCGGATCCCAACAAACACACCGCAAAAGTTTACATCAAATAGATCTCCAAGAGACCATTGTATTGAGAATCATAAGAGAGAGAGAAGAAGCCATCTAGCTACTGCCTACGGACCCGTAGGTCTATGGTGGACTACTCACGCATCATCGGAGAGGCACCTATGAGGAAGATGAACCCCTCCGTGATGGTGTTTAGATTAGATCTCGCGGTTCTGGAACTTGCGGCGGCTGGAATTGTGTTTCGTCGACTCCCCTAGGGTTTTTGGATTTCCAGGGAATTTATAGGCACGATAGTCGTTTGAGGGGGTGCCGGAGGTGCCCAGCACCCACCTGGGCGCGCCAGGGGGCCTATGGCGCGCCCATCTGGGTGTTGGCCACCCTGGGCCCCCTCTTCTGGTGTTCTTTGGCCCATCTGGTTTCTTCTGGTCCGTAAAAAATCCACAAAAATCCCCGCAGCGTTTCATCTCTGTATGGTACTGATTTCCTGCGAAGTAAAAAACAAGCAAAAACAACAACTGGCACTTTGGCACTATGTCAATAGGTTAATCCCAAAAATGATATAAAGTTGTAATAAAATGATTGTAAAACATCCAAGAATGATAATATAACAGCATGGAACAAGCAAAAATTATAGATACGTTGGAGACGTATCAGGCATTTCCGGGGAATATCATCATCAACTACCAAGTAACTTCACACAATTATCACTCACTTTTTCTTTTTTTTATTTGCTGTTATATTTAGTTTGTTTCATAAAAATCAAAAATACAAAAATATTTATCTTTCCTTGTTACTAGTTTTCTTGTTTGAAGTAATGGCTAGTTCTTCCTTTGCTCGCGTTACTCCCAATATTGATGTAGTCAATTTTAAATAAAGGGGAGGAGAAAGTTTGAAAGATGCATGGTATAGGATTTTCTTCGCTCAAAATAAAGCAACTAATAAGTTATCCACCACTACCTTGCTTCATAATTTTTATGTTGGTGTGACAACTTGGTATAGGTTTGTCCTTGACAGCATCACTGGTGAGAACTTTTTAATGTGTCATACCTTGGATGCTTATAACGCAATTGAAAGTCTCGTTGGGGTACCACCCGTTATCGTTAATGAAACTAGTTTGACCTTGGAACATGTTATGCAAAGACTTGATGCTATTGAAAAGAAAATGATTACGAATGAACCAATTGAGGAGTTAGATAAACAACTTCATAATCATATCACTCAATTTTGGTCACGGTTAGGAATGACTTTGAAAACTATAAAGTAAAACACTATTATTGATGAGAGGATAGAACAAGGATTGAATAGAATTGATAAAATGGAGGAGGTCATTGACAAAGTAGGTTCCACTTTCACACCTCCTAAAACTAATGCTAGTACCTCTCGAAACAAAAGCCCCAAGTTCATATATATTCGTAAGAACATTAGTAGACCTCCTACCAAAAGAAACGAAGATCTAAAAATGATTAGTGTTCATCCCAACTTTATAAACTTGATAAAATATCCTATTTACAAGCCTACTATTGTCCCTATTATCCAAGGTTGTGTTTTTGAGGAGCTTGATGTCAAAGATGACAATACTTGAAATTATGCATTATGCCTAGCTACGGGCGTAAAACAATAGCGCTTGTTGGGAGGCAACCCAATAGTTATCTTTATTTTTGCTTTTTTACTTTCTATTTGTTTTTGATAAAATGATTATTTCCTCTGTAATGATTATGTTTTTATGTTTTAATTAGTGTTTTGCCAAGTACAGCCTTTGGGATGACTCAACGGATGAGTAGAATCGATGCTGAAACAAAACAAAAACTTTTGACTCAAGTACATGAATTTTCATTTTTTACTGGAGCGTTATAATGATCTGAATTTTTTACACAGTATTTCTATACAAAATTTCGAGTTTTTTCTAATTTTTCAGAATTTTTGGAGTTACAGAAGTATAGGTTCTCTACAGATTGCTACAGACTGTTCTGTTTTAGACATATTCTATTTTTGCTTGCATAGTTTGCTTGTTTTGATTATGCTATGGATTGTATCGGGGGGTATAAGCCATGGAGAAGCTGGAATACAGTACCTATTATGCAATTATGAAATAAGAATCAATTTATAACAGTACCTAATGTTGGAAATATGCCCTAGAGGCAATAATAAAGTGGTTATTATCATATTTCCTTGTTCATGATAATCGTTTATTATCCATGCTAGAATTGTATTGATCGGAAACTCAGATACATATGTGGATACATAGACAACACCATGTCCCTAGCGAGCCTCTACTAGACTAGATCGTTGATCAAAGATGGTCAAGGTTTCCGGACCATAGACATGAGTTAGTCATTTGATAACGGGATCACATCATTAGAAGAATGATGTGATGGACAAGACCCAACCATAAGCATAGCATTTGATCGTGTTAGTTTATTGCTACTGATTTATCCATGTCAAGTATCTGTTCCTACGACCATGACATCATGCAACTCCCTGACACAGGAGGAATGCCTTGTGTGTATCAAACGTCGCAACGTAACTGGGTGACTATAAAGGTGCTCTACAAGTATCTCTGAGGGTGTCTGTTGGGTTGGCGTGGATCGAGACGAGGATTTATCACACCGTATGACGGAGAGGTATCTCTGGGCCCACTCGGTAATACGACATCACAAGAAGCTTGCAAGCAATGTGACTAAGGAGTTAGTCACGGGATCTTGTATTACGGAATGAGTAAAGAGACTTGCCGATAACGAGATTAAACTAGGTATGGAGATACCGACGATCGAATCTCGGACAAGTAACATACCGCTGGACAAAGCGAACTGCACACGGGATTGATTAAATCCTTGGCATCGTGGTTCAACCGATAAAGATCTTCGAGGAATATGTGGGAACCAATATAGGCATCCAGGTCCCACTATTGGTTATTGACCGGATAAGTGTCTCGGTCATGTCCACATGATTCTCGAACCCGTAGGGTCCGCACGCTTAACGTTCGGTGACGATAAAGTATTATTGGGTTATGTATGTTAGTGACTGAATGTTGTTCGGAGTCCCGGATGAGATCCCGGACATCACGAGGAGCTCCGGAATGGTCCGAAGGTAAAGATTTATATATGGGAAGTCATATTTTGGCTACCGGAAAAGTTTCGGGTTTTCCCGGTATTGTACAGGGAAGCTTCTAGAAGGTTCCGGAAACTTCCGGAAGAGTCCGGAAGTCCACCAAGGGTTTCACCACGTCCCAAGGGTTTGCATGGGCTGAGGGGAGGTGCCCTGGCCTTATTGGGCCAGGCGCACAAGTCATTTAAGGCCCATGTGGCTTGGGAGAGGAGGAAAGTCCACCTGTGTATGGAAAGGGAGGGAACTGGACTAGGAGTCCAACTCCTCCCCCTTGGCTGCGCCCTAGGGCTTGGAGGGGCTGATCTCCACACCCCTCCACCAATATATAGAGGGGAGGGGATGCCCCAAGAGGACACACCAAGCCCTTGGCGCCTCCCTCTCTCCCTAGATTGTTTTCTCTTCCGTTCGTGGTTCCGGTAGCGCTTGGCGAAGCCCTGCTGGCACTGCTCCACCACCACCTCCACCACGCCGTTGTGCTGGTTGAGAACCCATCTACTACTCCGCCCTCGCTTGCTGGACCGAGGAGGTAGAGACGTCATCGAGCCGCACATGTGCTGAACGCGGAGGTGCCGTCCGTTCGGCGCTATATCGTGACGGATCGCAATTGGATCGTGAAGATGTACAACTACATCAACCGCGTTATATACGCTTCTGCTTAGCGATCTACAAGGGTATGTAGATACACTCCCCCTCTCATAGCTATGCATCTCCATGGATAGATCTTGTGTGTGAGTAGGAAATTTTTTGTTTCCCATGCAACGTTTCCCAACAGCGCCATCATGAGCTAGGTCTATGCGTAGATGATATGCACGAGTAGAACACAAAGAGTTTGTGGGCGTTGATGGTCAGATTGCTTACCTCCTTAGTCTTATTTTGATTCGGCGGTATTGTGGGATGAAGCGGCCTGGACCAACCTTACTTGTCCACGTACAATAGACCGGTTCCACCGACTGACATGTAACCTAGTTTGATAAAGGTGGCTGGCGGGTGTCTGTCTCTCCCACTTTAGTTGAATTGGATTCGACAGAGGCGGTCCTTATAGAAGGTTAAAAGGCAACTTGATTATCACCGTTGTGTCTTTGCGTAGGTAAGAACGGAGGCGGTCTTACTAGTTACCCATACCAGCCATGTAAAACTTGCAACAACAAAGTAGAGAACGTCTAACTTGTTTTTGCAGGGCATGTTGTGATGTGATATGGCCAAAGACATGATGTGATATATGTGATGTATGAGATGATCATGTTTTTGTATAGATTATCACGACTTGCATGTCGATGAGTACGGCAACCGGCAGGAGCCATAGGGTTTTCTTTAATTTATTTTCGCCATTTTTGCTTTACTTTATCGCTATGAGTTAGCAATAGTTGTAGAAGCAATAGTTGGCGCGACAATCACTTGACGACACGATGATATAGATCATGATGATGGAGATCATTGTGTCATGCCGGTGACGATGGAGATCATGCCGGTGCATTGGAGATGGAGATCAAAAGCACAAGATGATGATGGCCATATCATGTCACTTATATGATTTGCATGTGATGATTATTCTTTTTATGCATCTTATTTTGCTTAGAACGACGGTAGCATTATAAGATGATCCCTCACTAAAATTTCAAGATAAAATTGTGTTATCCCCAAGTGTGCACCGTTGCGAAGGTTCGTCGTTTCGAAGCACAACGTGATGATCAGGTGTGATAACTCTACGTTCACATACAACGGGTGTAAGCCAGTTTTGCACATGCAGAACACTTGGGTTAAACTCGATGAGCCTAGCATGTACAGACATGGCCTCAGAACACAGGAGACCGAAAGGTCGAACATGAGCCATATAGTAGATATGATCAACATGGATATGTTCACCATTGAAGCCACCACATCTCACGTGATGATCGGACTTGGGTTGGTGGATTTGGATCATGTCACACTTAGACAACCTGAGGGATGTTGATTTGAGTGGGAGTTCTTTAGTAATGTGATTCATTGAACTCGTTATCATGAACATATTCTAAAGTTGTCTTTGCAAAATTATGTTGTAGATCAATGGCTCGCGCAGTAGCTCCCCTGAATTTTAATGCGTCACTAGAGAAAGCTAAGTTGGAAGATGATGGAAGTAACTATGCGGACTGGGTCCGTAATCTGAGGATTATCCTCGCGGCTTCGAAAAAGGCTTATGTCCTTGATGCGCCGCTTGGCACGCCACCCCCTCCAGTTTTGTGTGTAGAAGTTGTGAACGTCTGGCAGGCGCGTTCTGATAACTACTCGATAGTTCAGTGTGCTATGTTGTACGGCTTAGAATCGGGACTTCAAAAGCGTTTTGAACACCATGGAGCATATGAGATGTTCCAGGAGTTGAAGTTAGTATTTCAAGCAAATTCCTGGATCGAGAGGTATGAGACCTCCGATAAGTTCTTCGCCTGCAAGATGGAAGAGAATAGTTCTGTCAGTGAGCACCTACTCAGAATGTCTGGGTACTACAACCGTTTGAATGATTTGGGAGTTGAGCTTCCGCCCGAAATGGTCACTGACAGAATTCTCCAGTCACTGTCACCTAGATACAAAGGCTTCATGATGAACTATAATATGCAAGGGATGGACAAGTCTGTCTCCGAGCTATTCGCGATGCTAAAAGTCGCGGAAGTAGAAATAAAAAAGGAGCATCAAGTGTTGATGGTGAATAAAACCACTAGTTTCAAGAAAGGCAAGGGAAAGAAGGGAACCTTCAAGAAGGGTGGCAAGCAAGTTGCCGCTCCCGTGAAGAAACCCAAGGCTGGACCCAAGCCTGAGACTGAGTTCTTCTATTGCAAGGGGACTGGCCGATGGAATCGTAATTGCCCCAAGTACCTAGCTGATAAGAAGGCTGGCAACGTCAACAAAGGTATATTTGATATACATGTTATTGATGTGTACCTCACTAACTCTCATAGTAGTGCCTGAGTATTTGATACCATTTCGGTTGCTCATATTTGTAACTCGAAACAGGAAATACGGAATAAACGGAGGCTGGCGAAGGATGAAGTGACGATGCGCGTCGGAAATGGTTACAAGGTTGATGTGATCGCCGTCGGCATGCTTGTTCTTCAATTACCATCGGGATTAGTTGTAAACCTAAATAATTGTTATTTGGTGCCTGCGTTGAGCATGAACATTACACTACTACAGAATGGTCAAAAGACGACACATCAATCAGAGACCCTTCAACAAAACTGTGTGCGATGCATGAATCGCAAACGATATAGTTCAAGCTCCGTCGCTAATGGCACGAACTGTGTGCGAAGGTGGATCCATCAAATACGATTCAGAAAGTAGTTGCGTGTGCGATCTATGGTAGACCGTTTGTTCTTGTGAACCGTTTGTGATTAGCGAAGATAACAGAAATGGTTAGCAAAACTACATACGTGTGCGAAGTACGTCATACAGTTCACTCGGATAAACTGTGTGCGCTGATACAACAGAACACAAACGATTCGGCATAACAAGATGTGTGCGATATACAGCAAACATGTGAGTAATGAGAATCGTGTGTGAACACGAGAAATAACACAGACGATTGGTGCTAATAACCTGTGTGTGTTGTGGGAAAACGTTTGCTGGTATACAATTGTCAGCGATTGATGAAATCATCACCGACGGGTTTCGTAGTTTAGTCGGTTTGTACTGTGATTTGCTCGGTCTGCACAACATCAATGCTGTGCCTACAGAACAACAACATATGTACTTATAAGAACATGATTGCATAAAAAAAGAACACAATGCAATTTCAAATATTGTATCACAAATACCAGCAATATTACAAGGTTCAAATTCCAGCATAACAAGGCCCAAATTCAAAGATTACAAGGTACAAACTGACATTAGAAATCAAATCCAATCTTCAGGATCCATGGGATAAAATATTTCTGCGAAGGGATCATCCACCGAGAAGTCATATATCAGCTCGATTGATTCGCTTCCGAATAATCTGTCATATGCACTTCCAAAGTGAAAATCAGCTTCTGCGGAGCCTTTTCCATTTCGCTGTAGACGCCTCCGCTGGTCAGTAAACCATCCATTGTGGCGCACTAAATATAGTGCAAACCTCATTACCTTGAGCACCCTTGCTTTCCGAACAAAGAAACTGGCAAATTGAATCTCTGGATTGGTGCCTCGGTACTTGTTCGAAGTAATTTCCTGAGATGGAATTCAAGGCATTCGATGGGATTGTTATATTGAGCCACATTTTCCACTTCAAGTCCTGCTTGTATATGCAAACAAAGACAACATATCAGTGCTTAGATGCAGTATTGAACACTACATGCCTCTTTGATTTGCATGATTTATAAAATACACTAATAGATTGACATGCCATATTCGATCGTTCATGATTAACATCTCAAAAAAATGTATAGTACATCTGTCATTGTAATCATGGGTAAAAGTACCAACAAATTGAACTCCGTTGTGGTTAACAATTAACAGGAAAGGAACATCACCTCGATGTATAGCTTCTCCGTGCACGAAAAGCATATAAGGAACTTAACAACCTCATCCAGATTGGGGCCAATAGATTGTAGTGCCAAGATCTTCACCATGCGCAGAGACAATGCGAGGCTTGTGGGAATCTTTTTCTGGATGACAGCCGAACATAGATCAACAAAACTAGATAAAATGTGTTGTACAATAATAAGAATGAGAAGAAGATTGTTGTACCTGAACGGGTATGGATCCAGCTGTAACAAGTTCGGTGAATTCAGCACACGAATAGCCCAACACTGTCAATTTGGGTGCGTCAATGTCCCTGATTCTTGTTCGACCTTCTTTATCGAGTACAAACAATCTCTCTAGGAAAGGCGCATTCTCAATGACCATATCATGAAACTCCCCAACTGACAGCGTGTTGCGGCACCAGCCATGCACATAAATCGTACAGAGATTCGTCGTAGCGATGTGGAGGCTAATGAACCCAAACATTATCTGAAGACGAAGGTACTCGAGCGTTGTACAGCCGTCGAGCAGGCGCTCCAAATCCGACTTCGAGATGCTGACGCTAATGAGCTCGAGGTGCTTTAGTTTAGGAAGATGAAGAGCGTGCGCGGCATTAATCTTGGGGAAAAGGCACTGCATGAACGTAGCGCGGCGCAGCGTGGGCGCGAGGCGGAGGACGGACGGAGGCCGCGAGCGCCCATGTCCAGCAACAAAGTTGAGCTCCTTGAGCTGATCTAGGGTGGGGGATAAGAACCACTCGTGAAACTTGGGTTCGGCCTTGCAGTTTGAACGGAAAGTGCCGATGGCAAGGCGTCTGACTGCCGCAGTGCGCGTGACGAGGATGTGGGACAATGCGTCCAAGCGTTTGCGATCCCTGCTGTAGAGCTCGTCGTCGTCGAGGAGGTCAAGGGGGGTGGAGTGCCATAGGGGGCGCCACCGCCTGGAGAGGATGGTGGTCTACACGGCAAATTTGATGGGGAGGAGGGACATGATGGTTACCAACATCTTGTCGGGGATGCAGCTGATGAAGTCCACGCTCGCCGGAGGCTCGTGTGGTTCAGCCTCAACCCGCCCCCGCTTGTTGGCCGCCTCGTCGTCCATCGAAAAAGGAGGCGATCCTCAGCGACGTCCCTTATAGATAAGACCGGAGGAGAAGGTGTAGCATTAATGGAGAACTTGGGAGAGAATAGGGCTGTGTGGGTGGAGGTCCGAGGTCAAAGGGCTTGATTCCCGATGAGCCAGCTGCGCCTACGCAGCGGACTGCTCGCACGCATCCCTTTGAGCCTGCGTGGCGGACTCCTCGTACGCGTCCCGTCTAATCAAACCTGCACCCACATCACGTTATGTTTGTTATTGAGATTAGAATTTACAAACCTTTTAAAGATTTATAAAAAAACTTAGTTTTACGTTAATTTTCACATTTCCCTGACAGGCAAGGCCACGCGTGTGCTCGATGAGCACGTTCCCGCATACAACCGCGCACAAAAGCGCGCTACCCACTACGCTCCGCCACGGCTGCCCGAAGGCAGCAGCTGCCGGCGGCCGCCGTGGCCGCCTTGACCGCCACCCCATGGGCAGCCGCCGAGGCCGCCACCATAGCGGCGGCCGTCTAGCCCGCTGATACGTCCATTTTAGATCATGATTTCTTACCGTTATTTACTTTGTTTTGCTAAATAATAATGCCTTGGGGAGTGATTCTAATGCCCTTTCTCTCATAATATAAAATGTTTACACAAAGAGGGAGAATACCGGTAGTTGGAATTCTGGACCTAAGAAAAGCATGTCAGAGATACCTATTCTGCACAACTCCAATGAAGCTGAAACTTTACGGAGATTATATTTGCATTTAATAAAAAATACTGGAGCAGAAAACTAATGGAGGGGGCCTCCCAGGTGGGCACAACCCACCAGGGCGCGCCTGGCCCCCTTGGGCGCGCCCTGATGGGTTGTAGCCACCTCGGCCCACCTCCGGTGTCCATCTTCTGGTATATGGTCACTCTTGACCTAGAAAAAAAAATCATAGGAGGATTTTCGGGACGAAGCGCCGCCGCCTCGAGGCGGAACTTGGGCAGGAGCACTTTTGCCCTCCAGCGGAGCGATTCCGCCGGGGGAACTTCCCTCCCGGAGGGGGAAATCGAAGCTATCGTCATCACCAACACCCCTCTCATCTTTGGGAGGCCAATCTTCATCAACATCTTCAACAACACCATCTCCTCTCAAACCCTAGTTCATCTCTTGTGTTTAATCTTTGTACCGGAACCTCAGATTGGTACCTGTGGGTGACTAGTAGTGTTGATTACCTTGCGTAGTTGATTACTATATGGTTTATTTGGTGGAAGATTATATGTTCAGATCCATTATGCTATTCAATACTCCTCTGATCTTGAGCATGATTATTATTTGTGAGTAGTTACCTTTGTTCTTGAGGTCACGGGAGAAGTCATGTTGCGAGTAATCATGTGAATTTGATATGTGTTTGATATTTTGAGGATATGTATGTTGTGATTCCCTTAGTGGTGTCATGTGAACGTCGACTACATGACACTTCACTATTCATGGGCCTAAGGGAATGCATTGTGGAGTAGTTATTAGATGATGGGTTGCTAGCGTGATAGAAGCTTAAACCCTAGTTTATGCGCTACTTCGTAAGGGGCTGATTTGGATCCACCTGTCTAATGCTATGGTTACACTTTGTCTTAATACTTTTCTCGTAGTTGCGGATGCTTGCGAGGGGGTTAATCATAAGTAGGTTGTTAGTTCAAGTAATAACAGCACCTTAGCACCGGTCCACCCACATATCAAATTATCAAAGTAGCGAACATGAATCAAACCAACATGATAAAAGTGACTAGACGAAATTCCCGTGTACCCTCAAGAACACTTTGCCTATTACTAGTGATTGTTTTGGCCTGTCCTTTGCCTCAAAAGGATTGGGCTACCTTGCTGCACCTTGTTTACCGTTACCGTTACTTGGTTGTTACCAATTATCTTGCTATCAAACTATCTATTACCTACAATTTCAGTGCTTGCAGAAATTACCTTGCTGAAAACCGCTTGTCATTTCCTTCTGCTCCTCGTTGGGTTCGACACTCTTACTTATCGAAAGGACTACGATTGATCCCCTATACTTGTGGGTCATCACCTGCCACGACACCGTCATCGGTCTTGGCCCCGACCCCGCAGTAATAGTGGGCACACACGTACACACATCCGAGAACACATTCCCACGTACGCCATCCCAAACGGTTTCTAAAAACCATAAAGCGTTCTGTGCTTTGGAACTAAAACCATCAATAAATATTGAGCTTGTTTCCTTTCACATTCTGAATTACCACAGGCTAATTTTTTTCGCAAATCAGTTCACACCTACCAAACCTAAACGTGTTCCCACTTAGCAGCTGTTTACTGTAGTAGGCTATAAAAACACAAACACGTACTCAAAAATTACCAGACATTCCTCACCCCCGCCATAAAAAAACAGGCCTTTCTCTATTAGTACTTCATTCCGTCTGCCATGGCAGGTAGGAGGGGGGGGGGGTTCTGGGTCGAGATATAACCAGGGAAGAAAGATCAAGGCCGCGGAAGCAACCGAGAGGTCCCGCCACCGCGCCGCGGAATCGCCAAAGAGCTCCAGCCATACCGCTTTGGCTGCGGCAGAGATGTCCTGTGGCGCCGCGAACGCCCGAGAGGATTTTTCATGGAGAGGCGACGACTCTCACAATCACAAGCGCATTCGCCTCGGAGGCGAACTGGACGAGTTGGCAGTCTTGGATTCCTCAGCCACCGACGACATGCACGCTGAGCTCGATAGGAAGGACGCGATGATCGATGACATGGTGAAGCTGCTGAAGAAGAGCGACGCCTCGGTTGACAGGGCGACCGGCCTCGTGGAGAAACTTATGGAGGAGAACGACGCCTAGAAGAAACTGCTCGAGAATAAAAGTGCCTCGGAGGGTATCCTGAAAGAACTCCCCGAGGAACTTTTGGAAGACTTGGCGAAGCTCTACATCGAGCGTGAGGGGCTGGTGAAGGAATCTGTGAAGCGTGTGAAGGAACTTCATGTGTACGCGATGCAGACCATCGACGCTCTCGAGCAAAGAGCCCGCGCCATGGCCACAATGCGGAAGATGTCGGATGAGAGGCGAGAGGAGATGGAGGTCATGGAGGTGATGAAGAAGGAGATTGAGGAACTCCGCGCCGAGCAATCCATGAAGAATTAGATAGCAGCGGGCCAGATCGTTTTCTTTGTCTTCCTTCTTCAACCTCTTCTTTCTTCCTTTTCCCCTGCGTCTTTGGGGAGTTGCCGCACGTGGCATTTTTATTATCATGCATATGTAAGAGAATTATTATCCTTTGCCAGTGCGAATTTGTTGTTATATTATTTCATTCATTTGTACATGTATACGAGTCAAAAACAGAAGAAACGTCAAAGTTCTCGAAGAGGTACAAACAAAATAGTGATCACAAGAAACTAGTCCCTCCGTCCAAGAGCATTAACCACATGATAAACAGCGGGTCGGACGCCATTAATTCAGAAGTTGGGAGAGAGGTGAGCAGGGGGGGTGGAGGTCAAAGTATCGCTTCCCGATGACCATGCACAATAGACTCTCATGCGTCCCGTCGAGCATGCACGACGGACATCTCCCACGCATCGTGTCAAGCCTGCTCGGCAGACAGCTCGCACGCGTCCCGTCGAGCCTGTGCGGCGGAAAGCTCGCATGCGTCATGTCATCAACCTGCAGCTACACGCACAGCACCCCCATATCAAGTAGGAGTAAAAAAATTGGACGGGTGGCACCAAATGGTTATCATACAAGTTTTGTATTTACGGGAATTCAATAAACCAATATTATCAATGATTGCGGCCGAGCTATCATGCCTAAAAGTTTCTAATTCATTCACATTCGTATAAAAGGGCCCTAGAAAACTCAATTAATGTATAAAAAGGGCCGAATTGGTGCACTAGAGGACACATTGAATGTAGTTTCGCCACCAAAGTGACATGTTCCCTATCGAAACCACGAGGTCAGAGCTTGTGCTTCTAGTTCAAAATTTGAACTACGCATATTAAATCCCTAGAAAACTCAATTAATGTATAAAAGGGGCCGAATTGGTGCACTAGACGACGCATTGAATGCAGTTTCACCAACAAAGGTGACATGTTCCCTATCGAAATCACAAGGCTTCTTGAATAAGCTTTGGCTTGTAAGATGCATGTCCCAATATTTGTCCCAAATTCGTCAAAAAAATGCACACCATATATGTGTGGTGGCATGGCACTATGTAACTTTCATGAATTCATGGCGAGCTTTGGGTTCTCTCGGACTTTGAAACTAAGATTATCAATGTTTGCGGCCTAGTCACGACACCAAGATGTTTGTAATTCAGTGACCATTAGTGCATGTGATCTAAACATGGACCCAAGGACACGAAATGGGTTTTAATCCATTTTGGTGCCCTGGAGCTGTCGGGACCCCGATCCTAACCATACAAATCTAGCATGTAACACATCATATCACACTGCGGCCTCACGCACGGTAATCCCCACGGGTGCCACCTTACCTTGGCAGGGACCGTCTGCACCTTTTGGCTCACGTATATGAATATGTTGCTAGCAATCACATGTCAGAGAACCCGGGTCAACATGACTAGTTACAGACCCAAGGTGCACAACCGTACAGGGACAGGCATACATAACCCAGCAATGCAGATGTCGGTCATCAGCGTGTGTAGACGAGTCGTAGCAAGCTACATGGACTCCATTACGTCGTGAGACATATCTGTCATCAACGGTACGTAGACGAGTCATAGCAGGCTACAGGGACTCCATTACACTGCGAGACATTTCCTCGTAGGGACAGACACATCAGCAAAGAAGGATACACGCCGGTCAATCAATGTGTCCGGAGCAGTAGCAAGCTACCAAGGCTCAGTGGAAGCACAAAGAGGCATTTCCCCGTAAAGCAGGCTACTAAAGGTATACAGCTAGGTGTCGAATCCCACACATACCAATGCATTTCAACCATACACGCATTATGCACGATATGCGTAGATACAACATGGCATCACAACAAAACTCTACAACATAACATTTATTTAGAAGGCTCCGAAGAGCCAACATAGTGTAATGTTACAAGCAGGGTGGGTCACATGACCCAACATTCAGAGCATACAAACAACAAGCGGAAGTTACATGTCTGGGTACACACATCTAATAAAAGCGGCTGGAAGAGCCTGAAAAGCTACAACGATCCTACCAAAGGAGCCAGACTCCTATCCGGATTCCCAAGCTAATCCGTCGATGTCAACGTCAAGAAGAACATAAAGTGTACAACGTCTATCTCTACAAAAATGTAAATAAGCAACAATGAGTACGACGGTACTCAACAAGTCTTACATCAGAACTATCTACTTATGCCTCATGTATCAATGAACGGGTTTGTGGGGTTTACTTCAGAAATGCCAACTTTGACCTTTGGCTAAACTGAACTACGATAAAGTATCCAATGTATCATTCCTCTCTCGTCTCCCTACGAGAGAGCGCACACGAGTCCATCTAGCTAGTCACAACTCAATACACCACTATGGATCCTCTCTCGTCTTCCTACGAGAAGCCATCCATAGTACTCACACTTATCTGGAGCATTTTAGAGTATCCATTTAAAGTTATCTATGAACAATGCAAGTCTCTAAGTAGTCCATATCCGCGTACACGGCTATTCGAATAGATAGTTTACCCTTCAGGGGTGTACTTCGTCACACATGCTCCCGCCACTTATGGCCATGTGCACATAAAAAGGCACCTCGGCAACCTTCAAGCGGAAGCCCAGTGAGGGAGTCGGCCACGGACATTAACTTACAATGACTCTAGCCCAAGGCAGTTGCCTAACTGAGTTGGTTACCACAATCGAGAATCCAGCCGTGTTTCACGATTCAGACTCAGAAGTTGTGTGCGGGGCCCCAAGCCGGTCCCGGTTGGGCCGTTCATTCACTTCGCAGGCCCGGCCACATCCTATCAACGTTTCGAACTAGTGCGACTCCTGGGCAGAGAACAGGGTAGGTTAATAGGCCGAGAGAGCTCGAGTTACCGGAGCCCAATGTGCGGTAGTAGCTAGTCTTGGAACACAAACACGGAACTCGGTTCCTATGAGTGGTCTCAATGAGACAACCCACCATGTACTCCTACATGGCCTCTCATCGCTACCTTTACCAAAATAGGTTCAACACATAACCCTCATCATCAGGACACATCCATTTCACTCCGGTTCATCACCCCGATGAATCAGACCGGACACAACTCTAAGCATAGCAAGCATAATAGGGTTATTGCACAACATGGCTCAGGCATCTACCAGGTATGCTAGGTTGCTTGGTTTAGCTATTTATTGTGACAATGACAGGTCATGCAAAGGAGTGGGTTCAGCTACCGGAACACAAGTAACAGTTGAATCGTTTGTCCTAATGCATTGAAATGAGAGCAAGAGCGAGAGAGTGGGATTATATAGAAATGCTCAAGGGGGGTTGCTTGCCTGTTTATCGGAAGAACTCAGCTGTTCTTCGATGTTGTCGATAACTACGTCTCGCAAGTCTATCGACAAGAACAAACAAGGTACAAATTAAGCACGGCAAATGCTTCACAATGATGCATGATCATGTCATGTTCACAAGTTGCTGGTTTTGTCTAATGCAAGTTATCACAAGTTAAATGGAGTGCATTGAATCAATATAGATCAATTACAACTCCACTTTTAAGCATTTTAATGCCTTTAATGAAATTGCCCTAACCAGTGCATATAAGTTGTTCAAACCTGCACGAAAATGCCACCAACAGATTCCTTGTATTTTTCTGATAATTTTTCATATATAAATTATTTCATTTGGAGCTAGGGTTGAATTTCCATGAATTTTCAAAGTTTAACCTATTTTTCGGATTTATTTTATAACAGAAAAAATACTAATTGCATCAGCCTGACGTCATGCTTCCGTCAGCAAGTCAAACACGTCTGGTCCAGGTCAAACCTGACTAGTGGGGTCCACTGGTCAGTGACCCAGGGGCTAATCCCGCGCTGATCGGGGTTTGACCCGCTGCTGGGGCCCGATGTCAGTGGCTTTGGGTTTAGTTAGCGGTGTCATTAGGACTTAATGCCCAAGCCACGTTGGCGCCCACCAGAGTTGGGCCGGCGGCGACCAAATCAGCGGCGGAGGCTTGCCAGAATTTGCTAGGGGCATCGGTTCGACGCGCGGGTAGCACCAGGGGGTAGCCCTTGCTCGCACGCATCCAACAGAGGGGTCAGGAGGGCACGGGGTTGCCGGAGCTCATCGGCGGTGAGATCTTTGCGGAGGCCGGAGCTCGGTCGTCTATGGGTTTGCGGTTACAACGCGAAAACAAGCGAACTGAGCAGCTAGGCGACACCTACGGGGCAGCAGGAGCACGAATACGTGCTCTGTTGGGTCAGGCGGGGGCTAGAACGACGGCAAGATACACGGTAGCGGCAGCGAGCTCCCGGCTATGGTAGAAACCACGTCTAGAGGTCGAGATCGACGACGTTGTCAGGGGGAAAGCAATCATTAGCTCACCGCGGTTGCACTGGAGGTGACGGCGAGGTCGGAGGCGCTCTCTGGCCGGCGAATTTGGTGACGGCGTCCTGTGGCCGTGGTTGGGGAAGAAGCTCGCGCTCATCGTCTCTGGGGTTCCGCGGCTCAAATTCGTTGGCGAGGAGGAGCAGCTCGAGGTGGCAGAGGCACTGGGCAGCTCAGGGAGGCGGAGCAGCGACGATGGCCGTGGTGGTGCGCATCGGAGTGCTCAGTTCCGAGGAAGAAGTAGCGGAGGGAGAGGGAGAGAGTGAGGAGGCGAATGGCTGGGCGTTGGCTCGATCCAGACGAGTCTCTGGGGTCTATCCATGCGTTCGGGTGCTCGGCGGCAAGCAGGAGGTGGCGAGGCGTCGTCGACGAGCTCGCCACAGCTCTGCCTATCCTCCTGGTAGGAGGAAGAAGACGGTCTAGCCCCTGGTGGGCTAGGCTAGACCAACTGGGCCACCAGGTAAGTGGCCAGGTAGGCCTTTTTCTTTATTTGTTTTCTCTTTTCTATTTCTTTCAATTTGTTTTGGTTTGCAAAAAATATCAAACCATTTTAGTAAATCCTGAAAAATATATATGTGGACAAGTGGATTTATCCAGTGTCTCATCATAATTTTCAGAACAAATGGAACTATATTATATATAGTAAATACAATTCCATTGCAAATAATTGTTTGATTAATTCAAAAGCCCAAGTTAAAATGTTTCTGTGATTCCAAAATATTGGTTGGCAAATTTTCCTCAGTCCAATATTTTATTAGAATACCAGGGACATTTTCTTGGTTCACTTTGAAGCAATTTTTATATTGCTTATTTGACAAAAAATTGAATGGTGATGCTTGATCATTCCTCATTTCTTTTTCAAAAGAAAACAAAAATGCATGCATGAATGCATTATCAAGCAAAGTTAAACTAGGGTTGTGAAAACTCACCCCCACTAAACAGAATCTCGTCCCGAGATTCAGGAGTAGTCGGGAAGAGTGCAGGGTACTCAAGCCGAAGACGATCTTCGCGCTCCCAGGTTGCTTCATCCTCGGAATGGTGTGACCACTGAACCTTGAGAAACTTGATGCTGCAACGTTGAGTGCTGCGCTCGGCTTCATCGATAATACGAACAGGATATTCTTGATCTGAGAGATCATCTTGAAGATCAAGCGTTTCGTGGTCTACTTCGCGGATAGGATCCTTGAAGCAACGCCTGAGTTGAGAAACGTGGAACACATCATGAACTTTGGAAAGCTGCGGAGGTAGTTCGAATTGGTAGGCAACTTCTCCTCGTTTAGCAAGAATGCGGAAAGGACCAATGTAACGAGGAGCCAATTTTCCTTTGATACCGAAACGATGGATACCCTTGAGAGGTGTAACCCGAAGGTAAGCCTTCTCGTCTGTTGGGGAACGTCGCATGGGAAACAAAATTTTTCCTAAGCACACGCAAGATCTATCCATGGTGATGAGCATCTACGAGAGGGAGAGTGAATCTACATACCCTTGTAGATTGCTAAGCGGAAGCGTTAAGAAACGCGGTTGATGTAGTCGAACGTCTTCGCATTGAAACCTTCCGACCATACTTATGGCAAGGCTGACATCGGGTCTTGTGCACAGCATTGCATACATGATAGAGCCTATGGCTGAAGCATAGGAGATGACACTCATCTTTTCTCTATCTTCTGCAGTCACTGGGCATTGAGTCTTACTCAACTTCACACCTTGCAAAACAGGCAAGAACCCCTTCTTGGACTGATCCATTTTGAACTTCTTCAAAATCTTATCAAGGTATGTGCTTTGTGAAAGTCCTATTAAACGTCTTGATCTATCTCTATAGATCTTGATGCCTAATATGAAAGCAGCTTCTCCTAGGTCCTTCATTGAAAAACTCTTGTTCAAATATTCCTTCACGCTTTCCAACATTTCTATATTGTTTCCAATCAGTAATATGTCATCCACATATAATATTAGAAACGCTATAGAGCTCCCACTCACTTTCTTGTAAATACAAGCTTCTCCGTAAACTTGTATAAACTCGAACGCTTTGATCACCTCATCAAAGCAAAGATTCCAACTCCGAGATGCTTGCACCAGTCCATAAATGGATCGCTGGAGTATGCAAACTTTGTCAGCATTCTCTGGATCGACAAAACCTTCTGGTTGCATCATATACAACTCTTCCTTAAGGAAACCGTTAAGGAACGCTGTTTTGACATCCATCTGCCAAATTTCATAATCGAAAAAGGCAGCTATTGCTAACATGAGTCTGACGGACTTAAGCATCGCTACGGGTGAGAAGGTCTCATCGTAGTCAACTCCTTGAACTTGTGAAAAAACCCTTTGCCACAAGTCGAGCTTTATAGACGGTGACATTACCGTCCGCGTCCGTCTTCCTCTTAAAGATCCATTTGTTCTGAATGGCCTTACGCCCTTCAGGTAATACTTCCAAAGTCCACACTTTGTTTTCATACATGGATCCCATCTCGGATTTCATGGCCTCTAACCACTTCTCGGAATCCGGGCCCATCATCGCTTCTCCATAGCTCGTAGGTTCATCGTTGTCCAACAACATGACCTCTAAGACAGGGTTGCCGTACCACTCAGGAGCAGTACGCGTCCTTGTCGACCTACGAGGTTTGATAGCAACTTGATCCGAAGCTTTATGATCATCATCAACTTCCTCTTCAGCTGATGTAGGCTCTACAGAAACATCTTTCTGCGCTGCGCTACTCTCAGGTTGAAGTAAAGGTTCAACAACCTCATCAAGTTCTATCTTCCTCCCACTCAATTCTTTCGAGAGAAACTCTTTCTCAAGAAATGTTCCATTTTTAGCGACAAACACTTTGCCTTCGGATCTGAGGTAGAAGGTATACCCAACTGTCTCTTTTGGGTATCCTATGAAGACGCATTTCTCCGCTTTGGGTTCCAGCTTTTCAGGCTGAAGCTTTTTGACATAAGCATCACATCCCCAAACTTTAAGAAACGACAGCTTTGGCTTCTTGCCAAACCAAAGTTCATATGGCGTTGTCTCAACGGATTTCGATGGTGCCCTATTTAAAGTGAATGCAGCTGTCTCTAATGCATAACCCCAAAACGATAGTGGCACATCGGCAAGAGACATCATAGATCGCACATATCCAATAAGGTTCGATTATGACGTTCGGACACACCATTACGCTGTGGTGTTCCAGGCGGTGTCAGTTGTGAAACAATTCCACATTGTCTTAAGTGACTGCCAAACTCATAACTCAGATATTCTCCTCCTCGATCAGATCGTAGGAATTTAATCTTCTTGTTACGATGATTCTCAACTTCACTCTGAAATTGTTTGAACTTTTCAAACGTTTCAGACTTGTGTTTCATTAAGTAAATATACCCATATCTACTTAAGTCATCAGTGAAGGTGAGAAAGTAACGATAACCACCGCGCGCCTCAATACTCATCGGACCGCACACATCAGTATGTATGATTTCCAACAAGTCACTTGCCCGTTCCATTGTTCCAGAGAACGGCGTTTTAGTCATCTTGCCCATGAGGCATGGCTCGCATGTGTTAAGTGATTCAAAATCAAGTGACTCCAAAAGTCCATTAGCATGGAGCTTCCTCATGCGTTTTACGCCAATATGACCTAAACGGCAGTGCCACAAGAAAGTGGTATTATCATTATCAATTCTACATCTTTTGGCATCAATGTTATGAACATGTGTATCATTACTATCGAGATTCAATAAGAATAAACCCCTCACTTCGGGTGCATGACCATAAAAGATATTACTCATATAAATAGAACAACCATTATTCTCTGATTTAAATGAGTAACTGTCTCGCAATAAACAAGATCCAGATATAATGTTCATGCTTAACGCATGCACTAAATAACAATTATTCAGGTTCATCACTAATCCCGATGGTAATTGAAGAGCGAGCGTGCCGAAGGCGATCACATCAACCTTGGAACCATTTCCCACGCGCATCGTCACTTCATCCTTTGCCAGCGTCCGTCTATTCCGCAGTTCCTGTTTAGAGTTGCAAATGTGAGCAACCGCACCAATATCAAATACCCAGGCACTACAACGAGAGTTGGTAAGGTACACATCAATAACATGTATATCATATATACCTTGTTTGTTGTTGGCCGCCTTCTTGTCAGCCAAATACTTGGGGCAGTTCCGCTTCCAGTGTCCAGTTCCCTTGCAATGAAAGCACACAGTTTCTGGTTTGGGTCCAGCCTTGGGTTTCTTCACGGGAGGAGCAACTGTTTTGCCACTCTTCTTGGAGTTACCCTTCTTACCCTTGCCATTTTTCTTCAAACTAGTGGTTTTATTGACCATCAACACTTGATGCTCCTTCTGAATTTCAGACTCAGCGACTTTCAGCATCGCAAACAGCTCGGCGACTGACTTGTTCATCCCGTGCATGTTATAGTTCAACACGAAGCTCTTGTAGCTAGGTGGCAATGATTGAAGAACTCTGTCAGTGATAGCCTCTGGCGGAAGGGGCATCCCTAATTCAGCCAGACGGGTGGAGTACCCAGACATTCTGAGTATGTGATCACTAACAGACCCGTTCTCCTCCATCTTGCAAGTATAGAACTTATCGGAGGTCTCATACCTCTCGATCCGGACATTCTTCTGAAAGATAAACCTCAACTCTTGGAACATCTCATATGCTCCATGACATTCAAAACGTCTTTGAAGTCCCGGTTCTAAGCCATACAAAATTGCACATTGAACTATTGAGTAATCATCAGAGCGAGCCTGCCAGGCGTTCACAACGTCTAGAGACTCAACTGGAGCGGGTGGATCACCAAGCGGTGCATCAAGGACATAAGCCTTCTGGGAAGCCGTAAGGATAATCCTTAGATTACGGGCCTAGTCCACAAAGTTACTTCCATCATCTTTCAACTTAGCTTTCTCTAGGAACGCATTAAAATTCAGGGGTGCTACTGCGCGAGCCATGATCTACAACATAAATATAGCAAAGACAACTTAGACTATTGTTCAAGATAATGAGTTTAGTTAATCATATTACTTAAAAAACTCCCACTCAAATTGATATCCCTCCGGTCATTCGAGTGTCACATGATCCAAATCCACCAACTCAAGTCCGATCATCACGTGAGTTGAGGTGGTTTCAATGGTGAACATCTTCATGTTGATCATATCTACTATATGACTCATGTTCGACCTTTCGGTCTCTTGTGTTCCGAGGCCATGTCTGTACATGCTAGGCTCGTCAAGTTTAACCCGAGTGTTCCGCACGTGCAACACTGGCTTGCACCCGTTGTATGCGAACGTAGAGTCTATCACACCCGATCATCACGTGGTGTCTCGAAACGACGAACTTTCGCAACGGTGCACACTCGGGAAGAACACAATTTTATCTTGAAATTTAAGTGAGGGATCACCTTATAATGCTACCGTCGTCCTAAGCAAAATAAGATGCATAAAAGGATTAACATCACATGCAAATCATAAGTGACATGATATGGCCATGAACTTGTGCTTTTGATCTCCATCTCCAAAGCACCGGCATGATCTCCATCGTCACCGGCATGACACCATGATCTCCATCATCTTGATCTCCATCAACGTGTCGTCATGAGGTTGTCGCGCCGACTGTTGCTTCCACGACTATTGCTAACTCATAGCGATAAAGTAAAGCAAAACGGCGAAAATAATTAAAGACAACTCTATGGCTCCTGCCAGTTGCCATACTCATCGACATGCAAGTCGTGATATTCTATACAACACATGATCATCTCATACATCACATATATCTCATCATGTAATTGGCCATATCACATCACAACATACCCTGCAAAAACAAGTTAGACGTCCTCTAATTGTTGTTGCAAGTTTTACGTGGCTGCTACGGGTATCTAGCAAGAACAATTCTTACCTACGCAAAAACCACAACGGTGATACAAAAAATGCTTTTCAACCTTCTCAAGGACCGCCTTTGTCAAATTCGATCCAACTAAAGTAGGAGAGACAGACACCCGCCAGCCATCTTTATGCAACGAAGTTACATGTCAGTTGATGGAACCGGTCTCTCGTAAGCGTACGAGTAATGTTGGTCCGAGCCGCTTCATCCCACAATACCGCCGAAACAAGAAAAGACCAAGGGAGGAAGCAATATGAATATCAACGCCCACAAACTCCTTTGTGTTCTACTCGAGATCTCATCTACACATAGACCTAGCTCTGATACCACTGTTGGGGAACGTCGCATGGGAAACAAAAATTTTCCTACGCACACGCAAGATCTATCCATGGTGATGAGCATCTACAAGAGGGAGAGTGAATCTATATACCCTTGTAGATCACTAAGCGGAAGCATTAAGAAACGCGGTTGATGTAGTCGAACGTCTTCGCAATCCAAATCGCAAGTCGTCCCTCGATCCAAACACGATCTAGCGCCGAACGGACGGCACCTCCGCGTTCAACACACGTACGGCTTGATGACGCCTTCACCTCCTCGATCCAGCGAGCGATGGTGAAGTAGTGGATGAGTTCCGGCAGCACGACGGCGTGGTGATGGTGGTGAGGAACAATCTCTGCAGGGCTTCGCCAAGCACTACGGAGATTGTGACGGGAGGAACTAGAGGGTTAGGGTTGCCGGCACACGGCTTGGGAAATCTTGTTGTATCCCGTGTGCTAGCCCTGCCCCTCTATTTATATGTTGAGCCCTGGGGTCTAAACTTGGAGAGAAAGCCTCCACAAGGTCGGTTTTGCCCGCACAAGGTCGGTTTGGCCCGCACGGAAAGAGTCCCACTCGGATTCCAGCAGTACCGCGTACAAGCGGTAGTACCGCTCATGAGCGGTAGTACCGCTTCACACAAGCGGTAGTACCGCTTACGCGGTAGTACTGCCTTACCAGCGGTAGTACCGCTTAAGGCAGCTGCAAAACTTCCTTTTGCACTTTCCAATACCTCGTGGGCTTTACCCCTTTGGTCCATATAAAGTGTTGCTGCACCCGAACACTTCGGTAAACATCCGGAACCCCTTCCGGCGAATTCCGGAACCCTTCCGGAGATCAAAACACTATTATCACATATATCAATCTTTACCTCCGGACTCTTCCGGAGATCCTCGTCATGTCCGGGATTTT
The DNA here is from genome assembly GCA_039707655.1 of Elymus sibiricus. Lineage (NCBI taxonomy): Eukaryota > Viridiplantae > Streptophyta > Magnoliopsida > Poales > Poaceae > Elymus > Elymus sibiricus. The sequence goes on along the minus strand of CM077675.1, from coordinate 184,644,508 downwards.
ATCCGGGACTCCGAACAACCTTCGGTCACAAACACAATAACTCAACTATACTAATCGTCACCAAACGTTAAGTGTGTAGACCCTGCGGGTTCGAGAACTATGTAGACATGACCGAGACACCTCTACGGTCAATAACCAATAGCGGGACCTGGATGCCCATATTGGTTCCTACATATTCTACGAAGATCTATATCGGTCGAACCTCTATGTCAAGGATTCAGTTAATCCCGTATGCTGTTCCCTTTGTTCTTCGGTATGTTACTTGCCCGAGATTCGATCGTCGGTATCTCTATACCTAGTTCAATCTCGTTATCGGCAAGTTTCTTTACTCAGTCCATAATACAAGATCTCGTGGCTAACACTTTAGTCACATTGCTTGCAAGGCTCATTGTGATGTTGTATTACCGAGTGGGCCCTGAGATACCTCTCCGTCACACGGAGTAACAAATCCCAGTGTTGATCCATGCCAACCCAACAGACACCCTCGGAGATACCTGTAGAGCATCTTTATAGTCACCCAGTAACGTTGCGATGTTTGATACACACAAGGTATTCCTCTGGTGTCAGTGAGTTGCATGATCTCATGGTCATAGGAACAGATACTTGACATGCAGAAAACTATAGCAATAAACTGACACGATCATATGCTACGTTTATAGTTTGGGTCTTGTCCATCACATCATTCTCCTAATGATGTGATCCCGTTATCAAATGACATCTCATGTCCATGGCTAGGAAACCTTCACCATCTTTTGATCAGCGAGCTAGTTAACTAGAGGCTTACTAGGGACACAGTGTTGTCTATGTACCCACACATGTATTTGAGTTTCCAATCAATACAATTATATCATGGATAATAAACGATTATCATGAACAAGGAAATATAATAATAACCAATTTATTATTGCCTCTAGGGCATATTTCCAACATCGTCAACTTCATAACTTACGTCCTTATGACGATGGTCATATTGACTCTTTTGACGAGATTGGGCAGTTTTCAAATTTTCACGAATGATGCGAACTTGCTCTTCTGCATCCTGGATCATATCCGGTCCAAAGATTTGTCTTTCACCGGTTTCTGACCAGTTTAATGGCATTCGACATCTTCGTCCATTCAGAACTTTGAAAGGAGCTTTGCCCAGACTAGACTGGAAGCTGTTGTTATAAGCAAACTCGGCGAATGGAAGACATTTCTCCCAGTTCAATCCAAATGAGATAACACAGGCTCTGAGCATATCTTCAAGAATTTGATTGACTCTTTCGACTTGACCATTTGACTGCGGGTGATAAGCGGTGCTAAAGGAGAGATGGGTTCCCATAGCATTCTGGAAATTTGCCCAAAATCGAGACGTGAAAAGACTTCCACAGTCTGAATTGATCTCTAGAGGAACACCATGAAGAGAAACTATTCGACAAATATATAGGTCTGCTAAGTGACTAGCAGTTATACTTTCTCGAACTAGAAGGAAATGGGCAACTTTTAAGAGACGATCGATGACCACAAAGATGGCATCATTCCCTTTCCTAGTCTTTGGAAAGCCGGTGATGAAATCCATACCGACCTTGTCCCATTTCCACTCGGGAATAGCCAAGGGCTGAAGAGTGCCAGCAGGCCTTTGATACTCTGCCTTAACGCGACGACAAACATCACAGTTAGCAATGAATTGAGTGATTTCTCTCTTCATCCAGGTCCACCAGAACCTCTGGCATAGGTCCTGATACATTTTGGTACTACAGGGATGTATCATGAGAGGAGATTCATGAGCTTCCTTAAGGATCAGCTCTCGAAGTTGTTGCTTCTTGGGAACCACCAAGCGGTCCTCAAAGAATACAACACCTTGATCATCTACCGAGAAGGAACGAGCAACTCCCTTGGCAATGTTGCTCTTGATCCGGGAAATTCCAGTATCCTGCTTCTGGGCAGCAATGATCTGATCCTGAAGAGTCGGTTTCGCCACCAAGGTAGAAAGTAATCCTCAAGGAACAATGTGAAGATTTAACTTACGAAACTCCTCGTGGAGAAGTGGTTGACTTTGTAGCAACATGAGGTTGTTACAATAGGATTTATGACTTAGTGCATCAGCCATGACATTGGCTTTGCCTGGGGTGTAAGATATTCCTAAGTCGTAGTCCGTAATCAACTCAATCCACCATCTTTGCCTGAGATTCAAATCTGGTTGGGTGAATATATATTTGAGACTCTGGTGATCAGTGTATATTTCGCAACGATTACCCAGAAGGTAATGTCGCCAAGTGACAAGTACATGGACTACAACGGCAAGTTCCAGATCGTGTGTTGGATAATTCTCCTCATGTGGACGCAACTGTCGAGATGCGTAGGCAATCACATGACGATCTTGCATAAGAATGCAACCTAGACCTTGTCGCGATGCATCACAGTAGATAACAAAGTCCTTTGTGAAATCTGGGGGTACAAGTACCGGGGCAGTAGCCAGTCGCCTTTTCAACTCCTGAAAACTTTCCTCGCACTTTGGAGTCCACTCGAACTTCTTATCTTTCTTAAGGAGTTCAGTTAGAGGTTTGGCAACTTTGGAGAAGTTCTCAACGAAGCGGCGACAAGCTCGCTAAGCCAGGGAAACTCCTAACTTGCTTCACCGATTCAGGTTGAGTCCAATCAAGGACAGCTTGAACTCTCTCGGGATTGACAACAATACCTTTTGCAGAGATTACGTGGCCTAGATAGGTCACTTCTAGCAACAAGAATTCACACTTGGAGAATTTGGTGTAAAGGCGGTGCTCTCGAAGTTTCATCAATACCAGCCTAAGATGCTCAGCATGTTCTTCGAGTATATGAGGATATCATCGAGGTAAACCACGACGAATTTGTCCAGATACTCCATGAAGACTGAATTCATTAAGCAGGAGAAAGTGGCTAGGGCATTGGTTAGACCGAAGGACATGACGGTGTACTCGTATTGGCCATAACAAGTGACAAAAGCCGTCTTTGGAATGTCCCCGTTCCTAATTTTGATTTGATGATAACCTAATCTCAAATCCATCTTGGAAAAGACTGCGGATCCAGCGAGCTGATCATACAGTCATTGATCCTGGGGAGCGGATATTTGTTCTTTATCGTGACCAGATTAACCAGTCGATAATCAACAACCATCCGGTCCGTACCATCCTTCTTCTTGACGAAGAGGACATGACAAGCCCATGGAGAAGAACTAGGACGGATGAAACCTTTCTTCAAAGATTCATCGAGTTGGATTTTAAGATTAGCTAATCCTTGGGGTGACATCTTATAGGGTCTCCTAGCAATTGGAGAGGTTCCTGGGATAAGGTCTATGACAAACTCAACTTCTCTGTCAGTTGGAACACCTGGAAGTTCTTTTGGAAAGACATCCGGGAAGTCACGGACTACCGGAATGTTCTCAAGGTCTGGAAGAGGATTGGCATTGAGGGAATATATCCGGCCTTCTGGAATATGGGTCTGGACATTGACTATCTGGCCGGAAGGATGGGTAAGCTGAATACACCTAGTGAAGCAATCAATTTTGGCATGATGAACTGTCATCCAGTCCATCCCCAAAATGATATTGATGTCCAAAGACTTGAGAGCTATCAGAGAAGCAAGGAACACCAAACCATCAACAAGGATTTGATTTCCATGGCTCACTCTAGCAGTTTGCCATCTAGAACCTAGAGTTTGAACTTCCAAAGGAGTAGGCATGATATCAAAGGACATATCATGTGACAGGGCATACCTCACAGAGATGAAAGATTGGGATGCTCCAGAGTCAAATAGAACTGAAGCTGGATGAGAATTGACAAGAAGCGTCTTAAGCACAACATCAACATCATCTTGAGCTTCTTCTGTAGTTACATGGTGCACGCATCCACGACTATACACAACTGACCTGGCATTAAACTTCTTGATTGGGGGCTTGCCAAGACCGGCAACATTGCTTGAAGAGGATGGAACATTTGCTCACAAAGGGCAATTCTTTGAATAGCGTCCAGGCTGACTGCACTTGAAGCATGCTCCATGAATGGGACGTGGATCTGGGTTGATGAGATTCTTCTGGGGAACACATGGCATCGGCAGACGAGGCGCCACATAGGATGGCCTCGGTGCATATCCCGGAGGAAGAGTGGTGTTTGGAATCCATATTCTACGCCTCTAAGATATAGAGACTGAGGCTGACTAAAGTCACAGTTGCGCTTGCGAGTTCCTCATAGGTCATCCTACCAGTTTCTGTTTGGATGGCTTTGTTTACAAGAACCTAGAAGGAAATGAATTCATGCAAATTGAGGTCACGACGTAGCTCTGGCTCGAGACCTTTCCTGAACCTTTCTTGCTTCTTGGCATCTGTGGATACTTCTTCGGGTGCATAACGCGCAAGGCGTCCAAATTCACGGCTATAGGCATCCACATCCATCTTGCCTTGGGTCAGGTTGCAAAACTCCTCTTGCTTACGATCTATCAGGGCCCACGGAATATGATGCTCATGAAAAGCCTCACAGAATTCCTTCCATGAAGTATCTTGGCCTGCAGGTCGCATGGCCTCGAAGTTCTCCCATCATAGGCTGGCGGAACCTTCAAGGTGATATGTGGCATAGGTGACATTGTCTCCTTCAGCCACGTTTGCATAACACAGCTTACTTCTGATACTGCGGAGCCAATCATCTGCGTCCAGTGGCTCAATGGAGTGCTGGAAGGTGGGCGGTTGCAACTTGATGAAGTCTCTGATGGATACTAGCTCATTGTGACGATGGGCTGTATTCTGCTCGATGTGCTCCAACAGACGGTTGGTGGCACGCTTGTTCCTCTCAACTTCTAGCATAACCTCCGCCAACAAAGGCGGGTTGGGAGGATCTTCTTCATCCCTACCATCTCCATGATTCTAACCACGACTAGCAAATCTCCGGTTAACTGGCGACATCCTGAAGGAAACAACCAGGGTTCAGAACAAGGAAGAACACCGACACATATCGAAACCTAGGATAACTCGGACAGCATAACAGCTGTACGGGTATGAAATATGAGGCAACCTGCACAAGATTTGGGCAGCATAACCACTCAACGTCATGGTTCAAGGCACAGTGAGAACATAGGCATCACTTCTCACGACTCTGATGGAACATGATCTGACACACGACCATCCTATAAGTCTATGGTCCAGTAACTCGTCATCCTAGCAGATAGGTAAGAAGCCTAGTCCTTAATCCCCGTAGAAAGAAAGAGGGTGACTCAGAATAGAGTGACACAAGGAAAGGAGTAAAAAGAGCCTTCCGTTCCCTTCCACAATCAATTCCCTTATATAACTAAAGCATTACTAGACTCAACATCGACTAGTTTGGCTTTGTAAACCTACAGACAGTTCAGCTCTGATACCAATGTTGTCGGGACCCCGATCCTAAGCCATACGAATCTAGCATGTAACACATCATATCACATTGCGGCCTCACGCACAGTAATCCCCACGGCTGCCACCTTACCTTGGCCTGGACCGTTTGCGCCTTTTGGCTCACGTATATGAATATGTCCCTAGCAATCATATGTCAGAGAACCTGGGTCGACATGACTAGTTATAGACCCAAGTGGCACAACCGTACAGGGACATGCATATGTAACCCAGCAATGAAGATGTCGGTTATTGACGTGGCTTGAGACTGCGTCGGTATTTCCCCAAAGAGGAAGGGATGATGCAGCACAGCGACGGTAAGTATTTCCCTTAGTTATGAAACCAAGGTTATCGAACCAGTAGAAGGATCACCACCACCCAATAAGCAACACCTACACAAACAACAAATACTTGCAACCCGACGCGAAAGAGAGGTTGTCAGTCTCTCTACGATAATAAGATAGATTAGGTAGTGATAGATAGGAGAGATAGATCTCTCAAGAACACAAATAAAAAGAGTAAATATGCAGCAATATTTTTTTGGGTTTTTGGTTTTGTAGATCTGAAAACAAATATTGCAAAAAACGTAGATCGGAAAGCAATATGATGGAAAAGTAGACCCGGGGGCCGTAGGGTTCACTAGTGGCTTCTCTCATGAGTATAGCGCACGGTGGGTGAACAAATTACTGTTGGGCAATTGATAGAAAATTGAATAGTCATGACGATATCCAAGGCGATGATCATTATATAGGCACCACGTCCAAGATAGATAGACCGACTCCTGCCTGCATCTACCTCTATTACTCCACACGTCGACCGCTATCCAGCATGCATCTAGTGTATTAAGTTCATGGAAAAACGGAGTAATGCAATAAGAACGATGACATGATGTAGACAAGATCTATTCATGTAGGAATAGATCCCATCTTGTTATCCTTAATAGCAACGATACATGCGTGTCTTGCTGCCCCTTCTGTCACTGGGAAAGAACACCGCAAGATCGAACCCATCACAAAGCACCTCTTCCCATGGCAAGAAAAATCGATCTAGTCGGCCTAACTAAGCACCTCTGACGGCGGCTGGAATTGTGTTTCGTCGACTCCCCTAGGGTTTTTGGAATATTTGGGAATTTATAGGCATCAGAGGCGGTGCGGAGGGGCTCCGTGGAGGGCACAACCCATCAGGGCATGTCGGGGGGCCCCTGGCGCGCCCTGGTGGGTTGTGCTCCTCACAGCCCACCTTCTAGACTCTTCTTTGGCCCACTGGGTGTCTTCTGGTCCAGAAAAAATCTCCAAAAAGTTTCGTCGCGATTGGACTCCGTTTGGTATTGATTTTCTGTGAAGTAAAAAACAAGCAAAAGCAGCAACTGGCACTTTGGCACTATGTCAATAGGTTAGTCCTAAAAAATGATATAAAGTTGTTATAAAATGATTGTAAAACATCCAAGAATGATAATATAACAGCATGGAACAAGTAAAAATGATAGATACGTTGGAGACGTATCAGCATCCCCAAGCTTAATTCCTACTCGTCCTCGAGTATGTAAATGATAAAAACAGAATTTTTGATGTGGAATGCTGCCTAACATGTTCATCATATTCTTTTCTTTTGTATAGCATGGACATTTGGACTTGTAAATGATTCAAAGCAATAGTCTAGTTTTAACATAATGACTTCAATACTCAAGCATGTCAAAAAGCAACCATGTCTTTCAAAATATCAACACTAAAGAAAGTTATCCCTAACCCATCATGCTCAATCATTGATCCATTCATGAAACACACTCAAATGTTAGCTATGCCCAATGCTCAAGTACGATCTAGTGCCCCCTAGTTGGTGCTTATAAGAGAAGATGGAGACTCAAAGCAAAAATAAAAATTGCATAAAGTAAATAGATAGGCCCTTCGCAGAGGGAAGTAGGGATTTGTAGAGGTGCCAGAGCTCGAGGTTTTAAATTGAGAGAGAAAAATATTTTGGGTGGCATGCTTTTCCTGTCAAAGAAAACGACAAAGTAGCTCACAATACTTTCCATGGTAGATATATCATAGGTGGTTCCCAAATAGAAATAAAGTTTATTCCTTTTTCCACCAAACTTTCACTTTCCATGGCGGGCCGTATCCACGGTTGCCTTCCATACCAACACTTTCCAAGGAATTTATTATTTGACAACATAAAGTAAATATTTTTTCTTTTTCATTTCAGGAATGGGCATCCCTATTACCGCCGCACTCTCATGCAATGACAAGTGAATAAACACTCATCTTGAGAATAACACATCTAGCATGGAAAAATATTGGACACTCCCCACCGTTTCATGAGTGGTACGGGCACACAAAAGAGAAAATTTATTTTGAAAATTTAGAGATGGCACATACAAATTTGCTTGGAACGGCATGGAAATACCGCATATAGGTAGGTATGGTGGACTCATAAGGCAAAACTTGGTTTAAGGATTTTGGATGCACAAGTAGTATTTCTACTTAGTACAAATGGAGGCCAGCAAATAGATTGAGAAGCAACCAAACCAAGAAACGAAAATTCACGTAAGTGAGCATTGAACATAACTAACACCGAATAATGCACCACAAGTAGGATGTAACTTCATTGCATAACTATTGACTTTCGTGCATGCATAGGGAATCACAAACCTTAACACCAATATTCCTGCTAAACATAATTACTCACTAACATGACTCACATATTACTATCATCATGTTTCAAAAGTATTACAAGGAATCAAGTTTAATTTGTCCAATGATCTTCATGAAAGTTTTTATTATATCCTCCTTGGATATCTATCACTTTGGGACTAGTTTCATATATTGCCATTGCTTTTTGGCAAGCTCAAACAAATTTAAGTGAAGCACATGAGCATAAAGATTTCATCTCTCAAAAAGGTATAAGTGAAGCATGAGAGGATTTCTTCAAAATTTACTAACTCTCAAAATTATCTAAGTGAAGCATGAGAGTATTTCTACAAAAATTTCCAAGCACACTGTGCTCAAAAAGATATAAGTGAAGCACTAGAGCAATTCTATAGCTCAAAAAGTTTAAGTGAAGCACATAGAGCAATTCTAACAAATCATAGCATGATTTTGGCTTTCTCAAATAGGTGTGTCAAGCAAGGATATGAAGGAAAAACTAACAAACAAAGAAAGAAAAGATACAAGACGCTCCAAGCAAAACTCATGATATGTGACGAATAAAAATATAGCTCCAAGTAAAATACCGATGGTCGTTAGAAGAAAGATGGGATGCCACTCGGGGGCATCCCCAAGCTTAGTTGCTTGTTTCTCTTTGGAGATATCTTGGGGGTGCGGTAGCATCCCCAATCTTAGGCTTTTATAACTCCTTATTCCTTCATCCATCGTGATCTCACCCAAAACTTCAATCACACAAAACTCAACAAAATCTTCGTGAGATCCGTTAGTATAATAAAGCAAATCACTACTTTAGGTACTATTGCGAAACCATTCATATTTTATTATTGCATTATACCTACTTTATTTTAACTTTACCATGGCTTATACCCCCTAAATACAAACCATAGATTCATCAAAACAAGCACACAATGCAACGAAAACAGAATCTGTCTTAAACAGAACAGTCTGTAGTAATCTGTACTCTAACCATACTTCTGTAACTCTAAAAATTCTGAAACTTTAGGAAAGCGTAAGGAATTTGTATAGAAACACTGTGTTAAAATTTCAGCTCAATATCACGTTCCAGCGAAAAATGAAAATTCATATACTGGACGCAAAGTTTGTGTTTCAGATTCAGCAACGCTTCTATCATCATATGAATCATCCTAAAGGCTTTACTTGGCACAAACACTAAATAAACCATAAAAACACAATCATAACAGAGGCATAATTGTGTCAACACTCAAAAACAGTAAAGAAAAAGGAGAAATTTATTTATTCATTGGGTTGCCTCCCAACAAGCGCTATCGTTTTACGCCCCTAGCTAGACATAATGGATAGATTCAAGTATTGTCATCCTTGGTTTTGGATGAGGAGATTTTGTCAAGAGGTTTTGTAAACAGAACTTGAAACACATCATCCATAGCAACCTTAGCACTATCAAGCTGTCCCTCTACATACCCCCTTTGATTACCGGCTACGATCCAAGAATATTGTTGGTTCACGTCATTGAAAACTTGCTGGATCATATCTAAAACGGGGACTTCCTTTTTGAGATTCTCATAAAATAATTGATTATTTCCAAGCAAATATCTCATCATGTAATCACTATTGTAGAGGATTTCTTCTATTACCGGTTTTTCACGGTTCATACCATAAAAGTCAAAGATCTCCCTAGCTTCCCGTACTATGTGATCAAAATCATGCATAAGAACAAGTGTAGCCAACTTCTTAGCTTTAGGGTTCTTTATGACGGGTAGCTCATAAAACAACCTTTGCAAGGTAGGACGGGTACGAATAAATATATTTTCAAGTTTTTGAACTAGCGCCGAGATAGCTTCCGCATAAGATTTAGTTCTTTTCAGAATAGGGATATCATCGAGAGTCAAATTCCCAACGCAATTGAAAAACTCTTGAATAGTTTATTTTCCTATAACGTTCCCTTGCCCCAAAACAAAACTTTTAGAATCAAGATTAGCAGAACGTCCAATTTTAGGAGTCCTGCCATCATCCGTTTCTGCCATACCAAAATCACTCATGGTGACAAGCTAACAAGAGATCTGACGAAAAAAAAGGCGAATGAAAAATGGGCGAATAAAACGGCAAATTGGTGAAGTGGGGGAGAGGAAAACGAGAGGCAAATGGCAAATAATGTAATTGCAAGGAGATTAGATTTGTGATTAGGAACCTGGTAGATGATGGTGGTGTCCCCTCGGCACCTACGATAGGCACGTAGAAGAGACCGCTTCCTCCCCGGCAACGGCGCCAGAAATTCCTTTGACGTGCCTTGAGACGGCGTCGGTATTTCCCCAAAGAGGAAGGGATGATGCATCACAGCGACGGTAAGTATTTCCCTCAGTTATGAAACCAAGGTTATCGAACCAGTAGGAGGATCACCACCACCCAATAAGCAGCACATGCACACAAACAACAAATACTTGCAACCCGACGCGAAAGAGAGGTTGTCAATCTCTCTACGGTAATACGATAGATTAGGTAGTGATAGATAGGAGAGATAGATCTCTCAAGAACACAAATAAAAAGAGTAAATATGCAGCAATATATTTTTGGGTTTTTGGTTTTGTAGATCTGAAAACAAAGATTGCAAAAAACGTAGATCGGAAAGCAATATGATGGAAAAGTAGACCCGGGGGCCGTAGGGTTCACTAGTGGCTTCTCTCATGAGTATAGCGCATGGTGGGTGAACAAATTATTGTTGGGCAATTGATAGAAAATCGAATAGTCATGACGATATCCAAGGCGATGATCATTATATAGGCATCACGTCCAAGATAGATAGACCAACTCGTGCCTGCATCTACCTCTATTACTCCACACATCGACCGCTATCCAACATGCATCTAGTGTATTAAGTTCATGGAAAATGGAGTAATGCAATAAGAACAATGACATGATGTAGACAAGATCTATTCTTGTAGTAATAGACCCCATCTTGTTATCCTTAATAGAAACGATACATGCATGTCTTGCTGCCCCTTCTGTCACTGGGAAAGAACACCGCAAGATCGAACCCATCACAAAGCACCTCTTCCCATGGCAAGAAAAATCGATCTAGTCGGCCTAACTAAACCAAAGATTCGAAGAAGAAATACGAGGCTATAAGTAATCATGCATATAAGAGATCAAATAAAACTCAAATAATATTCATGGATAGAAACTGATCATGAACTCAAAATTCATCGGATCCCAACAAACACACCGCAAAAGTTTACATCAAATAGATCTCCAAGAGACCATTGTATTGAGAATCATAAGAGAGAGAGAAGAAGCCATCTAGCTACTGCCTACGGACCCGTAGGTCTATGGTGGACTACTCACGCATCATCGGAGAGGCACCTATGAGGAAGATGAACCCCTCCATGATGTTGTTTAGATTGGATCTTGAGGTTCTGGAACTTGCGGCGGCTGGAATTGTGTTTCGTCGACTCCCCTAGGAATTTTGGAATATTTGGGAATTTATAGGTATCAGAGGCGGTGCAGAGGGGCTCCGTGGAGGACACAACCCATCAGGGCGTGCCGGGGGCCCCCTGGCGTGCCCTGGTGGGTTGTGCTCCCCACAGCCCACCTTCTAGACTCTTCTTTGGCCCACTGGGTGTCTTCTGGTCCAGAAAAAATCTCCAAAAAGTTTCGTCGCGATTGGACTCCGTTTGGTATTGATTTTCTGCGAAGTAAAAAACAAGCAAAAACAACAACTGGCACTTTGGCACTATGTCAATAGGTTTTTCCCAAAAAATGATATAAAGTTGTTATAAAATGATTGTAAAACATCCAAGAATGATAATATAACAGCATGGAACAAGCAAAAAATATAGATACGTTTGTGTCGTCGTTTTCTCACGACAGATGCTATGGGGTGGCTTATCGAGAGTGGTTGGGGCCGAAGGACGCCGACGGGCTCCGGTGACGGGATTGGGGACAAGCGGTGAGAGACATGCGGTGTACCCAGGTTCGCAGCAAGCAGGATGCACACTCAAAGCCCTACACTAATCGTGGTTCTAGCGCGGGTTAACTAGGGTGTCCTACAGTCAGCACGGCTCTGATACCAAGCGTTGTGGCACCCCGGCTTAGCGAACCGGATTACCAGTGTTTCCAACCCAGAGATCATGTCTTCTGGAAACACACAACAACTTGGAACAGAACAGAACTGAACTTTATTGATAAACTTCGGGTACAAGATCATATTTTACATCGATAGCGAGGCCAAAGGCGCACCTGGTGCTATGACAATATCTACATTATTTATGAAACATAGCTGCCTCGAAACTACTAGGGAAACTCTATGGCATAGCGGAACATAACGGAAACTCCATCCACAGGGACACTATTGGGACACAGCCTAGTTAGCGTAGCACGAACCATCGGGACCTCCGACCTCGGCTTCTCCTGCATCTGGCATGACACGCCAGGTGAGTACTTTGAATGTACTCGCAAGCTCATGACAACCAAGTAATGCAGCAAACAATAGCATGGCAATCCACATGTTAAATTCTTAAGTAGTTCACTTATTGTCATCAGTTATCAACTTACTCTCTTTCGGGTTGTCCCACAACCCTCGGAATACTCATAAGCCATCGAGTACTTCCGAACACAAGATGAGTTCTTCCATCATTGTTATCACTGTTACGGTTAACCACCTAGTGAGGCCTGAACGGACTGTCCAATACCGTGGACGCGGCTATTCGAATAGATTTTTCACTCTGCAGAGGTTGCGCACTTTACCCACACCATGAAGCACCTGGCCTCGTGATCCCATTCGGGTGGACCAGTGTTGCTCGAACGAAACCCGCCTGACCCGTGACTCTCCCATCGTACCACCGGCATTCATCCTCCCCCGGAGTCCTGCCCTGGGTGGCACCTGTGTCACCTCGTGACACCTGCCACCATCGTGGCCAAACTAAACTGTCCCAAACGGGGACGCCGGCACAAAACTCAACTGGGCTCACAGGGTTATCGCCGTCTACCTGATCAGGGCAGCACGCACGCATAACCCTCCCTGTCTGGAAGTACCAGTGAAAGAGCACGGAGCCAGACCAAGTCAAGGCCGTCCATACCGGCAAATGTGGTTGCACGGATAAGCCCGAACAGGTGACTCCAGATCAACCAACTAAGTTTCATTAAGCAAGCATGTGGTTTATCACAATAACTTGAAATGGCAGCAAGTAAGCATTTTAATTAATTTGATATGAATTATTATATGGCAAATGAATGAACATAATGCATTCAAATATGCAATGCTATTGAAATGCTTCAAAAAAATGGATGTCCTGGCTTGCCTTGCTCTGTTGGATTGCCCAAGAACTCCTGGTCTTCAAAGTTACCAAAGTTTCCCTCTGAAAATATTTTTAAATAACAATTTAAAATGTCACATAACACTGTTTTAACTATCAGAAATTTTGTGAGTAAGAAAAAAATACCAAACTTTACCAGAAAATTAGAAGAGCTCAAGAATAATCAAGTGCAAAAAGAATCAATCAATTTGGGCTTAGGAATAAAAAGATATGGCCAGTCAAAGGTACTGGTCAAACTGGAAATTCAAATAAAAATCAGAAAATCTCCTGACTGGCCACGTCGAAGGCGTAATCTCGGAGGGCGCCTTCACTTAAAACGGTTCGGCGCGGCTAGGAGTCGCTGACAGGTGGGGTCCCTGTTGATTTAAAGGAATAGAGAGAGATAGAGAACAGCGGCGAGGCGGCTCACCGGCGGCAAGACTCCGGCGTGGAGACGGCGGCGGTGCTGGGAGTTGGTGGGGATGGATCGGGCGTGAGGAGACGAGGCCGTAGGTACCCGCAGTGTAGCCGGAGACGGCCGGACGGCGGCGCCCCCTTATTCTTCGGCGGGTGGAAGCTACGGGCGTCGTCGGCGGCGGCGATTCCGGCAGCGGTTTGACTCGAGAGGAGGTCGTGGAGCACCAGGGGGATGCCCTGAGCTCGTGGGCGGGGTCGGGCAGAGCTGGGGTTGGCCGGAGTGGGCTGGCGTCAGGAGGGGATCGGGCGGCGGAGCCTTCGCCGAAGCTGAGGGAGACGAGTTCCGGCCCTTGTTGGGGCGCTCTGGAGGCGATGGAGGGATGGTGAGGTGAGGTGGTGAGGAGAGGAGGAGCTGGGCAGGGCTATTTATAGCCGGGCGACGGGTGCCCGAGCCGTACGGCGCCGCGGTGGAAGCTGCTGGAGCTGGGGTGAGCTGGCCATCGCGCTGGCCTACGAGACATGTAGGGAGGGGACGTGAGCCTACAGGGAGGGACGGGACTGGTCCGGAGCCTTTAAGGGCATGCGGACAACGGCGGCGACTGGAGCTCACTGTTCTTCCCGTGGCGGAGCTTGGCAGTGAGCGGCGGCGGCCTTCGCCGGCGGCCGAGAGGATTCGGGAGGGGCCACGCATGCGGCTAGGAGGTTGTCGGCACCAAGGACAAGGAGGGGGCAGCGAGTGACGGCCGGAGCGATCACGTCTGACGCGCCTGGGCGCACAGAGCGCGTCTTTGGTCATGTCAGCACGGTGATCACCACGCGGGCTGGTGTCTGGAGGCTTCGCAAGCCTGCCCAAGCTTGTCCATTGCGTCGACCTGAGCTCAAATAGGAGGTATGGGGCAAGTGTAGGTCTGGGAATGGCTCAATGAGCTGGAGCTCATCCAAAACAGCTTCTGGTAGTAAACTTGAGGAGGTTCCAGAGGGAAGATGGAGTTGAGCCAGAGCCAAAACACTTGTCTGGGAGATTCTAGGTTGGAAGGAGTACATGCTGGCTAATTTTAAGAAGTTTTTGCAAAAGGTTTGGATACAGTTCCTGTGTAAACCACAATCTGGTCCAGAAACTTGATGAACTTGTGGCACTCGTTTGGTAAATCTGATGGAGCTGAAATTTGGCATGGTGGAGTCATATGAGGTAGAGAAGATGCCATAAAACTTTCATGGCCATTGGATATTTCTAGCTAGCACTTCCTTCACAGTGGTCTCAGAAATGCAGCAACTTGGCAGAGCCTTGTTGCTAAAAATTTATACTGGCCAGGATGATATTTTTCGATATTATGGCTAGATAGGATCCCTAATATCTCAGGAAATTTATTGGGAATTTTCTGAGCTAGGAAAATGGGAGTTGCTTCACAATTGACCAATTCTGACCAGAGAGAAAATAATTATTCTGGCCAAAATTTTGTATTGGACAATGGAATGTTTTTGAAGATTATGGGATTATATGATGATAAGAAGGTGTGACAAGAGTTTGGGATTTTATTGATCATCCAAACTATAGGTTGCTTCACAACCCATAGTGATGACATAATTCCCAAAGGAATAAAAGAATTATTGGAAAATATTAGAAAAATGGATTGTGGTCCAGAAGGTGTATGACATGGTGTTGGCAAGATTTAGACAAGGTGATGAGAGCTTTGGGTTACTTAGGAAAAGATTCAAGGATTTATAAGTCCATAGTTGACTGGAAAACCAACCAAAATGCAAATAAAACCAAAAAGATTTCAAAAAGAAAAAGTTGCCAAAAACCAGGGTGTCACAAACCTACCCCCCTTAGGACGAATCTCGTCCTCGAGATTCGGTTGTTCAGGGAACAAGTGCGGGTATGCGGATCTTAGAAAATCCTCTCTTTCCTAGGTAGCCTCTTCCTCGGTATGGTGCTCCCACAGTACCTTGTAAAACTTAATCATCTTACTCCTGGTAGTCTTTTCCATTTCCTCCAAGATTCTGATAGGTTTCTCTTCGTAGGTCAGATCCTTAGCCAGTTCTAGCTCTCTCATATCTGCCTGCTTGATCGGTGGTGCAATGCACTTTCTTAACTGTGATATGTGGAAAACATCGTGAATATCAGATAACTCCGATGGTAGTTCCAACTGATATGCTACATTGCCATTCCTAGCAATTACTAGAAAGGGACCGATGTATCTTGGTGCAAGCTTTCCCCGGGTATGAAACCTCTTTACTCTCTTCATGGGGGTTACTCGAAGGTAAGCATATTCTCTGGGCTCAAAAGTCACTTCTCGGTGCTTTGGGTCATAGTAGCTCTTTTGGCGGGACTTGGCTGCTCGAAGACGCTCCTGAATATCCTTGACCTGCTTCTCAGCCTCGAGCATCAAGTCCGTGCCAAGGATACGGCTATCTCCTGTATGGGACCAATTCAATGGGGTGCGGCACTTCCGCCCATATAGTGCTTCAAATGGTGACATCTTGAGACTTGACTGATAACTGTTGTTATAAGAAAATTCTGCATAGGGTAGGCTATCTTCCCATTTGGGTCCATGGGTGAGAGCACAGGACCGAAGCATATCCTCTAGTATCTGGTTTACTCGTTCGGTCTGTCCATCTGTCTGCGGATGGTACGCCATGCTATGCTTTAGCATGGTTCCCAAGGTTTGGTGCAATCGCAACCAGAATGCTAAGGTGAATAGGGAGCCCCTATCTGAGGTGATAGACTTGGGTACTCCATGAAGGCTGACTATCCGAGACATGTAGAGCTGTGCAAGTTGGTTTGCGTTAAAAGTGGTCTTTACCGGAATAAAGTGAGCCACTTTCGTGAGTATATCCACAATGACCCAGATAGCATCATGGCCTCTTGTTGACTTGGGTAGTCCAACAATGAAGTCCATGCATATGTCGTCCCACTTCCACTGGGGAACTGGTAAAGGTTGTAGTAGCCCAGCGGGTTTCTGGTGTTCAGCCTGCTTGACTTTATTGCAGATGTCGCAGCAGGCGACATAGTATGCTATGTCCCTTCGCATCCCTGGCCACCAAAAGGTTTCTCTTAGATCCTGATACATCTTTGTGCCTCCCGGGTGGATAGAGTACGTGGACTCATGAGCTTCTCTGAGTATTTGCTGCCTCAAGTTATTCTGATCGGGCACACATATTCGTTGCTCAAACCATAAGATGCCTTGGTCATCCACACGGAAAGACTTGGCTTTCCCTTGCTGCATCAGCTCCTTAATCTCTTTTATTCCTTCATCTGGCCCTTGAGCCTTCTTAATTTCTTCCATAAGTGTTAGAGTAATCTCCAAAGTATCCGGGTTAACCGGGCCACATAGCACCATGTTTAGCTTGGCAAACTCCTCTTGCAGCCTTGGCTGGATGTGGTCTTGTTTTCTACTGAGAGCATCAGCGACCACATTAGCCTTTCCCGGATGATAATTTATTCCAATGTCATAATCCTTGACCAATTCAAGCCATCTTTGTTGTCGGAGGTTCAAGTCCGGCCGAGTGAAAATATATTTGAGACTCTTGTGGTCTGTGTATATTTCACATCGTTGCCCAATAAGGTAATGCCTCCAAATCTTTAAGGCATGAACCACGGCTGCTAATTCCAGGTCATGTGTGGGGTAGTTTTCTTCATGAGGTCGTAGCTGCTTGGATGCATATGCCACAACCTTTCCTTCTTGCATTAATACGAAACCGATTCCACGCCTGGAAGCATCGCAATATATGTCGAAACTCTTGTGGATGTCTGGAAGAACTAAGACAGGTGTTGTAGTTAGCCTTGTCTTTAGCTCTAGGAAGCTGCTGTCACCCTCCGTCGTCCAGACAAACCTTTGATTTTTCTTTAGCAATTCTGTCAGTGGCTTAGCTATCTTGGAGAAGCCTTCTATGAAACGATGGTAATAGCCTGCCAATCCCAGAAAGCTACGGACTTCGGTCACCGAGACTGGTGTCTTCCAATTCAGTACTGCAGTTACTTTGCTGGGGTCGACGGCTACTCCTTGTTCTGACAGAATATGCCCCAGAAATCCCACCTCTTATAGCCAAAATTCACATTTACTGAACTTGGCATACAGACGATGGGTCTTTAATCTTTCCAGGACAGCACGGAGGTGTTGTTTATGCTCTTCTTCATCCTTGGAATATATCAGGATAGCATCGATGAACACCACCACGAATTTGTCCAGGAAATCCATGAAGACCTTGTTCATCATGCTCATGAAATAAGCTGGAGCATTCGTCAGTCCAAATGACATGACTGTAAACTCATACAGGCCATATCGGGTGGTGAAAGCTGTCTTGGGTATATCCTCTTTTCTGATTTTTAGCTGATGATACCCGGTTCAGAGGTCAATCTTGGAGAATACCCGTGCTCCGTTCAGCTGGTCGAACAAATCATCAATGCGAGGGAGCGGGTACTTATTCTTGATGGTGACCTCATTCAGCTGGCGATAATCTACGCACATTCGTAGACTTCCATCCTTCTTCTTGACAAACAGTACGGGTGATCCCCATGGCGAGATGCTTGGGCGAATATACCCTTTTTGCAGCAACTCATCCAACTGCTTCTTTAATTCCACTAGCTCTGGGCTCGGCATGCGATAGTATTTCTTATAGATCGGGGCAGTACCGGGAATCACCTCAATTGCAAACTCTAATTCCCGGTCGGGTGGCATCCCTGGTAATTCCTCGGGGAATACATCCGGAAATTCGCAAACTACCGGAATCAGGTTCATATCCGCACCGGTAGTTTGGTATGCCATTCCTTTTCTTGACATCATCTTGCTGGCAAGGAATTGAATTGTTTGTCCTGCCGGGTTAACCAGTGTCACTGTCCTGGTGGCACAGTTGATGCACACCTGATGTGGTGTCAACCAGTCCATCCCCAGTATTACATCCAATCCAGGGGATTCAATGGCAACAAGTGTAGCTGGAAATTTAACTCCATGTATAGAAATTTCCAGACCTTTATATATCAGATTTGTTCTGAGTAGGGAGCCAGGGGATTGTACCACCATGATTTTATCCAAAAGCGAAGGAGAAAATTTGTGCAAGGTGGCAAAACTCCGAGAAATAAACGAATGGGAAGCCCCAGAATCGAATAAAATTACTGCGGGTATGTCGTTAACAGAAAACATACCAAGGACTACGTCTGGAGCTTCACAGGCTTCCTCAGCGGAGATATGATAGACGCGTCCGTGGCAGAAGTTATGGTTTGGGCGGCGTCCAATATTGTTGACTTGTGGCTTGAAGTTGGATACTGGCTTCCCGTTGTTGGCAGGGCACTGCTTGGAATAGTATCCACTTTGGCCACAAGTAAAGCAGGTATTATTGCGGCGGCAGTCCTCTATTACTGGTTGTTTGCCGAAGGTCTTATTTTGGCTGACCGTCTTATTGTTGTTGTTGCCATTGCTCCATGTGGGCTTGTATTCAGATGGGCCTAGCTGCCAGGTGCGTGGCTTCTGCACAAACTTCCGCTTGCGGTCATCATATCCGGACTGATGCTCTCGTTCAGCTATGAAAGCTTTGTTCACCAAAGTCTGGAAGTCCGGAAAGTCCAACATACAGAGCTGACAACGGAGGGCGTGATTCAGTCCTCCTAGGAACCGATCAATCTTCCTTTCTTCGGTGGACACGTCATGGGTAGAGTACCGTGCCAGATTGTTGAACTTGTTCAGATACTCCCCCACGGACATGTTTCCTTGTGTAAGAGCAAGGAACTCCCTTTGCTTCACTTTCATTATGCCTGTAGGGATATGATACTTGCGGAATAGCTCCTTGAACTTCTCCCAGGAAATATCTTCTCCAGAAGGCCACATTGTTTTTGTGTTGTCCCACCATATAGCTGCTGGCCCTTCTAGGTAGTGAGTGACAAAAGGAACCTTATCTGATTCTTCACAGCGGGCTATGTCTAGCTTCTTTTCCATGGTCCTCAGCCAATCATCAGCTTCTATAGGGTCCACAGCTTGACCGAAACTGGGTGGCTTGGTGCGCTGGAAGTCAGACAACTTAGAGTGTGTTCCATTGTTGTTGTTATTCTGGCCCACCATAGCCTGCATACTTTTCAAAAATTCCATGAGATCCTGGTTTCTTTTCTCTTCAAACACCCTCATGATCTGATCAGTGGTCGGCGCTTGAGGTGGTGGAGGTGGTAAGTCTTCTGGTGGCTGCCCTGCTTGTCTGGCGGATCGACGAACGGGGGTTCCATCGCCGCCTTGGCTACAACCTCTCTTCATCCTAAGTTTGTTCCCATTGCAAAATACAGAATCGATGAGCAACATCCATAAGGGAAACACAGTAATGTGACACCAGAAAGAAAATGCACGAAAAAGGCGAATAAAGCAAACAACATAATTATACAAGATAACCCAACATCATACACGGCAAGCTAGTAGGGGAATATCATGGCTAGACTGCTCATACGGCAGTTGACATATGCAGAGATGCATGCACAACAACTCAAGCCTCCACTCTAGTGGCGTGGGTGGCACGAACACTGCCAGACTGAAGACTCCTCGTCATCAGATCCTGAGTCGGAATCGGAACTGATGATGTGGATCACATCCTCCGGATCAAAGGAAACACGACGATGCTGCTGGGACGGATCTCCTTCCGAGGAAGAAGGAGCATGACGCCTCAGCATCGGAGCAGCTGGAGTGGCTAGGAGTGAGGCCCACACTGTCGGGGTCTCACGTCGACTACCAGACGAAAAGCCTGGTGGCGCAGTAGAGCTAGAAGGAGTATCAAGCCTACATGGAGCTGGAACTGGTGGTGGATACATAGGTGGAAATGTAGGCTGGGGTGAAGATGGTACTGTAATTGCAGCTGCAAGTGCCTCCTGGACACGAGACAGCTCCTCAGCCAAGGAAATGATCATACGATAACTGGCGTTCAGATAACGAGATAGAACACCAGTCGCACGATCACTCGCCAGGTCAACTGGCGAGAAAATGACTCGCCCTGTCGTAGGCGACAGGGTGGGGTAGTGAAAGAAACCCGGATGAGTCTGCATCTTGACCTCGTGGAAGCGCAGGTCAGTGAGAGCCTCCATCGCAGCAAACTGGACAGCCAGCTCTGGAGTAGAAGCCGTTCCGCCCATGGAAGAGCGAGAATAGCTACCAATATCCGAGCTCGCGGTCAGGAAAGCCTCTGCGTGATACTCGTATACTGACTCAGCAAGCTGCTCCCGAAACACCTGGTATACTGGATCTTCGCCGTTGGGGTACAGTCGAAGCCAGACGTTACGGAGCAGTACTGGAAAAGTGAACGGTGCTGGCTCATGATAGTAGTGGTACGGAACTGGTGCCATCTACACTCACAATGCCAACAGTTAGTAGAACAATAAATCATGATGCATGCCATGCAACAATCAAATGTAGCAAGCAGGATGCACACTCAAAGCCCTACACTAATCGTGGTTCTAGCGCGGGTTAACTAGGGTGTCCTACAGTCAGCACGGCTCTGATACCAAGCGTTGTGGCACCCCGGCTCAGCGGACCGGATTACCAGTGTTTCCAACCCAGAGATCGTGTCTTCTGGAAACACACAACAACTTGGAACAGAACAGGACCGAACTTTATTGATAAACTTCGGGTACAAGCTCATATTTTACATCGATAGCGAGGCCAAAGGCACACCTGGTGCTATGACAATATCTACATTATTTATGAAACATAGCGGCCTCGAAACTACTAGGGAAACTCTATGGCGTAGCAGAACATAATGGAAACTCCATCCACAGGGACACTACTGGGACACAGCCTAGTTAGCGTAGCACGAACCATCGGGACCTCCGTCCTCGGCTTCTCCTGCATCTGGCATGATACGCCAGGTGAGTACTTTGAATGTACTCGCAAGCTCATGACAATCAAGTAATGCAGCAAACAATAGCATGGCAATACACATGTTAAATTCTTAAGTAGTTCACTTATTGTCATCAGTTATCAACTTACTCTCTTTCGGGTTGTCCCACAACCCTCGGAATACTCATAAGCCATCGAGTACTTCCGAACACAAGACGAGTTCTTCCATCATTGTTACCACTGTTACAGTTGACCACCTAGTGAGGCCTGGACGGACTGTCCAATACCGTGGACGCGGCTATTCGAATAGATTTTTCACTCTGCAGAGGTTGCGCACTTTACCCACACCATGAAGCACCTGGCCTCGTGATCTCATTCGGGTGGACCAGTGTTGCTCCAACGAAACCCGCCTCACCCGTGACTCTCCCATCGTACCACCGGCATTCATGCTCCCCCGGAGTCCTGCCCTGGGTGGCCCCTGTGTCACCTCGTGACACCTGCCACCGTCGTGGCCAAACTAAACTGTCCCAAACGGGGACGCCGGCACAAAACTCAACTAGGCTCACAGGGTTATCGCCGTCTACCCGATCAGGGCAGCACGCACGCATAACCCTCCCTGTCTGGAAGTACCGGTGAAAGAGCACGGAGCCAGACCAAGTCAAGGCCGTTCCATACCGGCAAATGTGGTTGCACGGATAAGCCCGGACAGGTGACTCCAAATCAACCAACTAAGTTTCATTAAGCAAGCATGTGGTTTATCACAATAACTTGAAATGGCAGCAACTAAGCATTTTAATTAATTTTCTATGAATTATTATATGGAAAATGAATGAACATAATGCATTGAAATATGCAATGCTATTGAAATGTTTCAAAAAAAATGGATGTCCTGGCTTGCCTTGCTCTGTTGGGTTGCCCAAGAACTCCTGGTCTTCAAAGTTACCAAAGTTTCCCTCTGAAAATATTTTTAAATAACAATTTAAAATGTCACATAACACTGTTTTAACTATCAGAAATTCTGTGAGTAAGAGAAAAATACCAAACTTTACCAGAAATTAGAAGAGCTCAAGACAAATCAAGTGCAAAAAGAATCAATCAAATTGGGCTTAGGAATAAAAGGATATAGCCAGTCAAAGGTACTGGTCAAACTAGAAATTTAAATAAAAATCAGAAAATCTCCTGACTGGCCACGTCGAAGGCGTAATCTCGGAGGACGCCTTCACTTAAAACGGTTCAGCGCGGCTGGGAGTCGCTGACAGGAGGGGTCCCTGTTGATTTAAAGGAACAGAGAGAGAGAGAACAGAGGCGAGGCGGCTCACCGGCGGCAGTACTCCGGCGTGGAGACGGCGGCGGTGCTGGGAGTTGGTGGGGATGGATCGGGCGTGAGGAGACTAGGCCGTAGGTACCCGCAGTGTAGCCGGAGACGGCCGGACGGTGGCGCCCCCTTCTTCTCCAGCGGATGGAAGCTACGGGCGTCGTCGGCGGTGGCGATTCCGGCATTGGTTTGACTCGAGAGGAGGTCGTGGAGCACCAGGGGGATGCCCTGAGCTCGTGGGCGGGGTCGGGCAGAGCTGGGGTTGGCCGGAGTGGGCTGGCATCAGGAGGGGATCGGGCGCCGGAGCCTTCGCCGGAGCTGAGGGAGACGAGCTCCCGGCCCTTGCTGGGGCGCTGGTCCGATGACGATGCTGAGCCCGGGGAGAAGTGCAATGCAGCGGCCCCGGAGGACGCCGAAGTTTCGGGAGACGACGCCACCACGCCGAGGAGGTGTGTTCGCCGGGTCGACCGCGAGCCGGGTCGAGGCGACACGGCCGTGGATGAACGGGGGAAGCAGCCGACCAGCTCCAGGCCGGCTCCCAAATGGGCAGCCGGCGGGCAGCCGGGCGGCAGCCGCGGAGGCGGCGGGAAGAAGCCGCGGGTTGCCCCGACGGGCCCTGCTAGGCGGACGGTCCCCGTTAGCATCGGGTAAGTCTCTTTTGGGTTTCTGATTGGTTTCTAGTCGGCCCCTTTTCCTTATTTTGTTGTTCAGGGAGCCGCGCGCCCTGGGGAGGACCACGTCCGACGAGACGGCGGGGACGACGCAGAGGACCACCGCCGACGAAAGGGAGCGCGAGACGTGGTGGGACCGGGAGGCAGCGGAGCAGGAGCGGCTCGAGGAGGACCGCCGCCCGTGGGAGGAGGCGGCACATAAGCTGCCGCCAGGGAGGGCCCGCGTGGAGGCGGCGGACCAGTCATGGGAGCCATTTCCCCCCTGGCCGGGAGAGGAGGTCCAAGGGCACGCACGACCCGGCACGGCGGGCGGAAGCGGAGGCGTATGCCGAGGAGGAGGCGCGCGCGGCGGACGCCGCCAAGGGGGCGGAGCCGGACCGCAGCGGCGCTCCGTCGGGAGCTGATGACGTGCCACCTGGCGCCGACGATGAGCCACCGGAGGCCGTCGTTCTGGAGCCGGAGGTCCCGGCTCTGGAGGTGAGCCGGGGAGGTGCCGCTGGGGGCGGCGTGCCAGAGATCGAGGCTGCGGTGCCTGGAGGAGCGGCCGCCTCCGGTTCGTCAGCCAGGGCACCTGGAGACGCGGTGCCAGGGGGAGCGGGTCCCATAGTCGCCGCGGCGCGGAGTCTGCCCGGCCCCGCTGACGGAGGTCAGCCGCAAGAGACTTGGGCTGCGGCCGACGGCATGCCTATGAATGATGCGCCAAGCGTCCTTGGAGCAACGGTGGCCGCGGTCGTCGCTGAGTTTGCCGACTGCCGCGCCGAGACGGCGTAGGAGGCCCAGGTTGCCAGGAACCGGCTGGCGCATCTTGAGCAGTCCGTCGCGGTAAGGGCTCGAGGTCCTTGTATTTTTTTCTTTGGTGTTTTCCAGTGGGGGCGCGCCAGCGCACCCACTGGGTGTAGTCCCCGAGACTCGGGCCGGCTAGGACGCAGGCGGGTCGAGTCTAACTGTGTTGCCTCTTCGCTTTTGCTCTTCGCAGGCTCTCCACGACCGCCGGGTGGCCGCGTACAACGCGTTGCTAGGCCTGTATCGGGGGGCCGAGAACCGGCTAGCCATCATGTTCGCGGACCTGCGAGGTACGTGGATTTTGTAATTTTACAGTAGGGGCGCGCGAGCGCACCCACTGGGTGTAGTCCCCGGGATTCGGGCCGGCTACTTTGCAGGCGGGTCGGATCCTTATGTTTGCTTCCTTTCTGACGGGAGCGTCTTCGTGTTGCGAAGCCTCAGCTGCCGGGGCGGTCTGCCTCCGCCACCAGGTGATACAACTTGGCGAGCAGCGGGACCTCCAGGCCGCGGAGTGCGACCGGCTGCGCCAAGCGGCCTACCGCGCACAGGAGGAGAAGGACGGGCTCGAGGCGGCCCATCGACGCGAGTTGGAGGAGCGGGAGGCGGCCCATCGTGAGGCGCTGGGGGCCAAGGACGCCTTGCTAGCGAAGGTGGCCACGGAGGCGGAGGCGGCGCGGACCGAGCACGACCGCCAGATCCAGGAGTGGTCGGCCAGGGAGGCCGCGCTGCAGGAGGAAGCGCACGCGGTGGACCGGCTTCTGGCTGGTAAATTTTGTTATCTTGCTTGTCTTCCTGTGTCGGATTAGGGCCGGCGTTTCCTCTGTCTTACACCGTGCGCCCATTTCTTCCTCAGGGCTCTTTTCAGGCACGCAGGAGGCCGCGGAAGTGGCCGTGGAGGCCCACCGCGAAGATCAGCAGGCGCAGGGAGTTCATGTCGGGCAGCTTGCTGCCTGGACCGTGGACGAGGTGGGGATCGCCGCCAAGGTGCGCCTGACCGAGGTGGTTCGGGCCATGAAGCGGCTTCAGGGAGCCGGCTCGGAGCTGGTTCACGCCCTTTGGCCAGACGCGGTGGAGCCGGTCTCCATGAGCTGGCTGTCGAGGTGGCTGGAAGCCGGGTCCGCGCAGGTGAACGCCTGGAGGGCTTCCGCGGCATGCGCCGGAGCGGCCATGGCGCTTCGCGTCGCGAGGTCATGGTACCCCGAGCTGGACTTGGGGCTGCTTATGGCCCAGCGTACCAGCACCGATGCGGAGCTAGAGGCGGCTGCCGATGCGCTGGCCGTGCGGGCCACTGACCTCGCGTCATTTGTTCCGTGGGACAAGTACGTCACGGAGCGTACGGCAGACGGCGAGGTGATCCCGGAGGATCGGTACGCGCTTGCCCTTGACGACCCGGAGGGTAGCGCCAGCGAGACGGACGATGAAGACGCCGAGTCCAGCACCAACAACTACGTCGACTCCGAGCCAGCTCAGGACTTGGACGTGGGGGCCGACACAGAGCTTGCCGTGGCCAAGGACGGGGCTTCTACCTCAGCCGCCGCGGAGAGCGGAGGGGGAGGAGACGGAGCCGCCACTAGTTAGGGTCCTTTTGCTTTCCTACTTTTGTTAGACTGCAGTTCCACCCACTGGGGGTGTAATGTAACAAACATGTGGTCTTGGGCCTTTATGCTTTTGTGTATGAACTTGTGTTTTTCATGTTTTTGTGTATGAAATTTAATGCGTGCCGGCTCGCCCCTGGCTTACCGTTCCCTTGACTCCTTTTTCGCCCAAGACTTCGTTCCCTTCGGCTTCGGCCCTGCCAGCTAGACAGCCGGGAGCCGGTCTGTAGCTGGGACGGGGCGTTAACCTCTGGGGAGTCGGCCGTGGGGTATTTTGGAGTCGCAAGAATGTTAGGCCAGGGTGACTGCGTCAGAGGCCGGTAGGAAAAAGGTAAAGACTCGACTAGCCGTAGATGACAGCCCGCCCGCCAACGGTGTTCGTGTGCGCTAAGTTTTTGCCCCCGCAACTTGCCGGCCGGACAGCCGGGAGCCGGTCTGTAGCCGGGCGAGGCAGGAGGGGTTTTGCTTAGCTCACATTACTTTGGCCGTTTTCGGGGAGTGGTGCCATGGCAAGCCGGCGAGTCCCCGGGTCCGGGAAGCCGGATTTTGGGAGCCGGTACTTTGCAACAGACTGAATTTGATAGCACGAGAAGGGTATGCCCCAAGAGCTGGCTTGGGGCACCCGTTGCATTCATAAGCCCAAAAGGGAGGATACATACATACACTGGTTTTAGCAGTAAAACGGACGAAGGAGCGCCGCGTTCCACGGGCGCTCCGTCTCCTCGCCGGAGGCGTCTCTTTTGCGTTTTCGCGGCTTCTGGGCGTCTATTAGATAGTACGCATTGTTATGCAGCGCCTTGCTGACGATGAACGGGCCTTCCCATGGGGAAGAGAGCTTGTGCTGGCCGGCGGTCCGCTGGATCCGTCTGAGCACCATGTCCCCCTCCCGGAAGGAGAGGGGCCGGATCCGCTTGCTGTGGTAGTGCCGGAGCTTCTTCTGGTAGATGGTTGTTCGGCTCAGGGCCAGCTCGCATGCTTCTTTGAGTAGGTCGACGCCATCTTCTCTTGCTTCCTTTGCATCCTTCTCCGTGTACAGGCTGACCCGAGGCGAATCGAACTCAATGTCCGTAGGGATGACCGCCTCGGACCCGTACACGAGAAAGAAGGGGGTGAAGTCGGTTGACCGATTGGGCGTGGTCCTGAGGCACCACAAGACAGCCGGTAGCTCTTCGATCCAGCAGCCGGCTATTCGTTCGAGTGGCGCCACGAGTCGGGGCTTGAGGCCTGCCAGGATCAACCCGTTTGCCCTCTCCGCCTGGCCGTTCGACTGTGGGTGGGCCACTGATGCAAGGTAGAGCCGAATGCCCTCTTGGGAGCAGAAACGCGCCATTGCGCCTTTAGCGAAGTTTGTGCCGTTGTCTTTGATGATGCTGTGGGGGACGCCGTAGCGCACCGTGATGTCTTTGATGAACCGGACGGCCGTGGGGCTGTCCAGCTTTTTGATGGGTCTGGCCTCGATCCACTTGGTGAATTTGTTGACTGCCACCAATAAATGTGTCATGCCACCTCGTGCGGTCTTGAACGGCCCCACCATGTCCAGCCCCCAGACGGCAAAAGGCCACGAAAGTGGGATGGTCTGGAGAGCCGTAGCCGGGAGGTGGCTCTGTGTGCTGAAGCGTTGGCACCCCTCGCACATGTCGACAAGCTGCTTAGCTTCTTCTAGGGCAGTCGGCCAATAAAACCCATGGCAGAACGCCTTGGTCACCAGGGTTCTGGAGGCGGCGTGATGCCCGCACTCGCCCTGGTGGATGTCTCGGAGGATCTCTTGCCCTTTTTCCGGCTCGACGTGGCGTTGGAACACGCCGGTTGCACTGCGATGGACCAACTCGTGGTTGATGATGCTGTAGGCGGGGGCCCGGCGCTGGATTTTCCGGGCCGTAGCGTCGTCGGGAGGAAGCTCACCGCGCAGGAGGAAAGCTAGGATGGGCTGGGCCCAGGCGGGGGCCGCCATAGGAGCCGGCGCCGGCTCGGGGTGGATTCCGGGGCCAGCCGTAGCCCCCGGGCTTGGAGCCGGAGCCCCCGGGCCCGAGCTGTCAGTCCCCGGAACCGAGCTGTCAGTCCCCAGGGCCGGCAGATCGATTGCCGTTAGGACGACCGCGGGGTCGTCAATCATCGGAGCCGGCTGAGCTGAGGCGGTGGCGGGAGGCAACGGAGTTATCGGAGCCGCCGGGCCTGACGAGGTGCCGGCGGGGTCAGCCGGCACGAAGATGGATTCCGATTCAGCGGAGGGTTTGATCGACGGCTTGAGCACCCGCTCGAGGGAGACGCCAGCTGGGATTGCTTGCCGGGTGGATCCGATTTTGGCCAGCGTGTACGCCGCCTCGTTGTCCGCCCGGGGGACATGGTGGAATTCGCACCCCTCAAAGGAGCCGGTGAGTTGTTGGACGAGGAAGCGATAGCTGGCCATGTTGGCGTCCCTAGCGTCCCATTCGCTAGAGACCTGCTGTACCACAAGGTCCGAATCGCCGAAACAGAGAATGCGCCGGATGCCGATTTCCCTGGCATGCCGGAGGCCGTGGACGAGCGCCTCGTACTCGGCTACGTTGTTGGAGGCGGCGAAGAGGATCTGAAGCGCGTACTTGAGTTGGTCCACTTTCGGGGATGACAAGACGATGCCGGCCCCCAAGCCGGTCCGCATCTTCGAGCTGTCGAAATGCATGCGCTAGTGCATGAAGTCTGGATGCGGCGGCACGAACTGGGTCTCCGCCGAGTCGACAAGGAAGTCGGCCACCGTCTACGACTTAATGGCGGTGCGCGGCTCGTACCGGATTTCGTAGTCGGCGAGGGTGATGGCCCACTTGGTGATCCGGCCGGTGGCATCCCGGCCGCTCATGATTTCTCTGAGCGGCGCCATGCTCACCACGGTGATGGTGTGCTCCTGGAAGTACTGCTTGACCTTCTTGGCGGCGAAGTATATGTCGTAGCACATCTTCTGGTAGTGGGGGTAGTTCTGCTTGGAGGCAGAAAGGACCTCACTGAGGTAATAGACGGGGCGCTGGACCGGCAGCGCCTTGCCTTCCTCCGGCCGCTCCACTACGAGGACGATGCTGATCACGCGCGTGGTTGCCACGATGTACGCGAGCAAAGGCTCCTTCTCAGCCGGAGCCGCCAGGACGGGTGCGCTGGATAGAGCACGCTTGAGGTCTCGGAACGCTTCGTCCGCCTGGTCGGTCCACTCGAACTTGGTCGTCTTCTTCATGAGTTGATAAAGGGGCAGCGCCTTCTCGCCCAGCCGGCTGACAAACCGGCTGTGCGAGGCAAGGCAACCGGCGAACTTCTGGACGTCGCGGAGCTTGGTTGGCCTGTGCATGCGCTCGATGGCTTTGATCTTCTCCGGGTTGGCTTCGATGCCGCGGGCGGACATGAAGAAACCCAGGAGCTGGCTGGCTGGCACGCCGAACACACACTTCTCCGGGTTGAACCGGACCTTGTACTCGCGCAGGTTGGAGAAGGTCTCCCGGAGGTCGTCAAGAAGGCTGAAATGCTTCTTGGTCTTGACGACGATGCCGTCCACGTAGACGTGGACGTTCCTGCCGATCTGGGGTAGGAGGCACTTCTGCATGCAGCGCTGGAAGGTGGCGCCTACATTCCTCAGACCGAAGGACATGGTGATGTAGCAGTAGGGCACGAAGGGGGTGATGAAGGAGGTCTTCAGCCGATCGGTTGGGTCCAGCTTGATCTGGTGGTAGCCGGAATAGGCGTCCAGGAAGGACAGCAGGTCGCAGCCGGCCGTGGAGTCGATGACTTGATCGATCCGGGGCAGGGCGAAAGGGTCCTTGGGACAGGCCTTGTTCAGGCTGGTGTAGTCGATACACATGCGCCAGGTCTTGTTCTTCTTCAGCACCAGGACTGGATTGGCCAGCCAGTCCGGGTGGAATACTTCCATGATGAAGCCGGCTGTGAGCAGCCGGGCGATCTCTTCTCCTATAGTACGCCGCTTCTCCTCGGAGAAACGGCGCAGGGGTTGCCTGACCAGCTTGGCATCCGGCCGTACATGAAGTTTGTGCTCGGCGTACTTCCTCGGAACACCCGGCATGTCTTTTGGAGACCATGCAAAGATGTCCCGATTCTCATGGAGGAAGTCGACGAGCTCGCCTTCCTATTTGTTACTGAGGTTGGCGACAATGGTGACGCACTGCTTGGGGTTGGCCGGGTCGAGCGGCACCTGCTTGGTGTCCTTGGACGGCTGGAAAGTTGCCTCACTGGCCGGCTGGGATGGGGGGAGTCGGCACGGCCGGCTGCTCAGTAGCCTGTGCCACGAGCCGGTCGAGCTACCGCTTCTCCTCCGCGATCACCAGCGCTTCGGCCAGCCGGATGTCGTCACGAGCGCACTCGATCGACTTCTTGTAGTCGCCGCTGACGGTTATGATGCCCTTGTGGCCCGTCATCTTCATCTTGAGGTAGGCGTAATGGGGCACCGCAATGAACTTGACAAGGGCCGGCCTGCCCAGCAGCGCGTGGTAGGGACTGTTGAGGTCCACCACCTCGAACCATATCGGCGCGCGGCAGAAATGGCTCTTGTCGCCGAAGAGGACGTCCAGCCGGATCTTGCCGATGGGGGAGCAGGACTGACCCGGCACGATGTCGTGGAAAACCGTCCGGCTCGGCTACAGGTCCTTCTCCCTGAGCCCCAGCTTGAGCAGCGTGTCGCGGTAGAGGATATTGATGTTGCTGCCCCCGTCGATCAGCACCCGCGAGAAGCGGCAGGTGACCCTCTCGGAAGCGATGCTGGGATCGAGGACGAGGGCGTAGCTGCCGGGATTTAGCATCACGGCCGGTTGGTCCGCCCGGCTCCAGGTAACCGGCTTCTCGGACCAGTGCATGAACTGGGGGACCGAGGGGACGGTGGCGTTCACCTCGCGCCGGCGTTGGCGCAGGCTATGCTTGTCGGTTCCCTCGCTGGTGAAGATGACGTAGGCCCCATCCTGGTCGGGGAAATGGTCGTGGAGACGGCCATCGTTGGGAGCCTTAGCCGGCGGCGGAGACGGAGCCGGCGCGGCCGCCGGGGCGCGGGGAGTCGGCGGGGGAGGAGCCGGAAGGCCCTCGCCCCGGGCTAGCCGTTGGGAGAAGCTGCACTGCCGCAGCGTGTGCGTGGCCGGCTTCGCCCCAGAGTGCATTTTGCACGGAGCGTCGAACATCTGCTCGAAGGTGAGCTTGGGCTGCCAGGTGTTCTTGCTGGTTCGCTAGCGCTGGCTGGACGCCTGGGCAGCCGGCTTCTCCTCCTCGATGGAGGCGACCTGTTTGCTCCCGTAGCGGGGCTCGAGCTGGTCTGCCTTCCGCTTGTTGTTCTGCTGCTGCTGGTTGTCGGCAACCGGCCGTGGCGCGGTAGGCGGCGGGATGGCCTTGCCGGTTGCGCTGACCTTGATCCGCATAGCGGAGTCGGCCGTAGCGTACTTGTCTGCCTTGGCCATGAGCTCAGCCAAGGTGGCCGGCTCCGAGCACATGAGCTTGTGCTTGAGGAGGGTGCCGTCTCGGCAGCCCTCGGAGAAGTACTGGATGGCTTGTACCTCGTGCACCCCCTCGCAAGAGTTGCGGAGCTCGGTCCACCGCGTGAGGTAGTCGCGGAGGGATTCCTCCTGCCCCTGGACGCACATGGCCAGCTCGCCGGGACGGCCGGGCCGCTTGTAGGTGCCGGTGAAGTTTCAGACGAACGCCTCCTCGAAGTCCGTCCAGGCGTTGATGCTGCCGACCGGCAGGCTGTTAAGCCAAGTCCGGGCCGACCCGATCAGCATGAGGGGAACATAGCGCACCGCGACGCGCTTGTTCCCCCTGGCAATGCCGACTGCTGTGGTGTAGTCGATCAGCCAGTCCTCCGGTTTGGCGGTGCCGTTGTATTTCCGAGTGTCGCGGGGGAGCGTGAAGGCGGTGGGGAATGGCTCATCATGGATCCGGGGACCGAAGCATGCCAGCCCGATCGGACCCTCCTCCTCCAGGAGGGCGGATTGCGCCAGTCGGTCGATGCGGGTCCGGGCGTCGTTTTCGCTCCGCAGGACGCGCGGACCGAGCCGAGCGGTGAGCTCGGGGCGGACAGCCGGGGCGGGCGAGCGCACGCACTCCTGCCGCGGGGACGGGGTGTTGGCCTGGCTGCGTCGGCCGCCTCCCGCCGCGGCGTCGTTGTGCCGGCTCGTGATAGCCGGCGGCTCGTCTCCCTGGCGGGAGCGTCCGTTATGGGATCCAGCACCCCGCCGGCCGGAGCCGCGAGGGGAAGAGGCTTGCTGGGCCGGCTGGCGCTGGCCAGCAGTCGGCGGAGCGTCCCCCTCGGGGACGGGTATTTCGGAGCCGGCGTTGGCGTCGTCGAGCCGGGCCTGCTGAGCGTTGGCGGCGGCGATGAGATCTTGGATGTGCTGCTCCTGCTGCTCGCGCTCTTCGCCCACCAGGTCGGCCAGGTCGGCGTAGGCCACCTGGGCGGCCCTCATGTTGGCCGCCGGTGTGTCATAGGTGGGAAGCCTACCACCAAGGATTTTTGCGATCACGCGGCCGCGGTTGCGGAAGTCACCATGCCGGTTGCGCTTGTTGCCGGCGGGGGTGAGACCGTAGGCGGAGTTGTACTCGCACTGCGCGGACTCCATCCGGCGCTTCGTGGTGGAGAGTGTGGTCGCCTCCGCGAACAGCAGCTGACGCGCCGCCTCCAGCTCAGCCCTAGCCGTAGCCGGGTTTGTCGTAGGTGCGACGGGGGTGCTGAGGCCCAGAAGCACGGAGCCGAGGGGGTCGGAGGTGCCGGTGCCGGTGGCAGCGGCGGCCGCTTGCGCCTCCGCCTTGGCGCGACCGGAGGTCGTGGAGGAGCCGGTGACCATTACCCTGTGCGGATGCAGGAGTCGTCAGCACCGCCTGGGGCGAGTGCGCCCACAAGTCAGGGCGGGTCGAGGCAGTCGAGCACCTCGCTAGGGTACTCATCTGCAGCTGGCTTGTCGGCGAGGCCCAGCCTACCGAAGTGCTCGGTGAGGATGGTGACGTCGGACAGAGGGTCGCCGCTGCGCCGCGCGTCGGAGAGGACGGTAGCGACGCCCGCAGGGTGGACGGGAACGAGGTCCCGCCCCGCGGGAGCATGCCCCACGAGCGTGCAGTTCCGCCCGGACGTGGGGCGGTCGGGGGAGTTGGCGAAGGGTCCCGCCCGGAGTGTGACTCCGGCCGGCGCCGCGGTCGGCCCCACGGTGGGCGCCAACTGTCGTCGTTTTCTCACGACAGATGCCATGGGGTGGCTTATCGAGAGTGGTTGGGGCCGAAGGACGCCGACGGGCTCCGGTGACGGGATTGGGGACAAGCGGTGAGAGACACGCGGTGTACCCAGGTTCGGGGCCCTCTGTGAGAGGTAACACCCCTAGTCCTGCTTGCGCAGTTGATAGACCAAGAGAACTACAATGGTGCTCCTTGAGCTGTTGGCTAGAGGAGGAAGAAGAGGCCTTTTGGCTCTCCCCACCTCTCTACGTGGGTGGATGTGTGAAGGTGAGAATGCTTGCCCGTGCATGGGGGCATCGGGGGGTTTTATAGGCCAATCCCCCGGCTTACAATATACATATGCGGCACCGGGGGGACCCGGCTGGCAGCCTCTATAGCCGGCCAGGGGGGCCCCGGCTGAAGGGTCTTGTCGTTGATGGGGACCGCCGGCTGCAGGGTCCCATTGGGAGCCGGTGGGAGGGCCCACCAACGGTCCATCGCCATTGGCGCGTGCTCGTCATGCCGCGGTACGGGTCATTCGGCTCGGCGTCGTCTTGTGGTAGCCGGCCGCGGTCAGCGGTACGGCTAGCGATGCTGTAGCCACGCCGGGGCAGGTAATGGAGTGGTTGAGGGCGTGCGGGCACTGTGCCGCCCTCCCGGTCGCAGCCGGCGGAGTCAGGAGCAATATTGCCTCCACTGTGGCCATGCGGGCGCTGACCCCTGACGCGACAGGGGCCACTGTAGCCATGCGCGCCCTGACCGCGATACCGGAGGCACTGCTGACACGCTGGGCGTCAGGTCACCATCCTGTGAGGCGTGGTGACATGATGGGAGTAGATCTGCCGGCCCGATGACCTGACGTCTTCGCCTCTAGCCAGCCGGCTAGTCGCAGCCGGCCATGCGGAGCCGGACTGCAGGGGGAGGCGGCTCGCCCTGCAGTCGTTTTTGAAAAGCCGGAGCAAAGACCCAGCTGAGGCTACCCTGAGGTTATCCCCCCGTCAGTTGGAGACGTATCAGTTATCAGCGTGTGTAGACGAGTCGTAGCAAGCTACATGGACTCCATTATATCGTGAGACATATCTGTCATCAACGGTACGTAGAAAAGTCATAGCAGGCTACAGGGACTCCATTACACTGCGAGACATTTTCCCGTAGGGGCGGACACAGCAGCAAAGAAGGATACACACCGGTCAATCAATGTGTCCGGAGCAGTAGCAAGCTACCAAGGCTTGGTGGAAGCACAAAGAGGCATTTCCCCGTAAAGCAGGCTACTAAAGGTATACAGCTAGGTGTCGAATCCCACACATACCAATGCATTTCAACCATACACGCAT
Source organism: Elymus sibiricus (assembly GCA_039707655.1). Lineage (NCBI taxonomy): Eukaryota > Viridiplantae > Streptophyta > Magnoliopsida > Poales > Poaceae > Elymus > Elymus sibiricus. Next base: position 184,610,132 of record CM077675.1, on the reverse strand, counting down.
TATGCACGATATGCGTAGATACAACATGGCATCACAACAAAACTCTACAACAAAACATTTATTTAGAAGGCTCCGAAGAGCCAACATAGTATAATGTTACAAGCAGGGTGGGTCACATGACCCAACATTCAGAGCATACAAACAACAAGCGGAAGTTACATGTCTGGGTACACACATCTAATAAAAGCGGCTGGAAGAGCCTGAAAAGCTACAACGACCCTACCAAAGGAGCCAGACTCCTGTCTGGGTTCCCAAGCTAATCCGTCGATGTCAACGTCAAGAAGAACATAAGGTGAACAACGTCTATCTCTGCAAAAACGTAAATAAGCAATAGTGAGTATGAAGGTACTCAGCAAGTCTTACATCAGAACTATCTACTTATGCCTCATGTATCAATGAACGGGTTTGTGGGGTTTACTGCAGAAATGCCAGCTTTGACCTTTGGCTAAACTGAACTACGATAAAGTATCCAATGTATCATTCCTCTCACGTCTCCCTATGAGAGAGCGCACACGAGTCCATCTAGCTAGTCACAACTCAATACACCACTATGGATCCTCTCTCGTCTTCCTACGAGAAGCCATCCATAGTACTCACACTTATCTAGAGCATTTTAGAGTATCCATTTAAAGTTATCTATGAACAATGCAAGTCTCCAAGTAGTCCATATCCGCGGCCGCGGCTATTTGAATAGATAGTTTACCCTCCAGGGGTGTACTTCGTCACACATGCTCCCGCCACTTATCGCCATGTGCACGTAAAAAGGCACCTCGGCAACCTTCAAGCGGAAGCCCAGCGAGGGAGTCGGCCATGGACGTTAACTTCGTGGCGCCCCAAGCCGGTCCCGGTTGGGCCGTTCATTCACTTTGTAGGCCCGGCCACATCCTGTCAACGTTTCGAACTAGTGCGACTCCTGGGTAGAGAACATGGTAGGTTAATAGGCCGAGAGAGGTCGAGTTACCAGAGCCCAATGTGTGGTAGTAGCTAGTCTTGGAACACAAACACGGAACTCAATTCGTATGAGCGGTCTCAATGAGACAACCCACCATGTACTCCTACATGGCCTCTCATCGCTACCTTTACCAAAACAGGTTCAACACATAACCCTCATCATCAGGACACATCCATTTCACTCCGGTTCATCACCCCGATGAATCAGAACTGACACAACTCTAAGCATAGCAAGCATAACAGAGTTATAGCACAACATGGATCAAGCATCTACCAGTTATGCTAGGTTGCTTGGTTTAACTATTTACTGTGACAATGACAGGTCATGCAAAGGAGTGGGTTCAGCTACCGGAACACAAGTAACAGTTGAATCATTTGTCCTAATGCATTGAAATGAGTGCAAGAGCGAGAGAGTGGGATTATATCTAAATGCTTAACGGGGTTTGCTTGCCTGTTTATCGGAAGAACTCAGGTGTTCTTCGATGTCGTCGATAACTACGTCTTGCAAGTCTATCGACAAGAACAAACAAGGTACAAATTAAGCACGGCAAATGCTTCAAAATGATGCATGATCATGTCATGTTCACAAGTTGCTGGTTTTGTCTAATGCAAGTTATCACAAGTTAAATGGAGTGCATTGAATCAATATAGATCAATTCCAACTCCACTTTTAAGCATTTTAATGCCTTTAATGAAATTGCCCTAACCAGTGTGTATAAGTTGTTCAAACTTGCATGAAAAATCCACCAACAGATTCCTTGTATTTTTCTGATAATTTTTCATATATAAATTATTTCATTTGGAGCTAGGGTTGAATTTCCATGAATTTTCAATGTTTAACCTATTTTCTAGATTTATTTTATAAAAGAAAAAATACTAATTGCATCAGCCTGAGGTCATGCTTGCGTCAGCAAGTCAAACGCGCCTGGTCCAGGTCAAACCTGACCAGTGGGGTCCACTGGTCAGTGACCAAGGGGCTAATCCCACGCTGACCGGGATTTGACCCGCTGCTGGGGCCCGCTGTCAGTGGCTTTGGGTTTAGTTAGTGGTGTCATTAGGACTTAATGGCCATGCCACATCGGCACCCACCGGAGTTGGGCCGGCGGCGACCAAATCAGTGGCGGAGGCTTGCCGGAATATGCTAGGGGCATCGGTTCGACACGCGGGTAGCACCAGGGGATAGCCCTTGCTCGCGCGCATCCAACAAAGGGGTCAGGAGGGCACAGGGTTGCCGGAGCTTGTCGGCGGCGAGCTCTTGGCAGAGGCCAGAGCTCGGTCGTCTACGGGTTTGCGATTACAACGCGGAAACAAGCGAACTGAGCAGCTAGGCGGCACCTATGGGGCACAGGAGCACGGATACGTGCTCTGTTGGGTCAGGCGAGGGCTAGAACGACGACAAGATACACGGCAGCGGCAGCGAGCTCCTGGCCATGGTAGAAACCACGACTAGAGGTTGAGATTGATGACGTTGTTAGGGGGGAAGCAATCATTAGCTCACCGCGGTTGCACTCGAGGTGACGGCAAGGTCGGAGGCGCTCTCTGGCCGGCGAATTTGGTGACGGCGGCCGGTGGACGTGGTTGGGGCAGAAGCTCGCTCTCGTCGCCTCTGGGGTTCTGCGGCTTAAATTCATTTGTGGGGAGGAGCAGCTCGAGGTGGCGGAGGCGCTGGGCAGTTCAGGGAGGCGGAGCAGCAACGATGGCCGCGGTGGTGCGCGTCTGAGTGCTCAGTTCCGAGGAAGAAGGAGTGGAGGGAGAGAGAGAGCGAGGGGGCGAATGGCTGGGTGTTGGCTCGATCCAGACAAGTCTCTGGGGTCTATCCCCGCGTGCGGGTGCTCGGCGGCAAGCAGGAGGTGGCGAGGCGTCGTCGTCGAGCTCGCCACGGCTCTGCCTATCCTCCTGGCAGGAGGAAGAAGACGGTCTAGCCCCTGGTGGGCTGGGCCAGACCAACTGGGCCACCAGGTAAGTGGACAGGTAGGCCTTTTTCTTTATTTGTTTTCTCTTTTCTATTTCTTTCAATTTCTTTTGGTTTGCAAAAAATATCAAACCATTTTAGTAAATCCTGAAAAATATCTATGTGGACAAGTGGATTTATCCAGTGTCTCATCATAATTTTCAGAACAAATGGAACTATATTATATATATAGTAAATACAATTCCATTGCAAATAATTGTTTGATTAATTCAAAAGCCCAAGTTAATATGTTTCTGTGATTCCAAAATATTGGTTGGCAAATTTACCTCAGTCCAATATTTTATTAGAATACCAGGGACATTTTCTTGGTTCACTTTGAAGCAATTTTTATATTGCTTATTTGACAAAAAAATTGAATGGTGAGGCTTGATCATTCCTCATTTCTTTTTCAAAAGAAAACAAAAATGCATGCATGAATGCATTATCAAGCAAAGTTAAACTAGGGTTGTGACAGGAGCCCATGCTTGTAATTCAAACTTGAGTTCTTCACATTAAGTGCATGCCTAGAAAACTCAAATGTCGTTTAGACCACAAAGGCGACATGTTCCATATCGAAACCACCATGCTTCTCGTGGGAAGCTCCAATTTGTAAGAGGTTTCTACCAAAACTTGTCCCATACTGGTCAAAAAAATTACCATGTCCTATAAGTGTCGTGTCGACACCCCAGTTTCAATAATTTCAGACGAGTTCCGACTTTATGGGGATTTAAAAGCAATGTTTCTCAACGTTTGCGTCCTAGTCACAATGCCGAGATGTTTTTAATCATTGCATGGGACCTAAACAGGGATCCAAGGACATATAAATGATTTTGTAACCCATTTTGGTGCCCTGGAGCATCTGCTTGTAGTTCAAATTTGAATTATGCACATTAAATGGATATAGAAAAGATCAATTAATGTATAAAGGGCCCCAAACGAGCCGTGAAAATTTCCACATTTTAGCACTGCACTTGTATTAGTCTATGTTGCATGTAGAAAAAATATCAACGCAAGAAGAGACATCGAATGTCGTTCCCACCAGAGAGGTGACTGATACGTCTCTGTCGTATCTACTTTTCCTCACACTTTTGCCCTTGTTTTGGACTCTAATTTGCTTGATGTGAATGAAACTAACCCGGACTGACACTGTTTTCAGCAGAACTACCATGGTGTTGTTTTTTGCGCAGAAATAAAATTTCTCGGAATTGGACGAAACTTTTTGGAGATTTATTTTACAATAAATAAAAAATACTGGAGCCAAGAACCAGCGGAGGGGGGCCCCTGGCTGGGCACAAGACACCAGGGCGCGCTATCCCCGCCGGCGTGCCCTGGTGGGTTGTGCCCACCTCGTGGCCCCACTGACCCTAATTTTGATGCTATAAAATCCTATTTTTGGCGAAAAAAATTCAGAGAGAAAGTTTCATCGCATTTTACGATACGGAGCCGCCGCCACCTCCTGTTCTTCATTGGGAGGCCAGATCTGGAGCCCGTTTGGGGCTCCGGAGAGGGGAATCTTTGGTCTTCGTCATCATCAACCCTTCTCCATCGTCAATTCCATTATGCTCCCCACTGGGAGTGAGTAATTGCTTCGTAGGCTTGCTGGTCGGTGAGGAGTTGGATGCGATTCATCATGTAATCGAGTTAGTTTTGTTAGGGCTTGATCCCTAGTATCCACTATGTTCTGAGATTGATGTTGCTATGACTTTGCCATGCTTAATGCATGTCACTAGGGCCCGAGTGCCATGATTTCAGATCTGAACCGTTTATGTTATCACGATTATATCTATGTTCTTGATCCGATCTTGCTAGTCATATGCAAATTACGTGTTCTGATCCGCAAACCCCGGAGCGACAATACTCGGGATACTTTCCGGTGATGACCGTAGTTTGAGGAGTTCATGTATTCACCGTGTGCTAATGCTTTGTTCCGGTTCTCTATTAAAAGGAGGCCTTAATATCCCTTAGTTTCCTTATGGACCCCGCTGCCACGGGAGGGTAGGACAAAAGATGTCATGCAAGTTCTTTTCCATAAGCACGTATGACTATTTACGGAATACATGCCTACATTATATTTATGAACTGTAGCTAGTTCTGTGTCGCCCTAGGTTATGACTGTTATATGATGAATATCATCCAACGAGTTCATCGATCCAGTGCCTACGAGTTTTCCACTTATTGTTCTTGCTAAGTTACTACTGCTGCTGCTACTGTTCCAACTGCTACAAAAAAACTATTGCTATCACTGCTAGTGTTACCCTTACTGTTACTACTGCTATCCAAACTATCATATTACTGTGCTACTGATCACTCTGTTGCAGATATTTAATCTCCAGGTGTGGTTGAATTGACAACTCAACTTCTAATACTCTCAAATATTCTTTGCCACCCCTTGTGTCGAATCTATAAATTTGGGTTGAATACTCTACCCTCGAAAACTGTTGCGATCCCCTATACTTGGGTTATCAAGACCTTTTTCTGGCGCCATTGTCAGGGAGCATAGCTATATTTGTTGAGTCACTTGGGATTTATATCAATTGATCACTATGAAGAATCTGAAGGATCCAAAGACCAAGATTTTTCCCTCTAAGACGAGGGGAGGTAAGGAACTGCCATCTAACTCTGCACTTGATTCACTTTCTGTTATGAGTAAGCTTCCAACAACACCACATGCTAGTAATCCTGATATGTCGCAAGTTATTGATGATGCTACCTCTGCTATGAATGATGCTTATGATGATGCTAGTACCATGCTTGACTATAATGTGCCACTAGGTGAATTTCTTGATGAACAAATTGCTAGAGCTAAAGAGAATGAAATTACTGAAACTGATGAGATTGCTGAAACTGATGAAGCCTATGAATCTAATGACTATGAAACACCTATTAGTCCTAGCTTTCCTAGATTTGAAATGCCTAATATACCTAAAGGTTATGTTATGGACGAGGAGGTAACTAGAGAAATTATTTCTTGCAAGGATAGAAACGATCTAAAGAAATTGCTACGCAAGTATAAGGAAAAGACTTTGAATGCTAGAATGAAATGTGATCCTAAGTTTGCTACTTAACCTATCTTTGTTACCGATAAGGATTATGAATTCTCTGTCGACCCATAATTAATTGCTTTGGTTGAATCTGATCCTTTCCATGGCTACGAATCTGAAACTGTAGTGGCACACCTTACTAAGCTGAATGATATAGCCACCCTCTTGGCTCATGATGAGAAGATTCGCTACTATTACATTCTTAAGTTATTTCCGTTCTCATTAAAGGGTGATGCTAAGACATGGTACAATACTCTTGCTCCTGGTTGTGTGCGTAGTCCCCAGGATATGATTTACTACTTCTCTGAAAAATATTTTCCTGCTCATAAGAAACAAGCTGCCTTACAGGAAATATTTAACTTTGTGCAAATTGAAGAAGAGAGTCTCCCACAAGCTTAGGGGAGGCTTCTCCAATTGCTTAATGCTTTGCCTGATCATCCTCTTAAGAAAAATGAAATACTTGATATTTTCTATAATGGACTAACTGATGCTTCTAGGGACTTCCTAGATAGTTGTGCTGGTTGTGTTTTCAGGGAACGAACTGTTGAACAAGCTGAAGAACTATTGAATAACATATTGAAGAATTATGATGATTGGACTCCTCCTGAACCACCGCCTAAACCCACTCCAAAGAAGAGGGGTATTTTATGTCTCAGTCGTGAAGATATGCAAGGGGCAAAGAAATCTATGAAGGAAAAAGGTATTAAAGCTGAGGATGTTAAGAATTTACCACCTATTGAAGAAATACATGGCCTTGACACACCACCACCCCCACAGGTGGTAAAGGTAAATTCTTTATTAAAGTTTGATGAAGGTGATATCCCTTACAATAAACATCCTAGTCAGTGCTTATATGAGTTTCAAAACTATATTATGAAGCAAGATCATTTCAATGCACATGTCCTGAAACAATTGAAATATAACTTTGATATGATTGCTCGCTTGAGTGACTTACTATTTAGAATCAGTAATGATGTTAGAGGTGTAGGAAAGCATACCTCTATGGTTCAAACTCGGTTAGAACAAGTTGCTAAATCTCAAAAAGAATTGCTTGATGAAATGAATAATAATATGAATGATTTTGCTGCTAGAGTAGTAAGTAGGGGAGGTAGAATGACCCAAGAACCACTTTATCCTGAAGGTCATCCTAAAAGAATTGAACAAGACTCTTAGAGAATTAATACTGATGGACCTAGTCCTTCTAGAAAGATAAAGAAAAAAGAAAAAAGATAGGACTTTGCATACCTCTAGTGAACCTGAGATACAAAAACCTCCTGATATTAATGATGTCTCTATTTCCGATGCTGAAACTCAGTCTGGTAATGAACATTCACCTAGTAATAATTAAAATGATAATGATGATGTTCATGAAGATACTCAGCCTAACAATGATAAAGAACCAGATAATGATGTTGAAATAGAGCCTGCTGCTGATCTTGATAACCCACAACCTAAAAATAAGCGTTATGATAAAAGGGACTTTGTGGCTAGGAAACATGGTAAAGAAAGAGAACCATGGGTTCAAAAACCCATGCCCTTTCCTCCTAAACCATCTAAGAAAAAGGATGATGATGAATTTGAACGCTTTGCTGAAATGATTAGGCCAGTCTTTTTGCGTACCCGCTTAACTGATATCCTAAAGATGGCCCCTTATGCAAAATACATGAAAGACATCATCACAAATGAAAGAAAGATACCTGAAGCTGAAATCTCCACCATGCTTGCTAATTATTATTTTAAGGATGGAGTACCTAAAAAACTTGGAGATCCAGGAATACCAACTATACCTTGCTCCATTAAAAGAAACTATGTCAAAACTGCTTTGTGTGACTTGGGAGCCGGTGTTAGTGTTATGCCTTTCTCCTTATATAAGAGACTTGATTTGAATAAACTCACACCTACCGAGATATCATTGCAAATGACTGATAAATCAACGGCCATTCCTATCGGTATTTGTGAGGACGTGCCCGTTGTTGTTGCAAATGTTACTATCTTAACGAACTTTGTTATTCTTGAGATGCCCGAGGACGACAACATGTCGATTATCCTTGGTAGACCCTTTTTGAATACTGCAGGGGCTGTTATTGATTGCAATAAAAGCAAAATCACTTTTCATATCAATGGTAATGAGCATACGGTGCACTTTCCGAAGAAGCAATTCCAAGTGAGTAATTAGCTACTCTTGGTGCTGCTGTACATGAGCTCCAATTAGTTTTTGATTTAGTGGGTTATTTTTAGAGTAATTAGCTACTCTTGGTGCTGCTGTACATGAGCTTGCATGCTGAATTCTTAGAGTTCTAAGTAGTTTGAATGCTTAATATGGCCTCTATGCATGCTTAGGAGTAGTTGCTATCAATTTCACGAAGTTTTGTTGACAAAAAATTTGTAGGCTAAAATTTTCAGAATTTTTATTATAGGAATAAGATGGATTTCTTTAGGAAGTTTTCCTCCAAGAAAGTGCCAAAGGATTCATTGGGGAATCGTCGGACAATGACCTTCACATTCCCAGAAGGGTGGAGGTGCGGCCGTGCGAATGGCCGCATGATGCTTTCATGGAGGAGGCCGGGTTCCATCAAGAGTTCGCCCAATTTGTTGCAAACATTGGGCTGACCGAGTCCCTCGGAGCTAACTGTGACCAATATCACATCCTTACAAATTCCTTTGTGCAAAGTTTTCATTTCCTGAGAAAGAATAATCCTCCTGAAGTGCAGTTTAATCTTTATGCTGAAACTCACAAAATGCAGTTAACTGACTTTTGCGACATATGCTTGATCCCCTCTGATGGGCAATTAAGAGAACCTAGACCAGCGGAGTTTGAGGATTTTCTCCTCACTTTAACAGTGGGTGAAGATAGATGCGTGTCAAATGCTACTGCTACCAGTTTGCAGTTTCCCTCGGTGCATTACTTTGCTTTGTTCACCGCGAAGTGTTTAACCGCTAGGGAGAAGGTTGGCGCACTCAGTGCCCCCGACTTCGCTATTTTACGCCGTGCACTGTATGATGATCACACCTTTTGTATGGGGGCTATTATTGCACATTGCATACACCTTAACAGGACTAAGGGAAAGATACATGGTGGTATTTATGCTACTCGCTTAGCGAGACACTTTAATGTTCACATTCGCCCACATGATTATCTCTTGTCCCAAATTTCTCTTGATCACAAGGCGTTGCAGGATCACCATATTTTCATTCGTTACAACTTAGTGTTCAGCGTTGAAACCCATGATGTTATTCCGTTGCCTGCACCTGCTCTGTTTGATTCTATTGCCAGGAACGGATACAGGATTATGCCAGATGACATTACAGCCTACCGGAACAACCTAGCAGCTGCTGAGGAGGAGCCCCAGGGGTGGGACGCTCAGGTGCGGCCTCCACCTCACTTCAACCTGGGACCGGATGGCTACTACGGATGGTGATTACCAAGCTAGGCTAAAAGCCTAAGCTTGGGGGAGTACGCATTCCCACCGACATTACATTCATGTTCTCACATTTCATTCCAGTTGTCGGTGTTCATACTTTCTCATTGTAATATCTAGGCTAAAATTATTTTCTTGCTTTCTTCTTGTCTGCTAGGAAAACTTTGAGAAAACCCAAAAACATTTCCTACTTCTTTTCAGTTTTTCTTTCTAGCTTAGTTTAATTGTAGTATTAAAAGAAAACCCAAAAGGATTTCTCGTTTTTGTTTTTCCTCTTTAATTTGTTTTCTTCAAGAAAAACCAAAAACTCCAAAAAATATTTCAGTGTGTTTCTCTGAAATTGTTTTCTTTTTGTTTGAGTTGCACCAAGGAGAAGACCACGATGAAAATGTTGAGTGGCTGTCATATGCATCATTGTTAATCTAACAAAGAGCCCATTTTACCTTGTCTTCTCCTCTTGAATAAAATGTTGTGGATTCCAGCTTAGTCCACGACACTCTTGCACTATTATTATTTTCATAACATTCGGTCGTGCAAGTGAAAGGCAATAATGATGATATTTGATGAAGTGGCTGTGGCAGAGAAAAACGGGTATGAACTCAACCTGTTTTTGTTTTTGTAAATATGTTTAACCTAGTATCCTTGATTCAACATATTATGATCAAACATGTTTGCAATGACCATTAGAGATTATAGTTGTTCATGCCATGCTTAAGTATCTAGGAGTGGATAATGATTTATCTTGGAGGTCAACATGCATTAAAATGGTTGTGATGTGGTATGATGATATGGTATCCTCCTCTGAATGTTTCAAGTGGCTTGACTTGGCACATGTTCACGCATGTAGTTGAATCAAAACCAACATAGCCTTCATGATATTTATGTTCATGGTGTCCATATCCTACTCATGCTAGTAGTCAATGTTTATTATATGTAATGCATGTTCATGACCGTTTTCGCTATCTAGCTGGCCGCTTCTCAATCTATTTGCTAGCCTTCGCCTGTACTAAGCGGGAGTACTGCTTTTGCATCAAAACCCTTAAACCAAAGTTATTCCAGATGAGTCCACTATATCTACCTATATGCGGTATTACCCTGCCGTTCCAAAGTAAATTTGTATGTGCCATCTCTAAAAAATAAAATGAACATCTGTTTTCTGTGCCTGGACCGCTCATGGAGCGATAGGGGGCGGTCAGTATCTTCCATGCTAAGCGGTTTATTCTCATGATGAGTGTTTATTCACTCGTCCTTACATGAGAGGGGCGGTAATAGGGATTCCTAGTCCCGAAATCAAAAAATAAATAAATAAACTAAACTCCCCCAGGAATGTTGTTGGTTTGGACGGTACCCGTGGATGCGGCCAGCCGTGGAGTGTGATTGTTGGTGGAGGGGGAGTAAACCTTTACTTTTACCGCTTGGGAACCGCCGCTAATTTGTTTAGCATGGAAGATATTGATAACTCTTGGTCGTAACGTTGACAGGAAGGGTGTACCTCCCAAAATTATATCTATCTCTGTTTTAAGCTTTGAGCTCTGGCACCTCTACAAATCCATGCTTCCCTCTGCGAAGGGACTATCTATTTACTTTTATGTTGAGTCATCACCTTCTCAAATAAGCGCCAGACCCGAGAGCACTATTGTCATCCTCATGCATTGTGTATAGTTGATGTTGGGTGTAGCATGACAGGATCTTTTCTACCATGAATTACAATGGTTAGTCGCTGCTTGAACTTTGGAGGTGCTCTGCATTTATGTTTTGCGGTCTCAGAAAGGGCTAGCGAGATACCACTATTGTCATATCGTATCATGATTGTTTTGACAAAGTGTTGGCATTTGAGATATCTTATTAATGCTCGCTAGTTGCTTATGTTATTGTTATGAGTTAATATAATTTCTAAGAGTTATTGTTGTCATGGTTAGTCATAATCTTTGCTGAAAACTTGGGTGCTACTTAAGCATATATATGTAAACAAGAACAAAAGAGTTCGTAAAAGTTTTTCTTTATTACTTTCAGTTTGTCAACTGAATTCCTTGAGGACAAGCAATGGGTTAAGCTTGGGGGAGTTGATACGTCTCCGTCGTAGCTACTTTTCCTCACACTTTTGCCCTTGTTTTGGACTCTAATTTGCATGATTTGAATGAAACTAACCCGGACAGACGTTGTTTTCAGCAGAACTACCATGGTGTTGTTTTTTGTGCAGAAATAAAAGTTCTCGGAATTGGACGAAACTTTTTGGAGATTTATTTTACAATAAATAAAAAATACTGGAGCCAAGAACCACCGGAGGGGCCCCCTGGCTGGGCACAAGACACCAGGGCGCGCCAGCCCCCCCCCCCCCCCCGGGCGCGCCCTGGTGGGTTGTGCCCACCTCGTCGCCCCACTGACCCTAATTCCGACGCTATAAAATCCTATTTTTGGAGAAAAAAATCAGAGAGAAAGTTTCATCACGTTTTACGATACGGAGCCGCCACTACCTCCCGTTCTTCATCGGGAGGCCAGATCTGGAGCCCGTTTGGGGCTCCGGAGAGGGGAATCTTCGGTCTTCGTCATCATCAACCCTTCTCCATCGCTAATTCCATGATGCTCCCCACCGTGAGTGAGTAATTCCTTCGTAGGCTTGCTGGTCGGTGATGAGTTGGATGAGATTCATCATGTAATCGAGTTAGTTTTGTTAGGGCTTGATCCCTAGAATCCACTATGTTCTAAGATTGATGTTGCTATGACTTTGCCATTCTTAATGCTTCTCACTAGGGTCCGAGTGCCATGATTTCAGATCTGAACCGTTTATGTTATCACCATTATATCTATGTTCTTGATCCAATCTTGTTCTGATCTGCAAACTCCGGAGTGACAATAGTCGGGATACTTTCCGGTGATGACCGTAGTTTGAGGAGTTCATGTATTCACCGTGTGCTAATGCTTTGTTCCGGTTCTCTATTAAAAGGAGGCCTTAATTTCCTTTAGTTTCCTTATGGACTCCGCTGCCACGGGAGGGTAGGACAAAAGATGTCATGCAAGTTCTTTTCCATAAACACGTATGACTATTTATGGAATACATGCCTACATTATATTTATGAACTGGAGCTAGTTCCGTGTCGCCCTAGGTTATGACTGATATATGATGAATATCATCCAACGAGTTCACCGATCCAGTGCCTACGAGTTTTCCACTTATTGTTCTTGCTAAGTTACTACTGATGTTGCTACTGTTCCAACTGCTACAAAACTATTGCTATCACTGTTACTGTTACTACTGCTATTCAAACTATCATATTACTGTGCTACTGATCACTCTGCTGCAGATATTTAATCTCCAGGTGTGGTTGAATTGACAACTCAACTGCTAATACTCTCAAATATTCTTTTGCTCCCCTTGTGTCAAATCTATAAATTTGGGTTGAATACTCTACCCTCGAAAACTGTTGCGATCCCCTATACTTGTGGGTTATCAGTGACATGTTCCGTATTGAAACCACGATGGTTCTTGAGAGAAGTTTTGGTGTGCAACAGACTTGTCCCAAATTGGACAAAAAATTATCTTGTCGTATAAATGTCGTATCATGATACCAGGTTAAGTTTCAAGAATTCCAGATGAGTTTTGGATTTATGATGATTTAAAAGCCAAGTTTCTCAATGTTTGTGGCCTCGTCATGACTCCGAGATGTTTGTAATCCATTCACGTTCATTGCATGGGACCTAAACAAGGAACCCAAGGACACAAATATCTTTTTTCAACCCATTTTTGTGACACGAAGCATGTTTTTTTAGTTCAAATTTGATTTATGCACATTAAATGTCTAGAAACTTAATTAGTGTAGTATATAAAAATCTAAACGAACCATGAATAATTTAAAGCAGTTCTATACGCCCGTCTGAAGCTCGTGCGTGTGTAAGCACGTTGTCCGCATGTCGTGCTAGCTCGAGCTTCCTTCTTTCATAAGTTATCCAATTTGTATTAATATGATGTTCTATCCAAACACGCTTCTCCTGTTAGTCCCCCAATAGGTCTCCCGCCACCCCCCAATTCATTTCCCGCCGAAGCGTCGGCCCCGTCATCAACCTTCTGGACGAGGAGGACGAGACGGAGCAGGCCGGAGAGCACGCAAAAGCGGCATCGCGACATCGAGCATGAGTGAGACGTCATCATCAACCCCCATGCCACCATCGCACACGGTTTCTAGTACTACCAAAAACGTCTGCGATACGTATCTGGTCCCACTAGGTGCCCATCGGGGCACGCCTTGTAAATGATAGGAGGCAACTCTTACCAGCAAGATGCGGCTTCCCAGCCCGTAACCTAGTCGAATGGAACTCGCAAGTTAAGCGTGCTTTCGGTGGAGTAGTCAAGGATGGGTGACCAGTTGGGAAGTTGCTAGATTTTAAGGTTCATTTAGGCGGTGTGATACGATCACTATAGGCATAAATAAAATGCCTGTAGTGATATGTCATTCCGGCTAAATAAATCTTGAGATCCTTGTTTTGAAAATATCCATGATTTTATTTTGCTGTTTTGAAAATGTCAAGGATCGATGATGCGCGCGCGCGCGTGTGTGTGTCTGTGAACCAATGCCTGTGTGTGTACCATGTGCCTACATTGTGTGGTTCTCGACGACAAACCTATCGGTGGGCCCTTAGGGCCTGTCATGCCTTTTACTGACAACGCTGGAAGGCCAGATCCTTGTTTTGAAAATATCCATGATTTTCTTTTGTTGTTTAGAAAATGTGAAGGATCGATGATGGTGTGTGTGTGTGAACCAATGCCTGTGTGTGGACCATGTGCCTACATTGTGCGGTTTCCGACGACAAACCTATCGGTGGGCCCTTAGGGTCTGTCATGCCTTTTACTGACAACGTGGAAGGCCAAGGATGGGTGACGATGTGTGTGTGTGTGTGACTGCGCGCGCGTGCATGCATGCGTGTGTGCGTCTGTGTGTGCATGTGTGTGTGTGTGTGCGCGCGCGCGCGCGTGTGTGTGTGTGTGTGTGTGTGTGTGGACCCATGCCTGTGTGTGGACCAAGTGCCTACCTTGTGCGGTTTCTGACAACAAACCTATCGGTGGGCCCTTAGGGTCTGTCATGCCTTTTACTAACAACGCTGGAAGGCCAAGGATGGGTGACGGTGTGTGCGTGTGTGTGTGTGTGTGTGTGTGTGTGTGTGTGTGTGTGTGTGTGTGTGTGTGTGTGTGTGTGTGTCGACCATGCATGCCTCCATTGTGCAGTTTTTGACGACACGCTTATATATCAATGGGCCGCTATATATCATCCATTTGACTGACAACACTGGAACATCACTCTGCTACGTGTCATGTGTGTGTGGGGGTGGGGGTGGGGGGAGGGGAGGGGAAATATATATATATACGTCCATAATGACCTAGCTAGGTAGTATATATATAACCAATCTTAAGGGGTTTATATATGTCCAGTTATCTCAGCTAGGTGCATGGCACATCATAGCTAGTGTTGTGCATTGTGTATTAATTGAAACACCGGACCACACCATTTTCGCATATACATTTGGCCATATGCAGGGGGATGGTGTTCTTCTAGCCTCGCTCAACTGATCTTCGACGACGCGCCAACTCGTGGGACCGCACGATCTATATATCCCTCTTGGCCGACAACAATATGTGATGGTTTGGCCAAATTAAGGTATAGATTCTCTTGGTTGTCTTACGAAAAATCAGACATGGATAAATGTGTGACAAAGTTTGAACCAGGTCATGTGTTCATAGGACCCCATCCTCCGGCACATAGTGTAACCCTACGTTTGTCATGAAACCCTTTTCTGTCACATTGGACACTTTTAGGCATGCACATATGCAACATGTGCCACACATTAAAGTTGCGCATTGCGAATTTAAACATGACAACACCATGTTCGTACACACGCACGCACACACACACACACACACACACACACACACACACACACACACACACATATACTTCATCCATTCCTAAATACAAGTCTTTTTTAGAGATTTCACTACGAACTACATATATATATATATATATATATATATATATATATATATATATATATGTATATATATACGTACTTTAGAGTGTAGATTCACATATTTTACTCTGTACATATATAGTTAGTACTGGAATCTCTAAAAAGACTTTTTTTTAAACTCTAAAAAGACTTATATTTAGGAACGGAGGGAGTATATATTTGGGCCACTAGCGGGCGTGGTTGTGTTTTGACCCTCTCTTGCGTTTTTTTGTCGTTTATCCCAAAGATGCTAGTATTATGTAAAATAGCAAACGAAACTGACGAAACAACCGTGTGCGATTGTATCCTCAACAAGCACGAGTGTGCTACTCTAACCGTGTGCGATGCCCGTACACAACAAAATCGGCCTTGCCTAGTGGTGGCAACCACAAGAGTCAGCCAGTGCAAAGGGGTAATGTGCATAGTAAAAACCCAAACCCGACAGCGACCTATAAAAGATCTCGCCGACGGCGTCTAACAGCTATTTTTTCCGCCGATAGCTCGTCACCACCTCCACACACACCAAATGGAACTGGTGCTCAACCATGGGGATGTGCATGGCGTCGTCCTGATAGTGTTGGACGACGACGTGATAGAGGATTCCGACGCGTTGGCCGCCATGGCGGGCAACGGCAAACAGCCAGCTGCCGCGGCCGACAACGACGGGATAGAGGATTCCGACACGCTATCCTCTATGTGGGTCAATGGTCAACCGTCATCTGCCGCGGCCGACGACGACGACGACCTCGAGTTTCAGCGTCAGATGTAGATGGCCATCGCTCTGTCCGTCCAGGAATCGGGCCTCGATGCGTTCCTGCGCGACGAGGACGAGCGCCGTCTCAGTGTCAGTGTGAAACAATCTATCGCATCTGCGGATGCCATCCGCAATGCGGCTAGGGATCTGAAGAGGCGGAAACGGCGGGAGAGCGTGAAGAGGAAGCGGAACTCGGATGCAGAGGGCAAAAAGAGGCAGGAGCAGGACCAGAAGGCGGTGGAGCAGGCCGCCGCATGCCTCTCAGCCGCGTTGGGAGCCAGTGCAGGCCTTGCAGCTACGGCGGCAGCCCTGGCAACAGTGGCCACGGCGACCAGGGACGCGGCTCTAGCGAGAGCGGCGCCTGTTTGTATCCCGATGGCCCACGTGGACGCCACGACATCTTCATCGACAGCGGCAGACCTGGCGAGAGGCGCCGCGGTCACTCCGGCCGAGGTAGCCCCGCCGGTCTCCGCCATGGAACCAGTGGAGCTCATCAACTTGACGAGCTCCTCTGAATACTCGTTCTGAGCCAAGGAAGGTCATGACGATGGTGGAGGCACGGCGTTTGTATGCATCCATGGCGTAGTGAATATTTTGTGCAGTTCATCCTCATGTAAATTGACAAACTGTTTGTAAATTACTGAGCGTATGAACTAATGTCAACTAATCCGCTGCAAAATAAGGCATTTTGTGGTGAAAATTTGCCAAATGTTTGTGTCATCTGTTTGTGGGCATGTGGAAATTTAGGATGAATTTCACGTCTGCGATTGAAATTGAGGATGAACCGTGTGAGATGAACCCACCTTGAGAAATCTCAGAAAGAGCTACCCGCCTTGAGCGATGCAAAAATTCGTGGTTTCGTGACACGGCATTTCGTTACAGCGTACACACTTTATTATGTTAGGACCGTGTGCGATCTTGGTTGCTCCCGCCCAGTTCCTTTACCAAAATTTAAGTGGAAGCGGTATTTCAACTGCATGCCGCCCTTCCTCGTCCACCGCACCGACCCTATAGCAAAATTTCAACTGCTGAGGCATTTCAACCGTCGCCATCCCTCGTCCACCACCATATCCACCCACACCATTACTACTAAATTTTTTAGCAGCAGCGGCACATCCGCAACCCACCCCCCCCCCCCCCGTCCACACAACACCCCCTCCCCCTTCCTCCCCCGCTTGAACCCTAGCTTGCCCTCGCCGCCGCCTTCCACCACCAACCTCAGCCGGTCTGCCCGTGCCTCATAGCTAAACAAGTTCAGGGTCCCCACCAATCCACATACACCATCGCCGCACTGATTTTTTAGATGAGGTCGGCGTGTCCTTTTCCCCTAGATCCCCATCCCGTACTCCAGAGAGTCACATCCTAATCATCCCGACCACATCTCTCGTGGAGCTCGAGGAGTGTACTAGCAAAAGGAGGTCTATCATGGCCTCTCCGCCGTACGCTGGCGAGGTGGGCGCCGTCCGCGCCGACCCTTCGATCCCGGACAAACACCTCGCCGCGGGAGCCGGTGAGGACGATGCCTATGTTGCCATGCCAAAAGCTTCAAGTCTACGGGCTCACGTATTCCTATATCTCAGGAGAGCCGACTATGACATCAAGCTTGTCAACATCACCGGCTTCACTCGGGCCATGTCACAAGTTAAGTGGTCCACCGCAATGCCTCTGGTTCAACCGCCGTCGATCTCTTCAAAGGCCCCGCCGCTGATCTCCTTCGCCTTGCGGTCATGGATTTGCGATCCTTCTATGCCATCGATCCCCTTTTGTCATTTCTGAAGGAAACGTTCTACGGCGGTGGCTTGGGATCCTTAGATCCAAAGTCAGATCTCATCCACCAAGATAATGGCACACACTACGGCTGTTACAAGGGGAAATGTCCCATCTGCGACATCAGGGAGCGCACCCTGGGCACCTCATATCCCAAGTGGAAGGAGCCCATCCATGACAAGTGAGGCAACATCCTGTGAGCAAATCATACCTTTTCTAGCAAGCTATCTCGTACCCATTGTTGTAGTAGCTTTTGCCATGCGATAATCAGGTAGTGTTTAATTGAGCATTTGTCCAGTTGTCTAGCAGATGCCTTGCTTTTCTGTATCTGGTTGTTAGGTTGGTTGCATTGAGTATTTGTCCAGTTTTCAATGGCTATAGTTGGTTGTTACAGCCAGCATGAATGCCTTGTTTCTTTCAGTTATTCACAATGTGATGTTCATTACATGCAAGTATGAACTGCGCAGTTCAATTTCATCAATACCACCTGTTATGCCTGGTGTTGTTAACTTGTGCCCTTAACTCCTGCTTTAAACATTTATGCCTTGTTTCTCTGAATTTGGTTGCCAGGTTTGTTGCGGTGAGCATTTGTCTAGTTTTCAAGCAGATGCCTTGCTTTTCTGTATCTGGTTGTTAGGTTGATTGCCGTGAGCATTTGTCTAGTTTTCAAGCAGACGCCTTGCTTTTCGTTATCTGGTTGTTAGGTTGGTTCCATTGAGCATTTGTCCAGTATCAAATGGCTATATTTGGTTGTTATAGTGAGCATTTATGCCTTGTTTACTTCCAGAAGATACCTCGTATACTTGGTTGATGTTAAGCCTGTTGTACTTATCATGACTTTACATGTACTTGCACAGGACAACAATGGGAGTGGCCAACATTTTCCACCGACGTTCTTTTCATCCCTCCGCTTATACTCCATTCGTTCCATCATGTAGTGCATATAGATTTTTGTGATGTATCTACATATACCATCGAAAATGTATACAATATGAAATTTTGTGATGTATCTAATGAAATGGAATTGTAATTGTAGATGTAAATGTTTTTCTCTACAAACTTGGTCAAAGTAAGTAAATGTTGACTTCTCAAAATGTTTATAGGCAACACATTGTGGAACTGATGGAGTAATATATTACACCATTCTGCAACTGCATTTTAGCTTCTAATATCGGCTTCTTGCTTGTAGGTACATATGTCTTAGGTAAAGATCCATTCCTGGACCCTTTTTGCGTGTGCGAAAATGAAATATTGATGAACCAGCATCAAGTGAGGAAACTAAAAATGATTGTTAGGGAAAAGAGACAAACAATGCCAATTAGACTATCTGTTTACGCTCTATCCAACACAACAGTGAGTTGTAGGATGGTAACTACGAACTCTATAGGCTTCTATTAGTACTGCCCATAATGAGTTGTCACAAAACAATGTCTGAATCTTTTTCTATTGCAGTGGTTCCCAAAGCAGTTTACTCAAGATTACCTCGCAAAGTAAATGATTGCTGGACATGCAATGAAGGTTAAAATATATCATCGAGACTACAATGAGCATCGAGAAGTTGTAATGAAGACAATGAAGGATGGGCGGGCGACCATCACTAGGGGCCGGCCTAGAGTCGTTCATGCGTTAGGCATGGACGAGGGCACAATATGGGCATTCCGCTTCACCTTCTCGAGCCACCAGAATGTCTTTCGGCTCTCTCTTTACCGTCTTTAATACAACCGTGGTTCCATCATTCTTTATTTGTCCCTTCTGTAGTTTTCCTATTTTTTGAGAATTGATGCTTATGTAGTTCTTGAGTATATGTACATGTGAATCGAATTATGCATTCGTTCTTAAACCTACATTTAAACATGATTCGATATGAAATACATGAATTCCTACTTTCAAATGTAAATTATGTGAATTATGAACAAAGGTATTTAATTAGGGGCAAATCATGCTCTGCAGGCCATTACAATGCACACAGTTTGAGAAAGCAAAATATCTGCGATCAACTTCAACATCACACACGTTTCTCCATTTGCGGCGTGTGCAATGAGTCTCGTCTTCGCACACGGTCAGACAAGAAAGAACATGTGAGATTAACAACTCCAGCATTTGTGCTAGTATCCTTATCACACACGATTTGGTATTTTGAATTGTGGATGATATCGCGCCCATCGTAAATGTTGGTCAAAGAAAAACGCGTATGATAGTCCTTCATCTGACACAGTTAGTCTGGATGACACGTTTGGGAAGTATGGATCACACGTTTGGGACGTTTTGTAAATCACAAACGTTTATCAAAAACGACGCGTGTGGTATAGATTCAACCTTCACATACGGTTTTATAATGACAAACGTATGCACTCTTATATCATATCACAGACGGTGATAGTGGAACTAAATGTGTCTGATAGTCCTCTTATCATACACGCTTTATAATCATGAACTATTTGCGATTCGGTGCACATCGTAAACGGCGCACCACAGAATAGCGCGTGTGATGTTAGTGTGATCTCACACGAGTTGCAAGGATGAACCGTATGGGAAATACACCATATCTCAAACGATTGCCCGGTGACCCTCATTTGTGATAGATGCGGACATCCCATACGCTTAGTTTTGCCAAACATTTGCGCTCGTTGGCCACCATCGCCGACGGGTTTGCCGTGTCGTGTGGGATGGACCCCCCTATCGCCCACATAGGAAAGGGGTTAAAAACCGTTTGTATAGCACGTCGCTGCACCAGTGTTACATCTGGATCTGGTTTGTTGCGAGACGGTTATTCATTTAAATCAGAGAATAATGGTTGTTATATTTATATGAGTATCATCTTTTATGGTCATGCACCCAATGTGAATGGTTTATTCTTGTTAAATCTCGATAGTACTGATACACACGTTCATAACATTGATGTCAAAAGATGCAAAGTTAATAATGATAGTACCACTTTCTTGTGGCACTGCCGCTTAGGTCATATTGGTGTAAAATGCATGAACAAGCTCTATGCTGACGGACTTTTAGAATCACTCGATTTTGAATCGCTTGATACATGCGAACCATGCCTCATGGGCAAGATGACGAAAACCCCGTTCTCCGGTACAATGGAGCGGGCAAGTGACTTGTTGGAAATCATACATACTAATGTGTGTGGTCCGATGAGTGTTGAGGCGCGTGGTGGATATCGTTATTTTCTTACATTCACTGATGATTTGAGTAGATATGGGTATATTTACTTAATGAAACACAAGTCTGAAACGTTTGAAAAGTTCTAGCAATTTCAGAGTGAAGTAAAATCATCGTAACAAGAAGATAAAGTTTCTACGATCTGATCGTGGTGGAGAATATCTGAGTTATGAGTTTGCCATGCATTTGAGACAGTGTGGAATTGTTTCACAGCTTATGCCACCTGGAACACCATAGCGTAATGGTGTGTCCGAGCGTCATAATCGTACTCTGTTGGATATGGTGCGATCAATGATGTCTCTCACTGATCTGCCACTATCGTTTTGGGTTTATGCATTAGAGACAGTCACATTCACTTTAAATAGGGCACCATCAAAGTCTGTTGAGATGACACCGTATGAATTATGGTTTGGCAAGGAACATAAGCTGTCGCTTCTTAAAGTTTGGGGTTGCGATGCTTATGTGAAAAGGCTTCAACCTGATAAGCTCGAACCCAAAGCAGACAAATGTGTCTTCATAGGATACCCTAAGGAAAAAAGTTGCGTATACCTTCTTGTTGGAAATATGCCCTAGAGGCAATAATAAATTAGTTATTATCATATTTCCTTGTTCATGATAATCGTTTATTATCCATGCTAGAATTGTATTGATCGGAAACTCGGATACATGTGTGGATACATAGACAACACTATGTCCCTAGTGAGCCTCTACTAGACTAGCTCGTTGATCAAAGATGGTCAAGGTTTCCTGGCCATAGACATGAGTTGTCATTTGATAACGGGATCACATCATTAGGAGAATGATGTGATGGAGAAGACCCAAGCTATGAACGTAGCATATGATCGTGTCAAGTTAATTGCTATTGTTTTCTGCGTGTCAAGTATCTGTTCCTATGACCATGAGATCATGCAACTCACTGACACCGGAGGAGTACCTTGTGTGTATCAAAGTCGCAACATAACTGGGTGACTATAAAGGTGCTCTGCAGGTATCTCCGAGGGTGTCTGTTGGGTTGGCGTGGATCGAGACTGGGATTTGTCACTCCGTATGACGGAAAGGTATCTCTGGGCCCTCTCGGTAACACAACATCACAAGAAGCTTGCAAGCAATGTGACTAAGGAGTTAGTCGCGGGATCTTGTATTACGTAACGAGTAAAGAGACTTGCCGATAACGAGATTGAACTAGATATGGAGATACCGACGATCGAATCTCGAGCAAGTAACATACCGATGGACAAAGGGAACTGCATACGGGATTGTCTGAATCCTTGACATCGTGGTTCGACCGATAAAGATTTTTGTACAATATGGAGGAACCAATATGGGCATCCAGGTCCAGCTATTGGTTATTGACCGTAGAGATGTCTCGGTCATGTCTACATAGTTCTCGAACCCGCAGGGCCAGCACACTTAACGTTCGGTGACGATTTGGTATTGTCGAGTTATGTATGTTGGTGACCGAAAGTTGTTCGGAGTCCAGGATGAGATCCCAGACGTCACGAGGAGCTCCGGAATAGTTCGGAGGTAAATATTTATATATGGGAAGTCATATTTTGGCTACCGGAAAAGTTTCGGGTTTTTCCGGTATTGTACCGGGAAGCTTCCGGAAGGTTCCGGAAAGTTCCAGAGGGTTCCGGAGGAGTCTAGAAGGGTCCCTCCAGCCTCTAGGACGTGCATGGGCTGTAAGGGGGCATACAAGACTTGTTGGGCTAGCCCCCAAGGGCCCATGCGGCTAGGGGGTAGGAAACCCTAAAGGGAAGGGCACCTAGGAGGTGCCTTGGGGAGGGAGGACTCCTCCCTCCTAGCCGCCGCCCCCTTCCTTGGAGGAAGGGCTAGGGCTGCGCCCCATCTACCCCTCCTCCTATATATAGAGAGGAAGAGGGCGGGCAGCCGCACCCCAAGGCATAGGTGCAGCCCTCCCTCTCTCCCTAGATCTGTTTCTCCACCGAAAACGCATCTGCGACAGCGCTTGGCGAAACCCTACTGAGATTGCTCCACCACCACCGCCACCACGCCGTTGTGCTGTCGGAGAACTCATCTACCTCTCCGCCCTCATTTGCTAGATCAAGGAGGTGGAGATGTCATCAAGCTGTACGTGTGCTGAACGCGGAGGTGCCGTCCGTTCCGCGCTAGATCGGAACGGATCAAGATTGGATCGCAGGACGGATCGCGATTGGATCGCGAAGACGTTCGACTACACCAACCGTATTTCTTAACGCTTCCCGCTTCGCGATCTACAAGGGTATGTAGATGCAATCTCTCCTCTCGTAGATGGTCATCTCCTAGATTGATCTTGGTGAAGCGTAGGAAATTTTTTGTTTCCCATGCAACGTTCACCAACAGTGGCATCATGAGCTAGGTCTATGCGTAGATGACATCACGAGTAGAACACAAAGGAGTTTGTGGGCGTTGATATTCAGATTGCTTCCTTCCTTAGTCTTATTTTGATTCAGCGGTATTGTGGGATGAAGCGGCCCAGACCAACTTTACATGTCCTCGTACATGAGACCGGTTCCATCGACTGACATGTAACTTTGTTGCATAAGATGGCTGGCGGGTGTCTGTCTCTCCCACCTTAGTTGAATTGGATTCCATAAAGGTGGTCCTTGTAGAAGGTTAAATAGCAACTTGTATAGTTGTGGTTTTGCGTAGGTAAGAATCGTTCTTGCTAGATACCCAAAGCAGCCACGTAAAACATGCAACAACAAATTAGAGGACGTCTAACTTGTTTTTGCAGGGTATGTTGTGATATGATATGGCCAAAGACATATATTTGATGTATGAGATGATCAAGTTTTTGTAATAGTTTATATCAACTTGCATGTTGATACGGAAACCGGCAGGAGCCATAGGGTTGTCTTTAATTATTATGTGGCCTGCGTGTTACTTATTAAGCGCTATGTAATGCTTTACTTTACCGCTAAGCGGTAGCAATAGTAGTAGAAGCATGGTTGACGCAACAAACCCGATGGCAACACGATGATGGAGATCATGATGATGGAAATCATGGTGTCATGCCAGTGACGATGGAGATCATGCCAGTGCTTTGGAGATGGAGATCAAAATCACAAGTTCATGGCCATATCATGTCACTTATGATTTGCATGTGATGTTAATCCTTTTATGCATCTTATTTTGCTTAGGACGACGATAGCATTATAAGGTGATCCCTCACTAAAATTTCAAGATAAATTTGTATTCTCCCCGAGTGTGCACCGTTGCGAAAGTTCATCGTTTTGAAGCACCACGTGATGATCGGGTGTGATAGACTCTACGTTCACATACAACGGGTGCAAGCCAGTTTTGCACATGCGGAACACTCGGGTTAAACTTGACGATCTGTACAGACATGGCCTCGGAACACAGGAGACCGAAAGGTCGAACATGAGTCATATAGTAGATATGATCAACATGGAGATGTTCACCATTGAAACCACCTCATCTCACGTGATGATCGGACTTGGGTTCGTGAATTTGGATCATGTAGCACTCGGATAACAGGAGGGATGTCAATTTGAGTGGGAGTTATTTAGTAATATGATTAATTGAACTCATTATCATGAACATAGTCTAAAGTTATATTTGCAAAATTATATTGTAGATCGATAGCTCGCTCTGTAACTCCCTTATATTTTGATACGTTCCTAGAGAAAACTAAATTGAAATATGGTAGTAGCAATTATGCGGACTAGGTCCGTGATCTGAGGATTGTCCTCAGTTGCTGCACAGAAGGCTTATGTCATTCATACGCCGCTCGGTGCGCCACCCCCTTAAGCGTCGTCTGTGGGTGTTGAGAACATCAGACAGGCACGTTTTCTATGACTACTTGATGGTTTGGTGCGTCATGCTTTACATTTTAGAATTGAGGCTCCAAAGATGTTTTGAACGTCACGGGTCATATGAGATGTTCCAAGAGCTGAAAGTGGTATTTCAGGCTCGTGCCCGTGTTGAGAGGTATGAGACCTCCAACAAGATTCTTTGCCTGCAAGATGAAGGAGAATGGCTCAATCGGTGAGCATGTGCTCAGATTATCCGGGTGCTACAATCGCTTGAATCAAGTGGGAGTTCATCTTCTAGATAAGTTAGTGATTGACATAGTTCTCCAAGTCACTGTCACCAAGCTACTAGAGCTTCGTGATGAACTATAACATGCCAGGGATGGAGAAAATGTTCCTTGAGCTATTCGCGATGTTTTACACCGCGAAAGGTAGAAATCAAGAAGGAGCATCAAGTGTTGATGGTAAGACCACTAGTTTCAAGAAGGGCAAGGACAAGTAGGGAAACTTCAAGAATGGCAAGCCAGTTGTCGCTCCAATGAAGAAACCCAAGGTTGGACTCAAACCCGAGACTAAGTGCTTCTGTTATGAGGGGAATGGTCACTTAAGCGGAACTGCCCCAAGATACTTGGCAAATAAGAAGGCTGGTAACGTCAACAGAAGTATATTTGATATACGTGTTATTGATGTGTACCTTACTAGTACTCCTAGTAGCACCTGGGTATTAGATACGGATCAAGATTGGATCGCGGGACGGATCGCGATTGGATCGCGAAGACGTTCGACTACACCAATCGCGTTTTTTAACGCTTCCCGCTTAGCAATCTACAAGGGTATGTAGATGCAATCTCTCCTCTCGTAGATGGTCATCTCCTAGATTGATCTTGGTGAAGCGTAGGAAATTTTTTGTTTCCCATGCAACGTTCACCAACACTTCTATCTCAGATCTAAGGGCAAAGTGTTTGTTGCTAAAAATGGGTCCTTTCTTGAGAAAGAGTTTCTCTCGAAAGAATTGAGTGGGAGGAAGGTAGAACTTGATGAGGTTACTGAACCGTCACTTCAGTTGGATAGTAGCACGACGCAGAAAGATGTTTTTGTGGCGCCTACACCAAGTGAAGAGGAAGCTAATGATGATGATCATGAAACTTCAGATCAAGTTGCTACTGAGCCTCGTAGGTCGACAAGGAATCGTACCGCCCCTGAGTGGTACGGCAATCCTGTCTTGGAGGTCATGTTGTTAGACAATAGTGAACCTACGAGCTATGAAGAAGCGATGGTGGGCCCGGATTCCAACAAATGGCTAGAGGCCATGAAATCCGAGATAGGATGCATGTATGAGAACAAAGTGTGGACTTTGGAGGACTTACCATATGATCGTAAGGCCATACAGAATAAATGGATCTTTAAGAAAAATACGGACGCGGACGGTAATGTCACCGTCTATAAATATCGACTTGTTGCAAAAGGGTTTTCACAAGTTCAAGGAGTTGACTACGATGAGACTTTCTCTCTCGTACCGATGCTTAAGTCCGTCAGGATCATGTTAGCAATAGCTGCATTTTTCGATTACGAGATCTAGCAGATGGATGTCAAAAGACCGTTCCTTAATGGTATCCTTAAGGAAGAGTTGTATATGATGCAACCAGAAGGTTTTGTCGATCCTCAAAATGCTGACAAAGTGTGCAAGCTCCAGCGATCCATTTATGGACTGGTGCAAGCTTCTCGAAGTTGGAATCTTCGTTTTGATGAGGTGATCAAAGCGTATGGGTTTATACAAGTTTATGGCGAAGCTTGTATTTACAAGAAAGTGAGTGGGATCTCTATAGCGTTTCTAATATTATATGTGGATGACATATTGCAGATTGGAAATAATATAGAACTTTTGGAAAGCGTGAAGATGTATTTGAACAAGAGTTTTTCAATGAAAGACCTCGGAGAAGCTGCTTTCATATTAGGCATAAAGATCTATAGAGATAGATCAAGACACTTAATAGGACTTTCACAAAGCATATATATTGATAAGGTTTTGAAGAAGTTCAAAATGGATCAGTCCAAGAAAGGGTTCTTGCCTGTCTTACAAGGTGTGAAGTTGAGTAAGACTCAATGCCCAGTGACTATAGAGGATAGAGAAAAGATGAGTGTCATCCCCTATGCTTCAGCCATAGTCTCTATAATGTATGCGATGTTGTGCATGAGACCAGATGTCAGCCTTGCCATAAGTATGGCCAGAAGGTTTGAAGTGATTCAGGAATGGAACACTGGACAACGGTCAAAAATATCCTTAAGTACCCAAAATGGACGAAGGAAATGTTTCTCGTTTATGGAGGTGATCAAGAGCTCGTCGTAAAGGGTTACGTCGATGCTAGCTTTGACACAGATCCGGATGACACTAAGTCTCAAACCAGATACATATATATTCTGAATGGTGGAGCGGTAAGCTGGTGCAGTTCCAAGCAAAGCATGGTAGCAGATTCTACATGTGAAGCGGAGTACATTGCTTCTTCGGAAGCAGTGAAGGAAGGAGTATGGATGAAGCAGTTCATGACAGATCTCGGAGTTGTGCCCGGTGCATTAGATCCGATGACTCTCTTGTGTGACAACACTGGTGCCATTGCTCTAGCCAGAGAGCCCAGGTTTCACAAGAGAACCAGACACTAGTGCAGCCACACGCTATACAAACGGTTTTTAACCCCTTTCCGTGACGTAGTCTGAAACCGTCTCCTTGCATGTGTGGGCGATGGGGGGCCTATCCCACACGACAGACAAAACCCGTCGACGATGCCTACACCCGGTCACACACGATGGGCAAAAATATATCGTTTGCGATTCGAAAGGCCATCACAAATAGACATATTGGGGAAGACGTGTGAGATGAGCTTATCATCCCACACAGGGAATCCCAAGGTTACGTCTCCGTTCGTATTGCAGATCACACACAATTTTCTGCATAACATCGTTTGTGATAGGGCTGGTAACCACACACGATAATTATAATTCTGTCGTTTGCATTATTCAAAACATCACTCACGGTGTCTAGATGAAACTGTTTGGCATTGGGCTGCCCATCACACAAACATGCTTAAGAAAACGTTTGTGATTGGGTGTCCTAACGCACACAGTTGTTGAGCAGAATTCGTGTGTGATTCCTCACCGATCCAACACGCCAACTTTGTAGAAACCGTGTGGGTTTTTTGTGGTCATCGCCCACGGTGTATTCCTAGAAACCATCTGGAATGGGAACCCCCATAATAAGCATGATTGCTCTATTATTTATAATCCATTTATTAATCAAATTAACATTTCATATCAAGCACAAAATATATTTCTTATTCGTAGTACGGCAACCAGGATTTCATAATTGAATTACAACATCATATAGGCATATACTGCCTAGCTACCCAATTGCACAACAGGACAAAGTTTCAAATGCAACATCTAAAACCTTTGGAAATTAAGTATCATCATAGACGGTAAATAGACAGATGAGTCTCATCTAGAAAACTGTTAAAGCAGAAGGCACATATTGAGCCTTCAATGATGTTGAAGGTCCTCGCAACTTTAGGCCAGTGCCTGTGGATGATTGCCCGCCCATCCTTCGTCCTCTTGAGGAAGACTTCAAGATTATACCGTGGGTGATGTATGAATACCTTCCTCGCCTCTTAATCATACAGGTGGTTTGAGACGTAATCATCGATGAACTGCCTTGAGAAGGACTGAAAACAAACATGCGCATAAATATTTTTTCTAAAATTTGAAATGGCACAAAGGGAAAAGGACAAGGTGAAAGAGATGGTACCATCCTATAGTTGACTGATGTCTTGTTCATTGTGCAGACAAACATCTTGTTTTTTTGTAGCTAGTTTCTTTATCTTAACAATCTTTCTGAGTTTCTTGATTTGACTGATATTCAAGGACACCTCATTTACCCACATGCAAAAAGGGTCGAACAGTGGATCTAAACCTCTTACAGCATGACCTACATGTGCAAGAGCAAATTATTAAAACATCAATATTACAATGGTTTCTGCAAATTGCACAATAATGTGCTATTAGCCAAACGACCATGGATGTGCAAACCTCGATGGTAAACTTCAGTGTCCCCCATTGTTTGCCCCTGCAACATATTTAAGGCAAATATTGATCAGGTTACAAGTGATATTTGGCATACTATCAGTGAAATATGTTAATGGAAAATAAACACATTGCGGATCCAACAGATTAGTTCGAGCCACATGGAAAAGCCAGTTATCTAAACCAAGCGTGCTAAGAACTAGGAAATATAGCAATTCTATATGTTTCACATGTATTTAGTACATCTAAATTCGATTTAGTCGTCACATGCATAACAATACAAAATTGTACCAACAACAATCGTACATCACATTTCAGAATTGGATTAAATAGTTAAATGATCACCACAACAAATGTACAAAATAGTTAAGAAAGCACCACATTGCACAATAAAACATACTAGAAGGTCAGGTTGCCGTAGCATTACATTGGACATTTCACTAGAATTTCTAAATGAAAGGCAGTAGCAGCACACGCAACACGTAAACGAAACATGCTTAACCATCGTAGATAGGTGAACATAGGTCCTTAGTGATAAAGCTAAGAAAAACAAGCTATTCGTCATCGTCGGAGATATCGATGATGATGGGCTCCTTCAACTTGGAAGAGGACGAGGCCTCCACACCATGGGTGCACCCCTTGTAGTGGTGAGTGGCATGATCCTGCCCCGACACCAACATGCCGGCTCTGGAGTTGAGGTAAGCACAGGCACGCTGAGAAAACACATCGAAGTCTTCGTCGAACGCACCGGCGGTGCCCTCGAGAAAGACCACGAGCTGTCGTTTATAGCAGCCAACCGTGTGGCGGCGTCAGCGCGCGAGGCGCAGATGGTGGCCTCGACGGCGAGGTGCTCCTCCAAGATCTGGGGGTCGGCACGCATGGAAGCTATAGCTGCCTCATCTGCGCGTGCAGACGCGATTTGCTTCTCCATAGCGAAATTCTCTTTGAGATCCTGACTATACTGCATGCACCATGGCTTTCGGCGGCGATTATTTGGAGGATGGGGCAGTGATTTGGGTGGAAGGTGTCGTGCCGGTCGGGCCATGTGGGATGGAGGAGGAGGGGCTGAGGGGGTATTGGGGAGATGTGGATTACCTGACTAGATGGAGGAGGCCGAGCAGCAGGAAGGAGCGTCGCCGGCGAGGAGGCGGCGCTACAAGCAAGCAGTGAAGGTTTGAACTAGGAAAGGTAGAGGAAAAGGGGGAAATGTGGCTTTTGATTGGTACCGAGGGGCGAGGGAGGTAGATTTTTCCGCGGCAGCCCAAAATTTTCATTTGGTGCAGAATAGTTCTCGATATCAACACATCACAAACGAAGCATGTGCTATACCCCGTGTGTGATGCACTTGGATGTGAAAATGTTTGTCTCCAAGCTTCCGACGTAAGATTGGGTACTATATTGCATACGGTTCGTTCCAAAAAATTATGTGTGATGAACTTCAATTTCATTTTCAATTGGAAGATGGAATGGGGATATGGCGGCAAATTTTTGGTCCAAATTTCCCTGGTTACAGTGGTCATCCACGTCGTCGCATAATTTAACATCAATTGCTAATTTGGGTACTGCACAAAAGAGCCTACACCGCAGCCCGCACTTACTTAATCGAGCAATTAAACAGAGCTGGTTGACCTAAACATTACTCTAACAAAAGACCAGCGCTCTAAACAAAGACTAATGTTCCACCTGACGCTCGGCTATCTCCGCCGCATCCTCCATGACCAGCTCGCGCTCGATGACCTCCAGGGGAAGGGGCTCCATGGCATCCATCGCCACATACTCTACAAGCATCTCGCTGTCCGTGTCCACCATCTCTTTGGAAAAAGCCGCCACGAGTTTGGTGTGGGCGGCCGCGGTCCGGGTATTGACGGCCTCCATCTTGGCAAGGGAGGCTGACGATGAATGGACGGCTGCCCGAGCGCTCTCGGCGATTGCCAACTCTTCGTACGTAGGTTGCCGACCATTGTCAGAGAAGGCCGTGGCTATTTGCGCAGTGACCGACAAGAGGTGGGCATGGGCGGCATCGGTATAGGCGTGGGCAGCCGCCATCAGGGCTACGGTGGCCGCCGAGGAACGGACAGCTGCTGTGTCGTTGTCGCCATTTGCTATCCCGATCGCGGATGTTGCTGCCACCATCTCAGATGCAGCAACTGCCCTTTCGGCAGCCGCAGCTACCCTGTTGAAGAGTGCGGCCGCGCTCAAGGATGTTGTGAGCGCGTTCATGGCTGATGCATCTGCGCTCGGGCCAGAGTGGGTTGTCGAAGTTGCCCTCACGACGCGGATCCACGTCCCCATCTTTCACCGGCGACGATTGAACAGTACAGTGGTCTTGGGGTACTAGTGTGATTGTGTGGTTGACGCGCCGGCGGTGGACTAAAGCTTCCGGCCTAAGCCATATATGAGGATTGGCCCAAGATATTTTTATACCACATGACACACGTTTCATGATCAAGAACTCTTTGCGATGTTTTTGATTTTCATATTGCATTGAAACGAAAAATGAAGTTACATTGGCAATTGAAGGTGTTTGGATGCCAATAACATTTATCTGCAGTTAACTTGCAATTATAGGACTGTGTGTTAAATATGGAATTATTCAGGTTTGTTTAGGCCCTTTTAAACATTTAAAGAGTTTTTTAGACATTTCATGTGCATAGTTCCAATTTGAACTCCAGTTAAGCACATACTAGAGTGCACCTGAATGGGTTGAAAATCATCTATTTGTCACTAGATACATGTTTTGGTCCCATGCATGAAATGGAAATTAAAGGAATTCCAAACCTCTCGGTATTTTGGCTCGGCCGTAGACTTTGAGTAGACGTGTTTTCAAATTCCAGTAAAGCCAAATATCATGAGAAATTCATAAAACTTGGCATGGTGTCATGTCATAGCGCATGTGTGTTGTGGTAAAAACAATGCCTAGTTCGGGACAAGTTTTGGCACAAACCTCTTACAAGCCGAAGATTCTCACAAGAAGTCATGTGGTTCCGGTATGGAAAGTTCACATTTTATGTGCGAAACAGCATCCGATGTCTCTTCTCACCTTGAATTTATTTCTAGAGTCTCCATAGAGTAACATGAATGTGTTGTGCAAAACAATGGAATCTTACAGAGTTCGTTTGGCCTTTTAAGTACATTAATTGAGTTTTCTAGGCATTCAATGTGCATAATTCAAATTTGATCTACCATCACACGGTCCAGCTCATGAAAATATGTCGAAAAACCATATACATTTCCCTGGCTGCATGTTTAGGTCCCACACAAGAAATGGGAATGAATTTCAAACATATCATCGTCTTGGCTTGACCGCAAACATCGGGAAACTTAGTTTTTAAATTCATGTAAATGCAAACCTTGACAGAAATTCATGAAATTTGGGGGTGCCATCAATTGCCCTGTTGTGTGTGTTGTGGTAAAAAAATTGCCCAATTTTGGACAACTTTTGGCACAAAGCCTCTTACAAATTAAACCGAAGGTTATCACAAAGAAAGTCGTGTGTGCCGATAGGGAAAGTTCACATTTTATGTGCGAAACAACATCTGTTGTCTTTCCTCGCCTTGAATTTATTTCTGGAGTCACCATAGAGCAACACATGACAGTCATGATAAACTATGTATTTTTCCCAGGGTTCGTGAGACCTATTTAACACATTAATTGAGTTTTCTAGCCGTTTAATGTGCATATAATTAAAATTTGAACTACAATCACAAGGTCCAACACCTGAAAAATAGGTTGACAAAATATATGCCTTTCCCTGGATGCATGTTTAGGTCCCACACAAGAAATGGGAATGGATTTCTAACATCTCATTGACTGTTGGCTCGGCCGCAAACATTGAGATACTTGGTTGTCAAATTCTCGTAAATCCAAAACTCATCAGAAATTCATAAAACTTGGCATGGTGTGGTGACAAGCTTAAGGGCACACATATGCCATGGTAAAAAAATTGTCCAAATTGGACATGTTCTTGCACAATACCCTTACAAATCGGAGCTCCTCTCAAGAAGCTTTGTGGTTTCGATAGGGAACATTATATATGCATGTCACATATGCGGACGAAAAGACATCTAATGCCTCTTCTCTCCTTGATTTTCTTTATAGAAACAACACATACATGTTGGTGCGAAGTGCAAAAATATGAATAAATTAAGGGATCATCTGGCTTTCAAATACATTAATTAAGTTTTCGATGCATTATTTAATGTGCATAATTCAAATTTGATCTACAATCACAAGGTCCGGGGCGGCAAAATGGGTTAAAAAATCATATATATGTGTCCTTGGATGCATGTGTTAGGTCACATGCAAGAAATGAGAACGAATTTCAAACATCTAAGCATGTTGGCTCGACCACAAACATCGAGAAACTTGGTTTCCAAATTCTCGTAAATCCAAAACTCCGTCAGAAATTCATGAAACTTGGAATGGTGTCATGACAAAGCACACATATGCCGTGGTAAAAAAATACCAACTTGGACATGTTTTGTCACAAGCCTCTTACAAATCGGAGGTTCTCACACAATAAGCTACGTCCAGTGGTTCTGTAATGTCACATATGCATGCCACATCTGCGGGTGAAACGACATCCGATGCCTCTTCTCTCCTTCATTTTTTTCTACAAACAACATAAAGCAATAGGTGTGTACTCTAAAAATATGAAATTATTAAGGGTTCGTATGGCTTTTTATACATTAATTGAGTTTTATGTGCATTTAATGTACATAATTCAAATATGAACTACAGTCACAAGGTCTATGTTGGGCAGGGCCTCATCATATAAAGCACAAATATGTTGTGGTATTTTTAGTGTCCACTTTGAGAGAAGAGCATGCATTATTAATAGCCAACAAAGGCATTTTGGAACAAAAATCTGTCACGTTACCATCACAAACGGGCGTATTATTTATAATTCGTGGACGTTCTACAGACCATTTACGTGCGGGCCACGTGTCGCTATCTGTATTGGCAAGGAGGTAGCATGCAGACAGGTGTTTGAGTAGACGGGTGGTGTGCGAGCAGTGTCCTGCGCACGCTCATCGAGATGATGTGTCCTTTGCCAGTCGTCAAAGACGTTTTAGACTGAATACCCGTATGCAAACCGAGGGCAATTGTTCCTTCCCTACTAAGCCAATCGAAAATCTGGCGCGAAGGAATTTTTTGCATTACGTCATCGCAAATGGTTGTGAATGATGACCTGTGTGCCCTTCCCGATGCTACACCTTGTACTGGTGCTAACTGGTGAGGTTGCCATGCATGAAAAAAATCTGATGTGGGAAGGTAATTAAGGAGAGATATGAGTTTGGTGACCACATGAAGAAATAATGCCAAGCGCGTGAACCTTGGCAAATCACTTAAATGAAGGAATTTCACCAATGCATGCAAGAGTTTAGTTGCTAAATCATTAAATGAAGGGACCTCAGCAACAATGCTTTGTGGACTTGAGTCGCTAAGACATTTAATACACTAAGCACCCCAAGTAAGCACCGATCGATGCATTGACAGCAGGTGTCAGGTAAGATTTGAATCTGTCATATTGGGTAAATTTTCATTTGTCAAATTGGAAACACTGAGATTTGTCCAATTTTGCAGGAAAAAAATCACTATTACGGTGCAATTTTGCAACTGAAATTCGGTAAACATAGATTTCATTCATAGATCAAGCATTGGTATTTGTACAAAATAGTTCAACTCGACAGCCGAATCGAAAAAACTTTTCCCCATTTGTTGACAACCACATACTGAAATAGCTAGTTCAACTATATATACTAGCTAATTTAAAGTAGGTGGGACAGTTCAATCATATCCATAGTTAGATGAACTGAACAAAATAGCCCCTAAATACAACTCTGCCAAGCGCGTTCAGTAAGAGGCAGAGGAGGAGAAGCCTACCGACGAGCTGGAGGAGTCGAATTCGTCGGCTGCCGCTGCTCCAGATGCGCCTCCTCGAAGCGACGGGACTCGGCGTAGATATCCTCATTCTGCGCCATAGCTGCGGCATCTGCTGTGGCCACGGCGGAGGTGAGCCTCTTTGCGTCCTCGACCTGGCGCTCCTCCTCCTCATGTAGGAACTTGATGTAGCGCGCTAGGCCACTGATGCAAAAGCCGAGCGGTTGTGCTTCGGCGGCGGTCTCCTCCCGCCTTCGGGTCGCGGTGGCGGAGCGGGTAATGGCCCCGGCTTTTGACCGTGGGGTGGCTGCCAAGGCGGACGCTGGTGTGGTGGCGGCCAAGGAGGCAGCTGGTGGGGTGGCAAAAACGGCGGGCGACGATGGCGTGGGGGCCACGACGGTCGCCGGCAGCAGCTACCTTCGGGCAAATGTGGAGGAGCGTGTGGTGGGTGCCGTGCACATAGCCAACAAGGACGCCACACACACTACACGCTTCCAGGTATTGTGCCGCCAACGTGGTGCAGCCTCCCAGCTCGAGCCGTCCTTTGGCGGAGTGGCGGAGCGACGACGACGGACAGGTGCCATTGGCGATTGGGGGAGAAGCAAACCTGGGAAGCTACGTGCAGGGAGGGGATGAATGCGATGTGGAGGCGCCGGCCATGAGGGTTTATAAAGAAGGAGGCCAAGGCGAGCTGGGTGGGAAGCTTGCGCGTGTTCCTGCGTGGTTGCGCGGGAGTAGGAAGCCCAAAAGAAATGCTGCGCGCTCTCGAAGCATTGGGTGATTGGGGGATTTCAGTGAGCCGGGCGGGAAGCTTGCGCGGGAACCTGCGCGCTCCCGAAGCGTGCACTGGAATCCTCGGGCGGCAATGCGGTGACAAGACGGGACGGAGGTGGGAGAAATGACAAGTACACAAACGGTTAATAAAAAAACCGTTTGCATTTTACTACAAAGCAAACGGTCGTTCTGTACGCACCGTCGCGAATTAATCTACGCATGAGGCGGTTGATGCAGCCGCGGAGCGCTGTGCTCGCTCTGCAGGCGTCCACGCGCGAATGGTCACGTACGTTCGAGGCGCCATATGCATGCGGACGCGGTTGTGCCGCTCCCGGCGCTACGATGCAGTTAAGCGCTGTAAAAAACTGCCATGCGGACGTGCCGAAATTCCAGGCCGTCCGGGGCAATTTATTCCCGCGGCCATTTACCTTCGTCTCTTCCACCTTCCGATCGTGCCACACAACACAAGAAGCACACCTAGTGTGGATGTGTGAGCATTTCTATTCCTCGTTGAAATCCTAGTGTTGTTTTGGGTCGGAGGCGCGCGATGGTTAACTCCCACCAACCTCCTCCCTCGGGGCATGCGAGTAGTACTTCGATTTATGATAAAACTAATAAAACTTTGCAATAAGTATATGAGTTCTTTTTGACTAATGTGAAACCATGGACATACACAATCTCACCTCCTCATATTTGCTAGCCTCTTCGGTACCATGCATTGGCCATTCTCACTTTGAGGATCGGTGCAACTTTCGCCAGTACATCCAAACCCCGTGACATGATACACTTTGTTGCACATAAGCCTCATTATATCTTCCTCAAAACAGCCACCATACCTACCTATCATGGAATTTCCATAGCCATTCCAAGATATATTGCCATGCAAATTCCATCGTCACTTCACATGACTAGTTCGTTCATCGTCATATTGCTTTGCATGATCATATAGAGCTGACATAGTATTTGTGGCAAAGCCACCGTTCATCATATTTTTGATACATGTCACGCTAGATCTTTGCACATCCTGGTACACTGCCAAAGGCATTCATATAGAGTCATATTTTCCTATCAGTTCTTCATATCGAGTTGTAAGTAAATAAAAGTGTGATGATCATCATTATTAGAGCATTGTCCCAGTGAGGAAATAAAAATGGGGAAGGCCAAATGAGCCCACCACTACTGGAATCAGAGCATTTGCCGTCTGCCAGATCTTTGTCGTCCGCTGGCTGACGGCAATGACGTTCTTTGCCATCAGCTTCTGAAAAACAGACAACAAAGTATGAACTGATGGCAAAGGTACTGTTTGCCATCAGCCTGTTCTTTGCCGTCTGCTGGCAGACGGCAAAGATGCGCCAGACAGACGGCAAAGAGACCAGGCGGCCCCACTGCACCGTGGGTTAAGTGGGCGGCATGGTTGCCGTCAGGTACGTCATTGTCTTCCGCCTCCCCCCTCTTTGTCGTCTGCTAGCAGACGGCAAAGAGGATGGCCACATAACGGCCACGGCGCCCCCTTCCCCACCCCCTGTTCTCTCCCCCCATCTCCCCACCTCTCTCTCTCCCCACCACCACCGCGTCGCCCCGCCACCACTGTGCCGCCCCCTCCCCTCGCCGGCCCCCTACATGCGCTCTCTCCCCCCTCTCCCCACCTATATCTCTCTCTCCCCGCCACCACAGCGCCGCCCCACCACCACCGCGCCGCCCCCACCACCGTGTCGCCCCCTCCCCGCCCCCACCACCGCGTCGGCCCCCTCCCTGCGCCGCCCCCCCCCCCCCACCGCACCGCCCCCCTCCCCGCGCCGCCCCCCTTCCCGAGCCGGCTCCCCATGCCGCCCACCTTCCCGAGCCGGCAACCACCACCGCGCCACCCCCTCCCCTCGCCGGCTCCCCGCGCCGCCCCCTCCCTGCGGCTCCCCCCTCCCCCCGCCGCCCCGGCCGCCCCCACCCAACTCCGGTGAGTGCCCGGCTGCCCCCCCCCACCTTTTTTTCCTGTTTTTTCTATTAAGTTAGTTAGTTAGTTTATTAGGTTAGAAAAAACTTAGAAGAAAAGAAAAAACTTAGAAAAAAAGAAAAGAAGAAGGAAAAAAGGAAAAAGGAAAAAGAAGAAAAAATAAGAAGAAGAAGAAGGAAAAGAAGAAGAAGGAAAAGAAGAAGAAGAAGAGGAAGAAGAAGAAGAAGAGGAGGAGGAGGAGGAGAAGAAGAAGAGGAGGAGGAGGACAGGAGGAGGAGGAGGAGAAGAAGAAGAAGAAGAAGAAGAAGAAGAGAAGAAGAAGAGAAGAAGAAGAAGAAGAAGAAGAAGAAGAAGAAACGGAAGAAAATGAAGAAGAGGAAAAAAAGAGGAGGAAGAAGAAGAAAACGACACCCCGACATGAAACCCCGACACGACGCCCCGACACGACACCCCGACATGACGCCCCAACACCCCGACACGACGCCCCGACACCCAAACACGACACCCCGGCGACGCCCGTCCGGTGAGCCCCATGCACGACACCCCCGGCACGACACCCCGGCATGACACCCCCGGCGACGCCCCTCCGGTGAGCCCCCTGCACGACCCCCCGGCACGACACCCCGGCGACACCCCGGCACGACACCCCGCGTAGCTGTTAATACGCCGCCCCCGACGCCACTGACTCCTGACACCTGACCCCCGACACCTCTTCGGCCTCTTGTTGACCGAAAAGGTGCTCTTCGGCCTTCCAGAGGCCGACGGGGTCATAGTTTAGTAAATTATGAGTTAGGTCATATATTTTCCGATTTTGTTATAAAAAACATCATATTTGTGTTGATCGGGTGGATTTCAATGTGCAGTTATTTCGTCGTCGTGAGGGTCTGGTGTTCGACAACCTCCCCGTGCGTTGGACGAGCTCCGCCCCTGCGTTCGTGGGTGAGCACAAATGACATCTCCTCCTCCCGCCTTCATTGCCTTAGTTTCGGTCTTCGTGCCGATGAAACATGCTAGATATAGGTGGATTAAATCATCAGTATGCGTGACCAGTATGCGTCTCCCGTTCGAAAGGGTTACAATTATAAATATGCATGCATTTGCATATTTATAACCGTGATTCTTTCTAATTGTCCAGTGTTATCCATGGACAGCCCGAGTATGTGTAGATTGGGTTCGTTTTCCCATATGCTCTGCTCCGGATCCGATGCATAATTTCGTCAGTGCCTCCCTGATACGTCCATTTTGCATCATGCTTTTATATTGATCTTTATTGCATTATGGGCTGTTATTACACATTTTGGTACAATACTTATGCCTTTTCTCTCTTATTTTACAAGGTTTACATGAAGAGGGACAATGCCGGCAGCTGGAATTCTGGACTGGAAAAGGAGCAAATCTGAGATACCTATTCTGGACAACTCCAAAAGTCCTGAAAATCTACGGAGAATTATTTTGGAATATATAAAAAATACTGGGTGAAGAAAATACCAGAGGGGACCCACCAGGCAGCCACAAGCCTGGAGGGCGCGCCCTACCCCCTAGGGCGCGCCCTAGTGGCTTGTGGGCCCCCTGGCTGGCCTCCGGTGCCCATCTTCTGCTATATGGAGGGTTTTGACCTGGAAAAAAAATCAGGAGAGAGCTTTCGGGACGAAGTGCCGCCGTCTCGAGGCGGAACTTGGGCAGAACCAATCTAGGGCTCCGGCGGAGCTGTTCTGCCGGGGAAACTTCCCTCCCGGAGGGGGAAATCGAAGCCATCGTCATCACCAACGATCCTCTCATCGAGAGGGGGTCAATCTCCATCAACATCTTCACCAGCACCATCTCCTCTTCAAACCCTAGTTCATCTCTTGTATCCGATCTTTGTCTCAAACCTCAGATTGGTACCTGTGGGTTGCTAGTAGTGTTGATTACTCCTTGTAGTTGATGCTAGTTGGTTTACTTGGTGGAAGATCATATGTTCAGATCCTTAATGATAATTAATACTCCTCTGATTATGAACATGAATATGCTTTGTGAGTAGTTACGTTTGTTCCTGAGGACATGGGATAAGTCTTGTTATAAGTAATCATGTGAATTTGGTATTCGTTCGATATTTTGATGAGATGTATGTTGTCTCTCCTCTAGTGGTGTTACGTGAATGTCGACTACATGACACTTCACCATTATTTGGGCCTAGGCGAAGGCATTGGGAAGTAATAAGTAGATGATGGGTTGCTAGAGTGACAGAATCTTAAACCCTAGTTTATGCGTTGCTTCGTAAGGGGCTGATTTGGATCCATATGTTTCATGTTATGGTTAGATTTATCTTAATTCTTCTTTCGTAGTTGCGGATGCTTGCGAGAGAGGTTAATCATAAGTGGGAGGCTTGTCCAAGTAAGGACAGCACCCAAGCACCAGTCCTCCCACATATCAAATTATCAAAGTAACGAACGCAAATCAAATGAGCATGATGAAAACTAGCTTGACAGAAATTCCCATGTGTCCTCGGGAGCGCTTTGCTTTATATAAGAGTTTGTCCAGGCTTGTCCTTTGCTATAAAAAGGATTGGGCCACCTTGCTGCACCTTTGCTACATTTGTTACTTGCTATCCGCTACGAATTATCTTATCACAAAACTATCTGTTACCGATAATTTCAGTGCTTGCATAGAATACCTTACTGAAAACCGCTTGTCATTTCCTTCTGCTCCTCGTTGGGTTCGACACTCTTAGTTATCGAAAGGACTACAATAGATCCCCTATACTTGTGGGTCATCACTCCCTGTTGTTCTCCGGGTACACATCCTCTCTTTTTATTGCCGAGGCGTGTATCAGGAGAACAGCGGGGTGGTGCTGCCGAAATTTTGCGTCGGATCCGGAGCAGAGGGTGGGAAAATGAACTCAATCTACACATACTTGGGTGGGATTAGAACCTATCATTACCTATTAGCGTGTAGGTTGCATGGACGTAATAAAACTGACAAACTTGATTAACTGATGAATATATATGCTGAATTATATATATATTTCTTGTGTGTCCAGTAGCTAGGCAAGATGAGTGATCGTGCGTGGAAGTACACCGGTCACACTAGTCAGAAAGACATGACCAATGAATCGTTAACAAAAACCAAGGGGTTTCTGAAAGCCGCATTTGCAAATGGCCAGAGAAAAACCTGGTGCCCCTGTCGTGGGTGCGACAACTTTAAACAGCAAACAGAGGATGTAATGGGTAAACACCTGCATAGGATGGGTTTTACACCTGATTATACGGTGTGGACATTTCATGGTGAGTCTACCCAACGTGCCAGAGCTGAGGTGGTTCGTCGTCGCACCGACGAGCATGGTACCGGGATCGAAGACATGGTGCAAGACTTTGATGATGCTCGGGATTCGGACGATGAGATGGAGGAATCTGCGAAGGCCTTCTATGAAATGTTGGAGTCTTCAAAACGTCCTCTCCACGAGCACACTGAGCTTTGTCAGTTGGATGCCATCGCGCAAGTAATGGCTCTGAAGGCTCAGTTCAACTTGGGTAGAGAATGCTACGACGCGATGATGACACTATTTGGACGCTTTCTACCCAAAGGCCATGTCATGCCTGCAAACCTGTACCAGTCGGACAAAATCCTCCGTGTACTTAAGATGCCCTTGTAGGGTAACGCAGCAGAAAACAAAAAATTTCCGACCTACGCACCAGCCCAGGACCACTATGGAGACAGCATACAAGGTTTGATCTTTTTCGTTCCCGACTCGTAGTGCAGCAGAAGTAGAGTCGATGACGATCGGCGGTGCAGATCCCCGCAGCTAGGATTTACAACCTCCCAACCGCGAGGATGTATACCCTCATCCGCCCCTCGGACAGCCCTCCGGGAGGCGGTCGGACAGTCCCCCGGACGGTGCCACGGACAGCCCTACGGGAGGACCATCGAAACTCGGACAGTCACTCGGACAGCCCTTCGGGAGGACCCTCGAAACTTGGACAGTCACTCGGACAGCCCTTCGGGAGGCACTCTCGAACTACAGAGTTGCACACATACGGTGTCATCTATTCGGCAGGGCTTCGCCGTCCAGAACTAGTTCCCACCGGAACCCAGACAGCCTTTCGGCTCTACGAAACTATTTCGCTGGGAGGGAGAGAGAAAGCCAGATCATGCATGGCACTTGTATGTGAGAAGGGATGAGGTTTGGGCAGCCCCCTCACCTCCTATTTATAGGAAAACCAAGGGGTAGGATGGGTATTTCAAAATACCAAAAATACCCATGAAGGAAACACTTTCCAAGGGTAAAAGGGGAAAGCAAGTGGGCAAGTGGGGCTCCAAGGTGGAGCCCCCTTCTTGGCCGGCCACAACCCATGTGGGGACCCCCCAAGGGGGTCCTCATCCATCCATCCCTTCTAGAAGCCTTTTCGGAAAATATCCCAAAAGGTGACTTTCCAAAAATATCCCAAAAAGCACTTTCACTATTCACGACGACATTTTTCAGCGTCTGTTCGAACTGAAAATATTTATGTGGGCTTAGAACATTTCTAGTACCCACTAAAATAATTTTCAATGCATTCCGGAACAATTCCGGATTAGTGATTTTCATCTGCGAAAAGCATCTGAAGTGGTTTCGGCAGCTCCGGAACATTTCCGGTTTTTCTTCCGGAAAATTCTAAGAAGTTTCCAGAATGATTCTGGCACACCCCAAGAATTATCAGGCATGTGCCAAAACCAATTTGACTTAATGGTATCCCCTGAAACAACTTTTCAGTTTTACCGAAACTGTTCCGGTGTTCTCTCTGCGGAACTTTTCCGCTGTCCGAAACTTTTCCGGTGTCCGAAACTTTTCTGGTGATTTTCTCCCAGACTCCCTGTCTAGTATTCAGCAGATAGATGACCCTTAAACGTGTGACCCTATAGGTTCGGTGAAGTATAGACATGACCCGGAACCCCTTCCGATCAATGATCAACATCGGAGCCGTGGACACCCATATTGACCCCTATACCCACACGAATGAATATTCGAGTGAACCTCCAGTTGCCGTGTGCTATTCCTGTTGCTTCGCGATATGTTACAAATACCCGAGGTGAGACATGTTGGCATCCCCGTGGATCAACAACTTGTCCACTATGCCAGTTACCTCATTATCGGTATTGTTCTCTTTTCTCGTTCCCGTGTTCCGGCATCCCCGTGATCAAATCACAAAGTGTCTGGCCAGACGATGATGGTTACCGTAACACCGAGAGGGCCCAGAGATATCTCTCCATC
Organism: Elymus sibiricus; assembly: GCA_039707655.1. Taxonomy (NCBI): domain Eukaryota; kingdom Viridiplantae; phylum Streptophyta; class Magnoliopsida; order Poales; family Poaceae; genus Elymus; species Elymus sibiricus. The sequence goes on along the minus strand of CM077675.1, from coordinate 184,567,402 downwards.
ATCGGAGGAGCAAATCCCAATCTTGAGCTATCAAGTTACTTGACATAATTTCCCATGAACCCGTAAGCCGCCGTAATAGCCATCCAGTAACGGATGACGTTTAAGAAACCCCAAAGTTCATGAATCAAGCATGAAGAAACTCGATACTCTCATGGTCTGAGGAATCATGCAAACGTTAACCATCTCTGTGTTATAAACCATTTAACTTGTGACAAATGTATCTCATAGCATAACATCAATTCGGGTCGATTCAACACAAATGTTCTTCTAACATTGTGCCCTCAAAATTGCCGGCATAGCCAAGCCCATGATCAGGAAAACAGGATCATCATGCAATACTTGAGCCAGTCTTAGAGGCCAGACTAGGAATACATTTTACCGTTCATTATTCCACACGTGCATATGAGTCTTCCTCCGAGCCTCGTGGTTATTGCAGACTCGAGAACCATAGCAGTTATAGCATGGAACATAAACCTAATTATGAACAGGGAGATAACCAATAACATTTATTATTGCCTCTAGGGCATATCTCCTACAGACTCCCACTTGCACTAGAATCAATAATCTAGTCAATGCTAATGCACTTTACACCTATGGCATACTGGTGTAAAATATGCTTCGCCTGTGCTATAGCCTGATGTCCAACGGATCTGACAACTTCAGCTCCGTGTGTATTTTTGCATATCCTTGCATTTTCACGCTTTCACAAAATTCATATTTTGTGTGGACTTGGCTTTGTATATATGTGAATCATAGGTCGAACCTTGATTCCTCAGACTGAGCTATGGAGCAACAATCTGCAATAGTGTCCCATTGACCAAAGCCTTTTTGGAACCATACTAAGTTCATGAATGAACTATATGATTCAATAACTTCTTTGTCGCTTCCAAAGTGTCAATATACTTAGCCTTTGTTATAGAATTCGCCACAGTAACCAGTTTAGAACAATTCCAACTTACCGTGCCACCGTATTGTGTATCACACAAAACCTTAACTTAAATCGAAAATCGCATGGAGCATTGATGAAGACTGAATCGATGTAATTACTTACAACGAGCATTTCATAATCTCTTCTTGCGAGAAAACGTGTCATCAGTGCTACTTTAGTACTCAATGACATTTTTCACTGTTGTCCTATGATCAGTACTTTGATCACTTTGGTATCTATACTCGCAACAGTTTGGAAGTATCGGACATATCTGGTTGATTTACATACCATGGAATAAATGATTAATCCAAACACAAGAGTGTGTGGAATCTCCATCATGTATTTTGCTCATCAGTGTTTTGGGACACCGAGTCTTACAAAACTCTTTCCATGTGACTTCGGCAAGAATCACTCCTAGGCGGTTTTAGTGCTAAATGGTTTTTAGCATCTTGTCAATATGTATTTTTGCTTAGCCCCATTAGGTAAATCTATCTCCATAGATCATTATGCCTAATAGCAAGGCTATTTAGCTCAAGCACTTCATCGAAAACTATTTTAAAATGAAGTCCTAATTCGTGTCAAGAAATTTATTTCCAATTAACAATGTGTCAAGCACACAAGGTTTTTAGAAATATTATTATGCTCCCACTTACTTTCTTGAATCACAAGCATCTTCGTTACCCATTGATGAAGTCAAAAACCCTTTTTGACCATTTCATCAAAACACGAAGATTCCAACTCCATTTTGCTCTCTTCTATCCATTGCTGGAACTCTGAAGTTTGCATACTTACTAGCATCCTCTGGACTGACAAAATACCTTGGACTGTAACACATGCAAGTCCTTGGTTACATTTCCATCAGATGGAAATCCTTTCATCATCCATGTTTCATATCTCATGATTGAAATATGTATTAATTGCTAGTTCAACCCGGACCGACTTTAAGCATCGCTACGGTGAAACAACCTCATCGTAGTCAACTCCTTGAACTTGTTATTTCAACAAGTCGAGCTTTATGGATAAAACATTTTTATCCGTATCAGTTTTTAGTTCCATAAATATTCGTTAGACTCTAAGCCTTCCGAAAGGTGTATCAAGATTTTAATCTTGAAACATTTATATGGAAACTATCTCGGATTGTATTGGCATTTAGCCAATTCCGGAGTCAGGGCCCATCACTGCTTCCTTGTGTATCGTAGGTATACTGTTGTCCAACAACAATATCTCGTTTGCGCACCTGAGAGGTTTGCACGAGCCTTGCCTACGTGGTTCAGCTGCAAGTTCGACCGAAGTCCATACATTTTATTGTAGGGACTTCCGTATCAGTCGCAGTAGGAAAACCTTGGAATTACTTCCAAGGTCTCTTTCCTTTGATCTGATGACGAAGATATTGTTTATCTCGTCGAGTTGCACTGTTCTCCCACTCACCTTTTTGAAAGAACCATTTTCTTCAAAAAGCATACCGTTCTTTGTGGCAAACCTATTTGCCTCGGTATAGTGGTGGGGGAATACCCAATGACTTGGGATAACCTACAAAATAGCACTTGTCTGATTTGGAATAGGTTTGTAACCTTTTACACAAGCCCCATATTCCAAATGTTAAGAAAAGTTATAGCATGGTTGGGCGTACCATACCATGGCGTCATTTCAACAGACCCGATGGAGCTCTTTTCAGTGTAAAAGCCGCAGTCTCTAAAGCATCACCTTAAAAGGGATAATGGCAAATTTATTTATGTCATCTTTGATCTTACCATGTCATAAATGGTTCGATTACATCTTCACGGACTTTCCACTTGCAGTGGTGTTCCGGGAGGTGCAAGTTATGAAACTCTTTTCACAACTCATCAGACATTCGCTAAACTTGTAACTCAAATATTCCTTTCCGCAATCAAATTGCAGAAACATAATTTTCTTGTTACAATAACTTCTACTTCATTTTTGAAAACCTTTCGAAAGATTTCAAAAGATCCAGACTTATGTCTCATCAAGTAAATATCCATATATCTACTTGAGTCAATTTTTGAAGGTAGACAAATCCACTGTTTGCAACAACATTTATCGGACTACATACATCAAAATGTATGATCACCAATAAGTTCTTTGCTCGTTCCTTATGGCCTGTGAACGGTATTTTAGTCACTTCACCTTTTGGAGGAAAGTTGCAAGTGTCAGATGATTCAAAATCAAACGACTTCAAAATCCATCATAATGGAATTTTCCATGCGGGTTTCTCCAATGTGACCAAATGCAGTGCCAGACACATGTGGAATTCTTTTAGTCTTGCGACATTTAGCGTCAGTGTTTATGGATGTATCATATTTCCATCAATATTCATAACATACATCCCATCTTTGATGGAAGCATGGCCCTTCATGTTATTCATAATACTGAACAACAATTGTTGTTTTTATGAACAACTCTTTTGCAACAAACATTGTGCAATGGGCTAGAGTGTATGAAACTCTAAAATGAATTATGAAAGTAAACCCAGAGGTAATGTATCAATATCAATATTCATAACATACGTCTCATTCATAATGAAAGTATGGCCCTTATGTTATTCATAACACCGAACATCAAAAGTTCTCTTATGAACAACCTTCTTGCAAGATACCTTACGCAAAGGGCTAGAGTGTGAAACTCTAAAATGAATTATGAAAGTAAATACATAGGGAATACACCGATGGAAGGCATAGTAACATTTACTATGTTCCCTGCGTGTATCTAAACCTCATTTCTGGCTAGTCTTTCAGGCCATAATAGTTCTTACATCGAGTTGCAACAGAATGCAATCGAGCGGGTATCTTTGTGATTAACTCACAATACCCAAGAATTAGTGATTAACATGTTTAACCATAATTCCCAAGAACTATATTTTTGACCAGCCTTCTATACATCAAAAACTTGTATGACATTCATACATGAGCTGGATATTCCAGTCTTCATTCCTTTTGCCTTTATACTTCTAACAGTTTAACTTTCAGTATTTCTCCTACTCTCAGAAGAAGCACCCAACTTAAGAGTGGCGTTAGCCCCGGACTTCCTAGGCGTGAAAGTTTCACTAACACCCTTCGGACACTTCCTTTCTCTTTAAGTTGTTGTTTTATTCACCATCATCATATGACAGGCGTTCTTCTGGATCCCTCTCTTATCAGTCTAATGCATAGTAAACACCTTTACTAATAGTTTGCAAACAAACATTGCTTTGGATATTTCATATCTTTCAGCCTTTGTTTGTATCTGAAGATTAACTTTTAGTTCCATGAATATCACATAACTATCCCAAAACTTTCGAAGTTCGGGTCTCATGGAAGCAAACGTATTGCACTTGACTGAAACAGAATTCTAGCTTTTGGATCGAAGGACGAGAGTCACATGATCCATAGCATTAGCGGGAGAATACCGAAAGCATGCGATAGGACAAAGTCCTTCTCGGCACTCTTGAGGACAATCCTCACATTACGTTACCAACCGTAAAGTTTTAACCAGATATTTAACAGCTATTCAATTTTAACAGGGAAGGTGGAAACGCGAGCCATTATTCTACAACTATTATGCAAATCACACTTAGACAGTGTCCATAATTAATTGCACTAAGAATTAAAAGAATTAATTCTATAGTGCGCTCCCACTTAAATCAATATCTCTCATAATTGATTGTGAGTGATTCAAGACCCACATTTCCATTCAACGCCATTGTTCGAGATGAACACTGATGGTGCGAACTTCAATTGGTAGGCATACTTGCCAATCACATCTCCATGTGACTCTTGTTCATCTTTCGATGCGTGTGTTCCGAGCTCAGGACAATCCTACCATGAACGTCAAGATAACCAAGTGATCTTGCTGCGAGGTCTGACCTCACCCGCCTTACACCCGTACAATCGTTCGTACCCATGTAGGTCATGGCGCACCTCGAAAGGAAGGATGCTATGACGGTGCTACACTTGGGAGAACACTAACTACTTGATATTTTTTGTGAGAGATCACCCTAATAAAAGCGACTACCGCGCAATCAAGAAGGGTGCATCATAAGGGATAAACATCTTAGGCAATTCATAATTAGCATGACATGGTATAGCCCCTTCTGACGGAGAAGTCAAGTATTTCTTCGTCTTCGGCATTCGCATCGGTGTTCACCTTCGCGAAGATTGCCACCACCTTGTCGATGCACCAGATAATATTGCTATCTCTATAGCTAATAAAATAAGTGCATTACATAAGGTTGACACGCAGGTCATTAAAGTGCAATCATATGGCTCCAGCCATCATGCCGAATCATGACACACAGGTCATGTTAATCAAATTACATCATATAGTCATCTCATACATAATCGAATTAATATGAGACTTTCTATACCACATCATATGCACATGCAAACCATCCTGCAAAACCAAGTTAGACGCCTCTAATCGGTTTATGCAAAAACTTGTTTTACGTGGCTTCTAAGGTTTCGAAACAAACCGAAGCTACCAACGTCCATCATCAAGCATGATAATCCAAGTCGCTAGATTAACATCGCGGGGTGTATGAAACACGAGATAATAAAATCTCAAGCCCCATACTGAACTTCGTCATACGCATGACCCCCGTGCAGATCATATCTGCATTGCCCTTTTGTCTGCGAAATTCCATCTTTCTTTTTAATTACGGTGGAATTCAATGAACTGTTAGCACTTCGTTGATCAATCAGGATCGCGGATTGCCAGAACATTGAAACTCCACCATACTGTTATCAAGATCAGAAATATGCAAATTCCAGGGAAGCAACAAGAACATCGGGTAACAGATTTCATCTGCTACCCGCACAAATAATTTTCAGTAATAGAACTCATCTACTACCTAATTATATTTTGCAACACCCATACATCTCTATGTATTCTAGATCGCAACCTGCATCTACGCATAGCACGGCTCTTGATGCCACTGTAGGGTAACGCAGCAGAAAACAAAAAATTTCCGACCTACGCACCAGCCCAGGACCACTATGGAGACTGCATACAAGGTTTGATCTTTTTCGTTACCGACTCGTAGCGCAGCAGAAGTAGAGTCGATGACGATCGGCGGTGTGGATCCCCGCAGCTAGGATTTACAACCTCCCAACCGTGAGGATGTATACCCTCATCCGCCCCTCGGACAGCCCTCTGGGAGGCGGTCAGACAGTACCCCGGACGGTGTCATGGACAGCCCTACGGGAGGACCATCGAAACTCGGACAGTCACTCGGACAGCCCTTCGGGAGGCACTCTCGAACTAAGACCGAAACTACGATCTCTCTACAGAGTTGCACACATACGGTGTCATCTATCCGGCAGGGCTTCGCTGTCCAGAACTAGTTTCCACCGGAACCCAGACAGCCTTTCGGCTCTACGAAACTACTTCGCTGGGAGGGAGAGAGAAAGCCAGATCATGCATGGCACTTGTATGTGAGAAGGGATGAGGTTTGGGCAGCCCCCTCACCTCCTATTTATAGGAAAACCAAGGGGTAGGATGGGTATTTCAAAATACCAAAAATACCCATGAAGGAAACACTTTCCAAGGGTAAAAGGGGAAAGCAAGTGGGCAAGTGGGGCTCCAAGGTGGAGCCCCCTTCTTGGCCGGCCACAACCCATGTGGGCCCCCCCAAGGGGGTCCTCATCCATCCATCCCTTCTAGAAGCCTTTTGGGAAAATATCCCAAAAGGTGACTTTCCAAAAATATCCCAAAAAGCACTTTCACTATTCACGACGACATTTTTCAGCGTCTGTTCGAACTGAAAATATTTATGTGGGCTTAGAACATTTCTGGTACCCACTAAAATAATTTTCAATGCGTTCCGGAACAATTCCGGATTAGTGATTTTCATCTGCGAAAAGCATCTGAAGTGGTTCCGGCAGCTCCGGAACATTTCCGGTTTTTCTTCCGGAAAATTCCCAGAAGTTTCCAGAATGATTCTGGCACCCTCCAAGAATTATCAGGCATGTGCCAAAACCAATTTGACTTAATGGTATCCCCTGAAACAACTTTTCAGTTTTACCGAAACTGTTCCGGTGTTCTCTGTGCGGAACCTTTCCGCTGTCCGAAACTTTTCCGGTGTCCGAAACTTTTCCGGTGATTTTCTCCCAGACTCCCTGTCTAGTATTCAGCAGATACATGATCCTTAAGCGTGTGACCCTATAGGTTAGGTGAAGTATAGACATGACACGGAACCCCTTCCGATCAATGATCAACATCGGAGCCGTGGACACCCATATTGACCCCTATACCCACACGAATGAATATTCGAGTGAACCTCCAGTTGCCGTGTGCTATTCATGTTGCTTTGCGATATGTTACAAATACCCGAGGTGAGACATGTTGGCATTCCCGTGGATCAACAACTTGTCCACTATGCCAATTACCTCGTTACCGGTATTGTTCTCTTTTCTCGTTCCCGTGTGCCGGCATCCCCGTGATCAAATCACAAAGTGTCTGGCCAGACGATGATGGATACTGTAGCACCGAGAGGGCCCAGAGATATCTCTCCATCGTCGGAAGAGCAAATCCTAATCTTGAGCTATCAAGTTACTTGACATACTTTCCCATGAACCCGTAAGCCGCCGTAATAGCCATCCAGTAACGGATGACGTTTAACAAACCCCAAAGTTCATGAATCAAACATGAAGAAACTCGATACTCTCATGGTCTGAGGAATCATGCAAACGATAACCATCTCTGTGTTATAAACCATTTAACTTGTGACGAATGTATCTCATAGCATAACATCAATTCGGGTCGATTCAACACAAATGTTCTTCTAACATTGTGCCCTCAAAATTGCCGGCATAGCCATGCCCATGATCAGGAAAACATGATCATCATGCAATACTTGAGCCAGTCTTAGAGGCCAGACTAGGAATATATTTTACCGTTTATTATTCCACACGTGCATATGAGTCTTCCTCCGAGCCTCATGGTTATTGCAGACTCGAGAACCATAGCAGTTATAGCATGGAACATAAACCTAATTATGAACAGGGAGATAATCAATAACATTTATTATTGCCTCTAGGGCATATCTCCTACAGCCCTATGAGAAGATAGATGCCTGTGAGAACGTATGTGCCTTATTTAGGCTTGAGTATGCGGTCTTGAACTATTGTCCCATTTGCAAGTCTTCCAGGTATGTTGTGGTAGACAACGGTATGGGTGGGAAGATTCAGACCAAAATCTCAGTTAATGTTCTTCGGTATATGCCAATCATACCAATACTTCAACGTCTTTTCATGGTCGAGGAGACGGCCAGACAGATGACATGGCACAAATTGGGCAAAAGAACCGAACTAGATGCAGATGGGAATCAGATGTTGGTACACACTTCAGACGCTTTTGCGTGGAAGCACTTCGATGCATTACATAAGGATAAACAGGCAGATCGAAGGCATCCTCGAGTCGCCATCAGCACGGATTGGTTCAATGTGTTTGGTATGACGGCAACCCAATATAGTTGTTGGCCTGTATTTATCATTCCACTCAGTCTCCACTCCGGACAGATTGTGCAAAGAAAGAACATTTTCCTGGCGTTGATAATTCCAAGGCCCAACTATCTGGGGAAGAATATGAATGTGTACATGCAGCCGCTTAAGGATGAATTGCAAGAAGCTTGGGATAATGGGATCAAGACATACGACGCCGCTACAAAACAAAATTTCTCAATGCATGTGTGGTACATGTACTCGATGCATGACTTGTCAGCGTATGCGCTATTCGTTGGAGGGTGTGTGCATGGAAGGTTCCCATGCCCCACATGCAAGGCAGCTCTTCAGTTTTGTTGGCTGCAGGCGGGTCGCAAGTTTTCTTGCTTCGACTTGAATAGACAGTTCCTGGATCCTCGCCATAAGTTCAGAAAAGACAAGAAGAATTTCATTAAAGGTAGAGTTGTCAAAAACTCTGCACCACCTGCATTGACAGGCCATCAGACCCTGGATCAGTTAAACGCTCTCGAGCCTGATCCAGAGCGTCCAGGGTATTTCAAAGGGTATAATTCGGAACACGCCTGGACTCACAAGACATGCTTGTGGGATCTTCCTTACTTCAAAGACCTCCTTTGCCCACACAACATTGATGACCCACAAGTATAGGCGATCAATCGTAGTCCTTTCGATAAGTAAGAGTGTCGAACCCAACGAGGAGCAGAAGGAAATGACAAGCGGTTTTCAGCAAGGTAATTTCTTCAAGCACTGAAATTGTAGGTAACAGATAGTTTGATAGCAAGATAATTGGTAACGAGCAAGTAACGGTAACGGTAAATAAAGTGCAGCAAGGTAGCCCAATCATTTTGTGGCAAAGGACAGGGCAGAACAGTCTCTAGTAATAGGCAAAGTGTTCTTGAGGGTACACGGGAATTTCATCTGGTCACTTTTATCATGTTGGTTTGATTCGTGTTCGCTACTTTGATAATTTGATATGTGGGTGGACCGGTGCTTGGGTGCTGTTCTTACTTGAACAACCTGCCACTTATGATTAATCCCCTCGCAAGCATCTGCAACTACGAGAAAAGTATTAAGATAAAATCTAACCGTAGCATTAAACGTTTGGATCCAAATCAGCCCCTTATGAAGTAGCGCATAAACTAGGGTTTAAGCTTCTGTCACTCTAGCAACCCATCATCTAATAACTACTCCACAATGCATTCCCTTAGGCCCAAGGATGGTGAAGTGTCATGTAGTCGACATTCACATGACACCACTAAGGGAATCAGAACATACATATCATCAAAATATCGAGCACATATCAAATTCACATGATTACTTTGACATGACTTCTCCCGTGACCTCAAGAACAAAGGTAACTACTCACAAATAATAATCATGCTCAATATTAGAGGCGTATTGAATAACATAATGGATCTGGACATATAATCTTCCACCAAATAAACCATATAGTAATCAACTACAAGATGTAATCAACACTACTAGTCACCCACATGTACCAATCTGAGGTTCCGGTACAAAGATTGAACACAAGAGATGAACTAGGGTTTGAGAGGTGATGGTGCTGTTGAAGATGTTGATGAAGATTGGCCTCTCAAAGATGAGAGGGGTGTTGGTGATGATGATGGCTTCGATTTCCCCCTCTGGGAGGGAAGTTCCCCCGGCGGAATCGCTCCGCCGGAGGGCAAAAGTGCTCCTGCCCAAGTTCCACCTCGAGACGGCGGCGCTCCGTCCCGAAAGTCCTCTCCTTATTTTTTCTAGGTCAAAACAGCCTATATACCAGAAGATGGGCACCGGAGTTGGGCCGAGGAGGGCACAACCCACCAGGGCGCGCCTGGGGGGGCCTGGCGCGCCCTGGTGTCTTGTGCCCACCATGGTGGGCCCCTCCGGTAGTTCTTTGCCCCAGTATTTTTTATTAAATCCAAAAATATTCTCCGTAAAGTTTCAGCTTCATTGGAGATGTGCAGAATAGGTATCTCTGATGTGCTTTTTCAGGTCTAGAATTCCAGCTGCCGGTATTCTCCCTCTTTGTGTAAACCTTGCATATTATAAGAGAAAAGGCATTAGAATCACTCCCTAAAGCATTATTATTCAACAAAACATAATAAATAACAGTAGGAAATCATGATGCAAAATGGACATCAACTCCCCCAAGCTTAGACCTCGCTTGTCCTCAAGCAAAAGCCGATAATGAAAAGCATGTCCACATTGTTTGAGAGAGGTGTCGAAAAAACAAAATACGGACATAGTAGCATCATGCTTATTATCATAACAGCAACAAACTCTATCATAAAACTTATTCATATACTTTCATCATATAGCTTCTCATGCACAAGTAACAATTCATCACAACATAGAAGTATAAAACATAAACCTTATTGAAAATCAACAAACTATGTTCTCAGTCAACTTTCCAACTACAATTCATCATATTTTCAGGAAGGGTCTCATGTCGGAGCCTTTTGGCAAGTCCACATACTCAACCATCAATTAGTCTTCTATGATTGCTAACACTCACTGCATACCCATGAGCAAAAATTTCAACCGGACACATAGAAAGATAGGGGCTTATAGTTTCGCCTCCCAACGTATTCACCTCAAGGGTGATGTCAACAATAATAACTCATGCCCACTCACATCCAACTGGATATATGTGCCTAGATCTTTCCACACCACATGGTGCTTGCAAAATAAAAAGTAAAAAGGAATAGGGAAGAATACTTTGACTCTTGCATAAAAGTAAATACATGAAAGTAAAAGATAGTCCCTTCGCAGACGGAAGCAGAGGTTGTCAAGCGCTTTTTGGTTTGTATGCCCAATCCCTTAATGTAAAAGAACATCACGCTATATTGCCCCCTATGATAGCAACCTTCATTATGTAGTCCGTCGCTTTTATTACTTTTCCATCATAAGTTCGTATAGCGTCAATTTTCTCTTACACTAATTGATCAAAACACTTTTAGAAGCAATTTTTATTGCCTTATTGCACCGATGACAACTTACTTGAAGGATCTTACTCGATCCGTAGGTAGGTATGGTGGACTCTCAAAGAATGAATTTGGGTTTGGGTTTTTGGATGCACAAGTAGTATCTCTACTTAGTGCAAAAATTTTGGCTAGCAAAGATATTGGACAAGCACCACATGTTGAAGGATCTATGACAATATAACTTCTATGTGGATATGAACAAACATAAATCATTACGTTGTCTTCCTTGTCCAATGTCAACCATTTTGACATAAAATATTTAACGGGGGCTCACAATCATAAAAGATGTCCAAGATAGTGGATTGGCATGTGAATCTTCTCTTCCCTTATTAATTCTTTCATGAATTGCATCATTGACCAATACTATGTTTGACAATCTCCAATAAATTTTACTACTTATACTTTTCGATATGTGATGTCATTACTCACCATAAGATTAGCATATGATTCTTTTCATTTATTTCTCTTCCCTTTTATTTTGATTGCAACAAGAAAGTAGAGAAGCAAAACTCGAACTAAACTTTATTATATAACTCTCACTCGATTACATAGATAGATAGACCACGAAACTAACACACAAAAATAGATCATGCTAAACTTTTATTCAACTAAATCAAAAGTAAACTAAACATAGAGCTAGGATAGCTAAAGGTGAATAAAAGGTGATGGTGATACGATACCGGGGCACCTCCCCCAAGCTTGGCCCAAGCCAAGGGGATTGCCCATACCCGTGTGCTCAAGTCTCCTTTGGTGGTGGTGATGAAGAAGGTGGTGGTGATGATGTGCCACACTTCAGACTCAATAGGTACTCCAATTTGCGGATGACTCTCCGAAGGGTATTGATGTGCTCCTCTAGCAAAATATTTTCACGAATGAGAAATTTATTCTGAAATCGGACCGCTTCGAAAGCCCTAAAAGCTTCGATTTCAATAGGGGTGAGATGACTGTAATAGGGTTGAAGGATATCTTCTTCTTCTCCCTCCTTTGTTGGCATGGATTGCCCTCCTTCGGGGGGCTGATCCTCCATTCCCTCCTTGCCCTTGTCTTCCTTGTTAGCTTCTTTTGGCTCCTCCCTCTTCAGCTCCATCTTCATTAGCCAAGCATCTTCTTCTATGTTATTAGAAGAGGGAGAAGACATGGTGCCTGGCTTGACCGATCTGATAGGAAAAGAGCACGAAACAAGAACAGATGATTTTTCTGCGATGCGGTCGTCAAAATAGTCGGGGGTATATATAGAGATTTTTTATTCTTGGGAAACAAGCATATGGAAGGAAAACGGAGTCGGGAAGGTGTCCGAGGTGGGCACAACCCACCAGGGCGCGCCTGGCAGGGCCGGCGCGCCCTGGTGTATCGTGCTCACCTCGATCGCCTTCCGGTTTATTTCTTAATTTCCAAAATTTTCTAATATTCCAAAACAGACAAAAATTATTTTTGCTGATTTTTCGGAGTCCGTTTGCTTACCGTATCACGTACCTCCTATTTTTCAGAATTCTAGAGTGTTCCGGAAGGTTTCTTTTATGTGTTCCTCCGGTGTCATGGTTTGGATAACATTGCTTTCAACGTTAATAGGCGTACCTGAGATATAGTGCTTAATTCTTTGTCCATTGACCACCTTCGGGTTAGTACCTTCGGCATTATTAATCTTGATAGCTCTAGAACGATAAACCTCTTCGATAATATATGGTCCTTCCCATTTGGAGAGAAGCTTACCTGCAAAAAATCTTAAATGAGAGTTGAACAAAAGAACATAGTCTCCTATTTTGAATTCCCGCTTTTGGATTCTTTTGTCATGCCATCTTTTTACTTTTTCTTTGAATAGTTTGGCATTTTCATAAGCTTGGGTTCTCCATTCATCTAGTGAGCTAATATCAAATAGCCTCTTCTCACCGGCAAGTTTGAAATCATAGTTGAGTTCTTTAATTTTCCAAAATGCTTTATGTTCTAATTCTAGAGGCAAATGACAAGCTTTTCCATGTACCATTTTGTATGGAGACATACCCATAGGATTTTTATAAACTGTTCTATAGGCCCAAAGTGCATCATCTAGTTTCTTACACCAATTCTTTCGAGACCTATTAACAGTTTTTTGTAATATGAATTTTATTTCCCTATTGCTAAGTTCAACCTGACCACTAGATTGAGGATGATAGGGTGATGCAATTCTATGGTTAACATCATATTTATCAAGTATCTTACGGAAAGCACCATGAATAAAGTGTGAACCACCATCAGTCATTAAGTATCTAGGGACTCCAAACCTCAGGAAGATAACCTCTTTAAGCATTATAATGGAGGTGTGGTGATCAGCACTACTAGTTGGAATAGCTTCTACCCACTTAGGGACATAATCAACAACAACCAAAATATGAGTGTACCCGTTAGAGGAAGGAAAAGGTCCCATATAATCAAAACCCCAAACGTCAAATGGTTCGACAACAAGTGAATAATTCATAGGCATTTCCTGACGCTTACCAATATTACCAATTCTTTAACATTCATCACAAGACAAGACAAACTTATGGGCATCCTTGAAGAGAGTAGGCCAATAAAAACAAGATTGCAATACCTTGTGAGCAGTTCTATCTCCCACATGATGTCCTCCATAAGCTTCGGAATGACATTTCTGTAGGATCTGTTCCTATTCATGCTCAGGTACACAACGTCTAATAATACCATCTACTCCTTTATAGAGATGTGGGTCATCCCAAAACTAATGTCTTAAATCATAGAAGATTTTTTTTCTTTTGTTGGTATGTGAAGCTAGGTGGTATATATTTAGCGACAATGTAATTAGCATAATCAGCATACCAAGGAGTGTTTTGAGAAACATTTATTGCAGCTAACTGTTCGTCAGGGAAACTATCATCAATAGGTAGTGGGTCATTAAGAATATTTTCTAACCTAGACAAGTTATCAGCTACGGGGTTCTCAGCTCCCTTCCTATCAACGATATGTAAGTAAAATTCTTAAGCAAGAGAACCCACCTAATAAGTCTAGGTTTAGCATCTTTCTTTTCCATAAGGTATTTTATAGCAGCATGATCGGTGTGAACAATAACTTTGGAGTCAACAATATAGGATCTAAATTTATCACAAGCAAACACAACTGCTAAAAATTCTTTTTCAGTAGTAGCATAATTTCGTTGGGCATTGTCTAGAGTTTTGCTAGCATAATGGATAACATTCAATTTCCTATCAACTCTTTGTCCTAGAACAACACCAACAGCATAATCACTAGCATCACACATAATTTCAAAAGGCAAGTTCCAATCAGGTGGTTGAACGATAGGTGCAGAGGTTAAGGCTTTCTTGAGTGTTTCAAAGGCTTCCACACAATCATCATCAAAGACAAAAGGAATATCCTTTTGTAAAAGATTAGTAAGAGGCCTAGAAATTTTAGAGAAGTCTTTAATGAACCTCCTATAAAAACCAGCATGACCAAGGAAACTTCGAATACCTTTAATATCTTTAGGACAAGGCATTTTCTCAATTGCATCAACTTTAGCTTTATCCACCGCAATACCTCGTTCAGATATTTTATGCCCCAGGATAATACCTTCATTAACCATAAAGTGGCACTTCTCACAATTCAAGACGAGATTAGTTTGTTCACATCTCTGCAAAACTCGGTCAATGTTGCTTAAGCAATCATCAAAAGAAGTCCCGCAAACGAAAAAATCATCCATGAAAACCTCCACAATCTTTTCACAAAAATCAGAGAATATAGCAGTCATACATCTTTGAAAGGTAGCAGGTGCATTGCATAAACCAAAAGGTATACGTCTATAAGCATAGGTTCCAAAAGGGCAAGTAAAGGTGGTTTTCTCTTGATTGGATTCTGACACAGGTATTTGAGAGAAACCAGAATATCCATCGAGAAAACAAAAGTGTGTGTGCTTAGACAATCTTTCTAGCATTTGATCAATGAAAGGCAGAGGGTAATGATCTTTTCTAGTAGCTTTATTTAATTTCCAAAAATCAATTAGCATTCTATAGCCAGTAACAATTCTTTGTGGAATGATTTCATTCTTATCATTAGGAACAACGGTAATACCTCCTTTCTTAGGGACACAACGAACGGGACTTACCCATCTACTATCAGCAATGGGATAGATTATACCTGCTTCTAGAAGCTTTAATATTTCAGTTCTTACCACTTCTTTCATCTTAGGATTTAATCGTCGTTGGTGATCAACAACGGGTTTAGCATCAGGTTCCATATTGATCTTGTGCTGACATAGAGTGGGACTAATGCCCTTAAGATCATCAAGAGTATATCCAATAGCAGCCCGGTGCTTCCTTAGAACTTTTAATAATCTTTCTTCTTCATGTTCTGAAAGGTTAGCACTAATAATAACAGGATATATCTTTTTCTCATCAAGATACGCATACTTCAAAGTGTCAGGCAATTGCTTTAATTCAAACACAGGATCACCTTTAGGTGGCGGAGGGCCTCCAAGAGTTTCAATAGGCAAATTGTGTTTTAGGAGAGGTTGTTGTTCAAAGAAATTTTTATCTATTTCATTTCTTTCACGCAAGTGCATATCATTTTCATGGTCAAGCAAATATTGTTCTAATGGATCAGTAGGAGGCACGGAAATAGAATCAAGACCAATTATTTCATCCTTACTAGATGATGCTCTATCACAGGGTTGTCTACTAAACTTGCAGAAATTAAACTCATGAGACACACCACCAAAACTAACACCGACAGTTTGTTTTTCACAATCTATCTTAGCATTGACGGTGCTCAAGAAAGGTCTGCCAAAGATAATGGGACAAAAGTCATCTTGTGGGGAACCAAGAACTAGAAAATCAGTAGGGTATTTTACTTTCCCACACAAGACTTCAACATCTCTAACAATCCCAAGTGGTGTGATGGTGTCTCTATTAGCAAGTTTAATAGTAACATCAATGTCTTCTATTTCAGCAGGTGCTATTTCATTCATAATTTCTTGGTATAAGGTAAAAGGGATAGCACTCACACTAGCACCCAAATCACGTAAACCATGATAGCAATGATCTCCTATTTTGACTGAGACAACAAGCATGCCCTCTATGGGTCTATGTTTATCTTTTTCATCGGGTTTAGCAATTCTAGCAGCTTCATCACAGAAGTAGATAACATGCCCATCAATATTTTCTACCAAGAGATCTTTAACCATAGCAACACTAGGTTCTACTTTAATTTGCTCAAGGGGCTTAGGTGTTCTAATATTACTCTTGCGAACCACAGTTGATACCTTAGCATGTTCCTTTATCCTAATAGGGAAAGGTGGTTTTTCAATATAAGCGGTAGGCACAACTGGATCAACATTGTAAATGATGGTTTCATCTTTAGCTATGACCGGTTCTTTAATTTCTTATTTAATAGGGGGATGATATTTAAACCACTTCTCTTTAGGGAGATCAACGTGAGTAGAAAATGCTTCACAGAAAGAGGCTACTATCTCAGAGTCAAGTCCATATTTAGTGCTAAACTTGTGAAAAGCATCGGCATTCATAAAAGATTTAACATAATCAAGCTCAAGCTTCATACCTGACTCATTACCTTCATCGAGTTCCCAATCTTCAGAGTTGCGTTTAATTATTTCTAAGAGATCCCACTTGAATTCAATAGTCTTCTTCATAAAAGAACCAGCACAAGAAGTATCGAGCATGGATTGATCATTATGAGAAAGCCGAGCATAAAAATTCTGAATAATAACTTCTCTCGGGATATAATGATTGGGGCATGAATATAACATTGACTTAATCCTCCCCCAAGCTAGAGCGATGCTTTCTCCTTCATGAGGCCAAAAATTATATATATAATTCCGATCACAATGAACTAGATGCATGGGATAAAACTTTTGGTGGAATTCCAATTGCAAACGATTCCAGTTCCATGATCCAAGATCATGACATAGCCTATACCATGTCAATGCTTTTCCCTTCAAAGATAAAGGGAAAACCTTCTTCTTAGCTTCATCTCCGGGTAAACCTGCTAGCTTAAATAATCCACAAATTTGGTTCACATATAAGAGGTGCATATCAGGATGTTCAGTTCCATCTCTTGCATAAGGTTTAGCAAGCAGTTGTTCTACCATACCCGAAGGAATTTCATAACCAATATTTTCAGTAGGTGCAGTAGGTTGAGGGGCAACTAATTGTGGTTCCGGTTGATATGAAGATACCCCGAACAAACCCCTCAAAGTATTGTTTTCCATAGTAGCAAGTGACAATAAATTTCAGGACGTAGTATAAGTTTTTCCTTACCGATTTCCACTTACCAAGAGCGCCTCAGTCCCCGGCAACGGCACCAGAAAAGAGTCTTGATGACCCACAAGTATAGGGGATCAATCGTAGTCCTTTCGATAAGTAAGAGTGTCGAACCCAACGAGGAGCAGAAGGAAATGACAAGCGGTTTTCAGCAAGGTAATTTCTGCAAGCATTGAAATTGTAGGTAACAGATAGTTTGATAACAAGATAATTGGTAACGAGCAAGTAACGGTAACGGTAAATAAAGTGCAGCAAGGTAACAGTCTCTAGTAATAGGCAAAGTGTTCTTGAGGGTACACGGGAATTTCATCTAGTCACTTGTATCATGTTGGTTTGATTCGTGTTCGCTACTTTGATAATTTGATATGTGGGTGGACCGGTGCTTGGGTGCTGTTCTTACCTGAACAACCTCCCACTTATAATTAACCCCCTCGCAAGCATCCGCAACTACGAGAAAAGTATTAAGATAAAATCTAACCATAGCATTAAACGTTTGGATCCAAATCAGCCCCTTACTAAGTAGCGCATAAACTAGGGTTTAAGCTTATGTCACTCTAGCAACCCATCATCTAATAACTACTCCACAATGCATTCCCATAGGCCCAAGGATGGTGAAGTGTCATGTAGTCGATGTTCACATGACACCACTAAGGGAATCACAACATACATATCATCAAAATATCGAACACATATCAAATTCACATGATTACTTGCAACATGACTTCTCCCGTGACCTCAAGAACAAAGGTAACTACTCACAAATAATAATCATGCTCAAAATCAGAGGGGTATTGAATAACATAATGGATCTGAACATATAATCTTCCACCAAATAAACCATATAGTAATCAACTACAATATGTAATCAACACTACTAGTCACCCACAGGTACCAATCTGAGGTTCCGGTACAAAGATTGAACACAAAAGCAGAACTAGGGTTTGAGAGGAGATGGTGTTGTTGAAGATGTTGATGAAGATTGGCCTCTCAAAGATGAGAGGGGTGTTGGTGATGACGATGGCTTCGATTTCCCCCTCCGGGAGGGAAGTTCCCCCGGCGGAATCACTCCTCTGGAGGGCAAAAGTGCTCCAACCCAAGTTTCGCCTCGAGACGGCAGCGCTCCGTCCTGAAAGTCCTATCCTTATTTTTTCTAGGTCAAAAGAGCCTATATACCAGAAGATGGGCACAAGAGGTGGGCCGGGGAGGGCACAACCCACCAGGGCGCGCCTGGGGGGCCTGGCGCGCCCTGGTGTCTTGTGCCCACCAGGGTGGGCCCCTCCAGTAGTTCTTTGCCCCAGTATTTTTCATTAAATCCAAAAATATTCTCCATAAAGTTTCAGCTTCATTGGAGATGTGCAGAATAGGTATCTCTGATGTGCTTTTTTAGGTCCAGAATTCCAGCTGCCGATATTCTCCCTCTTTGTGTAAACCTTGCATATTATAAGAGAAAAGGCATTAGAATCACTCCTTAAAGCATTATTATTCAACAAAACATAATAAATAACAGTAGGAAATCATGATGCAAAATGGACGTATCAAACATCGACGTGATGCACACTGAAAGAATATCGCCGAGGCCCTTTTTGGTACATTGTTCGGCATAGAGGGGAAGTCAAAGGATAATCCTATGGCTAGAGTCGATCAGGAGGCTCTATGTGATAGACCGTTACAAAACATGCGAGAACCGAAAGGAAAGCAGAACAGGACGAAGCCAAAGGCATGGTTCAATCTTGGAAGGCCAGCTATGAGGGAAATGATCTTGTGGGTGAAAATGCAGTTGATGTTCCCCGATGGGTATGCAACGAATCTAAAGAGGGGAGCGAGTCTTGACAAATTGAAAATATTTGGTCTCAAGAGTCATGATTGGAGCATATGGCTTGAGCGGGTAATGTCGGTGATGTTGTGTGGCTTTATCCCTGAGGATGAATGGCTAGTACTGACAGAGCTAAGCTATTTCTTCTGTGCTCTTTGTGTGAAAGAACTATCGCCTGGCGTGCTAGATGAACTGGAAGAGTTGGCGCCGGAGTTGATCTGCAAGTTAGAGAAGATCTTTCCACCGGCCATCTTTAATCCAATGCAGCATTTGATTTTGCATCTCCCGACCGAGGCAAGATTGGGGGCCCCGTGCAAAATCGTTGGTGCTACGCAACTGAGAGGATGCAGAAGACGCTTCGAGCAAAATGTAAAAATAAACGTAGAATTGAAGCATCGATGGCCGAGGCATTCATTACTGAGGAGGTAGCAAACTTCGTGGCAACACACTACGAAGCCAAAAATCGTCATTTGCATAATCCGAAGCCTCGGTACAATGCTTGCGACCCTAAAAAAGGTCGATCCAACCTCAACCTATTCAAAGGGAAGCTCGCACAGCCGGTGCTTTGAAAGCAATAGCGTTGGATGTCGAAGAATTGCAGACCATTTCGTTGTATATCTTCGACAACCTAACAGAAGTGCGGCCGTACATCGAGTAAGTTCTCGGTACATTGTTTCGCAACTTCTAATTTCTTTGAACTTCTCTTATTCCCGGATATTTGATACAGTCGATAGGTCGCCAAATTCTCGGATGGAGCGGTGATCCAAAAGGATTCCATCGAAGAGTATGAGCTTCTGGCAAAGCATGGAGGCGTCTATCCCGGTTTCATCTCTTGGTTCAAACAAACGGTAATTTCCATTAGACCATTTCATTTCTTCGTCTAATTTGCGGCTAATGCAACAATCCTTTCGTATTAAACTTGTAGGCTAATTCAGAGTCTATGGACGCCGAATTGAGACAAGTAGCTAATGGTTTTGACTATAAGGTCCGTTCATTTGATAAATACGACATCAACGAGTATCGCTTTCGTACCTTTGGCAAAGAGCTATCTATAGCCGACCGAAAGTCTACAAATTGTTGTGTCTCTGCTATCGGCAAAGGAGGTACCGAGTATTATGGAAGAGTTAAAGCAATTTATGAACTTCTATTCTATGGTGAAAACCCACCGAACGTCGTAGTATTCAAATGTTATTGGTTCCAGCCGAAGGAGACTAGAAGGACTCATGAACATATAGGGCTAGTCAAAATCAAACAAAGCACCCATTTAGATGTTCCCGATGTCTATATTACGGCTCAACAGGCGACCCAAGTTTTCTATCTACCGTGGGCCTGCCAAACTGATCCAAATCTGAATGGTTGGGATGTCGTTTATGAAGTGCCGCCACGTTTTAGACCACCTCCCCCCAATGAAGAGGATTATGAACCTCACATTAACCCAGACACATATGAAGGAGAATTCTTCCAAGATACACGTCTTTCCAAAAAACGTTTCAAGAACCGCTCTACTTCACCCCAGAACATTGAAGTAGACAGCGACAATGAATCCGACTTCACCCCTGAGCCGGAACAAGAAGAGCCGAAACAAGAAGAGGTTACTGCTGCGGATGACCTGTCAATGCATGACCGATTACATAAAGGAAGCCTTCCACATGTTATTCCCGATGAGCACGTCATTCATGATAGTGATGATGATGATGCATTTATTGATCCCGGAGCATATATAGACGATAAAGATTATTATTAGTTCATGTCAGGTATTCAATTTTTATTATATACATGATGACAATGCACTTAAATTATATACATATTATTATTCATGTCGGTATTCAATTTTTTTATGTTGTACTAATTTCGTTTACTCTTTGTCATGGCAGGTGTTGAAAGATGGTGGGCGCGGGTCCAGAGCGATCCGTGGCTCCTTCTTCGTCGGCGCGTGGTGGGAGGGGTACTTCCATTCCACCCCATTCTCTTCGGAGAGCATTGCTCGACAGTTTGCAGACACAGGCAGGCGCTTCTTCGTCGGCGTCGTTGCCCACCGGGAGAGGAGGTCGGGGGAAGAAGAGAGGAGGAGGTAGAGGTACACGTGCCCGCGGGAGAGGTACGCAGGCTGCTACGCCTTCCTCGCCGCCACCCCGAGCTGATTCACCCGAGCACAGGACTGCTAGGGTGGACCCATCTGAGGTGGAGGCTACGCGGCCTCCTGTCCACGAGCCTCAGGTTGACGAGCCTTCGACCCATGAGACTCCTATCCCAGATGCTTCGTCCCATGAGACTCCGGAGCAGAGTAGGGATCAGGCTACGTCCCAGCAGACCCCATGGGATACCTGGTTGGATCTGCGTCAGCAGGAGCCGAGTGGCCATGCTGATGGTGGCGGGGATCGGTTTTCTAATAGCGAGGACGAGGTGGTTGAGGGGGCCACCGTCTACCAGCGTGGTAGTACACGGCTCCCGCCCGTGCCGGCGAACCGCAAGCAGCGGCCGGTGATTAGGCCTGATGGGGAGAAGTAAGTGCATTTACTCTTTTTTAACCTTTTGCCTTCACGATTCTTCAAATATCTAATGCGTTGGCTTTGTCATACTATAGGGGTTGGAAACACGCCAGGGATGTCCGCAGGCCCAACACCGTCCTTGGTGTGATTTGTCGGCAAAACTTCCCGGGGTTTGTCACGTTGCTCGGTGAGGGTCAGCTTCCAGACCTAGGATTGAGCTGGGAGCACTACTTGGCTGCCCTGGCCCCGCAGGAGGAGACGATCGACGGTGTCTTGTGCCACACGAGGGCCCGACATGGTGATCAGAAAGTTTTGGGTAATTTCTCCTTTACACAATTAAAAATCAACAATAACTAGTTATTGTACTAATCAGTGTTGTCTCGTTTGATTGCAGACCTTCTACAGGTGTGAGGAGGGATACGAGGAGGCCGCGGCAAAGGTTATCGATGCTGAGTGCAAGCGCCTACTACAGAACTTACGGCACGAGGCTCGGCCGCAGGCTGTTCGAGACTACTACACCTCGTGTGGTGTTAAGAAGGACAAGTCGTCGTGCTGCGGAAAGTTTCTGCAGAAGGAGCAGTACATGAAGGTCATTACCTATTCTTAAGGCCTTGTACTTAGTTTCCTTGATTTGATTCGTAGGCGTAGCGCTCAAATTTATCTTTACTAACTTAGGTGCCCCCGAGATGGTGTGCGGATAAGATGGATTGGTGGGAGGCGTTAGTGGATGAGTGGTGCTCAGACGAATGGCTAACCGTCCACAACAATGCCAAGGATCGGCGTGCCAAAATGGTTGGTGTGCCACATCATCAAGGCAGCGCCAACTTATATCAGTTCGAGCAGAACTGGGTATGTGGTTTGCTTCATAATTCATGCAATTCATTCTTGATGATAGCTTGAGCCCTTTTACTAATAATTTGTTCCTCTTTTTTAGGCGCAACACAATAACACGGAGGTGTCAGAGGTGTACGACCTCTATGCCATGGCCCATACTGCCTCATACAAGAAGGCCAAGGCATTCTCTGAGTCTGACATCGATCATCCTGAGAACTTCACCAACATCTCCTCCCGCCACAAGCTCGTGAGGTATAGAGATGAGGGGAAGGCGAGGAAAGGGGAGGACTTTAACCCGAGCCAGCATCCTATGGATCCAGAGCTGGTGATGATAGCTGGTGGCGGGAGGCCCCATGGCTCGATAGCCATTGGAGATGGACTTATACGTTGTCCTCGCAACCTCCAGGAGATCAAGGCACGCCAAACGAGCTCCTGTCCTGAGATAAGGCCTCGTCCACGGCCAGTCGAGCTCGCCATCGAGGTTAGTTATACGGACTCAGATATCTTTCCTCCATTACATTGTGTGTGCGAACAAAGATGATTACAATGCTAACGAGGAGTGGTGTTGCAGGCTGCTCTTCAGAAAGAGAGAGAGACTACCCAGGCAATTCTGGAGGTTGGGGACCGGCAGGCGGAGGAGAAGGAGAGGGAGTTGGAGGAGAGGACGGCTAGGTTGTTGGAGGAGGAGAGGGCACGGAATGAAGCGGCTCACCAGGCCATGTACGAGCTCCTTGTGGTAAGTTTTTTCTGCATGTTAGCCAAATCATGCACGTAATGTTCGTTTCATTACTAACTAATATGACTGACTCGTCAAAACCAAATGTGTAGTCTGTGTGCGAGAAGACCGGTCAGACCCCTCCGCCGATGCGAGTCATTGCTCCGATGACCACGGTGAGTTTCATTTGAACGATCATTAGTTACTAATCTTAACATTTGAGTGTCATCATGCTAACGAGATATTTCAAATCATCTTTGGTGCAGCGTAACTCCAGACAAGCATCGCACGAACCTTCTCCAGGTGTAACCGGCGCGAGCAACACCGGTGCTTCACCTCCGTGATGACGGTAAGTTTTCTCTAGTGTTTTGCTTAACAAATGCATAATGACCTATACTTAGCTTATTTAGTTCATTTATGACATAATTAGCTTACTTAGGTCAAAAATGGCATAATAACCTTGGTTAGCTCATAAATTTCATATACTTAGCTTATTTTCCTCCAAAATGACATAATAAGCTTACTTAGCTCCAAAATTACCTATTATACCTAAGTTAGCTCTAAAATGTCATATACTTAGCTTATTTTCCTCCAAAATGACATAATAAGCTTACTTAGCTCCAAAATGACCTATTATACCAAAGTTAGCTCTAAAATGTCATATACTTAGCTTATTTTCCTTCAAAATGACATAATAAGCTTACTTAGCTCCAAAATGACCTATTTTACCTAATTTAGCTCATAAATGTCATATACTTAGCTTTGTTTCCTCCACAATGACATAATAAGCTTCCTTAGCTCCAAAATGACATATTTTACCTAAGTTAGCTCTAAAATGACATATACTTAGCTTTGTTTCCTCCACAATGACATAATAAGCTTCCTTAGCTCCAAAATGACCTATTTTACCTAAGTTAGCTCTAAAATGACCTATACTTAGCTTTGTGTAGCGTCCCGACTCAAATGAGTCAAGCCTCTCTGTGACCGTGCCGTCCCTAGATCAGTATGCTGGCACACACAGTACATCAATGTATATATCAAAGTGCAATCACATGTAATTAACGTAAACTGATATATATATATACCTTAAAATTCTCAGCGGAAACAGTCAACGGGAGTGGAGTCCCAATAAACACCAACGGCAGGTTGAGTGTAGACCGTAACCCTGAATCATACTCTTACTCGTCGTAGAAAAGTAACTGCACCATAAGACGTTGCAGCCGTGTAGGTCATTACATTGAATGTACTGGCAAGATCACCATAGAGTAAAAAGATAAAGACTATTCTATATGCAAAAGGCTTTGTACCTCTGTGTCTGAGTTTTTGCAGAAAAGCTGGTTTTATTTTCCCTACAACAAAGGAGTCAAACGGAAATCACTACAACAGTTGGTTGTTAATGAGATGGTTCCACCAACCAATTCTCATGTCCCAAAAAAATTAATAGACCCACTCATCATAATTTATTAATTGTGTTGAGACTAGCTGATAGTATCATCTCCGGTGCTCATGTTGTCCGTAACCGGGGACACGGCTAATCGATTAGTTTGACACTCTGCAGAGGTTTGTACACTTTACCCGCAAGATTCGATCCCTCTCGTTGTGTCCTCGCACTGCCTGGTGTTTGAGAACGAGACGATCGAAACATGGTCTTCCAAAGCGATCCTCCAGTAGAAAGTCAGTGCCCATCCAATCCTACTGTTCTTCTACATCTCATAGCAATCTGACCTACCAGAGTCACCACTAAGGTTAACCAAGCCAGAGCCCATATTGACTTGCGATTGCACACGTAAGCTTTCCAGCCTTGAAGTATCCATCCATCTCTTTGAGCCTGGGTGGCATTCCGTCGGGATGATCACAGGTAGATACGAGGATTCCCGGGCATAACCATGATAGATATCAGGCTGCCAGATGCATGTCCATTCCACCCAGAGGTATATTGAGTCCTTGAAGTCTTGAAGTCTTGATCATCATGTAGGTCTTGAAATAATTAATTAACCTCACAACACTCGTGAATATCAGAACCAAACCACGTCTACTAAAGCGTAGCAAATGCGAAGTAACGTCCCTTCCCGTGCAATGGTGACAGGGTGTTGGGTTTCTCCTACCTCATGATACTACCACAAGTTCAAGCTCAATATCCTACTGGATGTATGATGGAAAGATTGATTCTAATGCAAATAAAACATAGGTAATGTAAGATGATGAAAGTGAAGTTGCTTGTACTGTTGATGAAGATAATACCGCTCTCAGAAAATAACTTGATAGAACTATTCGTCACTCTCTGATGAAATCTATATAACCAAACATTGCATTCATAAGCAAACACTTCTAGCAATCAATTCTACCAATCAAAAAGCAACACAAAAACCAAACACAAAAGGGTTGTGATGAAGGAAATACTTAAGACAAAAATTAAAACAACAAAACTTCATCAAAACAACCAAGAATAGTTTTTTCTACAAACAACCTATTCTCAATAGTATCCAAATCAACAACAAAGTAAAATCTAACAAAAATATTTAGTAAATCTTTTACTAGCAAAAAGAATTACTTTTGAAGAACAACTAAAGAACTATCAAAACAACACCCTCGACAACATAAGTGTTTGTCTAATAAACTTAACAACAAGAAAACAAAAATACTAAAATAATAGAAACAAAAATATGAAGCAAGGAATTAACAGAAACTATTTTTCTCCTAAAACTTTATTAGCAAAAAGGAACTAATTGAAAAGCTTTTATTAAACACTTCCTATGACCCAAACAATGTTAACCTAGTATTAAACCACCAACAATTTTAACTATAATACAAATTGTTTTCTGGTCTAAACTAAAGTTAACAGAAAATAAAATTTATAAAACAATTTATGGGAATAATTTTCAAATAGGAAATTAAACTAACAATGAAATCAATTTGCAAGTTATAATAGAACTAGAATTGATTTCATGCAATCAAAAATAATAAATAAAAATAAAAATAATCTTTGTTGAAGTACTACTGCTAACTAACAGGAAACAAGGTAAAACTTGTGAACTAATACTAAAGAAAACAAATTAAAAACATTTAAAACAAAAGAAATAGAAATAAACCTATTAAGAACTAAAACAGATTCTGTTTTGCTAAAAACGCTAATTTAACTACCCCTAAAAATTCCCAAATTGAATAGGGTGATAAAACTAACTAATATAAACCAGTGGCAAAAAGATTCACTAAAAATATATTTTTAAACTAAAGTTATAAGCAAAACAAGTTTGAATTTAAATCTGTTTGAATGTGAATTTAAAATATTCAAAAACGATCAAACTTTATATCTGCAGAAACTAGAATAAACTTGTGACACAATTCAAAAAGAATCAAATAAAAACTCTAAATATCCTAAAAGATAAAGCAAAAACAAAAACAGAACTATTCTGTTTTTAAAACAGAAAACAGAAAAAAGAAAAATACCTAAACGACGAACAGGGCTACGTGGTCGAATCCTCTTGGCTAAGGGGTGTGTACGCGGTGGCTTAACGGGCGAACGCTCGGTTTATAAAAGAAAACGCTTCACGAATTTAAACGTTCTAATCTCGAACGTTGATCCACATCCAACGGTCGGGGGTCTCCGGTGGCTTACCGCGGTGGAGGAAGTCTCCGGTGATGTCTTGACGGCGGCGGCGGCTCGGCTTGATGCAGGCAACGGCTCCAGGGGCTCCCCGGCGATGGCGACGGCACCGGACGATGCGAGTGACGAGGGCGAGTCCGTGGGTGGCGTTGGTGAGGCTCGGGGATGACCGGAGGGACGACGGTGAGCTTCAGAGCGGCGGTGGTGTTCGGCTGGTCGTCGGGGTTGGCGCTCCGGTGGGTGTGGGGCTTGGGCGAGAGCACGGGGAGATGTGGACGGTGGTGGCGGAGTGTATGGTGGGCTCGGACGGCGTCGGGCAGGTCTAGGTGGAGCGGTGGTGCGGCAATGGTGGGGCGGTGGCTTCGGACTCCGGCGAGCAATTGCGAGGAGGGGGGGCGGAGAGAGAGAGAGAGGGGTTTTAGGGGGAACGAGTGCGGGAGGAGCTCGGGGTTTTATAGGCGGCCTCGGCGTCGTCCGAAAGGAAAGGAAGGGGAAGATCTCCTCGGGTCGGATTCGACTCCGGCGAGGAAGGAAAGGGGAGAGGGAGGAAGGAAAGAGAGGACCGCGGGGAGAGAGGGAGCGGTCGGTGGGTCAGGGTGTCAGCGGGAGAGGGAGGTCGGGGCGATGGATCGGTTGCCGATCCGAAAGGATTCGGTTGCCGTTTTAAAAGAGATTGGGCCCGATTCGGCCGTGGGCCACGTGGATCCTTTCCTAATAAAAGTGATTTATTCCCTTTTGTTTTAAAACAGGAAAGTAAAAATAGAAAAGGAAAATTAAACTAAACGAAATATAGAAGTATTATATACCAAAATGATCAGAGAAATAAATGCAATAAGATGAACATTTTTCCACGGTCAAAATAAATAATTTTAAAACATATTTTTCAGAAAATGCCTAAATTGGTTTTATTACTTTTTGCAAATATATTTTCAAATAACCCCATGGGTTTTATGGTTCAAATATTTCACAAAAATACCCCTGGTTTGGAGGGTCATGTTCCTCCTCTCAAAATTTTGAATTGAGGTAGGGGAGTTTGAATACATTCAAACTTTAAAATAGAACCAAAATGAAATGGATTCCAATAGAATATTTCAGAAGTTTTCAAATCCACTTTTCAAATCCTTTTATTTGAAGAAGTCATCTCATCTTCTCTCATTGATTTGAATTGAATGAATTTGAAATCAAACACAAAGGGGAAAGTCATTTTATTCCCTCTCATTCAAAAGTTTCAAAAAGTTTCAAATTTCACTCAATTTTCAATCACTCAATCAAACAATCAATCATTCTATTGATTAATATAACATTCCAAATTTTGGGATGTTACAAACCTACCACACTTAAAATGAATCTTGTCCTCGAGATTCGAAAGGGCTAGAAAGAAAAGGTTAGGGTTTGGGGGTCTTCTAGCAAATCTATTGACCAAGAAAGTGTGGGGCTACCACACTTAAATGAGAGTTAATGGTCCCTCAATATCATGACAATCCTCTGGGGTCCTTGGCAATATTTGTCTCCTCACATTCCTCACAGTAACTCCTTTGGTGATGCTCTTCATAACACTTCCTTCAAATTCCAGTGTTTCCTTAGTCAAAACAAAGTTCTTTCGTTACTGGGTCTTCTTAACTAACAAGTCTCGTGACCATTCTAAATAACTTATCAATGATCTCTTGGTGGTCTACCATTTGTGGTTATCCTGCAGTGAAACGGGTCTTGGTTTCATCCTCACCGTAAAAATTTCCTACGTTTGGCAGCAGCTGCCATGTACAAGGGGTCATCTTCATACCATTCTAAGTCTTAAACAAAAGCTTCAAAGATCGTCGTCTCTTTACTATGGGTAACTCACTCAGATTTACCATTCCGAATAGCAAGAGCGAATGATAAGAGTAAGTCGTCATGGTGATCAATCCATTCCGCACCCAAATCATTACTCTGTATAAGGTTTAGTGAATCTCGTATTCTAACACTTGGGCATTCTTACAAGCGTTGCAGAATTTCTCTTGTCCACGAATGAAGTTCGGATAAATCCATTGATTCTGCAAGCTGAACAAAACATCTATCATTTCTTCACAACACTCAGGTTTACGTATACTCCTAAGAAACATCTGTTGATCAAATCACAACCTCTTCCTTCATGATCTTGGGGTAACGTTCAAATAGAATAATTCTGAGACTTATTCTTGATACAGACTCCACTTTGTGGAACTCATTTTCCTTTACATTGGTCTGTTTTATCAATACGGGTGTTGGTTCATCAAAAGTCATATTCTTCTCATATTCAATCCTTTATTACATCCTCAATCACTCCTCAAAACTCCAAATTTAAAAATACTTTATTACAAATGCTGTCATCCACATAGTTTGATATGGTCCAGCATTTCCTTCTTCTTCATTCATTTATCCAAACTCCTTGGCATGAAGTGTACATTCTTTTTTTTTCTTGGATCATGTGGTTTTGCTGGTTACTACCACACTTAAAATGAAATGTTCATATGCATGGACAAACCATATTTTCTCATATCCTCGAAAATGGTCGGAGATCTTTGCTTATAGGGTAACAACTCATACCGTTCAACATAGAAAATCATGACACAATAATTTATATTGATTCATGAAGTTATTACAATCTCTGAGACTTCCGTTACATAATCCAACTTCATAACCTCAAGAAAAATAAGAGTGCTTCCTATTACATTTATTACTTCCAAAATCCAAAACTCCAACTACTCATGTTTAGCCTTCTTCTCCGGGCAGGTATAGGAGTAGTGTCCGGTCTTGTTGCACCGATGACAAGTGATGTGGCTCAGATCCTTCCGTGTAGAAAACCACGGAGTCTTTTTCTTCTTCTTGGGTTGGGCTCCTTTCCTGATGCTTGGTTCATCCTTCTTGCAAAAACAGTGGGGCCTCTCCAAGCTACAATGCAAACATTTGATGCCTCCACTTACTTGGCCTTTCTTCTTGTCCAGGTTGATCATCACTTCTATCTCCTTAGGATTGTATTGCACTTCTTCTATCGGGAAGTCTCCCAGATACTCATTCGGACAATCCTGGGAGATATGTCCTTCTTCTCCACATGAATAACATGACTTGGTATCTATGATTGGGTCTGGTATATCTCCCATCATCATGGGTTCTTCTAACTTTTTCCAGAGGGCTTCTTTCATTGCTTCTTTCTGCTGCTTCCTGACTTCTTGTACCTTGGGGTAGATTTGACATTGTGCCGGAAAATGAGTGGTTCCTTCACATAAGAAACATGTCACCTGACTAGTCGGGCACTCCTCAGCTGGGTGATTTTCTTCACAATGAAGGCATCCATCCTTGTGTTCTTCATGGGTGTGTCCTATTTCTCCACATATTTTGCATGCACATGGCTTATTCACTTCACGATCACAGGGCTTTTGTATGGGATGAGATCTTAGTAGAATCGTCTTGAGTTCTTCCGAAGCATTTGCTCCATTCCATCCTTGTATAGCTTGATTTATCTCCCGCCATGTTGCAGCACCTTGTGTGATGCGTCGTAAGGCGTATGGAACCATATACTCTCCTTCAATACGGTACTCCTTCATGCGATCTTCCATGTTCTGTACTCACTGTGCTACTTCCAGTTGTGTCATTGGTCCAGAGGGTGCAGGTCCATCTTCATTCACCATCTATTGGGTCGAAGGGTTTTGGGATGAGATACGGAAGAGAGATGGAGGGAGATACCCAAAATACAAACAATAGTTTTGAAAAATATGTTTTATTTGTGGCTGTCAGAAAAATACACACAAATGACAGCTCACAAATCATCGTATGTAACGTGAGTATACAACATGGGTTTGGTCTTCTAGGGGCATAAAAATCTTGGAAATTTCTTCAGGGTCTTCAATTTTTCTTCTGGTCTTTATAGTCTTCAATTTTTGTAGCTCTTTCCATAGTGAAATCCTTTTTTTTAGTTGGTCATCAGTTGTCCGATATCTTGTCCTGATTGAAGTGACATTAGTTGATTCCTCCAAGTGGTCATTGGGACAAGGGTATTGTCTAACTATTTGGGGTAAGGGGAATATTTGATGAAACTCGGAAGGATAAAAAGTAAAAGATCTTTTTGAAAACAAAGTTTGAGAGATATCCTGTCCTATGGGCTTTCCAGTTTTCTAGGGTCACGTCCTACATCCAACATGTGCTTTGATACCATTTCTGTAGCGTCCCGACTCAAACGAGTCAAGCCTCTGTGTGACCGTGCCATCCCTGGATCAGTATGCTGGCACACACAGTACATCAATGTATATATCAAAGTGCAATCACATGTAATTAACGTAAACTGATATATACCTTGAAATTCTCAGCGGAAACAATCAACGGGAGTGGAGTCCCAATAAACACCAACGGCAGGTTGAGTGTAGACCGTAACCCTGAATCGTACTCTTACTCATCGTAGAAAAGTATCTACAACATAAGACGTTGCAGCCGTGTAGGTCATTACATTGAATGTACTAGCAAGATCACCATAGAGTAAAAAGATAAAGACTATTCTATATGCAAAAGGCTTTGTGGCTCTGTGTCTGAGTTTTTGCAGAAAAGCTGGTTTTATTTTCCCTACAACAAAGGAGTCAAACGGAAATCACTACAACAGTTGGTTGTTAATGAGATGGTTCCACCAACCAATTCTCATGTCCCAAAATAATTAATAGACCCACTCATCATAATTTATAAATTGTGTTGAGACTGGCTGATAGTATCATCTCCGGTGCTCATGTTGTCCGTAACCGGGGAAACGGCTAATCGATTAGTTTGACACTCTGCAGAGGTTTGTACACTTTACCCGCAAGATTCGATCCCTCTCGTTGTGTCCTCGCACTGCCTGGTGTTTGAGAACGAGACGATCAAAGCATGGTCTTCCAAAGTGATCCTCCGGTAGAAAGTCAGTGCCCATCCAATCATACCGTTCTTCTACATCTCGTAGCAATCTGACCTACCAGAATCACCACTAAGGTTAACCAAGCTAGAGCCCATATTGACTTGCGGTTGCACACGTAAGCTTTCCGGCCTTGAAGTATCCATCCATCTCTTTGAGCCTGGGTGGCATTCCGTCGGGATGATCACAGGTAGATACCAGGATTCCCGGGCATAACCATGATAGATATCAGGCTGCCAGATGCATGTCCATTCCACCCAGAGGTATATTGAGTCCTTGAAGTCTTGAAGTCTTGATCATCATGTAGGTCTTGAAATAATTAATTAACCTCACAACACTCGTGAATCTCACAACCAAACCCCGTCTACTACAGCATAGCAAATGCGAAGTAACATCCCTTCCCGGGCAATGGTGACAGGGTGTTGGGTTTCTCCTACCTCATGATACTACCACAAGTTCAAGCACAATATCCTACTGGATGTATAATGGAAAGATTGATTCTAATGCAAATAAAACATAGGTAATGTAAGATGATGAAAGTGAAGTTGCTTGTACTGTTGATGAAGATAATACCGCTCTCAGAAAATAACTTGATAGAACTATTCGTCACTCTCCGATGAAATCTATATAATCAAACATTGCATTCATAAGCAAACACTTCTAGCAATCAATTCTACCAATCAAAAAGCAACACAAAAACCAAATAGGGTTGTGATGAAGGAAATACTTAAGACAAAAATTCAAACAACAAAACTTCATCAAAACAACCAAGAATAGTTTTTTCTACAAACAACCTATTCTCAATAGTATCCAAATCAACAACAGAGTAAAATCTAACAAAAATATTTCGCAAATCTTTTACTAGCAAAAAGAATTACTTTTGAAGAACCACTAAAGAACTATCAAAACAACACCCTAGACAACATAAGTGTTTGTCTAATAAACTTAACAACAAGAAAACAAAAATACTAAAATAACATAAACAAAAATATGAAGCAAGGAATTAACAGAAACTATTTTTCTCCTAAAACTTTATTAGCAAAAAGGAACTAATTGAAAAGCTTTTATTAAACACTTCCTATGACCCAAACAATGTTAACCTAGTATTAAACCACCAACAATTTCAACTATAATACAAATTGTTTTCTGGTCTAAACTAAAGTTAACAGAAAATAAAATTTATAAAACTATTTATGGAAATAATTTTCAAATAGGAAATCAAACTAGCAATGAAATCAATTTGCAAGTTATAATAGAACTAGAATTGATTTCATGCAATCAAAAATAATAAATAAAAATAAAAATAATCTTTGTTGAAGTACTACTGCTAACTAGTAGGAAACAAGGTAAAACTTGTGAACTAATACTAAAGAAAACAAATTAAAAACATTTAAAACAAAAGAAATAGAAATAAACCTATTAAGAACTAAAACAGATTCTGTTTTGCTGAAAACGCTAATTTAACTACCCCTAAAAATTCCCAAATTGAACAGGGTGATAAAACTAACTAATATAAACGAGTGGCAAAAAGATTCACTGAAAAATATATTTTTAAACTAAAGTTATAAGCAAAACAAGTTTGAATAAAATCTGTTTGAATGTGAATTTAAAATATTCAAAAACGATCAAACTTTATATCTACAGAAACTAGAATAAACTTGTGACACAATGCAAAAAGAATCAAATAAAAACTCTGAATATCCTAAAAGATAAAGCAAAAACAAAAATAGAACTATTCTGTTTTTAAAACAGAAAACAGAA
The DNA here is from genome assembly GCA_039707655.1 of Elymus sibiricus. Taxonomy (NCBI): domain Eukaryota; kingdom Viridiplantae; phylum Streptophyta; class Magnoliopsida; order Poales; family Poaceae; genus Elymus; species Elymus sibiricus. The sequence goes on along the minus strand of CM077675.1, from coordinate 184,533,672 downwards.
AAAAGAAAAATACCTAAACGACGAACAGGGCTACGTGGTCGAATCCTATTGGCTAAGGGGTGTGCACGATGTGGCTTAACGGGCGAACGCTTGGTTCATAAAAGAAAACGCTTCGCGAATTTAAACGTTCTAATCTCGAACGTTGATCCACATCCAACGGTCGGGGGTCTCCGGTGGCTTACCGCAGTGGAGGAGGTCTCCGGCGATGTCTTGACGGCGGCGGCGGCTCGGCTTGATGCAGGCGACGGCTCCAGGGGCTCCCCGGCGATGGCGACTGCACCGGACGATGCGGGTGACGAGGGCGAGTCCGTGGGTGGCATTGGTGAGGCTCGGGGATGACTGGAGGGACGACGGTGAGCTTCAGGGCGGCGGTGGTGTTCGGGTGGTCGTCGGGGTTGGCGCTCCGGTGGGTGTGGGGCTTGGGCGAGAGCACGGGGAGATGCGGACGGTGGTGGCGGAGTGTATGGTGGGCTCGGACGGCGGCGGGGAGGTCTAGGTGGAGCGGTGACGCGGCAATGGCGGGGCGGTGGCTTCGGACTCCGGCGAGCAATTGCGAGGAGGGGGAGGAGAGAGAGCGGGGTTTTAGGGGGAACGGGTGCGGGAGGAGCACGGGGTTTTATAGGCGGCCTCGGCGTTGTCCGAAAGGAAAGGGAGGGGAAGATCTCCTCGGGTCGGATTCGACTCCGGCGAGGAAGGAAAGGGGAGAGGGAGGAAGGAAAGAGAGGACCGTGGGGAGAGAGTGAGCGTTCGGTGGGTCAGGGTGTCAGCGGGAGAGGGAGGTCGGGGCGATGGATCGGTTGCCGATCCGAAAGGATTCGGTGCCGTTTTAAAAGAGATTGGGCCCGATTCGGCCGTGGGCCGCGTGGATCCTTTCCTAATAAAAGTGATTTATTCCCTTTTGTTTTAAAACAGGAAAGTAAAAATAGAAAAGGAAAATTAAACGAAACCAAATATAGAAGTATTATATACCAAAATGATCAGAGAAATAAATGCAATAAGATGAACATTTTTCCACGGCCAAAATAAATAATTTTAGAACATATTTTTTAGAAAATACCTAAATGGGTTTTATTACTTTTTGCAAATATTTTTTCAAATAACCCCATGGGTTTTATGGTTCAAATATTTCACAAAAATACCCCTGGTTTGGAGGGTCATGTTCCTCCTCTCAAAATTTTGAATTGAGGTAGGGGAGTTTGAATACATTCAAACTTTAAAATAGAACCAAAATGAAATGGATTCCAATAGAATATTTCAGAAGTTTTCAAATCCACTTTTCAAATCCTTTTATTTGAAGAAGTCATCTCATCTTCTCTCATTGATTTGAATTGGATGAATTTGAAATCAAACACAAAGGGGAAAGTCATTTTATTCCCTCTCATTCAAAAGTTTCAAAAAGTTTCAAATTTCACTCAATTTTCAATCACTCAATCAAACAATCAATCATTCTATTGATTAATATAAAATTCCAAATTTTCGGATGTTACACTTTGTTTCCTCCAAAATGACATAATAAGATTACTTAGCTCCAAAATGACCTATTTTACCTAAGTTAGCTCTAAAATGACCTATACTTAGCTTTGTTTCCTCCACAATGACATAATAACCTCAGTTAACTCAAAAATGGCATAATTACCTAGGTTAGCTCAATAATTACATGTACTTAGCTTACTTATGTCAAAAATGGCACAACTAGCTTACTTAGCTCCAAAATGGCATAATAACCTTGGTAACCTCATAAATGTCATATACTTAGCTTATTTTCTTCCGAAATGACACAAGAAGCTTAGTTAGGTCAAAAATGGCATAATTACCTAGGTTAGCTCAATAATTACATGTACTTAGCTTACTTATGTCAAAAATGGCACAACTAGCTTACTTAGCTCCAAAATGGCATAATAACCTTGGTAACCTCATAAATGTCATATACTTAGCTTATTTTCTTCCGAAATGACACAAGAAGCTTAGTTAGGTCAAAAATGGCATAATTACCTAGGTTAGCTCTAAAATGACACAAATAAGCAATAAGAAGAAGAAAAACAAGAGGATAAAGAGACAGAGAAGAAAAACTCTTCTTCTTCTTGTTGTTCTTCTTCTTCTTTTTCTTCTTCTTGTTCTTCTAGATCTTCTTCTTATTATTCTAGATCTTCTTCTTCTTCTAGTCTTCTTCTTCTAACTTTCTTATTTCCCATTTTGCAGATTTGATTCACTTCACGGAATCTTGCATTGATGGAGTGCTTGTGTTTACTTTATGTTTTGATTTTGTATCGATGAACAATGTGAAACTTGCTACCTATGGATGAAACTATTGTTATATGGATGAAACTATTTATGCATGGATGAAACTATTGTAATATGGTGAAACTTGCACTTTTGATTTGGTATGTTTGTTGGATGATCATATCCATATGGTAGGGATATAGTTTCTTATGTGTTGGATATCATATATTTGCTGTGAAACTTGCACACATTGTTTGCCATGGGAAATATATATATATATCATATATATTGCCTGTGAAAATGCTTGGATATAACAAAAAGCAAAATAAAAAGGGGCAATACAGGAACTTTGTCGTCTGCCACCGACGGCAAAGGGCACTTTGTCGTCTTCCACCGACGGCAAAGGTGACACGTGGCAGCAACCTGTGCAACCTGGGAGCACTAGGTTTGATCCATTTGGTCACTTTGCCGTCGGCTGACAGACGACAAAGTATGACATTTTTCCATCGGCTGGCAGAGGGAAAAGTATGCCAGTAGCCACCTGAGGCCAGCTGACCCATTTGGAAACTTTGTCGTCTCTGGCACACAGCAAAGGATCTTGTCTCTTTGCCGTCTGCGGGCAGACGGTAAAGGCTGCTGTTAGCCACCTAACGGGGTTAACCTCAATGCTATGCCATCCACACACTGTATCATCTACGGGGCCTACAGGGCAGACGGCAAAGGCGTTTGCCGTCCGCTTTACTTATGCAGACGGCAAAGTAGCCCTTTACCGTGGTTTTCTGTGCTGGAAGTGGGGCCGTCTGCTGGCAGACGGCAAAGGAGTTTGCCATCCGCTTACCTATCCCTTGCCGTCTGCCATGGCAGACGACGAAGTACCTGATTCCTATAGTGCACCATTAAAAAATGAATGAGAGAAAATGAGAGAAGGGACTTTGCTACTATCCTTTACCACACTTGTGCCTCAAAGTGGCACCTTGTTCTTCATATAGAGAATCTCATGTTATGTCATTTTTATATGCTAGTGGGAATTACTTCTTCATTATTATAAACATGGCTTGTATATTCCTATGACGGGCTTCCTCAAATGCCCGAGGTCTTCATGAGCAAGCAAGTTGGACGCACACCCCACTTAGCTTCAGTTGAGCTTTCATACACTTATAGCTCTAGTGCATCATTTGCATGGCAATCCCTACTCCTTGCATTGACATCTATCGACGGGCATCTCCATAGCCCGTTGGTACGCCTAGTTGATCTGAGACAATCTTCTCCACTTTTTAACCCTTTGATATCTACCACCATATTCTATTCCACCTATATGCTATGTCCAATGGCTCACGCTCATGTATTGCGTGAAGAATAAAAAGTTGATGCATATTGAAAAGTACGATCCAATTGCGTGACTTGGTCACCGTGGTGCTTGACATTTGTATTGATGTGGTGAAGATGGAGACATGCCTTGCTAATATAATAAGATGAATGGGGGTAAACATTCATTGAGGATCGTATACTTTGAAGGATTGATGATTTTGTTTCTTACGCTTATAAGTATTGCTATGTTAATATTTGTTAATTCATCATTTCTCAATGAGCATACATGCAAAAGATTACATAATGGGTAGCATGTCACATCAAAAATTATGTTTTATCATTTACCTACTCGAGGACAAGCAGGAATTAAGCTTGGGGATGCTTGATACGTCTCCAACGTATCTATAATTTATCATTCTAGGATACTTTTTGGGTCTTTATTTACCAATTTATAATATTTTTGAGCACTAACCTATTGACCCAATGCTCAGTGCAAGTTGGTGTTTTCTGCATATTTTTCACTTTTCAGGTTTACAGTACCAAACGAAGTCCAATTGCCACGAAACTTTTTGATGATTTTTTCTGGACCAAAAGAAGACCTGGGAGATTCGGAAGGAATCCGGGAGCCACACGAGGGCCCCACATGCCAACACAGCGCGCCCTAGGGAGTCGTGCCCTGATGGCTTGTGGGCCCCTGGTGGCTCCCCCGACCACGTTATTTGGCCTATAAATTCTCATATATCATGAAAACCCTGGAGGCAGTCCCGAAACTCTTTTTACGCCGCCGCAAGTCTCTGTTCTGTTGGGACGCCATCTGGAGCTCCGTTCCGGCACCCTGCCGGAGGGGGATCGATCACGGAGGGCCTCTTCATCAACCTTGCTGCCCTCATGATGATGTGGGAGTATTTCACCACAGAGCTACGGGTCCATAACTAGTACCTAGATGGCAATATCTCTATTTCTTGATCTTCAATACAATGATCATCACATCTTCGCTTTGATCTATCCGATGTAATCCTTTTGTGCGGTGCGTTTGTTGGGATCCGATGAATTGTGGGTTTATGTTCAGATTATTCATGAAAAGTATTTGAGTCACCTCTGAATATTATGATTCTTATTTGCATGATCATTATAGCTTCGTAATTCTCTCCGATCTATTGATTTGCTTTGGCCAAGTAGATTGATCTTTTTTCAGTGAGAGAGGTGTGTTGTAGTAGGTTCAACCTGACGAGTTTCTATATCCCAGTGACAGAAGGGGACAAGTTGCGTCTTTGTGTTGTTGCTATTAAGGATAACACGATGGGGTTTATTCATATTGCTTGAGTTTACTTTGTCTACATCACGTCATCTTTCTCCATGCATTACTCTGTTTTACTTAATACCCTAGATGCATGCTGGATTGCGGTCGATGAGTGGAGTAATAGTAATAGGTGTAGGCAGGAGTCGGCCTATTTGTTTATGGACGTGATGCCTATATACACATGATCATTGCCGTGAAAATCGCATAACTATCCGCTTTTCTATCAATTGCCCAACAGTAATTTTTTACCCACCGTATGTTGCCTACATGAGAGATGCCGCTAGGGAAAACTATGCCCCCCGGGTCTATTCACTTATAAATTCACAAACGCTACTATTACCTTGTTGCCTTTATTTTTTTTAATTTTCAATTTACAATTATCTACACAACTCATTTGCTTGCGAATAACGAGATCAAGGGGATTGACAACCCCTTGCCCGCGTTGGGTGCAAGTTGTTTGCTCTTTGGTGTTTAGCCGCTGAAGACGGATGAGGATATTCCTATTGGTTCGATAAACCTTGGTTTCATAATTGAAGGAAATACTTACCCACTTTGTGCTGCAATTACCCGTTCCTCTTTACGGAAAACACAACACAGATCACAAGTATCATATACTTGTGGGTCATCAAGACTCTTTTCTGGCGCCGTTGCCGGGGAGTGAAGCGCCTTTGGTGAGTGGGAATTGGTAAGGAAGCATTTTCTATACGTGCTAAAATTTATTGTTGCTTGTTGATACGTCCATTTTGCATCATGATTTCCTACTGTTATTTATAATGTTTTTATGCATAATAATGCTTTATGGAGTAATTCTAATACCTTTTCTCTCATAATATGCAAGGTTTACACAAAGAGGGAGAATGCCGGCAGTTGGAATTCTGGACCTGAAAAAGCATATCAGAGACACCTATTCTGCACATCTCCAAATAAGCTGAAACTTCACGGAGAATTATTTTGGAATATATAAAAAATACTGGAGCAAAATAACTACCGGAGGGGGCCACCTGGTGACCACAAGACACCAGGGCGCGCCAGGCCCCCCCAGGCGCGCCCTGGTGGGTTGTGGCCAGCCCGGCCCACCTCCGGTGCCCATCTTCTGGTACTTAAGGTCTTTTGACCTAGAAAAAATCAAGAGGGGACTTTCGGGACGGAATGCCGCTGTCTCGAGGCGGAACTTGGGCAGGAGCACTTTTGCCCTCCAGCATTGCGATTCCACTGGGGGAGCTTCCCTCCCGGAGGGGGAAATTGAAGCCATCGTCATCACTAACAACCCTCTCATCTTTGGGAGGCCAATATTCATCAACATCTTCAACATCACCATCTCCTCTCAAACCCTTGTTCATCTCTTGTGTTCAATCTTTGTACCGGAACCTCAGATTGGTACTTGTGGGTGACTAGTAGTGTTGATTACATCTCGTAGTTGATTACCATATGGTTTATTTGGTGGAAGATTATATGTTCAGATCCATTATGATATTTAATACCCCTCTGATCTTGAGCATGAATATCATTTGTGAGTAGTTACCTTTGTTCTTGAGGTCACGGGAGAAGTCATGTTGCAAGTAATCATGTGAAGTTGATATGTGTTCGATATTTTGATGATATGAATGTTGTGATTCCCTTAGTGGTGTCATGTGAACGTCGACTACATGGAACTTCACCATCTTTGGGCCTAAGGGAATGCATTGTGGAGTAGTTATTAGATGATGGGTTGCTAGGGTGACAGAAGCTTAAACCCTAGTTTATGCGCTATTTCGTAAGGGGCTGATTTGGATCCAAATGTTTAATGCTATGGTTAGATTTTATCTTAATACTTTTCTCGTAGTTGCGGATGCTTGCGAGGGGGTTAATCATAAGTGGGAGGTTTGTTCAAGTAATAATAGCACCCAAGCACCGGTCCACCCACATATCAAATTATCAAAGTAGCGAAGGCAAATCAAACCAACATGATGAATGTACCTAGATGAAATTCCTGTGTACCCTCAAGAACGCTTGCTTATTATAAGAGACCATTTTGGCATGTCCTTTGCCACAAAAGGATTGGGCTATCTTGCTGCACTTTATTTACCATTAACGTTACTTGCTCATTACCAATTATCTTGCTATCAAACTACCTGTTACCTACAATTTCAGTGCTTGCAGAAATCACCTTGCTGAAAATCGCTTGTCATTTCCTTCTGCTCCTCATTGGGTTCAACACTATTACTTATCGAAAGGACTATGATTGACCCCCTATACTTGTGGGTTATCAAGGCTCTTTTCTGGTGTCGTTGCTGGGGAGTGAAGCGCTCTTGGTAAGTGGAAATCGGTAAGGAAAAATTTATACTACGTGCTGAAATTTATTGTCACTTGCTACTATGGAAAACAATCCTTTGAGGGCTTTGTTTGGGGTATCTTCACCTCGACCGGAACCACAATTAGTTGCCCCTCAACCTACTGCACCTACTGAAAATATTGGTTATGAAATTCCTTCGGGTATGATAGAACAACTGCTAGCTAATCCTTATGCAGGAGACGGAACTAAACATCCTGATATGCATCTAATACATGTGGATGAAATTTGTGGATTATTTAAGCTTGCAGGTTTACCCGGAGATGAAGTTAAGAAGAAGGTTTTCCCTTTATCTTTGAAGGGAAAAGCATTGACATGGTATAGGCTATGTGATGATATTGGATCATGGAACTAGAATCGATTGAAATTAGAATTCCACCAAAAGTTTTATCCTATGCATCTAGTTCATCGTGATCGGAATTATATATATAATTTTTGGCCTCGAGAAGAAGAAAGCATCGCTCTAGCTTGGGGAAGGCTTAAGTCAATGTTATATTCATGCCCCAATCATGAGCTCTCGAGAGAAATTATTATTCATAATTTTTATGCTCGGCTTTCTCATAATGATCGATCCATGCTCGATACTTCTTGTACTGGTTCTTTTATGAAGAAGACTATTGCATTAAAGTGGGATCTCTTAGAAAGAATTAAACACAACTCTAAAGATTGGGAACTCGACGAAGGTAATGAGTCAGGTATTAAGCTTAAGTTTGATTGTGTTAAATCTTTTATGAATACCGATGCTTTTCACAAGTTTAGCACTAAATATGGACTTGACTCTAAGATAGTAGCCTCTTTCTGTGAATCATTTGCTACTCATGTTGACCTCCCTAAGGAGAAGTGGTTTAAATATCATCCCCCTATTATAGAAGAAATTAAAGAATCGGTCATAGCTAAAGATGAAACCATCATTTACAATGCTGATCCAGTTGTGCCTACCGCTTATATTGAAAAAACACCTTTCCCTGTTAGGATAAAGGAACATGCTAAGGTATCAAGTGCGGTTTGCAAAAGTAATATTAACGCACCTAAGCCCTCTGAACAAATTAAAGTAGAACCTAGTGTTGCTATGGTTAAAGATCTCTTGGTAGAAAATATTGATGGGCATGTTATTTACTTCTGTGATGAAGCTGCTAGAATTGTCAAACCCGATGAAAAAGATAAACATAGACCCGTAGTTGGCATGCCTATTGTCTCAGTTAAAATAGGAGATCATTGCTATCATGTTTTATGTGATGTGGGTGCTAGTGTGAGTGCTATTCCTTTTTCCTTATACCAAGAAATTATGAATGATATAGCACCCGCCGAAATAGAAGACATTGATGTTACTATAAACTGGCTAACAGAGACACCATCACACCACTTGGGATTGTTAGAGATGTTGAAGTCTTGTGTGGGAAAATAAAATATCCTATTGATTTTCTAGTTCTTCGTTCCCCACAAGATGACTTTTGTCCCATTATCTTTGGTAGACCTTTCTTGAACACCGTCAATGCTAAGAAAGATTGTCAAAAACAAACTGTCGGTGTTAGTTTGGTTGATGTGTCTCATGAGTTTAACTTTTTCAAGTTTAGTAGACAACCCCATAATAAAGAATTATCTAGTAAGGATGAAATAATTGGTCTTGCTTCTATTGTCATACCTCCTACCGATCCACTAGAACAATATTTGCTTGACCATGAAAATGATATGCACTTGCATGAAAGAAATGAAATAGATAAAAATTTCTTTGAACAACAACCTCTCCTAAAACACAATTTGCCTATTGAAACTCTAGGAGGGCCTCCTCCACCTAAAGGTGATCCTGTGTTTGAATTAAAACAATTGCCTAACACTTTGAAGTATGCTTATCTTGATGAGAAAAAGATATATCCTGTTATTATTAGTGCTAACCTTTCAGAACATGAAGAAGAAAGATTATTAAAAAATTTGAGGAAGCACCGGGCTGCTATTGGATATACTCTTGATGATCTTAAGGGCATTAGTCCCACTCTATGTCAACACAAGATTAATATGGAAACTGATGCTAAACCCGTTGTTGATCACCAATGACGATTGAATCCTAAGATGAAAGAAGTGGTAAGAACTGAAATATTAAAGCTTCTGGAAGCAGGTATAATTTATCCCATAGCTGATAGTAGATGGGTAAGTTCCATTCATTGTGTCCCTAAGAAGGGAGGTATTACTGTTGTTCCTAATAATAAAAATGAACTTATCCCACAAAGAATTGTCACTAGCTATAGAATGGTAATTGATTTTAGAAAATTAAATAAAGCTACTAGAAAAGATCATTACCCTCTGCCTTTCATTGATCAAATGCTAGAAAGATTATCTAAGCACACACACTTTTGTTTTCTGGATGGATATTCTGGTTTCTCTCAAATACATATATCACAATCAGATCAAGAGAAAACCACCTTTACTTGTCCTTTTGGAACCAAGGCTTATAGATGTATGCCTTTTGGTTTATGCAATGCACCTTCTACCTTTCAAAGATGTATGGCTGCTATATTCTCTGATTTTTGTGAAAAGATTGTGGAGGTTTTCATGGATGATTTTTCCGTTTACGGAACTTCTTTTGATGATTGCTTAAGCAACCTTGATCGAGTTTTGCAGAGATGTGAACAAACTAATCTCGTCTTGAATTGGGAGAAGTGCCACTTTATGGTTAATGAAGGTATTATCTTGGGGCATAAAATATCTGAATGAGGTATTGAGGTGGATAAAGCTAAAGTTGATGCAATTGAGAAAATGCCATGTACTAAAGATATTAAAGGTATTCGTAGTTTCCTTGGTCATGCTGGTTTCTATAGGAGGTTTATTAAAGACTTCTCTAAAATTTCTAGGCCTCTTACTAATCTTTTACAAAAGGATATTCCATTTGTTTTTAATGATGATTGTGTAGAAGCTTTTGAAACACTCAAGAAAGCCTTAACTTCTGCACCTATTGTTCAACCTCCTGATTGGAACTTGCCTTTTGAAATTATGTGTGATGCTAGTGATTATGCTGTTGGTGCTGTTCTAGGACAAAGAGTTGATACGAAATTAAATGTTATCCATTATGCTAGCAAAACTTTAGACAGTGCCCAAAGAAATTATGCTACTACTGAAAAAGAATTTTTAGCAGTTGTGTTTGCTTGTGATAAATTTAGATCTTATATTATCGATTCCAAAGTTATTGTTCACACCGATCATCCTGCTATAAAATATCTTATGGAAAATAAAGATGCTAAACCCAGACTCATAAGGTGAGTTCTCTTGCTTCAAGAATTTGATTTACATATCACTGATAGGAAAGGAGCTGAGAACCCCATAGCTGATAACTTGTCTAGGTTAGAAAATATTCTTGATGACCCACTACCTATTGATGATAGTTTTCCTGATGAACAGTTCGCTACAATAAATGTTTCTCAAAACACTCCTTGGTATGCTTATTATGCTAACTACATTGTTGCCAAATATATACCACCTAGTTTCACATACCAACAAAAGAAAAAATTCTTCTATGATTTAAGACATTACTTTTGGGATGACCCACATCTTTATAAAGAAGGGGTAGATGGTATTATTAGACGTTGTGTACCTGAGCATGAACAGGAACAAATCCTACGGAAATGTCATTCCGAAGTCTATGGAGGACATCATGCGGGAGATAGAACTGCTCACAAGGTATTGCAATCTGGTTTTTATTGGCCTACTCTCTTCAAGGATGCCCGTAGTTTATCTTGTCTTGTGATAAATGTCAAAGAATTGGTAATATCGGTAAGCGTCAGGAAATGCCTATGAATTATACACTTGTTGTTGAACCATTTGATGTTTGGGATTTTGACTATATGGGACCTTTTCCTTCCTCTAATGGGTATACTCATATTTTGGTTGTTGTTGATTATGTTACTAAGTGGGTAGAAGCTATTCCAACTAGTAGTGTTGATCATAACACCTCCATTAAAATGCTTAAAGAAGTTATTTTCCCGAGGTTTGGAGTCCTTAGATATTTAATGACAGATGGTGGTTCACACTTTATTCATGGTGCTTTCCGTAAAATGCTTGCTAAATATGATGTTAACCATAGAATTGCATCACCCTATCATCCCCAATCTAGTGGTCAAGTTGAACTTAGCAATAGAGAAATAAAATTAATATTACAAAAAACTGTCAATAGGTCCCGAAAGAAGTGGTCTAAGAAACTAGATGATGCACTTTGGGCCTATAGAACAGCTTATAAAAATCCTATGGGTATGTCTCCATACAAAATGGTATATGGAAAAGCTTGTCATTTGCCTCTAGAGTTAGAACATAAAGCATTTTGGGCAATTAAACAACTCAATTATGATTTCAAACTTGCCGGTGAGAAGAGGTTATTTGATATTAGCTCACTAGATGAATGGAGAGCCCAAGCTTACGAAAATACCAAATTGTTCAAAGAAAAAGTTAAAAGATGGCATGATAAAAGAATCCAAATGCGGGAATTCAAACTGGAGAATATGTTCTTTTGTACAACTCTCGTTTTAGATTTTTTGCAGGAAAGCTTCTTTCCAAATGGGAAGGACCATATATTATCGAAGAGGTTTTCTCGTTCGGGAGCCATCAAGATTAATAATGCCGGAGGTACTAACCCGAAGGTGGTCAATGGACAAAGAATTAAACACTATATCTCAGGTACGCCTATTAATGTTGAAAGCAATATTATCCAAACCATGACACCAGAGGAACACATAAAAGAAACCTTCCGGAACACTCCAGAATCCTGAAAAAGAGGAGGTACGTGATACGATAAGTAAACGGATTCCGAAAATTCCGCAAAAATATTTTCTGTTAGTTTTGGAATATTACAAAAATTAGGAAAATAAGAAATAAACAGGAAAGCAACCGAGGTGAGCACGATACACCAGGGCGCGCCTAACCTCCCTGGCGCGCCCTGGTGGGTTGTGCCCCCCTCGGGCACCTTCCCGACTCCGTTTTCCTTCCATATTCTTGCTTCCCAAGATAAAAAAATATTTATATATACCCCCGATTGTTTTTACCACCGCATCACAGAAAAATCCCCTATTCTTGTTTCATGTTGTTTTCCTGACAGGTCTAAAAATATGTCGTCTCAAGATTCGGATGGTGAGAGCTATGTCGCTGACTATATCGCAGACCCCAAGATCTATGGGTATGCGGAGCGCCACGGCTGGACCTCGGAGGAAGAAGAAGATTATGACTTCAAGGGAAAGGAAGAGACAAGCTCTGATGATGAAGAAGTCCCACTACCTCAACCCGGGGATACGCACGTAGAGTTCAAGAAGTCAAGCATCCCCAACAAAACTAACACCCAATCTATCCCTTCTCGTTTTCTGCAGGATAGCAAGGCAGCATTATGCAAGAAGATATTGAAGCTTGAGTTAGATCATGAGGATCTAAGGGAGGAAAACTTTATGTTGAAGTATAAGCTGAAAAAGAACGCTACCACTTCATCACCACCTTCATCATCTTCACCACCAAAGGAGACTTGAGTACACGGGTATGGGCACTCCCCTTGGCTTGTGCCAAGCTTGGGGGAGATGCCCCAGTATCGTATCACCATCACTTTTATTTACCTTTACCTAGTTAGATCCTTAGCTCTTTCGTGATCTAGTTGAATAAAAGTTTAGTATGATCTATTTTTGAGTGCTAGTTTCGTGATCTATCTATCTATGTAATCGAGTGAGAGTTATATAATAAAGTTTAGTTTGAGCTTTTACTTCTTTACTTTCTTGTTGCAATCAAAATAAAAAGGAAATAAATGAAAAGGATCATATGCTAATCTTATGGTAAGTAGTGACATCACATAAGGAAAAGTATAAGTGGTAAAATTTATTGGAGATTGACAAACATAGCATTGGTCAATGATGCAATTCATGAAAGAATTAATAAGGGAAGAGAAGATTCACATGCAAATACACTATCTTGGACATCTTTTATGATTGTGAGCCCCCATTAAATATTATATGCCAAAATTGTTGAAGTTGGATAAGGAAGACAACGTAATGATTTATGTTTGTTCATATTCACATAGAAGTTATATTGTCATAGATCCTTCAACATGTGGTGCTTGCTCAATATATTTGCTAGCCAAAAATTCCGCACTAAGTAGAGATACTACTTGTGCATCCAAAAACCCTAAACCCAAACTCATGTTTTGAGAGTACACCATACCTACCTATGGATTGAGTAAGATCCTTCAAGTAAGTTGTCATCGGTGCACTAAGGCAATAAAAATTGCTTCTAAATGTGTTTGATCAATTAGTGTAAGAGAAAATTGAGCGTTGTATGAACTTGTGATGGCAAAGTAATAAAAGCGACGGACTGCATAATAAAGGTTGCTATCATAAGGGGCAATATAACGTGATGTTCTTTTGCATTAAGGGACTTGGCATACAAACCAAAAAGCGCATGACAACCTCTGCTTCCCTTTGCGAAGGGCCTATCTTTTACTTTTATGTATTTACTTTTATGCAAGAGTCAAAGTATTCTTACCTATTCATTTTTACTTTTTCTTTTTGCAAGCATCATGTGGTGAGGAAAGATCTAGTCACATATATCTAGTTGGATATGAGTGAGCATGAGTTATTATTGTTGACATCATCCTTGAGGTGACTACGTTGGGAGGCGAAACTATAAGCCCCTATCTTTCTATGTGTCCGGTTGAAACTTTTTGCTCATGGGTATGCTGTGAGTGTTAGCAGTCATAGAAGATTACATGATGGTTGAGTATGTGGACTTGCCAAAAGGCTCCAACACGAGACCCTTCCTGAAAATATGATGAATTGTAGTTGCAAAGTTGACTGAGAACATAGTTTGTTGGTTTCCAATAAGGTTTATGCTTTATACTTCTATGTTGTGATGAATTGTCACTTGTTCATGAGAAGTTATATGATGAAGTTATATAATAAAAGTTATATGAAAAATTCCTATGACAAAGTTTGCTGCTGCTATGATAATAAGCATGATGTTACTATGTCCGTATTTTGTTTTTATCGACACCTCTGTCTCAAACCATGTGGACATGTTTTTCGATATCGGCTTTCGCTTCAGGACAAGCGAGGTCTAAGGTTGGGGGAGTTGATACGTCCATTTTGCATCATGATTTCCTACTGTTATTTATAATGTTTTTATGCATAATAATGCTTTATGGAGTAATTCTAATGCCTTTTCTCTCATAATATGCAAGGTTTACACAAAGAGGGAGAATGCCGGCAGCTGGAATTCTGGACCTAAAAAAGCATATCAGAGACACATATTCTGCACATCTCCAAATAAGCTGAAACTTCACGGAGAATTATTTTGGAATATATAAAAAATACTGGAGCAAATAACTACCGGAGGGGGGCCACCTGGTGACCACAAGACACCAGGGCGTGCCAGGCCCCCCAGGCGCTCCCTGGTGGGTTGTGGCCAGCCCGGCCCACCTCCGGTGCCCATCTTCTAGTACTTAAGGTCTTTTGACCTAGAAAAAATCAAGAGGGGACTTTCGGGATGGAACGCTGCCATCTCAAGGCGGAACTTGGGCAGGAGCACTTTTGCCCTCCAGCGAAGCGATTCCGCCGGGGGAACTTCCCTCCCGGAGGTGGAAATCGAAGCCATCGTCATCACCAACAACCCTCTCATCTTTGGGAGGCCAATCTTCATCAACATCTTCAAAAACACCATCTCCTCTCAAACCCTAGTTCATCTCTTGTGTTCAATCTTTGTACTGGAACCTCAGATTGGTACCTGTGGGTGACTAGTAGTGTTGATTACATCTCGTAGTTGATTACTATATGGTTTATTTGGTGGAAGATTATATGTTCAGATCCATTATGCTATTTAATACCCCTCTCATCTTGAGCATGAATATCATTTGTGAGTAGTTGCCTTTGTTCTTGAGGTCACGGGAGAAGTCATGTTGCAAGTAATCATGTGAAGTTGATATGTGTTCGATATTTTGATGATATGAATGTTGTGATTCCCTTAGTGGTGTCATGTGAATGTCGACTACATTGCACTTCACCATCTTTGGGCCTAAGGGAATGCATTGTGGAGTCGTTATTAGATGATGGGTTGCTAGAGTGACAGAAGCTTAAACCCTAGTTTATGCGCTACTTTGTAAGGGGCTGATTTGGATCCAAATGTTTAATGCTATGGTTAGATTTTATCTTAATACTTTTCTCTCGTAGTTGCGGATGCTTGCGAGCGGGTTAATCATAAGTGGGAGGTTTGTTCAAGTAAGAATAGCACCCAAGCATCGGTCCACCCACATATCAAATTATCAAAGTAGCGAACGCAAATCAAACCAACATGATGAAAGTAACTAGATGAAATTCCCGTGTACCCTCAAGAACGCTTGCTTATTTGAGACCGTTTTGGCCTGTCCTTTGCCACAAAAGGATTGGGCGATCTTGCTTCACTTTATTTACCGTTACCATTACTTGCTCGTTACCAATTATCTTGCTATCAAACTACCTGTTACCTAGAATTTTAGTGCTTGCAGAAATCACCTTGCTGAAAACCGCTTGTCATTTCCTTCTGCTCCTCGTTGGGTTCGACACTCTTACTTATCGAAAGGACTACGATTGACCCCATATACTTGTGGGTCATCACTTGTCGCTATGAATGGTCACCCTTTGAGTGTCTTGTTTGGGGCATCTTCGCCTCGAACTGAAGATGAGGAAATTATTCCTCAACCTACTGAACCTACTGAAAATATTTATTATGAGATTCCTTCGGATATGCTTGAAAAACTGTTATCTAATCCATATGATGGAACGACTCATCCTGATTACCATTTGATATTTGTCGATGAGGTTTGTGGATTATTTCAGCTTGCAGGGTTGTGTGGAGACAAAGTTAAGAAGAAAGTTTTCCCTTTATCTTTGGAGGCAAAGGCATTAATTTGGTATAGGCTATTGGACAATATTGGATCATGGGAATGGGATCGCTTGAAGCTGGAATTTCATCAGAAGTTTTATCCTATGCATCTAGTCCATCGTGATCGGAACTTTATTTATAATTGTTGGCCCCGTGAAGGAGAAAGTATCGCTCAAGCTTGGGGGAGGCTTAAATCTATGATGCACACCTGCCCCAACCATGAGCTCTCAAGAGAAATTATTATACAAAATTTTTATGCTCGGCTTCTCATGATGATCAAGTACTACTCGATTCTTCTTCTACTGATTCTTTTATAAAGAGGACTATCGAATTCAAATGGGATCTCCCGGAAAGAATTAAAAGCAACTCCGAAGATTGGGAACTCGACAAAGGTAAAGAGTCGGGTATAAAGCTTAAGTTTGATTGTGTTAAATCTTTTATGGAAACCAATGCTTTCTATAATTTGAGCAATAAGTATGGCCTTGACTCTGAGATAGTAGCTTCTTTCTGTGAATCATTTGCTACTCATGTTGATCTCCCTAAGGAGAAGTAGTTTAAATACCATCCACCCATTGAAAAGCAATTAGAGGAACCTATTAAAATTGAGAAGGAAGTAATAATTGTTAGCCATGTTGATCCAATTGTTCCTACTACTTACATTGAGAAGCCACCTTTTCTAGTTAGAATTAAGGAACACGCTAAAGCTACAACTCTAGTTAATAAAAGTCATGTCAGAACACCTAAACCCTGTGAACAAATAAACATTGAGCCTAATGTTGCTATGGTCAAAGATCTTCTAGTTGATAATATTGAGGGTCAGGTTATTTACTTCTGTGGTGAAGCTGCTAGAATTGTGAAACCTGCTAGAAACACGCGGGATGAGCTGGAAAAAAATAAACCAGTTATTGGCATGCCTGTGGTTTCAATTAAAATTGGGGATCATTGTTATCATGGCTTGTGTGACATTGGTGCTAGTGTTAGTGCTATTCCTTTTACCTTTTATCAAGAAATTATGAATGACATAGCACCCTGTGAGCTTGAAGACATTGATGTCACTATCAAACTTGCAAACAAAGACACTATTACACCACTTGGGATTGTTAGAGATGTTGAAGTCTTGTGTGAAAAAATTAAGTACCCAACTTACTTCTTAGTACTTGGTTCAAAACAAGATAACTTTTGTCCCATTATATTTGGTAGACCTTTCTTGAATATTGTTAATGCTGAGATTAATTGTGTTACTCAGAAGGTCAAAGTAAGCTTTGGTGATGTTTCTCATGAATTTAATTTCTCCTAGTTTGGTAGACAACCACATGAGAAAGAATTACCTAGTAAGGATGAAATAATCGGTCTTGCTTCTATTGTCGTGCCTCCTACATATCCACTAGAACAATATTTGCTAGACCATGAAAATGATATGCTTATGAATGAAAAAAATGAAATAGATGACATGTTTCTTAAACAAACACCTATTCTTAAACACAACTTACCAGTTGATATTTTAGGGGATCCTTCTCCACCCAAGGGAGATCCCGTGTTTGAGCTAAAGACCTTACCCGATACTTTGAAATATGCTTACCTTGATGAAAAGAAGATATATCCTGTCATTATCAGTGCTAACCTTTCAGGGCACGAAGAAAGAAGATTACTTAAAACTCTAAAGATGCACAGGTCTGCTATCGGATATACTCTCGACGATCTTAAGGGCATAAACCCCACTCTATGTCAACACAGGATTAATATGGAACCGGACGCTAAACCAGTCGTTGACCACCAACGTCGTCAATCCTAAGATGAAGGAGGTGGTAAAAACTGAGATATTAAAACTTCTGGAAGCAGGTATAATTTATCCTATTGCTTATAGTAGATGGGTAAGTCCTGTTCATTGTGTCCCTAAGAAAGGTGGTATAACTGTCGTACCTAATGATAAAAATGAGCTTATTCCACAAAGAATTGTGACTGGTTATAGGATGGTGATTCATTTCAGGAAATTAAATAAAGCTACTAGGAAAGATCACTACCCTTTGCCTTTTATCGATCAAATGCTAGAAAGATTATCTAAGCACACACACTTTTGTTTTCTTGATGGATATTCTGGTTTTTCTCAAATACCTGTGTGAAAAGAGTACCAAGAGAAAACTACCTTTACTTGCCCTTTTGGAACTTATGCTTATAGGTGTATGCCTTTTGGTTTATGCAATTCACCTGCTACCTTTCAAAGATGTATGACTGCTATATTCTCTGACTTTTGTGAAAAGATTGTTAAGGTATTCATGGATGATTTTTCTGTTTATGGGACTTCTTTTGATGATTGCTTGAGCAACCTTGATCGAGTTTTGCAGAGATGTGAAGAAACTAATCTTGTCTTGAATTGGGAGAAGTGCCATTTTATGGTGAATGAAGGCATAGTGCTTGGGCATAAAATTTCTGAACGAGGTATTGAAGTGGACAAAGCTAAAGTTGATGCAATTGAGAAAATGCCATCCCCAAAAGATATCAAAGGTATAAAAAGTCTCCTTGGTCATGCTGGTTTCTGTAGGCGTTCCATCAAAGATTTTTCAAACATTTCTAGGCCATTAACTAATCTTCTTCAAAAGGATATTCCCTTTTATTTTTGATGATGATTGTGTAGAAACTTTTGAAGTACTTAAGGAAGATTTTATTTCTGCACCCATTGTTCAACCACCTGATTGGAACCTACCATTTGAAATTATGTGTGATGCTAGTGATTATGCTATTGGTGTTGTTCTAGGGCAAAGAGTAGAGAAGAAATTGAATGTTATTCATTATGCTACTGAGAAGGAATTTTTGGCAGTTGTTTTTGCGTGTGATAAGTTTAGACCTTATATTTTTGATTCGAAAGTAACTATTCACACTGATCATGCTGCTATTAAATACCTTATGGAAAAGAAATATGCTAAACCTAGACTTATTAGGTGGGTACTTTTACTTCAAGAGTTTGATTTGCATATCGTTGATAGAAAGGGAGCTGAGAACCCTGTAGCAGATAACTTGTCTAGGATGGAAAATGTTCTTGATGACCCACTGCCTATTGACGATAATTTTCCTGGTGAGCAACTTGCTGCTATAAATACTTCACGTAGCACTCCTTCGTATGCTGATTATGCTAATTATATTGTTGCTAATTATATTCCACCTAGCTTCACCTATCAACAAAAGAAAAAAATCTTTTATGATTTACGACATTACTTTTGGGATGACCCGCATCTTTATAAAGAGAGAGTAGATGGTGTTATTAGACGTTGTATACCTGAGCATGAACAGGAACCGATTTTAAGGAAGTGTCATTCCGAGGCCTACGAAGGACACCACGCCGTTGACAGATCTTCACACAAGGTATTACAATCTGGTTTCTATTGGCCAAAGAGTTGGTAACATTGGTAAACGTCAGGAAATGCCTATGAACTATTCACTTGCCATTGAACCATTTGATGTTTGGGGTTTTGACTTCATGGGACCTTTTCCTTCCTCAAATGGGTATACTCATATCTTAGTCGCTGTTGATTACGTTACTAAGTGGGTAGAGGTTATTCCAACTAGTAGTGTTGATCATAACACTTCTATTAAAATGTTCAAGGACATTATTTTTCCGAGGTTTGGAGTCCCTAGATATTTAATGACTGATGGTGGTTCACATTTTATTAATGGTGCTTTCCGTAAACTTCTAGCTAAATACGATGTTAATCATAGAACTGCATCACATTATCATCCTCAGTCTAGTGGCGAAGTTGAATTGTGCAATCGAGAAATAAAATTAATTTTGCAAAAGACTGTCAATAGATCCAGGAAGAATTGGTCTAAGAAACTAGATGATGCTCTATGGGCTTATAGAACTGCTTATAACACCCCCATGGGGATGTCCCCATATAAAATGGTATGTGGAAAAGCTTGTCATTTACCTCTTGAGTTAGAACATAAGGCTTATTGGGCTATTAAAGAACTTAATTACAATTTTAAACTTGCCGGAGAAAAGAGGTTATTTGATATAAGCTCACTAGATGAATGGAGGACACAATCCTATGAAAATGCTAAATTGTTTAAAGAAAAGGTTAAAAGATGGCATGACAAAGGGATTCAAAAACGGGAATTCAATGTAGGATACCTTGTGCTTTTGTACAATTCTCGTTTCAGCTTTTTTGTAGGAAAACTCTTATCCAAATGGGAAGGCCCATATGTTGTCGAGGAGGTCTATTGCTCCGGTGCTATAAAAATTAATAACTTTGAAGGCAAAAACCCGAGAGTGGTTAACGGGCAAAGAATCAAGCATTATATTTCAGGTACATGCATTAATGAAGAGACTAATGTCATCCAAGTTATAACACCGGAAGAACACATAAGGGAGGCCTTCCGGAACACTCCAGAAACCTGAAAAAGGGGTAGGTATGTGGTACGATAAGTAAACCGACTCCAAAAATTCCAAAAAAATTAGTTTTGGTTGGTTTAGGTATTTTAGAAAAATTACAAAAATAAAAAGGAGTCAGGGGGTGTAAGAGCACATTTATCCATGTGTGGTTTTGGTAATTGATGACAATCCATATGGACTAATGGTTGCCTTGAGTTATATTCGAAGGATTTGTCCGTAGGTACTTCTTGAAGTCCATCTGTTGGTTTCAAGGAGTTTATATGGTGACCAAGGTGGTATTCAAGGTTTTATCCAAAGATTGGTCATGTGAGAGTTGAGCCTATTGCAAGCATGTCTTGAAGAAGAAGATTGTGTGAGCATTCATGTTTACCTTCAAGACATTATCTTTATGAAGAGAGAAGATAAGATACAAGGTTGATCAAGACTAAGTCAAAGAGTGAACCAAGTTGATCAACACACAAAGCGTACAAGATACACCGAGAGGGATCAAGTGATCCCATGGTATGGTAAGCGTTGTCCATTACGCTTTGTATACTAACCCATGGTCTACGTGAGTGTTCTTTGTAGGGTTAGGTATATTTCCATGGGATTGCATCAAGAGGAAGATCCCATACAACCCATGGAATATGATATCAAGTGGTGATCGTCATCAAGGTTGCGGTGTGCAAGTTCAAGTAAAGCATCACGGAGAGATCATGCTTGAAACTTGCCATCCATTGTGGTGACAATGGACTTGTGAAGATGTGCCGAAGAGTGGCTGACCCATAGTGGAGTATGGGGGAGCAATCTACTAGTCTTCATCGAGCCGGTGCAATCAAGAAAGGTGGTCCATCTTGAGAAGGACAAGATCGTCATCATCTAGCTCAAGTGGACTATGTGCAAGGCAAAGGTTTGACCTTGATAGGGTTTTCTATTTTACCGGTCTCATGGTGGTAGTTGGGAGACCGGGTTATAGGATCGATAGCCGTACTATCAAGGGGGGCTCTCAAGTGAGTAGCTTGATCGTATCGTTCGTTGAGAGCTCAAACCATTGCATTCTTGGCATCATCATCTTTCTTGGTTCTTGGTTGGTTTTTCTCTATGTGGGTTCTTGAGCTTATGGTCAGCTTCATGACAAGCTCAAGTTCATCGAAAACGGAGTCCATATGCATCTTCCATGATGTTCTCGATGTTGGAGTGTTTGTCGATGTTGGATAGCTCTTGTCGTCCTGAATCCAACAAGCTTGAGTTTGCTCAATTCAGAGCTCATTTGCAGAGGTTATGGCAGTTCTGGTCTTACCTGTTTCTTGATACGGTTCCACCGCTGTCCCGGCCTGATGCATCGCTCGCTCCAGACATCCGGTTTGACCAGCACTCCAGGGGTGATACCCTGGAGGTGCTGTCACTGAGAGGTCCCCAGCGGTTGTACCGCTGCCCCCGGGCGGTTGTACCGCCCACAGTTGGGTGACCCAGGGTGGCAGCTCTGGGCGGTTGAACCGGCCCAGCACCGGGCTCCAACCGGACACGGTTCTGTTGGGCTCCGGTTGTTGGGCGGACCTGGACCGGTTGTACCGCTATATTATATAGCCCGGTACTACCGGTGTCCCAAGCGGTTGTACCGCTGGGGACTTTGCCTGGTCCAGCGCTCAGGCCGAGCTATTGCATCTTGGTGGAACCACCGGCCACCTTTCTGTTGTGGTCCGGTGGTTGGGCGGTTGTACCGCTATATCTCTATAGCCCGGTTCTACCGCCCGCATCACCGGTTGTACCGCCCCTGTGCAATTCTGAACATAACGGGCGGATTTGTGTGGACCTATTTAAGGGGGTCTTCTTCCCCAATGGTCCCCAACTCTTGAGCTCGTGTTTGCCCCCCATTGTTGATCTTCTTTGAGCTTGCTAACTCTCAATCCCTCCAATGATTCTTGCTAGTTCTTGAGGGAAAAGAGAGAGGAGATCTAGATCCACATTTCCACCAATCACTTTCTCCTCTATGTGAGGGGAACCCCTTGGATCTAGTTCTTGGAGTTCTTGGTGTTCTTATTTGTTCTTCCTCTCATTTTCCTCCCTAACATTAGTTGCTTTGGTGGGATTTGGGAGAGAAGGACTTGGGCATTCCGTGGGCCCTTGCCATTGCATTTGGTGCATAGGTTTGAGTTCTCCATGGTGATACGTGGAAGTGAAGTTTGAGAAGCTTATTACTCTTGGGTGCCTTGGCGCCCTAGACGGTTGCTGGTGCCTCGGAGCTCAATCATTGTGGTGTAAAGCTCCGAGCAAGCGTCGGGGTCTCCAATTAGGTTGTGGAGATTGCCCCGAGCAATTTGTACGGGTACTGGTGACCGCCCCCAAGGGTTGCCAAAGTGTACGGGTACCGGTGACCGCCCCCAAGGGTTGCCATTTGTACGGGTTCGGTGACCGCCCTCAAGGGTCCCTTAGTGGAATCACGGCATCTTGCATTGTGCGAGGGTGTGAGGAGATTACGGTGTCCCTAGTGGCTTCTTGGGGAGCATTGTGCCTCCACACCGCTCCGAACGGAGATTAGCATCCGCAAGGGTGTGAACTTCGGGATACATCATCGTCTCCACGTGCCTCGGTAATCTCTTACCCGAGCCCTTTACTTGTGCACTTTACTTTGTGATAGCCATATTGTTTCTTGTTATATATCTTGCTATCACTTAGTTGTTTATCTTGCTTAGCATAAGTTGTTGGTGCACATAGGTGAGCCTAGTTGTTTTAGGTTTTGTGCTTGACATATTAAACGTTAGTTTTATTCCGCATTTGTTCAAGCCTAAACCGTAATTATTTTAAAGCGCCTATTCACCCCCCCCCCTCTAGGCGACATCCACGTCCTTTCAAGGGGTCCCACGAGGGAGGCACAAGCCAACAGGGCGCTGCCCCCTAGGCCGCACCCTGATGGCTTGTGGGGCCCTCGTGGGACTCCCGGACTCCGATTTCTTCGCGAGCACGTATTCTAACCTAGAAAAAATCATTATATATACTTCCGTATGTTTTGACCACCGAATGGCGAGTTTCTCCTCTGTTCTTGTTTCGAGCTGTTTTTCTGGCAGATCTGAGAATATGTCATCTCAAGGTTCAGATGGAGAGAACTATGTCTCCCAATATGTGGCAGATCCAAAGATCTTTGGGGATATTTATCCCTACCTATGATCCACGAAAGAGGAGGAACATACCGATTTGGAGGAGACGGAGGATGCCGGTCCAGATGCCAGTTCAGATGAAGATGAAGATCCACTACCTCAGCCTGGAGATATGCACGTGGAATTCAAGAAGTCAAGTCTCCCTAACGGAGTAAACAAATCTAAGATCCAATTTATCCCGTCTCGTTTTCTGCAGGAAAGCAAGTGTGGGTGCACTAAGGATTGGGTCCTTTAGTACCCCGTACTTGTGCACGGGCAGTTGTAGCCACACCTGCGGCAAGGCCTGTCGGGAGACAACCAAATGCGAGTTCATAAAGTCAAGAAGGCATCCAAGACAAGGCAATAATCAGAAGATAGAAGACTGGAGGATGGAGCCCCGGCAAGATCTTGCCGGGATGTCTTGCAGCCCCGGCAAGGCTCGCCCCCGGCAAGCCCTCGCTGCCCTGTCACCGCTCTAGTGCGGTCACCAGCTTGTCTTTTAGTTGTTGTCCTCCTGGTAACGTGTCAGGTGCTAGCAGTGGATGGGCTTAAGCGGTGCGATGGGACGGCCCCTTTTTCCAGCCCCAAGACGCTAAGGGACACCTCAACGGAGCATTTAATGTTCTTGTCCTAAACCGTCAGTGTTAGGTATGATAACACTGTAGCTACTTTTACACCTCATGTATGCACTGTACGCCACTGTTGGTGACCCCTTCGAACGTATAAAAGGAGGCCCAAGGCGTAGCTACAAGGGAGGAGGGATCTTCTAGAGCTCATTCTGTATGTGTAGCTGCTGAGTACTGTAGCGCTCCCAGGACTTGAGCTAGAACACACTTAATACAACCAAGTAGGAGTAGGGTTTTACGCATCTTTGCGGCCCGAACCTGGGTAAAATTCCCGCGTGTTGATCATCAGATCTGCTCTCTGTACAACCCTTCCCCTTGCTGAATCGTTAAGGGATCCTCGTGATCCCATAGGTGTTGTTTCTCCGACATCTTTGGCGCGCCAGGTAGGGGAAGAGAGGTTGTGCGGACCTGATCTGGTGATTAGCGCGCCAGTTCTTCATCATCTTCGTCACCATGGCCCCCAAGAGGAAGGGTTTCACGGCGGTCGGTCCATCCACATCCGCCGCGCCTATGCTTACACGCACGGGCGACGGCGTCGACGCGGGTGGAGGAGGAAGTAGAGATCCAGAACTTCCACGACGCTCTGGTGATCGTAGCCAGGCGAGCGGCGTCGTTCGCGCTGCTGGATCCAGGGATGGAGCTGTGCTGCCAGCAGGCGGTGCAGCGAACTCCAGAGATGGAAGGGCGCCTTCCAAGATGCCCACACCGGCGCACGTGCCGCGACCTTCTCAGGGCGCGCACGATGAAAGTCGCCGTGATGTTGGTGGGTCCCGGCGTCCCCATGGAAAGTCTCCTGAGCATCAACCTCGGGATGTGCGAGACCAGCATGCACGTCCGCATGCTGGTGGAAGCGGTGTACGGTCACGGGACCGTGATGTAGCTCCTTCCAACATAGTTGGGAGTCAGAGCACATCACGTTCCTAACACCTGTCGCCGCCGCCTACACGAGCAGAAGCGCTAGCACGTGCACAGCTGCTTCTGAACTTCCCTCCTGCTGCGGACAAGCTCGACGAATGGAGAGCTGCCATTCAGAGCCTCGTCGGCCTCGCCAATGAAGATAAGCCGGAGTAGGCGGAGCCCTCGCGGCGGCAGCCCATCGAGCCGGCACGCGTCAGCGGTGAGAAGACTGTGGGCGGTACAACTACGGTGTACTCTCCCCCACAGCGGCAGCAGCGGACGCTGACTCGACGGGTCGACACCCGTGATGACGATTCCATGGCGGCGTCCGATCCGCGAACTCGCCGCGATCAACGTCAAGTTCTTTAGGAGCAAGGCAAGGAAGACGCTCGAACTACCATCGAGCGCCGTCGGGAAGCGTGCCATCAATCTGATAAGCGCGCGGGACCCACTGTAGATAAGCCTGCGCCGGGGTATCCAGTCGATCTACCTTACGAGGTGGGTTGTCCAGCGTTTACCCGCGAGCTGTGGCGAGTCCAGTGGCCCAATTCCTGCACGTTCAAGCCGGAGGTCCCGGAGAAATACGACGGCAAGACCCACCCGTCGGAATTCCTGAGCATCTACACCATTGCGGTGCAGGCTGCCGGGGCTCGCGACGACAAGATACTCGCCAACTACTTCCCGTTGGTGCTTAAGCCCAACGTCAGGTCGTGGTTGATGCACCTACCGGAGAATTCCATCTCTTCTTGGGCAGACCTATGCCATGAGTTTGTTGGCGCCTTTACTGGAGGCCACCAAGCTCCTGGCTAGGAAAGCGATCTACATCTCATCCCCCAGAAGGAAGGCGAAACTTTGCGCAAGTACATCCAGAGGTTCGGCCGCATACATCACAACATTCCAGACGTTCACCCTGCCGCTGTTATCAGCGCGTTCCATCAGAACGTGCGCAACCGCAGGATGCGGGAAGAGCTGGCGATGAACAAGATCAGGGATGTTGCCGAGCTTTATGCTCTGGCAGATAAGTGTGCTCGAGCTGAAGAAGGGAGGAGACTCCCCGGCGAAGATGCTGGTGCAGGGGTCGACTCTGGAGATGAGGACACCGCCGCTCCGGCAAAGAAGGGCCGGCGGCGTAATAGGAAGCGCAAGGGCAAGGCCGTGCTTGCCGTTGAGGTATCCGGCAACCCCGGTGCCGCCAAGAAGGCCAAGGTTGATGACCCCGGCAAGGACATTGCCGGGTCTGCCTCCTGCCAGGCCTTGGCGGCTGCCGACAAGCCAGACGGTTCCGGCAAGCAGTATTGCAAGATCCACAGCACCAAGGGCCACGATCTCCAAGACTGCCGGCAAGTCGAGCAGCTTGTCGAGAAGCAGAGAGCAGAGTACGAGAGGCGAGACAAGGAGAAGGCCCAGGATGGCGCGGAGGGGTCCGGCAAGAAGTGTGGTGGCCGAGGGGGTCGCCGCGGCAAGGCCAAGCAACAGAAGGACCGACCCGCTCGAGGCCGCGACAAGCAAGAGGGGGGTGATGATGACATTGAGGAGGACGATGAATCCAGTGAGCAAGAGTTCCAGAAAGCTACGGACGCCATGTGCATTGACGGAGGTGCCTCGTTGCATTCTTCCCACCGCCAACTTAAACAGTGGGTGCGTGAAGTTAATGCGACTGAGCCATCTGTCGGCGCCCGGAAGCCTTTGAGATGGTCCAACACGCCTATCATTTTCGACGTTGAGTATCACCCTGATCGTGTAACTGCGGTTGGGTGTTTGCCGTTGTTGGTCTCACCAACGATTCGCAACCTCAAGGTGACGAAGATGTTAGTTGACGGTGGGGCCGGTTTGAACTTGATCTCACCCGAGGTAATCAAGAGATTGCAAATTCCTGATGGAGATCTCGAGGAAACGTGCTCGTTTCAAGGGGTCAATCCAGGAAGGAGCCAGCCCAAGGGAAAGATCACGCTGCCGGTTACATTTGGTAGCGACCTGAATTTCAGGACAGAGAAGATTGTCTTCTATGTCGCCAAGATTCCATTGCCATATAATGGGATCCTTGGCCGTCCAGCATTGGCCAAGTTCATGGCGGCATCACATTACGCCTACAATGTGCTGAAGATGCCCAGGCCGATGAGCGTTATCACTGTCGGTTCCGACAAGAAAGACGCGCTTATCTGCACCGATCAACTCTACCGGGAGGCAGTTGCAGCATCTGCCGCCAAGGCACTTGCTCCTGCCGCTGAAGCTCCCGAGGGGAAGAAGACCGGCAAGCCCTCTCGCGCACACTCCGGCTAGCGCACCTCCTCGGAGTGCTGCGCTCCCGTTGAGGACGTGCCTGAGAGCTCCACCGACAAGAGCAAGAAGTCCAAGGCTGCTCCGCCAGAGACCAAGAAGGTGCCCGCCAAGGAAGATGGCTCGGGAGGAACTTTCACCATAAGTTCCACCCTCGACAGCAAATAGGAAAGCGCGCTCGTTGCCTTCCTGTGGGCGAATGTCGATGTGTTTGCATGGCAACCATCTGATATCCCCGGTGTTCCCAGGGAGGTGATTGAGCACCACCTTGCCATCTGTCCACACGCGCGGCCCGTCAAGCAAAAGGTCAGGAAGCAAGCTTTGGAGCGGCAACAGTTT
This sequence comes from Elymus sibiricus, assembly GCA_039707655.1. Classification (NCBI taxonomy): domain Eukaryota; kingdom Viridiplantae; phylum Streptophyta; class Magnoliopsida; order Poales; family Poaceae; genus Elymus; species Elymus sibiricus. The sequence continues at coordinate 184,506,011 of CM077675.1, read as the reverse complement.
ATTGCCGAAGAAATTAAGAAGTTAGAAGCAGCAGGCTTGGTTACAGGAGTACTTCATCCAACATGGTTGGCCAATCCAGTTGTAGTGCGCAAGGCAAATGGAAAATGGAGGCTATGTATTGACTATACAGATATAAATAAAGCCTGTCCAAAAGATCCTTTTCCCTTGCCGCGCATTGACCAGATTGTGGACTCCACTGCCGGCTACAACTTGCTGTCATTCCTTGACGCCTATTCAGGCTATCATCAGATTTTTCATGGCCAAGGAAGACGAAGAGAAGACCGCATTTATCACCCCATGTGGTACGTACTGCTTCCTGCGTATGCCTTTCGGGTTGAAAAGTGCTGGTTCTACATTTGCGAGAGCGGTCCAGATTGGTTTTGAGCCCCAGCTACATAGAAATATGGAAGCTTACATGGATGATATAGTGGTCAAAATCAAGGATAAGGCGACGCTCATATCGGATTTAGAAGAAACATTTGCAAATCTGCGCAAGATCAACTTGAAGCTCAACCCTGAGAAGTGTGTGTTTGGTGTCCCATCCGGCAAGCTTCTCAGATTCTTTGTATCTCAGCGTGGAATTGAAGCGAATCCCAACAAGATCAAAGCAATTGAGCAAATTGAAGCGCCAAGACATGTCAAGGATGTGCGTCGTCTTGCCGGCTGCGTTGCTGCTCTGAGTAGGTTTATCTCAAAATCTGCTGAGCACGCCCTGCCCTTTTTCAAAATCTTGAAGAAGGCGGGTCCAATGAAATGGACTCCGGAAGCGGAGGCAGCGCTGCAGGATTTGAAGAAGTACCTCTCCTCTCCGCCAGTACTAGTCGCGCCAAAACTACAAGAGCCGTTGCTGCTATATCTAGCGGCAACGAATCAAGTGGTAAGTGCTGCGCTAGTGGCAGAGAGAGAAGTTGATGAAGAAGCAGCGCCAGCGGCAGGACCGCCAAATGACGAGCTGGGATCTTCCCCGACAGAGCCTGGTGCCGACAAGGTTGAATCTGCGCAGTCAAGACAAGCAATACAGAAGAAGAAGATGGTGCAGCACCCGATCTATTTTGTCAGCTCCCTTTTGCAGGGGGCTAGGTCAAGATATTCTGGTGTGCAGAAGTTGCTCTTCGGCTTCCTTATGGCCTCGAGGAAGCTGCGCCATTACTTTCAGGCACACGAGATCACCTTTATCACTCGCTTTCCATTACAGCGGATTTTGCGGAACCCAGATGCTACCGGCAGGATTGTGGAGTGGGCTTTGGAGCTGTCAAGCTTTGGTCTCAAGTTTGAAAGTACTTCGACAATCCAAAGCAGGGCCTTGGCGGAGTTCATTGCAGAATGGACCCCAACGCCAGATGAAGAAGTTCCAGAGTCAACTCTCCCCGGCAAGGAAACAAATCAAGAGTGGATCATGTATTTTGATGGGGCTTTCTCGCTGCAAGGCGCCGGTGCTGGCGTGCTGCTTGTCGCACCCACCGGAGAGCACCTCAAATACGTGATTCAGATGCATTTTCCCTGGGAGAGGTCAACGAACAATACTGCGGAGTATGAAGGGTTGCTTGTCGGTCTCAGGATTGCGGCAGACCTTGGAATCCAGAAGCTTATTGTCAGAGGTGATTCTCAACTTGTCGTCAAGCAAGTCAACAAGGATTATCAGAGCCCGTTGATGGAAGCTTATGTAGATGAAGTGAGGAAGTTGGAAAAGCATTTTGACGGCCTGCAAATGGAGCATGTTCCTCGTGCAGAAAACAGCATTGCTGATGGCCTGTCAAAATGCGCTGCTCTCAAGTTACCTGTGGAACCAGGAACTTTTGTGCTTCGACTGACTCAGCCATCCGTGACACCATCAATGGGACAAGAGAAGAGAAGAAAGTTGAGCTCCGGTAAGTACTTCCCGGCAGAGCTCCCAGAAGCCGCCGGCAAGAAAGTTGTCGGGAACAACGCCCAGCTTGCCGGTGAGCGACAGGCTCCGGCAGGGCCTCAGGCTCTTGCCGTCAAGACAAACGCTCCCGCCAAGCTTGCCGGGGAACAGCAAGCTCCGGCAGGGTCTCAGGCCCTTGCTGTCGAGACGACTGCTCCTGCAGCAAAAGATTTGCCTTTAGTCCTTGCCGTCGAGCCTCAGGCTCCAGCATGGGCACAGCACATCGTCCATTTCCTTCAGACAGGAGAACTCCCCGAAGAGCAGGAAGAAGCAGAGAAAGTAGCCCGTCGGTCTAAAATGTACCAGTTTGTGGACAATGCCCTGTACAGAATGAGGCCGAATGGTGTGAAATTGAAATGCATTCCTCAGGAGGATGGACTGGAGCTGTTGGCAGAGATACATGGAGGCATATGTGGCTCCCACATAGGATCAAGAGCTCTTGCCGGCAAGGTATTCCGGCAAGGTTTCTTTTGGCCCACTGCTCTCCAGGATGCAACTGCGCTAGTAACCAAGTGTGAAGCATGCCAGTTTCATTCGAAGAAATTGCATCAACCAGCTCAAGCTCTTCAGACAATCCCTCTCTCCTGGCCATTCTCGGTCTGGGGGCTCGACATCTTGGGCCCTTTTCCCCGTGCTACCGGGGGCTTTGAATACTTGTACGTTGCAATCGACAAGTTTACAAAGTGGCCGGAAGTGGAAGTAGTGAGGAAGGTGACAGCACAGTCAGCCGTCAAGTTCTTCAAAGGAATAGTTTGCCGCTTTGGTGTACCAAACAGGATTATCACCGACAACGGCACACAGTTCACGAGCCGCACCTTCATGCAGTATGTCCAAGACCTTGGCGGCAAGATTTGTTTTGCTTCTGTTGCCCACCCGAGGAGCAACGGCCAGGCGGAAAGGGCTAATGCTGAAGTGTTGCGAAGCCTCAAGATGAGGACTTTCGACAGGCTGCGCAAGTGCGGAAGGCGCTGGGTTGATGAGTTGCCGGTGGTTCTTTGGTCAATCAGGACGACACCGAATCGAGCTACCGGCCAGACACCCTTCTCCCTAGTATATGGGGCGGAAGCAGTTCTCCCCACGGAACTCACATACGGGTCTCCTCGAGTGCTCGCTTATGATGAGCTCGAGCAAGAGCAGCTGTGGCAAGATGACACTGTGTTCCTTGAGGAGGATCGTCTCCAGGCTGCTGTGCGAGCTGCACGCTACCAGCAAGCTTTGCACCGCTACCATAGCCGCAAGGTTCATGCCCAGAGTCTTGAGGAAGGCGACCTTGTTCTTCGGCGCGTTCAGTCGGCCAAGAATTCCAACAAGTTAACGCCGAAGTGGGAAGGCCCTTATCGGGTAGTACGAGTCACCAGGCCTGGCGCAGTCCGCCTGGAGACCGAAGACGGTATTTCGGTGAGCAACTCCTGGAATATCGAGCATCTTCGTAAGTTCTATCCATAAGGCGCGGTTGCTGGGCCCCCCGGCAACCACCTTTTGTACAAGTCTTGCTGCTGTAGCATGTGATCCTTTGTACAAAGCCAGACGCAGACCCTGTGCATAGTTGAATAAATCCTAAGTGTTTTGCAAATCTTGTTGATGTTCATGTTTATTTACATGCATGTGTATCTGAGATATTGTATTACACCTGCTTCCAGCAAGTACTAATGAACCGCCAAGGTTCCATATTTCTATTTTCTCTTCTTTCTTTTCTCAAAGGATAGAAGGTTCCCTCGCATGCAAGTTTGCCGGGGGGATAGGATGGTATGGATACCGACAGGCGACATTCAAGGTTGACATCTTGCCGGAAGAAGTACTGCGACGGAAAGCTAAGTTGCAGAAACTTTGAACAAATTTTTTCTGTTTTGTTATTCTCCTTGAACGATTTCAATTCTTGTATGGAAAACCTGCACGCGAAGGAACCTTGTTGTGATTGGTTGCGCCCTTATCCTGTTTTGAGTCCGCTCAACAGTTTAGGTGGCTGCACTGAAAACATCAAGGTCTCTTGCCAGTAGCAACACCGCCAGCAGGCTGCTAAAGTCCCGCACCTAGCGCTCGCGGCTAGGGTGCGCGCGTCGGCAAGTTTCCAATCAAGCGTAGGGCGAATACATACAGGAAGAAATTAAACAAGGAGAATAGCATAACATTCATCCAGAACAAAGCAAGTCATATTACAATAGTAGCTGCCACGATTCTAACATAAGGCAATATTGTCTTTGACATGGAACGATGGCGGCAAAGAGGGGGAGAAGCAGCTAATCCCGGCGATCACCTTCGATTCTCTTGACTTGGCTTACCCTGTCGACGATGGGCGCGACAAGTTCTTCTGCCGCCTTGAGATCTGCATCCTTCGGCAGGCGGTCAAGGACGTTGGCGAGGTTGATGCCGGGATTCCTGTGCACCACCTTGACAAGCACCTTGCGGAGGACAGCCTAACAGAGCTTGCGTGATTCGCTGGCCAGATGGGCTTTTCGGTCTGAATGGAGCTGCTCCAGAGCTCTAAGCACACGGTCGAAGAACATGGTCACCTTGGCGCTCGGAGACACCCTGTCGTCAAGAGGCTGCCTGTGATCTTCCAAACCCATGGTAGATAGTTGTGCGGCAAGCTTCTCCGCGACGTCGACAAGCTTCTCAGTCCAGATTTGCACTCCCTGCACATAGTCGTTGTGGGCAGCAGCAGCACTCCTGACCAGCTCTTCCTCGTCCCGGAGACTTTTGACCAGAGCTTTCTCGCGAGTCTTGGCGGTCCCCAGAGTCTCCTCCAGCGTGGACAGTTTCAGCTTCAGATCAACAATGGATTCGGTGGTTGTGGAGAGTTCTTTGGTCTTGTCAGATACGGCAACCTGCGTCTCCATCAAGCTGTGGAGAGCTTTGTCTCTCTCGGTCTTGAGCATTGAGATTTGCTTGCCGTGTTCCTCAAGATCTGCCTCCAGCTTCTTCACCCCATCGGCAAGCTTGTCCTTGGCGGCGTCTGCAGCTCTGGCGGCATTGACGGCCTCCTTCAGCTTGCCGGCGTGATCTGCAGTCAGAGCCTCAAGGGCCTCTTTGTGCTTCAGCTCCAGACCCTGGGTCCGTTGCGCGACAAGCCTTTCAATCTCCTCGTCCTTGGCGCGGAGCTTGTTGGCAAGAGTCTTCTCGCGGGCGGTGAGGTCATCATCATGCGCCTCAAGCCCAACGCGAAGTTCCCTCAAGCGTGCTTCCTCTGTGGCAGCCTGTTGCTTGGCTTCCTCCTGTGCCTTCTCCACGTCAGACTGCTTCATGAGGAGATCGTTCCATCTCTGACTCAGCTACTCTTGGCCAGTCCTCAACTCCTGGAAAGCTTCAGCAAACCAGGCCTGCGTCTCCTCAATGCGTTTCTGGAGATCTGCTTCAATCTTGTCGGCAACCGCGGCCCTGGAGTCTAGTTTCTCCTTCCGGACGCGGTGAAGTGCTTGGAGCTTCTGGTAGTTGTCGTGCATGGCCTTGAGGAGCTTCTCTTCTTCAGATTTGCTGCTGGTGCTTGGTTCATCGATGACCTCGAGCCCGGCGACGGCAATGGCGTCTTCATCGAAGACTTCCCCTTCAGTTGGCGCCCTAGTGCTTGCCGTGCCTGGGATGTTGATGAACAAGTTGTCGCCAATCTTGAGGTACTTGCTTGACGACAGAGCTTCGGGTGTTGGTGGCTGTTCCTCAACAGTTGCCTCCCCGGTGGCTGGGGGCTCTGTGTCCGGCGTAGCGCCTGGCGCTCCTGCGGCAGGGATGCCGTCAGTACGGTCACTAGCCTCCCCGCCGGGCCTCTCGGCAGATTCCTTGGCGGCCTCTTCCTCTGCACCCCTGGTAGCTTCGGCGCTGGCGTCCTTGGCGGCCTCAGCAGCAGCGTTCTTGGCGGCTTCGGCGGCAGCATTCTTGGCGGCCTCCTCGGCGGCAAGCCTGCCGGCCTCGGCGGCAGCATCCCTGGCGGTCTCCTCGATGACGGTGTCAACGTCCATTTGCTCTGCCGAGGGAATGTCTGGGGGCCAAGAAAGCAAAACAAGATGAGATTGAGATGGAAGTTCAAGAAGACAAAAAAGAAGGAAAACAGAATGACAAGTACCTGTGCCAATATTGGTTGCCGGCGTAGAACTGCCGGTGCCCATGCTTGCCGACTCTTCCTCGTCGTGATAGAGCACGCTAGAGGAAGTCTTTGCCGGCGATCCATCTCTGGGCGGCGTGGTTGACGGAGGCGGCATATCAGGGGTGGCCTCTGATGGTTCTCCTTGTCGCTGCTCTCCTCCTGCACGCCTAGCGATGTCAGCAGTAAAGATGCACACCCCGGCACTTGCCAGCGGAAAGTGAGTAATAGACTCACGCTGGGGGCTGCGCCGGGGGCTGAGTCGAGGGCTGCGTCGCGGGCTGGGCTCCGGGCTAATGGTAATCGTCTCCGGCGCACCTGAGGTGCTTGCCGGCGGTTCCTCGCCCGTCGAGGTCTTCGCCCTCTTTGCTATCCTCTGTGCCAGAGTTTCTGTGTCCCTACGGAGACAGGCCAAAGCAAGACAAATGAGATAAGAAAAACCAAAAACTCAGAAAATAAGGGACGCGGCAAGATCCTTACTCTTCTTCTTCTTCTCCCGAGCTAAAGGCAGAGAGGTCGAAGTCGACTTCCGCCACGGGAGGAGGTGGAGGGGTGCTCCTGGGTCGCTTGGCTGCGGCAGGCGCAGGTTGCTGATGAGCCTCTTGCCGCTGCGTCGCCTTGCCGGCTGCCCCTTTGCCGGGGGCTCCGCCGCTTGAGGAAGCTTGGCGGACCGAGGTCCCAGAGGCGGCACTCCGGAGGACACGCCTCTTCCTTGGTTCAAGGGTCGGGGCTTCCTCGTGCAGTTCCTCCTCGGTGGCGTCTCCAGCAGAAGGGCCTTCGGCTGATGTGCCGCCCCGCTCTTCTGCGGTCTCGTCCTACCCGGCAAGATCCTCGTCCAGCACCACTTCCTCTCCGCTGGTTCCCTCTTTCACGAAGCCAACGCTGTCGGCCTCCGCGGCAAGATTTGCTTCCTCCGCCCTGCTAGCAATGTATGCCACTTCTTCGTCAGTGGTGGCGTGGACGAGGCCCTCTTCTTCGCGGATGGGCCTCTCCGTCTGATTGTCAAAGAATTGCTGCACTTGCTCTTCAGATGGCTCAATCCAAGATCCGTCAAGGCTGTGAGCATCAAATGCCGGCATCATGGCGATGATTGGGCCTAGAGAGGAGTTGTTGCATAGAGGGACTATGCTTGCCGGCAGCTTGCACACCACGTCGCCCCTGAACAGTTTCTGGCAGAGAGCTGCGTGCTGCATAAATGACAGATTGCCATTCAGCCCAGGGCGCAGTCTCATGATGTCTTCCGCGTTCCGAAATTGCCAGGCTGGTCTCCCTTTGTTCTGCAAAGGGGCGATGCGCCGGCGAAGGAAATCGGCGCCTATCATATCTATCGTGAGCCCGGCAGCTCTAAGGCGGTGAATCCTGGTGGTAGCGACTGTGAGCTTTTTGTCATCAGGATCGAAGGCGCTCCAGTCGTTGTTGCGCGCTATCTTCTCCTGCCGCGGCAAGCAGAAAGGTTGGACTTCGGATTTTTCTGTCTCCCGAACCCAGCACCATCTGGCCCGCCATTCATCCCACTTCTCGCGGAAGGCCCCGTCTGGATAGACCTCCTTGGTTCCTGGCCGTGGGATCCAAGCGATGGAGCCAGAAAAGGCCTCACCTTTTTGGATGCGGGGAATGAAGTAATGGCGAAAAAGAGCGGTGCTAGGAACTACTCCGGCAAAGTTTTCGAAAGATGAGCGAAAACGGACATGCAAGTTACGGCATTCGGCGTGAAATCCAAAAGTTGGAAGCCGTAGGTGAGCATGATGTCATTGAAGAAATCAGAGAAAGGGGGGCAGAGTCCGCAGTAGAAATAATCGGCAAAGAAGTGATATTTATTTGGGCCGCCCCTAGAAGAACCTGGACTCACGGCGGTGGCCGGATGCACTGTCATCTCTGTCGCCCACATGAACTGATATCGCTCCCTCAGTGCGGCCGCATCAAGCGCCGGGGGGAAGACGACGTGCTCCTTCCGCATCTTCGCCATCTTGTTCTCCGAGACGGCGGCATCCACCTCCTTGCCCCTGCTTGCTTTGGGCGGCATGGCGGCAATGGGAGACGGAAGCTGAGGGCGGAGAAGGCGTGGAGGCGGCGGATGAGAGGGGGGAGCTCTGTTTTGACTTGAGGAAGAAGACGGCGGCGGTTCCCAGATTGGAAAAGGCAAGAGGTAAATGAGCGGCGCCTCTGCGGATTCCTTTTTATGGGGAGGACGGGAGGCCGCCTCTTTACTAAAATAGTATTGAAACGCTTCGCGAGCGCGCTGCTGTAACGGCCGCGCTGCGCACGTCCCCCATGTCCCGCATTCAATGGGCGTCGTGGGCGGCGCAGTAAATGGAATGATTACGGTGGATAACTCCTGCCACGCGTGCCCGTGCACTGTTTGGGCCTGGCCCAACAACGCCTCGCACCCGTGTATGGCCCAGGCCCAGGGGCTCCTGTCGGTGCACTAAGGATTGGGTCCTTTAGTACCCCGTACTTGTGCACGGGCAGTTGTAGCCACACGTGCGGCAAGGCCTGCCGGGAGACAACCAAATGCGAGTTCATAAAGTCAAGAAGGCATCCAAGACAAGGCAATAATCAGAAGATAGAAGACTGGAGGATGGAGCCCCGGCAAGATCTTGCCGGGATGTCTTGCAGCCCCGGCAAGCCCTCGCTGCCCTGTCACCGCTCTAGTGCGGTCACCAGCTTGTCTTTTAGTTGTTGTCCTCCTGGTAACGTGTCAGGTGCTAGCAGTGGATGGGCTTAAGCGGTGCGATGGGACGGCCCCTTTTTCCAGCCCCAAGACGCTAAGGGACACCTCAACGGAGCATTTAATGTTCTTGTCCTAAACCGTCAGTGTTAGGTATGATAACACTGTAGCTACTTTTACACCTCATGTATGCACTGTACGCCACTGTTGGTGACCCCTTCGAACGTATAAAAGGAGGCCCAAGGCGTAGCTACAAGGGAGGAGGGATCTTCTAGAGCTCATTCTGCATGTGTAGCTGCTGAGTACTGTAGCGCTCCCAGGACTTGAGCTAGAACACACTTAATACAACCAAGCAGGAGTAGGGTTTTACGCATCTTTGCGGCCCGAACCTGGGTAAAATTCCCGCGTGTTGATCATCAGATCTGCTCTCTGTACAACCCTTCCCCTTGCCGAATCGTTAAGGGATCCTCACGATCCCATAGGTGTCGTTTCTCCGACAGCAAGGCAGCCTTATGCAAAAAGATATTGAAGCTCGAACAAGAAAACGATGATTTAAGAGAGGAAAACTTCATCCTCAAGTGTAAGCTGGAGAAGAAAGATATAACTACTTCATCACCACCACCATCACCCAAGGAGGACGCTTGAGCACATGTGTATGGGCATCACCCTTGGGCTTGTTCCAAGCTTGGGGGAGGTGCCCCGGTATCGTATCACCATAACTTTTACCACATTTACCTATTCTAGTTCGATCTTTAGTTTTTCGTGATTTAGAGAAATAAAGTTTCAGATCTGCTTTGGTTAGGATTTTGCTTTGAGATCTACCTATCCTTGTAACCGAGTATGAGAGTTATATAATAAAGATTAGTTGAGTCCGTATGCTTTACTCCCGTGCACTAATACTTGTGATCTGCGTTGGGTTTTCCGTGAAGAGGAATGGGTAATTGCAACACAAAGCGGATAAGTATTTCCCTCAGTTATGAAACCAAGGTTTATCGAACCAATAGGAATATCAATCCTCAACCGTCTTCAGCGGCTGCACACAAATGAACAAACAACTTGCACCCAACGCGGGCAAGAGGGTTGTCAATCCCCTTTATCTCGTTATTTGCAAGCAAATGAGTTGTGTAGATAATTGTTGATAAATATAAATTGCAAAATAAATAAAAAGTAAATAAAGGAAGCAAGGTAAATATAGCGTTTGCGAATATATAAGTGAATAGACCAGGGGGCCATAGTGTTCCCTAGCAACATCTCTCATGTAGGCAGCATACGGTGGGTAAACAAATTATTGTTGGGCAATTGATAGAAAAGCGGATAGTTATGCGATGTTCACGGCAACTATCATGTATATATAGGCATCACGTCCATAAGCAAATAGGCCGGCTCCTGCTTGCACCTATTACTATTACTCCACTCATCGACCACTATCCAGCATGCATCTAGAGTATCAAGTAAAACAGAGTAATGCTTGGAAAATGATGACATGATGTAGACAAAGTAAACTCAAACAATATGAATGAACCCCATCGTTTTATCCTTAGTAGCAACAAAACAAAGACGCATCTTGTCCCCTACTTTGTCACTGGGATATAGAAACTCGCCAGGTTGAACCTACCACAACGCACCACTCCCACCGATGAAATATCAATCTACTTGGCCAAAGCATATCAATAGATCGGAGAGCATTACGAAGCTATAATGATCATGAACATAAGAGATAATATAATTTAGAGGTATCTCAAATACTTTTCATGAATAATCTGAACATAAACCCACAATTCATCGTATCCCAACAAACACATCGCACAATAGGATTACATCGGATAGATCAAAGCGAAGATGCGATGATCATTGTATTGAAGATCATAAGAGAGAGAGAGAGAGAGATTGCCATCTAGGTACTAGCTATGGACCCGTAGGTCTATGGTGAACTACTCACACATCATCATGAGGGCAGCAAGGTTGATGAAGAGGCCATCCGTGATCGATCCCCCCTCCAGCAGGGTGTCGGAACGGAGCTCCAGATGGCCTCGCGACGGAACAGAGACTTGCGGAGGCAGAAAAGGGTTTCGGGACTACCTCTAGGATTTTTAGAATATTAGAGAATTTATAGGCCGAAGAGGGACGTCGGGAGGTTCCCGAGGGGGCACCACATATCAGGGCGACCCCCCCCCCCCAGGGCATGCCCTGATGTGTGGTGGGGCCCTCATGCGCCTCCCGGCTTCCTTCCGAAGCTTCTAGGTCTTCATATAGTCCAGAAAAAACCATCAAAAAAATTCGTGGCAATTGGACTTCGTTTGGTACAGTAAACCTGCAAAGGCAAAAACACGCAGAAAACAACAACTTGCACTGGGCACTGGGTCAATAGGTTAGTGCTCAAAAATATTATAAATTGATAAATAATGACCCAAAAAGTATCCTAGAATGATAATATATCAGCATGGAACAATAAAAAATTATAGATACATTGGAGACATATCATGCACCAATCATGATTACATGTCAATAAAAAGAATAGGAAAGATCATATGCTTATCTCATGAGGGGTAATGACTTCGCATAGAAAATAGGTATAAGTAATAAAAGATGTTGAAAACCAACAAACATAGCATTAGTAATTGACATAATATATGCAAAAGTATGATAGAGAAGAGGAGACTTACATATAAATATCTTGGACACCTTTTATGATTGTGAGCCCCCATCAAATATTATATAATGATCGAGTGACGATGTTGGACATGGAAGACAACATAATGATAATGATTGTTTACATTTGCATAGAAGTTATATTGTCTTGGATTCCTCAACATGTTATGCTTGCCTTAGATCTTTTGCTAGCCAAAACTTTTCCGCACTAAGTAGAAATACTATTTGTGCATCCATAACCCTTTAAACCTAGTTTCTTACCACGAGAGTCCACCATACATACCTATGGATTGAACAAGATCCTTCAAGTAAGTTGTCATCGGTGCACAAAGCAATAAAAAATGCCTATAAATATGTATGATCCTTTATTGTAAGGGAAAATAAGCTTTGTACGATCTTGTGATAGCGAAGAAATAAAAGCGACAGAGTGCATAATAAAGTTCACTATCACAAGGGGCAATATAAAGTGATGTTACTTTGCATTAAGAGATTGCACATCTTAAACAAATAAAAGCGCATGACAACCTCTGCTTCCCTCTGCGAAGGGTCTATCTTTTACAAAAGTTTATTTTCGTGCAAGAGTCAACAATATTCTTCCTTATTTCTACCTACCAACTCCCTAGTCGGTAAGCATTATGTGTTGAGGAAAGATCCAAACAAATATATCCAGTTGAATGTAGGTGATCATAACTCATTATTGTTGACATTATCCTTGAGGTAAATGAGCTGGATGGCGATAATAAAGCTTCCATCTTCCTTTGTGTCCAACGGAAACATTAGCTCCAAAAATATTCAATGAGGGTCAATAATCATAGAAGGCTACATGATAGTTGAGTATGTGAGCTTGCTAGAAACGAAAGCTCTTACATAGACTCTTGTCTTGACTATGACATTTATGATTATTTCAATGACTAATGTCATTGTTTGTCGGTTTCCAATAAATTTTCTGCTTCATACCACTTCATTTGTGATTAGATTGTTACTTGTTTATGAGAAGCTATATGATGAAAATTTTGCTGCTATGTTAAAATTCATGATGCTTTCATGTCCGTATTCTGTTTTTATCGACTTTTCTCTCTCAAATCATGTGGTCATTATTCTCGAGCTCGGCTTTCGCTTGAGGACAAGCGAGGTCTAAGCTTGGGGGAGTTGATACGTCCATTCCGCATCATGATTTCTTATTGATATTTATGTTATTCTTGTCCATTATTCCCTATTATCATACAATTCTTATGCTCTTTTCTCTCTGAATATGCAAGGTACATCACAAAGAGGGAAATATCTGGAAACTGGAAATCTGGACTGAAAACCGAGGAAAAGGCAAAAAAATCACTAGACTCCAAATGACCTGAAACTTCACGGAGAATTTTTATGCAATATTTAAGAATTTATGTGCCAAAAATATACCAGAGGGGGGCACCTGTTGGCCACAAGCCAATAGGGTGCGCCCCCTAGGCCGCACCCTGATGGCTTGTGGGGCCCCTGTTGGCCTCCCGACGCCCCTCTTCTCCTATATGATGTGTTTTACCCTAGAAAAAATCATAAGCAATCTTTCGGGACGAAGCGCCGCCGTCTCGAGGCGGAAACCTGGGCAGAGGCCCTTTTGCACTCCGGCAGTCGGATTCTGCCGGGGAAATTCCTCTCTGGGAGGGGGAGATCAAAGCCATCGTCATCACCAACGCTTCCTCCTTCTTGGGAGGACCAATCTTCATCAACATCTTCACCAGCACCATCTCATCTCCAACCCTAGTTCATCTCTTGTATTCAAACTTTGTCTCAAAACCTCAGATTGGTACTTGTGGGTTACTAGTTGTGTTTATTACATCTTGTAGTTAATTCTTGTTGGATTACTTGGTGGAAGATATTATGTTCAGATCCTTAATCATTATTATTACACCTCTGATATTGAACATGTTGATGAGGTGTGAGTAGTTAGTATTGTTCCTGAGGACATGGGAGAAGTCTTGTTATAAGTAATCATGTGAAGTTGGTATTCGTTCGATATTTTGATGATATGTATGTTGTTACTTCTCTTAGTGGTGTCATGTGAACGTCGACTACATGACACTTCACCATGTTATGGGCCTAACGGAAGTCGTTGTGGAGTAACAAGTAGATGATGGGTTGCTAGAGTGACAGAAGCTTAAACCCCCAGTTTATGCGTTGCTTCATAAGGGGCTGATTTAGATCCACATGTTTCATGCTATGGTTAGATTTATCATAATTCTTCTTTCATAGTTGCGGATGCTTGCGAGAGGGGGTAATCATAAGTAGGTTGTTAGTTCAAGTAAGAACAACACCTTAGCACCGGTCCACCCACATATCAAATTATCAAAGTAGCAAATGTGAATCAACTCAACATGATGAACATGACTAGACAAAAATTCCCATGTGTCCTTGGGAGCGGTTGCTTAATATAAGAGTACTCCAAGGCCTGTCCTTTGCTATAAAAAGGACTGGGCTACTGACGTGTCTTGAGACTGCGTCGGAATTTCCCCAAAGAGGAAGGGATGATGCAGCACAGCGACGGTAAGTATTTCCCTCAGTTATGAAACCAAGGTATTGAACCAGTAGGAGGATCACGACCACCTAATAAGCAGCACCCGCACACAAATAACAAATACTTGCAACCCGACGCGAAAGAGAGGTTGTCAATCTCTCTACGGTAAAAAGATAGATTAGGTGGTGATAGATAGGAGAGATAGATCTCTCAAGAACACAAAATAAAAAGGGCAAATAAAAAGTGCACCAATATATTTTTGGGTTTTTGGTATAGTAGATCTGAAAACAAAGAGGCAAAAAGATAGACCGGAAAGCAATATGTTGGAAAAATAGACCCGGGGGCCGTAGGTTTCACTAGTGGCTTCTCTCATGAGTATAGCACACGGTGGGTGAACAAATTACTGTTGGGAAATTGATAGAAGATAAAATAATCATGACGATATCCAAGGCGATGATCATTATATAGGCATCACGTCCAAGATAAGTAGACCGACTCCTGCCTGCATCTACCACTATTACTCCATGCATCGACCTCTATCTAGCATGCATCTAGTGTATTAAGTTCATGGAAAAACAGAGTAATGCAATAAGAACGATGACATGATGTAGACAAGATCTATTCATGTAGGAATAGACCCCATCTTGTTATCCTTAATGGCAACGATACATGCGTGCCTTGCTGCCCCTTCTATCACTGGGAAAGGACACCGCAAGATCGAACCCATCACAAAGCACCTCTTCCCATGGCAAGAAAAATCGATCTAGTCGGCCTAACTAAACCAAAGATTCGAAGAAGAAATACAAGGCTATAAGTAATCATGCATATAAGAGATCAAAGAAGACTCAAATAATATTCATGGATAGAAACTGATCATGAACTCAAAATTCATCGGATCCCAACAAACACACCGCAAAAGTTCACATCAAATAGATCTCCAAGAGACCATTGTATTGAGAATCAAAAGAGAGAGACAGAGAGGAAGCCATCTAGCTACTGCCTACGGACCCGTAGGTCTATGGTGGACTACTCACGCATCATCGGAGAGGCACCTATGAAGAAGATGAACCCCTCCGTGATGGTGTTAGATTGGATCTTGTGGTTCTGGAACTTGCGGCGGCTGGATGTGTTTTTTGTCGACTCCCCTAGGGTTTTCTGAATATTTGGGTATTTATAGGCATCAGAGGCGGTGGAGAGGGGCCCCGTGGAGGGCACAACCCATCAGCGCGCGTCGGGGGCCCCCTGGCGTGCCCTGGTGGGTTGTGCTCTCCACAGCCCACCACTCTGGCACTTCTTTGGCCCACTGGGTGTCTTCTGGTCCAGAAAATATCTCCAAAAAGTTTCGTCGCGATTGGACTCCGTTTGGTACTGAAATTCTGCGAAGTAAAAAAAAAGCAAGCAAAAACAGCAAGTGGCACTTTGGCACTATGTCAATAGGTTATTTCCAAAAAATGATATAAAGTTGCTATAAAATGATTGTAAAACATCCAAGAATGATAATATAACAGCATGGAACAAGCAAAAATTATAGATACATTGGAGACGTATCAGCTACCTTGATGCACCTTTGTTACTATTGTCACCCGTTACTTGTTACGAATTTTCTTGCTACAAAACTATCTACTATTGTTACTTACAGCACTTGCAGAGAATACCTTGCTGAAAACCGCTTGTCATTTCCCTCTGCTCCTCGTTGGGTTCGACACTCTTACTTATCGAAAGGACTACGATTGATCCACTATACTTGTGGGTCATCACTCGTCCGTCACAAGATCATCATAGCCCCATTGCAAGATCCAGTTGTGAAGGATGCAACATGCTAGAACAGGCTTAACCTGGGTAGGGTAAGGTTGGAATGACTTCTGATCCAGGATCTTAAACCTATTCTTGAGAGCTCCAAATGCCCTCTCAACCGTTACTCTAAGGCTGGAGTGTCTGAGATTGAACTGTTCTGAGGACTCCTAGGATAGTTCCTACAAGAGAACTCGTTCAGATTATACCTGGTTTTCCTGAAGCGTGCAAGAACACCTGGCCAACATGCATAGCCAACATATCCTAGGTAGAACTTGCCATTTGGGATGTTGATGCCATCAGTCCTACATATGTTGTCACAGAGAATGTTAGCATCATGTGCCGATCCTTCCCAACTAGCCAGTACATATTTGAACTTCAGATCAAACGTAGTCCCTTCACTGAATGTGACTACGCCTCCGGTTGTCTTCATAAGGCCGCCTATCGTCATAGGACCAATGTCCGTATGAGGGGGGCGTCCGACTACGTAGGTGGTCCTCGCGTCTCCGGTCTCCATATTGGTCTCTGATAACCCATAAGTGTAGGGGATCGTTTGTAGCCTTTTTCGATAAGTAAGAGTGTCGAACCCAACTAGGAGCTAAAGGTAGAATTAATACTCTCTCAAGTTCTATCGACCACCGATACAACTCTACGCACGCTAACGCTTACTTTACCTAGAACAAGTATGAAACTGGTTTGCGGGAATAAAACTAGAAGTACTTTGTAGGTGTAAAGATAGTTTTGCAAGATAATAAAGAACGTGGAAATAAAAGTTAGGTGTTGTTTTAATTAAAGAACAATAAAGTAAATATAGCGAGTGTGGAAAAGTGGTGATACGATTTGCGAGATTGTCCTAGGCAATCGATAACTAGACCGGTATCATTGTTGCAGTTTTATATGAGGGAGAGGAATACACTAACATACTTTCCGTACTTGGATCATATGCACTTATGTTGGAATTCTAGCAAGCATCCGCAACTACTAGAAATTCATTAAGGTAAACCCAACCATAGCATTAATACATCAAGTCCCCTTTATCCCATACGTAAACAATCCCCTTACTCGGGTGTAAGCTTCTGTCACTCTAGCCACCCACTATAAGCGAATCATAAACATATTGCAACACCCTACAGCGGGGATCCCACACGCTTGCGCGACATGGCGGGCACCATAGGACAGCACCAAAATAGAACATACATCTCAAACGAATCACGATCATCAATCAACCCATAGGACAAAAGGGAACTACTCAAACATCATAGGATAGCCACACATCATTGGATAATAATATATAGCATTAAGCATCATGTTCAAGTAGGGGGTACAACGGGATGCGGGAGAGTGGACTGCTGTAGATAGATGAGGGAAGGTGATAGTGGTGGTGATGACGGCGGCGAAGTTGTTGGTGTAGATCGCCGTCACGATGGATGCCCCGGCGGCGCTCCGGCGCCACCGGGAGAGAGGGGGAGAGAGGCCCCCTCCTTCTTCTTCTTCCTTGGCATCCTCCCTAGGTGGGAGGAGGGTTTCCCCTCTGGTCCATGGCCGCCATGGCTCCCGGAGGGCAAAAGCCCCTCCGAGATTGGATCTCTCTATGTTTCTCTCATGTTTTCGCGACTGTTTTCGGACCCCTTCACCGTTTCTTAAATATCCAAAGATCCGTAACTCCGATCGGGCTGAAATTTTGAGGGAATTTTTATCGCGAAAATATCTTTCTTGTTCCAGAAGGAGAGCCTCAGCCGACCTAAGGGCTGGCCACAAGCCATCTGGCCGCGCCCCCCTGGGGGCGCGGCCGGTTGGCTTGTGGGGCCCTCGGGCATCGTCTTGCGTTGATTCCGACTCTCAAAATTCACATATATTCCAAAAAAATCTCCGTAAATTTTTATCGCGTTTGGACTTCGTTTGATATGGAATTTCTGCGAAACAAAAAATAGGAACTGGCACTGGGCACTTGGTAAGTAAGTTAATCCCAAAAATATTATAAAATGTTGCCAAAAGTATATGAAAGTTGTAGAATATTGGCATGAAGCAATCAAAAATTATAGATACGACGGAGACGTATCAGCATCCCCAAGCTTAATTCCTGCTCGTCCTCGAGTAGGTAAATGATAAAAAGATAATTTTTAATGTGGAATGCTACCTAACATAATCTTGAACAAATGTCTAATCATGGCATGAATATTAAGATACAAGTGATTCAAGGCAACAGTCTGATAGAAAGACATCCATACTCAGGTCTACTAGCAACAATCATGTCCTTTCAAAATAGCAATGCCAAAGAATGTTATCCCTACAAAATCATATAGCCTGTCATGCTTGGTCTTCCTAGCATAAAGTATAAATCATGAGCACCCCGGTGTCAAACCAAGCAATTGGATCGTACTTTTTCAATGTGCATCAACTTTTTATTCTTCACGCAATACATGAGCATGAACCATGGACATAGCACAAGGGTGGAATAGAATATGGTGGTAGATATCAAAAGGGTTGAAAGTGGAGAAGAAAGTCTCGCATCAACTCGACGTATCAATGGGCTATGGAGATGCCCATCAATAGATATCAATGCGAGGAGTAGGGATTGCCATGCAACGGATGCACTAGAGCTATAAGTGTATGAAAGCTTGACTAAAGCTAAGTGGGTGTGCATCCAACTTGCTTGCTCATGAAGACCTCGGGCATTTGAGGACGCCCATCATCGGAATATACAAGCCAAGTTCTATAATGAAAAAATCCCACTAGCATATGGAAGTGACAAAAACAGGAGACTCTCTACATGAAGAACATGGTGCCACTTTGAGGCACAAGTGTGGTAAAGGATAGTAGCAAAGTCCCTTCTCTCTTTTTCTCTCATTTTTTTTTATTTTTTTCATGGTGGGCTTTTCTCTTTTTTTTATGCCTCCCCCATTCATCATTTTTTTATGGTGGGCTCATTTGGCCTCCCCCATTTTTATTTTATTTTTCGTCCGGAGTCTCATCCCGACTTGTGGGGGAATCATAGTCTCCATCATCCTTTCCTCACTGGGACAATGCTCTAATAATGATGATCATCACACTTTTATTTACTTACAACTCGATATGAAAACTGATAGGGTGATATGACTCTATATGAATGCCTATGGCAGTGTACCAGGATATGCAATGATCTAGCGTAGCAAAAGATATCAAAAAACGGACAAGCCATGTAAACATCATGCTAGCTATCTTACGATCATGCAAAGTAATATGATAATGGAAGTACAAGTCATATGAAGTGACGGTGGAAGTTGCATGGCAATATATCTTGGAATGGCTATGAAAATGCCATGATAGGTAGGTATGGTGGCTGTTTTGAGGAAGATATAATGAGGCTTATGTGCAACAAAGTGTATCATGTCACGGGTTTGGATGCACCGGCGAAAGTTGCACCGATCCTCGAGGTGAGAATGGGCAACGCACGGTACCGAATAGGCTAGCAAAATATGAATAGGTGAGATTGCGTATGTCCATGGATTCACATTAGTCATAAAGAACTCATATGCTTATTGCAAAGTTTTATTAGTTTTATCACAAATCAAAGTACTGCTCGCATGCTCCTAGGCAGGAGGTTGGGAGGAGTTAACCATCGTGCGCCCCCGATTCAACAGCACAAAGGATTTCAATCAAGGATAAATTATGCTCCAATCTTCATCGCATAACTAGAGACTATACGTGCATGCTTCGGTAATCACAAACCTTAACATCAATATTCTTACTAATCCACAATCATCTACTAGTGCACCCACATATTGCTATCTTAATGTTGCAAAACTATTGCAGGGAATCAAACATATCATATTCAGTGATCTACAAGTTTTATGTAGGATTTTATGACTAACCATGTAAATGACCAATTCATGTTGACTCTCTAAATAGGTATAAGTGAGGCATGAGAGTTTAATTCTTTCTACAAAATACCTAGACATGCTCTAATAAATATAAGTGAAGCAAATGAGCATTCTACAAATAACGGTTTCCGATATGTAGAGAAACAGGCATCCAACTTCAAATGATATAAGTGAAGCACATGAAGCATTCTATAAGGCCATACTCAAAAGATATAAGTGAAGTGCAAAGAGCATTCTATAAATCAACCATGGACTTTCCCGTACCAGCATGGTGCATTTCTAAAAGGAAAATAAAAGGCACACGACGCTCCAAGAATTTACGCATATCATGTGAACAAAACAAAAACCAAAACATACCGATAGTTGTTGAAGAAGAAAGATGGGATGCCTTCCGGGGCATCCCCAAGCTTAGATGCTTGAGTCTCCTTGAATATTTACTTGGGTTGCCTTGGGCATCCCCAAGCTTGAGCTCTCGTCTCTCCTTATTCTTCTCATATCAATACCGACGAGATCTTCGAACACTTCATCCACACAAAACTTGACAAAACTTTTATTAGAAACGTTAGTACATAATCATCAAATCTCATCATGTCCTGCCATAACATTATTGCATAATTATAATATAACATTACCCACTGTAAGCTATCACAATTCTATGGCTCCCAAGTCAATGAGGCTCAACAAGAATTCAAACATAAGCACGCAAAGCAACTATAACAGCAATCTGTGAAAAAAAGGACAGTCTGTAAAGATCTGTTTGGTCACTATACTTATGTAACTCAACAAATTCTGAAAAATTAGGACATAATAAATAATTTGCATAACAGTACTGTGTAAAAAATGCAGAAACTTTTGACGTTCCAGTAAAATATGAAAAATCAAACACCACAGACAAAGTTTCTGTTTTTGCACAACACATATCAAACAAGCAATTTAAACATCCTAAAGGTAATTCTTGGCAGATTATTTTTATAATACAATGGATTTATACAAGGCGATAATTATTTTTGTTGAAAAGTTTCTGTAATCAAGATTCACAAAGTTTCCATGGGCATGAACAAAGTTCAAGGCTAGCCCCCACTTCAACGGTGCTCATCTTTCTCACTTTCACCTTTCTTTTTGAAAAAGTTTTAGGTTCCCCACTTTATTTTTTTTGATTTTAATTATTTTAAAAGAAAACAACAGAAATAAATGACTCTCTAAAACTTCTAGGTTGTCTCCCTGGCAGCGCTTTCTTTAAAGCCATTAAGCTAGGCATATAGTGCTCAAGTAATTGATCCACCCGGATCCCAAGGTATATCAAAGCCAATTTTAATTAACAATGATTGTTAATTTAGTAGTGAGCACAAAGTGATACATATCATGTGACAACGAAGTCTAACTTTCTTCCTATGCATTGGCATGTCATACAAGAACAATTCATTCACACAAAATAAAGGCCAATACATAGCATAAGTAGTTTCTTGCAATTTTATAGTATTGGAAACATAGAGAGGTGAAGATTTGGTTCCTCTCTCATAATAATTGCAAGTAGGAGCAGCAAGCACATGCATATTATATTCATCAAAATCATCATGTGTAGTGGTAAAACGCAACCCATCAATATAATCCTTAATAAGTGCAAACTTCTCCAATATAGTGTAGTTAGGAGAATTCAAAAAGATAATAGGACTATCATGTGTGGGTGCAATAGCAACAATTTCATGCTTAACATAAGGAACTATAGCAAGTTCATCCCCATAAGCATAATTCATATTGGCATCATGGCCACAAGCATAGCAAGCATCAAGTTCATCAAAAAGGGATATTTCAAATGAATCCAAGGGATCATAGCAATCATCATAGCATTCATCATAGCATTCATCCTTCGGTATGTGCGAAGGGAAATTAAACAATGTATGAGTTGAAGAGTTACTCTCATTAGAAGGTGGGCACAAGTAGCTAATCCGCTCTTCCTCCTTTTGTTCTTCGCTCTCCTCCTCATCTTATTCATCTAATGAGCTCACAGTTTCGACAATTTCTTCTTCCATAGATTCCTGCAAAATTTTAGTCTCTTCCAAGGCAGCGGACATTCTCTCAATAAATTCAATAATATCATAATTGTATTCATAATTATCATAGAAATATTTAAGTATGGATAATTTTTCAGATTTCTAAGGAACATCATCATACTTTTCAAGCAAAGAAGCAATTTCATAAGCACCTTTAAAAGCAACAAATTCTTCTATTCGTTCCACATCATAGTAATCATATATACCATTAGCATAAGAAGCTAAGGTTTCATTATCATTAAATAAACATTGAAAGGGGGGATGTGGAGCCTCTATCTTAGAGCAACAAGTATAATCACATTTCAAGCATGCATCCCAAGCAAACCAACGCAATATTGTAATTTGATCCCATACGTGTTTCCCTTTTTGAGATAAGAGATAATCCCTAAAGTACTCATGTTGATCCAACATGTCTCCCATTATAAAGTTCAATGGGGATTTCTCAGGATCATCAAAGGAGTCATTAACGCGTTTCACATAACGAGCATCGAGGGTTTTTGGAGGTTCCCAATCTCCATGAGTAGCAAGTACATCTAATTTTTTTGGTGTTTCGTGTTCCATATCCATAAATAAAGATATAAAATAATTAATAACAGAAAATAAAAATTACTTAGTGATAAAGCAAACAAGCACACACGAGAATATCAACCACTACGCTATTGCTCCCCGGCAACGGCGCCAGAAAAAGGTCTTGATAACCCACATGTGTAGGGGATCGTTTGTAGCCTTTTTCGATAAGTAAGAGTGTCACACGCTAATGCTTACTTTACCTAGAACAAGTATGAAACTAGTTTGTGGGAATAAAACTAGAAGTACTTTGTAGGTGTAAAGGTAGTTTTGCAAGATAATAAAGAACGTGGAAATAAAAGTTAGGTGCTGTTTTAATTCAAGAACAATAAAGTAAATATAGTGAGTGTGGAAAAGTGGTGATAGGATTTGCGAGATTGTCCTAGGCAATCGATTACTAGACCGGTATCATTGTTGCAGTTTTATATGAGGGAGAGGCATACGCTAACATACTTTCCGTACTTGGATCATATGCACTTATGTTGGAATTCTAGCAAGCATCCGCAACAACTAGAAATTCATTAAGGTAAACACAACCATAGCATTAACACATCAAGTCCCCTTTATCCCATACGTAAACAATCCCCTCACTCGGGTGTAAGCTTCTGTCACTCTAGCCACCCACTATAAGCGAATCATAAACATATTGCAACACCCTACAGCGGGGATCCCACACGCTTGCGTGACATGGCGGGCACCATAGGACAGCACCAAAACAGAACATACATCTCAAACCAATCACGATCATCAATCAACCCATAGGACAAAAGGGAACTACTCAAACATCATAGGATAGCCACACATCATTGGATAATAATATATAGCATTAAGCACCATGTTCAAGTAGGGGGTACAGCGGGATGCGGGAGAGTGGACCGCTATAGATAGATGAGGGAAGGTGATGGTGGTGGTGATGACGGCGGCGAAGTTGTTGGTGTAGATCGCCGTCACGATGGATATCCCGGCGGCGCTGCGGCACCACCGGGAGAGAGGGGAGAGAGCCCCCCTCCTTCTCCTTCTTCCTTGGCCTCCGCCCTAGGTGGGAGGAGGGTTTCCCCTCTGGTCCATGGCCTCCATGGCTCCCGGAGGGCAAGAGCCCCTCCGAGATTGGATCTCTCTCTCTGTTTCTCTCCTGTTTTCGCGACTGTTTTCGGACCCCTTCACCGTTTCTTAAATATCAGGAGATCCGTAAATCCGATCGGGCTGAACTTTTGAGGGGATTTTTATTGCGAAAATATCTTTCTTGCGCCAGAAGGAGAGCCTCAACCGACCTAAGGGCTGGCCACAAGCCATCTGGCCACGCCCCCTTGGGGGCGCGACCTGTTGGCTTGTCGGTGTCGGGGTACACAAACAGGGGTGTTTGTTTCCCCTTGACTTGTGCAAAGACAGTAAGCTTCTGACCCGATGGCCTAAGCTACCGGGGAAAGCTACCTCCTCATCAACACCAACCCAAGACAAAGAAGCCGCTCTACGTGTGATCAAGGAGCGCATCAAGAAGATAAAGTCAACAGACCAAGACCCCGACAGAGGCAACCTACACTGGCTACCAACGCCGGCAAGCTCAATGCAACGGCCCAGGAGGGGCCCAAAGCGCGCTAGCCACGTCCCTGGTGCCTTCCAGGGGCCGAGGCGCGCGCATCTTCAGGAAGACCCGGCAAGCCAACTCCCGGCAGGCGCGAGCCGATCGGCCACCGCTCCGCCGCATCGCAACGCCAGTCACTTGTCGATGCGGTGTCGAGCCCTCAGGAGGCTATGTGGCTCTCACTAAGCACGTGGCGACGCACCGGAAGATAGATTATGCCCAGTCGACACCCGTCCAGAGGCGTGTCAAGACACCAAGCAACAACCAGCTAAGCGGTGGTAGGAGCTTGCCGGGGATGCATCCCCACGCGCCACCTAGACTAGCAGTCATGGTATTTTGTCCTAAATGTCAGAGTTAGGTATGATAGCTCTGTTAGCTATCTGATCACTAGATAATGACTGTTTTGCCACTATGGTTTCCCCTTTGCCCTATAAAAGGAGGCCCAAGGCAACCTAGCTCAGGATTCAGACTTTTGGACACTTGTACTAGCATAGCAGCTCACCCGAAGGCAACCCTTGCCAGGTTAGAGCCCTGCGTGTGCTTCGTGTTCCCCGAGATCAATCCACCAAAGCAGGAGTAGGGTTTTACGCTTCTCAGCGGCCCGAACCTGGGTAAAACACTAGCGTACCATCGTCGTGCTGTCCCATGGTCTCTGCTCTTTGTGTAACGTGACCTCCCCTTGCCGAACCACAAAGGGGCCTCTGGTCCCATAGGTGATCGTGTGCATCTATGCCCCGACATCTTTGGCATGCCAGGTAGGGGGCGTGCTTCATTTTGCGCGAACCTGAGGCCGTAGGCAGCGCGTTGATCTTCATCACCATCTTCTTCATCCATGGCTCCCAAGAAGAAGGCCGGCGCGACCGCGCATCCCTCCCCTTCGAAGGCCCCTTCGCACGCGGCCGCGAACACCATGCATACCACGGAGGAAGATCGGTCATAAATGGAAGAAGGAACAATGGGCGTGAATAGACACACACCAAGACGGGAGGAGGGTCATGACAAAAGCTAGGTTGACATGATTATCAACTTCCATTGGAATTCACATTTGCATATCCCCTCGTCAACCAAAGGTTTCGTATGACAAATCTTGCGTGTGATGGAACCTTACTGTGTTTGTTTGCGCCCATGTTTTGTTTCGAGCCTGCTCAATAAAACATGCGGCAACGTCAAACACCGCCAAGGGAAATCTCACCGACAGCGTGTCCTTGCCAGCAGAATGCTAAGGACCCGTTCCTCAGAGCAATCGTGGCAACACGTTGTTGGCGGGTAACTGGAACGCGCAAGGAAAACAACCATACGAACGCTAGTAGGGAAGCAAAGGGAATAGCATACGTTTGCATAAAAACATCAGTTCAGCAAGCATTAAAACCAAGAAAGTGCATGCCCTAATACGAGATACCTATTGTGTCTTAAGTACAGGACAACGTGACAACAAGGAAAGCTCAAAGTTAACCCCGGTGGCTCCCCTGGGTCCTTGGGACTGCGAGGACCCTATCAGCAAGGGGACCGGCCTTCTTCACGGCAGCAGAGGTGTCGATGCCCGATGACAACTTCTTGAAACCATCGGAGAGGTCGAGCTCCGGATGGAAGAAGGCGAGGTTGCTCAGGACCAGGAAGAGGGCGTCACGTGCCAGCTTTCGGGATTCGTTGGCGAAGCAGACGACCCTGTCGTCCTCGTACGTCTTCAACCCCTCGATCAGACCGTTGAAGAAGAGTGTCAGCTTGACGCTTGAAACCTCGTGTTTGCCGACGGAGAAGGCCCAGCTCTTCATGTCCATCTTTGCAATCTGGGCAGTGAGGTGCTCGGCGATGTCAGTCATACTCCTGATCCAGAGGTCGCGCTGTTGAATTTGGTTCTCTAGCTTGTCCTCTGCTTCTCTCTGGAGGGTCTTTGCGTTGTTCAAATCTGTCAGCAGCAGTTTCTCGCGGACCCCGACAGATTCAAGGTCTTTCTCCAAACAAGCAAGCCTCGATTTCATGTCAGAGATGGTGTCATTGGCGGCGTTGAGACCTTGGCTCTTGGAGGAAAGATGCGATTGCGCCTCTTCCAGAGTGGCTTCCACCTTTCGCGCCTCCTCCTTGAGGGCCTCGATCTCCTTGGTGCTCCGGCAAGGTCCTCCGTTAGCTTGTTCAGTTGAACCTCGAGATTGGCCTTGGCGGCAGATGCGATAGCAAGCTCGTCAGCCACTTTCTTCAGTTGAGCTACGGACTCCAGGGAAAGTGCGTCAAGAGTGGTCTTGTGGCTGTCCTCTAGCTCCTTGGTACGCTGCTGAACACGGGCCTCCAGCTCCTCATCCTTGCCACGGAGAGTAGCTTCGAGGGCCCCTTCCCGGGAGGAAATGCTCGTCTCTCTGGTGTCCAGAAGCGCTTCGCGCTCCACCAGTCGAGCCTCCCGGGCAGCAACGTCCTCTTTGGCCATGGATAGCATCTCATGCTACCTCTTAAGAGAATGGACCTACCGGTCGTACCACTCCTGCAGCTCGTTCCCTTTGTTCCTTAGCTGTTGGTCCACGAGTTCAACCGAGTCGCGCTGCTCCTTGACCGCCTGCCATTTGAGGCTGTACCTGCTCTGCACGTCCTTGAGCCCTGCTGCCATGGATTCTAGGAAGGCCAAATCTTTGGCACCATCAGCGGAACCGTCAGCTCCTTCAATCCTCTGAGACAGCGGTGCCAGTATCCTATTGATTTCCTCGTCGAGGTCTGCACCTGCTGAGAAGGGTGAGCCAGGAGTTATGGGACCCAACAGAGCAGTAACCAGCGCCAGGTGGCTCAGGGGAGATCACAGGGCCGATGCCAGGGGATAGCTTGACGAGGAGGGCCCCATGGACTGGAGGGGAGTCTTCTCCTCAATCACTGTATCCGGGCCAGGTGCGCTGCCGGGGGCTGGTTCCGTCCTTTCTGAGGACTCCTGAACGTCCCCGGCAACCTGCCTGTGGCCCTCCGCAGTAGCGATCTTCATCGCCTCCGCGGCAGCGTCCTTCCCGATGCCAGCCACTTCTTCCAGCAACTCAGGCTCTTCAAGTAGCGGAGCTGCGGACAAGGGCAATGAGCAGAAAAATGAAGAGTCAGAAATCAACAGAGCTCGCGGAAAGATGGGATAAGGGGAAGTGAAGATACAAACAAGTAAGATACCCAGCAGGGGTTGCTGAGGAGGGACGTCCTCTCCCCCAGCAACATCAGTTGCCAACATGTTGTCCGTCACCATCTCTTCTGTGGGGGCCTCAGTACGAGCAAACCCCTCGGTGGAGGCCCTTGCCGGCGACTCCTCCCCACCGACGAGAAGATCCTCTTCCTCATCCCCGTTAGCGGCCAAGGTCTGTCCTGGAGTTCTGTGAAGAGGGCTGGGCCGGAGGCTAGGCGAGGAATCTCTTTCCACGCCTCCTTCCGGGCCTGTGGCTGCCGCGGAACCCGGCTCAGCCGCGGACTTGACCCGCTTGACTCGACGCGCAAGGGGCTCCTCAAACCTGTCAGAATCAGATGTACAAGATCAGTCAAGAAGTCAAGAGCATAAAGCATTTGACAAAGATCGTCATTGAGTAACTCACTCTGAGGCGATGAGCATGGAGCCTAGCTCATATGACACAGGCGGTGGGCTCGACCTGCCCCTCTTCAAGATTGGAGGAGCGGAGCTTGGCGGGGGGACCGGGACCTCCGGCAGGGGCGATCTTGGCGAAGAAGTTGGGCTTGCCGGGGGACTGGGGTCCACCCCTGAGCGATCCGTCGCTTGGCGGAAGGAGGCTTGGCCTGAGAAAGGCGGGAGGATTGGCGGCGTGCTGCTTCATGCTTGCCTCCTCTAGTGGTCGTCTTCTTCACATTCTGGGCGCCCCGCGAAGACGCGGGGGCCGTCGCCTCGCGGTTGACATGCTCACGGAGGCAGCGCCTTGGCTTTAGTGCTTGAGGACCCCTTTCAAGCTCTCCTTCCTCCATCTCCAGCTCCTTCGCCTCCTCCGTCGTGCTCCCCTCTTGGGTTCCTGTCGCCGCGGTTTGGGAGGCCCCGGCCCCGACAGACTCAAACCCGGCAGCCTCCTCCAAAGCGTGCTTTTCGCTCCCCTCCTCCTTAGAGGAATCGTCTCCCTCGGACTCCTTCTCCTCCTCTTCTTCTTCGGAGCCCATCTTCTTGGCGACCCTGGCCTTCTTGTCTTCGTCAATCCGAGCGGTGATGAACGCCTCCTCCGCCCTGGTAGTTGGCTGGATCAGTTTGTCCTTCATTTTGGAAGCTCCTTCTTCCAGGCAAGAGACCCAGTCCATCTCATCGTCCAGGGCAGGCAGCTCAAAATCAGATTTGGCCCCGAAGGCATTGCAGTCTGGCATCCATTGCAGAATCTGGCTCCGGGCTGAATTGAGGTGCAGAGGGATGATGCTTGCCGGCAAATGGAACGGCCCGAGGCGGCCGAACAACTACTCGCACAACCAGCCGTGGCCGTAAACAGTCAGGTTGTTGGCGGGGCCTGGGTACAGCCGCATCCTGTCAGCAGCCCTGTTGAACTCCCATGCCAATCTGTCCCTTTTCTGCAGCGGCACAATGCGGCGTCATAGGAAGTCGGCCCCCACATGCTCGATGGTCAACCCGGCAGCTTTCAGACGGGTGATCCTGTTCAGCGTCGGGCGGAACCTGTCATCGGTGAGGCCCGGCTTGCTCCAGTCGCTGCCGCGCGTGACACATCCGGTCCGCGCCAAGCAGAACGCGGGGGCTTCTTCATCCTTAATCCAGCACTGCTGGCCAGGGAGGTAATCCCAGTCGTCCTTCTTGCCCCGGGGGATCCAGCTTATGTTCCCCGAGCGGTGGGATTTGTCCTCAATCTGAGGACGAAGAAGTGCCTGAACAAATCCACATTGGGGGCAACTCCGACGACGTTCTCGCACAAATGGGCGAAGATCGCCATGCACGCCATTGCATTGGGCGTGAAATCCAGAAGATGGAATCCGTACACCACCATCATGGCGCAGAAGAAATCAGAGAAAGGGGGGAAAGGCCACAGAAAAAGTACACGCAGAAGAAGTGGTACGAATCTGATGGCGTCTTCTCCTTGGGGCTGTCCGGCAGGACTATGGGTGCTCCGTGCCTGTTCGTCGCCCTCCCCCACATGTAGGCATACCTCGTGATCAAGGCATTGTCGTCCAAGTTCGACGGGGAGAAAACCACATCTCTCCGTCGCAGCCTCTCTTGCTCTTCTGCTTTCCTCTTCCTCTCGTCAGCTGCTGGGACCGCCGACGCGGCCGACTGCTTTCCCTTCACAGCGCTCGTCTTCTTCCCCATCTCTTGGGCTCTCAAGGGTGGCAGAGGGGCTAGCAGCACTTGGAAGGCGAGCGGCGGCGGCGGAAGCGGTTTCTTGGCTTGAGAAGGAAGATGAAGGAAGGAGAAACGGACGCGAATGAGCAGAGCCCCTGCACGTTCCCTTTTTATTAGGAAACCACGCGGGGGCTGGCTCTTCGCTATCTTTTCAGGGAAATGCCATTTCTTTTACTGGCAACTTCTACTATTCCATGACCCTACGACCTGCGGTAATTACGCGGAGTGGACGTGGGTTTGACGAGTCATCGCGACTAGAGACGTGAGGACAGTTTTTCCTCAACGCGTGTCCGTGCACTGTTTGGGGCCTAACCCAACGTGCCAAGCGACACGTATGGCTCAGGCCCGAGGGCTTCTGTCGGGGTACACAAACAGGGGTGTTTGTTTCCCCCTGACTTGTGCACAGACAGTAAGCTTCCGAGCCGATGGCCTAAGCTACCGGGGAAAGCTACCTCCCCGTCAACACCAACCCAAGACAAAGAAGCCGCTCTACGTGAGATCAAGGAGCGCATCAAGAAGATAAAGCCAACAGACCAAGACCCCGGTAGAGGCAGCCTACACTGGCTACCAACACCGGCAAGCTCAATGCAATGGCCCAGGAGGGGCCCAAAGCGCGCCAGCCACGTCCTCGGTTCCTGCCGGGGGTCGAGGCGCGCGCATCTTCAGGAAGACCCGGCAAGCCAACTCCCGGCAGGAGCGAGCCGATCGGCCACCGCTCCACCGCATCGTAACGCCAGTCACTTGTCGATGCGGTGTCGAGCCCTCAGGTGGCTAAGTGGCTCTCGCTAAGCACGTGGCGACGCACCGGAAGACAGATTATGCCCAGTCGACACCCGTCCAGAGGCATGTCAAGACACCAAGCAACATCCAGCTAAGCGGTGGTAGAAGCTTGCCGGGGATGCATCCCCACGCGCCACCTAGACTAGCAATCATGGTATTTTGTCCTAAATGCCAGAGTTAGGTATGATAGCTCTGTTAGCTATCTGATCACTAGATAATGATTGTTTTGCCACTGTGGTTGCCCCTTTGCCCTATAAAAGGAGGCCCAAGGCAACCTAGCTCAGGATTCAGACTTTTGGACACTTGTACTAGCATAGCAGCTCACTCGAAGGCAACCCTTGCCGTGTTAGAGCCCTGTGTGTGCTTCGTGTTCCCCGAGATCAATCCACCAAAGCAGGAGTAGGGTTTTACGCTTATCAGCGGCCCGAACCTGGGTAAAACACCAGCGTATCATAGTCGTGCTGTCCCATGGTCTCTGCTCTTTGTGCAACGTGACCTCCCCTTGCCGAACCACAAAGGGGCCTCTGGTCCCATAGGTGATTGTGTGCATCCGTGCCCCGACAGTGGGGCCCTCGGGCATCGTCTTGCGTTGATTTCGACTCTCAAAATTCACATATATTCTAAAAAAACCTCCGTAATTTTTTTATCGCGTTTGGACTTCGTTTGATATGAAATTTCTGCGAAACAAAAAACACACAAAAAACAGGAACTGGCACTAGGCACTGGGTAAGTAAGTTAGTCCCAAAAATATTATAAAATGTTGCCAAAAGTATATGAAAGTTGTAGAATATTGGCATGAAGCAATCAAAAATTATAGATACGACGGAGACGTATCAGTCTCTCAGAGGAGGGGAGCGTCGGTGCGTCCCTGGTGCAAGCGGGCTATGCGCCGACTGCACCGCGTCCGCTCGGACGGACTTGCTGTGAATGCGGTTCTGCGTCTGGGACACCGCAGAGTTTTGCTTCAAAGCGGTCTTCAGGAGCCTCTGGATCTGCCGAATGCCCTCCCCCGCCACTGAATCACACGGCTGAATAGAATCAGTGATCCGAGTCGTTGCGGCTAGGTTCTACAGCGGAGTGCGCATCACGTTGTAGTTGTGGGGGCGGCCGTTCGGAAACAAATGCTTGCGATGCCGACTAGAGCTAGGCTGCACCCGAGCCGCGCGGTCGTCGAGTGACTTTTGGAGCCATTCGCGCTCGGCCAGCGTGGCTAGGCCCGTGGCCTCCAGGGCGATCGCCTCCGGGGTCAGAGCATGCTCGTTCCTCTGTTTGAGCTCCTCCCGCTGCTCCCGAGAGAGAGGCTGGGGGATGTAGAGGTCGTCGGTGTTGTCATCATGGTCGTTCCCGCTACGCCCACGGGAGGTCCCATCATCGAACCTAGGAGGACCTCCGTTTGGTCCTGCCATCTGAACCTACACAGCAGGTTCGCTGCTCTTGCACTCGCACTCGTCGGAGGAGTCGCCATGCAAGGAAGAAAATAAGTCAAGGGTGGGCTTGTCGGAGTCGAGCGTAGCCACCTACTCGGTCATGGACTGAAGAGCCACAACATGCTTGATCCAGTGCTGAACCCGTGAGCACCCAGAGCACTTGCGACGACGTCCAGCCGAAAGAAACGGTGCCGCGCAATACGGGACCGGCGGCTACCGGAGAAGGACTCCCAACGAAGATGCACGAAAATGCGCCGCCGCGGGCGGGCAGCGCATCCGTGTCCAGTGGAGCATCCTGCAGCCACGCCAAATTGTCAGCGATGAAGCTGAGGGAACCGAACAAGATCTCTCCGCCGAGAGTCATCATGATGACTGGGAAATCTCCACCTGCGTCGAAAATCGCTAGACGCTCTGTCCCACGGTGGGCGCCAACCGTCGAGGGAACGATCCTGACAATATTTTGGGGGGTATGAATGAGGGCGGAGCCTAGCTACGACACAGGTGTATCACTCGGATTTAGCGAGTTCGGGCCACTCTTGGAGAGGTAAAGACCCTACGTCTCGTGCCCAGAGGCTTGTGTTTTCTTTGGGGGTGTATGAGTACAATGGGTGTTGAACCCTTGTCATAGAGCTTGAGGTCGGCTTATATAGAGTACGCCTGGACCCGTTGAGCGCCATTACAAAGGTAATTAATGCGAGTAACTACATGAGTTACTAGAAACGACAGCCTGAACTACAGCAGTTACAGGTAACGGTAGCCATGACTACACTTCATGTAAGGTGTTAAGTCCCTCGACCGTTGCAGCTCCCACGTCACCCACACCTCTTCGCTCCTGAGTGCTGGTGTCTGGACGACTGACTCGAGGACGTCCAAGTGACTCCATGGGTCCAAGTGGACTCAGTGTATGCATCTGAATGCATCCATAGTCCTGAGACTTTAATGACTGTGTGGGGCCCTAGGTGGGCCTTGGATGTCTGGTCCATGACCCTACCACTAGTAGGTGACCACATCATCCGGGTCTTCCACAATGTAACAATTTCGGTCACGACTAGAAGAACGCTTCTCTTCATATCTTGAATTGGAGCTTCTCTCTTTGCCTCTATTCTTGTAGAACTTGTTGAATTTCTTGACCATGAGGCTTATCTCTTCATTGGTAACAAGTTTGTCACTTGAGGTAGCGGGAGTCTCACTTGTGATTTTGTATGCACCGCTTGACTTGTTGTGGAGCTCTTCTTTGTCCTTGAGTGACATTTCATGAGCAACAATCCTATCAATGACTTCCGTGGGCTCGAGATCTTTGTAGTTCAGCATCATTTGGATCAATGTGCACACGGTGTCATATTTTGCATCCAAGGCTCTAAGGATCTTCTTGATGATGAATTTGTCGGTCATCTCTTTGCTTCCTAAGCCGGCAATCTCATTTGTGATGAGAGCAAGCCTAGAGTAAATTTCTGCGACTCCTTCACCATCCTTCATCTTGAACTTGTCAAGTTGACTTTGTAGCACATCCAACTTAGATTCCCTGACGGATTCGGTTCCTTCGTGCTTATCAACCAAAGTATCCCAAATTTCCTTTGCAGTCTCAAGACGACTTATCTTGTTGAACTCTGTAGGGCATATGCAGTTGAATAGAATGTTGCATGCTTGAGCGTTGTATTGCAACATCCTCAATTCTTCCGTTGTCGCTTCACGATCCAGTTCCTTTCCATCACCAAAGAATTCACCTTGCAATCCAACACGAACAATAGCCCAAACGACGGGGTTATGACCAAGAATATGCATTTTCATTTTATGCTTCCAACTAGCAAAGTTTGTACCATCAAAATATGGACCTCTACGGTGGTAATTTCCCTCACTAGATGTCATACTCTCCTAGGTTGTGAAACCAATGGAATGGATACCAAAACTCTCATACCACTTATAGGATCCAAAGTATGTCTAGAGGGGGGGTTGATTAGACTACTTGACCAAATAAAAACTTAACCTTTTCCCAATTTTAATGGTTAGCAAGTTTTAGCAATTTTACCAAGTCTAGCACACCCTACACATGCAACTCTATGATTATAGCAACAGAAAGTAAAGACATGCAAGTGTAAGTAGAGGGTAGGGATAGGAAGATCAAATGCAATGAAGGCACATAGATTTTTGGCGTGGTTCCGATAGGTGGTGCTATCGTACATCCACGTTGATGGAGACTTCAACCCACGAAGGGTAAAGGCTGCGCGAGTCCACTAAGGGCTCCACTCACAAAGGGTCCACGAAGAAGCAACCTTGTCTATTCCACCATGGCTTACGTCCATGAAGGACTAGACTCACTCGGGGTAGATCTTCATGAAGTAGGTGATCTCCTTGCCCTTACAAACTTCTTGGTTCAACTCCAGACGATTTGTAGGCTCCCAAGCGATACCTAACCAATCTAGGATACACCACTCTCCCAAAGGTAATATATGTGGTATGGATGATGAACTCATTGCTCTAGTGCTTCAAAAGATAGTCTCCTCAACACTCAATCACTCTCTCACAGAATTTAGCTTGGTAGAAGAGATTTATTGGGTGGAAAGCAACTTGAGGAGGCTAGAAAACTTATATTCATATGGTTGGAGTGGAAGATCTTGATCTCAACACATGAGTAGGTGGTTCTCTCTTAGAAAATGAATGGTGGAAGTGTTTGCTTGTTCTGAGTGCTCTCTCTACGAATGAGAGGGAGGTGGAGTGGTATATATAGCCATATCCAAAAATCCAATCGTTACAACGTTATTGCCCAACTTAGTGGAACCAAAGTAAAAACTCGGTTACACCGACTAGTGCAAAATGTCCTAACTTTTGGCGTTTCGGTGAGACCGATATATAGCATCTCGGTGAGTCCGATTCGGTTGGCCTAGGCAGTTCCAGTGACTCGGTGGTGCCGAAATGAAAAACTTGAAAATTCTGATTTTTGTCAATTAGATACTAGAGAGGTGGTCATTGCTTTTCGGCTGTACCGAAGCAAAATTCGGTTGTACCAATTTGCTAGGGGTTTGGCTTGGGATCTATCTAAGCGAAACTCGATGTGGCCGATATGTAGAAAGTTGATGGCACCGAATTTTGACTTTAGGGTTTTGGACAGAATGTTTTGTGGGAGAAATGTTGAGGCTTTTGGTGGCTAATCTCTAAGCACTTTGAGCCACCAGATCATCATAGATACCTCATCCCCTTTTAATAGTATTGGCTTTCGTATGGACTCAAATGTGATTTCTCACATAAAGATGAAATGTAGAGTCTTGAAGCCTTTGCCAATTGATGTTTCATGCATCTAGGGAATCTCCTCATAATCCTAGACAATCCATTCATTAAACTTTTCCTGAAATATACTTGATAGATTCATTAGTCCAATGAAATATATGTTGTTATAAATTACCAAAACCACTTAGGGAGAAGTTGTGCTTTCACATATGGCATCATCTTTTTGTCATCCCCAGCTATGAAAAGCACACCAATAAGGTGTCCCCATTACCAAAACCCTAGTCGTTGCTTCCCCTTCCTAGACGTTTTCTCCCCTAGCCAGCTCCTCCACTTTTCACGACATGGTCGTCGTGCCGAGACACGGCCTATTGGCTGAACCTGTTGTCGGATGCGAACCTCCGGCCCCAAATGTCGTGCACAAGCAGTGCAGACTCTTCCCGTGGCACACTAGCTGCGACAGCCGCCGCATCCTCCGACGACGACTTGTGTGGCGTTGACGGCTCCAGTCACGGAGGGCGGCGTCAATCAGTGCATCATGCGTCATCGTCCCAGTCAACGGCTCCATCACATCAATGTCGTCCCCATTCCCCCACCCCTGTCACCCCTTTTGTCCTCATCACCATAGAGACCCAACCGGAGTTGGAGCCCGAGCTTGAGGACCCCATCAGGTTTGTGTTGCAGTTGTCCAAGCAAAAAGTAGAGGTACAACGCGGCAAACAGGAGCGCATCCGTGAGCACTTTGTCCCACACAGCCAATGACAAGGAGGAGCATCATCAGCGCATTGTCATCGGTCTGAGGATGAAGACTTCATCTATGTCAACGAGTTGTCGGATTTGTACGACGACCAGGCAATGGCGGCGAGGGAGTAGTATATGCAGTAGTCGCTAACAACGCGAATTAGCAACATTGCTTATTTTGAAATTTACACTTAACGACATTTCAAGTTGCAACATATATGTAATGCAACGACTTTTGGCCATTAATATAGTTTCTAATTATGCGTATCATATTTGATGACAATCATGAACATTTTGATTTGATTAAACGTTGCTCAAATTGAAAATAAATTTTTGGTGCAAATGAAAAAAACAAATATGAAAGCTGTTATTTTGCGATTTTGTGTTTCTCCATAGACACCACAACCTCTAAATCATCATGAAGCACACTTCACATGGCGTATGGCGATCCAAATTATGCCGACTCTCCTATATTCTTTTTGTTAGCAGGACAAAAGACACATTCGTTGATTGGCCAAAGGCCAATACACAAAAATTCTACCCACAAAAGACAAGTAGAAAGGACAAAGAAAGCAACAAAATATGTCTGCAAAATAGGTAAAAGGATAGTGTACAAAGGACTCTCCTAGCGTTGCTCTTATATTACCTCCGTTCGAAAATAATTGACGTGATTTTAGTACAAAACACATCAAGCATTTCCAAACGGAGGGACTTGTTACAAATGGTACTCAACCATAAGAAACCAATCGTGTTCATACATAGATTTTTTTTTCATTTTTTATGCAATTAGCTAAATTAGAATCTTGTAGAATTTGAACATCTGTAAAACGTAATCTCATGTTTTATGCTCTCTTCATTCAGAAATATAAGATGTTTATTCTAATATAAACCACGAAACTACTCTATGTACGACGTTTTGTAGTCCGATTTGCGTACAACGAAAAATTCAACAGTGTCCATACGTGACCCGCCACTCACCGATGGATGGTCCCCACTGTCGTACAAAAATCGTACACGTGCTGTTGTACGCATAGCATTGCTCTATAAACTGTATACAGATTAAGTTAAATGAATAAACACACTAAAATATGTTCATATACACCTGACTCATAAAGAAGTTAAAACATCTTATATAGTTACAAAGTCACGTAAAAAATAATATGTAAAAGAATTAAAGCTGCTAAGTTAGGGCTGCTGGCATGCATTTGAAGTACTTCGGTGTGAGTGTTTTTTAGCTAACACGTGTTGGTTTTCTTCACTACTAGGTTTTTTGTGTGTGTTTGTTATCGGCTTTTAACACGGCACAACGCACACGCTCATATATATATTCTCATATACTCAACCTTATGACGCACACACACGCACCCCCTACTTTTTATGAGAAGCTTCGAGATACTGAGCCGGTACTACATCACGAAAATGACTCCTCCTTCCACTAAAAGAATATCACCAGAGAACCTAAAATAAATCTAGGAAAATATGAGCACCAATGCGAACATTGTACAACGCAGGTGCTCACATACAATCACCCCATGAACGCACCCACACACCTTACACCTATAACACTATCGGGAGAGCCTGAAATAAATCTAGGAAAATATGAGTACCAGTACGAAGACTGCACAATGCAGGTGCTCACATACACACACCATATGAATGCATCCACACACACCCTACCCCTATAACGTTATCCGGAGAGTCTGAAATAAATCTAAAAAATATGAGCACCAGTGCGAACACTGTATAATGCAGGTGCTCACATACACTCGCCCCTATGAATGCACCCATACACACCCTGTCCCTATAGCGCTATCCGGAGAGTGAAACAAATTGAGAAAACTGCGAGCATCATTGCCAACACAGTAGAACACATATGCTCAGTTACACTCACCCGTATGGACGCACGCACGCATACCCTACCCATATAATGATGTGAGTAATACAAAACCTAACATTTTTTTGCTCATCTACCTTCTATATAAAGTTAGTTTAATTATGATGTGACACCTAGCAAGTTTTTGTGCAGGACATCATAGGATAAGCAAATCAAAGAAAGTTATGTGGCATAGAGTATTTAGGTTAGTCCATTTAGACTGTGAGAATTAGACTTGATTTTGATTGAAAATGCATTTCTAATTCTTTTGCTCATGCGTGCTATTTTTCATGACTAAGGTTTACGGGATGCAACATATATTACTCAAAATGTTGTGTATAAAGAAATTATTACTACACTATAATGCTAAAGGTTCTATATTTTTTCTAGAGTATTTTCGTTCAATTTTTGTTGTTTGTGAAGCAATGACATTGTTGATTTTTTGACTAGGCTGCCAACACCGAGTCTAAAACAATGGACCTTTGTATGAAGGTTAATCCTTTCTATTTTCTAATTCACTTTTTCTACTGTTTTTCTTTCTTCCGCATCTTGCTTCGTTCACAAATACAAATTTCCATCTATTTTAGGATGGGGTATTATCTGTAAAATGTGATTTTAAAATTTATACCGGAGCAATTTTCCTTCGTCTCAAAGGAAGCTTCATTTTGTACAACTTTTGTTGAACCATGCAATCATTAAACTTTGACTATCTTCGTAGAAGTAACTTTGGCTGGAACATTTAAAATATATAGCTAAGTGTTTGTAACTTTGGGTGAACTGTTTTTATGCTTTTTGATATTTATCTAAGTGATATTGGCTTGCACATTACCAACTGTCATCTTACTTTTCCACTGTCTTCTTTCGTTCTATAAAAGAAACAACGCCTCCGCTACTAGTAATTATTATAGTTTTATCCTTCATCCCAAATATAAGACGTTTTTTTAAGCTGCTTTAAAAACGTTTTATACATTGTAAAAGGAAGTACAAAGGAGAGTACATTTTTAAAATAGTACACTGTACTGCAAGAATTTCTGTATGTGCGAGATTCGTGTCTCGGTCCCCGTGCGTTTTTGCGTGTGTCCCTAGCCAAGAGATATGGCTGTTCGGCCAAACAAGACAAGGAGTACTGCCCGATCGAAAAAGCAGATGAAAGGCTTTCCCGGCAGGCCGGCAGAGTTAAAGAAGCAGGCGCTGACGCGTGGCGCAGTAACTCCGGCCCGGTAACTCTGCGTACCTACTAAACCACACCTGCCTCCCATCCCGTCCGTCCACGCATCGTAAGATCAGATCCTCGCCGTCCGGCCCCTTTCGCCCAACGGCCTTCTGTGCACACCGGCGTCCCGCGCGTGGGCCCCGTGCACGAGTCGCGTTAAAAATATTCGATCGTGGATCGGACGCCTCGGATCCCCTGTAACCCCAAAAGGCTAGGCTAATCTACGGCCGGCATCACGCTGAACCTCGCTAGGGCGCTGTCCCCGCATGCAACCACTCCACCTCTCCCTGACATGTGGGTCCCTCATAGAGCCCCTCCAACTCTTTTACCGTGTAACTATCCACCCCTCTCGCGAGAAATGGGCCCAAGTGAGGTGGGGCAGGAGGCTCAGTGTGCGTGATGGGGAGCGGCTAGAGAACAGCTGCAAGGCGGTGGGAGGGAGCGGGGCATAAAACGGACGTGCAGCGCCTCGCCTCGCCTCCCCTCCCCACTTCTCTCTCCCACTCCCCCTTTACGTCTCCTGCTCAGAGCCTGTGCGTGTGGTGAGAGAGAGATTCTCGTCTTCCACTTCCACCCCCCCAAATATCGTGTGTGCCATTTTTTTTGCTGCTCATGCGGGTTTTGTGCGGGAGGAAGGGGTTATGCCAGCGGCCGCGGGGATCAAAACCCTAGAGGAGGAGGCGGCCTTCTGATGCGAAGCTGGGGGGCGCAGCCCGGCTGCTTGAGTCAGTGAGGTAAGCGATCGGTTGGTTGGAAATACCGGGGGTTCGATTTCATCGGCCAGCGTCGCCTCCGGCTAGAAATCTGCAAGGGGAATGCCTGCGTTTTGCGCTGATTTTGGTGCATATTTTGTTCTTGTTATATCCGTTAATATTTTGTGCTTGCTTTTTGGGATGTTTTTCCCGTGCGTGGCGTTTTGATTTGGTTGGTTGGTCGCATTGCCTATGATTGGGCAGTTCCGTACGCGCATGTGTGTTGGTAATTAAGGGCCGGATTTATTCGTATCGTTTGCTATGCCTGGTAGCCGCGCTGGTGGGGAGCTTAATCGCCGCGCCCTTCTCGTTTTCCGGCGATTTTATTCCGCTTAAAGGCTCGGGGTTTGCTTGGATTTGGGGTGGTTCTGCGAGGGCGCAGAGTCGCGAGGAAGCTTCCGCGACGCTGCCGCTCGCCGCGACCTACTTGCCCGCTCGTACTCGGTACTCGCCGTGCCTCTCGCTGCTCGCCGCCGACTCCGACTTCGCTGCCACCTCCACATCCAGGCTCTCGACGGCTGGGCGACGAGACGCAGGCGGCGGCTTCCGGGTGGTGCGTTTGCCCCACGGATATCTCCTGCATCTCTCGTTCCCTCTCAAACGGCATCGATTGCTGTATTTTCGGGGCTTATGGGTTCGTTGTTATTATTT
Organism: Elymus sibiricus; assembly: GCA_039707655.1. NCBI lineage: Eukaryota > Viridiplantae > Streptophyta > Magnoliopsida > Poales > Poaceae > Elymus > Elymus sibiricus. Next base: position 184,466,419 of record CM077675.1, on the reverse strand, counting down.
TTGAATCTTCTCTGGTAAGGCTCTGGTCAGGGAGTTAGAAGGTCCTGCGCTGTAACACCCTCCGCTACTAGTGCTCCGTAACAAACTGAGACTGCTTTTAAATTTTGAGGGGAAACAGCGAAAATTAGGAGATCTTAACCGTCCAGGTGTCTATCCACTTTCCGTGCACAAATACTCGCATTCCTGCCTGCATTTATGTGTGCGCTTGCCTCCCTATTTTTCATCATGCTTCTGTTTTGTTGCCAATAGTGCCTAAACCAAGATAAAGTAGTTATGCCTTTTGCCTATGAGGTTTCAGTCTTCGATAAGTTACATAGTTTTCCCAACTTTTTTTTTTTAACTTAGTTTTCCCAACTTATTGTTGTACTGACTTGGTCGAAATTAGGACAAAACGGAAGTCCAGAAAAATATTAGTAGCTAGTAGTGTTTCTCTTCGTCCTTGTGCAACTTCAGTAAGAAGGTGATCTGGGGTAGGTATTGGCACGAGTCTCAATGTTAAGTTTGGTACATTAATATTGGTGTATCTCAAACAATTTGTGTGAGTTGTGAAACATATAAAGCTCTACAGTATTGATAAACAAATATTTTTGTGGTGCTTAAACAGGTTTTAGAGGTGTAAAAGTGAAACAAGGACCTTCCAGTTGTTACCAGATATGGCTGAGATTGCTGATGAAGATGGTTCCACCGGCATTGATTTGATATGTGCCTTATGTGATAATGGTGGTGAAATCGCAAGGTACATGTTTATTTGTTTTCTCTTTTTTGTGCTCTGAACAAAATGTAATGAAATGATCAGTTATTGTTCTTATGGACTTGGCCCATTTTTTTACAGAATTCTCAACCATTTGTTTTGGATCGCTACTGAAACTATTGAATTTGAAACAAAGTAAAACCATTGCTAATCATCAACATGCACTTGCTATGGGTAGAAATAGCTTTATTAGAGAACATAGTCGCTAAGCTTCATAGTTCTAATCATGCAATAATATATACGTCGATGCTGTTTAACAAGAAGAAGATGCCTTGACCTACAACTTTTTTAGAATGCAGCTTTATAAATTGCCTGTTGTTTGTTATGGAAGCTCTAGGAAAATGGTGGAGTTCTAACCATGCCTGGTTATATGTGTATCACAGTTCGATGTTTTATTCCACTTTGTGCTCACCTGCAGTACTTGGTCTGCTTACTACCTTTTACAAGCTTTGTTCTGCATGTCGCTTACTAGCTGGGTTAACTGCTTAAGCATTATTCTCTGGAAGTTTTCTGTTGAAACCCGTTCTTACCTTTTGTTACTTAAAATACATGTATTATGTGTATTTGGTCCTATTCAATCTGTATGCATCTTTTTGTATACACACGTTTTGGTTCCATTCAATTGTTCTGTTGTCTCTGTTACATAATAGAACATGCATTAGCATTTTAGGTTGAACCTTAGTTTCTCATTATGATTAGTGATGTGTGCTTCTGCTAAACTATCTGCAGCTGTGAAGGCAAGTGCCTGCGGTCATTTCATGCAACAAAAGATGCTAGTGAAGATTGCAAAACATTGGGCTATACTAGGAATCAGTTTGATGTATCTATTCTGATCCTCACTTGGGAGTGAAACATTTTTACTGTTCTTTACCTATTCGAGGCATCTTTTGATGAGCTTGTACATATCTACAGGCGATGAAAGTTTTTCTGTGCAAGAATTGTGAACATGAAAGATATCAATGTTTTGCCTGTCACAGGTTGAGTTCAGCGAAAACAGTTCCTCCTGAGGTTAAACCCCTTTACCTAATATATAGTTTTGAGAAATTTCAAGCAGACTAGTTGGCCGCTTACTCGAATTCTTATATCTTCTAGGTATTTCCTTGTGCTTCAGCAAGTTGTGGGCACTTTTATCATGCTAAATGTGTTGCACAATTGCTCTTCCCTGAAAATGAAGCAAAAGCAACTGAGTACACGACAAAGATAATCAATGGGGCGAAATTTGCATGTCCACTTCATAAATGTGATGTTTGTAAATATGGTGAAAACAAGGAGGTTAAGGAGCTGCAATTTGCTGTTTGCCGGCGGTGCCCGAAGTCATATCATCGAAGATGTTTGCCAAGGCAACGAGAACTTGTTCCCATATTTGTGACTGTAGTTTGCATTCCTTGTTAGTTTGTATTCACTACGCTGTCTTGGATCAAACTAATACGTATGCACCTGTCAATAGGAAAATCGTCTTTGATGACGTAATTGAGAATGGTGTGTGCCTTCTCCAAAGGGCATGGGACGGTCTTCTGCCAAAAAATCGCATCTTAATATATTGCCTGTAAGATTTGTTTCCTTTAGGTAATTAATTTTCCTTGCTATGTTTGTGCATCTCTCTGACTAGATCTTTTTTTTGGCCAGCAAGCACAATATTGATCCAAAACTTCGAACTCCTTTAAGAGATCATATTAAGTTTCCTGATGATCCTATCACTAAAAAATCCTCCAATGTGAATGGATTGAAAAGGGTTAAGATACGACGCCTTGATGACTGCCTCCCTGTCCCATCATCCAGTAGCAAAAGACCCCTTGGTACATCATCTTGTTCTGCCTCCGTCAATGCGATAGCGAAAAGGAAAAAAGAGCATGTGCCTGGAGGTACAAAACATTCAAGTTCGCAAAAATCAGTTATGTCAGTGATCCCCATTAGCACATTCCCTGAGATTGACATAAACACGGCGACGAGGTAAATATAATTCTTTACTTCTCTGTTCTTTATTCATCTGTTTACAATCTTCAGATTCAGATGCAGTTGATTACAAATTAAAGTTTATTGGTTAAGTAATTATAAAAGCGTATGTACTAGCCATGCAAAATATTTTATTAAAATTATATGTTTGCATTTTTTAGTAAAAAATGTGCTAAAGGAATGTACTAGGGAATGTTTATTGGAGTGTGAAAAGTCAAAGCTTGTATATGGGAATGGAGGGGGTGCCAAAATTCTTTTACTTTAAGATTTAAGATGATTTTGGTGTTTAAGTTTAGTTGTAAAGTTAGTGGATGACAATAAGAATAGCTTAAGGGTCACTGGCCGCCACCCTGTAAATTTACAGAAGCTGTTGCAAAACAATCAGTCATTTTTGATGAGTTTGTAATATGATGTGGATGAGTGAAAGGTCTGTTCTTGAAACACTTAGATTCTTGCAGAACGCTGATCTGAGAAGCCAAAATGTTTGTGTATCTTTGGTCGATGTGTCCTAATCAAGATAACAAAAAACATTTGAAATGCAGGATCATCATGTTTACTTTGTTCCCAATTGTTTATGTGCTGCCATCATATTAAATATCATGATTTCTGAGGAACGCTATTACTGCTACCTTTGCATTATGTTGTGTCCAAGTATTTGTTCAATTTTTGCATTTCAATACTATTGTATTCCTTATATTGCCATAGTCTGCAACGCAAATACCAAGACTAACCTAGTGGTAGTCTCTCAGGATTTATGAGTTTGCACAGAAAGCATCATCAAATCTAACTATTGAGGATGTACAGAAACAGCTAGTGGTTTCGTCTACGTACACATCATTTATGAAGAATACTGATAAAATTACATTGGGAAAGGTGGAAAGATCTGTTGAGGTACTCTACTGCACTTTCTTAGAAGCAGTGCCATGAATTTGGTTGATGCTGACGTGTATTCTTGGCAGGCTGTTAAGACCGCGGTTCATATGTTAGAAAGTGGTGCAGATATAGAAGAGGCCAAAGATGTATGCTCACCATATGACCTTTTCCAACTTGCAAAGTGGAAGGTACATGCAAATTTATATCATCCTTGCATTTTTAGGATTGTAGAATTTGCTGTTTGTGATAACTGATTTAGACATTGGGATAAGCTGGCTGCAACATCAGATACTAGGAGTTATCGTTATGATATATGAAATACATTTTAAGCCCAGGATAGTAATATACATGATATTATGAACTATTATGTGCAGAACAAACTGAATATATATCTTGCCCCGTTTCTTCATGGCACGCGCTATACATCTTATGGGCGGCATTTCACAAAACTGGACAAGCTCGAGAAGGCAGGTGTACACATTATTTAAAATATTTCTTGTTTGTTCCTGCTCTATAGAGTTATCTTCTGTTCATTATTTTCTGGTAGCAACTTGTCATGTTGCCACTTCTGAATAGTGTTCTGATATGAAAATATCCTGGCTTGTTGTGTTGAAATCGGTCATAGGATATGTTGTCCATGTACGCTCTGATCCCAAATTGGCATCCATTTTTGTACAAATAATGCTCACATTAATTACCCAGAGTAGAGTTGGCACTTAGTATTATGGTTGAAAATCTAGGTATGTGCAAATTCAACATGGTTTTTCCTCAGTAAGTTTTGGAGCATCTTTGGGTCCAGTCGTATATCAAGCTAAGTCTGGAAGCATCCAGGATGAAGAGTCTTGTTATCTTTGGGTGTATGCGTGTGTGTCCTGGTTGAAGAGTCTGTTTGTGGAAAGAGTCTTGTTATCTCCTAGATGAACCCAGCCTAGTCTAGAAGTATCCAGGGTGTATGTGTCCTTCTAGAAGAGTCTGTTTGTGGGTGAATCCAGTTGTCTCTTAGATGGACCCAGCATCCCAGCCTAGTCCCGGATTATCCAGGGCGCGTCGAATTACTATTCACTGAACAGTAACCGACCTAAAGGGTCTATATAAGGATGTATCCCCCTTGTAATGAGGCAAGCAAGGAAGTATCTAGTTCTTACCTATGCTTATCTCCTACCCCTCTAATTCTTCTATCTTTCCCCACTACCCTTCTACTGTACCACGGCGCCTACATGGCGACGACCCTTGCGTCCAGGAAGTATCCCACCTTACAACCTCCGGAGCCAACGTCGGTTACAATAGTAAGATTTATTTCTGATCCCAAAGATCAAAGAACTTGCACATTTTAATATATAGACGTCAAAAATGAATGAGTTGGCATGATTGGTAATATTCAATCATGTTTTTACTGCAAATTACACTATAAGAATATTAACGAAGATACCAAGTGCATTGAAACTGTGAATTTGCACTTGGTAGCAGCATTTGTTGGGACTTTGTAAGATTTGGTCCTTCAGGGGCTGGTTATCTTTATTTGGTAGTCTTTTTATCTCTTATATTGAGGTAGGTAGAAGCCTCCCTCTGATTAAAGAGGGGTTTTGGGTTTTGCTTTAGGGTTAAACAAGAATGAACTAAATCTGCTCCCTCTAATCTTTTCCTCTCCGCTTGAATCATCTAACCCCATATCTTGTGCTGCTAAGAATCTAGACAAATCTGCTGCCTCGAATCTTCTCCTGTACCTTTGAATGATCTTAGTATTAAACATTAAGACAGAACTTGAGTAATATATTTCTTATTCAAGAATTTGGTGTAACTAATATTAATGTTTAAATATCATCTAGCTCATTTTTTGTTTTTGTTGGCTATAAACAGAATTCTAGGTAAAAACCAAGATATATTTATCATGCAAGAATTTGCGTGACTACTGTAATGTTAAAACACGTTCTAGATCAACTTTTGTTTCTGTCGGTTATAAACAGAATTCTAGGGTTAAAAAGTTTCGGGGTTAAATTAGCAATCTGCAGCTCATAATTTGATACTTGTTGTAGAACACAGCATGGCTTACTATTCCCTTGCACTTAAGAATGGTCAGCAGGTAGTTTATTAAGATACCTGTTTCTGAGACATGATTTTATAATTGAAAAGTGGTGCAATGCAGGATCTAAATGCATAAATGCATAGACCCCTGATGTTTTGTGGAGCTGGTGGCCTGGTGCCAAATAGGTGGCGCAAAACTACTATATATTCTTTAGGGCATGTTTTTAATAATAGTATTTCTTCGTAAAGTTCTGGTATTTTGTTGAAATTTGACTTGCGTACCAAAACTTTACGAATAAATACTATTTTTCCAAACAGCACATTATTTGTTTTGTACAGCGGCTACTCTTCAATCTCTGCTTTCATTTTGTTCTCTTTCTTTGTGTTGAAAATTGTGCTTGTTATCTTGCTTTAGAAGGTTATGTTTACTTCAAGCCTTGCTTCCTGTTCCTGACTGCATTCTCAATCTGTCTTGCTGAAGTAACTCTGTTGATTTTGTGCAGATTGTAGATAAGCTACAATGGTATGTTCAAAGTGGTGATACGGTAAATTTCTGGTTTGATTCTTGCTACTTATGTCTTGCATTGTAAACATGCATAAGTGATGCAACCTATTATAGTCCACTTCCATCTCATGTCACACGTGCATACAATCTGTTATTTTGCTTATTCAATCATGGACTTTTTATGCTACATTGTCATCATACATATATGCTCTGTCCGTAACAATCTTAGACAGCCAAGTCAGATGGTGATGCCTCGGTATTTTTTTTTACCGAGGCAATTGTTTGAATAAAACATTTCATTACGTTTGTCTGCAAAAAAGTTTATCAGTGATTATGTTTTACTAAAATTTCTACCATTTTGTAATATGCAATATGATCACCTACTTTGACTATTTGCCATTCTTGGATTAATTAGAATCTGCTTGTAATGTGCATGTTTGGACTATTTTTATTCATGAATTCTAGCTTCTGTTCATTTATCTGTCTTAACTCTGGAAATTAGCTACACCACTTATTTTTATGGTCCCAAATTCAAAATTGACAGCAATATGTCCAACAGAAGCTGTTTATCATGACCTGTGCATTTCTCTTATTCCTGTAGGTCGTTGACTTCTGCTGTGGTTCAAATGATTTTAGCACATTATTGAAGGAAAAGCTTGAAGCTTCTGAAAAGAATTGCTTCTATAAAAATTATGATCTCATTCAGCCAAAGGTGCTTGCATTTCTCCATTTGTTATACATGGTCCATTTTTATCTTTAATAGTTTAGTTAATATTCCATGTATGAAATAGTTCATTGCAGATATAGGAGCCTAACCACGCACCCAATGTCTTTTGCTACTCCCTTAGCGAAAAATTTATTCAGCACAGCAGACTGATACAGCATTATAAATATTTCTCCAGAATGATTTCAATTTTGAGAGGCGAGACTGGATGACCGTTCAACCAGATGAATTGCCTGCCGGATCCCGATTGGTATAGCTAGTGTTACTTTGCTCATGTCCATTATTGCAAACTTCCAGATTTTATATATTCAGTATCTGCTGTTATCCTCAGATCATGGGGCTGAATCCTCCTTTTGGGTTTAAAGCTTCACTTGCAAACCAGTTCATCAACAAAGCCCTAAGTTTCAAGCCAAAGCTGATAATTCTTATTGTTCCCAAGGAAACCGAAAGGTACTGTTTTTCTCTTTATTCATCCGCTTTCTCTTTATTCATCCCCATATAGCTTTCTGTTTCTCATTAATCTCCAACAACATTCCACACTTGATGATGTGTAGGTTGGATAAAAAATACCCACCTTATGAGCTAATATGGGAAGATTCTAATCAGCTTGCAGGAAAGGTATGTTTGGACAGTGTTCCCCTTGAGAACTCCTGTACTTTAACACTGATGATAGAATTGTGCTCCTGATGGTTTCTTTTGGAAAATTACACAGTCGTTCTATTTGCCTGGATCGTTTGATGCTGATAACAAGCAAATGGATCAGTGGAATCTATCACCTCCTCCTCTTTCTCTGTGGAGCCGTAGTGATTTTGCTCAGAAACATAATGAGATTGCTAAATCAAAGGGGCACCTCTGCAGCAGAAAACCGTGCTATAACGATTCACAAAGGGACATCGCAGGCAATGCATATATGAGCACCAGTGGCGATCTGGAAATGGGCAGTGAGAGTGAGGCGTGCATCCCTGATGAAGAAATGCAAGAAGAGCAACAAGCAAAAGCCTCCGTGATAGACCAGTTGTTGGCTGACACATACCATGATACCACTAGTTCTCCAGGTGACTACTGGACGGATACCAATGGCCGATCAGGACAACCTCGCAACTATGATACTCCGGGTGGAAATGACCCTCCAACTCGTGAGTATTTTGTAGACAGGGCAGCTGAATCTGATACTAGCATTTCGTTGTCAGGCAGAAGTGCTCAGAAACAAAACCTAACCGTGTCAACCTCTGATCATGAGCCTACCAATGATCCACGAGACTTCAATCATATTATTGCAAGTGTATCTGCCGAGCAACCAACTGATCCTGTCGATTGTGACGAGGTAACATCAGCTGATGCCCAGCATCATGGACTGGGAGACCCACCGTCTGCACCAGCTCATACAACTGGAGTTCAGTACCAAATCCTGGAAGACTCACCACCCGAGGAAGGACAGCATATCCTGGAAAACTCGCCGCCTGAGGAAGGACAGCTGAATGATTCGCTGTCTACAGATGGAAATGCGGCTTGTGTGCAGTATCAGATGCTGGAGGAGTCGCCACTTGAAGCGGATGTTCCAGTGGCTGCAGCGGATCTACCACTAGCGCATACCTTCCCAGGGCTGCAGTTTGCAAGCGCTCCCACGTGGCCTGGATGTTATGCCGCTCGTGAAGTTCTGTCGCGAGGCATGGGCTACCCGGCCTTCCATCAGGGAGCCTCCTACAATTTGCTTGAGAAGTAACATTAACCAAGCAAGCAAAGTTGATGCCATCTTTTGCTAGCAACGACTGGTTGACTGTCGTGCTTTAACCTGGCCAGGACGTCGAGACGGAAAGAGAAACCACCGCCTCTTGCCACGCGTGTCAATGGAAGAAGACACTGAGTAGCTGTTTATGTGCCTCGGCTTATCTTACAGGCGTGAGCTTGTTATCTTCTACGGCCAGCTTTAAAGTGTGCTGAGGTCGTGTGTGCCCGTGCGCTAATTTTGAACTGAAATTGTATCAAGAGTCATTGTGAGAATGCTTGTTGACATCGTGTTTGTTTCGCATTGTGGGTGCTTTTTGCTAACACCAAATTTTGCCCCGTGAGCATCCTTTCGTTGAATTTATCTGTCATTGCTTCTAGCCTGTTGCTTTCGGTTTTTTTTTGAGAGAGATCCAGCTGATGGCTGGCTTTATTTTGATCATAGCAGGGAGCACAAGGGGAAAATACAAAGGTGGGTTTTGATCCATGCATCAAGGAGAAAAGGAGAAGAGGTGTCACAAAGTAACCATGCCATTTTTTTTTTTTTGAAAAAACTGCCCAAAAAACTACTCAATTTCATAATGTAGTGCGTCCACGCTTTTTGAGATTTAATTTTGATCATAAATTTAACCAACATGGATGACCCTGGCAAGAAGTTTTCAATGATATAATTTTTGCTTCCGTAGCGGACATAGTCCGCGTTGCTTAAATTTATGATTAAACTTAAATCTCGAAAAATATAGACACACTACATTATAAAATGGAGAGAGTAGCACCTAGCTAATCTCTTTCGTGTGCATCCCCAAAAGGGCAGCAAGTTCTTGTCTGACTGCAGCTAGAATGTCAGTCACCGACGCTACCTTGGCTCTGAAAATGTATTCGTTTCTTTCCTGCCAGATCTTTCGTAGGATTAACAGAGATAGTGTTTTCAGCGCCTTTCTGAATTTTGGCTAAGCAGTTTGCTAAGGCGGCCATCCCTGTGATTTCTTGTACTAAGTCTCAGTTTGCTAAGGCGGCCATCCCTGTGATTTCTTGTACTAAGTCTCAGTTTGCTAAGGCGGTCATCTCTGATATTCAGAATATATGCTTCTTATTGCAGCAATTAACTGACTATTATATACTGTAGTCTAGATAATATATCTAGATTAATATATAAGTCTCTAGATATATATCTAGATTAATGTATAAGTCTAATGCATCCGTTCGAATGACACTTAATACGAGACGAGAGAGTAGTATCCAGCATCATTAAACTACACTGCAACTAGACCGCTTGCCTTTGAAATTGTTGGTTAAGGAAACAACAGATACGTCAACAAGATTTGTCTGTAAGAGTAGCTTTCTATCTCTGTGCTATATGTTGGAACGGTGAGTCAGCGGCGACAACGCTACGTTGGATGCTATACTATAGGGGCGTATTTGGTTGCCATCTACGAAGTTGTCTGCATTGCATGTGTTACTGAGTTGGACATGGTTGAGAGAAAATATGGTAAAAACCAACAACTGCATCTCGTTTGGTTGCCCGCATCGAGGTTGCCTGCATTAGGGGATTGGTGTTGGCACGTTGTTTGGTGTTTTACTTTGTCTCCTCTCATGCAACTACACGGTCATTGGTTGCACACACACCGCGAGGTGTGCTAACCTTGTACCCTACGTGGTGAGCTTACTACAACGGTCACATGTCCACATCAACACCGCAATGGCGACGAACTAGACGATGATGTTGAAGTTCTTCACCCTAAAGCGTCGATCCGCATTGCCAACTTCAGTCGTGCATGCCTGCTTTCGGATAAACTTGGAGTAAGCATCCTTTGTTGCCTGCCTATTCTTAAATCCTCTGTGGCTGCTGTCCTTGTAACTTGACACTTGTTCATTGCATTCTTCCCGTGAACTACAAACCCCTGCTACTCTCCTGTGGAACACCACATACCACTTCTCCTAACATTGCAGAAGAGCAACAATTGAAGCAGCAACCAATGGAGCATACAAGCAAGAAACAACGGAGCACACAAGCATGAAGCAATGGAGCAGAAGAGCAATAGTAAGCATGCATGATCATACGACATAGCAAGGTCAACCTAGCACTACTATGATGTCATCCTACCATCACATCCAAAAGAGGATGTAATCCTACCGCCAAGTTCGCCATCAACGTGAGGGGTTAGTATATACCACCTTACCAAAATATACAGACCATCAAATAGTTTTCAAGCCGTAGCTACACAAAATATACATTGTCATCGTCATCGTCGTCGCCATCGCCATCGCCATCGAGGATCATGCACGCGGTCACCACCAGCAGATACAACACTAGTAGTAGTGCTTGCTAGCTATAACACCCATGTAATTAAGCTACAATAATCCCTCTATGATTAAGCTAAGGCATTTTGCTAAATAGTGCTTGATCATCTTTGATCCATATCTCATTTCAAATTCCACTTTAAATTCAAATTCAAATAATAAGTGAATTAAAGAATTTCACCAACATGAAAACTAAAATGTTCCTAGTGTTGCAAATATTCTCTGGATATATGTCAAGGTGAAACTAACTTTTTATAAAGTGTTTAAGAGCCCTAAAACATTTAAAACAGAGGCCAAAACAATAATTTAAATGCCTTTTAAATTATAAATATTCCAAACTATTTCAAATGTCTCTCAAACTTTTTGTGGCAGTGCCTAATTTTACAATATGAATAATGGGCCAAGTCCCATATTTTAAAAAAGTCAATTGGTTTTAAAAATAAAAGAAAACAGAAAAGAAATAAAGAAACAGAAAATAGAAAAAAAGAAAAGAAAGCGGTTCCCTGCTGGACTGGACCGCAAGTGCACAGTGCGGCCCAGCCCAGCCTGCCTCCCCCGTCGTCTACCTCCCTGCTCCACCTGTCGATGGCGACCGAGGCTAGGGCGCCGTCCCCGCCGAGCCAACTCGTCCCCCCGCGTCGCTACAGAGCGTCTGGAGGGCTAAGAACGCTAGCGCCGACCGCGGGGACAGCTCCAGGATATTTTCCCCCCTCTCCCTCGCTCGCCCTCATCCTCTCCGCGCTCGGTCGAACCACCGTCGCCATGGCCGCATCGTAGCCGCGCCCACCGTCGTCCCTACGCCTAGCCACGATGCCCATCAGCTCTGCCGTCGCCCGCTACCTCGTCTACGACCACCACCTCGAGCTAGGCGCTTCTCCATCACCGGATTGCCGCCATCTTCTTCCTCGAACGCCGCCGGCGAGCTCCGTCGAATTCGTCGCCTCCGAACCTCCCCAAGCTCGCTTTGCACGCCTACAGGCTCGCGTTGAGCTCCCCGTTGAAAACCCCCTTGTTTTTACCTTGCTGCGTCGCCCCTAGCTGCTCTGCCTCCATCGTCGGAGCTCCGCCACCGCTACTTAGCTCCGTGCCGTCGCTCCGGTGCCCCTTGGGCTTAGACAAACACGCCAACGTGCCCGTGGCCTCGCGTAGGAGCCGCCCGGCCCGTTAGATGGGCGAACCCGAGCCCCTACGCTCGATTTCATCGAGCTCCGGTTCCGGCCGCCGCTACCATCGACGTCCTGCTCAGCTCCAGCCACCCCCTGCTCGCTTAGCTGCCACAGGTTGACGCGGCGCATCGCCAGCGGCCGAACGCACCACTCCGCGCCCCAAACCGAGCCCCATAGCGCTTTTCCGGCGAGGCCCGAGCCCTCCGTCGTGGATCTGTGTCACCGCCGGCGCGCCACCGCGTTTAAACACTGGTGTGATGCTGCCAGGTGGGTCCCCCACGTCAGGCCGTCTAATTAGCCCTAATGGTCCACTGCCATGTGGGACCACCTCGTTAATTAACTAATTAATTTTAAATAAAACTGTTAATTAACACAGTCACTGACAGTCTGGCCCCATCGTTAATTTAAGCTAATTAAAAGTTAAAACTTTGTTAAATAAGCCTTGTCACTGACTATAGGGCCCCACTCGTCCATAGTTGACTGCTGACTCAGCAGTCAACTTGGCCCCACTGTCAGCCACACAGGCACATCTCTAGGTACACTCTCTGAGTACCCATAGCATTAATATTTATTATATTTTCGAAATAAATTAAATCCAGAAATTCCAGAAATTGATTAAATATTTGAAAAAACATATAAAATAATCCGTAAGTCAGATGAAAATAATTTATATATAAAAGTTGCTCAGAAAAATATAACAAATCCAAATACGCTGTCCGTTCATGTGTCACATGCCTCTAGCATGATGAACATGGAACTTTCCCCTCCGACTTATCTGTCCCATAACTGCCAAAGACCTGGGAAATATCCACATATATTTTCTCGCTCCGTCTGTAACGTGTAGCACTGCGATAGGTCACCCCTAGCACTGCATATTGCCTTGTCATGCATCGTGATGCGTGTGTTTACTTTATACTTATTGTTTCTTCCCCTTCTTCTCTCCGATAGACCCCGAGACTGACGCTGCTATCGGGTATGACTACACCGCTGACGTCCAACCACTTACAGCAAAGTATCCAGGCAAGCAAAACCCCTTGATCATTCCTATATCGCCCATTCCTTCTCACTCATGCTTGCATTAGATTTTGCTACCGTTGTTGATAGCTCCTATTTTGATGCATAGCCTGATTTTGTAACCTGCTATTATTACTTTACCTGTTATCCTATATGCTTAGTATAGGTTGGTTAGTGATCCACCAGTAACCCCTCACCTTGTCCATGTTGCCCCCGCTTCATCATCGATGACTAGATCAACTTGATCGACGCCCTGAGCCAGACACATCACCTCACACCCCCTTAGTTGTATGACTCTACAGAGCTACTATCGAGTGCCGAGGGTGATACCTCGTAAAGCACTTCTGATGATAACTCTGTAGTGTAGCTAGTCGGTCGTGGATTTCGAAGGGTGATTCCTCCTTCATCACTCCCGATAACGACTCTATCGTGCAACACCTCAAGTGTGAACCCTTGAGGGTGATTCCTCCCAGGTCACCTTGATGGTTACATCGAGTGGAATCCATCGAGGGTGATTCCTCGCATTCCCCCTTGATGCTATAGACACACGGTTTCTGTGACTTTAACCACAAAACCATGAGAAAAACGTGTCGGCCCCGAGGGGTACCCGCGAGGAAATGTGAAAGACGGGTCTTCCCCGAGGGGTACCCGCGAGTGATGTGTAGTCGGGTTGACCAGGAATGTGCCCGCGAGATAATTACGCGGCACGGCCGGTCATTCTTAGCCCTTGCCATAAGTCCGGGAGATGGGCGACGGGACCACAAATCGTGGATCATTGATCATCACCGCGCTCTACCAAGACACTAACGGGTTTGGATATGTGATCTGAGTAGGCCTCTGGCCTTTTTCGCACTGACCACCACGCGGGAATAAATATGGGTACTCTGCGTCGTACATTCGCCCGAAAGCTCTTCAGACATCACAGTTGAGCGGCACGCGCCTAGGTGGCCCGCGTAAGCACCTGCTTTGTATAAAGAGGTGCCAGGACTGACACCATCTGTCCTCGTAACGTGTAGGAGTGTAAAGGGTGATGGGCCCAAGACCCCTAAGCACTTAGGATTTAGACCGGCGTGCTGACCTCTCTGTTGAGCCTACGTAGGACTACGGCGTGTTAATCAGCCGAGGCCGGGCATGACCTAGAAAGTGTGTCCGGCCAGAGTTAATCGAGCGTGTTGGGTAAGTTTGTGCACCCCTCCAGGGAAGTTTATCTATTTGAATAGCCGTGTTCATGGTAACTGATGCTCGGAGTTGTATCCCAATCTATACAACTAGAACTGGATACTGGAGACATGAAATGGATATGATGGCTCCGGGATTGCTTTCTCGCAAGGAGTCGAGGAAGGATCTCTGGGCGTTACTACAACATACTTTTAATATGCTAATCTTCACTCTTCTAATGCTGCAAGACACTGAAGATGCTAGTCTTCGATAGGACTAGGCCTTGCCCCCTATTCTGGCATTTCTGCAGTACAATCCAAAGATATAGCCCCATTCCTTTGATACTGATGCATACTTAGCATAGATCTTATGTAAGTCTTGCGAGTACTTTGGATGAGTACTCACCGTTGCTTTGCTCCACCTTTCCCCTTGATATGATTGCTACGATCAGATGACGGAGCCCAGGAGCCAGCTGATCCCGCCAACGACCAGTACTATCAGGACGGAGCATACTACTACGTGGAGGCCGCTGAGTAGTTAGGAGGCTCCCAGGCAGGAGGCCTTGCCTTTTCGATCCATGTTGATGTTTGTGCTAGCCTTCTTAAGGCAAACTTGTTTATTTATGTCTGTACTCAGATATTGTTTCTTCCGCTGACTAGTTTGTATTCGAGCTTATGTATTCGAGGCCTTGAGGCCCATGGCTTGTAATATAAAGCTTGTATGACTTTAAATTGTGTTTAGAGTTGTGTTGTGATATCTTACCGTGAGTCTCTGATCTTGATCATGCGCATTTGCGTGTATGATTAGCGTACGATCAAGGCGGGGGCGTCACAAGTTGGTATCAGAGCCGACTGCCTATAGGAAGCCCCTTTCCAACTCCTTGGCCGAAGTTGAGTCAAGTCTTTGGAAAACTATTTACTAACATCGTGTGGCTTACGGGCCCACATCGCAAATGGTTGGGATTAGGATCTTTTATTCCTCTTCTTTACTCTGGGTTCTGATCTCTCTTCTATTCGGGTTAAAGATTTTGCTAACTCTAACATTAGGTTCTCATGATCGCATCCACCGGAGAGCCGTAATATCAGCAATTGTTTCTTTTGAAAGTATGATGCACACACTGTCATTTGATATCTTTGAACCTCCATTGTTTCAGATGCGTCCCGCAAGGCAGCTCATACGTGAGACTATGGTTGTCGATGCGACTGGGTTCCCGGCCATTCTAGTCGACCTCTTGACTAGGCTGGGATATCGCTGGGTACCCCGAGTACACTGTTCATGAGGACTACCGCGAGTTCAATCTGGAGCAGTACCACGCTGTGGCTCATATCTTCGATCGGCAGAACATCTCCATCACTGAGCTGCACACCTACCATGGTGTTGGAGTGACTGTTGATATGACAGTCCATGATGGTGCCTATGCTGCTATCATCCATCTCCGTGGAGAGCACCCCAGCTTGGAGGAGACTGGGTTCAGATACATCCCGTATGTCTCCGCTGGGGATGAGACTGGATACTACAACGCTGTCTGCACCCCTTACATGCGACATCGCTACGACCCATAGGTTCTGGTTCAGTACACAGAGGCTATGGATCGTACTGCCCAAGCTCTTGCTGTCGAGTTGTATGCCACTCGTGCTCGTCTTCAGGATGCTCTGACATAGTTGCTGCCCGCAGTCCATGCGGGGATGCATTCCGAGCACATCCTTTACCCGCGCAGGACAGAGTTTCCACCAGGCCTTGAGTAGCATGTTCTTGGAGGTTGTACTCCTCCAAGTGGGCCTCTGCTCCCCGTACGGGACCAGGTTCTGCACCAGAGCCTTCATGGAGCGCAGGATCCTTATATCGAGGGCACCCTGCATCGTCACCTGCAGTTACCTGGCTTTAGTGGTTGTCCTCGACGTTGATGTAGCAATCGCTATGTCCCGTTGTTGTATCCCTCTACCGCGTGCCTGCATGCCGCCTAGTTTGTCTAGGTTATTTCCTTTCTGAACTCGTAATTGCTGGTTTGTAATAGACCTATGTAAGGATCTGTATGTCATGTTTGACTACTATGATGTATCTATTGCACCTCCTTCTTTGTGCATGTTACCTCATGATTGATTCCTTGTCTTTGCTTTTACTCAATACTAAACTACCAATGGTACAATTTGACAGAATGGTTAGGCCAGCTGGTCGTAGCCGTGGTGCCAACGCTCCACCACCGCCCGAATATATGGCTGGAATGATACAATAGTTTGAGCTGAACCGCCAGTTTATGCAAGGGCTTATGGATCAATTCACGCGGCCGAACATGAATCAGCAGCCAGCCCCAATAACTCTGCAAGACTTTGTGCGCCTCAACCCCGCTGTCTACCGCAACTCAACTCAGCCCCTTGATGCTGATGACTGGCTCCGCAACATCACGTATGAACTGGAGTCTGCCAACGTCGCCCTTGCCAACTATGTCACCTTTGTAGCCTACTTCGTGAAGGGTCCCGCTGCTCAATGGTGGGACAGTCACCGGCGTTCACAGCCTGTTGGAACCATCATCACCTGGCTGGAGTTCCAAGCTGCTTTCCGTGCTCGCTACATTCCTCAGGGAATCATGGGCAGGAAGAAGCGAGAGTTCCGCAACCTCACATAGGGCAACAAGACTATAGATGCTTATCAACGGGAGTTCCTTGACTTGTCCCGCTATGCTGAAGAAGATATCGCTACTGATGTGTGCAGACAGGAAAAGTTCCATGAGGGACTTCACCCTGATATCAAGCTCGCGCTCCTTGTTCAGGATTATGCTGACTTCGCCACCTTAGTGAACAAGGCCATTCAGGTTGAGACTGGTCTACAGGAATACAAGGAAGGAATCAAGCACACCCGTGACGTGGGCCCATCTTCGGGCTCATCATCACAGAAACGAAGGATATAGATTCCCCACAACATGTACCATGCACCTGCTCCCGCTCCAAGGCCGTCCTATGCTACGCCTCATCTGCCTCCTCCACCACCTAGGCAGCCGAGACTTCCAGCTGCACCACCCCGAGCTCCTGCTCCCCGTCCCAATGACGGGTTGTGCTTCAAGTGTGGTCGTCCAGGTCATCGTGCGAGAGAATGCAGGCAGAATCAGAATCAGCTTGCACTGCCTTCAACTGGCAGTCGTAACAACCAGTCCCGCAACAACAATGCCAGGCCTTCTTATGGTCGTGGTCAAGCTAACAACATTGAACTGAATGAAGCTCAAGACCATCTTGCTACTGTGATGGGTACTCTTCTTGTTAACTTAGTAGCAGCTTCTGTATTGTTTGATATAGGAGCATCACATTCTTTTATGTCAGAAGATTTTTTCATACATGCATGGCATTAAATATGAAGAGATGAACACTCCCCTAGTGGTACACACCCCCGCGGGCGAATGTCGAACCTCAATGGTTAGCCACAATGTCACCATTGAAATTGAAGGGTTGGAATTCCATGTCTCTCCCATTATTTTGAAGTCTTCCAATATTGACCTCATTCTGGGAATGGACTGGTTGAAAACTCATACTGCTTCAATCATTTGCGCCACAAAAACCGTCCATCTCCTACATCCTTCAAATGAGATAGTAAGCTACCATGCTTGTCTTGTTCGAGATGCCGAAGCCCGGATTTACCTCTTAAATGCTTTGAATGCGTTACCTCTTGAGGGGATTGAAGGCATTCCAGTTGTTTGTGACTTCCAAGATGTCTTTCCAGAAGAACTTCCAGGAGTTCCCCCTGTTAGAGCTGTCGAGTTTGTCATCGACTTAAAACCAGGCAGCCTTATCGCCAAACGACCTTATAAGATGCCTCCTCATGAACTCCTTGAACTTAAGGAAGAAATCGACAATTCACTTCGTAAAGGTTTAATTCGTCCAAGTTCCTCTGCTGGGGAGCACCTTCTCTCTTTTTAAAGAAGAAGGATGGCACGAACCGTCTGGTCCAAGATTATCGACCCATCAACCAAGCAACAATTCAGAACAAATATCCACTTCCTCGAATCAACGATCTGTATGATCAACTTGCTGGTTCCTCCTTTTCTAAACTTGACTTGAGGTTGGGTTACCACCAGATCCGAGTTCGTGATGAGGATATTCCGAAGACCACATTCGTTACTCACTATGGTTCATACGAGTACACCATCATGTCCTCCAGTTTAACCAATGCTCGAGCAACATTCTCTCGTTTGATGAACTATATCTTCATGGAATACCTCGACAAGTTCGTTGTGATTTATCTGGATGATATCCTGGTGTTCTCCAAGAATAAAGAAGAACATGCTGAACATCTTCGTCTTGTAGTAGGAAAGCTTCGAGAGCATCAACTATATGCCAAATACTCCAGGTGTTTGTTCTGGTTGTCCGAAGTGACCTACCTTGGTCATGTGATCTCCAAGGATGGTATTGCGGTCAACCCAGAACGCGTTCAGGCTATTCTTGACTGGACTCCCCCGAAGAATGTCAAGCAAGTCAGAAGTTTTCTCGGACTCGCCAGCTATTACCTCCGTTTTGTCGAGAACTTCTCCAAGATTGCCAAACCCTTAACTAATCTGCTTCACAAAGGCGTTAAGTTTGAGTGGACAGGAAAATGTCAGGAAAGTTTCCAGGCACTCAAGGACAAGCTGACATCTGCTCCAGTGCTTGCTCCTCCAGATTCTCGAAAGGACTTTGTCATTTATTACGACGCATCCCGTCAAGGATTAGGCTGTGTCCTAATGCAAGAACTGTTGGGAAACGTTGCATGGGAAACAAAAAATTTCCTATGCTTCACCAAGATCAATCTAGGAGATGACCATCTACGAGAGGAGAGATTGCATCTACATACCCTTGTAGACCGCTAAGCGGGAAGCGTTAAGAAACGTGGTTGGTGTAGTCGAACGTCTTCGCGATCCAATCACGATCCGTCCCGCGATCCAATCTTGATCCGTTCCGATCTAGCGCCGAACGGAAGGCACCTCCGCGTTGAGCACACATACAACTCGATGACGTCTCCGCCTCCTTGATCCAGCAAGCGAGGGCTGAGAGGTAGATGAGTTCTCCGATAGCACAACGGCGTGGTGGCGGCGGTGGTGGAGCAATCTAAGCAGGGCTTCGCCAAGCGCTGCCGCAGATGCGTTTTGGGTGGAGAAACAGATCTAGAGAGAGAGGGAGGGCTGCACCTATGCCTTGGGGTGTGGCTGACCTCCCTCTCCCTCTCTATATATAGGAGGAGGGAGTAGGTGGGGCGCATGTTGGGGAATGTTGCATGAGAAACAAAAAATTTCCTACGCACACGCAAGATCTATCCATGGTGATGAGCATCTACGAGAGGGAGAGTGGATCTACGTACCCTTGTAGATCGCTAAGCGGGAAGCGTTAAGAAACATGGTTGATGTAGTCGAACGTCTTCGCGATCAAAATCGCAAGCCGTCCCGCGATCCAATCACGATCTGTCCCGATCTAGCGCCGAACGGACGGCACCTCCGCGTTCAGCACACGTACAGCTCGATGACGATCTCCGCCTTCTTGATCCAGCAAGAGGGGGCGGAGAGGTAGATGAGTTCTCCGGCAACACGACGGCGTGGTGGCGGTGGTGGTGGCGCTATCTCGGCAGGGCTACGCCTAGCGCTACCGAAACCGCGAACGTAGGAGAAAACGATCTTGGGAGAGAGAGGGGCGCCAAGGGCTTCGAGTGTGCTCTTGGGGCGCCCCCTCCCCTCTATATATAGGTGGAGGGGCATGGAGATCAGCCCCTCCAAGCCCTAGGGCGCAGCCAAGGGGGAGGGGTTGGACTCCTAGTCCAATTCCCTCCCTTTCCATAAACAGGTGGACTTTCCACCTCTCCCAAGCCACATGGGCCTTGAGGGACTTGTGCGCCTGGCCCAATAAGGCCAGGGTGCCTCCCCTCAGCCCATGCAAACCCTTGGGACGTGATGGAACCCTTGGTGGACTTCCGGACTCCTTCGGAAGTTTTCGGAACCTTCTAGAAGCTTCCCGGTACAATACCGGAAAAACCCAAAACTTTTTCGGTCGTCAAAATATGACTTCCCATATATAAATCTTTACCTCCGGACCATTCCGGAGCTCCTCGTGACGTCCGGGATTTCATCTGGGACTCCGAACAACCTTCGGTCACCAACATACATAACTCAATAATACCGGAACGTCACCGAACGTTAAGTGCGCAGACCCTGCGGGTTCGAGAACTATGTAGACATGACCGAGACAACTCTACGGTCAATAACCAATAGCGGGACCTGGATGCCCATATTGGTTCCTACATATTCTACGAAGATCTTTATCGGTCGAACCACGATGTCAAGGATTCAGACAATCCCGTATGCAGTTCCCTTTGTCCATCGGTATGTTACTTGCCCGAGATTCGATCGTCGGTATCTCCATACCTAGTTCAATCTCGTTACCGGCAAGTCTCTTTACTCGTTCCGTAACACAAGATCCCGTGACTAACTCCTTAGTCATGTTGCTTGCAAGCTTCTTGTGATGCTGTGTTACCGAGTGGGCCCAGAGATACCTCTCCGTCATACGGAGTGACAAATCCCAGTCTCGATCCATGCCAACTCAACAGACACCCTCGGAGGTACCTGTAGAGCACCTTTATAGTCACCCAGTTACGTTGTGATGTTTGATCACACAAGGCATTCCTCCGGTGTCCGGGAGTCGCATGATCTCATGGTCGTAGGAACATATACTTGACATGGATAAAGCAGTAGCAACAAACTGACACGATCAACTGCTATGCTTACGGTTGGGTCTTGTCCATCACATCATTCTCGTAATGATGTGATCACGTTATCAGATGACAACTCATGTCTATGGTCAGGAAACCTTGACCATCTCTGATCAACGAGCTA
Source organism: Elymus sibiricus (assembly GCA_039707655.1). NCBI lineage: Eukaryota > Viridiplantae > Streptophyta > Magnoliopsida > Poales > Poaceae > Elymus > Elymus sibiricus. The sequence goes on along the minus strand of CM077675.1, from coordinate 184,445,386 downwards.
GTCTAGTAGAGGCTTACTAGGGACATGGTGTTGTCTATGTATCCACACATGTATCTGAGTTTCCGATCAATACAATTCTAGCATGGATAATAAACGATTATCATGAACAAGGAAATATGATAATAACCATTTTATTATTACCTCTAGGGCATATTTCCAACAGCGCAGCCCTAGCCCCTCCTCCAAGGAGGGGTCGGCCGACCAGGTGGGGACGAGTCCCCCTCCCAAAAGGGAGGTGGAAGCCCTAGGGAGGAGTTCCTCCTCTCCAAGGCACCCCCACCTACCACCTTGGGCGCATGGGCCCCTTTAGGGGTCGGCTTTCCAGCCCACCAGGGGCTGGTGCGCCACCTCTTAGGCCCATGTGGCCCCCCGGGGTGGGTGGGCCCCTCCCGGTGGACCCCCGGAACCCTTTCGACACTCCCAGTACACTACCGGAAACACCCGAAACCTTTCCGGAACCCGAATACCACTTTCCTATATATAAATCTTTACCTCCGGACCATTCCGGAGCTCCTCGTAATGTCCAGGATCTCATCCGGGACTCCGAACAACTTTCGGTCACCAACATACATAACTCAACAATACCAAATCGTCACCGAACGTTAAGTGTGCAGACCCTGCGGGTTCGAGAACTATGTAGACATGACCGAGACACCTTTACGGTCAATAACCAATAGCAGGACCTGGATGCCCATATTGGTTCCTACATATTCTACGAAGATCTTTTATCGGTCGAACCACGATGTCAAGGATCCAGACAATCCCGTATGCAGTTCCCTTTGTCCATCGGTATGTTACTTGCCCGAGATTCGATCGTCGGTATCTCCATACCTAGTTCAATCTCGTTATCGGTAAGTCTCTTTACTCATTCCGTAATACAAGATCCCGTGGCTAACTCCTTAGTCACATTGCTTGCAAGCTTGTTGTGATGCTGTATTACTGAGTGGGCCCAGAGATACCTCTCCGTCATACGGAGTGACAAATCCCAGTCTCGATCCATGCCAACCCAACAGACACCCTCGGAGATACCTGTAGAGCACCTTTATAGTCACCCAGTTACGTTGCGACGTTTGATACACACAAGGTACTCCTCCGGCGTCAATGAGTTGCATGATCTCATGGTCATAGGAACAGATACTTGACATACAGAAAACAATAGCAATAAACTGACACGATCATATGCTACGTTCATAGTTTGGGTCTTGTCCATCACATCATTCTCCTAATGATGTGATCCCGTTATCAAATGACAACTCATATCTATGGCCAGGAAACCTTGACCATCTTTGATCAACAAGATAGTCAACTAGAGGTTTACTAGGGACATGGTGTTGTCTATGTATCCACACATGTATCTGAGTTTCCGATCAATACAATTATAGCATGGATAATAAACGATTATCATGAACAAGGAAATATGATAATAACTAATTTGTCATTGCCTCTAGGGCATATTTCCAACAAGAACGTAGGGTGATTGCTTATGCCTCCCGACAGTTGCTCCCTCATGAAGAGAACTATCCAGTTCATGACCTCGAACTCGCTGCAGTTATCTATGCACTGTTGTTATGGCGACATTACCTTCTCGGTAATCGTTGTGAGATCTACACCGACCATCAAAGCCCGAAGTATCTGTTTACTCAGCAAGATCCGAATCTCCATCAGAGGCGATGGATGGAGGCAATTATAGACTATGACTGCGGTATTTCTTATACCCCTAGCAAGGCTAATGTCATGGCCGATGCCTTGAGTCGAAAAGCTTATTGCAACTAGACATGGTTCAGAAAGCTTAACCCCGCCTTCATGAAGAGCTTCGCAAGTTGAACCTTCACATTGTTCCACAGGGTTCTCTTAATAACCTTGTCCTGGAACCGACTCTTCAGAAAGCTATCAAGTCTGCACAAGAGAAGGACACTAAAATTGATCGGATTAAGAGTGATCTTGCCTCCGAGAAAGCCAAGGACTTCTCGCTGGATGAAGGTGGAACTTTATTCTTCAGAGATCGCCTTGTGGTACCCCAATTTGACCTTATGACGGAGAAGGTTATGAAAGAAGCACATGACACACCCCTGTCTATTCACCCGGGAAGTACCAAGATGTATCTAGACATTCGTCAGAAATATTGGTGGTCTAAGATGAAGCAAGACATTGCTCGCTATATTGAAAAATGTGACGTTTGCTGTCACGTCAAAGCAGAACATCAAAAACCTGTTGGACTTTTGCAACCTCTGCCTATTCCTGAATGGAAGTGGGATAAAGTTCAAATGGATTTCATCACTGGCCTCCCCAAATCACAAAAGGGTCATGATGCTATTTTTGTTGTCATCAACCAATTCTCCAAAGTTGCACACTTTCTGCCAGTCAAGGAAACTATCACTGCTAGTCAGTTAGCAAACTTGTATAACTCCAGAATTTTGTCACTTCACGGCATTCCAAAGGAGACCAGTTCAGACCGAGGCAACATTTTCACCTTGAAATTCTGGGATAGTTTCCAAGAAGCTATGGGAACTCATATAACCTGCTTATCACCCCCAGTCCCAAGGTCAAGTTGAGCGAGTTAACCAAATACTTGAAGATATGCTGCGTGCTTGTGTCATCTCCTTTGGCAAGAAGTGGGAAGAATCTCTCCCGTATGCTGAATTCTCTTATAACAACAGCTATCAATCAAGCTTGAAGATGGCCCCCTTTGAGGTATTATATGGACCTAAGTACTGAACCCCTCTAAATTGGTCAGAAGCTGGGGAACGACCACTCACAGGTCTGAATATTATCCAACAAGCGGAAGAGCAAGTTCGCATTGTCCGGGATAATCTTAAGGCGGCCCAGTCCCGTCAGAAGAGCAACTATGGCCGTAAACACTGGGGATCTACCTATAACCCTAGTGATCAAGCGTATCTGTGTGTCACTCCTATGAGAGGCACTCATCGATTCGGTGTGAAGGGCAAGTTAGCTCCTCACTACATTGGTCCTTTCCGCATTCTCGCCAGATGTGGATTTGTGGCTTATAAATTGGAACTGCCACCGTAATTCTCTCATGTCCATGATGTCTTCCATGTTTCGCAACTTTGTCGTTGCTTCAAGGACCCGCACCATGAAGTGGATCCTGAATTGATCGAAGTGCAATATGATCTCACTTACAAAGAGCATCCGATCTGCATTCTTGAAGAAGCTAAACGTCGAACCCGCCAGAAGGTTACCAAGTTCCTCAAAGTGCGGTGGTCGAATCATACTGAAGATGAAGCCACTTGGGAATGCGAAGATAATCTGCATGCGGAATATCCAGATATTTTCTCTTCTACCTCTTAATTCTCGGGACGAGAATTACTTTTAGAGGAGGAGAGTTGTAACACCCATGTAATTAAGCTACAGTAATCCCTCTATGATTATGTAACGCCCAAGATGCGATCCTATCCTTATTTTGGCTCGAGGGCCTCGACAGGGATAGAAGCGCATCTCGTTGTTTCGCAAGAATGGATATCATTACAAGTACATGTAAAGAAGGGATGAGTATATGGAATTGGCTTACACTCGCAACAAGCTATATCAACATCACATCAATACAACAACATATCCAAACATCATACAGAAGAGCAGGGTCCGACTACGGACGAAAACAAACGATAAAATGACATCCATCCTTGCTATCCCAGGCTGCCGGCTTGGAACCCATCCTATGATCGATGAAGAAGAAGAAGAACTCCAAATCAAACAAGCATCCCTCTCACGTCAAAGCATCGCATTACCTGTACCTGAAACTGTTGTTGTAGTAATCTGTGAGCCATGAGGACTCAGCAATCTCATTTCCAAGGGTATCAAGACTATTAAAGCTTAATGGGTAAGGTATGGTTAAGTGGTGAGGCTGCAACAAGCACTAAGCATTTATTTGAGTGGCTAACTTACGATTACAAGAATAAGGGGGGATGATCGTCGCATAAACGGGCGTGAACTAGTAATGATCTCTAAGAGATCCTGAACACCTACTTACGAACAAACATAACCCCACCGTGTTCTCTCTTGGTTCAAAAATTCCGAGAAGAGACAATCACGGTTACGCACATGGTTGGTGTGTTTTATGAGAGTTTACTTCAAGTTTGCTATGACCGGGTGTTAAACAAAGTTTCCAAGTTGCCACATAACCGCGGGCACGGCTTTCCGAAATATTTAACCCTGCAGGGGTGCTCCAACTCATCCATCACAAACTAACCACACGCCACGGGAATAACCTCGACCACGAATCCCGTGATTTCCTAGGCAATTCCATTGGAAAACCTCAACCTCGAGATAGCCCGAAGTATTATCGGAATTCCGCGCACAAGACATTCGAGAAAGGTAAAACAAATCCAGCAAGGCTGCCCGGCGTGTCGACGAACCCGATAGGAGCCGCGTATCTCGTTCTCAGGACACGACAAGATGAGCTAGTGTACAGTGGCCTGATAGACATCACCCGAGTTTCCCCGGGGTGGCCCCGCATAGTGCTCTGTTTTGGACCAGCACCAGCAGCATTGGCCCCCCTGTATTATGTTGAAATGAACCTCGGGTAGAGCTAACTCCCTATGCGTCAAATTAATTATCATAATTATTATGTTGGGCAAATGTAGTACCAATGTTGGGCCTTGCCAGATAAGTTTTATCCCAAAACGAAAATCAAGGGGGTCCCCATAACAACCCCGAGCATGTTAGGAGCGCTCAATATGGAACATAACACCGGTTCACAAGTAGCTAGGGCGGCAAGAGTGGAACAAAACACCGAGCAAAAGGCCAAGCCTTCCACCCTTTACCAAGTATATATGTGCATTAAATTAAATAGCAATAATATTGTGATATAACAAAAGGATATCCATGTTTACACATGGAACCAATTTGCACCTGCAACTAGCAATGCTATAAGAAGGGCTGAGCAAGCGGTAACATAGCCAAACAATGTTTTGCTGGGATGTGGAGGGTTAGAGGCTTTTCATGGCATTTTGGGAGGCTTGACAAACAGGTGGTAGGTAGCGAGACAGTGATAGAAACGATACAACTAGCATGGCAATGATAGTAATGGTATCCAGGGAAATGGTCATCTTTCCTGAGATCCCGCTTGGAAGAAGATCGAGTCCATGAAGAAGACGAACCAACGTAGTCGAACGAATCCTCACACTCCGAACGCTTTCGGAACTCTATCGTGAAGAAGCAAATCGGAAACAACAATCAACACACGAGGACACCACAACAAATGCATGACATGATGTGCAAACAAATATGATGCATGTCCGGTTTAACTAGGCATGGCATGGCAAGCACAACAAACAACTACTACACATTAAGTGAAGTTCAATATGCAACGAGTTGTATATTGATGAAACTCCACGTTCAAATATTTAGTTCACTCTGATTAGGTAATCATCAGTATTAAATGTTGTTTAACATGGGTGGTCATGGCCTAAGGTGAAGATGGAATTAGAGCAATTTTAAATGGAGAAGGAGAACAAACATATAACAAATTCATAACTCTCCATATTATGAGAAATGTGGTTAAAGTTGTTTAACTAAACAATCATTTTAAATGTTGTTTATCATGGCAAGAGGGGAAGCATACACAACTACATCATCTAGGCATTTTAAATGAGGTCGAAAGCAACATATAGCATTTCCAAAATGACCTCATATGCAATTCTTAAGTTTGGTACAGATCTGCCTATCACATATTTTATATTTTTTAAACAACAAAATAAAGTATCCCATGTGATTCTACACGTTTTTCTAGTCAAGTTACATATGTGGAACATTTTTATCGGAGCTACGGTTTTGTAGTATGAAATAAATCATTTTAACATGGCATTTACGCAAATTACATGAAAACAACAAGTTAAACATTTTAAACACATGTGACAGTTGGAAATTGTGAATCTACACGAAATTCTGAACATTTTTCATATATAAAGTTTTTACATATGATGCACGGTTTGAGAGTATGATATGCATGATGTTGAGGGGTTTTTCTGCAAAACAGAAAATGCCTGGTTAATTCCAAAATTGCCCAACGAAAAAAAACGCAACGGGCCAAATCTAAGGATCTGGCCCAGATCCGGTTGTGCGCTACTTAGCAACGGAGCGCTCGGGCACAGGCTTGGGCGCAGGATAAGGCTCAGGCTTGCTCACCAGAGGGGCCTTGGCCCGGCTTGGCGACACGGGTGGGCTGGCCTTGGGCGAGCTGGGCGGAACTGGCGCGGCTGGGCCTTGCGTGTCGCGGCCCATGCGCGAGGCAGGGGAGGCAACCCAGATCGGGCGCTGGCGCTCGTCTCCTCGAGCCAGACGAGGACGAGGCTGGGGTTCCATGGCGGCGTAGGGTCAACGGCAAGGTCGGCGGCTCCGGCGAGGCGGGATGAGGGGCGGCGAGGCCGGGGATCGGCAGATCCGGTTAGACCAGTCCAGATCCAGCGGAAATGGGTAGCCGGCGGTGCTCCGGGTGACGGCTGGGTTTCCTAGAATCCTCGGGGCGCCATTGTCAGGCTCCTGCCCATGACAACAAGAGAGAGAGAGATATGAGAGGAGAGGGAGGAGAAGAGAGACAAAGGAAGGAGGAGACGGTCGGGGCGAGGTCCGACCTGGTGGCTCGCCGGAGCTCCGATGGTTGACCGGCTGGGCGGCCTCAAGGTGCCCGGGCGAGGAGGAGGCCCTCGGGCGCGGGGCACGGGGAGAGGGAGCCCGGTCTCCCTCGCGGCTGCGGGCGGCAGCGAAGCTTCGGGCCCGAGCGGGCCTGCGATGGGCTCGGGCGGGCGGCGGCGGCAGGTGGCTGCCGAGGGGCGACGTGGCGCCCTCTCGTTGGCTGCGGGGGCAGCTGCGGCGGCGCTAGGTGGATCTGGCGGCGACAAGTGGCGGCTGGGAGGTGGCTAGGCACGGAAAACGATGTGAGAGAGGCTAGGGAGGTCAAAGATGGAAGGGGAAGGCATCTATTTATAGACAGGGAGGCTAGGGTTAGGGGTTTCGCTCCGTTTCGAGCCCTCCGATCGCGATCGGATGGCTCCGGTCGCGGAGGGGGTTGCTAGGTGGGAAGTGGGCTGTGGAGAGGGGGTGTGGGCTGAGATGAGAGGGAGTTTGTGGCCCGTGACACGAGTTTTAGAAACCGAAACGTCCGGCAATTTATCCGGCTATAGTGCCGCTATAGTTGCACGTTGGGGTACCAAACGACCTCCGATTGCAGCGAAATTTGGCAGGCGGTCTACCTACAATATAACAAGTCCGCATGCCAACTTTCGACCCAATCCGAGAATACTTTTCGCGTGCTTTTAAAAACATTTTTTAAACAATGTCGCGGGAGCGTGTGTGTGTGGTTGGTATCAAAACGATCAACGACAAGAACAGAGAGAACCGGCGACTATGAACGGATGCGGTTTTCAAAAACGAGTGACGATGCTATGCAGATGATGCGAATGATGCGATGATGAATGCGACAAACAACCGAATCACACGATGACAACAGAATAAAGGGGAATCTTCTGGAGCGTCGGTCTCGGGCTGTTACAGATCATGCTAAGGCATTTTGCTAAATAGTGCTTGATTATCTTTGATCCACATCTCATTTCAAATTCCCTTTAAATTCAAATTCAAATAATAAGTGAATTAAAGAAATTCACCAACATGAAAACTAAAATGTTCCTAGTGTCGCAAATATTCTCTGGATATTTGTCAAGATGAAACTAACTTTTTATAAAGTGGTTAAGAGCCCTAAAACATTTAAAACAGAGGCCAAAACAATAATTTAAATGCCTTTGAAATTATAAATATTCCAAACTATTTCAAATGCCTCTCAAATTTTTTGTGGCAGCGCCTAATTTTACAATATGAATAATGGGCCAAGTCCCATATTTTACAAAAGTCAATTGGTTTTAAAAATAAAAGGAAACAGAAAAGAAAAAAAGAAACTAAAAATATAAAAAAAGAAAAGAAAATGGTTCACTGCTGGAATGGACCGCAAGTGCACAGTGCAGCCGAGCCCAGCCTGCCTCCCCCGTCGTCTACCTCCCTCCTCCACCTGTCGATGGCGACCGAGGCCAGGGCGTCGTCCCCGCCGAGCCAGCTCGTCGCCCCGCGTCGCTACAGAGCGTCTGGAGGGATAAGAACGCCAGCGCTGATCGCGGGGACAACTTGAGGATCTTTTCCCCCCTCTCCCTCACTCGCTCTCATCCTCCCCGCGCTCGGCCGAACCACTGTCGCCATGGCCGCATCGTAGCCGCACCCACCATCGTCCCTACGCCCAGACACGGCGCCCGTCAGCTCCGCAGTCGCCCGCTACCTCGTCTACGACCACAACCTCGAGCTAGGCGCCACTCCATCACCGGATCGCCGCCGTCTTCTTCCTCGAATGCCGCCGGCAAGCTCCGTCGAATTCGTCGCCTCCGAACCACCCTGAGCTCCCTTTGCACGCCTACAGGCTCGCGGTGAGCTCCCAGTTGAAACCCCCCTCATTTTTACTTTGCTGCGTCGCCCCTAGCTGCTCTGCCTCCATCACTGGAGCTCCGTCGCTGCTGCTTAACTCCGTGTCGTCGCCCCGGTGCCCCTCGGTCTTAGACAAGCACGCCAACATGCTCGTGGCCTCGCGTAGGAGACGCCTGGCCCGTTAGATGGTCGAACCTGAGCCCCTGTGCTTGATTTCATCGAGCTCCGGTTCCGGCTGCCGCTGCCGTCGATGTCCTGCTCAACTCCGGTCACCCCCCTGCTCGCTTAGCTACCACAGGTCAACGCGGGGCATCGCCAGCGGCCGAACGCACCACTCCGCGCCCCAAGCCGAGCCCCATAGCACTTTTCCGGCGAGGCCCGAGCACTCCGCCGTGTTTCTGTGTCACCGCCGGTGCGCCACCGCGCTTAAACGCCGGTGTGATGCTGCCAGGTGGGTCCCCCGAGTCAGGCCATCTAATTAGCCTTAATGGCCCACTGGCATGTGTGAGCACCTCGTTAATTAACTAAATTAATTTTAAATAAAACTGCTAATTAACACAGTCACTGATAGTTCGGCCCCACCGTTAATTTAAGCCAATTAAAAGTTAAAACTTTGTTAAATAGGCCCTGTCACTCACAGTAGGGCCCCACTAGTCAGTTGACCAGTCAACTGGTCCACAGTGGACTGTTGACTTAGCAGTCAACTGGGCCCCACTATCATCCACACAGGCACATCTCTGGGTACACTCTCTAAGTACCCATAGCATTAATATTTATTATATTTTCGAAATAAATTAAATCCAAAAATTCCTAAAATTGATTAAACATTTGAAAAATCATATAAAATAATCCGTAAGTCAGATGAAAATAATTTATATATGAAAGTTGCTCAGAAAAATATAACGAATCCAAATACGTTGTCCGCTCATGTGTCACATGACTCTAGCATGATGAACATGGGACTTTCCCTTCCGATTTATCTGTCCGATAACTGCCAAAGACCCGGGAAATATCCACAGATATTTTTCCGCTCCGTCTGTAACGTGTAGCACTGCGATAGGTCACCCCTAGCACTGCATATTGCCTTGTCATGCATCGTGATGCATCTGTTTGCTTCATATATTTTTTTTTCTTCCCCCTCTTCTCTCCGGTAGACCTCGAGAGTGACGCTGCTACCGGGTACGACTACACCGCCGACGTCCGGCCACTTGCAGCAGAGTATCCATGCAAGCAAAACCCCTTGATCATTCCTATATCGCCCATTCCTTCTCTCTCATGCTTGCATTAGATTTTTCTACTGTTGTTGATAGCTCCTACTATGATGCATAGCCTGATTTTCTAACCTGCTATTGTTACTTTATGTGTTATCCTACATGCTTAGTATAGGTTGGTTAGTGATCCACCAGTGACCCCTCACCTTGTCCCTGTTGCCCCCGCTTCATCATCGATGACTCGATCAACGATCGACGCCCTGAGCCCGACACATCACCTCACACCCCCTTAGTTGTATGACTCTGCAGAGCTACTATCGAGTCCCGAGGGTGATACCTCGTAACGCACTCCTGATGATAACTCTATAGTGTAGCTAGCCGGTCGTGGATTTCAGAGGGTGATTCCTCCTTCACCACTCTCGATAACGACTCTGTCGTGCAACACCTCAAGTGTGAACCCTTGAGGGTGATTCCTCCCAGGTCACCTTGACAGTTACATCGAGTGGAATCCATCGAGGGTGATTCCTTGGATTCCTCCTTGATTTTATGGACACACAGTTACTTTGACTTTAATCACAGAACCATGAGAAAGACGTGTCGACCCCGAGGGGTACCCGCGAGGAAATGTGAAAGACGGGTCGGCCCCGAAGGGCACCCGCGAGTGATGTGTAGTCGGGTTGACCAGGAAGGTGCCCGCGAGATAATTACGCGGCACGGCCGGGCATTCTTAGCCCTTGCCGTAAGTCCGGGAGACGGGGCGACGGGACCATAGATCGTGGATCATTGATCGTCACCGCACGCTACCAAGACACTAACGGGTTTGGATATGTGATCTGAGTAGGACTCTGGCCTTTTTCACACTGACCACCACGCAGGAATAAATATGGGTACTCTGCGTCGTACATTCGCGTGAAAGCTCTTTAGAGATCACAGTTGAGCGGCACGTGCCCGGGTGGCCCGCGTAAGCACCTGCTTTGTATAAAGAGGTGCCAGGACTGACACCGGCCATCCTCGTAACGTGCAGGAGTGAAAAGGGTGATGGGCCCAAGACCCCTGAGCACCTAGGATTTAGACCGGCGTGCTGACCTCTCTGTTGAGCCTAGGTAGGACTACGGCGTGTTGATCAGCCGAGGCCCGACATGACCTAGAAAGTGTGTCTGTCCAGAGTTAATCGAGTGTGTTGGGTAAGTTTGTGCACCCCTGCAGGGAAGTTTATCTATTCGAATAGCTGTGTCCACGGTAACGGACGCTCGGAGTTGTATCCCCATCTATACAACTAGAACTGGATACTGGAGACATGAAATGGATATGATGGCTCCAGGATTGCTTTCTCACAGGGAGTCGAGGAAGGATCTTTGGGCGTTACTACAACATACTTTTAATATGCTAATCTGCACTCTTCTAATGCTGCAAGACACTGAAGATGCTAGTCTTTGATAGGACTAGGCCTTCCCCTCTATTCTGGCATTTCTACAGTTCAATCCAAAGATATAGCCCCATTCCTTTGATATAATGCATACTTAGCATAGATCTGATGTAAGTCTTGCGAGTACTTTGGATGAGTACTCACCGTTGCTTTGATCTCCTTTTCCCCTTGATACGATTGCTACGATCAGATGACGGAGCCCAGGAGCCAGCTAATCCCGCCGACGACTACTACTATCAGGACGGAGCATACTACTATGTGGAGGCCGCTGAGTAGTTAGGAGGCTCCCAGGCAGGAGGCCTTGCCTTTTCGATCCATGTTGATTTTTGTGCTAGCCTTCTTAAGGCAAACTTGTTTACTTATGTCTGTACTCAGATATTGTTGCTTCCGCTGACTCGTTTGTATTCGAGCTGATTTATTCGAGCCCTCGAGGCCCCTGGCTTGTAATATAAAGTTTGTATGACTTTAAATTGTGTCTAGAGTTGTGTTGTGGTATCTTCCCGTGAGTCTCTGATCTTGATTGTGCGCATTTGCGTGTATGATTTGCATACGATCAAGGCAGGGGCGTCACACTAGCCAGCTCCTAAGCCAGAGCATCCTATGAGCGTCTGCCATGGCAACAAAGCAAACACCCTGGGCCTTGTTTTCCAGCAGGTGGCTCAAAGCAGCCATGAGAGCCTCATCACTCAAGCCACCTTCGTCCACGACAGCGGTGTACAGGTCAGGGTGGACGTCGAGGGACTTGCTCTCCCTTATGGCGGTTTGCACCTCCTTCATGGACCCAGTCATGCTGGTGAAGACACTAATCTCCTCCTCTGATAAGCCGCCCCTCTTCCTATTCCTATCAACCACATGGATGTGCTCAAAGGGCTTTCCAGGGCCATCAAGGACTGCCTCCGAGTCCCGGGTGTCTGGGAACTCCGACATGGCCGAACCGAGAGGCTCACCGGAGCCCATGGCATGCTTGCCGGTTGCTAGCCCAAGGAGAAGATGTGCTGCATCTGGTTGTAGTTCTGGATGGGCGTGTTGAGGAACTCTGTGGCTTTGGTGTGGTCCTAAGAAAGAAACACAACGTTGTTAGTTGAGAGATGGCAATGGTTGATAGGCTTAAAACAAGGGGGACGTGAGCTAACCGCGATGTGTCTGATGTAGTGCTCTACCTCCAGAATGATCGGCAAGTGGTCTGATCCCATGAGGAGCCGCTAAGGTCTCTGATCTTGAACACTTTGATCCATCTAGCTCTCCACTTCCCGAGGTGGTTGTAGACCTGTGTGGAGGTGACCTCCTAGCCACAAAATTTGAACACCTACTTCACAACGGTGTTCAAGTGCATCTCCTTGAAGCCCTTGTCAGTTCTAACCCCACTAGATATGAGTTCACACATCTTGTTAAGCATGAACGTGGACATGAGTGCCTGACACTTCATGTTGTCCCCCCTACCATTCTTCTTTGCACTTGCAACTACCGTTTGTGGAGTGGCAGCAGTAGCAACAGTTGGCTCAGTGATGAGTCCAATTTATGTGATGTTTTTCCTATGTATGATGTGCCTACAAGGTGGGCTTTGTGGAATTTCACCGCGTTCACGCACTTCTTTTGTTGATAATCCCATAGGTAATGTCTTTTGGAAGAATATTCATTTAATGAAAAAAAAAATCCCCAATAATGACAATGGAATGACGTATTTAAGGTGATAATCACTTTCCATAAAAAAATCAAGCAAGAAGGCCAAAGAAACAGCCGTCGTCGTGCTTACAAAGCGAACGACGACATTTCATACGACCGCGAGTGCTCACATGAGCGGTCGTTTGACGCGCCACCGCCTCTGGGAGATCAACTATTTTCACCTCGTCAAAGCGGATCATGAATCATTCATACAAAAAATCTAGAAATTCATCCAGAAAGCAGAGCCCTAGCCTCCGGAGGCTATCCGGAGGGAGGATGAACCAGGAGAAGAAGGGGATTCCTCTCACTGTGAGGGGGACGACATCATCACCGCCTTCACCATCATCATCATTTGCATCCTTATCATCTTCAACATCAAGAACCCTAGTGGACCCTTTGGTGTATTGGTTGAATCATTCATACATATATTCTATTGCCATTACCATGATGATTGTTGTTCCCATGGGTGAGTAGACCCTAATTCTCGGGGATATGCATGAACCTTGGCATGTGTAGGATCTAAACGTTTATTGTGGATATGAGATCCACTATTGAATGCTTAGTTTAATAACTTTGTGAATGTTGTGAAGGGGCCCCACTCAACATTTGTGCCTTTATTGGCCACGAAGTATATTACTGTCTTTGCATAGGCCTAGGTTGTGGAGGTAATTCGAGGTGACAGTAAAAGCCTACTTCTCCTAACCTTTACAAGTGACCGGGGATTTACGGAGAACCCTTAGTGAGGCTGCGTCCACGGGGAAACCCTTAATTATCATGAGATGTAACCCACATGGGGAGACTATGATGGTGGCGTGCGTGGCACGAAGTCTACCACGAGTAGAACTTGTTTTGTACCAGGCTCCGCTCAACATAATCGTCAACAGTGGCTCAAGTATCCATTCCATGCTATTCCTATGCATAATAGTACTACAAACATACCAATGGGGATTCCAGACTCCCTGAGAACTCCTTTTTAATTCTGTTGTTTCCCCGTCATTACAACTCGTGTCTCTTATTTACTTTATGTTATTTAGTTGCAATTCATTATTTTTCTCAATCCTTATTTAATCCGCCCTCACTCTGCTTCAAGTCTACAATCTGCAGGCGCAAAGTTACATAATTCTCTACAAGAGGCAAAAACCTGATTCCTGTGCTCCCTGTGGGATCGATACTCTTACTTCGAAAAGGCTACAACTAAACCCTGTGTACTCAGGCTATCAAGCTTTTTCTGGCGCCGTTGCCGGGGAGCTGAGCGCTTTTCGGCCTTACCTTGCGTTTTGAATTATTTTGTGATCTAACGATTTTTGCAGATTAAAAGCAGCCATGGTCTTTCAAGAACAAATTTATCAGGTAGGCGCTGAGTTAGTAGCAGGACCAGCTAGAGGAGAGAACTTTATAACAACTGGTCCTGACTTACCTGGTAAAGTATATGAGATAAATCCTCGGTTAATTGCTATGGTAAAGGAAAATATATTCTGAGGTGATGCAAATGAATGTTCTTATGAGCATATTGACGGTTTTAATCTTGCATGTGGAACTCTTCAGTTACAGGATTTAAATGATGAGATCAAAGCAAAAGTATTCCCCTATTCTCTCCATGGAGGAGCTACAATAGTTAAGATGCCAAGAGATAAATACACTGAATAACTGGCCAAAATTACTAGCTGCATTCTCTTCTTATTATTTTCCTCAAGGGAAGCTATATACAATCAGAAGGAAAATAAGCAACTTTGGACAACGAGAAGGTGAGAAGCTAGTAGATGCATATATAAGGTATCGTGAAATACTTCTTGCATGCCCTGAACATCATTATCCTGACTATTTAATAGTCAATTTCTTTTATGGTGGGCTTAACTCACAAAGTAAACAAGCTTTAGATCTTGTTTCTAAATGTTTTTTTCTGGGAACCGAGATATCAGCTGCTTGGAGTTTACTTGACGGATGAGGTACAATGCTGAGAATTTGTACCTTTGTTCAAAGTGTTGGGGAACGTTCCATGGGAAACAAAAATTTTCCTACGAACACCCAAGATCTATCTATGGAGATCAACAACTACGAGAGGGAGAGTGGATCTACATACCCTTGTATATCACTAAGCGGGAAGCGTTAAGAAACACGGTTGATGTAGTCGAACGTCTTCGCGATCCAAATCGCAATCCATCCCGCGATCCAATCACGATCAGTCCTGATCTAGCGCCGAACGGACGGCACCTCCGCGTTCAGCACACGTATGGCTCGATGACGTCTCCGCCTCCTCGATCCAGTGAGCGAGGTCGGAGTAGTAGATGAGTTCTCTGGCAACACGACGGCGTGTTGGCGGTGGTGGTTGTGCTATCCCGGCAGGGCTATGCCTAGCGCTACCGAAACCACGAACGGAGGAGAAAACGATCTAGGGAGAGAGAGGGGCGCCAAGGGCTTCGTGTGTCCTCTTGGGGCGCCCCTACCCTCTATATATAGGTGGAGGGGCATCGAGATCAGCCCCTCCAAGCCCTAGAGCGCAGCCAAGGGGGAGGAATTGGACTCCTAGTCCAATTCCCTCCCTTTCCATAAACAGGTGGACTTTCCACCTCTCCCAAGCCACATGGGCCTTGAGGGACTTGTGCGCCTGGCCCAATAAGGCCAGGGCGCCTCCCCTCATCACATGCAAACCCTTGGGACGTGGTGGAACCCTTGGTAGACTTCCGGACTCCTCCGGAAGTTTCCGGAACCTTCTAGAAGCTTCCCGGTACAATACCGGAAAAACCCAAAACTTTTCCGGTAGCCAAAATATGACTTCCCATATATAAATCTTTACCTTCGGACCATTCTGGAACTCCTCGTGATGTCCGTGATCTCATCCGGGACTCCGAAGAACCTTCGGTCACCAACATACATAACTCAACAATACCAAATCATCACCGAACGTTAAGTGTGCAGACCCTGCGGGTTCGAGAACTATGTAGACATGACCGAGACAACTCTACGGTCAATAACCAATAGCGGGACCTGGATGCCCATATTGGTTCCTACATATTCTACAAAGATCTTTATCGGCCGAACTACGATGTCAAGGATTCAGACAATCCCGTATGCAGTTCCCTTTGTCCATCGGCATGTTACTTGCCCGAGATTCGATCATTGGTATCTCCATACCTAGTTCAATCTCGTTATCGGCAAGTCTCTTTACTCGTTCCGTAACACAAGATCCCGTGACTAATTACTTAGTCACATTGATTGCAAGCTTCTTGTGATGCTGTGTTACCGAGTGGGCCCAGAGATACCTCTCCATCATACGGAGTGACAAATCCCAGTCTCGATCCACGCCAACACAACAGACACCCTCGGAGATACCTATAGAGCACCTTTATAGTCACCCAGTTACGTTGTGACGTTTGATACACACAAGGCATTCCTCCGGTGTCCGGGAGTTGCATGATCTCATGGTCGTAGGAATATATACTTGACATGGATAAAGCAGTAGAAATAAACTGACACGATCAACTGCTATGCTTATGGTTGGGTCTTGTCCATCACATCATTCTCCTAATAACGTGATCCCGTTATCAGATGACAACTCATTGTCTATGGTCAGGAAACCTTGACCATCTCTGATTAACGAGCTAGTCTAGTAGAGGCTTACTAGGGACACCGTGTTGTCTATGTATCCACACATGTATCTGAGTTTCCGATCAATACAATTCTAGCATGGATAATAAACGATTATCATGAACAAGGAAATATGATAATAACCATTTTATTATTGCCTCTAGGGCTTATTTCCAACAGTCTCCCACTTGCACTAGAGTCAATAATCTAGTTCACATCGCTATGTGATTTACATTGTTATGAATCTAACACCCAATGAGTTCTGGGGTTCGATCATGTTTTGCATGTAAGAGAGGTTTTAGTCAACTGTATATGCTGCTTCCACGCTCCACTTGGAGCTATTCCAAATGGCTACTCCACTTTATGTATCCGGATTACTACTAAGAGTCACCCAGATTGGTTTCAAAGCTTGCATCGACGTAACTCTTTACGACGAACTCTTCATCACCTCCATAATCGAGAAACATTTCCCTAGTCCTGTAGTTGCTAAGGATAATTTTGACCGCTATCCAGTGATCCACTCCTGGATCACTCTTGTACCTCTTGACAGACTCATGGCAAGGCACACACCAGGTGCGATACATAGCATGGCATACTATACAGAGCCTATGGATAAGGCATAGGGGATGACCTTCGTCCTTTCTCTTTCTTCTGCCGTGGTCGAGCTTTGAGTCTCACTCAACTTCACACCATACAAATCAGGCAAGAACTCTTTCTTTGACTAATCCATTTTGATCTCCTTAAAAATCTTGTCAAGGTATGTACTTATAGATCTTGATGCCCAATATTTAAGTAGCTTTATCCAGGTATTCCTTTGAAAAACTCCTTTCAAACAACCCTTTATGCTTTCCAGAAATTCTACATTATTTCCGATCAACAATATGTCATCCACATATGCCTATCAGAAATTCTATAGTGCTCCCACTCACTTTATTGTAAATACAAGTATCTTATAAACTTTTATATACCCAAAAAATTTGATCACCTTATCAAAGTGTATATTCCAACTCCGAGATGCTTGCCCCAGTACATAGAAGGATCGCTGGAGTTTGCACACCTTTTAGCATCCTTAGGATCGACAAAACCTTCTAGTTGTATCACATACAACCTTTCCTCACGGAAACCGTTAAGGAAACTCTGTTTTGACATCCATCTGCCAGATTTCATAATCGAAAAATACAACAACTGCTAACATAATTTCAACAGACTTTAGCATCGCTACGGGTGAGAGAGTCTCATCATAGTCAACTCCTTGAACTTGTCGGAAACCACTTTGTGACAAGTCGAGCTTTATAAATGGTGACAATTACCATCAGCGTCTGTCTTCTTCTTAAAGGTCTGTTTGCACTTAACGACCTGCCGTCCATCGGGCAAGTCTACCAAAGTCCATACTTGGTTTTCATACATGGATCCTATCTCGGATTTCATGGCTGCTAGCCATTAGTTGGAATCCGGGCCTACCGTCGCTTCTTCATAGCTCGTAGGTTCACTGTTGTCTAACAACATGACCTCCAAGACAGGATTGCCGCACCACTTAGGGGTGGTACGATTCCTTGTCGACCTACGAGGCTCATTAGTAACTTTGATCTGAAGTTTCATGATCAACGTCATTAGCTTCCTCTTCATTTGGTGTACGCGCCACAGAAACAACTTTCTGCGTTGTGCTACCATCCAACTGAAGTGACGGTTCAATAACCTCATCAAGTTCTACCTTCCTCCCACTCAATTCTTTCGAGAGAAACTCTTTCTCGAGAAAAGACCCGTTTTTAGCAACAAACACTTTGCCCTTGGATCTGAGATAGAAGGTATACCCAACTGTTTCCTTAGGGTATCCTATGAAGACGCATTTGTCCGCTTTGGGTTCGAGCTTATGAGGTTGAAGTCCTTTCACATAAGCATCGCATTCCCAAACTCTAAGAAATGACAGCTTAGGTTTCTGCCAAACCATAATTCATACGGTGTCATCTCAACGGATTTAGATGGTGCCCTATTTAAAGTGAATGTAGTTGTCTCTAACGCATAATCCCAAAACGATAGTGGCAAATCGGTAAGAAACATCATAGAACGCACAATATCCAATAGAGTATGGCTACGATATTCGGACACACCATTACACTGTGGTGTTCCAGGTGGCATTTGTTGTGAAACAACTTCCACATTGTCTTAAATATACACCAAAACTTGTAACTCAGATATTTACCTCTACGATCACATCGTAGACATTCAATCTTCTTGTCACGATGATCTTCAACTTCACTCTGAAATTTCTTAAACTTTTCAAAAGTTTTAGTCTTGTGATTCATCAAGTAAACATACCAGTATCTACTCAAATCATCTCTGAATGTAAGATAATAACGATATCCACCGCGTGCTTCAATGCTCATTGGACTGCATACATCAATATGTATTATTTCCAATAAGTCACTTGCCCGTTCCATCGAACCGGAAAACGGGGTCTCAGTCATCTTGCCCATGAGGCATGGTTCGCATGTCTCAAGCGATTCAAAATCGAGTGAGTCCAAAGATCCATCAGCATGGAGCTTCTTCATGCGTTTTATACCAATATGACCTTAGCGGCAGTGCTACAAGTATGTGGTACTATCATTATTAACTTTGCATCTTTTGGCATCAATATTATGAACATGTGTATCACTACGATCGAGATTCAATAAACCATTCACATTGGATGCATGACCATTGAAGGTATTATTCATGTAAACAGAATAACCATTATTCTCTAACTTAAATGAATAACCGTAGTGCAATAAACACGATCTAATCATGTTCATGCCCAACGCAAACACCAAATAACATTTATTTAGGTTCAACACTAATCCTGAAGGTAGAGGGAACGTGCGATGGTGATCACATCAACCTTGGAAACACTTCCAACACACATCGTCACCTCCCCCTTAGCTAGTCTCCATTTATTCCGTAGCTTTTACTTTGAGTTACCAAAATTAGCAACTGAACCGGTATCTAATACCCAGGTGCTACTAGGAGTACTAGTAAAGTACACATCAATAACATGTATATCAAATATACTTTTGTTGACGTTGCCAGCCTTCTTATCTGCCAAGTATCTGGGGTAGTTCCGCTTCAGTGACCGTTCCCCTCATAACAGAAGCACTCAGTCTCGGGTTTGGGTCCAATCTTGGGTTTCTTCACTGGAGCGACAACCGGCTTGCCATTCTCGAAGTTTCCCTTCTTGCCCTTGCCTTTCTTTAAACTAGTGGTCTTACCATCAACACTTGATTCTCTTTCTTGATTTCTACCTTTCGCAGTGTAAAATATTGCGAATAGCTCAGGGATCATCATCTCCATCCCTGGCATGTTATAGTTCATCACGAAGCTCTAGGAGCTTGGTGGCAGTGACTTGGAGAACCATATCAATCACTATCTTATCTGGAAGATCAACTCCCACTTGATTCAAGTGATTGTTGCACTTAGACAATCTGAGCACATGCTCACCGATTGAGCTATTCTCCTTCATCTTGCAGGCAAAGAATTTTGTTGGAGGTCTCATACCTGTCAACACGGACACGAGCCTGAAATCCAATTTCAGCTCTTGGAACATCACATATGCTCTGTGACATTTCAAAACGTATTTGGAGCCTCAATTCTAAGTCGTAATGCATGATGCACTGAACTATCAAGTAGTCATCATGACGTACTTGTCAGATGTTCACAACATCCACATACGCCGCTTGAGGGGGTGACGCACCGAGCGGTGCATTAAGGACATAAGCCTTTTGTGCAGCAACTGAGGACAATCCTCAGATCACAGACCTAGTCCGCATTATTGCTACCAACATCTTTCAACTCTATTTTCTCTAGGAACGTTTCAAAAATACAGTGGAGCTACAACGCGAGCTATTGATCTACAACATTATTTTGCAAAGACAACTTTATACTATGTTCATGATAAAGAGTTCAATTAATCATATTAGTTAAAGAAATCCCACTCAAATTGACATCCCTCCGGTCATCCGAGTGTGACACGATCCAAATTCACCAACCCAAGTCCGATCATCACGTGAGATGAGGTGGTTTCAGTGGTGAACATCTCCATGTTGATTATATCTACTATATGACTCATGTTCGACCTTTTGGTTTCTTGTGTTCCGAGGCCATGTCTGTACATGCTAGGCTCGTCAAGTTTAACCCGAGTGTTCCGCATGTGCAAAACTGGCTTGCACCCGTTGTATGCGAACGTAGAGTCTATCACACCCGATCATCACGTGGTGCTTCGAAACGACGAACTTTCGCAACGGTGCACACTTGGGGAGAACACAATTTTATCTTGAAATTTTAGTGAGGGATCACCTTATAATGCTACCGTCGTCGTAAGCAAAATAAGATGCATAAAAGGATTAACATCACATGCAAATCATAAGTGACATGATATGGCCATGATCTTGTGCTTTTGATCTCCATCTCCAAAGCACCGGCATGATCTCCATCGTCACCGGCATGACACCATGATCTCCATCAACGTGTCTCCATGAGGTTGTTGTGCCAACTATTGCTTCTACAACTATTGCTAACTCATAGCGATAAAGTAAAGCAAAAAAAGGCGAAAATAATTAAACACAACCCTATGGCTCCTGCCGGTTGCCGTACTCATCGACATGCAAGTCGTGATAATCTATACAAAATATGATCATCTCATACATCACATCATCATGTTTCTAGCCATATCATATCACATCATACCCTGCAAAAACAGGTTAGACGTCCTCTAATTTGTTGTTGCATGTTTTACGTGGCTGTTATGGGTATCTAGCAAGAACGATTTTGACCTACGCAAAACCACAACGGTGATATATAAGTTGCTATTTCACCTTCTACAAGGACCGCCTCTGTCGAATCCGATTCAACTAAAGTGGGAGAGACAGACACCCGCCAGCCATCTTATGCAACAAAGTTACATGTCAGTCGATGGAACCGGTCTCTCGTACGTGGACGAGTAAGGTTGGTCCGAGCCGCTTCATCCCACAATACCGCCGAATCAAGATAAGACTAAGGAGGGAAGCAATCTGAATATCAACGCCCACAAACTCTTTTCTGTTCTACTCGTGCATGTTATCTACGCATAGACCTAGCTCATGATGCCATTGTTGGGGAACGTTCCATGGGAAACAAATTTTTTCCTACGAACACCCAAGATCTATCTATGGAGATCAACAGCTACGAGAGGGAGAGTGTATCTACATACCCTTGTAGATCGCTAAGCAGGAAGAGTTAAGAAACACGGTTGATGTAGTTGAACGTCTTCGCAATCCAAACCGCAATCCGTCCCGCGATCCAATCACGATCAGTCCTGATCTAGTGCCGAACGGACGGCACCTCCGCGTTCAGCACACGTACGGCTTGATGACGTCTCTGCCTCCTCGATCCAGCGAGCGAGGTCGGAGTAGTAGATGAGTTCTCCGGCAACACGACGGCGTGGTGGCGGTGGTGGTGGTGCTATCCCGGCAGGGCTACGCCTAGCGCTACCGAAACCACGAACGGAGGAGAAAATGATCTAGGGAGAGAGAGGGGCGCCAAGGGCTTCGTGTGTCCTCTTGGGGAGCCCCTCCCCTCTATATATAGGTGGAGGGGCATGGAGATCAGCCCCTCCAAGCCCTAGGGCGCAACCAAGGGGGAGGAGTTGGACTCCTAGTCCAATTCCCTCCCTTTCCATAAATAGGTGAACTTTCCACCTCTCCCAAGACACATGGGCCTTGAGGGACTTGTGCGCCTGGCCCAATAAGGCCAGGGCGCCTCCCCTCAGCCCATGCAAACCCTTGGGACGTGGTGGAATCCTTGGTGGACTTCCGGACTCCTCCGGAAGTTTCCGAAACCTTCTAGAAGCTTCCCGGTACAATACCGAAAAAACCCGAAACTTTTTCGGTAGCCAAAATATGACTTCCCATATATAAATCTTTACCTCCGGACCATTACGGAACTCCTCGTGACATCCGTGATCTCATCCGAGACTCCAAACAACTTTCGGTCACCAACATACACAACTCAACAATACCAAATCGTCACCGAACATTAAGTATGCAGACCCTGCGGGTTCGAGAACTATGTAGACATGACCGAGACAACTCTACGGTCAATAACCAATAGCGGAACCTGGATGCCCATATTGGTTCCTACATATTCTATGAAGATCTTTATCGGTCGAACCACGATGTCAAGGATTCCGACAATCCCGTATGCAGTCCCCTTTGTCCATCGGTATGTTACTTGCCTGAGATTCGATCGTCGGTATCTCCATACCTAGTTCAATCTCGTTACCGGTAAGTGTCTTTACTCGTTCCGTAACACAAGATCCCGTGACTAATTCCTTAGTCACATTGATTGCAAGCTTCTTGTGATGCTGTGTTACCGAGTGGGCCCAGAGATACCTCTCCGTCATACAGAGTGACAAATCTCAGTCTCGATCCACGCCAACCCAACAGACACCCTCGGAGATACCTGTAGAGCACCTTTATAGTCACCCAGTTACGTTGTGACGTTTGATACACACAAGGCATTCCTCCGGTGTCAGTGAGTTGCATGATCTCATGGTCATAGGAACAGATACTTGACACGCAGAAAACAATAGCAATAAACTTGATACGATCATATGCTACGTTCATAGATTGGGTCTTGTCCATCACATCATTCTCCTAATGATGTGATCCCATTATCAAATGACAACTCATGTCTATGGCAAGGAAACCTTGACCATCTTTGATCAACGAGCTAGTCTAGTAGAGGCTCACTAGGGACATAGTGTTGTCTATGTATCCACACATGTATCTGAGTTTCCGATCAATACAATTCTAGCATGGATAATAAACGATTATCATGAACAAGGAAATATGATAATAACTACTCCCTCATTCCCAAAATAAGTGTCTCAAGCTTAGTACAACTTTGTACTAGAGCTAGTACAAAGTTGGTACAGTTATTTTGGGACGGAGGGAGTAATTTATTATTGCCTCTAGGGCATATTTCCAACACAAAGGAAATGAGTAAATTTGATCCTGTTTATGATAGCATTAGATCTTTCCTTAGAATTTCTAAAGTAAAAGATTTACGTCATGAGCTAAATATTGGCTGACCCATGCTACATGTTTTGAAAGACTTTTCTAAGTTCTTGAATTTTCTAGAGAAAAAGTACTTGAAATTCAGCAGGGAGTCTAAGGCTATTCGTATGATGGAGGCTATAAAGAAAAAGACCACTCCCCTGAAAGGAGAAAAGAAGCTTATTGGAAGCCAAATGGTAAAAAGCTAGAAGGAATGCCCTCTGAAAAGGGGAAGAAGAATGTCAAGGTAGAACAATGTGGGACTCCACCTTATGTTAGTATAATTAAATAACTTGCTACACCTATACCGACGGTGAATAAAGAAGTCTACTTAGATAAAGACACCATTTCGTATCTTAAAGGGTGTACCGAAGGTAAAAATGCAGGTAAGCAAATTTTATCATGTTCCTTTGGATGCAAGTCATATTTTGGGTTGTGTGACCCTGGTCCACCAGTTAATATTATTCCTTATAGTCTATATGCTAACATTTATGATGAGATTTCTCCTTGCACTCTTGAGCCGACCGACGTTATTATCAAGCTTGCAGATAATATCGATAGGAAACCTTGTGGCATCCTTAAAGATGTCAACATAATAATAGGCTCTCTCATTTATCTATGTACTAATGATCTCTGAGGATAAAGATTGTCCTATTGTTTTTGGAACTTCTTTTCTGAATGTTGCAGGAGCCTACATAAAGAAGAAATCTATCTCCATGAAATGGGGAGACGAGATGATAAAGTTTCCATTTCCTTCTATGTTAAGAAAGGGATATGAGGAGGAATCTCAAGATACCGAGGAGCAGAAATTAAATCAATTAGCTGAAATCCATCTCCAAATACCAGAGCACGAAGTTGAACGGGCATTAGTGAGTCCAGGATCCTTATATGAAGATGAAGAGAAAGAGGAGATTGAAATTATAATGGATACGAAACCAATAGTATGCCCGCATCTTAATAAAGTTTGTGAAGCACTTGAAAAAAGGAAGATGAGGAATTACCCCCTCCCACTTTGAAACCGTTACCCAAAGGGTTGAGGTACGAGTTTATGAATAATACAGAAAGATTTCCTGTTATTGTTAATTCCGACCTTTCAGGTAAATAGAAGGAGAAATTTTTAGTGGCGCTGAGCAAGCATCGAAAGTCTTTAGGCTACTCAATCAGGGACATAAAGGGGATACACCCTTCTATATATTCTCATGCAATACCTATAGAAGAAGGGGCTAAACCAGTGATTGAGAGCCAACGGAGACTTCATCTGGCTTCCAAGAATGTGGTAAGAAAAGAAATAATACGTCTTCTTGATGTAGGGGTATTTTACCCCACATCTGATAGCAAATGCGTGAGTCCGGTTCATTGCATTCCTAAGAAAGGAGGAGTTTCCTTGGTAACTAATGAAAACAATGACCTAGTCCCTACTAGGGCTGTTATTGGATATGGAATGTGTGTTGATTTCAGAAAATTAAATAACTACACAAAAAAGGATCACTACCCGTTGACATTCATAAATGGGATATTGGAGAGATTGGCCAACAATTCTTACTTTTCTTATCTTGATGGATATTCTGGGCTCTTTCAAATACCAATCCGACTTGAGGATCAAGAAAAGACTACCTTCACCTACCCGTACGGTACATATGCATATCGTAGAATGCAATTTGGTCTATGTAATGGACCACCCACTTTTCAAAAATGCATGTCTAAATTTTTCGCTCACTTTATTGGAAAAATTTGTTGAAGTGTTCATGGACAGTTTTTCTGTTCAAGCCACGTCCTTTTGATAATTGTCTCTATAATCTCATGAAAGTTTTGCAGAGATGTGAGGAAATAGGTTTGGTGCTGAATTGGGAGAAGAGTCACTTTATGGTCACATAAGGGGTGGTGTTGGGACATAGAGTCTCAGGAAAGAGCATCGAGAAAGACCAAGATAGGATTGAGGTAATAGAAAATTTACCTTATCCTCAAGATGTGAAAGGTATGCAAACTTTTATGGGACATGCTAGTTTGTGGCACCCCGGCTCAGAGGAACCAGAACACCCCGTATTCCAGCCCAGAGATCTAATCTTTTGGAATATGACATGGCTTGGCATAGAACAAATCAGCTCTTTATTACAAATATTTCGGGTACAAGGGTTCGGGTATTACAAAGGATTACATCGGCACAACGACACTACGCCTGCTAAGGTAGCTCTATGCTAGCAGCGGAACAACTCATAACAACGGAATAACTTCTAGCAGCGGAACAACGACAATGACGATGAACTCCACTCTGCAGGGACTCTGGCCGGGACACATCCTAGCTTGCAAACTTAGGATCCTCGACAAGCAATCAATCTCGGCATCACATGCAATCTGGCATGACACGCCAGGTGAGTACTTTGAATGTACTCGCAAGCTCACAACAACTAAAGCAATCAAGACAAACAATAACATGGCATTTGCAGGTTAATTAATGATGAGCATGATACTACTAGAACAACATGAGAGTGAGCATGGCATGTACATGTTACTCATGGTATGAACATGATGATACTAACACTAGCATGAGAGGGAGGGTCGATGTTTAAGGTCCCCTGGACCAACTTACTCTTCTCGGAGGTTATCTCATAACCACCATGTGTATCAAGCTTACCGTCGTGAACATCACACGATCACCTCAGGATCAACCAAGCTCGGTATCAACAATACCATCGTGATCATCACGTGACCACAAGGAGTTTGATCTTTACCTGTGATCACCGCATGACCACATAAAGATCAACCAACTCTTTCCTCATGGAACCAGGGTTGATTATTATTCAGGTTAATATTACTGTTAACCCATAGTGTGACCTACTACGAACTGTGTCCATGATCGAGGACACGGCTATCGATAGATTATACACTCCGCTGAAGTTAGTACACTGTACCCACACCATGGAACTCATGGCCTCGTGCTCCCATTCGGGTGGACCAACGACATTCCGACAAAACCAATCTATTGCATGACACTCTCTCGGCCACTCCGACAAACTCCCCATTGGGCTATGTCATGGGTGGCCTCGATGTTAACTCGTGACATTTGCCACCTTTGTGGCCGCCACCGTCGTGGCCAAAATAAAATATAATCGTCCCAAACGGGGACATCAGTACCGTAAAACTCGGGCACACAAGGCTATGGCGCCTACCTTATCAGGGTAGCGTGCATGCATGACCTTCCTTAGTTGGAGGTACCGGCGAGAGGCATGACAATAGAACGAATTAGTGCCTCCCCATCCAGGCAAGTGTGGTTACACCGGTGAGCTCGATTCGGTGGTACCATGACTCAGCCAACGGATTTGTTCAAGATCGATTAAAGTCAGGTTTAACTTGAATGGTGATGACCTGAGTCATAACAAAATAACATGATGAAATAACAATGCATTATGAGAAAAATATCAACATCAGTATGGATGGGCAACATAACCATTTAGCATATGTAACATCAACAACAATAAATCTTTTAGTGTACAGGATGCAAATGAGCATGGCATAGTGATGATCATATATCTTACAAATATTTTCATAACAAACCATAACTATTCATGTGAGCATATCATTACCACTAGCATCGGAAATGATTATAAGAATAAAACATGATAATAACATTAGCACTTAATCATTTCACTTACTAGATGAAAATGAACATGGCATAAGATGAACATGGATTCACAAGCATATTCGAAGCATTAACAAAATCATTAAATGAGCAAACAATTATTTAAAATTTCAAGTAGAAACCATGGCTACTGCAAGGCCATCATGCAAGTGGTTGTTGTGGCTTGCCTGGGTTTGATGGAACCATCAGGAAGAAGTGGTAGGAGCTCGCGGAAAGATTTGTCGAAAAAGTTTCTCTCCCGACGGACCTGATTAGAGGGCAAAATGGTCATTTTCAAAGTGTGACAACTTCGTGAAAATGGTACCAACGGAATGGGCTCGACACAAAGAGAACATGGGCTTTTGAATCACCTTAATCGGAGTTGTGGTTGAGGAGATACGGCCGTTCATTCGTTAGGAAGAAATCAAATAAAATTGTGTTCATTTCTGCTCTTAACGGGCAAATGCCCGCAAACTAGCACTTTCGGCGCTGGGTTGAAAAGCAGAAAGCACATTTTTGGGAATGAACCTTCCAGCAGAGAAAACGTATTCTGGCCTAGAGCTGTGTGGGAATGCGCTTCCGGAATTCGAAAACGTATTTCCCTGAAGCCGCCTTCTCTTAAGCTCGCGGGCCCGAGCGGTGGCTACTGGCTCTCTCTCTCCTCCTGGCTCCATATTCTTCATCCCATCGGGAGGGGCAAAGGAGAAGCCGAGCACGCGCCGACGCTTGTTCAGGCGGCAACGACCATCTCCTGCGAGGCTCGGGCCCCTATAGAGATCCTCGCGACGCAATGAATCCATGGACACCATCCACGACCGCTGGTGGCTGCCAGGAAGACGACAACATTGCTCGCAGCGGACGGACAAGAATGACAATGATGGGGAGCCCAGCACTGTCGGCGTTCTGGATACCAGGGCACCCAGACTTGCCTGCCTGCGGCTCAAGGCGTGGCCCACCTCGACGACCAAGTATGGCCCAGCACGGCCACGCCCAACATGAGGCCCTCGCGAGGCCCCCGAGCTCGCGAGGGAAGCAGCGCCACGACCCGTGGGGAGGCAGGCCTCCCCAGGGCTCCTCCCGAGCGGCGGAGATCTCTATGCAACACTAGGCCTCAGGAGGAATAGGGTGACGACAGTCGAGCCTGGCGGGCGCCAGCGCGCCAGAGGGGACAGTTTCCTCTTTGGTGCAAAGGAGACAAGGACAAGCGCATGCTCCCAAAGCACCCCCCGAAAGGTTTCCCTTATGGTGCAACAAGACCAAGACCCCAAGCCCCGCAGGGCAGACGTCATCGCCGAGCCCACCACCGCATCATCGTCGACCACTTTGCAGGCGAAGACCACCTTTCATCAGGATAGGGTGTACCCCCTGTCCCGCTTCAAATTTGGCCGTTGTGGGATCCCTTCCCGCCATTGCGATAAGGGAAGAAGACCCGGGCCGCTATAAGTAGAGGGTAGGTAGCTCGGAAGAGGGGCAGAGCAACCACCCTGCAAACACATCTCTGTACTAGTTCATCCACAAACCTCCTCGCGAGGCAATCCACAAAAAGGCAGGAGTAGGGTTTTACGCTTCGCAGTGGCCCGAACCTGGGTAAACTCTCGTGTGCCATCGTCTTCCTCGCCATCGAGCGGGGTATTGTGTTGTGAGCTTGGAGGGGGCAAAGCTGTTGCGGAATCTTCGCACATGCCCCTGGGTTCGAATTCCTTAGGGTTTTGCGGAGCCCGAAATCCGACATTTGGCGCGCCAGGTAGGGGCGTGTCGGGGTCCTCACTGAAACTTCGCCTCGCCTCCGCTCGGTGCTTCCATGGCCAAGGGACGTCGAGCCCGCGCCGAACGACGGGCCGCCCGTGTTGCTCGGGCGATGCCACCAGACCTCGGCATCCCGCGCTGCCCCGCTTCCCCGTCGGAAGGCGCCATCTCCAGCCCGGCCTTGGACAGGCACCGGGGGCTATCGCCCTCGTCAACCGCGCGACGAGCCCTCACCGCCCTGAACTTCCCCAGCATCCACGTCGCGGCATCATCTCCCCGGGCTCGCCGCGACCCGGCACGCGGGCGAATCGTGCTCCTCGTAGCCCGTGAGCTGCAGCCTTTCCGCATTGCTCACGGACGCTATGACAGTTGGATTGGATATGCCGCGCGGCCATAGGCGCCACCCCGACGGGCGCGGCCCAGGCGCTCACCCTTGGGACGGCCTAGGAGTGGGCTCGCGCCCATGAGGTCGCTCAACCAGCCACCGAGGCGCCGGGGGCGTGTGGGTGCGCCGAAGACGTGCGACGCGACCCGCACCAGCCGGAAGTGCCGCCTGGCTCGTCGGGCACGCAGGAGTTGGCCCTTGGTGCAGGCGTGGGCCGACGGGAGCTGTCGGCCGCGGGGGGTAGGCGCCATAACGCGCCCCCCGGCACTCCCGGCGGATTGAGGCAGGGACGCCTGGGGGCTCGCGCGACTCTACCACGACCATGTCGGCGAGCGCCCGGGCCATGACGGGAACGGCGCCAGCTACCGCGATAGCAGGAGGAGCGTGCGCAGTTCCACGAGCGGCTCTCGTCGAGGCTGCTGCGAACAGCCTCGTGAGGGCGGCTGGTGGGGCCGGCCTCATGAGGATGCCAGGAGCTGGCAGCCTCGTGAGGCGCGCCCGCTGGTAGGGGGCTACCCTTGGCAAGCGCTTGGGTCCGCGGACCGGGGGTCGGCTGCCTGGGGACGGAGGGTGGAACACACACCCATGTCCTCAGGTAGGGCGGCACCAGCCAGGAGACAGAGGGTGGAACACACGCCCATGTCCCCAGGCCAGGCGTTTCCAACCTGGAGACGGAGGGTGGAACACACGCCCATGTCTCCAGGCCAGGCGCCCCCAGCCAGGAGACGGAGGGTGGAACACACGCCCATGTCCCCTGGCAGGGCGACTCCTACCCGGAGACGGAGGGTGGAACATACGCCCATGTCTTCGGGCCGGGTTTCGCTTAACCAGTGGCGAGAGCTCACGTACTCACCCATGTCTCCGGGCCTGGTTCGCCCTGCCCGGGGACGGGCGGTGGGGTACCCACGCGGGGCTCCCGGGCACCCCAGCGAGGTGCGCTGGGGCACCGCCTTGGGTGAACGCCCCGCACGCGACGGAGGGCCCCAGCGCCAAGCCCCGCTCGCGGCGTAGGGGCTGCGGCGCCGCTACAACGACGACATCCGTCCCCGGGCTTTGGAGGGCCCGAGGCCCTGCTCCGGAATGGGCTCTCCCCGCGAAGGGCGTGGGGGGCTCGCCCCACGCTCGAGGGCCCATTCGGGACCCACCCCACGTCGCCGCACCACGCTTGGGGGATGGGAGCTTGCTCCATGCCACGGAGGCATGGGGCCCTCAGCGCACCCCCAGGCTCAACCCGTGACACTCTCACGTAATAATGAGTGTGCTGTATACGCCCGGAGCCCCCCGAGGACGCGGAGGGGTTCCCTCCCATGCCCAAGTGGAAGCCCCATGCTCCGCGCTGGCGGACAACACTGCCCTCCAATGGCTATGCCCACGCAACGTGGATGCCCTATGTTCCGCGCTGGGGGAAGACGAAGACTAGCCTAGGTGCTGGACGAGGCTTTTCTCTGCCACTTGCCTTTTTCCCTGGAAAGAAGTCCGAGGCTTTTTGTTGACTCTGTTTAAAGGAAAAGGGGCGGGAATATTTCTTCTTGCAGATCTCTCTCTTGAAATTTCTTTCTTCGGGATAACGCCTGCCAGCCTCTCCCTCTCGCGCTTCGCGAGCGGGGGCTACTGCTGGCACGGTGCGCACACCTCACCAAGGCCTTGGCGTCCTGGTCCCCACGTGGCCTTGGCGTCCTGGTCCTCGCGTGGCACTCTCGAGCAAGCTAGCAGGAGCGCGCCGTCTCACCCTCGCTCGGGGGCTCCACCGCGGCCCGGTGCACTGTCTTAAAAAACTCCTGGA
Source organism: Elymus sibiricus (assembly GCA_039707655.1). Classification (NCBI taxonomy): domain Eukaryota; kingdom Viridiplantae; phylum Streptophyta; class Magnoliopsida; order Poales; family Poaceae; genus Elymus; species Elymus sibiricus. The sequence goes on along the minus strand of CM077675.1, from coordinate 184,414,490 downwards.
GGCTCACGCTCCCTGGGGACAAGAACCGGCAGAAAGGATTGGTCGCCACTTGAATGTCAAGGGAGGCTCCCAAGCACTGTGCCTCGGGAGTCTCACCGATCACGTGGCTACTCGCTCGCCATTGGTCTCGTCCTGGTGATCCGGACGGCCCCAGTGGCGATCGAGGCCCCGCCTTCTTTGGTCTCATCCTGGCGATCCGGACGGCCCCAACGGAGGAGGGGCATGCACGGGATCGGGCCCCGCCGACGTAGAGTGCCGCTTGAGCGTCAAAGGGGGCTCCTGAGCACTGCGCCTCAGGAGCCTCACTGGTCGTGTGGCTACTCGCTCGCTGTTGGTCTCGTCCTGGCGATCCGTACGGCCCCAATGGCGATCGAGGCCCCGCCCCCTTTGGTCTCGTCCTGGTGATCCGGACGCCCCAATGGTGGTGGGGCATGCACGGGATCGGGCCCTGTAGACGTAGAGCGCCAAAAGGGGATCCCCCCAAGCCGCCTCATTCGCAGGAAAGAAGAACCTCCCCAAGCTCTCCAAGCGCTATCAGCTCGCGGGACGCCACTGCTAAAACCTCGCCACGAGGAGGCCCGCCGCGGACGCATCAAGCTAAGCACTCTAACTACAATCTAAGGGAGGCCTCAGTTAACAGTAACACAACGACCATAACACGTAACGAGGGTGCTAATAAGAGGGCGCAAGCGCCAAGGTTTGTCATACACCCGAAAGGGTACCCCATGATTTTCATTACAGGCAGAAGAAAAGAAAAGAAGGTGAAGGGGCCCCCATCCTGGGGGCCCGCCACTCCTGAGGCCCCGGCCTTGGTGCGCCGGTGCTCAGTCGGAGTCTTCCTCCTCCTTGATGGCGCCATGGTGGCACATCGGCGTGGTCGCTTCCCGGGCGGGGGAGCGGCGCCGCCGCGGCTGGCTTCCCCCCGAAGTCCGGGCACGACGACGTGACGGGGCGTCATAGTTGTCGTCACTCGGGCTCCCCTCGAAGGATGTATCGCTGCTGTTGGAGACATGGCGGCCGTCGCCAAGGGCAAGCTCATCTCCAAGATCGCCGCTGCCGCCGCCCACCGGGCAGCACTCCAAACGCCTCTCGTCCTCACCAAAGATCTTGATGAACAGCGCTGCGGCGCCGTCGTGCTTGAAGTGGAGCGTGGGCCTCCCCTTCAGGCCGTGAGCACGGGCGAAGGTCTGCCACTCGCGGCCCAAGAAGGCGTTGCCCGCAGGGGTGACCTCGACCTCCACCCACAACGCGCCGCTGCAGCACCCGTCGGCCTGCAGCCATAGGCCCGAGGGCGCGCCAGCCGGCAAGGCCTCTGCAAAGGCACGTGGGAGCTGCAACCAGGAGCTCGCCGCCCTCTCCACCAGCACCAGGAACTCCGGGCCCGCGTCGGCCGTGCGGGCTTGCGGACGCGGTGGACGAGCACCGACTGCAAGTCTCTCCCCCCTGCCACGGCCACTGTGACCGCCGCCTCCAGCAGCGGCAGCGGAAGCGCCGGGCCCCGCGGAAAGGCGCCCGCACCCATGGGGTGCCGCTGAGGGCGTCCTGACATACTTGCGGGGGCGACCCCTACCCCTCTTGGGAGGTTGCTGGCCCGACGTCCCCTGGCTGGCTTTTCCCTTCTCGGCGACGGAGAACCTCCTCACCGGCGTCATGGTAGAGTAGATGGAAGACAAAGGCAGGGGAGCAAGAAGAAGGAATGGTCGGGGGGCTCAGTCTCCCCACCCATTTATAGCTGGATGGAGGCCAACCGGCGTCTTCCCAGCCCCGGGCATTGATGGCCCCGCAACGTGCGACGGTTGAAGGCTAGCTTTAGCAGTTACCGAGGCGACGTGGGAAATGGGGTCGGCATGCGCCTCGAGTGGTGCGTGCCAGGCTCATTCGGCGTGCAGTCCCGCCTCACGTCGCTTCGTCTGCCCCCGTCGGGTCACATCCGCGTGGCCCGAGGGGAGAGAGGACTCAAGGGGTCAGCAGCATTCAAAGAGAGGCAATGATGGCCAAGGAGGCGCGCAGGCCAGGCGTCAACTCGGCTCAAGGCGGTTCCCGACGTCCTCGGGGAGCCGAGACGCCCACATCTCGTGGTGCGCCACGCATCAAGTCGGACCCGCAGGCGTTTGGGGCCCACGGCGCTCCGGCCCACTCTCTGAGGCTTCACCCCTAAGCTAGCTCGAGCGCGCCTCGGGCCCGAGGGCTACTGTCGGCGTTCTGGATACCACGGCACCCAGACTTGCCTGCCTGCGGCTCAAGGCGTGGCCCACCTCGACGACCAAGTACGGCCCAGCACGGCCACGCCCAACACGAGGCCCTCGCGAGGCCCCCGAGCTCGCGAGGGAAGCAGCGCCACGACCCGCGGGGAGGCAGGCCTCCCCAGGGCTCCTCCCGAGCGGCGGAGATCTCTATGCAACACTAGGCCTCAGGAAGAACAGGGTGACGACAGTCGAGCCAGGCGGGCGCCAGCGCGCCAGAGGGGACAGTTTCCTCTTTGGTGCAAAGGAGACAAGGACAAGCGCATGCTCCCAAAGCACCCCCCGAAAGGTTTCCCTTCTGGTGCAACAAGACCAAGACCTCAAGCCCCGCAGGGCAGACGTCATCGCCGAGCCCACCACCGCATCATCGTCGACCATTTTGCAGGCGAAGACCACCTTTCGTCAGGATAGGGTGTACCCCCTGTCCCGCTTCAAATTTGGCCGTTGTGGGATCCCTTCCCGCCATTGCGATAAGGGAAGAGGACCCGGGCCGCTATAAGTAGAGGGTAGGTAGCTCGGAAGAGGGGCAGAGCAACCACCCTGCAAACACATCTCTGTACTAGTTCATCCACAAACCTCCTCGCGAGGCAATCCACAAAAAGGCAGGAGTAGGGTTTTACGCTTCGCAGTGGCCCGAACCTGGGTAAACTCTCGTGTGCCATCGTCTTCCTCGCCATCGAGCGGGGTATTGTGTTGTGAGCTTGGAGGGGGCGAAGCTGTTGCGGAATCTTCGCACATGCCCCTGGGTTTGAATTCCTTAGGGTTTTGTGGAGCCCGAAATCCGACAGGCACAGCCATAGAGGAGCTATGGGGTGGTGGGGAGCGTCGTGGTTGCTCGGGGAGTGCCGTGGTGAGGTTTAGAGGTAGAATGGAGCTCCGGCGTGCTCGAATCGAGCAGAGGAAGGTCGCGATCATGGATCCATGGGAGGCGAGGAGAGCTCCTCGAGCTCAATTGAGTGGCGGGAGGGGTGCTAAGAGGGAGAGGGAGCTGCTTATGAGCTCGAGGGTCTCGGGGACGGGCCATATATAGCTGAGCGGAAGATGCCAAGCACGGTTGCTGCTGTGGACGTACGGTCGATGCCTCTGGCGAGGATAGGGCACGCGCGGGTCCTTGAGGTGACGAGAGAGGCAGAGCGGATGCGCACACGAAGCCAGAGATGCGCGGGCACGGATGGGGCTAGCATAGGGGCGGTCGGCCACTCCGGCGCACTGTGCACCCACGTGCAGAGGTGCCTATGGCTAGCGACAGGCGATGGAGGAGTGGGAGAGGGGTGCATGGATGAAGGGGACTGTGGGCTACGTGGTGGACATGCTGCGATGGCGAGACCACGACGTTTGGGCGATGGCCGAGGACCCTAGTGCCCAGCGCACGGGGTCTACACAGAGTGCATGCGCTCTGCGCGGTCACCGCGTGCCTGTGGCGTTGCCACGCGTTCTGGGCAGTCCAAGGGTGTCTGGCAGGTTGAACTCTCCCCTAGTAGGTGCTAGCTGCAAAGAAACAAGAATAGTGGCTCAAGGGGTGGCTGGGCTAGGCTCATACACTAATCAACAGGAAGGTGTTTGATTAGTGGTGTGAGCAGTGCATAAGCCCATTGGGTCTGAGTTTTGGCTGAGACTGATCATCCACTAAGAAGACCACCTTGGTAAATTTCCAGCTCAACTGGATTAAGATAACTAGCACTTGATTTGCAAAGTGCCACCCTGGAGACAAATGTGAATGCTGAAGTGGTGCTCAAATGAATGAATAGATTGAGCTGAAATTTTGTGGAGCATGATCATTTGGGCATATGAAGACACTATAAAAATTTCATACCATTTGGATAAATAAAAATGGCACTTCCTTCACAATGCTTTCCTCTGGACAGAAACTTGGGGGAATAGTTGAGAGAAATTGGCTAAATGAAATGAGCCCAAATTTTTGTGCAGGGAAGTTATATTGGTAGGAGAATGTCTTGGTAAAATTTCAGAAATTATGGAGCAATTTAAAATATAGTTATTTCACAAACTGAAATTATGACCAGAAAAAAAGATTAGATGGTGTGCTCACCATGAGCATGGAATCTTGAATATTTTTCATATACAAGGTCCATACGAGTCAAATGAATTATGAGAATTTTGTGGGAATTTTGGGAGTGTTAGAAATATAGGTTGCTTCGCAACCTAGGGCAAACAGGGTTATTCATTCAATAGAAAAAAGGAATATTCCCAAGAAATAAATATTGGGGTTGGGCTAGGATAGAAATGACATGATCTTTCAAGGATTTGAGAATGACAAGCCACTTGGGAGAGGGAGAAGAGATGATCTTCCCAAGTTTTAAGACCACAGAGCCACAGAAAGGAACTCCAAATAAAAATTCAAAGAAATCCAAAAGAAAAAGAAAGGGCCAAAAAGCAGGGTGTCACAAACCTACCCCCCTTACAATAATCTCGTCCTCGAGATTTGGTTGCTCAGGGAACAAGTATGAATATTCTGACTTAAGGAAACTGGTTCCAACTCGGGTATCCTTTTCCTTTATAAATTGTTTCCACATAATTTCATATGACCCGACTGCCTTGCTCTAGGGTGGTTCGTTGCACCGTATCCACATTCTGACAGGTCTTACCTTATATGTTCAATCTTACACTGGCCCCAATTTTTATATCTACTGGCTTATCTGATATATTATCATGACTAGAATATGTCATCTTTCCCACAAGTTCGGGAGTGATTTCCAGTTGAAGGGTCATTCTTATGTCCAGCACTACTAGTATTCCATGGAGTTGTGAACACATTTTCCTTGGTGGACACAAAACATTTACTCCTTGCATCGAGTTATTCAAGTAGATGCATGTCCTCCGGGTTCAAAACAATGCTGTGAATCATAACCGTTCTCTTGGTGGAACCTGACTACTTGCAGGGAGCTCTGAGGCATCTTGGTTGATTCCACTGTCTCGAGTATCAAATCCGTACCAAAGATTCGATTGTCGCCTGTCATGATCACAATAAAAGGGTAATATCTTATTGCTATAGCTTCTAGAAACTTAACTAACGGTGGTTCTAGCGGAAGAATCTTGTTCACACAGGCTATCCTTGCACTGGGTACCATATGTGAGGACGCATGGTTTGAGACTGTTGTTTCGCATTTCAATTACTCATTCTGTCGATATATCCATAGGCTGTGCGATGCTTTAACACGGTCACTGAATTCGAGCTGCTGAGCTGGCTTATGAATATTTGATCTGATATGACAAGCTTGGATATGCCATAGACATTTGGACACGAGATTTACCTTGATATGAGGTTCTTACCAACAGAGTATACCCCTTGGGTGTATAATCATGGTGATTGATACGGAATCAGACTGTCTTGGGTGTCTGTACCATGTTGTTCATGCAACAATTATCGCACCCACGTTGTCGATCTTGTCCTTCATTATTGTTCTCTTTTCCTGAATCCTTTGCCAAAGTGCTTGGACATATATATCCTTAATTCTTCGTGTGACCATAGGTGCTGTCAGATGCAATATTCCGGCAAGCATACCTTATCCTTGTTCATGACTCGTGTCATAGGAAATATACTAGGCTAACATGTATTTTTATAGAGCTCATTTTTGTCGTCAACCATACAAAACAGTGACAAAGGTTAATGATATCACTTTGTCGGGCGTGAGGAAGCTGGCCTTGATAACTACTGCCAAGATTGGTGTCCCAATGTGACCTTTCTTCATAGCTTGTCAGTCCTTGCATCATACTGAGATGTATAGCTGGCTTTCATAACTCATGTGGTTGAAGGATTCTCACCGTGCTTGCATCATTGTACGAGTGACTTGCATGACCTGGGCAGCATGCTCACAATATATATGTAAGTATGTGTAGATGTAAGTATGTGTAGCTGAACATTTGATTCCCGAGGCAGACTTGTGTCCTAACTAACTCGTGTTTGTGACCAAACTGTTCTGGGCTTCACTCTGCCAACTCACTGTAATTACTTGTACCAATGTTGATGACTATTTGAAGTGTCGTACTGACGAAGATTGGATAGCTCGTGTTGGAAGCTATCGAGAGTATCATGCTGAGGAAGGCTGGATAGCTTACGCTCAAAGCTTTTCCCACATTGTGTGCTGAAGAAGGCTGGGTACCGTACTTCAGAAGCTTCTCCCCATGGTTGCTTATTGGGGAAGATTTGGTGCCTTATGGGTAATCCTTCCGTGATAGCTTACCGAAGAAGACTGAGTACCTTACACTAGAAGTCATCCACATATCGTACCACAGAAGATTGAGGAGCCTTGCGTCATAAGCTTCTCTGGTAGCGTGCGGAGGAAGGCTGGGTTTCTTACACCAGAAGCTTTTGTCTGTGATATGCGGACCGAATGCCACATATATATACCCTTGATAATCATGTCGTGGATTACTTGTATGAAAAGAATTTGTCGGACTATCTTTCTCGCTGAGTACTGAATACATGGCACATTCCAGCTTGTTTTCGGGTATAACTTGTTTCAAATTTTTACTCAAGGCGGAACCAACCTTGTATATGAACCATACCTTTGGCTCAAAATATATTGTTGGTCTTGCACACAACATGTCTTCTGGCTGGTTTAATCATTACTACGGTGAAGATTGCACGCTGATGTAGACTTGAGGTTGATAACAAATCAAGGATATTATTTGTATTTGGACCAGATATTCCCAATACAATGCAGTCAACTGATAATTCCATACTGTTTAGCCGATCTTCAAAATATTAGAAATCCTCATGGATTCTTCGAGTCTGGTGTCGGTTGATGATCAACTTTCATAAGGGGAAAATAAGGTGACACCAGAGGCCCAAAGAAATTGGCAAAAGAAACGACTCAAACAACAACACACGAGACATCAAGATTACACTACTACATAATGGTCCAAAGATGACACATCAATCAGAGACCCTTCGACAAAACTGTGTGCGATGACAAAATCGCAAACGGTATAGTTATAGCTCTGTCGCTAATGACGCGAACTGTGTGCGATGACGGGCCCATCAAATACGATCCCAAAAAAAGTTGTGTGTGCGATCTGTGGCAAACAGTTCACCCAGATAAATTGTTTGCGATTGTACAATATAACACAAACGGTTACAAAAATGCAAGTGTGTGCGATGTACGGCATACAGTTCACCCTAACAAACTGTTTGCGCTGATCCAGTAGAACACAAACGATTGTCCAGATGATTACGTGTGCGATAGATGGCACACAGGTCACTCGGATGAACTGTTTGTGATGAGATAAGAAAACATAAACGGTTACATAGATCAAGATGTGTGTGATAGACAGCATACAGGCCACTGGGATGAACTGTGTGCGATAAGCAAAAATAACACAAACGGTTGCTCAGATCAAGATGTGTGTGATAGACAGCATACATGCCACTGGGATGAACTGTGTGCAATAAGCAAAAAATAGCACAAACGGTTGATCAGATCAAGATGTGTGTGATGTACAACATACACAGGCCATTCAGATGTGTTGTGGGCAAACGGTTCCGGATAAAGAACTGTCAGGGACTGATGAAATCATCACCGACGGATATGGTTGTTTATTTCGCATGCGATGTGATTCGCTCAATCTGCCCACAAACATCTATGCTTCTGTTTAGAATAACATGATTGCAGAACCAAATTAAACATCCAAATACATAAGTGACTACACACATAACATTGGCACACCACAATAAACAATTACACACGTAACAATATGATTGCCATAACCTAATTAAGCATCCAAATACATCAGTGACTACACACATAACATTGGCGCACACACCTCAATAAACTATTACATGCATACTAATCTTATCCCTCTAAAACTACAAATATTTCAGCGTAGAGGGAGTATGGGCAACGATCATCAAATCATCTACTTCCTGTGACGCTTGGCGCCACCACTCTGCTTGTGGCTCGATCCCGCGTCGTCTTCAGGTAGGAGGCACTTCCTCATGTCAACGATCCGGCGGAAAATCTCGTAGCAAGTGTATGCTTGCTTTGCCGCGGTCTGGAGGTGATATTCATCTAGTTTCTTCACCCAGCCCCTGTGCCAGACATGCTTGTTCTTGTCGCACTCAGCCTTCATGTCTCTGTAGTAGGGGTCGATGATGGCCTCGGCCAGGTCAACATGGGAGTCCATGTTCTTCTTGCTGTCCCAGACCTTGTAGTGGCCGCAGATGTCGACAAGCTTTTGGCATGCCAATCCCGAAGTCTTGAGCACCTTTGGATTGTTGGTGGTGTCCACCGTAGCGAACCTGTAGTTGGGGCTGTTGACAAACTTGGTGAAACGCTCGCAAGGCACTGTGGCCAGGCAGTGGTGGTAGAGGAGGACGTGATGGCCGACGCACAACTGGGCGACGACAACTTTTTGATCATGCCCGACACGACCTCCGGTGTAAGCGAGGTCGAAGCCGACCACTTTGTACTTGTCATCCGCATCAAGCAACCGCTTCATAGTGCCGATGGAGTCCTCCACCATGCCCGGGTCGTTGGTGTACACCACTGTGAGGTCCGTCTTCCTCATGTGGGTTTCCACATGATGCTCGCCGTACTCCATTGGAGCGCCGCTGGACATCCTCTCTGTATGCGTCGTCAAGGGTGTGCTTATTGTGTTGTGGGCGCGATCGAAAGCGTGAAGAGACTATGGTTAATAGCCGTGTGTATAAATGGGGGCCGGACGTCCTGTAAAACCGGCACTTCCGGATGGCAGTTTTTGCAGCGCGCGCGTGATTCAGTCGAGGAAGCACGTAACTTCATGGGGCGACGCGCGTGGCACAGCCGCATGCATATGGAGCCCCGAACGTGATCGTGGGCCGGCCCCAACCGCTGGCACAGCGCGCGCAGGGGGGGGGGGTGAGAGCAGAGCACGCGGAGGGACGCGAGAGCAGAGCACGCGGTGGGACGCGAGGGTTGAACCAGACCACTTTGTGCGTGTCCACTACGTCATGCATGGTGAACTGGCGCTCGTTGTCGGCAACCACTGGGAGCACCATTGGAGCCGCGCAGGATACCCTCGGTCGTGGTTCTGCTTCTTAAGGTCCGGATATTAATCGTCAAATGCATATTAATGTCCAGATATTAATCGTACATTGCAAACTAAGGAAAAGATGGTACTACCAACATACGAGCCTCCTTCATAAGATGCCATTTGCATGGTTGTATCACAAATTACAGAAATAGTACAAAGGTTCAAATTCCAGCATTACAAGGCTCAAATTCAAAGATTACAAGGTTCAAAACGATAATAGAAATGAAATTCAACTTATGCAGAAACTTTGTCATGCAGCTGTAGACGCCCGCGCTGATCAGCTAAACATGAACATATATGATAGGTTCATACTGATATTACTACTAGCTTGGCAACTTCAATATTTCTGCAAAGGGATCCGCCACTGACATGTCATTTATGGGCTTGACATAAGAACTTCCGAATAGTCTGTCAACAGAAGTTACAAAACGAAATTGACCTTCTACAGAGCCTTTTCCATTCTGTCCTAGTCGCCGGAGCTGATCAGCAAACCATTCTTTCTTGCGCGATAAATGTAGGGAAAATCTCATTATCTTTAGCACACTTACTCTCACAACAAAGAACCCGGCGAATATAATCTCCGATAGGGTCCCTCGGTAGGAGTTCAAAGTAATATCTGAGAGATGGAGATCAAGGCATTCGATGGGATTGTTATATTGTATCACATTATCCACTACCGGGACTAACCGTATCTGCAAAAGAAGAGAATGTATTAGTGCTTGGACACCCAAGGAACCTCTTATGATTTGCAGGGTTTCAAAAACTGAACTCCCTTGTGGTTAAAATTTAACATGAAAGAGCATCACCTCGATATATAGCTTATCCAGGCACGGAAAGCATCTCAGCAATCTGACAACTTGGTCCAGGTCGGGGCCGATAGATTCTACTGCCAAGACCTTCACTGTGCGCAGATACGGGGTCGAGCTTGTCGATACAATTTTCTGGATGACATACAAACATACATCTTGAATAGAGGAAAAAAAGTTAATTCAAAAATGAGAAGAGGGCGACTGTTGTACCTGGACGGTTATGGATCCAAAAACAAGTTCAGATAAGTTGACAGGAGAGTAGCCAAACACTGTCAATTTCGGCGCTTGAATGACCCTGATTCTTGTTGGACCTTGTTGATCAACAACAAGTAATCTCTCAAGTAAAGGCACGTCCTCAATGACCATTTGGTGATTCACCTTGGGCGATCTCCTGTTGCAGCAGCAGCAATACACACAAATTGTCCGGAGACTCATGGAGGTGATGTGGAGGCTACTCAACCCATTGATCGCCTGAAGATGAAGGTACTCGAGCGCAGTACAGCCACGGAGCAGGCGCTCCATGTCGTCGTTGGGGATGTAGACGGCGACGAGCTCAAGGTGCTTCAGTCGAGGTAGCAAAAGAGTGGGATTGGCGTTAATCTGGGGGAAATGGCAGTTCAAGAACCTGGTGATGCGCAGCGTTGGCGCGAGGCGCAGCGCGGAGGGTGGCAGCGGGCGCATATGTCCATCATTAAAAGTGAGTGCTTCGAGATGATCTAGGGCGGTCGATAAGAACCACTTGTCAAGCTTGGCTCGGTCCTTGCCATTGGAACGGAACTTGCCCATGTAAGGCCTTTGATTGGGCCACAGTGCGTGCCGAGGATCTGGGACAATGCATCCAAGCGTTTGCGATAGCCAGTGCAGAGCATGTGCTCGCTGATGAGGCTGACAGAGGCGCAGCGCCATAGGGGGTGCCGCCGCCGAGAGAGGACGGTTGTGCGCACGCCATCTTCGATAGGGAGGAGGAAGATGATGACTCTCAACATATCGTCAGGGAGGCTGCTGATGAGGTCTGGGCCTATCGGAGGCGCTTGTGTTTCTGGCTCAGCCCGCCTCCGCTTGTTGGCAACCTCGACATCCATGTCCGGAGAATGTCTGCCGACGTATCTTTCTGTCAAGAGTAGAGTAGTGGGAGGATAGTGATTATGTAGCTAGATCAATGCAGAAGAATAGTGCATTGGTAATTACAAGTTACTAGGCAGGAACAGTTTTAACAGATTAAGAAAATGAAATCCCAATTGGTTGCTGAAATACTACACAGTTACATTGATATTGCTATGCAAGTCAACATGCAGATACTAGAAATAACACTTACTTCCAACAAAGCATGGACGGAGAATGTCGTCGGGGAATTTAGCATTTATCGTATGGTAAGGCTCTTTTAGGTGGAGCGTAATTTTAGTGCCAGCTTTCAGTACATAAAACTTAGATATTTCTCCCCAAAGGCCTTCTTCAAAATAGCAGTGACAATCTTCATCAAGTTTTACAGAAACAACGATTGTAAATCCATTGTTTTTGCTCAATATGACATCCCTGGAGTCTTCATTTATGTAAAGGCCAAGATTTAGCGTTACAGTTGTCGTTGCAAAGCAAGGGATGTACTGTAGGAATTGATAAGATTGTTAAAGAACAGGGTAACATGATAGTATGGGAGTAGTAGTTAAAAGAACAGTGCAATAGTTCATATGAAATGACAAGAAATTACAAGTAAAGAGATAATGTAACCATGATGTCGTGCAAATATATATGAGAGTAAACAAAAGAACAATACAACATTAATTTGCCTAATATAGAAGGAGAAGAATAAGAAGAGAAGAAATCACATTTGACGCAAATGCTGCATGTGGCACCTTTTACCCAAATGTAGCAATATATAGTATAGGTTCAGAAAAAGTATAGGCCATGGATGTCAACACAGGTAGTGTGAGATTGAACATACCGTGCACTTCGTGAAGTCATCTGGTACGGTGAGATGGAACTCCTCGGTTTTTTGGCCGAGGCCGCATAGCCCTGATGTGTCCTTGCACAGTACACTCTGTGAATGAAAACCCTCGAATCAGCTAGAAGAAACATGAATCCACGGCGATTTCGGACGGGTGATTAAAAGGGGCCGACGGACTGGGAAAAGAGATGAGCGGAAATATTTCAGTAGATTAGTTACCTGGTTCTTCATGAAAAAAAACCAGTTCCGAAGATTCCCCAATCGGGCGAGCTGGGTCGACAGCGAGCAGCGTCGAGAAAGTCAGTGCCGATAGGCCGCGACAATCGGCAGTGGAGATATGCGGTGGCGTTTTGCGACAGCCGATGGCGGCGACAGGCGTCGAGCGAAGTGGTTGCCGCGGGGATAGGCGGTGAGACATGTATGGAGAGTCCCGGAGTACTAGAGTTAGCGTAGGTGCTACTCTGGGGAGGGGGAGGGGAGGGGGAGGGGAGCAGGCACGGGTTTTGTGACGTGTGGGTGTTGAGGGTTTTTTTTGAAGTGGTGCAGAGGGTTTTCTGTCCTAGAATAATGTGCTTCGGAGGAAACGGCTTATCAGATCCAACCGTGTGTGATAAATCCTATATAAATATTACTCTCAACTCAAGTAAACTAGCACTCTGGTGTGATGGAGATACCGCACAATGAAAGTCGTCGCACAGTTTCAATCTCGGGAAAAAATATAATACAAAAGCATAGATATAATACACACAAACTAGATAGATTCAATCCAACATCTCATCTTCATGCTTGATCGTTAAGATTCTCCAGGAACTAGGCGTACGCGGCGTTCGCTATCCTGCGAGAATACTTTTGCTTGAAGGAGCCAACAGCTCGTCCTCTTGCATGCGCCAGAACACTAGTGTACGTGTTGTTAATCTTATGGTTGCAGAACGGGCATCCATAGCCCCCATTCTTCCTGACACGACTGTTATGCTTTCCAGCCATAAGCTCTCTCAGCGTTTGCCTCTTGAACCTCTCCTGGGCGTCTTCATCCTCGCTGTCCACATCGTCAGATAGCACCTATACATAGTAAAAAATGTGACGTCCATATATTTTATAATGCGAATTTGCAAGGCAGAGTTGATGAAACGTAATATTTCATGCGATAACGTGAACCCTAAATCGAAGCTAATTGGTTTGATGCCAAAAGTTGGCATGCCATATTTTAGCAACTGCCAAATGTTGGCTAGAGATTGGTTGCATAACAATTCTCGTTATCAATCTCAGAAAAGGTTGCGAAATGTTGACAACTTTTGATTTTGCCAATTATTGGTAGCAATGCCAGATGTTGGTAGCAAACCAATCAGCTTTTTATATATATTTACCAAAAATGGGTATATATGACCAACCGGTTCTCCGTCCGAGTCGTTTTCGTCGTTGGAGTGTTCGTCGGAGTCGCTGTGGACCACTGGCTCCGGCTGGGGAAGCACGGCGGCGGCGACAACGTCAAGGCCGCGCCGCTGTCCGTGCGATACGTCATCTACGATGATGGCAATCTCTGTGCCCACCTTCATGCTATGCTCGGGTGCTTCGCCGGCATCGATGTGGTTACTCCCTCCCATGGTGCAGGGGGGCGGTGATGACGATTGAGAACGGCGGCGAGGATGCGGGGTGTGAGAGACGATTGTGTGTAGCGAGAATGTTAAAACCATCGGCTCGGGCGCGGTTAATAAAGGGGAGTTGGGACTTGAGAGGGAGGCGGGCGGCGGTTTAAAGGGACGGGTCGCCTCCCGGTGAGCCGCCTGCGCACCGGACTGCTGGCATACGCACGGTCAATTCACACGCCTGACGGCACGTCTCCCTACGGAACTTCGCAGCGAACACACCTCCCATCAATTCACATACCTTCTTGCACGCATCGCGGTCAGCCTGTGAGGTGACCTGCTAGCATGCGTCACGTCAAATCATATCTGCATGCACGGATCGCGGGGCGTGTATTGTTTTTCTGCGAAGCTACGTCACTTACTCCCTCCGTTTTTATTTAGTAGTCTGCGTATTAGAGTTGACTCATGTCAAACTTGATATAGTTTGACCAACTTTAAAGAAAGAAATAGAAATAATTACCATGACAAATATATATGATGTGAAAGTACATTCAATAAAGAATCTAATGGTAATAATTTTTAATTGTAAACGTTAACTTTTTTTCTAAATTTGGTCAAAGTTTACAAAGCTTGACTTTAACCAACGCTAATACGCGAACTAAATAAAAACAGTTTGGATTGATAAACCGTTTGCGATGTAAACATGACGGTTATGTGTTGCATCTATTAATAAGCCCCCGTTTGCAAGAAGCTTAGATGAAAACTTCTCTCAAATTGGACGATTTATTTACCACGACCTATAAGGTCCCTATCATGAAATCATGTCAAATGTTTCATGAATTCTAGCTTAGCTGGGCATTTGCTAGAATTTGAAAGCCAAGAGTCAATGTTTGTGGCCCCGAGATGTTTGAAATTTATTGGTTTTCCTTCCATGGGGACTAAACATGCACCCAAGACAAAAAAATGAATTTCTAATCCATTCGGGCGCACAACCGCGTGTGCATATAGTTCAAATTTGAAATTTACAAATTAAATACTAAGGAATAAATTTAATGTATAAAATGTATTAATGTTCTTTAAAAAACAAATTTTAACACTTCACTCCTATTGTCACATGTGCACTACATAAAAAAGTTTCACATGCATGCCTCAAAGTGACGGTGGTGTGGTGGGACGAGTGGGGGTGTGGGGTCCGGCACACAATACGCGTCGTATGCGCGCCACCACGTGGGGTTGTCCGGTTAGTTAGGCATCAAGATGACAATGGGGGATTACTCATGCGGGTATATTGGAGTCCCATCCATGTTTTCATCACCGCCCTCCCATTCCCGTCACCGTCTCGGTACCCATGCGCGGGGATAAAAAGTTTCCCATCCCCATCCCCATCACCGCCTTCCCATTCCCGTCACCGTATCGGTACCCGTGTGTGGGGATAAAAAGTTTCCCATCCCCGTCCCCATCACCGCCCTCCCATTCCAGTCACCATCTCCGTACCCGTGCGCGGGGATAAAATGTTTCCCATCCCCGTTGCCATTTCTTTATCCCCGTGGGGAAACCCAACATGCATTTAAGAACAACATTCGATAGTATTTCAGTAAAAAAACAGTATTTCAATGCAATAAACAATATGTTGTGGCTAAGTTTGGGATTTATTAGGGATATTTGGGCCAGATGAGTGGGATCTGTGGAAATTTGGGTGACCGAGGGTGCAAATTACGTGGGGTCTACTAATTTCAGAGCCCACGTGTAAGTTATTTCATGGTTAAGGCGGGTAATGCTATGTATGTCCCATCCCCATCCCCGTCCTGCACGCTGGGTAAGGTATTTGACCCACCATCTTCCCCATGGGAATTCAAGCTGGCACTTCTCCGTGCCCTAATAGAGTAAACACCCATGGGAATGCGGGTAACGGTTTTAACCATGACAGCTTCTGGTGAGGCACACGTGCCACGTCTAAAGTCATGCATTGGGTACATATTTAAAGCAGCTCGATCATTACCCTTTTCATGCATACGTTTGTGTCTCATGCATACAGTGGTGGTCCTCGTACACTCACTCATGCGTTTACCACCGACACACCCATTCGTTGCCCCCGCGAGGTCGATCACCATGGATGGCGCGCGCGAGAGGGGTTTGATCAAAGCTGGATTCATCTTAGTCCGTGTTTCGGCGAATATCATGGTGAGATTACACATGAAAGTTTGGGCGCATGTGTGCACGCGCGTGCTCATTGTACAAGTTGTGAACCTCCGTTTTTTCTGATTTGCGAAGGTGCCACATGAAAGGTGTGCATTGGGTATTCAAAACATCACACAACACCTCCGTACATATGTTAATTAGGGCAGCATGGAGGCAGTGGTTGTCCTCGGACACCGCCCCCTCGCGCAATTATTAGTGTCCCATATGTGGCCTCGCGTACTTTTGTACCGCAATGAGAGAGTTTAATTATTGTGGATTCTTTTTTGGCCGATGTTTGCGGTAGGTCATGGGTGTGAGATTACATGGTATAATTTGAGTGCGTGTAGTGTACGCATGAATGTCTCTCCCATCGGCTCGAATGGGGGTGGGTATATATATATACTAAGTGTCATGAACCACGCTTTCCGTGCGGACTTTAAGATTCCCAAGGAAGGTGTGCCACGCTAAAGTTTGTGTGTTGGGTATGTAAACATAACACAACACTTCCATGCATATGTTTGATCCATGCTTAGACGGTGATTGTCTTTGGATACTCTTTCGTGTGGTTGTTGTTGGAAACTCCATTTCTGGGCCCGTGTGGATGTCCATCACATTGACTGACAACGAGAGAGAGTATACCATGGTGGATTCTTCAATTGTTTTGTGTTATGGTATATATTATATAGGTCATTTGAGTTTCCTTACCCAAGTCTGAGCACACGCGTACGTATGTGTGAATCGTTCCCATCGATGCTCGGCATACTAGTTGTACGCGTCATGAACACTCACTCGGGGGGGGGGGTTCTATCCTGTTCGAAAGCATGTGACACATCAAAGTTGCACATGAGGTATATATTAATTAATTCAAACGCAAACACAACATTTTCGTACATATGTTTGCACCACCAGCAGGTGATGGCTGTCTTCGACACTCCACCGCGTGGTTATCTGCGTCACACCCATTCATGGGCCTCGGTGGATGTCCATCCTTTCGACCGACAGTGGGAGAGGTTTGACCAAAATGTTGATTCTTTGGTCGGGATGTCCGTGTTGCGAGGCGCATGGGCCATAGTCCACCTTTAACCGGAAAAGAGATGGGGTGGTTTGACCATGCTGGATTCATGTATATGTTTCATTTTCGTGTTACGGCATGAGTGATACGCAAGACCTGTTTGGGGGCATGTATTCGTGGCTAGGATTCCCCCTCCACCGACACGAAGTGGCGACGGAGGAGAAATGTGCCACATCAAAGTTGCGCATTGGGTATTTTGAACGATCAAACCACCCTCTGCATACATATTTTTGTTCCACATGCATGCGTGTATGTGTTCTGACCCCTTTCCCGCATTTTTTTGACAAAATGGACATATATATTATTATCCTAGGAGTAAATAGCAAACGATTCGAATGTAACAACCGTTTGCGATTGTACACTCAACAGAAACCATTTCCTCCGCCGCTGGCACATCAGCACGTTCCACTGGTGGGCGTCGAACATGATTGGGTTCGACGAGACTTCCCTCATAAAAATATCTACTACCACCTTGAGCCATTTGAAAAATGGCGGTTCCGCGGGTTTTTCCTATTTGATAGCACACACTTATTATGTTTCTGCTGTGTGCGATGTTTGTTGCTCCCGCCCTGGCCGCGCCGCTTCAATCCCGTAATCTAAATTTTCAGTAGCCCCGATATCCTGGCATTCCCGCCTAGTAAAATTTCCAGTAGCCGCACGGCATTTCCTCAAACACCACCTGCCCCCCCACCACAAAACCTCTGCTCACATTACGTAAAAAAAAAGGAAAACCTTCGCTCCCGCATGCACCACTCCTCTCCCTTGCTCAAACCCTAGCTAGCCCGCCGTCACCGCCCCCGCCGCCGCTGCCCCCGACTCCACCATCATCCTCTGCAGGCCTTCCCTTGACTATCTCGAAGTCCTCATGAAGATCCATCACAAGGGGGTTGGACTAGAGTCGTCCGTGCAATCGACAATAGTGCTCCTCCATGTCGAATGCACGCACAACTCTGGTCCACCCCATAGTTTCGGCCTGCGAAGCACTCTCTTTGCCGCAGATCCCCGTCCCCATCCTGACCCACACTCCACAGCATCGCTGCCTCAGCTGGGCTATGCTTCCCGGGGAGCTGGAGGAGCGAATGGCCAAAAAGAGGTATCTTAAGGCCTGTCCGCTGGACGACGGCGAGGTGGCCGCCAAGCCCCCCCGGGGAAGTTCAATACGATGACTGACCCGGGGCTTTTAATAAGCGGGCTCGCGCATGTCTGTATGTCCCGGCAGCCGGCTACGACATCGAGCTCGTCGACAGCGATGGATTGACGCGGGCTATGGTACATGTTAAGTGACACACCCCCACCCCTTCGGGTTCAACCTCCTTGGATCTCCTCCATGCCCCCGGGCCGCTGATCTACTCTGCTTCGCTGTCAGGATTTTGCCTTCATCGCCATCGAGACCCTTTTGTCATTTCTGAAGGTTGCGTTCTAGTGGCGGTGGCTTGGCATCGTCAGCTGCCAAGTCAGACCTCATTGACGACGACGACGACAAGGGCGCCCTATCCGTCTCTTCCAAGGGGAAATAGCTCATACACGACATCAGGGATGCCACCCTGCAGACATGCTCTTCCAAAGGCAAGGAGCTAAGCTGCCACCACAGGGTGCGCACAGTGCGCACCCCCAGTCCAGGCTCTTCCAAGGGGTATGAATTGTTCAAAAGTGCAATTTGATATGCTGGAGTATGAATTGTTCAGTTCAATTTCAGTGCTGATGCGTTAATTCGGTTGTCTGTAGTGAGCATATACCTTGTTTAGCGTGATATGTGGTTTTTTGTAGTGAACATATGTCCAGGTTCATTGCTAGATTAGGTTGTTCAATCATACAATTGGTTCCCGTTAAAGTTGGTGTATTTAACACGCCCCTGTTTATTTAAGTTTTCTCACAATGTGATGTTGAATCATACAATTTGATGTTTAAGCACATGGTGCATTCTATCTTCTATGCAATTTCAACAATACTGATATGAATGACTGTTTGGTTGTTGTTAAGTCTGTTGTAGTGAGCATATGCTTCCTTTAAAGGTTTTTTGGTGGTTTGTGGTTATGTTTTGTCCAGTTTCAATTGTTATATTTGGTTGTTTGTAGTATGCCTCTGATCTACTCTGCTTTGCTGTCAGGAATTTGCTATGCTGGAGTATGAATTGTAATGTTCAAAAGTGCAATTTGATATGCTGGAGTATGAATTGTTCAGTTCAATTTCACTGCCTATGTTTGGTTGTCTGTAGTTAGCATATACCTATATTTGGTTGTTTGTAGTATGCATCTGATCTACTGTGCTTTGCTGTCAGGAATTTTCCTTCATCGCCAACGAGACCCTTTTGTCATTTATGGAAGTCGCGTTCTATGGCGATGTTTTGGCATCGTCAGCTGCCAAGTCAGGCCTCATTGACGATGACAACTTGTCGTCCACAAATGCACCGTACGCTGGAGTATGAATTGTTTAGTTCAATTTCACGAACGCCTATGTTTGGTTGTCTGTAGTGAGCATATACCTTGTTTATTTGTTTTTGGTTGTTTGTAGTGAACATATGTCCAACTTCAATTGCTAGATTTGGTTGTTCAATCATACAATTGGTTCCTGTTAAAGCCGGTGTAGAATTTGATGTTTAAGCACATGTTACGTTCTATGCAATTTCAACAATACCGATATGAATGACTATTTGGTTGTTGTAGTATGCCTTGTTTATTAAGTTATTCACAATGTCCAGTACAATTTGATTAATACCAGTTCAATGGCCATATTTATTTCCTGTTAAGCCTGGTGTAGGTAATACACCCCCTGTTTTTTTTCACTCTGTGATGTTCAATTATACAATTTGATGTTTAAGTACAAGCTTTGTTCTATGCAAATTCAACAATACCATTATGAATGACTTTATTTGGTTGTTGTTAAGCCTGATGTAGTGAGCATATGCCTATTTTATTGGTTTTGGGTTCAGATGGCTATATTTGTTTCCCATGTTATACTCCCTCCGCCCCATAATATAAGACGCTAATACATCAAATATGTTTGTGCATTGCATGTAATTAGATCTTATATAGTGAGACGGAGAGAGCATCATAACTAATAAAGATTGCTAGTACAATGGGTCAAAATGTGGCAATAAAACTATTTATTTACAGTTTGTCCAAGACAACGGTGATATGAAGTATATTAACTCAGAACTATGTACCCTTTTTACTGCACATAATGAGTTGTTAGATGACAATCTCTGTATCTTTCTCCTTTGAAGTGGTTCCCAACACAGTCTACCCAAGATCACCTCTCAAACTACACGATTGTTGGACATGCAAATGTACATGTATTTCTACCAGAATAGAATGACTATCTGGAAGTCATGAAGATATTGAAGGATGGGCGGTCGGCCATCAAAAGGGATTGGGCTAGAGTCGTGTGTGCATACAACATGGAGGAGGGCACACAACGGGCATTCCGCTTCAGCTTTTACAGCAATCAGAATATCTTTTGCCTCTTTCTTTGCCATCTTTAATACAAGTATTCAACCGTCGTTCATCATTCTTTATTTGGTGCTTATGTAATTCTTTAGTTGATGTAATTCTTGAACATATGTACCTGTGAATGGAATAATGCATTGGTTGATGTACCTATCTATGTATATGTAAAAAGCTACTCCCTAGTTTCCAATTCAAATTCTATACAATTTTAAATTGTAGCGATTAAAATAATAAAAAATGCTCCGCGGGTCATTACGCAGCACACGGTTTGTAAGTCAACGTTTGTGATATACCTCATGATCCGACACGTTTAATAGATAGAAAACGTGTGCGCCCATGCACACAGTTGCCGTTTGCAAACCATGTGTGATTTCAGATAATATAACAAATGGTGGAACCGAATTTAACGTTGGTGATAGAATCTCTATCGCACACAGTTTAAAATGATAAACTGTTTGTGATGTAGTATGCATCGCAAACGTTGGACCACAGAATAGCGCGTGCGATACTTATCTTGTCGGACGCGAGTACGACATTCAGACGTTTCTTAAACCTATCCGATACTTGTACGACGCTTAAATTATCGTCTTAGTTAAATATCGCCAACGGTTCATCTAATATAAGTGTTTGGGATGTTAGTGTGATCTCACATGAGTTGCAAGGATGCGCCGTAAGGGAAGTCCACCATATCTCAAACGGTTTACCGGTGACTCTCGTTTGTGATAGATACGGACATCCCATACGCTTAGTTTTGCCAAACGTTTGCGTTCATTGGACACCATCGCCGACGATTGTTCGGTGTCGTGTGGGATGGACCCCCCTATCTCCCACACATGCAAGGTGACGGTTTCAATGTACGCCGCGGAAAGGGGTTAAAAACCGTTTGTATAGCACGTCGCTGCACCAGTGTTACATACAAGCAACATCACATTTTACTGCTATTTATAACAATATGCACGCCTACTTAAGCACACAAATCTCGTGAGAACTCCCGTACAACGATCTAGTATGTTGTGGTGGTGTGCACGAAGGTGAATCCATGTGTCGAGGAGTTGGTGTAAACAGATCTACACCAAGAGCTGGCTTAACATAGATTGCACTGCTGACGGACTCGGAGGTGAGGACGGACTTGGTGATCATGTAGCGGGACACAACTGTCATGACCACACCATCATCAAGCGAACGGAAGGGAACCGTACTCATCTAGGTAAAGTGTGATAGGGTAGGATAGCTGTGGAAAGCAGGGTCTGTTGGCATTGTCATTTCCTGGTAACAAAGACCAAACGATACGTCCATTTTGCATCATGATTTCGTACTGTTATTTACTTTGTTTTGTTGAATAATAATGCTTTGGGGAGTGATTCTAATGCCTTTTCTCTCATAATATGCAAGGTTTACACAAAGAGGGAGAATACCGACAGCTGGAATTCTGGACCCAAGAAAAGCACGCCAGAGATACCAATTCTGCACAAATCCAATGAAGCTGAAATTTTACGGAGATTATTTTTGCATTTAATCAAAAAAATACTGGAGCTGAAAACTACCGGAGGGGGCCTCCCAGGTGGGCACAACCCACCAGGGCGCGCCAGGCCCCCCTGGGTGCGCCCTGATGGGTTGTGGCCACCTCGGCCCACCTCCGGTGCCCATCTTCTGGTATAAGGTCACTCTTGACCTAGAAAAAATCAGAGGAGGACTTTCGGGACGAAGCGCCACCGCCTCGAGGCGGAACTTGGGCAGGAGCACATTTGCCCTCCGGCGGAGCGATTCCGCCGGGGCAACTTCCCTCCCGGAGGGGGAAATCAAAGCTATCGTCATCACCAACACCCCTCTCATCTTTGGGAGGCCAATCTTCATCAGCATCTTCAACAACACCATCTCCTCTCAAATCCTAGTTCATCACTTGTGTTCAATCTTTGTACCGGAACCTCAGATTGGTACCTGTGGGTGACTAGTAGTGTTGATTACCTTGCGTAGTTGATTACTATATGGTTTATTTAGTGGAAGATTATATGTTCAGATCCATTATGCTATTCAATACTCCTCTGATCTTGAGCATGATTATTATTTGTGAGTAGTTACCTTTGTTCTTGAGGTCACGGGAGAAGTCATGTTGCGAGTAATCATGTGAATTTGATATGTGTTCGATATTTTGATGATATGTATGTTGTGATTCCCTTAGTGGTGTCATGTGAACGTCGACTACATGACACTTCACCATTCATGGGCCTAAGGGAAGGCATTGTGGAGTAGTTATTAGATGATGGGTTGCTAGAGTGACAGAAGCTTAAACCCTAGTTTATGCGCTACTTCGTAAGGGGCTGATTTGGATCCACATGTTTAATGCTATGGTTAGACTTTGTCTTAATACTTTTCTCGTAGTTGCGGATGCTTGCGAGGGGGTTAATCATAAGTAGGTTGTTAGTTCAAGTAAGAACATCACCTTAGCACCGGTCCACCCACATATCAAATTATCAAAGTAGCGAACACGAATCAAACCAACATGATAAAAGTGACTAGACGAAATTCCCGTGTACCCTCAAGAACACTTTGCCTATTACTAGTGATTGTTCTGGCCTGTCCTTTGCCTCAAAAGGATTGGGCTACCTTGCTGCACCTTGTTTACCGTTACCGTTACTTGCTCGTTACAAATTATCTTGCTATCAAACTATCTGTTACCTACAATTTCAGTGCTTGCAAAAATTACCTTACTGAAAACCGCTTGTCATTTCCTTCTTCTCCTCGTTGGGTTCGACACTCTTACTTATCGAAAGGACTACGATTGATCCCCTATACTTGTGGGTCATCAGACACATCCTAGCTCGTAAACTCGGGATCCTCGACAAGAAATCAATCACGGCATCACCTGCAATCTAGCATGACATGCCAGGTGAGTACTTTGAATGTACTCACAAGCTCACAACAACCAAAGCAATCAAGACAAACAATAACATGACATTTGCAGGTTAGTTATTGATGAGCATGATACTACAAGAACAACATGAGAGTGAGCATGGCATTTACATGTTACTCATGGTATGAACATGATGATACTAGCACTAGCATGAGAGGGAGGGTCGATGTTTAAGGTCCCCTAGAGCAACTTACTCTTCTCAGAGGTTATCGCGTAACCACCATATGTATCAAGCTTATCATCGTGAACATCACACGATCACCTTAGGATCAACCAAGCTTGGTATCAACAATACCATCGTGATCATCACATGACCACAAGGAGCTTGATCTTTACCTGTGATCACCGCATGACCACATAAAGAGAAACCAACTTATTTCCTCATGGAACTAGGTTGATTATTATTCAGGTTAATATTACTGTTGGCCCATAGTGTGACCTACTATGAACTGTGTCCATGACCGTGGACGCGGCTATTGATAGATCATACACTCTTCAGAGTTTAATACACTCTACCCACACCACGGAACTTGATACGTCTCCAACGTATCAATAATTTTTGATTGTTCCATGCAGATATATTATCATTCTAGGATACTTTTTGGGTCATTACTTATCAATTTATAATATTTTTTAGCACTAACCTATTGACCCAGTGCCCAGTGCCAGTTCTGTTTTCTGCATGTTTTCCCTTTGCAGGTTTACTGTACCAAACGAAGTCCAATTGCAACAAAACTTTTTGATATTTTTTTCTGGACTATATGAAGACCTAGAAGCTTCGGAAGGAAGACATTAGGCGCACGAGGGCCCCACCACACATCAGGGCGCACCCTGGGGGGGGGGGGCGCCCTCATATGTGGTGGCCCCCCGGGTACCTCCCGACGTCCCTCTTCTGTTTGTAAATTCTCTAATATTTTGAAAACCCCAGAGGCAGTCCCGAAACCCCTTTTCCGCCACCGCAAGTCTCTGTTCCGTCGTGAGGCCATCTGGAGCTCCGTTCCAGCACCCTGCCGGAGGGGGGATCGATCACGGAGGGCCTCTTCATCAACCTTGCTGCCCTCATGATGATGTGTGAGTAGTTCACCACAAACCTTTGGGTCCATAGCTAGTACCTAGATGGCAATCTCTCTCTCTTATGTTATTCAATACAATGGTCATCACATCTTCGTTTTGATCTATCCAATGTAATCCTATTGTGCGGTGTGTTTGTTGGGATCCGATGAATTGTGGGTTTATGTTCAGATTATTCATGAAAAGTATTTGAGATGCCTCTGAATTATATTATCTCTTATGTGCATGATCATTATAGCTTCGTAATGCTCTCCGATCTATTGATATGCTTTTGCCAAGTAGATTGATATTTCATCGGTGGGAGTGGTGCGTTGTGGTAGGTTCAACCTGGCGAGTTTCTATATCCCAGTGAAAAAGTAGGGGACAAGATGCGTCTTTGTGTTTTTGCTACTAAGGATAAAACGATGGGGTTCATTCATATTGTTTGGGCTTACTTTGTCTACATCATGTCATCGTTCTCCAAGCATTACTCTATGTTACTTAATACTCTAGATGCATGCTGGATAGCGGTTGATGAGTGGACTAATAGTAATAGGTGTAGGCAGGAGTCGGCCTATTTGCTTATGGACATGATGACTATATATAGATGATCATTGCCGTGAACATCGCATAAATATCCGCTTTTATATTAATTGCCCAACAGTAATTTGTTCACCCACCGTATGCTGCCTACATGAGAGATGTCGCTAGGGAACACTATGGCCTCCAGGTCTATTCACATATATATTCGCAAACGCTATATTTACCTTGCTGCCTTTATTTACTTTTTATTTATTTTGAATATATATTTATCAACAATTATCTACACAACTCATTTGCTTGCAAATAACGAGATCAAGGGGATTGACAACCCTCTTGCCCGCGTTGGGTGCAAGTTGTTTGTTCATTTGTGTGCAGCCGCTGAAGACGGTTGAGGATTGATATTCCTATTGGTTCAATAAACCTTGGTTTCATAACCGAGGGAAATACTTATCCGCTTTGTGCTGCAATTACCCGTTCCTCTTCACGGAAAACCCAACGCAGATCATAAGTATCAGGAAGGATTTCTGGCGCCGTTGCCGGGGAATATCATCATCAACTACCAAGTAACTTCACACAAATTTTCATTCACTTGTTCTTCTTTTTATTTGCTGTTATATTTAGCTTGTCTCATAAAAATCAAAAATACAAAAATATTTATCTTTGCTTGTTACTAGTTTTCTTGTTTGAAGTCATGGCTAGTTCTTCTTCCGCTCGCTTTATTCCCAATGATGATGTAGTAAATTTCAAACAAAGGGGAGGAGAAAGCTTAAAAGATGCATGGTATAGGATTTTCTTTGCTCAAAATAAAGCAACTAAAAAGTTATCCACCACTACCTTGCTTCACAATTTTTATGTTGGTGTGATCACTTGGTATAGGTTCGTACTTGACACCATCACTGGTGGGAATTCCTTAATGTGTCACACCTTGGATGCCTACACCCCAATTGAAAATATTGTAGGGTCACCAACTATTGTTGTTAATGAAACAAACTTGACCTTGGAACATGTTATGCAAAGGCTTGATGCTATTGAAAAGAATATGGTCACAAATAAACCAATTGAGGAATTGGATAAAAAACTTCATAATCATATCACTCAACTTGGGTCACGGGTAGGAATGACTTTGAAAACCTTAAAGGAAAAAGACACCACTATTGACGAGAGGATAGAACCAGGTTTGAATAGAATTGATAAAATGGAAGAGGTCATTGACAAAGTAGGTTCCGCCTTCACTCCTCCTAAGGCTAATACTAGTGCCTCTCGCAACAAAAATACCAAGTTCATATACATTCCTAAAAGCGTTAGTACACCTCCTACCCAAAGAAACGAGGATCTTAAGATGATTAGTGTTCATCCCAACTTTATAAATTTGATAAAAGATTCTATTGCCAAGCCTCCTATTTCCCCACTATCCATGGCTGTGTTATTGAGGAGCTTGATGTCAAAGATGACAATACTTGAAACTATGCATTATGCCTAGCTAGGGGCATAAAACAATAGCGCTTGTTGGGAGGCAACCCAATAGTTATCTTTAAATATTTGCTTTGAACTTTCTGTTTAATTTTAATAGCATGATTATTGCCTCTGTAATGATTATGTTTTTGTGTTTAAATTAGTGTTTGTGCCAAGTAAAGCCTTTGGGATGACTCACAAGATGAGTAGAATCGATGCTGAAACAAAACAGAAACTTTTGACTCCAGTACAGGAATTTTCATTTTTTTCTGGAGCGTGATAATGATATGAAATTTTTACACAGTGTTGTTATACAAATTTTAGAAGGTTTGCTAATTTTTCAGAGTTTTTAGAGTTAGAGAAGTATATGTTCTCTACAGATTTCTACAGACTGTTCTGATTTAGACAGATTCTATTTTTGCTTGCATAGTTGCTTATTTTGATTAAACCATGGATTGTATCGGGGGGGGGGGGGGAGAGGGGGTTATAAGCCATGGATAAGTTAGAATACAGTACCTATTATGAATTTATGAAATTTGAATCAATTTACAACAGTACTTAATGTATGCAATATGTTTCTTATACTAACGGATCTCATGAGGTTTTGTTGAGCTTTGTGTGATTGAAGTTTTCAGGTTTTGGGTGTTATCTTGATGGACAAAGGAATAAGGAGAGCCTAAGCTTGGGGATGAACAAGGCACCCCAAGGTAATATTTTAAAGGAGACTCGAGCGTCTAAGATTGGGGATGCCCCTGAAGGCATCCCCTCTTTCGTCTCAAATCCATCGGTATGTCACTTGAAGCTATATTTTTAGTCGTCACATGATATGAGTTTTGCTTGGAGCATCATTTGCTTTTACTTTCAGTTTGCCACAATCATTGTTTGCTGGACACACCTATTTAAGAGAGACACACCTTCATCATAATTTGTTAGAATACTCTATGTGCTTCACTTATATCTTTTGAGCTTAGCAGTTGCTCTAGTACTTCACTTATATCTTTTTGAGCATGGTGGCGTGTAGATTTTAAAGAAATGATTTCACTCTCGTTCTTCACTTATAATTGTTTGAGAGTTAATAAATAGTGATGGTAATTTGCATGGGTCATACAGACTAGTCCAAAAATATTAGGTATTCAAAGAGTGATAATCAAAACCATCATGTAGCACATATAAAGAAATTGTGGGTTAATGATATTGATGTAGTAATATGAAATAGGTGTGAGTTCATAATTGTTAAACCGTAGAAGTGTCGATATTAAGAGGGGTTGACCTTTTTGTTCATCTAAAAATTAAAGAGGCATGGTGATGATGTGTGAGCATTTCTATTCCTCGTTGAAATCCTAGTGTTGTTTTGGGTCGGAAGCGTGCGATGGTTAACTCCTACCAACCTCTTCCCTTGGGGCATGCGATTAGTACTTTGATTTATGATAAACTAATAATACTTTGCAATAAGTATATGAGTTCTTTATGACTAATGTGAAACCATGGACATACGCAATCTCACCTTTTCATAATTTGCTAGCCTCTTCGGTACCGTGCATAGCCCGTTCTCACCTCGAGGATCGGTGCAACTTTCACCGGTGCATCCAAACCCAGTGACATGATACACTCTGTTGCACATAAGCCTTATTATATCTTCCTCATAACAGCCACCATACCTACCTATCATGGCATTTCCATAGCCATTCCGAGATATATTGCCATGCAAATTCCATCGTCACTTCACATGACTAGTTCGTTCATTGTCATATTGCTTTGCATGATCATATAGAGCTGACATAGTATTTGTGGAAAAGCCACCTTTATAATGGTTTTGATACATGTCACGCTAGATCATTGCACATCCTGGTACACTGCCAGAGGCATTCATACAGAGTCATATCTTCATATCAGTTCTCCAGGTTGAGTTGTAAGTAAATAAAAGTGTGATGATCATCATTGTTAGAGCATTGTCCCGGTGAGGAAAGAATGATGGAGACGATAATTCTCCCATAAGTCCAGATGAGACTCCTGACAAAAATAAAGATGGGGGAGGCCAAATGAGCCCACCACCCGTTCAAAAAAATGAGAAAAAATGAGAGAAGGGACTTTGCGACTATCCTTTACCACACTTGTGCCTCAAAGTGGCACCATGTTCCTCATGTAGAGAGTCTCATGATATATCAGTTTCATATGCTAGTGGGAATTACCTATTCATTATTTCAAACTTGGCTTGTATATTCCTACGATGGGCTTCCTCAAATGCCCGAGATCTTCATGAGCAAGCAAGTTGGATGCACACCCCACTTAGCTTCATTTGAGCTTTCATACACTTATAGCTCTAGTGCATCATTTGCATGGCAATCCCTACTCCTTGCATTGACATCTATCGATGGGCATTTCCATAGCCCGTTGGTACGCCTAGTTGATGTGAGACTATCTTCTCCACTTCCTACCCCTTTGATATCTACCACCATACTCTATTCCACCTAAATGCTATGTCCAATGGCTCACGCTCATGTATTGCGTGGAGAATAAAAAGTTGATGCATATTGAAAAAGTACGAATCAATTGCCTGACTTGGACACCGTGGTGCTTAACATTTGTATTAATGTGGTGAATATGGAGCCATGCCTTACTTATACAATAAGATGAATGGGGGGTAAACATTTCTTGAGAATCGTATACTTTTAGGAATTAACAATTCTGTTTCTTACACTTTGAATATTGCTATGTTAATACTTGTTGAATCATCTTTTCTCAATGAGCATACCTGAATAAGATTACATAGTGGATAGCATGTCACATCAAAAATTCTGTTTTTATCATTTACCTACTCGAGGACGAGCAGGAATTAAGCTTGGGGATGCTTGATACGTCTCCAACGTATCTATAATTTTTTATTGTTCCATGCTGATATATTATCATTCTAGGATACTTTTTGGGTCATTATTTACCAATTTATAATATTTTGGAGCACTAACCTATTGACCCAGTGCCCAGTGCCAGTTGCTGTTTTCTGTGTGTTTTTGCCTTTGCCGGTTTACTGTACCAAACGAAGTCCAATTGCCACGAAACTTTTCGATGATTTTTTCTGGACTATATGAAGACCTAGAAGTTTCGGAAGGAAGCCGGGAGGCGCACGAGGGCCCCACCACACATCAGGGCGGGGGCGCGCCCTGATATGTGGTGGCCCCCTCAGGAACCTCCCGACGTCCCTCTTCGTCATATAAATTCTCTAATATTCTGAAAACCCAGGAGGCAGTCCCGAAACCCTTTTTCCACCGCCGCAAGTCTCTGTTCTGTCATGAGGCCATCTGGGGCTCCGTTCCGGCACCCTGCCGGAGGGGGGATCGATCACGGAGGGCCTCTTCATCAACCATGCTGCCCTCATGATGATGTGTGAGTAGTTCACTGATACGTCTCCAACGTATCTATAATTTTTTATTGTTCCATGCTGTTATATTATCATTCTTGGATGTTTTACAATCATTTTATAGAAACTTTATATCATTTTTTGGGACTAACCTATTGACATAGTGCCGAGTGCCAGTTGCTGTTTTTTGCTTGTTTTTTACTTTGCAGAATATCAGCACCAAACGAAGTCCAAATGCCAGGAAACTTTTTGGAGATTTTTTTGGACCAGAAGACAACTTGGGGGCCAAGGAAGCACCTGGGGGGGAGGCCCGTGGGGCCCACAAGACACCAAGGCGTGCCAAAGGCCCCTGGCGCGCCCTGATGGGTTGTGGGGCCCATGGGGGTTTCCTCCACCGCCTCTTAGCTCTATAAATACCCAAATATTCCAGAAACCATAGAGGAGTCGGGAGATCAGAAGTTCCGCCGCCGCAAGCCTCTGTAGCCACGAAAAACCAATCTAGACCCCGTTCCGGCACCCTGCCGAAGGGGGAAATCATCACCGAAGGGCATATTCATCATCCCTATGGTCTCCATGATGAGGAGGGAGTAGTCCACCCTCGGGGCTGAGGGTTTGTACCAGTAGCTATGTGTTTAATCTCTCTCTCTCTCTTGTTCTTGATTTGGCACGATCTTGATGTATCGCGGGCTTTGTTAATATAGTTGGATCATATGATGTTTTCCCCTCTCTCTCTTGTCGTGATGAATTGAGTTTTCCCTTTGAGATTTCGTTATTACCGGATTGAATACCTTTATGTATTTGAGAGTACTTGATCTATGTCTTGGCACTCAACTCGCTGATTTCCGAGGTGACATTGATGTAATCTATGCATAGGGGTTGATGCACGTTTCGTCTTACTTTCTCCGGTAGAAATCTTGGGGCACTCTTTGAGGTTCTTTGTGTTGGATTGAGTATTATGAATCTGAAATTGTTTAATGTGTATCGTATAATTAACTCATGGATACTTGTGGTGACATTGGAGTATCTAGGTGACATTAGAGTTTGTTGATGTGTATCATATGGTGTTATTTTAGTACGAACTCTTAGATAGATCGATCGGAAAGGATAACTTGGTGTTATTTTAGTACGAGATCTTGGATAGATCGATCAGAAATGATAACTTTAAGGTGGTTTCGTACCCTACAAACAATTTCTTCTAATGTTCTCCACTAGATAAGAACTTTGGAGTGATTCTTCGTTGCACGTTGAGGGATGGTTATGTGATCCAATTATATTAGCATTGTTGAGAGATTGCACTAGCGAAAGTACGGACCCTAGGCCTTGTTTTCAAGCATTGCAATACCGTTTGTGCTCACTTTTGTTAGTTGCTACCTTGCTATTTTTATTGTTGCTATTACAAAAATCAATATCTACTATCATTACTACACTTGTATCAACATCTCTTCGCCGAACTAGTGCACCTATACAATTTACCATTGTATTTGGTGTGTTGGGGACACAAGAGACTTTTTATTATTTGGTTGCAGGGTTGTTTGAGAGAGACCATCTTCATCCTACGCCTCCCATGGATTGATAAACCTTAGGTCATCCACTTGAGGGAAATTTGCTACTGTCCTACAAAACTCTGCGCTTGGAGGCCCAACACGAGTCTACAAGAACAAGTTGTGTAGTAGACATCAAGCTCTTTTCTGGCGCTGTTACCGGGGAGGTGAGTGCTTGAAGGTATATCTTTAGATCTTGCAATTGAATCTTTTAGTTTCTTGTTTTATCACTAGTTTGGTTTTATAAAAGAAAACTACAAAAAATGGAGTTTAGATTGCATCATTTGTATCGTCTTTATAATGTCCTTCGTGAAAATAAGGAGTCCGAAAATTGTGCTCAATGTGTAGAGGAAGAATTTATGAAAATACTTAGTGAGAATTCCTTGAATGATGAGCATGAATGCAATGTTGCTAGTATGAATTCTCTGAATATCCATGATGCTAATGATATGCAAAGCCACAAGCTTGGGGATGCTATGTTTGATGAAGATGATATTTTTAGTCCCCCAAGTTTTGATGAGCAAATTTATTATGATGATGGCATGCCTCCTATCTATGATGATTATGATGATAAAATATGCCATAAAGAGTGATAGTAACCATGAAACTTGTCATCATGATTTTATTATTGAATCTGGTTATGTCAATCAAGTGTCTCATGATAGTTATTTTGTTGAGTTTGCTCCCACTACCATGGATGAAAAGGAATTTGCTTATGTGGAGAGTAATGAAAATTCTATGCTTGTGCCTCATGAAAAGAATGATTTATGTGATAGTTATATTGTTTACTTCCTTCATGATGCTACTGAAATTTATTATGAGGGAGGAACATATGCTTGTAGGAATTGTAATAATATCAAGTTTCCTCTCTATGTGTTCAAAGTTTTGTAGTTCTGCTTGTTTTGCCTTCCTATGCTAGTTGATTCTTGCTCCCATAAATTGTTTGCTCACAAAATCCCTATGCATAGGAAGTGGGTATGACTTAAATGTGCTTGTCATGAGATTCATGATGCTCACTTGCATGTTTCAATTACTATTCCTATATGAGCATCATTGAAATCATCATGCCTAGCTAAAAGGCATTAAAGAAAAGCGCTTGTTGGGAGATAACCTAACACTTTTACTTTCTGTTTTTGTGTGTTCACATGATTAAGATACTGTATTAATCATGTTTTGTGTCTTTTATTTCAATAATGTGCCAAGTAAAGTCTTTGGGATAGTATGGATACTTGTTGATTTGATTCTGTGCAAAAACAAAAACTTTTTCCTCCAGTAAAGAATTTCTCTAATTTTACTGGAGCGTCAAAAAATTCTGAAATTTTTACACAGTATTTATATGAAAATTCTCTGCGTTTTCCTAATTTTTCCGAATTTTGAGAGTCAGGGAAGTATGGTGACCATTCAGATCTTCACAGACTCTTCTGTTTTTGACAGATTCTGTTTTGCATGCATAGTTTGCTTGTTTTAGTGTTTCCATAGCTTATATTTAGTGGTATAAATTATGGGAATGATATAATACAATAGTTATCATGTGGGAACAATTATGAATCTTGTCTTAACAGTACCTAAGTGAATGATCTATATTTACTATACTAACCCATCTCACGAAGTTCCGTTAAGTTTTGTGTGATTGAAGTTTTCAAGTTTTGGGTGAGACACCGATATGAGGAGAATAAGGAGTGGTAAGACTCTAAGCTTGGGGATGCCCAAGGCACCCCCAAGGTAATATCCAAGTAAGACTCAAGCGCCTAAGCTTCGGGATGCCCCAGAAGGCATCCCCTCTTTCGTCTTCAACATTATCGGTATATCTTACTTAGAGCTATATTTTTATTCGTCCCATAATATTTGCTTTGCTTGGATCATCATTATATTTTTTATTTTCTGTTAGGTGTTATTTATAATCTTGTTTTTCAATAAAAAGTTCCAAGAATTGCCTTAGGATGCTTGCATTGCACGTTTGATGTGTGTTGTGTAAAAACAGAAACTTTCTCTGTAGTGTTTGAATTTTCATATTTTACTGGAGCGTGGAAAGTTTCTGAAATTTTTACACAGTGTTTTCATGTAATTTTTTTATCAATTCCTAAATTTTCATAATTTTTGGAGTTACAGTAGTACACTGTTTTCATAAATTTCTACAGACTATTCTGTTTGGACAGATTACTGTCATAGTTTTGTTATCTACTTATCCTATAGTTTCCATAGCCTATATTGGTAGATATAAATTGTGGAAACGATAGTAAATAGTAGATGATGTTTGGAAATTATTGTGCAACTTGTCTTGGCAGTACAAGAAGTGTGGACTTATTCTTATGTGTACTAACCTATCTCATGAGTTCTTTTCAAGTTTTTGTGGATGAAGTTTTTAAGATTTAGGGAAACCGTGATATAAAAGGAATTAAGGGACACAAAAGCTCAAGCTTGGGGATGCCAAAGGCATCCCAAGATAATATTTCAAGAAGTCTCAAGCATCTAAGCTTGGGGATGCCCCGGTAGGCATCCCACCTTTCTTCGTCAACAATTATCGGTTAGTAGCAGTTGAGCCTTAGTTTTTTGCTTCTTCACATGATGTGTGTTATTCTTGGAATGTCATTTTATTTTGTTTTGCTTTATGTTTTAATAAAATACTTAGATCTAAAAGTTTTTAGATGAGAGAGAGTTCTCAAATGGCTACCCATTTACTTAACTACTCGCTTGATCTTCACTTATATCTTTTTGGAGTAGCTTGTCAATTGCTCTAGTGCTTCACTTTTATCTTTTTGAGCATGGTGTGCTTTAATTTTTGAAGAAATTATCTCATGCTTCACTTATATTATTTTGATAGATGAAATTTTTTATGCTCATGTTCTTCACTTAAATTTGTTTGAGCTTGTCAAAAGCAATTGCAACATATGAAAATAGTCCCAAAGTGATAGATATTCAAGAGGGGTATAATAAAAACTTTCATGAAGATCATTGGACAAAATAAACTTGATTCCTTGTAATAGTTTTGAGATATGATGATAGTAATATGTGAGTCATGTTGGTGACTAATTATGCTTTATTAAGAATATTGGTGTTAAGGTTTGTGATTCCCTATGCAAGCACGAAAGTCAATAGTTATGCAATGAAATTCCATCCTACTTGTGGTGCATTATTCGGTGTTAGTTATGCTTAATGCACGTTTATGAGAATTTTTGTTTCTTAGTTGGTTGCTTCTCAATCTATTTGCTAGCCTCCACTTGTACTAAGTAGAAATACTACTTGTGCATCCAAAATCCTTAAACCTAGTTTTGCCATATGAGTCCACCATACCTACCTACGTGCGGTATTTCCATGCCGTTCCAAGCAAATTTGTATGTGCCATCTCTAATTTTCAAAATGAATTTCCTTTTTGTGTGCTCATACCGCTCATGAAGCGACAGGGGGTGGCCAATATTTTTCCATGCTAGATGTGTTATTCTCAAGATGAGTGTTTATTCACTTGTCATTGCACGAGAGTACGGCGGTAATAGGGATGCCCAGTCCTGAAATGAAAAAGAAATTTACTTTATGTTGTGAAATAATAAATTCCTTGGAAAGTGTTGGTATGGAAGGCAACCGTGGATACGACTAGCCATGGATTGTGAAAGAATGGTGGAAAAAGGAATAAACTTTATTTTCGGTTTGGGAACCTCCTATGATATATGTAGCATGGAAAGTATTGAGAATTCTCGGTCGTTCTCATTGACAGGAAAAGCATGCCACCCAAAATATTTTTCTCTCTCAATTTAACCTTTGAGCTCTGGCACCTCTACAAATGTCTACTTCCCTCTGCGAAGGGCCTATCTATTTACTTTATGCAAATTTTGTTTTTACTTTGAGTCTCCATCTTCTCTTATAAAGCACCAACTAGGGGGCACTATGATCATACTTGTGCATTGGGTGTAGCTAATATTCGAGTGTGTTACATGAATGGACCAATGATTGAGCATGATGGGCTAGGGATAACTTTCTTTAGTGTTGATATTTTGAAAGACATGGTTGCTTGTTGATATGCTTGAGTATTGAAGTCTTCATGTCAAATATAGACTATTGCTTTGAACCATCTAAAAGTCCAAATGTCCATGCTACAAAAGAAAAGAATATGTGATGAACATGTTAGGTAGCATTCCACATCAAAAATTCTGTTTTTATCATTTACCTACTCGAGAACGAGCAGGAATTAAGCTTGGGGATGCTGATACGTCTCCAACGTATCTATAATTTTTGATTGTTCCATGCTGTTATATTAGCATTCTTGGATGTTTTACAATCATTTTATAGCAACTTTATATCATTTTTTGGGACTAACCTATTGACATAGTGCCCAGTGCAAGTTGTTGTTTTTTTGCTTGTTTTTTACTTCGCAGAATATCAGTACCAAACGAAGTCCAAATGCCACGAAACTTTTTGGAGATTTTTTTGGACCAGAAGAAAACTTGGGGGCCAAGGAAGCACCTGGGGGAGGCCCGTGGGATCCACAAGACACCAGGGCGCGCCGAGGCCCCTAGCACGCCCTGATGGGTTGTGGGGCCCACGGGGGTCTCCTCCACCGCCTCTCAGCTCTATAAATACCCAAATATTCCAGAAACCCTAGAGGAGTCGGGAGATCAGAAGTTCCGCCGCAGCAAGCCTCTGTAGCCATGAAAAACCAATCTAGACCCTATTCCGGCACCCTGCCAGAGGGGAAAATCATCACCGGAGGCCATCTTCATCATCCCTATGGTATCCATGATGAGGAGGGAGTAGTCCACCCTCGGGGCTGAGGATTTGTACCAGTAGCTATATGTTTAATCTCTCTCTTTCTCTTGGGTTCTTGATTTGGCACGATCTTGATGTATCGCGGGCTTTGTTAATATAGTTGGATCATATGGTGTTTTCCCCTCTCTATCTTGTTGTGATGAATTCAGTTTTCCCTTTGAGATTTCGT
Source organism: Elymus sibiricus (assembly GCA_039707655.1). Taxonomy (NCBI): domain Eukaryota; kingdom Viridiplantae; phylum Streptophyta; class Magnoliopsida; order Poales; family Poaceae; genus Elymus; species Elymus sibiricus. The sequence goes on along the minus strand of CM077675.1, from coordinate 184,378,409 downwards.
TATTATCGGATTGAATACTTTTATGGATTTGAGAGCACTTCATCTATGTCTTGGCACTCAACTCGCCGATTCCCGAGGTGACATTGGGGTAATCTATGCATAGGGGTTGATGCACATTTTCGTCCTACTTTCTCCGGTAGAAATCTTGGGGCACTCTTTGAGGTTCTTTGTGTTGGATTGAGTATTATGAATCTGAAATTGTTTGATGTGTATCGTATAATTAACTCATGGATACTTGTGGTGACATTGGAGTATCTAGGTGACATTAGAGTTGGTTGATGCATATCGTATGGTGTTATTTTAGTACGAACTTTTAGATAGATCGATCGGAGAGGATAACTTGGTGTTATTTTAGTACGAACTCTTGGATAGATCGATCGGAAAGGATAACTTTAAGGTGGTTTCGTACCCTACAAACAATTTCTTTTAATGTTCTCCGCTAGATAAGAACTTTGGCGTGATTCTTCATTGCACGTTGAAGCATGGTTATGTGATTCAATTATATTAGCATTGTTGAGAGATTGCACTAGCGAAAGTACGGACCCTAGGCCTTGTTTTCAAGCATTGCAATACCGCTTGTGCTCACTTTTGTTACTTGCTACCTTGCTGTTTTTTTATTGTTACTATATCAAAAATCAATATCTACTATCATTACTACACTTGTATCACCATCTCTTCGCCGAACTAGTGCACCTATACAATTTACCATTGTATTTGGTGTGTTGGCGACACAAGAGACTTTTTATTATTTGGTTGCAGGGTTGTTTGAGAGAGACCATCTTCATCCTACGCCTCCCACGGATTGATAAACCTTAGGTCAGCCACTTGAGGGAAATTTGCTACTATCCTACAAAACTCCGCGCTTGGAGGCCCAACACGAGTCTACAAGACCAAGTTGTGTAGTAGACATCATTCACCACAGACCTATGGGTCCATAGCTAGTACCTAGATGGAAATCTCTCTCTCTCTTATGATCCTCAATACAATGGTCATCGCATCTTCGCTTTGATCTATCCGATGTAATCCTATTGTGCGGTGTGTTTGTTGGGATCTGATGAATTGTGGGTTTATGTTCAGATTATTCATGAAAAGTATTTGAGATGCCTCTGAATTATATTATCTCTTATGTGCATGATCATTATAGCTTCATAATGCTCTCCGATCTATTGATATGCTTTGGCCAAGTAGAATGATATTTCATCGGTGGGAGTGGTGCGTTGTGGTAGGTTCAACCTGGCGAGTTTCTATATCCTAGTGACAAAGTAGGGGACAAGATGCGTCTTTGTGTTGTTGCTACTAAGGATAAAACGATGGGCTTCATTCATATTGTTTGAGTTTACTTTGTCTACATCATGTCATCATTCTCCAAGTATTACTCTATTTTACTTAATACTCTAGATGCATGCTGGATAGCGGTCGATGAGTGGAGTAATAGTAATAGGTGCAGGCAGGAGTGGGCCTATTTGCTTCTGGACATGATGCCTATATATACATGATCATTGCCGTGAACATCGCATAACTATCCGCTTTTCTATCAACTGCCCAACAGTAATTTGTTCGCCCACCGTATGCTGCCTACATGAGAGATGTCGCTAGGGAACACTATGGCCTCCGGGTCTATTCACTTATATATTCGCAAATGCTATATTTACCTTTCTGCCTTTATTTACTTTTTATTTATTTTGCAATTTATATTTATCAACAATTCTCTACACAACTCATTTGCTTGCAAATAACGAGATCAAGGGGATTGACAACCCTCTTGCCCGCGTTGGTTGCAAGTTGTTTGTTCATTTGTGTGCAGACGGTGAAGACGGTTGAGGATTGAAAATCCTATTGGTTCGATAAACCTTGGTTTCATAACTGAGGGAAATACTTATCCGCTTTGTGCTGCAATTACCCGTTCCTCTTCATGGAAAACCCAACGCAGATCACAAGTATGAGAATTCATGGCCTCGTGCTCCCATAACCATTTAGCATAGGAATGTTCACATCAACAACAATAAATCTTTTAGTCCACTGCATGCAAATGAGCATGGCACAGTGATGATCATATATCTTACAAATATTTTCATAACAAGCCATAACTATTCATGTGAGCATATCATTACCACTAGCATCGGAAATGATTACAAGAATAAAACATGATAATATTATTAGCACTTAATCATTTCACTTACTAGATGAAAATGAACATGGCATAAGAAATGAGGATGGATTCACAAGCATATTTGAAGCATTAACAAAATCATTAAAAGAGCAAACAATTATTTAAATTTTCAAGTAGAAACCATAGATATAGCAAGGCCATCATGCAAGTGTTGTTGTGGCTTGCCTGGGTTTGATGGAACCATCGGGAAGAAGTGCTAGGAGCTCACGGAAAGATTTGCCGGAAAAGTTTCTCTCTCGACGGAGCTGATTAGAGGGCAAGGGCAAAATGGTCATTTTCAGTGTGTGACAACATCATGAACATGGTACCAATGGAATGGAGTCGACGTAAGGAGAACGTGGGCTTTTGAATCACCTGAATCGGAATTACGGTTGCGGACATACGACCGTCATTCGTTAGGAAGAAATCAAATAAAACCGTGTTTATTTCTGCTCTTAACACGCGAACACCAGCAAACTAGCACTTTTGGCGTTGGGCTGAAAAGCAGAAAGCACATTTCTGGGAATGTGCCTTCGAGCAGAGAAAACGTATTCTGGCTTGGAGCTGTGCCGAAATGCGCTTCCGGAATTTGAAAGCGTATTTCCCTGAAGCCACCTTCACTTAAGCTCGCGGGCCCGGGCGGTGGCCACTGTCTCTCTCTCTCCTCCTGGCTCCATCTTCTTCGTCCCGTCGAGAGGGGCAGAGCAGAGGCCAAGCGTGCGTTGGCGCTCATTCCGACGACAGCGGCCATCTTCGGCGATCCTCGAGCCCCCGTAGGGATCCCCGCGATGCAATGAATCCATTGACACCATCCACAACCGCTGATGGTTGCCAGGGAGATGGCAACATTGCCCGCGGCGGACGGACGAGAATGACGATGATGGGGAGCCCATCCCGGCCACGGAGAAGGAGCTATGGGGTGGTGGGGAGCGTCGTGGTGGCTAGGGGAGTGTCGTGGTGTGGTTTAGAGGGAGAATGGGGCTCCGGCGTGCTCGAATTCGAGTAGTGGAAGGCCGCGGCCATGGCAGCCGTGGGAGGCGAGGAGAGCTCCTCGAGCTCAATTGATTGGCTCGAGGGGTGCTAGGAGGGAGAGGGAGCTGCTTGTGAGCTCGAGGGTCTCGGGTATGGGCTATATATAGTCGAGCGGAAGATGTCGAGCTCGGTTGCCGCTGCAGACGCACGGTCGATGCCTCTAGCGAGGATAGGGCACGCGCGGGTCCTTGAGGCGATGGGAGAGGAAGAGGGGATGCGCACGCGGCGCCAGAAATGCCCAAGCGCGGACGGGGCGAGCACAGGGGCGGTCAGCCACTCAGGTGCACTGTGCACCCGCGTGCGGAGGTGCCTGGGGCCGGCGACAGGCGATGGAGGAGGGGGAGTGGGGCACGTGGATGAAGGGGACTGTGGGCGACGTGGTGGACATGCCGTGGTGGCGAGACCACGACGTTTGGGCGGTGGCCGAGGACCCTAGTGCCTAGGGCACACGGTCTGCACACAGTGCACGCGCTCTGTGCGTGGTCACCGCGTGCCTGTGGCATTGCCACGCGTTCTGGGCGGCCCAAAGGTGTGTCGCAGGTTGAACCCTCCCCCAGTAGGTGCTAGCAGCAAAGAAACAAGAATAGTGGCTCATGGGGTGGCTGGGCTAGGCTCATACACTAATCAACATGAAGGTGTTTGATTAGTGGTGTGAGCAGTGCATAAGCCCATTGGGTCTAAGTTTTGGCTGAGAGTAATCATCCACTAAGAAGACCACCTTGGTAAATTTCCAACTCAATTGGATTAAGATAGCTAGCACTTGATTTGCAAAGTGCCACCCTGGACAGAAATGTGAATGCTGAAGTGGTGCTCAAATGGATGAATAGATTGAGCTGAAATTTTGTGGAGCATGATCATTTGGCATATGAAGGCACTGTAAAAATTTCATACCATTTGGATGATTCAAAATGGCACTTCCTTCATAATGCTTTCCTCTGGACAGAAACTTGGGGGAATAGTTGAGAGAAATTGGCTAAATGAAACGATCCCAAATTTTTGTGGAGGGAAGTTATATTGGTAGGAGAATCTCCTGCTAAAATTTCAGAAATTATGGAGCAATATAAACTATAGTTGCTTCACAAACTGAAATTATGACCAGAAACAAAGATTGGATGGTGTGCTCATCATGAGCATGATATTTGAATATTTTTACATATCCAAGGTCCATATGAGTCAAATGAATTATGAGAATTTTGTGGGAATTTTGGGAATGTCAGAAATATAGGTTGCTTCACAACCTAGGGCAAACAGGGTTATTCCTTTAATAGAAAAAAGTAATATTCCCAAGAAATAAATATTGGGGTTGGGCTAGGATGGAAATGACATGATCTCGGAAGGATTTGAGAGTGACAAGCCACTTGGGAGAGGAAGAAGAGATGATCTTCCCAAGTTTCAAGACCACAGAGCCATAGAAAAGGAACTCCAAACAAAAATTCAAGGAAATCCAAAAGAAAAATAATGGGCCAAAAAGCGGGGTGTCACATAGTTTCTATAAGAGATTTATCAAAGATTTCTCCAAAATATCTAAACCTTTGACTGACCTCTTGCACAAAGATGTGCCCTATTCTTTTGATAAGATCTGTGTGCAGGCTTATGAGATATTAAGAGATGCCTTGACCACAACCCCCATTATCCAACCTCCAAAGTGGGATGAACCCTTTAGATCATGTGTGATGCTAGCAATTATGTTGTTGGTGCTGTTATAGGACAACGTGCTGATAAAAAACTTAATGCTATCTTTTACGCTAAGAGGAGCTTGGATGAAGATCAAATACATTTGGACACTACTGAAAAAGAATTGCTAGCTATTGTTTTCTCTTGTGAAAAATTTCGTCCTTATATTATTAACTCAAAAGTGATAGTCCATACTGATCATCGTGCCTTACGCTAGCTTCTTGCAAAGAAGGATGCTAAGCCCCGGTTAATTAGGTGGATATTACTGCTTAAAGAGTTTGATTTGCAGATAGTAGACCGCAAAGGAGAGGACAATCCAGTAGCAGACCACCTATCACGCATGTAAAGAATACCTTATGATCTAGTACCTATAAATGAATCATTTCCAGGTGAGAGTTTGGCTAACTTTCTTGTAGAAAAGTACATGCCATCCGACATGAGCTATCATAAAAGAAAAAAGTTCTTTAGTGACCTAAAGTATTATTTCCGGGATAACCCATTTCTCTATCGGCATGCACCAGATGACATGATAAGGCATTGTGTCCCAGAGCATGAGATGAATGCTATACTTGAAGGGTGCCTTAGTAGCCCTTATGCAGGACATCGTGCCGGAGACAGGACCGTCGCCAAGGTGTTTCAATCAGTATTTTATTGGCCCACTCTCTTCAGAGATGCTCAAAGGTTTGCTAAAAATTGTGATGCGTGTCAAAGCACAGGTAACATTGGACGGAGGCAAGAAATGCCCATGAACTATAGTCTAGTCTGTGAACCTTTCACTACTGGAAACAGGGAATTTGCCATCTGCTCGCTCTTTGCCGTCTGCCTGCTGACGGCAAAGACCGTCTTTGCCGTCAGCTTAGCTTAAGCAGATGACAAAGATTGGACTCACAACAAAGATAGTTTTTCCGTCTGCTGTGTCGTTGCCGTCTGCTAGCTGACGGCAAAGAGGACTAAGGCAGACGACAAAGACACAGTAGACGGCAGAGAATAGAAATGCAGACAGCAAAGGTGTGGTGTGGGCCCCACCTTAGCACGGCGTCGGCTAACCCTAACGGGTACCCTCTTTGCCGTCTGCTAGCAGACGGCAAAGAGGGTATTTCCCTTAACGGCCCGTGCACCACCCTGACCCCCCCACTCTTCCCGCAACCCCGGCCGTGCATCTCTCTCTCTCTCTCTCTCTCTCTCTCTCTCTCACCGACCAGCTGCCGCCACCCCGCCCGCCGCACCCCGCCCCGCCGCCCCCCCTGCCCAGTCGACCCGCTACACACCGCCCATCGCCACCCGCTCGCCGCCACCCCGCCCGCCGCACCCCGCCCCGCTGCCCCCCCTGCCCAGCCGTCCCGCTGCACCCCGCCCGCCGCCACCCGCCCCGCCGCCCCCTGTCGTGCCGCACCCCGCCCCGTCGCACCCCACCCCGCCCCGCCGTACCCCGCCCCCCTGGCCAGCAGCCCCACGCCCCCCTGCCCAGCCGCCGGCCGGCCCAGCCCCGAAGCCGGCCGCCCCGACGCGCGCCGCCCCACTGCCCCGACGAGCGCTGCGCCGACGCCCCTCTGCCTCTGCCCCGACCCCCCTCCGGTGAGCCCCCTGCCCCTTATTTCTGTTAAGTTAGTTAGTTTATTAGGTTAGTTTTATTAGTTTATTAGGTTAATTAGGTTAGAAGAAAAAAAAGAAAAAAAGAAGAAGGAAAAAGGAAAAGAAGAAAAGAATAAGAAGAAGAAGAAGGAGAAGAAGAAGAAGAAGAAGAAGAAGAAGAAGAATAAGAAGAAGAAGAAGAAGAAGAAGAAGAAGAAGAAGAAGAAGAAGAAGAAGAAGAAGAAGAGGAGGAGGAGGAGGAGGAGAAGAAAAAAGAAGAAGAAGAAGAAGAAGAAGAAGAAGAAGAAGAAGAAGAAGAAGAAGAAGAAGAAGAAGAAGAGGAGAGGAGGAGAAGAAGAAGAGGAAAAAGGAAAAGAAGAATAAGAAGAAGAAGAAGAAGAAGAAGAAGAAGAGAAAACCCCCGACCCCCGACGCCACTGACCCCCGACGCCACGGACCCCCGACGCCACTAAACCCCGATGCCACTGACCCCCGACCCCCGACGCCACTGACTCCCGACGCCACTGACCCCCAACACCTCTTCTGCCTCCTGTTGACCAAAAAGGTGCTCTTCGGCCTTCCAGAGGCCGACGGGGTCATAGTTTTGTAAATTATGAGTTAGGTCACATATTTTCCGATTTTGTTATAAGAAACATCATATTTGTGTTGATTGGTTGGATTTCAATGTGCAGTTGTTCGACGACCTCCCCATGCGTTGGACGAGCTCCGCCCCTGCGTTCGTGGGTGAGCACAAATGACTTCTCCTCCTCCCCCCTTAATTTGCTCTGTTTCGCTCTTCGTGCCGATGAAACTTGCTAGCTATAGGTGTCTTCAATCATCAGTATGCGTGACCAGTATGCGTCTCCCGTTCGAAAGGGCGACATCTATAAATATGCATGTCTTTGCATATTTATAACCGCCATCCTTTCGAATTGTCCAACGTTATCCATGGACAGCCCAAGTATGTGTAGATTGGGTTCATTTTCCCATATGCTCTGGTCCGGATCCGATGCAGAATTTCGTCAGTGCCTCCCTGTTGTTCTCCGGGTACACATCCTCTCTGCTTATTGCTGAGACGTGTATCAGGAGAACAGCGGGGAGGTGCTGCCGAAATTCTGCGTCGGATCCGGAGCAGAGCATGGGAAAACGAACTCAATCTACACATACTCGGGTGGGATTATGACCTATCTTTACCTATTAGCGTGTAGGTTGCATGGGCATAATAAAATTGACAAACTTGATTAACTGATGAATATATATGATGAAAATTATATATATTTCATGCGTGTTTAGTAGGTAGGCAAGATGAGTGATCGTGCGTGGATGTACACCGGTCACACTAGTCAGGAAGACATGACCAATGAATGGTTTACAAATGGCCAGGAAAGAACCTGGTGCCCCTGTGTCCGGTGCGACAACTTTAAAAAGAGGATAGAGGGTGTAATGGGTAAACACCTGCAGAAGTGGGGTTTTACGCCTGATTATACGGTGTGGACTTTTCATGGTGAGTCTGCCCAACGTGCCAGAGCTGAGGTGGTTCGCCGTCGCACCGACGAGCATGGTACCGGGATCGAAGACATGGTGCAAGACTTTGATGATGCTCGAGATTCGGACGATGAGATGGAGGAACCTGCAAAGGCCTTTTATGAAATGTTGGAGTCTTCAAAACGTCCTCTCCACGAGCACACTGAGCTTTGTCAGCTGGATGCCATCACGCAAGTAATGGCTCTGAAGGCTCAATTCAACCTGGGAAGAGAATGCTACGACGCGATGATGACAATATTTGGACGCTTTCTACCCAAAGGCCATGTACTGCCTGCAAACCTGTACCAGTCAGACAAAATCCTCCGTGTACTTAAGATGCCCTATGAGAAGATAGATGCCTGTGAGAATGGATGTGCCTTATTTAGGCTTGAGTATGCGGACTTGAACTATTGTCCCATTTGCAAGTCTTCCAGGTATATTGTGGTAGACAACGGTATGGGTGAGAAGATTCAGAACAAAATCCCCGTTAATGTTCTTCGGTATATGCCAATCGTACCAAGACTTCAACGTCTTTTCATGGTCGAAGAGACGGCCAGACAGATGACATGGCACAAATTGGGCAAAAGAACCAAACTAGATGTAGATGGGAATCAGATGTTGGTACACACTTCAGACGCTTTTGCGTGGAAGCACTTTGATGCATTACATAAGGATAAAGCGGAAGATCCAAGGCATCCTCGAGTCGCCATCAGCACTGATGGGTTCAATGTGTTTGGTATGACGGCAACCCAATACAGTTGTTGGCCTGTATTTGTCATTCCACTCAATCTCCCCCCGGTCAGATTATGCAAAGAAAGAACATTTTCCTGACGTTGATAATTCCAGGGCCCAACTATCCGGGGAAGAATATGAATGTGTACATGCAGCCACTTAAGGATGAATTGCAAGAAGCTTGGGATAATGGGATCAAGACATACGACGCCGCTACAAAACAAAACTTCATGATGCATGAGTGGTACATGTACTCGATGCATGACTTGCCGGCGTATGCGCTATTCGTTGGCTGGTGTGTGCATGGAAGGTTCACGTGCCCCACATGCAAGGCAGCTCTTCAGTTCTGTTGGCTGCAGGCGGGTCGCAAGTTTTCTTGCTTCGACTTGTATAGACAGTTCCTAGATCCTCGCCATAAGTTCAGAAAAGACAAGAAGAATTTCATCAAAGGTAGAGTTGTCAAAAACTCTGCACCACCTGCGTTGACAGGCCAACAGACCCTGGATTAGTTAAACGCTCTCGAGCCTCATCCAGAGCGTCTAGGGTATTTCAAAGGGGATAATTCGGAACACGCCTGGACTTACAAGACATGCTTATGGGATCTGCCTTACTTCAAAGACCTCCTTTGCCCACACAACATCGACATGATGCACACTGAAAAGAATATCGCCGAGGCCCTTTTTGGTACATTGTTTGGCATAGAGGGGAAGTCAAAGGATAATCCTAAGGCTAGAGTTGATCAGGAGGCTCTATGTGATAGACCGTTGCAAAACATGCGACAACCGAAAGGAAAGCAGAATTGGACGAAGCCAAAGGCATGGTTCAATCTTGGAAGGCCAGCTATGAGGGAAATGATCTTGTGGGTGAAAATGCAGTTGATATTCCCCGATGGGTATGCAGCGAATATAAAGAGGGGAGCGAGTCTTGACAAATTGAAAATATTTGGTCTGAAGAGTCATGATTGGCACATATGGCTTGAGCGGGTAATGCCGGTGATGTTGCGTGGCTTTATCCCTGAGGATGAATGGCTAGTACTGGAAGAGTTGAGCTATTTCTTCCGTTCTCTTTGTGCGAAAGACCTATCGCCTAGCATGCTAGATGAAATGGAAGAGTTGGCGCCAGAGTTGATCTGCAAGTTAGAGAAGATCTTTCCACCGGGCTTCTTTAATCCAATGCAGCATTTGATTTTGCATCTCCCGACCGAGGCAAGATTGGGGGGCCCGTGCAAAATCGTTGGTGCTACGCAACTGAGAGGATGCAGAAGACGCTTCGAGAAAAATGTAAAAATAAACGTAGAATTGAAGCATCGATGGCTGAGGCATTCATTACTGAGGAGGCGGCAAACATCGTGACAGCACATTACGAAGCCAAAAATCGTCATTTGCATAATCCGAAGCCTCGGTACAATGCTGGCGACCCTAAAAAAGGTCGATCCAACCTCAGCCTATTCAAAGGGGAGCTCGCACCAGCCGGTGCTTCGAAAGCAATAGCGTTGGATGTCGAAGAATGGCGGACCATTTCGTTGTATATCTTCAACAACCTAACAGAAGTGCGATCATACATCGAGTAAGTTCTCGGTACATTGTTTCGCAACTTCTAATTCCTTTCAACTTCTCTTATTCCCGGATATTTGATACAGTCGATACGTCGCCAAATTCTCGGATGGAGCGGTGATCCAAAAGGATTCCATCTAAGAGTATGAGCTTTTGGCAAAGCATGGAGGCGGCTATCCCGGTTTCATCTCTTGGTTCAAACAAACTGTAATTTCCATTAGACCATTTCATTTCTTCGTCTAATTTGCGGCTAATGCAACAATCCTTTCGTATGAAACTTGTAGGCTAATTCAGAGTCTATGGACGCCGAATTGAGACAAGTCGCTAATGGTTTTGACTATAAGGTCCGTTCATTTGACAAATACGACATCAACGGGTATCGCTTTCGTACCTTTGGCAAAGAGCTATCTATGGCCGACCGAAAGTCTACAAATTGTTGTGTCTCTGCTATCGGCGAAGGAGGTACCGAGTATTATGGAAGAGTTGAAGCAATTTATGAACTTCTATTCTATCGTGAAAACCCACCGAACGTCGTAGTCTTCAAATGTTATTGGTTCCAGCCGAAGGAGACTAGAAGGACTCATGAACATATAGGGCTAGTCGAAATCAAACAAAGCACCCATTTAGATGTTCCCGGTGTCTATATTACGGCTCAACAGGTGACCCAAGTTTTCTATCTACCGTGGGCCTGCCAAACTGATCCAAATCTGAATGGTTGGGATGTCGTTTATGAAGTGCCGCCACATTTTAGACCACCTCCCCTCAATGAAGAGGATTATGAACCTCACATTAACCCAGACACATATGCAGGAGAATTCTTCCAAGAAACACGTCTTTCCAAAAAACGTTTCAAGAACCGCTCTACTTCACCCCAGAACATTGAAGTAGACAGCGACAGTGAATCCGACTTCACCCCTGAGCTGGAACAAGAAGAACCGGAGGAAGAAGAGGTTACTGTTGCGGATGACCTGTCAATGCTTGACCGATTACATAAAGGAGGCCTTTCACATGTTGTTCCCGATAGTGATGATGATGATGCATTTATTGATGATAGTGATGATGATGATGCATTTATTGATCCCGAAGCATATATAGATGATCAACATTATTATTAGTTCATGTCAGGTATTCAATTATTATTAGATACATGATGATGTTACACTTAAATTATATAAATATCATTATTCAATTTTTTTATGTTGTACTAATTTCGTTTCTCTTTGTCATGGCAGGTGTTGAAAGATATGGTGGGCGCGGGTCCAGAGCGATCCATGGCTTCTTCATCGGCGCGTGGTGGGAGGGGTACTACCATTCCACCCGAGCATCTCCGGAGAGCGTTGCTCGCTAGTTTGCAGACACAGGCGGGCGCTTCTTCATCGGCGCCGATGCCCACCGGGAGAGGAGGTCGGGGGAAGAAGAGAGGAGGAGGTAGAGGTACACGTGCCTGCGGGAGACGTACGGAAGCTGATGCGCCTTCCTCGCCGCCACCCCCAGCTGATTCACCCAAGCACAGGACTTCTAGGGTGGAGGCGTCTGAGGTGGAGGCTACGCGGACTCATGTCCACGAGCCTCGGGTCGACGATCCTTCGACCCATGAGACTCCTGTCCCAGACGCTTCGTCCCACGAGACTCCGGAGCAGAGCAGGGATGGGGCTACATCCCAGCAGACCCCATGGGATACCTGGCCGGATCTGCGTGAGAAGGAGCCGAGTGGCCATGCTGATGGTGGCGGGGATAGCGAGGACGAGGTGGTTGAGGGGGCCACCGTCTACCAGCGTGGTAGTACACGGCTCCCGCCCGTGCCGGTGACCCGTGAGCAGAGGCCGGTGATTAGGCCTAATGGGGAGAAGTAAGTGCATTTACTATTTTTTAACCTTTTGCCTTCACGTTCTTCAAATATCTAATGCGTTGGCTTTGTCATACTGCAGGGGTTGGGATCACGCCAACGATGTCCGCAGGCCCAACACCGTCCTTGGTGTGCTTTGCCGACACAACTTCCCGGGCTTTGTCACGTTGCCCGGTGAGGGTCAGCTTCTAGAGCTAGGATTGACCTGGGAGCACTACTTGGCTGCCCCGGCCCCGCCGGAGGAGGTGATCGACGGTGTCTTGTACCACACGAGGGCCGACATGGTGATCAGAAAGTTTTGGGTAATTTGTCCTTTACACAATTAAAAATCAACAATAGCTAGTTATTGTACTAATCAATGTTGTCTCGTTTGATTGCAGACCTTCTACAGGTGTGAGGAGGGACACGAGGAGTCCGCGGCAAAGGTTATCGATGGCGAGTGCAGGCGCCTACTACAGAACTTACGGCACGAGGCTCGGCCGCAGGCTGTTCGAGACTACTACGCCTCGCGTGGTGTTAAGAAGGACAAGTCTTCGTGCCGCAGAAAGTTTCTGGAGAAGGAGCGGTACATGAAGGTAACTGCCTATTCTTAAGGCCTTGTACTTAGTTTCCTTGATTTGATTCGTAGGCGTACCGTTCAAATTTCTCTTTACTAACTTAGGCGCCCCCGAGATGGTGTGCGGATAAGATGGATTGTTGGGAGGTGTTGGTGGACCAGTGGTGCTCAGAGGAATGGCGAGCCGTCCACGACAATGCCCAGAACCGGCGTGACAAAATGGTTGGTGTGCCACACCATCAAGGCAGAGCCAACTTATATCAGTTCGGGCGGAACTAGGTATGTGGTTTGCTTCATGATTCATGCAATCCATTTCTTGATGCTAGCTTGAGCCCTTTACTAATACTTTGTTCCTCTCTCTCTATTTTAGGCGAACTACAATAAGACGAAGGTGCCAGGGGTGTATGACCTCTATGCCATGGCCCATACTGCCTCGTACAAGAAGGCCAAGGCATTCTCGGAGTCTGACCTCGATCATCCCGAGAACTTCACCAACATCGCCTCCTACCACAAGCTCGTTAGGTACAGAGATGAGGGGAAGGCGAGGAAAGGGGAGGACTTTAACCCGATCCAGCATCCTATTGATCCAGAGCTGGTGATGATAGCTGGCGGCAGGAGGCCCCATGGCTCGATAGCCATTGGAGATGGACTTATACGGTCTTCTAGCACTCTCCGGGAGATCAAGGCGCGCCAAACGAGCTCCTGTCCTGAGATAAGGCCTCGTCCACGGCCAGTCGACCTCGTCATTGAGGTTAGTCATACGGACTCAGATAGCTTTCCTCCATTACATCGTGTGTGCGAACAAAGATGATTACAATGCTAACGAGGAGTTGTTTTGCAGGCTGCTCTTCAGAAAGAGAGAGAGGCATACCAGGCGCTTCTGGAGGATAGGGACCGGCAGGCGGCGGAGAAGGAGAGGGAGTTGGAGGAGAGGACGGCTAGGTTGTTGGAGGAGGAGAGGGCACGGAATGACGCGTCTCATCGGGCCATTTACGAGCTCCTCGGGGTAAGTTTCTTCTTCATATTAGCCAAATCATGCATGTAATGTTCGTTTCATTAATAACTAATATGATTGACTTGTCAAAACCAAATGTGCAGTCTATGTGCGAGAAGTCCGGCCAGACCCCTCCGCCGATGCCAGTCATTACCACGGCGGGAACAGTGAGTTTCATTTGAATGGTCATTAGTTACTAGTCTTAACATTTCAGTGTCATCATGCTAACGCAAATGATCTTTGGTGCAGCATAACTCCTGAGCCGCATCGCACGATCCTTCTCCAGGGCCAAGTAGTGCTCCAGGTGACACCGGCCCGAGCAACCCCGGTGCTTCACCTCCGTGATGACGAGGACGGTAAGTTTTCTCTAGTGTTTTGCTTAACAAATGCATAATGACCTATACTTAGCTTATTTAGTTCATTTATGTCATAATTAGCTTACTTAGTTCAAAAATGGCATAATAACTTTGGTTAGCTCATAAATGTCATATGCTTAGCTTATTTTCCTCCAATGGGACATAATAATCTTACTTAGCTCCAAAATGACCTAGTTTACCTTGGTTAGCTCATAAATGACCTATACTTAGCTTATTTTCCTCCAAGGGGACATAATAATCTTACTTAGCTCTAAAATGACCTAGTTTACCTTGGTTAGCTCATCAATGACCTATACTTAGTTTTGTTTCCTCCAAAATGACATAGTAAGCTCTGAAATGACCTATTTTACCTAAGTTAGCTCTAAAATGACCTATACTTAGCTTTGCTTCCTACAAAATGAGATAATAAGCTTACTTAGCTCTGAAATGACCTATTTTACCTAAGTTAGCTCTAAAATGACCTATACTTAGCTTTGCTTCCTACAAAATGAGATAATAAGCTTACTTAGCTCCAGAATGACCTATTTTACCTAGGTTAGCTCTAAAATGACCTATACTTAGCTATTTTTCCTCCACAATGACATAATAAGCTTAGTTAACTCAAAAATGGAATAATAGCCTTGGTAACCTCATAAATCCCATATACTTAGCTTATTTTCTTGCAAAATGACACAATAAGCTTAGTAAGGTCAAAAATGGCATAATTACCTCATAAATCCCATATACTTAGCTTATTCTTCTACTTCTTCTAGTATTCTTCTTCTAACTTTCTTATTTCCAATTTTGCAGATTTGATTCACTTCACGGCAACTTGCTTTGATGTAGTGCTAGTGTTTACTTTCTGTTTTCATTTTGTATCGATGAACTTATGTGAAACTTTCTACCTATGGATGAAACTATGTATGTATGGATGAAACTATTGTAATATGGTGAACAATGTGACATTTGATATTTTCAATTTGGTATAATTGTTGGTTGATCATATCCATATGGCAGGGATATTGTTTCTGTGAAATATATATATATATATATATATATATATATCATATCATATATTTGTGTGTGAAAATTCTTGAATATAACAAAAACAGGCAAAAAAGAGGCAATACTGGCTCTTTGCCGTCTGCCACCGTCGGCAAAGTCCTCTTTGCCGTCTGCCATCGACGGCAAAGAGGGCACGTGGCAGCCGCCTGTGCAACCTGGGAACACCAGGCCTAGGGCCATTTGGCCTCATTGCCGTCTGGGGCAGACGGCAAAGGGCTTGTGACGGGGCAGACGACAAAGGGCTTGTGACAGGGCAGACGGCAAAGGGCTTGTGACGGGGCAGTCGAGGGCAGACGGCAAAGGGGTTTGTGACGTGGCAGTCTGGGGGCAGACGGCAAAGGATGCCGTTAGCCACCTGACGGGGCTAACGTCAGTGCTACACCGTCCAGCCTCTTTGCCGTCTGCAGGCTGATGGCAAAAAAACTTTTCCGTCCGCTGAGCCTAGGCAGACGGCAAAGAACCCCTTTACCGGAGTTTACAGTGCCGAAACTGTGGCCGTCTGCTGGCTGACGGCAAAGGCCTTTGCCGTCAGTGGGTCTGCCCTTTGCCGTCCGCCACAGCAGACGGCAAAGTACCAGATTCCAGTAGTGTTTTGATGTTTGGGGATTGGACTATTTGGCGCCTTTCCTATTTCGGATGGTATACTCATATTCTTGTGGCTGTAGATTATTTTACAAAGCGGGTTGAAGCTCTACCAACCAAGCATGCAGATGCGGCTACTTCATTGAAGATAATAAAGGACATCATATCACCCAGGTTTGGAGTTCCTAAAATTCTTATCATTGATGGTGGATCTCATTTTATACAGGGAATATTCGGAAGAATGATTTGTAAGCACGGGGTGACTCACCGAGTAGCTTCACCATATCATCCACAAACTAGTGACCAAGTGGAACTCTCTAATAGGGAGATAAAGACAATATTGCAAAAGACGATGCCGAAGTCTAGAAAAGACTAGGCAGCGAAGCTAAATGAAACACTTTGGGCCTTACGCACCACTTACAAGAATCCCATGGGAATGTCACCATACAAAATGGTGTATGGTAAGGCTTGTCATTTACCTTTAGAACTAGAGCATAAAGATTTTTGGGCAATCAAGAATATTAATCTTAATCTTAAAGACGCTGGAGAAAAGAGGTTGCTAGATATACATGCTCTAGGTGAACTTCGCAACAGTGCTTTCGAGAGTGCCAGGTTGTTCAAAGAGAAAGTTAAAATGTGGCATGATCGTAAGACACTGAAATGAACTTTCACTGCGGGGGACATGGTCATCTGAAAGCACATTTGCTCCCTTGGTGGTTTTGGTAATTAATAACAGCATATATGTCATTGAACTAATGTTTCCACTAAGTATATTTCAAGAAAAGTTTAATGATGGATTAGCAAAAGGATTGTGGAGAGACCCCTAGATGCAAGGAATTGGATTGGCAAAGTTTCAAGCAAGAGGACTCTACATTTTACTTTGTGAGAAATCACCTTGAGTCCATAGGAAAGCCAATACTATTAAAAGGGGGTAAAGTACTGTTGGTGAACAATATGCTCCACGTGCACAAGTGATAGTCACCAAAAACACCCACAAACTCTTCCACAAAAGTATGTCCAAGCCTATCATGAAAATCGGTGCTACCAACATTTTCCACTCGGTCCCACCGATTCCCACCTCAAACAGACTCATGCCAAACCCTAGATCTTCGGTGCAACCGATTCTGCTTCGGTGCCACCGAGTTCAGCCTGCCAACTTTCTGTTACCTCGATTCTTAAAATCAGAATTTCTGAGATTTTGGATCGGCGTCACCGAGTTTTGGAAACTGGCCGTTGGTCACCTAATCGGTACTGCAGAGATCTTTGTATCGGTCTCACCGGGATTCAAAAGTTGCTACCCTTGGAGCAACTCGGTACCACCGAGTTTTATACTTCGGTGTCACCGAGTTGGTCACTTTAGGTGTAATGGTTGGATTTTTGGGGATGCCTATATATACCCCTTCACCACCACCCACTCGCAAGAGAAGCACTGAGAACTATTCCATACTTGCTCCATCCAATTTTCTGAGAGAGAGCCACCTACTCATGTGTTGAGATCAAGCCATTCCACTCCATACATATGAATCTTGATCTCTAGCCTCCCCAAGTTTCTTTCCACCAAATCAATCTCTTCCACCAAAGCCAAATCTGTGAGAGAGTGATTGTGTGTTGAGGAGTCTATCATCTTGAAGCACAAGAGCAAGGAGTTCATCGACATTATCGAGCCTATTACCTTTTGGAGGGTGATGCCTCCTAGATTGGTTAGGTGTCGCTTGGGAGCCTCCTACTTCGTGTTGTGGAGTTGAACCAAGAAGTTTGTACGGGCAAGGAGATCGCCTACTTCGTGAAGATCTACCCATAGTGAGGCTAGTCCTTCGTGGACGGAAGCCGTTATGGAATAGTCAAGGTTGCTACTTCGTGGACCCTTATGGGTGGAGCCCTCCGTGGACACTCGCGACCGTTACCCTCCTTGGGTTGAAGACTCCATGACGTACGATAGCACCACCTATCGGAACCACGGGAAAAATATTCGTGTCTCCAAATTGCGTTTGATCTTCCTCCCTACCCTCTACTTCATATGCTTGTCTTTACTTTCCGCTGCTATACTCTTAGACATGCATGTGTAGGGTGTACTTGAATTGCTATCATTGCTAAAATCTGCCAACACTTAAAATTGGGAAAAGGTAGAATTTTTATTTGCTCAAGTAGTCTAATCACCCCCCCTTCTAGACATACTTTCGATTCTACAAGTGGTATCAGAGCTTTGGTCTCCATTGCATTGGTCTCACAACCTAGGAGAGTATGGCGTCTAGTGAGGGAAATTATCACCGTATAGGTCCGTACTTTGATGGCACAAATTTTGCTAGTTGGAAGCACAAAATGAAAATGCATATTCTTGGTCATAACCCTGCCGTTTGGGCTGTTGTTCGTGTTGGATTGCAAGGTGAATTCTTTGGTGATGGAAAGGAACCGGATCGTGAAGCGACCGCAGAAGAATTGAAGATGTTGCAATACAACGCTCAAGCATGTCACATTCTCTTCAACTGCCTATGCCCCAAAGAATTCAACAAAATCAGCCGTCTTGAGAATGCCAAGGAAATTTGGGATACTTTGGTTGATATGCATGAAGGTACCGAATCCGTGAGAGAATCCAAGTTGGACATTCTTCAAAGTTAGCTTGACAAGTTCAAGATGAAGGATGGTGAAGGAGTCGCAGAGATGTACTCTAGTCTAGCTCTCATCACAAATGAGATTGCCGGCTTAGGAAGCGAAGAAATGACCGACAAATTCATCATCAAGAAGATACTTAGAGCTTTGGATGAGAGATACGACACCGTGTGCACATTGATCCAAATGATGCCCAACTACAAATATCTCAAGCCTACGGAAGTCATTGGAAGGATTGTTGCTCATGAGATGACATTCAAAGACAAAGAAGAGCTTCACAAAAAGTCTAGCGGTGCTTACAAAGCCACAAGTGATGCTCCCGCAACTTCAAGCGACAACCTTGTCACCAATGAAGAGATAAGCCTCATGGTCAAGAAATTCAACAAGTTCTACAGGAATAGAGGCAAAGAACGAAGGTCCAACTCAAGATATGAAGAGAAGCGTTCGTCAAGTCGTGACTGAAACTGCTACAATTGTGGGAAGCCCGGACACTACTCCAATGAGTGCACGGCTCCCTACAAACGAAGAGAAGAGTCACCAAGAAGACGAAGCTCAAGAAATGAATCACCTCTATTGGGGATACACATAATAGGTAGGCCCACGAAGGGTCAAAATATCATAATAGCATGCGTTCCACACATCAGGTGGGTCCAGATAAATACATACATACTATCCACTCGGACAGGTACACTCCATCCACTCGGATGACAGTCAACCACTCGGCCATCCTGAATCACTCGGATATGCGATGACCAGCAACCTACAAGGCGGTCGAAGCATCATCCTCATAGTGGAGGTTTCGAGTGGGCTGACGTTATGGCATCAATGCCCCACCTTGTAACATAAGAGGTGAGGGGGTGGCGCACTCTATATAAGCCACCGCCACCACATAGCTCAGGGGGAGCTCATTCTTCTCCCTTGGCTCTCTCGCCATTAGTCTCAGGACTTAGCTCAGGCATGGAGATCCGTTCTCCCATCTCCCTCTCAAATACACCATGTAAACTCCGTGTTCATGACAGATAAGCAAAGCCTCTCCGGAGCACGAGACGTAGGGCTGTTATCTCCACCACGAGAGGCCCGAACTCGCTAAAATCACCGGGTCACCCATTTGCATCTCGATAGATCATGCTCCTTTACACTACCCCTTTCTATTGTCCCACGACAGTTGGCGCCCACCGTGGGGCATGACGTCTATCGAGCCATGACGCAGATGGTTTTTTCAATCATCTATGCTTAATTTCCTGTTCATACGGTTCATACCGTTCATCTCCGCAACGAGTACCGAAGGATCAAAAAATGGAGGAGAAAAAATACATCTCTATTCAACGCCGCCTAGGCACTGGCCTGGCCGACGACCTAGGGCTCCTTCGCCCAATCGCTTGCCCGACGACGGCTTCCACGCCACGGAAGCGCTGGCCTGGCAGGCAGTGCAGGGCTCCTCCGACTGGTCGCCTGCCCGACGGCGACCTCCACGCCGCGGGTCTTCCCCAGCCAATCGCCTGCTCAACGGCGATGTCCGTGCCGTGGAGCTCTTTGGCCCGATCGTCCTTTCGGCAGTGAGATCCATGGTGGGGGCGCACCTCCCGTGTGGTGCACTCCACCGCTGCCGGCTCGAGAACGGTCCCTACAGGGGAGCGCTTCCTTCCTGCGTCGCTTGTACAAGCATGCAGCGGGGCAATAAATTGCATGCTCAAAACAATCCAGGGAAGACAGAAACTTCCGTCACATTTATCTCCTGCATAATTACCGCTAATCAATACCTCTTGCATGCAGGTCATGCGTTCAGATTTTGGACGTGGGCAACTCCATGAATGCATGGTAACGCCATTCGTAGCAGCAGGCGTTGTTGATCCCTTGTGACCGGAAACTGACTCCACGCTAGCGCACGATGGCGTCTCCTGCACTGGAGTGGCCTCTGCGGGCGCTCGGCGACTCGTCTATCATGCATGCATCGTCTGCCTGGTACGGGCGCGGGCACACACCAGCTCCTCCCTCCGGCATCATCCACTCGGACAGTCCGCAGGCACTCGGTCGTTCGCGTGTCTCTGATGTCCGCGACATCATCTACCTGTTCGAGTGGGCTGATCAAAAATCGCCACTCGGTTAGGCTCGGCCTAATCATTTGGCCACCCCGCGCGTCGCCACTCCGCTGGACGCTCTTTCATCACTCGGATGCCCCACGCATTGCCACTCCGTGCGGCACGACTACATCGCCTAGCCGCCCCGCGCGTCGCCACTCCGTTGGACGCTACTTCATCACTCGGCCGCCCCGCGCGTCGCCACTCGATGAGACACGTCTCCATCACCCGGCCACCCCGCACGCCGTCACTCTGCTGGACGCTCCTTCGTCACTCGGATGTCCCACGCATTGCCATTTCGTGCAGCATGACTACATCGCCTAGCCGCCCCGCGCGTCGCCACTCAGTGAGGCGCGTCTTCATCACTCGGTCACCCTGCTCATCGCCATCGGTTGAACACGTCTTCGCCACTTGGCCGCTCGTGCGCCGTCGGACAGCTAAGTCATTCTTCAAATGTTGCATTCAATTAGATAATTATTTTCGCATTATCGAGTGTCAAGTAAGTCGCACATGACATTCACTCGGAGGCCACGCCACCGAGTGTACCTCTGCGCTCGGTTGTTTATCTTCATGTCGGAACACTTCACTTCCGCTTCATTTGGGTCCAATACTCAAACGAGTTCAGTCGGATCTCACTCTTTTAGACTCTTGCTAGTTCTAGACCAGCAAGAACCTGGCACACCCAACGGGTGTCTAGGGGTGTAATTTACACAAATCATTTCAGCAAACATCAATTTTTTTATGTTAGCTTATGCTAGTTTTCATTCACAGGTTACACGATCACTGGACGCCTCTGTGCGCCATTCTCGACGACATGCTCAACTCGGCCGCCACGCGCGCCGTCACTTGTTCGGACGCCTCCTCGATGACATGCTGGACTCGGCCGCCCTGCGCGCCGTCACTTGTTTGGACATCTCCGTGACAACACGCTCGACTCGGCCGCCCCGCGCGCCGTCACTTGGTCGGACATCTCCTCAACGACATGCTCGACTTGGCCGCCCAGTGTGTCACCACTCAGTCGGACGCGTCTACATCACCCGGCCGCTCCGCGCGTCGCCACTCAGTGAGGCACATCTTCATCACTCAGATGCCTCGCGCATCGCCACTTAGTGCGGCACGACTACATCACACGGCCGCCCCCACGCCGTTACGCAGCTGGACGCTCTGTCGTCACTCGGCCGCCCCACGCGTCGTCACGCTGCTGGACGCTCCATCGTCACTCGGTCACCCCACGCGCCGTCACCCTGCTGGACGCTCCGTCGTCACCCGGCCGCCGCGCGCGCCGTCACGCTGCTGGACGCTCCGTCGTCACTCCGCCGCCCCGCGCGCCGTCACTCTGCTGGACGTTCCGTCGTCACTCGGCCGCACCGTGTGCCATCACGCTGCTGGACGCTCCGTCATCACATGGCCGCCCCGCGCGCCGTTACGCAGCTGGACGCTCCGTCGTCATTGTGCCACCCCACGCACCGTCACGCTGCTGGACGCTCCGTCGTCACTCGGTCGCCCCGCGCGCCGTCACCCTGCTGGACGCTCCGCCGTCACTCGGCAGCCGCGCGCGCCGTCATGCCGCTGGACGCTCCATCGTCACTCGGCCGCCCCGCGCGCCGTCACTCTGCTGGACGTTGCGTCGTCACTCGGCCGCCCCGTGCGCCATCATGCTGCTGGACGCTCCGTCGTCACTCGGCCGCCCCGCGCTTCATCACTCGGCCGCCCCGCGCGCCATCACGCTGCTGGATGCTCTGTCGTCACTCGGCCGCCCCGCGCGCCGTCACTCTGCTGGACGTTTTGTCGTCACTCGGTCGCCCCGCGCACTGTCATGATGCTGGACGCTCCGTCGTCACTCGGTAGTCCCGCGCGCCGTCACCCTGCTGGACGCTCCATCGTCACTCAGTCGCCCCGTGCGCCGTCATCCTGCTGGACGCTCCGTCGTCACTCAGCCGCCGCGCGCGCCGTCACCTTGCTGGATGCTCCGTCAACACTCGGCCGCCCCGCGCGCCGTCACTCTGCTGGACGCTCCGTCGTCACTCGGCCGCCCCGCGCGCCGTCACTCTGCTGGACGCTCCGTCATCACTCGGTTGCCCCGTGCGCCATAACGCTGCTGGACACACCTTCATCACTCGGCCGCTCCGTGCGTCGCCGCTCTGTAAGGCACGTCTTCATCACCTGGCCGCCCCGCGCATCGCCACTCGGTGAGACACACCTTCATCACTCGGCCGCTCTGCGCGTCGCCGCTCCGTGATGCACGTCTTCATCACTCGGCCGCTCCGCGCGTCGCCGCTCCGTGATGCACGTCTTCATCACTCGGCCGCTCCGCGCGTCGCCGCTCCGTGATGCACGTCTTCATCACTCGGCCGCTCCGCGCATCGCCGCTCTGTGATGAACGTCTTCATCACTCGGCCGCTCCGCGCGTCGCCGCTCTGTGATGCACGTCCTCATCACTCGGCCGCTCAGTGCGTCGCCCCTCCGTGCGGCACGACTACATCACACTGCCGCCCCGCGCGCCGTTATGCTGCTGGATGCTCCGTCGTCACTCGGCCGCCCCGCGCGCCGTCACGCTGCTGGACGCTCCGTCGTCACTCGGTCGCCCCGCGCGCCGTCACCCTGCTGGACGCTCCGTCGTCACTCGGCCGCCGCGCGCGCCGTCACGCTGCTGGACGCTCCATCGTCACTCGGCCGCCCCGCGCGCCATCACTCTGCTGGACATTCCGTCGTCACTCGGCCGCCCCGCGCGCCATCACGCTGTTGGACGCTCCGTCGTCACTCGGCCGCCCCGCGCGTCATCACCCGGCCGCCCCGCGCGCCATCGCGCTGCTGGACGCTCCATCGTCACTCGGCCACCCCGCGCGCCGTCACTCTGCTGGACGTTCCGTCGTCACTCGGTCGCCCCGCGCACCGTCATGCTGTTGGACGCTCCGTCGTCACTCTGTCGTCCCACGCGCTGTCACCCTGCTGGACGCTCCGTCGTCACTCGGCCGCCGCGCGCGCCATCACCCTGCTGGACGCTCCGTCGTCACTCGGCCGCCGCTCGCGCCGTCACCCTGCTGGACGCTCCGTCGTCACTCGGCCGCCCCACGCGCCGTCACTCGGCCGCCCCGCGCGCCGTCACTCTGCTGGACGTTCCATCGTCACTCAGTCGCCCCGCGCACCGTCATGCTGCTGTACGCTCCGTCCTCACTCGGTCGTCCTGCGCGCTGTCACCCTGCTGGACCCTCCGTCGTCACTCGGCCGCCGCGCGCGCCGTCACCCTGCTGGACGCTCCGTCGTCACTCGGCCGCCCCGCGCGCCGTCACCCTGCTGGACGCTCCGTCGTCACTCGGCCGCCCCGCGCGCCGTCACCCTGCTGGACGCTCCGTCGTCACTCGGTTGCCCCGCGCGCCGTAACGCTGCTGGACACACCTTCATCACTCGGCCACTCCGCGCGTCGCCGCTCCGTAAGGCACGTCTTCATCACCTGGCCGCCCCGCGCATCGCCACTCGGTGAGACACACCTTCATCACTCGGCCGCTCCACGCGTCGCCGCTCGGTGAGCCACACCTTCATCACTCGGCCGCTCCGCGCGTCGCCGCTCCGTGATGCACGTCTTCATCACTCGGCCGCTCCGCGCGTCGCCGCTCCATGATGCACGTCTTCATCACTCGGCCGCTCCGCGCGTCGCCGCTCCATGATGCACGTCCTCATCACTCGGCCGCTCCGCGCGTCGTCGCTCCGTGATGCACGTCCTCATCACTCGGCCGCTCCTCGCGTCGCCGCTCCGTAAGGCACGTCTTCATCACCTGGCCGCTCCGCGCGTCACCACTCGGTGAGACACACCTTCATCACTCGGCCGCTCCGCGCGTCACCGCTCCGTGATGGACGTCTTCATCACTCGGTCTCTCCACGCGTCGCCGCTCCATGATGCACGTCTTCATCACTCAGCCGCTCCGCGTGTCACCGCTCCGTAAGGCACGTCTTCATCACCTGGCCGCCACGCGCGTCGCCACTCGGTGAGACACACCTTCATCACTCGGCCGCTCTGCGCGTCGCCGCTCCGTGATGCACGTCTTCATCACCGGGCCTCTCCACGCGTCGCCGCTCCGTGATGCACGTCTTCATCACTCGGCCACACCGCGCGTCGCCGCTCCGTAAGGCACGTTTTCATCACCTGGCCGCCCCGGGCGTTGCCACTCGGTGAGACACACCTTCATCACTCGGCTGCTCCGTGCGTCGCCGCTCCGTGATGCACGTCTTCATCACTCGGCCGCTCCACGCGTCGCCGCTCCGTGATGCACGTCTTCATCACTCAGCCGCTCCGCGCGTCGCCGCTCCGTAAGGCACGTCTTCATCACTCGGCCGTCCCGCGCGCCATCGCTCAGCTGAACACATCTACACCACAACCCCTAGCGGGTGAACGACTTAGCTGCGAACCTGACTTCGCCTAAGTTAAAACTTACTCCGAGTGCGGACATCCTCCACACTCGGGGGCTTAGCTGCGACCCCGTATCGCCTAAGTTAAAAACCACTCCAAGTGCGGACATACTCCACACTCGGAGATTTAGCTGCGACCCCGTATCGCCTAAGTTAAAAACAAATCCGAGTGAGGACATCATCCACACTAGGGGACTTAGCTGCGACCCCGTATCGCCTAAGTTAAAAACTACTCCGAGTGAGGACATCATCCACACTCGAAGGCTTAGCTGCGACCCCGTATCGCCTAAGTTAAAAACTACTCCGAGTGAGTACATCATCCACACTGGGGGGCTTAGCTGCGACCCCGTATGACCTAAGTTAAAATCTACTCCGAGTGAGGACATAATCCACACTCGGGGGCTTAGCTGCGACCCTGTATCGCCTAAGTTAAAAACTACTCCGAGTGAGGACATAATCCACACTCGGGGGCTTAGCTGCGACCCCGCATCGCCTAAGTTAAAAACAAATCCGAGTGAGGACATCATCCACACTCTGGGCCTTAGCTGCGACCCCGTATCGCCTAAGTTAAAAACTACTCCGAGTATGGATATCCTCCACACTCGAGGGCTTAGCTGTGAACCTGACTTCGCATAAGTTAAAACTACTCCAAGTGCGGACATCCTCCACACTCGGGGACTTAGCTGTGACCCCGCATCGCCTAAGTTAAAAACTAATCCGAGTGAGGACATCATCCACACTCGGGGGCTTAGCTGCGACCCTGTATCGCCTAAGTTAAAAAATACTCCGAGTGAGGACATCATCCACACTGACATGATATACACTCAGGGACTTAGCCTTGATCCAGAAATCATATAAGGCAAACTCAACAAGCATTCAACATGCCATGCACATGAAGATTTACCTGACTGGCCCAGTTCCAGGCTAAATTCATTTACCGTGCCCAGCGCACAAAGATCAGTCCGACTAATTCAGCTCCAGATTGCAGAAATTTACTATGCCAAGCGCATGAGAATTCACTTGTTTAGTTCAGTTCCACACTAGAAGACTTAAACCCTCTGCCAGACTCATCTAGTCTGACAGAGGCTCGGGGACTACACCCAGTGGGTGCACTCAGCGTGCCCCCACTGGAAGAGAAATACAAAAAAGAAACATTCTGCTCGGTCAGGTTCGGCAACATCATTCAAAACCAAAAAAAACTCTACAGACTCCAACCGACTACCAACAATCAGTCACAGTCTCAGGGGCTACTGTTGGGGATACACATAATAGGTAGGCCCACGAAGGGTCGAAATATCATAATAGCATGCGGTCCACACATCAGGTGGGTCCAGATAAATACATACATACTATCCACTCGGACAGGTACACTCCATCCACTCGGATGATAGCCAACCACTCGGCCATCCTGACTCACTCGGATATGCGATGACCAGCAACCTACAAGGCGGTCGAAGCATCATCCTCATAGTGGAGGTTTCGTAGTGGGCTGACGTTATGGCATCAATGCCCCACCTTGTAACATAAGAGGTGAGGGGGTGGCGCACTCTATATAAGCCACCCCCCACCACATAGCTCGGGGGGAGCTCATTCTTCTCCCTTGGCTCTCTCGCCATTAGTCTCAGGACTTAGCTCAGGCATGGAGATCCATTCTCCCATCTCCCTCTCAAATACACCATGTAAACTCCGTGTTCATGACAGATAAGCAAAGCCTCTCCGGAGGAGACGTAGGGTTGTTATCTCCACCGCGAGAGGCCCAAACTCGCTAAAATCACCGTGTCACCCATTTGCATCTCGATAGATCATGCTCCTTTACACTACCCCTTTCTATTGTCCCACGACAACCTCAAAGAGAGAGAAGGAGTAGAGATGATCGTTATGAACAAAGACCCTCAAGGAGAAGTAGGGAGTCGGAGAAGAAGGACAAGTACAACAAGAGCTATTCAAGAATAAGACATCAAGCTCAAGTTGGTGAATGGGTTTCCGGCTTTGAATCCGACAACCACTCCGAGAGAAGCTATCACTCCAACTCCGATTATAGTCAAGATGAAGGTGTTGCCGGACTTGCACTAGTGACTACCAACTCCTATGATCTATTTGATTCACCAAATGAAGGGAGTGGAAGTTGCTTCATGGCTAAAGGTCCCAAGGTACCACACCCCGAGTATCTTGATTTCAATAGTGATGAAGATGATTTACTTGGAGATGATGACTTGCTCTTTGATAAATCTAGTGATGTTAGTCAAAATGAACTTGATAATTTTCATGCTAGTCAAGATAAGTCGGTTGATGATGATAAGATGAAAATAGAACGACTAACTAAAGAATTAAACACTCTTAAGTTAGCCCATGAATCTACTCTAGAAGATCATAGAGAGCTTGTAAGGACTCATGAAAAGCTACACTTCGAGAAGCTCACCTTGGAGCAAGAACATGAGTTTCTTAAAGCTATCAATGACGATCTCCGAAAGAAGACTTCATCTTATCTAGCCAAACGATTACTCTTGTCTACATTCATGCCACAAGTTAAACCTAGACAAACTAGTAACAAAGGCAAGAAAGGTTCTTCATCTAGTAGCAACAATAAAAATGATAAATCTAATGATGTTGCTTCTAGTAGTTCTATTGATTCCACTAATGATGATTCTCTTAGCCAAGTTACACTTGAGCAAGAAAACGATTTATTGAAAGGAATTATAGAGAAAGGAATCTACAAGAGTCTTGCCGGGTGTAAGCAATTTGAGGAAATTGTACACAAGCACGGATGATACCAGAAGAACCATGGCATTGGCTACTTCAACGCAAATGGAGTTGAATGAGAAGAAGGTCAATACCCCAAGCCCAAGTTTGTTCCTCAAAGGGAGAAGTATGAACATACTCTTCCCAAGGGAACTAAAGCTCAAGATGACCTTCCACCACAAGACCACAAGCTCAAGGGCAAGGACAAGCTTCAAGAGGACATTGACTCATATGAAGATGAATCCCAAGCTTTGGTGGAGTGGGTTCCCAAGGCTACTTCAAGCTCAACTTCTACAAGTGCCACTTCAACACCAAGGATCCCCATCAAGTTGATGTGGGTCCCCAAGAAGAAGAACTAGAGAAGTTCTTGAGGGGTGACTCCACCAATGAAATTCACTCACATTCATTATTGGCAAAAACTAGTTGCAATCAACGTCAACATCATGCAATAGTTCAAGGAGTCACACATTCCCACAAAGGTAAGCAAGGGACAAGGTAATCAAAAAATCCATGGACATCATCACGTATGCTTTGCACTCCATGTCCATAGATATCCTTGTATTTGTCTCTTGTGTGTTGGGACTAACCAATGTAGGTGAAAAGAGTAAGGAAACAACAAGGATGCTCCCAACTCTTGGTGATCTTCATCAAGCTTGAGCATCCACCACTACATCACCCACATGAAGTCTTCTACGACAAACCCAAGGTTAGTTTATCCCTCCTATGGGGGGATGTCACATCAAGGGGGAGCTTTATGTTGGGGAACGTCGCATGGGAAACAAAAATTTTCCTACGCACACGCAAGATCTATCCATGGTGATGAGCATCTACGAGAGGGAGAGTGAATCTACATACCCTTGTAGATCGCTAAGCGGAAGCGTTAAGAAATGCGGTTGATGTAGTCGAACGTCTTCGCGACCCAAATTGCAAGTCGTCCCTCGATCCAAACACGATCTAGCGCCGAACGGACGGCACCTCCGCGTTCAACACACGTACGGCTTGATGACGCCTTCACCTCCTCGATCCAGCGAGCGATGGTGAAGTAGTGGATGAGTTCCGGCAGCACGATGGTGTGGTGATGGTGGTGAGGAACAATCTCTGCAGGGCTTCGCCAAGCACTACGGAGATTGTGACGGGAGGAACTAGAGGGTTAGGGTTGCTGGCACACGGCTTGGGAAATCTTGATGTGTCTCGTGTGCTAGCCCTGCCCCTCTATTTATATGTTGAGCCCTGGGGTCTAAACTTGGAGAGAAAGCCTCCACAAGGTCGGTTTTGCCCGCACAATGTCGGTTTGGCCCGCACGGAAAGAGTCCCACTCGGATTCCAGCAGTACCGCATACAAGCGATAGTACCGCTCACGAGAGGTAGTACCGCTTGAGCGGTAGTACCGCTTCACACAAGCGGTAGTACCGCTTCACACAAGCGGTAGTACCGCTTACGCGGTAGTACTGCCTCACCAGCGGTAGTACCGCTTAAGGCAGCAGCAAAACTTCCTTTTGCACTTTCCAATACCTCATGGGCTTTACCCCTTTGGCCCATATAAAGTGTTGCTGCACCCGAACACTTCGGTAAACATCCGGAACCCCTTCCGGTGAATTCCGGAACCCTTCCGGAGATCAAAACACTATTATCACATATATCAATCTTTACCTCCGGACTCTTCCGGAGATCCTCGTCATGTCCGGGATCTTATCCGGGACTCCGAACAACCTTCGGTCACCAACAAAATAACTCAACTATACTAATCGTCACCAAACGTTAAGTGTGTAGACCCTGCGGGTTCGAGAACTATGTAGACATGACCGAGACACCTCTACGGTCAATAACCAATAGCGGGACCTGGATGCCCATATTGGTTCCTACATATTCTACGAAGATCTATATCGGTCGAACCTCTATGTCATGGATTCAGTTAATCCCGTATGCTGTTCCCTTTGTTCTTCGGTATGTTACTTGCCCGAGATTCGATCGTCAGTATCTCTATACCTAGTTCAATCTCATTATCGGAAAGTCTCTTTACTCGTTCCGTAATACAAGATCTCGTGGCTAACACTTTAGTCACATTGCTTGCAAGGCTCATTGTGATGTTGTATTACCGAGTGGGCCCTGAGATACCTCTCCGTCATACGGAGTAACAAATCCCAGTCTTGATCCATGCCAACCAAACAGACACCCTCCGAGATACCTGTAGAGCATCTTTATAGTCACCAAGTTACTTTGCGATGTTTGATACACACAAGGTATTCCTCCGGTGTCAGTGAGTTGCATGATCTCATGGTCATAGGAACAGATACTTGACATGCAGAAAACAATAGCAATAAACTGACACGATCATATGCTACGTTTATAGTTTGGGTCTTGTCCATCACATCATTCTCCTAATGATGTGATCCCGTTATCAAATGACATCTCATGTCCATGGCTAGGAAACCTTCACCATCTTTTGATCAACGAGCTAGTTAACTAGAGGCTTACTAGGGACATAGTGTTGTCTACGTACCCACACATGTATTTGAGTTTCCAATCAATACAATTATAGCCTGGATAATAAACGATTATCATGAACAAGGAAATATAATAATAACCAATTTATTATTGCCTCTAGGGCATATTTCCAACAGTCTCCCACTTGCACTAGAGTCAATAATCTAGTTCACATCACTATGTGATTTACATTGTAATGAATCGAACACCCATGCAGTTCTGGTGTTGTTCATGTTTAGCCCTTGGAAGAGGTTTAGTCATCGGATCTGCAACATTCAGATCCGTGTGTACTTTGCAAATATTTATGTCGTCCTCCTTCATGTAATCGCGGATGGAATTGAAACGTCGCTTTATGTGTCTGGTCCTCTTGTGAAATCTTGGTTCCTTGGCTAGAGCAATGGCACCGGTATTATCACAAAACAGAGTCATTGGGTTAAGCGCACTAGGCACTACTCCAAGATCTGTTATGAACTCCTTCATCCAGACACCTTCCTTCGCCGCCTCCGAGGCAGCAATGTACTCCGCTTCGCATGTAGAATCAGCTACCACGCTTTGCTTGGAACTACACCAGCTAACCACACCCCCATTAAGAATAAATACGTATCCGGTTTGCGACTTAGAGTCATCCGGATCAGTGTCAAAGCTTGCATCGACGTAACCCTTTACGACGAGCTCTTGATCACCTCCATAAACGAGAAACATGTCCTTAGTCCTTTTCAGGTACTTCAGGATATTCTTGACCGCCGTCCAGTGTTCCATTCCTGGATCACTTTGAAACCTTCCGACCATACTTATGGCAAGGCTGACATCGGGTCTTGTGCACAGCATTGCATACATGATAGAGCCTATGGCTGAAGCATAGGGGATGACACTCATATTTTCTCTATCTTCTGCAGTCACTGGGCATTGAGTCTTACTCAACTTCACACCTTGCAAAACAGGCAAGAACCCCTTCTTGGACTGATCCATTTTGAACTTCTTCAAAATCTTATCAAGGTATGTGCTTTGTGAAAGTCCTATTAAACGTCTTGATCTATCTCTATAGATCTTGATGCCTAATATGAAAGCAGCTTCTCATAGGTCCTTCATTGAAAAACTCTTGTTCAAATATTCCTTCACACTTTCCAACATTTCTATATTGTTTCCAATCAGTAATATGTCATCCACATATAATATTAGAAACGCTATAGAGCTCCCACTCACTTTCTTGTAAATACAAGCTTCTCCGTAAACTTGTATAAACTCGAACGCTTTGATCACCTCATCAAAGCGAAGATTCCAACTCCGAGATGCTTGCACCAGTCCATAAATGGATCGCTGGAGTTTGCAAACTTTGTCAGCATTCTCTGGATCGACAAAACCTTCTGGTTGCATCATATACAACTCTTCCTTAAGGAAACCGTTAAGGAACGCTGTTTTGACATCCATCTGCCAAATTTCATAATCGAAAAAGGCAGCTATTGCTAACATGATTCTGACGGACTTAAGCATCGCTACGGGTGAGAAGGTCTCATCGTAGTCAACTCCTTGAACTTGTGAAAAACCCTTTGCCACAAGTCGAGCTTTATAGACGGTGACATTACCGTCCGCGTCCGTCTTCCTCTTAAAGATCCATTTGTTCTGAATGGCCTTACGCCCTTCAGGTAATACTTCCAAAGTCCACACTTTGTTTTCATACATGGATCCCATCTCGGATTTCATGGCCTCTAACCACTTCTCGGAATCCGGGCCCATCATCGCTTCTCCATAGCTCGTAGGTTCATCGTTGTCCAACAACATGACCTCTAAGACAGGGTTGTCGTACCACTCAGGAGCAGTACACGTCCTTGTCGACCTACGAGGTTCGATAGCAACTTGATCCGAAGCTTTATGATCATCATCAACTTCCTCTTCAGCTGATGTAGGCTCTACAGAAACATCTTTCTGCGCTGCGCTACTCTCAGGTTGAAGTAAAGGTTCAACAACCTCATCAAGTTCTATCTTCCTCCCACTCAATTCTTTCGAGAGAAACTCTTTCTCAAGAAATGTTCCGTTTTTAGCGACAAACACTTTGCCTTCGGATTTGAGGTAGAAGGTATACCCAACTGTCTCTTTTGGGTATCCTATGAAGACGCATTTCTCCGCTTTGGGTTCCAGCTTTTCAGGCTGAAGCTTTTTGACATAAGCATCACATCCCCAAACTTTAAGAAACGATAGCTTTGGCTTCTTGCCAAACCAAAGTTCATATGGCGTTGTCTCAACGGATTTCGATGGTGCCCTATTTAAAGTGAATGCAGCTGTCTCTAATGCATAACCCCAAAACGATAGTGGCAAATCGGCAAGAGACATCATAGATCGCACCATATCCAATAAGGTTCGATTACGACGTTCGGACACACCATTACGCTGTGGTGTTCCAGGCGGTGTCAGTTGTGAAACAATTCCACATTGTCTTAAGTGACTGCCAAACTCATAACTCAGATATTCTCCTCCTCGATCAGATCGTAGGAATTTAATCTTCTTGTTACGATGATTCTCAACTTCACTCTGAAATTGTTTGAACTTTTCAAACGTTTCAGACTTGTGTTTCATTAAGTAAATATACCCATATCTACTTAAGTCATCAGTGAAGGTGAGAAAGTAACGATAACCACCGCGCGCCTCAATACTCATCGGACCGCACACATCAGTATGTATGATTTCCAACAAGTCACTTGCCCGTTCCATTGTTCCAGAGAACGGCGTTTTAGTCATCTTGCCCATGAGGCATGGCTCACATGTGTCAAGTGATTCAAAATCAAGTGACTCCAAAAGTCCATCAGCATAGAGCTTCCTCATGCGTTTTACGCCAATATGACCTAAACGGCAGTGCCACAAGAAAGTGGTATTATCATTATCAATTCTACATCTTTTGGCATCAATGTTATGAACATGTGTATCATTACTATCGAGATTCAATAAGAATAAACCCCTCACTTCGGGTGCATGACCATAAAAGATATTACTCATATAAATAGAACAACCATTATTCTCTGATTTAAATGAGTAACCGTCTCGCAATAAACAAGATCCAGATATAATGTTCATGCTTAACGCAGGCACCAAATAACATTTATTCAGGTTCATCACTAATTCCGATGGTAATCGAAGAGCGAGCGTGCCGACGGCGATCACATCAACCTTGGAACCATTTCCCACGCGCATCGTCACTTCGTCCTTTGCCAGCCTCCGTCTATTCCGCAGTTCCTGTTTAGAGTTGCAGATGTGAGCAACCGCACCGGTATCAAATACCCAGGCACTACAACGAGAGTTGGTAAGGTACACATCAATAACATGTATATCATATATACCTTGTTTGTTGTTGGCCGCCTTCTTGTCAGCCAAATACTTGGGGCAGTTCCGTTTCCAGTGTCCAGTTCCCTTGCAATGAAAGCACACAGTTTCTGGTTTGGGTCCAGCCTTGGGTTTCTTCACGGGAGGAGCAACTGCTTTGCCACTCTTCTTGGAGTTACCCTTCTTACCCTTGCCATTCTTCTTGAAACTAGTGGTTTTATTGACCATCAACACTTGATGCTCCTTCTGATTCTCAGACTCAGCGACTTTCAGCATCGCAAACAGCTCGGCGACTGACGTGTTCATCCCGTGCATGTTATAGTTCAACGCGAAGCTCTTGTAGCTAGGTGGCAATGATTGAAGAACTCTGTCAGTGATAGCCTCTGGCGGAAGGGGCATCCCCAATTCAGCCAGACGGGTGGAGTACCCAGACATTCTGAGTATGTGATCACTAACAGACCCGTTCTCCTCCATCTTGCAAGCATAGAACTTATCGGAGGTCTCATACCTCTCGATCCGGGCATTCTTCTGAAAGATAAACCTCAACTCCTGGAACATCTCATATGCTCCATGACGTTCAAAACGTCTTTGAAGTCCCGGTTCTAAGCCATACAAAATTGCACATTGAACTATTGAGTAATCATCAGAGCGAGCCTGCCAGGCGTTCACAACGTCTAGAGACTCAACTGGAGCGGGTGGATCACCAAGCGGTGCATCAAGGACATAAGCCTTCTAGGAAGCCGTAAGGATAATCCTTAGATTACGGGCCCAGTCCACAAAGTTACTTCCATCATCTTTCAACTTAGCTATCTCTAGGAACGCATTAAAATTCAGGGGTGCTACTGCGCGAGCCATGATCTACAACATAAATATAGCAAAGACAACTTAGACTATTGTTCAAGATAATGAGTTTAGTTAATCATATTACTTAAAAAACTCCCACTCAAATTGACATCCCTCCGGTCATTCGAGTGTCACATGATCCAAATCCACCAACTCAAGTCCAATCATCACGTGAGTTGAGGTGGTTTCAATGGTGAACATCTTCATGTTGATCATATCTACTATATGACTCATGTTCGACCTTTCGGTCTCTTGTGTTCCGAGGCCATGTCTGTACATGCTAGGCTCGTCAAGTTTAACCCGAGTGTTCCGCATGTGCAACACTGGCTTGCACCCGTTGTATGCGAACGTAGAGTCTATCACACTCGATCATCACGTGGTGTCTCGAAACGACGAACTTTCGCAACGGTGCACACTCGGGGAGAACACAATTTTATCTTGAAATTTAAGTGAGGGATCACCTTATAATGCTACCGTCGTCCTAAGCAAAATAAGATGCATAAAAGGATTAACATCACATGCAAATCATAAGTGACATGATATGGCCATGAACTTGTGCTTTTGATCTCCATCTCCAAAGCACCGGCATAATCTCCATCGTCACCGGCATGACACCATGATCTCCATCATCTTGATCTCCATAAACGTGTCGCCATGAGGTTGTCGCGCCGACTGTTGCTACCACGACTATTGCTAACTCATGGCGATAAAGTAAAGCAAAACGGCGAAAATAATTAAAGCCAACTCTATGGCTCCTGCCAGTTGCCGTACTCATCGACATGCAAGTCGTAATATTCTATACAACACATGATCATCTCATACATCACATATATCTCATCATGTAATTGGCCATATCACATCACAACATACCCTGCAAAAACAAGTTAGACATCCTCTAATTGTTGTTGCAAGTTTTACGTGGCTGCTACGGGTATCTAGCAAGAACAATTCTTACCTACGCAAAAATCACAACGGTGATACAAAACATGCTTTTCAACCTTCTCAAGGACCGCCTTTGTCAAATCCGATCCGACTAAAGTAGGAGAGACAGACACCCGCCAGCCATCTTTATGCAACGAAGTTACATGTCAGTTGATGAAACCGGTCTCTCGTAAGCGTACGAGTAATGTTGGTCCGAGCCGCTTCATCCCACAATACCGCCGAAACAAGAAAAGACCAAGGGAGGAAGCAATCTGAATATCAACGCCCACAAACTCCTTTGTGTTCTACTCGAGATCTCATCTACACATAAACTTGGCTCTGATACCACTGTTGGGGAACGTCGCATGGGAAACAAAAAATTTCCTACGCACACGCAAGATCTATCCATGGTGATGAGCATCTACGAGAGGGAGAGTGAATCTACATACCCTTGTAGATCGCTAAGCGGAAGCGTTAAGAAACGCGGTTGATGTAGTCGAACATCTTCGCGATCCAAATCGCAAGTCGTCCCTCGATCCAAACACGATCTAGCGCCGAATGGATGGCTCCTCCGCGTTCAACACATGTACGGCTTGATGACGCCTTCACCTCCTCGATCCAGCGAGCGATGGTGAAGTAGTGGATGAGTTCCGGCAGCATGACGGCATGGTGATGGTGGTGAGGAACAATCTCTGCAGGGCTTCGCCAAGCACTACGGAGATTGTGACGGGAGGAACTATAGGGTTAGGGTTGCCGGCACACGGCTTGGGAAATCTTGATGTGTCTCGTGTGCTAGCCCTGCCCCTCTATTTATATGTTGAGCCCTGGGGTCTAAACTTGGAGAGAAAGCCTCCACAAGGTCGGTTTTGCCCACACAAGGTCGGTTTGGCCCGCACGGAAAGAGTCCCACTCGGATTCCAGTAGTACCGCGTACAAGCGGTAGTACCGCTCACGAGCGGTAGTACCGCTTCACACAAGCGGTAGTACCGCTTACGCGGTAGTACTGCCTTACCAGCGGTAGTACCGCTTAAGGCAGCAGCAAAACTTCCTTTTGCACTTTCCAATACCTCGTGGGCTTTACCCCTTTGGCCCATATAAAGTGTTGCTGCACCCGAACACTTCGGTAAACATCCGGAACCCCTTCCGGTGAATTCCGGAACCCTTCCGGAGATCAAAACACTATTATCACATATATCAATCTTTACCTCCGGACTCTTTCGGAGATCCTCGTCATGTCCGGGATCTTATCCGGGACTCCGAACAACCTTCGGTCACCAACAAAATAACTCAACTATACTAATCGTCACCAAACGTTAAGTGTGTAGACCCTGCAGGTTCGAGAACTATGTAGACATGACCGAGACACCTCTACGGTCAATAACCAATAGCGGGACCTGGATGCCCATATTGGTTCCTACATA
The DNA here is from genome assembly GCA_039707655.1 of Elymus sibiricus. NCBI lineage: Eukaryota > Viridiplantae > Streptophyta > Magnoliopsida > Poales > Poaceae > Elymus > Elymus sibiricus. The sequence goes on along the minus strand of CM077675.1, from coordinate 184,341,965 downwards.
TTCTATGAAGATCTATATCGGTCGAACCTCTATGTCAAGGATTCATTTAATCCCGTATGATGTTCCCTTTGTTCTTCGGTATGTTACTTGCCCGAGATTCGATCGTCGGTATCTCTATACCTAGTTCAATCTCGTTATCGGCAAGTCTCTTTACTCGTTTCGTAATACAAGATCTCGTGGCTAACACTTTAGTCACATTGCTTGCAAGGCTCATTGTGATGTTGTATTACCGAGTGGGCCCTGAGATACCTCTCCGTCATACGGAGTAACAAATCCCAGTCTTGATCCATGCCAACCCAACAGACACCCTCAGAGATACCTATAGAGCATCTTTATAGTCACCCAGTTACGTTGCGACGTTTGATACACACAAGGTATTCCTCCGGTGTCAGTGAGTTGCATGATCTCATGGTCATAGGAACAGATACTTGACATGCAGAAAACAATAGCAATAAACTGACACGATCATATGCTACGTTTATAGTTTGGGTCTTGTCCATCACATCATTCTCCTAATGATGTGATCCCGTTATCAAATGACATCTCATGTCCATGGCTAGGAAACCTTCACCATCTTTTGATCAACGAGCTAGTTAACTAGAGGCTTACTAGGGACATAGTGTTGTCTACGTACCCACACATGTATTTGAGTTTCCAATCAATACAATTATAGCATGGATAATAAACGATTATCATGAACAAGGAAATATAATAATAACCAATTTATTATTGCCTCTAGGGCATATTTCCAACACTTTACTCTAAGACTTGAGTTAAAGCATCTCTTAGAATGTGACAACATTAAATGCTTTATGTTAAAGTGGTAATCCCACTTGTGCTTAAATGATGAGTATGACCTATGATCAAGTATTCTTACTTGGCTCCTAAGTCAATATACTCATATATAGATGACTCCGTCATCGCCAAAATGCTTGATAGATGCTAGTATGTATGTGCATGTTTGCCATGATTTCATTTGACATCTTATTGTGTGAGCATGTTGGTCTGCATTTATTTATCCATTCGAGGACATCCAATTGTTGCTATTTGGAATTTGATTTTCTTTTGCCAATTGGATGGACAAGAATGTCTAGGACCCCTATCTAGCTATCTTTGATTTCTCGTCTCATATTCCATTCTTGTTGCATCACAAAATTTGAACAAGGACTTTTCGATCTCTCTCTGTGAGGAGCACTCGGAGTTCCGTATCGACAAGGACTGACCATTAAAACCTCCTGATGCGGAGCATCCTACGGACATCACCATGGCAAGAGTACCTTTGGCAAGTGACACGTGCGACATCTACTTCACATACATAAAGGTGAATCATCTCCTTTACACGTGCTCACTTGACCCCTTCGAGGATGGTATACTACTTGACACTCCTCTCATGTGCATGCATAGGTATTGTCGGAGCTTCACGGATGACGAGGAGGGGTGCCAGCACCTACGTACGACTACACCATCCGCGAGGGAAGCTTGGAAGAGAAGGAAGAAGAAGCGAGGACAAGTCTCTGGAAGTCCCGGACCTTCCGGCCTGCCCGGAACTTCCGGCCTCCTCGACCACAGCCGACCCCGGGCGTGCCAACTCTCTGGGTAGCCCGGAGCCTCCGGCCCAGCCCGGAACTTCCGGCCTGCGTGTGGGCAGCCACTCGGTCCCGAGGCCTATGTACCCCTTTCTCACCCCCACTTCGCCCTAGACTATATATACTCGTCTCCCACCTCCGTTTTAGGGTTAGCAATGGTTTAGCTCATAGATTAGTTGAACATTGCTCCTTCCATATACTTCTCCTAGGAGATTGCGACCTCCACGTGTGAGAAGATCTTATGGATGTCAAGGCCCCTTTCTAGGGAAGATCCCTAGTGGATTCAAGGCCTCATCTCCCTATGGGATTTGGGATGAACGCTACCATGTATCCTCTTTCCCTTTGTTGTTCTTGTACCCTTGTGGATCTTATGTGGATGTGGGCATAGTGGATGTGTGATTGGACTTGTTTTGAGTGTTTCTCTTGTGATTTCCCCCTCGTGTTCTTCGTGTTCTCCGTGTTCATTCAGAAATCCACCTTCAATTCGTGAAAGATCGACGCACACGGGCGTGCCCCGTATCATATTGGTATCAAGAGCCACGTTTCTCACGAATTTGGAGTCCTCCCCTTCATTTTCTAGCCTAATTTTGTGTGTTTTTGTCCCAATTCGAAAATCCCCACCAAAAATAGCCTCACCAAAATTTTTGCAATTTGTTGGTTCTTGTGAGATTTTGTTGATTTTGATCCATGGAATTCGTGTTTGGCAAGTAGATCTAGCTTCCCCACCACGAAATCCCCCCAAATTTCCTTTTTCCCTATCAATTTTGACCCACGAAATCGAGTTTTTCCGCCCCCGTTCTCAGATCCGGAATTTAGGGTTCGTCCCGGAGTTGTTTTCGCGACCCCCGGAACTTCCGGCATCACCCGGAACTTCCGGCCCCCGGAACATCTGGCCCGAGCCCGGAACTTCCGGCCTAACCAGAGAGTTTCCCCACACTTTCCCGTGACCCCCGGAACTTCCGGAGCCCGGAACTTCCGGCCCTAGGCCCGGAACTTCCGGCCTAACCAGAGTCATTTCAGCATCATCCATTTCACTGTTTTGGCCATAACTAATTCATCCGGAGTCCGATTTTGACGTTCTTTAGCTCGTTTTGTAGCTATTGACACCCCCCATCCCACAAAAATACTTCCAAAACCATTTGACTCCATCAAATTTTTGCATATTTGGCATCTTTGCCTAGGCCACCACCATAACTTCCGCATAGTTTTCCCACCATACTCTTTCGCCACCCTAACCCAATTTTGTTTGAGATTTTGAGTTGCGGTTTCCGTTTCCTAAGGTGTTTCGGCTAATTAGGGACGGTTCTTCATCGACAACACCGCCGCTCATCATCGCCTCGGCTTCGACATCGACATCAGCCACTTTGCCTTTTGGCACCCCAACCGTAAGCAAGGACGGTAATCTCGACGACATCATTGTCCATTTCCTTGCCATTGCATTGATCGCTTCGAGCCTATTGCGTACCTTACCCATTGAGACTAGCGAGTTGAGAATTGCCGGGCCACGTTACTTGTGCACCGTAGTGGTACCCTTATGCCGCATAGCTACTTTTAGCGTGCAAATATCTTGTTATCTACATTGTGCCATAAGTCTCTCCCGTACATATCCATCATACTTGTCTCATATCTTGGTTCGAGCATCAAGCATAGAAAAAAAAGAGAAAAAAAAGATTTTAAGCAAAAGAGGAGATACAAAAGAGCTTATAAGCAATAGCAATAGCATTGAGCCATTTTGCATAGTTCATACTCTTGGATCATACATACATAGCATACTTGGGATTGAAGACGGCACGTTTACTCTTTTAGGTTGGTGCACAAGCGCGTATCTAGCCCATTTGAGCAATCGAGCTATTGTCTCTTCTAGTATCCGTGCAACACGAGCTTTTCCTGGGTCTCTCACATTTTGTGCTCATTCCTTGGTTGTGCGGATCCCATTTATCTATCCGTGTGTGTGTTCCTAGTGCCACCATAGCTATTGATCTATTTGCTTTGCATTGCAATTTTGTGAATCTTCCTCAACATTTTCGATATCTTGAATTGACATTTGCTTGATTTTTGTGACACTTGTCCTAACCGAGCCACTCGATAAGCTTTACTTTGTACGTGTGAGTGAACAAGTCCGGTACCAATTCCCCTATTCTTGCATTTCACATTGAGTGAAACGGCATACATCCTCAACTTTGGGAAACGGTATTTTGGTATTGTTTATCTCATTTCCCACTAACCTTTGCTCGATTCTTGTGATGGATAGACAAAGCACATCATCTCCTTCGGCCTACAACAATAATGACAAGTTCGATGCCATGAAGAACTTCATCGACGCCAAGTTGGATGCTCAAATAGAGGAGCTCAAGGTCCTCATCAACACCGGCAAGAGGTCTTCCTCATCTTCAAGAAGACCCTCAAGTGCACATGCTTCCGAGCTACCATCTTTGGCAAGATCACCTCGGCATCGACACCATCAATGGCATGAAGACATAATGACGCCAACATCAAGCCGTCCAACAAAGAACAAGTGTGAAGGTCACGAGCTCGACACCAACCACCGCTCGACGACTTCACCACTTACCTTGGCATCTTCGCCAAGCGACTTCAAGGCATCTTCGCCTTTGGATATGCGGCATCTTCGCTGACAAGCACCTCAAGAGAAGCTCCCCAAGCTCAAGTCCGCGACTTCCACGAGCTACTACGACCTTGACATCGACCACGAGATTCCTTTCTTTGGGAGTCAAGACCCCGAGGAGTATCTCGATTGGGAGCGCAAGATGGACTACTACCTCAAGCTACTTAAAGTCCCTTCCGAAGATCAAGTGAAGTGCGCCTCAAGAAACTTCCACGGTGACGCGTCGACATGGTGGCTTCACACATCTTCGACGAGCTTCGACATGAGTTGGTCCAAGTTGAAGAGAGCAATTCGGCGAGAGTTTGTGCCTTCTACATACACGGAACATCTTCAACGCCAATTGGAGGACACCATACAAGGATCCAAGTCCATCGATGAGTACTTCATGAAGATGAAGAAAGCCTTGCGATGAGCCGGTGTGGACGACCCGATTTGGATGAAGTTCCACTTCATGATGGGATTGAACAACGACATCGCCAAGACTATCTTCCACAACAACTATGAGTCTCTCGACGGCATCTATGTTGGTGCTCTCAAGGCGGAACAAGAACTCAAGGCCAAGGCTACTCGACCCCGAGCACACTTCGCGACGACCAAGCTCCACGACGACGAGCATGAGGTTGGTACCACCAAGATGTCCAAGCCCGACGCGCTCCAAGACGACGCTCCCAAGTCCGACTTCACCGCCATCCCTCTTTGTGGCTTTGACGAGGCCGAGTCTACCATGACTCTTTTTGAAGACGGCGCGGCGATGACCACGACTACGGAGCCACTCAAGGAACATGCTTTGGAGGCGAGCGACACAGTGGCGAGCAAGGATGACGCTTCCATCTTTGGAGGCGAGAGCGATTATGTGCCATCTTCAGCCTTCATCCACGGCGACGGTGACGAGATGGTTGAGCATGGGATTTTCCCTTCGACCACGACGACGTTTGGAGTTGAGTTGAGAGACTTTAGCCACCATATTGAGAGTGAGAGTGACTTCACCACTAGCCCCATATATGATGAGTTGCCCCAATTCCCATGTGAGGAGAGCCACAACCCCCACCACTTGAGTGAGATGAGTGACTCCACCATATGTGAGTATGAGTGCAACTACCTAGAGGGAGTGAGTGAGCCACCACCACATAGAGAGAGTGAGGTAGTTGATAGGGCATGTGAGGCCATTTCGATTTCTAACAACTTCACCTCTTCTCCTATGGTGTCTTCTTCTTTGGTGCTAGGTCTCCTACATGACGACGCGCCTACCCTCGACGATTCCATCCCTCCAATGGGAATGACGATGGCCATGGTGGACGATGATGCACCACCCACATGGTTCCATCATGATGTTGACCACGAGTTGGTCCTTACTACCTCACCTACATCACATGAGTGGAGCTCTAAAGGTAACATAGGTGAAGGTCCTTTGCTTGTCCCACTAGCGAACTATCTTGAGATCGATTGCTTGCATGATGATGATCACCTTATGGACACACCACATGCTATGTCTTCTTCATGCTTAGATGTGCCACCAATATTTGATGAATATGATGATGAGCATGTTGACTTGCCTAGTTGTGATGCTATACTCCATATGATATCATGTGAAAATTCTATTGGTCACATCATGTTCGACAACCCGCTAAACTTGTCATATGCTATGTGTGAAATTTCCCATATTGCATCTTTGCAATCTCACCGTAGCGACTATAAATATACCATAAAATTAAATCCCATTTGCTCATATGGCATAGACGACAAGCCCATGGTTATTGGCATTTGCTTTTCTTGTGATGATATTGCCATGCTTCCTTTGCTTCATTTGCGCAATTGCTCACATATGACATGCCATGACCACCTAGCTACGGATATGCATTGTTTTGGATGTTGTCCATACTCTCCATATTATGCTTCCGCTATTGCACATGAGGAGACCCCCATAGTTTCCTCATACATATTAGGAGATTTTGTTCCATCCCATCCATTGCATGATCCCTATAATTGTGTGCACCATCCGCATATCATGAATAACAATGCTCACGATAATTCACATGATGCACTACATATTTCTAGTCTCCATTATGCCATATATAACAACAAACCTTTCATGATGGATGACATGTTCTTATATCATGCATCTCACTTATTTGAGCATTGGACATTTTGTGCTAACGAACACAAGCACATGCACATCCTAACGGATGATGTGTACATATACCACGCACACACAATTTTCCCTTTGTCTTTGTTGTGTGTAGGTACTCATGATTACTCGTCAACCTCACAATCCCATGAGTGACGAAACGAGCTCTTGAGAGCACCGATGCTTTGGGATCCATCGGAATGTGTCTCCAACCATTCCCCTCGTGCAAGGACTTCGCGCATTTCTTCTACATGGCTCTCACATGGCTATGGCTTCTTACTCATCACACTTATTATGCCCATATTGCCATGTGCACTTTGCATAATATGCCCATTTCTATGCCCTTGCCATGCATTAGTGACCCATGCTTTGCACCTCACATGACACTTGCTTATATGACTTGTATGTGTGTTTGCAAGCTTGGTGGAGATATGTCTTGCTATTGCCATGTTTGCTTTGTGCCCCATGCCTATGATGACACATTGATCTTGCTTTGTGTTCGTGCTCGCGATATGTCATGTGCATTATTGATGTCCACTATTTGCTCACATGACATGATTGCCATGATTTCCTCTAGTATGTTGCATCTTCGCACTACTAGTTTGCACGACATGATCACTATGCTTGCTTGTGTTGCATCACCGATGTGCTCCTTTTATGCGGTTGATGACAACCATTGCCATGCATTGCACATGAGTGATATTGCTTATTGTCATATATCTCCATATGTTTCCTCTCTCATGCTCGATGTTTTGCCATGTATTGAGTGCAACATTGCTTTTCATCTTGATAATGAGATTGCCCCCATAGCTTTCTCTCATATTCTTGGAGCTTTTGATATCTTTCATGTGAAGCATGCTTTCCTTCCTTCTTTGCACCATATGCCTAGTGCCATGACTATAGCCATTGTTGCATCATATTGTTCATGCACTTTTGATCCTAATGGTTATGTGCAAGAGAAGAGAACCATCATGATGGATGATGTGTTTGTCTACCATGCACATACATTGTTTCCTTTGTTGTGTGTATGTGTAGGATACTTCGACTACATGTCAACTTCCACTTCACGTGAGTTGACGATTCGAGCTCTTGAGAGCGAGCCACGCAACAACGACACGCTTCTACGTCACACTTGCTTGTGTTTCGGCATTGTGAAGGACGCACAAGGACATGTTTTTGAGGTGACATCCTTCTTGAGCATGGATATTATGGCTCACCCTACTTGTGTTGCTCGTACCATGACATATATGGGTCATCTTGGACCACTTACTTGCACACATGTTAGAGATATTGCTTCCACTCTTGATTGCCATCTTTCCATGCCTCATGACCCATATGCCTTGTGTGTTGCATCCAACTTGTGGATTGTTTGCTCTTATCATATGCTTGGTTGCAACAATGTCCATTATTCACATTTTCCATGCCTCATTGCTTGCTACATGCTTGACTTGATTGCCTCACACAGGATGAACAATTGCTCTGTCTATTGTGTTGAGTGCCGAACTATCTTCACTACACCATGTGCATATTATGCTAGGATTGTCTTGCACTTGCACCATGTGTCTAGACACTTAATTTTACTTGGTGTTGTGAATGATTCATATGCCTACCATAGACCTTTTGTTGATTGTTTTGTGCATGCGTGCTATGACCTTGAGGTAGATGCTCGTTCTATTGTCACACATATTTGCATCCCTACCTCACAATTTCATGATTATCTCCATGATGCCTTAGATTGTGATCAACTCATATGCTTACATGTCATGACACAATCCTTTGTCACACCATATGTTATGCATGATGACGACACTTGTTCGGTGAATAACCGCTTGAATGCTTGGTTTTGCACTAATGCTAACCACATTTGTTTTTCCAAGTGTTTGTCGTATTTGCTCCTTTTGCGGGAATTACTAGACGGTGCGACATTGGAGAGTGCCCCTTTCGAGTTTGCTGATGATGAGTGCTTGGTGATCGTCCACTTCTACTCGGCAACGCCATCTCCTTTCCATGGTGATTTGGATTTTGATCCGAGGACGGATCTTTCCCAAGGGGGAGGGGATGATGCGGAGCATACTACGGACATCACCATGGAAAGAGTACCTTTGGCAAGTCACACGTGCGACATCTACTTCACATACATAAAGGTGAATCATATCCTTTACACGTGCTCACTTGACCCCTTCGAGGATGGTATACTACTTGACACTCCTCTCATGTGCATGCATAGGTATTGTCGGAGCTTCACGGATGACGAGAAGGGGTGCCAGCACCTACGTACGACTACACCATCCGCGAGGGAAGCTTGGAAGAGAAGGAAGAAGAAGCGAGGACAAGTCTCTGGAAGTCCCGGACCTTCCGTCCTACCCGGAACCTCCGGACCCCGGACCTTCCGGCCTCCTCGACCACAGCTGGCCCCGGGCGTGCCAACTCTCTGGGTAGCCCGGAACCCGGCGGGAACCTTCCCGGAACTTCCGGCGCCCGGAGCCTCCGGCCCAGCCCGGAACTTCCGGCATCCGTGTGCGCAGCCACTCGAGCCCAAGGCCCATGTACCCCTTTCTCACCCCCACTTCGCCCTAGACTATATATACTCGTCTCCCACCTCCGTTTTAGGGTTAGCAATGGTTTAGCTCATAGATTAGTTCAGCATTGCTCCTTCCATATACTTCTCCTAGGGGATTGCGACCTCCACGTGTGAGAAGATCTTATGGATGTCAAGGCCCCTTTCTAGGGAAGACCCCTAGTGGATTCAAGGCCTCATCTCCCTATGGGATTTGGGATGAACTCTACCATGTATCCTTTTTCCCTTTGTTGTTCTTGTACCCTTGTGGATCTTGTGTGGATGTGGGCATAGTGGATGTGATTGGACTTGTTTTGAGTGTTTCTCTTGTAATTTCCCCCTCGTGTTCTTCGTGTTCATTCACAAATCCACCTCCAATTCGTGAAAGATCGACGCACACGGGCGTGCCCCGTATCACCTCTAGTGTGCATCTCGGTGGAACCAACACAAAAATATTGGTCTCACCGATGCCTAGGGTTGATCTTGTTTTCAATCTCGGTAACACCGATTCCTTATTCTCGGTTACACCGAGTTTCCCTGTCAATTGACAGTTGAGAAACTCGGTGGTACCGATAATTTCGAACTGGTGTCACCGACAGCAAAGGGTATATTACCTGGCGGACCCGACTTTTGAAATTCAATCGCAAAAGTATGTTTCCTCCAACCCTAAGCTGCCTGATATGTCTCCAATGTATGTACTTTTCCTCACTCTTTTGCCCTTGTTTTGGACTCCAATTTGCATGATTTGAATGGAACTAACCCGGACTGACGCTGTTTTCAGCAGAACTACCATGGTGTTGTTTTTGTGCAGAAATAAATGTTCTCGGAATGGAACGAAACTTTTTGGAGATTTATTTTGGAAAATATAAAAAATACTGGAGCCAAAAACCACCGGAGAGGGGGCCCAGGCTGGGCACGATACACCAGTGCGCTCCAGCCCCCTCCGGCGCGCCCTGGTGGGTTGTGCCCACCTCGTGGCCCCACTTGCCCTAACTCCGCCACTATAATTTCCTAAATTTGGAGAAAAAATCAGAGAGAAAGAATTATCGCATTTCACGATACAGAGCCGCCGCCACCTCCTGTTCTTCATCGAGAGGCCAGATCTGGAGCCCGTTTGGGGCTCCGGAGAGCGGAATCTTCAGTCTTCGTCATCATCAACCTTTCTCCATCACCAATTCCATGATGCTCCCCACCGTGAGTGAGTAATTCCTTTGTAGGCTTGCTGGTCGGTGAGGAGTTGGATGAGATTCATCATGTAATCGAGTTAGTTTTTTTAGGGCTTGATCACTACACTAGTAGAAAATAGGCCTTCCGTTTAACACTTTAGTCCCGGTTTGGCTTTGGCCCGGGACTAATGTGACCATTAGTCCCGGTTCCAACGGCTAGGAGCGGTCGTGGGGCACGGGCACCATTAGTCCCGGTTCATTTGGAACCTATAGTCCCGGTTTGTATCACAAACCGGGACTAAAGGGGTGGTGGCAGGCTGGTGTCAGCCTGGGGCTCCCACGAGCCCTTTTAGTCCCGGTTTGTGATACAAACCGGGACTATAGGTGGACCTTTAGTCCCGGTTTGTATAACCAACCGGGACTAAAGCTTTCCCTATATAAACCCTTCGTCCAGCCCGACTCCATTTCTCTGTTTTCTCCATTCGAATTCCCCTCTCTGTTCTTCCCCTAGCTCGAGCTCCTTCCTCCATTTTTGCTAAGATTTGTCAAGATTTGAGGCACCCCAATCCATCCAAGTGTCCACAAAGGTTAGCAACTTTGTCCTTTCATCTCTTATTGCTAGATCAGCTCGTGCAATGCTTTATAAGTATATTGATTTGTGGGTTTTAGTTTGGGTGTAATTATGTGGTAGTTTTTTTGATTTATATGCAATTTGAGCTCAAATTAACTCCTTAGTTTTCATATGTGTAGGTGTGGTTTACTTAGTGTGCCTTCCCGTCCCCGTCCTAACCACCATCGATCGCCCGCATCGTCCCGTCGCCGGCACCACCTTGGTGAGCCTCTTCTTGTGTTCTTATCATTTTTATTAAAAAAATCTTATTTGTATGATTTAGATAGTTACTTGCATAATTTTCTTACTTGTATGATTGTTGTTATATATAGTGCCATGGTTATGATATCCGTGCCCGTCGGCCCTCGTCCGGTTTACGATTCGGATGTGGTATATTCTCTTTTATAACTATTTGTTGCATTTTGTGTTAATGACAACTATGCCCATCAAGTTGACATAGATATTTTTATTTAGGACGTAGTTGAACCGGAAATGCCAACCGACCCTATTGTCGAGAAGTTAAATTTAGTTGAAAAAGAAAATGAGGATTTGAAAGGAAAATTGAAAAGAGTTGAAGAAGAGAAGATGAAATTGGAGTTGTACGTTACCGATGTCGTCGATGATCACAAGATCAAGATGGATGCAATGCGCTTGAAGATTAGAAAGATTAGAAAATGTGCCATTAATAAAGAGGCTTGGTATCATTATGCTGTTGGATCAATTGCTACCTTAGTTGCGATTTTGATCGCATTTGTTGTTGCATTTAAATGTTTTATCTAGATAGTTGTATGTTGTTTTATGAGAAAATAAGTGTGTATGAACTTGTATTAATTTGGTCTTTTCAGTGTTGTGTAATGAAGATGAACCGGCAATGGATGTACGATGACCGACGCTCTCCCCAGTTCATTAATGGCGTGCAGAGTTTTTTGCGTGCGGCTGAGGCAAACAAGCGGGATGGTTTTATGTGTTGTCCATGTGATGTGTGTAAGAATGATAAGACTTACTCTAGCTCAAAACAGATTCACGTCCACCTGTTTACGTCCGGTTTCATGTCCGGCTATAATTGTTGGACCAAGCACGGAGAAAGAGGGGTTCTGATGGTAGAGAATGAAGAAGAAGAGGATGACGACAACTATCCTAGGTGTCCTGAATATGATGGTACTACAATGGGGGAAGAGAATGAAGAAGAAGAAGCTGAGGCATCATATGAGCCCGCTAATGATCTTGGTCGGGCCATTGCTGATGCAAAGAGAAACTGCGAAAGTGAAAAGGAGAAGTTGAAGTTGTAGCGCATGTTAGAGGATCACAAAAAAGGGTTGTACCCAAATTGCGAAGATGACAACACAAAGCTCGGTACCACACTGGAATTGCTGCAATGGAAGGCAGAGAATGGTGTACCTGACAAGGCATTTGAAAAGTTGCTGAAAATAATGAAGAATAAGCTTCCAAAGGACAACGAATTGCCCGACAGTACATACGAAGCAAAGAAGGTTGTCTGCCCTCTAGGATTGGAGGTGCAGAAGATACATGCATGCCCTAATGACTACATCCTCTACCGCGGTGAGTACGAGAATTTGAATGCATGCCCGGTATGCAATGCATTGCGATATAAGATCGGTCGCGATGACCCTGGTGATGATGTTCAGGGCGAGCGCCCCAGGAAGAGGATTCCTGCCAAGGTGATGTGGTATGCTCCTATAATACCACGGTTGAAACGTTTGTTCCAAAACAAAGAGCATGCCAAGTCGTTGCGATGGCACAAAGAAGACCGTAAGAAAGACGGGAAGTTGAGAGTACCCGCTGATGGGTCGCAGTGGAGAAAAATCGAGAGAGAGTGGCCGGACTTTGCAGATGACCCAAGGAACTTATTGTTTGGTTTAAGTGCAGATGGCATTAATCCATTTGGGGAGCAGAGCAGCAAGCATAGGACATGGCCTGTGACTCTATGTATCTATAACCTTCCTCCTTGGTTGTGCATGAAGCGGAAGTTCATTATGATGCCAGTGCTCATCCAAGGCCCTAAGCAACCCGGCAATGACATTGATGTGTACCTAAGGTTATTAGTTGATGAACTTTTACAGCTGTGGAATAAAAAAGGTGTACGTGCGTGGGATGAGCACAAACAGCAGGAATTTAACCTGCGAGCGTTGCTATTTGTAACCATCAATGATTGGCCTGCTTAGTAACCTTTCAGGATAGACGAACAAGGGATACCATGCATGCACGCACTGTTTAGATGAGACTGAAAGTATATATTTGGAAAAATGCAAGAAGAATGTGTACCTGGGACATCGTCGATTTCTTCCGACCAAGCATGCCTTAAGAAAGAAAGGCAAGCATTTCAAAGGTGAGGCAGAACACCGAAAGAAGACCGTCCTCCGTACTGGTGATGACATACTTGATATGGTCAAGGATTTACAAGTAATATTTGGAAAGGGTCCTGGCGGACAATCGGTTCCGACTGACGCTGAGGGACGCGCACCCATGTGGAAGAAGAAATCTATATTTTGGGAGCTAGAATATTGGAAAGTCCTAGAGGCCCGCTCTACAATCGACATGATGCACGTGACGAAGAATCTTTGCGTGAACCTGCTAGGCTTCCTGGGCATGTATGGGAAGACAAATGATACACCGGAGGCACGGGAGGACCAGCAACGTGTGCATGAAAACGACGGCATGCATCCAAAGCAATATCAAGGTCCTGCCAGCTACGCTCTTACCAAAGCAGAGAAGGAAATCTTCTTTGAATGCCTGCTCAGTATGAAGGTCCCGTCTGGCTTCTCGTCGAATATAAAGGGAATAATAAATATGGCAGAGAAAAATTCCAGAACCTAAAGTCTCATGACTGCCACGTGATCATAACGCAATTGCTTCCGGTTGCGTTGAGGGGGCTTCTACCAGAAAATGTTCGATTAGCCATTGTGAAGCTATGTTCATTCCTCAATGCAATTTCTCAGAAGGTAATCGATCCGGAAATCCTACCAAGCTTACAGAATGATTTGGTCCAATGTCTTGTCAGTTTCGAGTTGGTGTTCCCACCATCCTTCTTCAATATTATGACGCACGTCCTAGTTCACCTAGTCGAAGAGATTGCCATTCTGGGTCCTGTATTTCTACACAATATGTTCCCCTTTGAGAGGTTCATGGGAGTCTTAAAGAAATATGTTCGTAACCGTGCTAGGCCAGAAGGAAGCATCTCCAAGGGCCATGAAACAGAGGAGGTTATTGAGTTTTGTGTTGACTTTATTCCTGACATTAAGCCGATTGGTGTTCCTCAATCGCGGCATGAGGGGAGACTGCGTGGAAAAGGCACGCTTGGACCAAAATCAATAATATGTAGGGACGGGCATTCTTGGGCGCAAGCACACTACACAGTTCTACAGAATTCTACCTTGGTGACCCCGTGTATTGAGAAACACATGGATATTATACGCTCGAAGAACCCGGAGAAGTCTGACCCCTGGATTCAACGTACACACATTGAGGCTTTCGGCGGTTGGTTGCGAACACATCTCATGAATGACGACAATGTTGAAGATGACTTGTACTTGTTGGCCAAGAGACCATCTTCGACTATATTGACTTTCCAAGGGTACGAGATAAATGGGAATACATTTTACACGATCGCCCAAGATAAAAAGAGCACCAACCAAAACAATGGTGTCCGCTTTGACGATGCGGCAAACAGCAAGGAGAAGGACACATATTATGGTTACATAGAGGAGATATGGGAACTTGACTATGGAGGTGATTTGAAGGTCCCTTTGTTCTGGTGCAAATGGGCCAATCTGACTGGAGGAGGGGTAATGGTAGACCCGCAGTACGGAATGGCGACAGTGGATCTCAACAATCTTGGGCACACAGACGAACCATTCGTTCTAGCCAATGATGTGGCACAAGTTTTCTATGTGAAGGACATGTCTACCAAACCGAGAAAAAGGAAAGATAAGAAAGCGGATACATCATACGATGAGCCAAAGCGCCACATAGTGCTTTCTGGGAAAAGAAACATCGTGGGAGTGGAGGACAAGACAGACATGTCACAAGATTATGAAAAGTTTGATGAAATTCCTCCCTTCGCAGTGAAGACTGACCCAAGCATCCTGTTAAATGATGAAGATTGTCCATGGTTACAGCGCAATAATCAAGGGACACACGCGAAGAAAAAAATTTATACCCCAAGATCCCACTCTGGGATGTGATTGGCTGCACCGTCATCACTTTTCTTCTCTAGTGAGTAGCCAGGATGGTCTAGTTTTGTACACAAAGTGCATCCAGTTTTTGTTGTAACCCTCTCAACTTTTTAGCACATTCTATGTGGGTGAAATGACGATACCATGCCAAGTTTCAACCTTTTCAGAGTTCATTTGTGGTGCTTTTTAATTGCAGGGTCGTTTAGCTCAAAAAAATCATTAAATGCATGAAAAATAGCAAATGAAGTTAGAAAGGGGTGAAATTTGAATATGTGGCTTAGAATGGTGCATATTGAATGCAAAAAAAGTCTGGAGTTGAAACAAGTTTAAAAAAAATGAAATGCCTTTGTAACAGATGAGTTTTCATCCGAAACCCTCATACTTCGAAGGAGATGGTCTAGTTTGTACACGAAGTGCATCCAGTTTTTGCCGTAACCCTCTCAACTTTTTAGCACATGCTATGTGGGTGAAATGATGATACCATGCCAAGTTTCAACCTTTTCAGAGTTCATTTGTAGTGATTTTTAATTTCAGGGTCGTTTAGCTCAAAAAAATCATTAAATGCATGAAAAATAGCAAATGAAGTTAGAAAGGGTTGAAATTTGAATATGTGGCTTAGAATGGTGCATAATGAATGCACAAAAAGTCTAGAGTTGAAGCAAGTTTAAAAAAAATGAAATGCCTTTGTAACAGATGAGTTTTCGTATGAAACCCTCATACTTCGAAGGAGATGGTCTAGTTTGTACACGAAGTGCATCCAGTTTTTGCCGTAACCCTCTCAACTTTTTAGCACATGCTATGTGGATGAAATGACGATACCATGCCATGTTTCAACCTTCAGAGTTCATTTGTAGTGATTTTGATTAAAACAAATGAAGGTTATAAAACTAAAAAGAGTTAAACAGAATCTGCTTTTTATTAAAACACCTATTTAAATTATCCTAAAAATTCCAAAATTTAACATAATGATAAAACATACTAATATTAAACAACAGCAAAAACAATCACTCAAAAATCTATTTTTAAACTAAAGTTATTCACAAACTAGTGATTCACAAAACTTTCAAAAGAATTCAAATTTAAACTATTTAAATTTGAAAACTACTCGCACTAACAGAAAGTTTGTAATTGTTTTGACCTAAACCAAAAAGATTCATTAAAAAACTATAAATATTCTAACAGTTATTGCAAATATAAAAATAGTTATTCCAAATATAAAAACAGAAAAACAAAAAAAAGAGAAAATAGACCTTTAGTACCGGTTGGTATAACCAACCGGGACTAAAGGTCCCTTCCCGCGCGAATTTGGGCCGCCAAAAAGGCCTCTTTAGGCCCGGTTGGTATCACCAACCGGGACTAAAGGGAGGACCTTTAGTCCTGGTTGGTGATACCAACCGGGACTAAAGGCTCTTTAGTCCCGGTTGGAGATACCAACCGGGACTAAAGGTCCTTCCTATATTAGCAACGGCTTCTTCCTCCCCCAAATCACTTCGTCTTCACTCGCTTCGATGACGCCGCCAGGCTGCCCCGCCCGCGTCCTCAATCGACGTCGCCGTCCGGCCGCTCTGCGCACGCGCCGCCGCCGCTCTCCTCCTCCACACGCCGCCGCCGCTCCTCCACGCGCCGCCGCCGCCGCCCGAGCCCACCCCGGCGCCGCTCCTCCCATCCGGCATCCTCCTCCGTCTGCACCAGGCCACCGCGCGTCGTCGTCGTCTTCCTCCCGCGCCGCCATCCAACCGCACCAAGCCACCTCGCGCGTCGTCGCCGTCTTCCTCCCGCGCCCCTGCTACTGCCCGCCGACGAAGAGCCCCTGCTGCCCGCCGCCGATGAGCCCCTGCTGCTCTCTCCCTCCTCGCAGGGTGAGCCTCCACCTCTCTGCTTCCTTCCTCCCATGCTCATGAAGAAGGTAGGCAGGGCAGCGAAGACGGACTTAATTATTGAACATTGACTAAAATTAGATGTTTGATGTTTCATGTTTAGATATAATTTTTGATGTTTAGATGTTTGATAGATGTTGCTGATTTGTTTAGATGTGTTTAGATGTTGCTGATTTGCTAGCATTGACTAAAATTTGCTAGCATTGACTAAAATTAGATGTTTGATGTTTGATGTTTAGATATAATTTTTGATGTTTAGATGTTTGATAGATGTTGCTGATTTGTTTAGATGTGTTTAGATGTTGCTGATTTGCTAATCCCACGTTTGTTTGGATGTTTGATGTTTAGATGTGTTTAGATGTTTGATGTTTAGATGTGATAGATGAGTAGGAATTTGTTTATAAATATGAGTAGCATAATAAAATGATAATCATTTTTATGCCAATCCCACGTTTATAAGGTCTCGAGTCGACGATGCCTGGCCAGCATCCTCGTCGTCGACTCGGTGGCAACACCCTGCTTGAGAGGCGCCATGTCCGGGACTGGGCTCCGCCGGGCTGGCACTGGGAGGTGCTGCCTTCCGGGGCGCGGAGCTTGGTGAGGAATCAGGGTCCCGTCGACCCGGAGGTTATTTGGTGGTGGTCACGTGGACCACTGTCGGTGCAGAGGGAGCCGGCTCCCACGGAGGTGGCACGTCGCCGTGTCAGGGAGGAGGACAAGCACATCCGACGCTACATGGCTCCGTTAGACGCCAGGTTCTCCAATACCTGGCAGGTTCTTCAGGGATCACACCCGAGCTATGATCCTGTCATAGTTCCTTATCTTTGGGTGTCCACCTCCTGCGCCGTGAGACGTCAACTATTCTGATGATGTATTAGTGATATTATATTCGATGATGTATTAGTGATACTATTCGATGATGTATTAGTGATATTATATGATCGCATTTGTTGTTGCATTGCCTTGTATTGATTTGCGTATCTCCGGTTCTGCTTATTGAATGCATTCTAATTGTTTTATATTTGTTCTGGATTAGTTAAGCTATGGACGGTAGAGACAGAGACCATGATCAAGAGAATGCCATGCAAGTCTTAAAGAAGCCACGGACGAGTTACTTAAAGCAATAGCAGAAGCTCGAGCGGGTGTGTGCGAGCCCGAGAGAGAGAAGGACGAGCTTTCGCGCGCCCTCAAGAATCCTGAACACCCGGGACGAACACGAGGCCAAGGCATGGTTCCGTGGTTTCTGGGGTTTGCGGATTGGAACGACAGCTACAGAAGTCGTGACAGAAAGAAGAAGCATGAAGTAGATTGGATTCAAGACTTGGAACGCAAATATAACATGCAGCAGGAGCAAATCAAAAAACTTAGCCAGCAAGGCGCGTCTCAGCAGCAGCAGCAACCAGATCCAGCATTGGATGGTACCATTCCATCATCTATGCCGAAAAGCAGCGTGGGTTCCATGGAGGTCCCGGCCGATGATGCACTGCTGGCTCGCTACCCCGTGGATGATATCTTAGAGTCGACACCTTGTGAGCTACACGTGAAACTGAAGAACATATCCATGAAGGCGGCGGACGACTTTGCTTTACCGAGTGGACATGAAGCAACTTTCCACGGCAATCCGATTCCACCTGGCTATGCTCGTGTCGGGGTGGATCAAGTTGTGTCGGCATATGAAACACTAGATCTTGACTACCCTGGAGGTGAAGGGGAGCGGACACTGGGAGAATCCAGGCGTTGTGTCATTTTATGGAAAAAGGAATGCATCGTGTTTCCAAACTCGGTGCCAAGGCCACCGACTCCTCCTCCAAGTCCGCCGCGTCAGCAGACTCCAACCCTCCCCGAGACGGAGCGCAGGGTGACTCCTTCAAATCCATCTCCGCCACGCCAGCCGAATCCATCCCACCCCGAGACGGAGCGCATGGCGAGTCCGCGATATCAATCTCTGCCATGTCAGCAGAGTCCATCCCACCCCGAGACGGAGCCTAGCGCGAGACGTCCGCCATATCGATATCCGCCGTCTCCAAAGCAGAAGAGAACACAAAAGAAGAAACCCGAGCCTCCTGCCAAAAAGAAGTTAGCTTACGATATGACTCCCGAGGAACTCGATAAATCAGTGAATCTCGCTTTGCGGGCCCATTTTGGACCGAAAGCGCCCCCGCCGCCAAAGGAGAAAATACCCGACGAGGTTGTACAACACTTTATTGATGCAGCTAAACCGGCAGAGAAAAGACCGGTATCAGACTATGAACATTGTATTACCAAGTCCTATGCATCCCAGAAAAGACAGAAGTCGAGCGGTAGCAGTAAATGCGGGAAAACTGTTCCCCAGCTCGGAGAACAGGCAGTCCAATCGATCAGCCCGCTCAAGGTGAGTGCCAATAACGTGGTAATAACCGACACTGATAGAGAGAATGCTAGAATGCTCGGTATCATCGTTGAACAATTCCTAGAGATCGAGGAATTTCCACCGTTAGATCCGAAGGAAATAGAACGGCAATATGTCCCCGGGCAACCTCTGGTCAGTCCTGACGACGAGAAGCTTCTAACAACGCAAATGTACAAATTGCATGACTGGTACATGAGAGAAATAAAGGACGGGATGGAGAGCCTCATGGTGAAAGTCGAGAAAGAGCATTACGTCCATGCAAAAGATTTGTGGATTGAAAATGAAGAATTTTTTCAGTTATTCAATCAAAAAGCACTCGACAAATCTATCGTCAGTTGCTATTGTCTGTAAGTGATTTCTTTCTGTAATTTAAGTCTCTAGCTCAGCTCGTTCATTGCCTGTTATTATACTCACTATATTCTTTTGTGTGGTATTATGCAGAATGAAGATTTTTGAATTGAAAAGAGCTGGAGTCTATGTCATTGGGTTCATTGACCCAAATACCGTCAATGAAGAAGTGTTGAGAAGGCACCCTAAAGACACGGAGAAATTGCTTCTAAGGTTTTTGAAGGCCCTAAAGTACAAAGCAGAAATAATTTTACCTTGGAACTTCCAGTGAGTGTTACTTTCTTGTACTACAAATTCTATTTTTGCTTATATATATACTCGATGTTAAGTGTAGTTGATGAGTTATGCATGCCCGCTTATACAAATCATGTGCGCAGCTACCACTGGATCCTTCTAATCATTAGAGTTGACGATGGAACTGTTGAAGTACTGGACTCGCTAAGTAAAGACCCTGAAGATTACAAAAGCTTGCATTTGTTGCTCGAAAGGTAATTTCAATCATTGACGCACTATGTCGGCTTCTTTATTAGTTCATTTCCTGATATCAAGTAATTAATAACTCCTTTATTCATTTTGTTTGCCGGGCAGGGTTTGGGAAAAGTTCACCAAAGATGTTAGAGGTGAATGGAAAGAGGAGCTGAGATGGCGAAAGCCCAGGGTAATTAAGTAGTACTAGCTACGTCCGCGCATCTCTTTAATTCTAGTTTCAATACCATTGTCATGCTTCATAATTATCTGATTGAATTCTATTCTCGTAAAGTGCATGAGGCAGGCACAGGGGACTGAAATATGTGCATATTACGTTTGCGAGAACATTCGCTTTATGACCGAAAGCAACAAGAGTGCAAGAGATCTTTGGGTACGTAAACACCATTCATATTTTTTTATCATGATCTAATACATATACGGACAACTAACATGTTCATATTGATCTCCTTCTTTAAAGATGCACGAGATGCGGGATAAGCTCCTACCAACGGACCGCATACGAGCAATTCAAGAGGAAATTGCGGGATTTTTGCTTCAGCAGGTCATATTTCCCGACGGAGAATACCATTACCGGATCGGCAAATGATCTGCAAATTGTACAATAAATTGTATATGCCAAATTGTATATATATATATGTGTATGCATGTGGTCGTATGAGAAATTCTATGATATATATATATATATGATTGCTTGTACGAGAAATTTTATGATATATGATCGGTTCTACGAGAAATTCTATTATATATGCATAACGTGTACAGTATGTAGTAGCGTAAAATATGTTTGAAATGAAAATTAATTAAATGGAAAACACAAAATGAAAAGGAAAAATAAACAATAAACACTAATTAAACCCCTAAACACCTAAACCCCTAAACCCCCAAACCCCTAAACCTTTAGTCCCGGTTGGTGTTACCAACCGGGACCAAAGGTCTCCATGCCCTGGCGCGCGCTGCCGACCACGTGGCCAGGGTTTAGTCCCTGTTCATAGCCAACCGGGACTAAAGGCTTGGACCCTTTAGTCTCTATACTTTAGTCCCGGTTGGGGAACCGGGACTAAAGGCCCTTCCCAACCGGGACTAATGGACTGTTTTCTACTAGTGCTAGTATCCATTATGTTCTAGATTGATGTTGCTATGACTTTGCTATGCCTAATGCTTGTCACTAGGGCCCGAGTGCCATGATTTTGGATCTGAACCGTTTATGTTATCATCTCCATATCTATGTTCTTGATCCGATCTTGCCTAGTCATATGCACCTATTACATGTTATGATCCGTCAACCCCATAGTGACAATATTTGGGATACTTCGCGGTGATGATCGTAGTCTGAGGAGTTCATGTATTCACCATGAGTTAATGCTTTGTTCCGGTTCTCTATTAAAAGGAGGCCTTAATATCCCTTAGTTTCCTTATGGAGCCTGCTGCCACAGGAGGGTAGGACGAAAGATGTCATGCAAGTTCTTTTCCATAAGCACGTATGACTATTTACGGAATACATGCCTACATTACATTGATGATCTGAGCTAGTTCTGTATCGCCCTAGGTTATGACTGTTACATGACGAATATCATCCAACAAGTTACCGATCTAGTGCCTATGACCTTTCCACTTATTGCTCTTGCTAAGTTACTATTACTGTTGCTGCTGTTCCAACTGCTACAAAACTACTGCTACTACTGTTACCGCTATTGTTACTGTCACTACTGCTATCAAACTATCATACTACTATGCTACTGATTACTTTGCCGCAGATATTTAATCTCCAGGTGTGGTTGAATTGACAACTCAACTGCTAACACTCTCAAGTATGCTTTGGCTCCCCTTGTGTCAAATCTATAAATTTGGGTTGAATACTCTACCCTCGAAAACTGTTGCGATCCCCTATACTTGTGGGTTATCAAGACCTTTTTCTGGCGCCGTTGCCGGGGAACATAGCAATATTTGTTGAGTCACTTGGGATTTATATCAATCTATCACTATGAAGAATCTGAAGGATACTAAGACCAAGATTTTTCCCTCTACTACGAGGGGAGGTAAGGAACTGCCATCACACTCTGCACTTGATTCACCTTCTGTTATGAGTAAGCTTGCAACACCACCACATGCTAGTAATCCTGATATGTCGCAAGTTATTGATGATGCTACCTCTGCTATGAATTATGCTATTGATAATGCTAGTACCATGCTTGATGACAATGTGCCGCTAGGAGAATTTCTTGATGAACAAATTGCTAGAGCGAAAGAGAATGAAACTGCTGAAATTGATGAAATAGCTGAAACTGATGAAGCTTATGAAACTGATGATAATTATGAAACTCCTATTAGTCCTAGCTCTCCTAAGTTTGAAATGCCTAAAATACCTGAAGGTTATGTTATGGACAAAGAGATAACTAGAGAAATTCTTTCTTGCAAGGATAGAGACGATCTTAAGAAATTACTATGCAAGTATAAGGAAAAGAGTTTGAATGCTAGAATGAAATGTGATCCTAAGTTTGCTACTTCACCTATCCTTGTTACCGATAAGGATTATGAATTCTCTGTCGACCCAGAGTTAATTACTTTGGTTGAATCTGATCCTTTCCATGGCTATGAAACTGAAACTGTAGTGGCACACCTTACTAAGATGAATGATATAGCCACCCTCTTTGCTCATGATGAGAAGATTCGCTACTATCATATCCTTAAGTTATTTCTATTCTCATTAAAGGGTGATGCTAAGACATGGTACAATACTCTTGCTCCTGGTTGTGTACGTAGTCCCCAGGATATCATCTACTACTTATCTGAAAAATATTTTCCTGCTCACAAGAAACAAGCTGCCTTACAGGAAATATTTAACTTTGTGCAAATTGAAGAAGAGAGTCTCCCACAAGCTTGGGGGAGGATTCTCCAGTTGCTTAATGCTTTGCCTGATCATCCTCTCAAGAAAAATGAAATACTTGATATCTTTTATAATGGACTAACCGATGCTTCTAGGGACTTCCTAGATAGTTGTGCTGGTTGTGTTTTCAGGGAACGAACTGTTGAACAAGCTGAGGAATTATTGAATAACATATTGAAGAATTATGATGATTGGACTCTTCCTGAACCACTGCCTAAACCCACTCCAAAGAAGAGGGGTATCTTATTTCTCAGTCCTGAAGATATGCAAGAGGCAAAGAAATCTATGAAGGAAAAAGGTATTAAAGCTGAGGATGTTAAGAATTTGCCACCTATTGAAGAAATACATGTCCTTGACACACCACCACCTCCACAGGTGGTAGAGGTAAATTCTTTATTAAAGTTTAATGAAAGTGACATCCCTCACAATAAACATCCTAGTCAATGCTTATATGAGTTTGACAACTATATTATGAAGCAAGATCATTTCAATGCCCATGTTCTGAAACAATTGAAATATAATTCTGATATGATTGCTCGCTTGAGTGACTTGCTATTTAGAATCAGTAATGATGTTAGAGGTGTAGGAAAGCATGCCTCTATGGTTCAAATTCAGTTAGGACAAGTTGCTAAGTCTCAAAAAGAATTGCTTGATGAAATGAATAATAATATGCATGATTTTGCTGCTAGAGTAGTAACTAGAGGAGGTAGAATGACCCAAGAACAACTCTATCCTGAGGGTCATCCTAAAAGAGTTGAACAAGACTCTCAGAGAATTAATAGTGATGCACCTAGTCCTTCTAAGAAGAAAAATAAAAAGAAAAATGATAGGACTTTGCATACCTCTAGTGAACCTGAGACACAAAAACCTCCTGATAGTAATGAGGTCTCTATTTCTGATGCTGAAACTCAATCTGGTGGTGAACATTCACCTAGTGATAATGAAAAAGATAATGATGATGTTCATGATAATGCTCAACCTAGTAATGATGTAGAACCAGACAATGATGTTGAAATAGAGCCTGCTCCTGATCTTGATAACCCACAACCTAAAAATAAACGGTATGATAAAAGAGACTTTGTGGCTAGGAAACATGGTAAAGAAAGAGAGCCATGGGTTCAGAAACCCATGCCATTTCCACCTAAGCCATCTAAGAAAAAGGATGATGAAGAATTTGAGCGCTTTGCTGAAATGATTAGGCCAGTCTTTTTGCGTACCCGCTTAACCGATATTTTGAAGATGGCCCCTTATGCAAAGTAAATGAAAGACATCATCACCAATAAAAGAAAGATACCAGAAGCTGAAATCTCCACCATGCTTGCTAATTATTCCTTTAAGGATGGAGTACCTAAAAAACTCGAAGATCGTGGAATACCAACTATACCTTGCTCCATTAAGAGAAACTATGTCAAAACTGCTTTGTGTGACTTAGGAGCCGGTGTTAGTGTTATGCCTTTCTCCTTTTATAAAAGAGTTGATTTGAATAAACTCACACCTACTGAGATATCATTGCAAATGGCTGACAAATCAACGGCTATACCTATCGGTATTTGTGAAGATGTGCCCGTTGTTGTTGCAAATGTTACTATCTTAACGGACTTTGTTATTCTTGAGATGCCCGAGGACGACAACATGTCGATTATCCTTGGTAGACCCTTTTTGAATACTGCAGGGGCTGTTATTGATTGCAATAAAAGCAAATTCACTTTTCATATTAATGGTAATGAGCACACGGTGCACTTTCCGAAGAAACAATTCCAAGTGAATGGTATAAATGTTATTGAAGAATCTCCGACCATTACTATTGGAAGTTTTCAATTACCTCTTCCTATAGCCAAAAAGAAATATGATATACTAATTGTCGGGGATATGCGCATCCCCATTGAGGTATCTTAGTGTTTTACGAAAGTTCTTCGGTTTCATGCTAATTTGAAGTGGTTGTTAATAAGACTTGATCAACCTTATTAATTAATCATTTTTGAGAGGTATGAAGTCGATGAATCTAGTAAGCACAACTCTCTGTTCCCACCTTTTATTTTCTGTTTTAGTTAGTTAAATAAAATAAAATGCCATGATTATCCTGTTTTCTGTTTTCTCCGTGCAATAAAAAAATGACCCAAAAATAAAAATTCTCAGAATGCCCTGAAAATTTAACACGATTTTTTCTGAATATTTAAGAATTTTTGGTGCAAATAACACCAGAGGGGGGTGCACCTGGTTCCCACAAGACACCAGGGCACGCCAGCACCCCCAGGCGCGCCCTGGTGGGTTGTGGCCCCCACGTGGGCCCCCTCACTTATCTCTTTAGCCCACATCACCACCTACCTCCAGCAAAAAATCACCACAGCCACCATTTTCGTGTTCTTGCTCTCAAACCCGCGGATTTCGATCTCTTTGCTCGAAGCTCCGTTTTCGAAACTGTTTGGAGGGATTGCTACTTGGTATATGACTCCTCCATTGCTCCGATTAGTTTTTGTTTTAGTGGGTAATTTTTAGAGTAATTAGCTACTCTTGGTGCTGCTGTAGATGAGCTTGCATGTTGAATTCTTAGAGTTCTAAGTAGTTTGAATGCTCAATATGGCCTCTATGCATGCTTAGGAGTAATTGCTAACAATCTTACAAAGTTTTGTTGACAAATTTTTGTGGACTAAAATTTTTCAGAATTTTTATAGGAATAAAATGCAAATCTTTAGGAAGTTCTCTTACAAGAAAAATGCCAAGGGAGTCATTGGGGAATCATCGGACAATGACCTTCACATCCCAAGAAAGGTTGAGGTGCGTCCGTGTGAATGGCCGCATGATGCCTTCATGGAGGAGGCCGGGTTCCATCAAGAGTTCGCTTAGTTTGTCGCAAATGCCGGGTTAACCGAGTTCCTCGCAGCTAAGTGTGACCAATATCACATCCTTACGAATTCCTTTGTGCAAAGCTTTAATTATTTAGGGAGAAACAATCCTCCTGAAGTGGAATTTAATCTTTATGCTGAAACTTACAGGATGTCGCTAACCAACTTCTATAATATATGCTTGATTCCTTCTGATGGGGACTTGAGAGAACCTAGGCCAACTGAGTTTGAGGATTTTCTCCTCGCGTTAACTGTGGGTGAGGATAGAGGCGTGTCGAGCGCCACTGCTACTAGTTTGCAGTTTCCCTCAGTACATTATTTTGCTTTGGTCATCACTAAGTGTTTAACCGCTAGGGAGAAGGTCGGCGCACTCAGTGCTCCTGACCTTGCTATTTTACGTCGTGCACTTTACGATGATCACACCTTTAGTATGGGAGCTATTATTGCTCGACGCTTACATCTTAACAAAACTAAGGGAAAGATACCGGGTGGTATTTATGCTACTCGTTTAGCGGGCCACTTTAGAATCCCATTTCGCCCGCATGATTATCTCTTATCCCAAGTTTACGTTGATCATAAGACACTGCAGGCTCACCAATTCCTTGACGTAACTGAGTCTCCCCATGATATTCATTATAACTTAGTATTTAGCTAGGAGACACGTGATGTTATTCCGTTGCCTGCACCTGCTTTGTTTGATCCTATTGCCAGGAATGGATACAGGATTATGCCAGATGGCATTACAGCTTACCGGAACAACCTAGTAGCTGCTGAGGAGGAGCCCCAGGGGTGGGATGCTCAGGTGCCGCCTCCGCCTTACTACGACTTGGTTGCGGATGGCTACTACGGATGGTGATTACCAAGCTAGGCCAAAAGCCTAAGCTTGGGGGAGTACCTATTTCCACCGACATTACATTCATGTCCACACATTTCATTCCAGTTGTCGGTGTTCACACTTTTTCATTGTAATATCCATGCTAGATTTGTTTTCTCGCTTTCTTCTTGTGTGTTTGAAAAACTTTGAGAAATTCCAAAAATATTTCCTGCTTCTTTTTAGTTTTTCTTTCTAGCTTAGTTTAATTGTAGCATCAAAAGAAAACCCAAAAAGATTTCTCACTTCTTCTTTATTTGTTGGGAGCTTTCCCGTGTAAATAGTTTTTCTCGTTTTTGTTTTTTCTTCTATAATTTGCTTTCTTCAAGAAAAAAACAAAACTCCAAAAATATTTCAGTGTGTTTCCCTGAAATTCTTTTCTTTTTACTTGAGTCGTACCTAGGAGAAGACCACGATGAAAATGTTGAGTGGTTCTCATCTGCATTATCGTTTATCTGACAAAGAGCCCATGCTACTTTGTCTTCTCCTCTTGAATAAAATGTTTGCAGATTCCAGCTTAGTCCACAACACTCTTGCACTATTATTATCTTCTTATCGTTCGATCGTGCAAGTGAAAGGCAATAATGACGACATTTGATGAATTGACTGTGGCAGAGAAAAGCAGGTATGAACTCAACTTGTTTTTGTTTTTGTAAATATGTTTAACCTAGTATCCCTTGATTCAGCTCATTATGATCAAACATGTTTGCAATGACCATTAGAGATTATAGTTGTTCATGCCATGCTTGACTAGTTAGGAGTGGATAATGATTTATCTTGGGTATCAACATGCATTAAAATGGTTGTGATGCGGTATGATGATATGGTATCCTCCTCGGGATGTTTCAAGTGGCTTGACTTGGCACATGTTCACGCATGTAGTTGAATCAAAACCAACATAGCCTTCATGATATTTATGTTCATGGTGTCCATATCCTACTCATGCTAGTATTCAATGTTGATTATATGTAATGCATGTTCATGACCGTCTTTGCTCCCTAGCTGGCCGCTTCCCAATCTAATTGCTAGTCGTCGCCTGTACTAAGCGGAAATACAGCTTGTGCATCAAAACCCTTAAACCAAGTTATGCCAGATGACTCCACCATATCTACCTATATGCGATATTACCCTGCCGTTCCAAAGTAAATTTGCATGTGCCACCTCTAAAAATTCAAATGAACATCTGTTTTGTGTGCCTGGACCGCTCATGAAGCGACAGGGGGCGGTCAGTATCTTCCATGCTAAGCGGGTTATTCTCATGACGAGTGTTTATTCACTTGTCCTTACACGAGAGGGGCGGTAATAGAGATTTCCAGTCCCGAAATCAAAAATCAAAAATAATTAAACAAAACTCCCCCAGGAATGTCGTTGGTTTGGACGGTACCCGTGGATGCGGCTCGCCGTGGAATGTGATTGTTGGTGGAGGGGGAGTAAACCTTTACTTTTATCGCTTGGGAACCGTCGCTAATTTGTTTAGCATGGAAGATATTGATAACTCTTGGTCGTGACGTTGACAGGAAGGGTGTACCTCCCAAAATTATATCTATCTCCGTTTTAAACTTTGAGCTCTGGCACCGCTGCAAATCCGTGCTTCCCTCTGCGAAGGGACTATCTATTTACTTTTATGTTGAGTCATCACCTTCTCAAATAAGCGCCAGACCTGAGAGCATTATTGTCATCCTCCTGCATTGTCTACAGTTCATGTTGGGTGCAGCATGACTGGATCTTTTCTACCATGAATTACAATGTTTAGTCGCTGCTTGAACTTTGGAGGTGCTCTGCATTTATGTTTTGCGGTCTCAGAAAGGGCTAGCGAGATACCACTATTGTCATATTGTATCATGATTGTTTTGACAAAGTGTTGGCGCTTGAGATATCTTATTATTGCTCGCTAGTTGCTTATGTTATTGTTATGAGTAAATATAATTTCTAAGAGTTATTGTTGACACGGTTAGTCATAATCTTTGCTGAAAACCTGGGTGCTACTTAAGCATATATATATGTAAACAAGAACAAAAGAGTTCATAAAAGTTTTTCTTTATCACTTTCAGTTTGTCAGCTGAATTGCTTGAGGACAAGTGAAGGTTTAAACTTGGGGGAGTTGATACGTCTCCAATGTATCTACTTTTCCTAACTCTTTTGCCCTTATTTTGGACTCTAATTTGCATGATTTGAATGGAACTAACCCGGACTGACGCTGTTTTCAGCAGAACTACCATGGTGTTGTTTTTGTGCAGAAATAAAAGTTCTCGGAATGGAACGAAATTTTTTGGAGATTTATTTTGGAAAATATAAAAAATACTGGAGCCAAAAACCACCGGAGAGGGGGCCCAGGCTGGGAACGATACACCAGTGCGCGCCAGCCCCCTCCCGGCGCGCCCTGGTGGGTTGTGCCCACCTCGTGGCCCCACTTGCCCTAACACCGCCACTATAAATTCCTAAATTTGGAGAAAAAAATCAGAGAGAAAGAATTATCGCGTTTCACGATACGGAGCCGCCGCCACCTCCTGTTCTTCATCAGGAGGCCAGATCTGGAGCCCGTTTGGGGCTCCGGAGAGCGGAATCTTCGGTCTTCGTCATCATCAACCTTTCTCCATCGCCAATTCCATGATGCTCCCCACCGGGAGTGAGTAATTCCTTCGTAGGCTTGCTGGTCGGTGAGGAGTTGGATGAGATTCATCATGTAATCGAGTTAGTTTTGTTAGGGCTTGATCACTAGTATCCACTATGTTCTGAGATTGATGTTGCTATGACTTTGCTATGCCTAATGCTTGTCACTAGGGCCCGAGTGCCATGATTTCATATCTGAACCGTTTATGTTATCATCTCCATATCTATGTTCTTGATCCGATCTTGCCTAGTCATATGCACCTATTACGTGTTATGATCCGTCAACCCCATTAAGGACAGTAAAACCGAGCCTAAAGCGAGCCTTCTCAGTGATTCATGTTACTGGCCGTCCGTTTTCACTATCTAGACATTTCTGGTCGTTGGATTTCCGGTCTAAAGCATGTCTGATAGAAACTGGGTGAACTGTCCTATGGGCTACTACTCCACAGGCCAAAACGGAGCGTTGTGGTTAACTGGGCCGTCGGCGAGTCTATTCAAGCCCACACACTTTGGTCCAGGATACACAAAAGCCCTTCAGATCGCCAACCCTCCCGAAAAATATTGTGTTCGATCGATACAAACAGATCGCTCGGTCGCTGTCGGGGAAAGAAGGGGATCGATGCGAGATAGAAAGGAGGAGATCGATCCAGCCGACGCGGTGATCGATCTACCAAGGAGAAACGTTGAGAGAGTAATTCAAGGCTTCAATGGCAGTTGATGCACACCACTCACCCGGGGCTGATAATTGCAAGGTCAGTTACCATGGTGTTCCTTGTTCTTCTACTGCACGCATGTCCATATATTCCTCCATTCCTACCTCACATCACTACCTCGCCGCTGCGGAGGACCACCACCATGACCATTCGCTGGATTCAGCTCCCCACCTCCCTCTCTTGGTCGTCGAGAAAAAACCCAAGAGCGCTGGCGATGGCACCGACGACTATGGGCAATGCCCACTTCCAAGTTTTGTAGTACTTTTTTGTCAGTTAGTAGGCGACGGCATCCCTCTGTAGTGGCGTAAAACAGCAGCGGTAGCGGCTGCAATTCTTCTCTATTCAATTTAGACTCCTTACTGATGATGTTTTTCTATCTTGTGTTTTGTGCAGCTGCCCTCAGTCGTAGGATTTGAAACTGGTTGTCAATTTCTGATGGGTTGATTTCATCTAAGTTGACGCTTTATATTCTCCTCACTACAGATTGTTTGTTGCCTTCTACATTCGCTGTCCCACCAAATTATTAATGGCGTTAGACTTTTTTCTTATTGCTATTCTTTTGTGCCACCAAATTGATGCAGGTGCCATAAAAAAGGATTGCCGCTGATGTTAGTGGTAGGTTGGGCTGGGGAATTCCTAATTCCTAGCTCATGATTTGCAATGGCTATCAGCCATGTTGTACGTGTACTCTTGTATCTCATATTATTATCTTAATATCCATGTATATCAGTATATGTGCCTATGATTTGTAAATTTCAAGCGCCTGGGTCCATCCATTTTAGCAACATAGATGGGTCTTTGTTTATTCAGGTTCGTACATTGCAGAACCAAAGACAAGTGTTGTACAACATGGGAAAGTATTCTCAATAAAATAGCATTGCCTATACAGGTTGAGTTTGTTTTTGGTGCCTGCGTCTAAAGTACTTAATTTATAGTCGTCGGTGCGGAGATATGATATTGAAAATTCCTCTGCAAAATTAGCTACTTTTCATCCCTGATTCAGCATCTACCTAATTGTTTCATATCAGTTCAGCGGTGTCCTATCTGAATTTGGAACGCATTGGGCACTTGGAAAATAGTAGTAGGTAATATCTAGACATATCTATCATCATTGATCTTTGCATTTTGGTCATGGACAGCTGCAAAATACACCATTTAGTAGCTACACTTTGACTTCATATGTCTTTCCTGCGGAGCACAAGTGGACAGAAGAAAGAACTCCTCCAGACTCATGCATGATGGTCTTTCGAAGTCATAAATATTTATTACTATGTACACATGATAGAATATGTAGTGCTGCCGCAGGAAGATAAACCTTCGTATGCCCTTGCATTATTTAGTTTTTCGTGTGGTTATACTACTATGTTATTATTATGGTCATTGGTTTTATGATTTACTACACTGGTAACACTAGGCCGATGTGCCAATTCTTTAAAAGAACTGAATTTCTGTTTTACGTGAAACACATGAACTTCTGATCAGTTCAACATACAACCAAATATTTATTGTTTTATGTGACTAGTCTATTCTATATTTGCTAGGTAATTCTGTTGCTCCAAGCCACCAACCATGCACAACCAACACTTCCTCCTGGTTCCATTCTAGGATACACAAGTATGACATTGAGTGTCATGACGTACCATCTCATGTCCCAGCACTATATAAATGTATGCTATCTCAGTTCATGATATTAATCATCTTTGTTCTTCCCTGAATATGTATGGGATGCCTATGTTGAGGCATTGAAATTCAATTTTTTTCCTCACATTAGACCATCTAAATTTTCGCCACCATCTACATAGTTTTTAATGGACGGGCGCGGCAACGCGCGCCAACAAGATCTAGTAGTGACAATATTTGGGATACTTCGCGGTGATGACCGTAGTATGAGGAGTTCATGTATTCACCATGTGTTAATGCCTCGTTCCGGTTCTCTATTAAAAGGAGGCCTTAATATCCCTTAGTTTCCTTATGGACCCCGCTGCCACGGGAGGGTAGGACAAAAGATGTCATGCAAGTTCTTTTCCATAAGCACGTATGACTATTTACGGAATACATGCCTACATTACATTGATGATCTGAGCTAGTTCTGTATCGCCCAAGGTTATGACTGTTACATGACGAATATCATCCAACGAGTTACCGATCCAGTGCCTACGACCTTTCCACTTATTGCTCTTGGTAAGTTACTATTACTGTTGCTGCTGTTCCAACCGCTACAAAACTACTACTACTACTGTTACCGCTATTGTTACTGTCACTACTGCTATCAAACTATCATACTACTGTGCTACTGATTACTTTGCCGCAGATATTTAATCTCCAAGTGTGGTTGAATTGCAACTCAACTGGTAATACTCTCAAGTATTCTTTGGCTCCCTTTGTGTCGAATCTATAATTTTTTGTTGAATACTCTACCCTCGAAAACGGTTGTGATCCCCTATACTTGTGGGTTATCACTGCCTCTCTGGACCCCTTGGTCATCACCCTTGCCTCCCCGTGCGCCTCCGCCGTTGGGAATCGTCGCTGCCGACGGAATCTTCACCACCGTCGTCGCCTTAGCAGATCCTTCGCCGAGTTAGGGTATGGATCCGGCCCTCTCTTGCGCTCCCCTCCGATTCATGCGCATTAGAGTAACTCTTATCGATAATCCACTGATTGCAATCCTCTCAATCCTCAGAAACCTCGTTAGCTTAGCGAACGAAAGATTTTTAGGTCTAGCCGTCCGCAAAACCGAATCTCGGTGACACCAAGTCAGAAAAATCGGCTCTACCGATTTTTGTTTTGGACTACTGAGGACAGTCTCGGTGAAACCGAGTGGCAATTTTCAGTGCAACCAAAATTGCTGCCAAGTTTCTGTAAAGAGGTCTGTACGTCTCGGTGGTACCAATTTTTTTTGACTTAGTGACACCAAAATCCCTTTTTGATGAAAGCTATATCTAAGAATTTCTTTGTTCAACCTTTGAAAAATCTCTGCATTTTGTGATGACTCAACCCTTCTGCTCTTCTATACTCTTTTCACAGGGTCAGAGATGTCAGGTTCTGATGATAGCCAGAATGACTTCAGAGAGGAAAATGTTGATATGAGCTCTGCCACTAGTCCTGAAGGGAGCTATGATGATGTACCTAGCTCACCAGATCTGCCCAAAGCTCCAACCAGGGCAAGAAGAAAGCTCAACTCAGATGAGGAGGGTGAAGATTTTTTACCCGAGGAGCTGCCCAAGAAATATACAACTGCCAAGAGCACTGCTGCTACCACTTCATCTAAGAAGAAGGCAATAAGGAAAGAATATGCCAGCTCAGGGAAAGTGAGAGCACCATAGAGTGCTGGGGCAACAATGACTCTTCACCTTGAGTCACCCCCAAGGAAGTCTATGCCTAAGAAGGAAGGAGAAAAGAAGAAGTCCAGGAACAGGATTATACATGTTGTGGGCAGACCTACCTCTATGTATGAGGATCCAGAGGCTGAGGCTGAAGAGGAGGAAGAGCCAGCTGCCAAGGCACCTCCTAAGAAGAAGAAGAAGAAGTTGCTTGATGATGCTATGACAAGCCAGGCTCCATCCAAGAGCAAGCCAACTACTTCCAAAAAACCCACTGCTCCAAAACCCAAGAGGTTTTCCAAAGACATCCCAGCTGCTGTCAAGAACAAGACTTCTACTTTTAGAGAAGCTGAGGATGATACACGGTCTGTTTTGATGAAGCTAAGACCACACCTTCCAGAGAATAATGCCAGCCATCCAGTTGCTGAAGACATGAAGAAGAGGAAGGACTCAGGACTGAGAGAGTGGAGAGCAATTGATCCTTACTCTCAGAGGAGAAGGACAGCTGTAGACTACAGGTTCTACACAAAAGAACAACAAGATTTCTATGAAACAGCTCTGCTTGACAAGAGCCCTGTAGTGAGTGATATGAGATATGTGGATTGGAAGCACATCAAGGACAACGAAGACTACTTTCCAAGTGTGCAAGATAACTTCCACTGCATTGGTATTGATGAGTCCGTTGGTAAGGAGTTCACTGCTTGGAACGACGAGATGATCATGCAATTCTACTCCACTGCACATTTCTATGGAGATGGTAGGATTGTATGGATGACAGAAGGCACCAGGTATGAATCCACAATTGAGGAGTGGGCTGCCATCTTAGGAGCCCCACAGGTGGAAGACGGTGACCTAGATGTGTACTCTGAGTCCAAGGCTAATCACAATGCCATGAAGAACATGTACAATGAGATCCCTGTTGCAAACTTGCCATCTCACAAGTTTGGATCCATTTACTTCCTCCAGGCTGGTCTACGCACGATCAACACCATCTTGAGGCATACCTTGATGCCTAAGTCTGGAGATGAGAAGATGATAAGAGGCTATTCTATCAACATGCTGCTCCATCTTGATCAACACACCAGATTTAGAGTGATGGACTTGATAGTTGAAACAGTGAAGAGGACTACAGCAAATCAGAAGAGGTCATGTGGATACGCTCCTTATATTCAGATGCTTATCAACTCCAAGCTGGAGAAGCACATATATGCACTTGATCGACCACATTTGCCACTCTTGCCAGAGCTCGAAGACAATGTTGTGGTGATGGACCCAGATCATCCCACCTCAGCTACAGCACAGGCACAGGGAGAGGCAGCCAGAGACTCTAGTGCTCAGGTGCCAAAGACTAGGAGTGAGCAGATGGATCTTCTCCTTAGCTATGTGCTCAGTATGCAGAAGGACATCGGGAACATCTTGAAGAACCAGGAGAGCCTCTCGAGGATTGTTGACACCAAGTTTCATATTCTCAACAACAAGGTGGATGAGCTCACAGTGACTGTGAATGAGCTCAAGAAGGAAGTTGATGGCGTGCCCAGTCCCCACACTACATATGATGATGAGGATAGTCCACCTCTCAGGACAGCCACTCAGTTCAGGACTTAGGCCAGATCTGCCGCAGTGCCAGTTCCAGAGTCTAGACCTTCTTCATCAGCACCTGCCGCAGCTCCTTCAGCTCCTCCAGCACCTCCAGTTGCTACTCCGACTCCATCCATGACGTCTGCTGAAGTCTTCGCTGATGCCGTTCTCTCGGCTCCTTCATCAGCCACCGGAGGAGATCAGCCCGAGAAGAGCGCTTAGCTCTATATCTTTGAACTTTTTGGTAACTTGTTGCCAAAGGGGGAGAAGATGTATAGATCATTAGGTCTTCGAGAGAGAGAGCGTTGCTTTTTTATCGCTTTTCAAAACATTGATATCTTTTGGTTTGTTTGCTCGTGTTAAACTTTGTTGGTGTTTGATCATACACTTGATGTGTATTGCTACTATTTCCTATCCTTGTGATGCTTATGAGATGATCATTCACCTTTGCTTGATTGTGTTGTGCTATGATATTCATTCATATTATTCTCGCACACCACCAAGTTGTATGTGACATGAAAGAGTGCCCCATGTACCTAATCGATTGTGCATTTGCATTCAAACGCAAATTCAAAATAATGCACAAATTTAGGGGGAGCTCTTGCTTATCACATACTTCTCAAAGCGACGATTATGTTCATTGATTATATCATATGTCGAAGCTTTGATCTATATGTTGTCATCAATTACCAAAAAGGGGGAGATTGAAAGCACATTTTCTCCCTTGGTGGTTTTGGTAATTAATAACAACATATATGTCATTGAACTAAGGTTTCCACTAAGTATATTTCAGGAAAAGTTCAATGATGGGTTAGCAAAAGGATTGTGGAGAGACCCCTAGATGCAAGGAATTGGATTGGCAAAGCTTCAAGCAAGAGGACTCTACATTTTACTTTGTGAGAAATCACCTTGAGTCCATAGGAAAGCCAATACTATTAAAAGGGGGTAAGGTACTGTTGGTGAACAATATGCTCCACGTGCACAAGTGATAGTCACCAAAAACACCCACAAACTCTTCCACAAAAGTCTGTCCAAGCCTATCATGAAAATCGGTGCTACCAACATTTCCCCCTCGGTCCCATCGATTCCCACCTCAGACAGACTCATGCCAAACCCTAGATCTTCGGTGCAACCGATTCTGCTTCGGTGCCACCGAGTTCATCTTGCCAACTTTCTGTTACCTCGATTCTTAAAATCGGAACCTCCGAGATTTTGGATCGGCGTCACCGAGTTTTGGAAACTGACCGTTGGTCACCTAATCGGTACTGCCGAGATCTTTGTATCGGTCTCACCGAGATTCAAAAGTTTCTACCTTTGGAGCAACTCGGTACCACCGAGTTTTATACTTCGGTGTCACCGAGTTGGTCACTTTAGGTGTAACGGTTGGATTTTTGGGGATGCCTATATATACCCCTTCACCACCACCCACTCGCAAGAGAAGCACTCAGAACTATTCCATACTTGCCCCATCCAATTTTCTGAGAGAGAGCCACCTACTCATGTGTTGAGATCAAGCCATTCCACTCCATCCATATGAATCTTGATCTCTAGCCTCCCCAAGTTGCTTTACACCAAATCAATCTCTTCCACCAAAGCCAAATCTGTGAGAGAGTGATTGTGTGTTGACGAGTCCATCATCTTGAAGCACAAGAGCAAGGAGTTCATCAACATTATCGAGCCTATTACCTTTTGGAGGGTGGTGCCTCCTAGATTGGTTAGGTGTCGCTTGGGAGCCTCCTACTTCGTGTTGTGGAGTTGAACCAAGAAGTTTGTACGGGCAAGGAGATCGCCTACTTCATGAAGATCTACCCATAGTGAGGCTAGTCCTTCGTGGACGGAAGCCGTTATGGAATAGTCAAGGTTGCTACTTCGTGGACCCTTATGGGTGGAGCCCTCCGTGGACTCTTGCGACCGTTACCCTCCGTGGGTTGAAGACTCCATAAACGTGGACGTACGATAGCACCACCTATCGGAATGACGGGAAAAATCTTCGTGTCCCCAAATTACGTTTGATCTTCCTCCCTACCCTCTACATGATATGCTTGTCTTTACTTTCCGCTGTTGTACTCTTAGACATGCATGTGTAGGGTGTACTTGAATTGCTATCATTGCTAAAATCTGCCAACACTTAAAATTGGGAAATGGTAGAATTTTTATTTGCTCAAGTAGTCTAATCACCCCCCCCCCCTTCTAGACATACTTTCGATCCTACATCATCCTATTTAACTCTCGTCTCAAGTTGTTTCCAGGGAAGCTTAGGTATCGCTGGGAAGGGCCCTATGAGATAGAAGAGGTGTACAATTCGGGAGTTGTTCATCTTAAAGGAGGGGAAAATGGTCCCTGGATCGTGAATGGACAATGCTTAAAAATATATCTTGCGGATGAACAAAAAGAAGAGTAGGATATAGAAGAGGTAAGTTTCCTCATGATCGAGCAAGCCGAAGCCCTCCGTAAGGAACGAGGAGTATATATTAACACTCCGGTAAGGTAGATGTGAATATTTAAGTAGACATTATATTGTTTTGCCAGACTTGTTAATCTCACATCTCATAGGCTGGAATTTTTTTCTATAGTCGAAGCTTTGTCACTAATCTTTCAGGGATGAATTTTTTTCTAAGGAAGAAACTGGCACAACGGCCGACAGAGCCAAAGACAACGTTCCAAACGACCGAGAGCGCCCGTTCGGGCGGTCATATGGAAAGGAGAAGAAAGAAACGAAGGAGATAGAGATAAAGACGACGTTTTGTGCGGACGCGAGCACCCGTTTAGGTGGTCGTTTGAGATGCCCTCGGCGAGCACTGCAAGAACAGAGTCAAAGACGACGCCTCAAACGACCAGTTGCGCTCGTATGAGCGGTTGTTTAATCCATTCATGTGTGTGTGTGTGTGTGTGTGTCTATATATCGAAATAACTATTCCTCACCCAGGATGACGAATAGTCAATATATATATAGACTGTCTATTATGACATTGGGTGCAGAATAGTTATTCTGACAACACTTCTGAACCTCCTCCGGAAGCTAAAAGAACTGCACTGCTAGCCAAAGTACACTGCAATGTCAGCAGAAAAAACTGCACGCGTTATTTCGATACTGTTTTCGCTTCAGTTTCAAAACCATTTGTCGGAACGAGGTGTATAATATATCGTTGGAAAGCTATGGATTATTAGAAACTTCGCCATGTCGAAAACTTTTCGAGATTCCTCATGGTTTAAGAGCAGTTTCGAAAACGGTGGGCGCCCGACGAGTGACAGCGAGTGTATTTTTGCGATTTTTTCTAAACCGCTCCTTGGAATGAAGCAAACGATACGGCATTGGCAGGATATCGTTGAGCCGAAACTTTTACATATAGAATACTCTCTCTAATTTCTTACGATTTAAGGGTAATTTCAAATTTACTCAAACACGGAATTTTGTTTTTCAAATTTTGTGATTTTTTTAGTACGGTTTTCACAGCAGTTTTTAACCGTTTGTCAGAACGAGGCGTATGATACGGTGTGGGAAAGCTATGGAAAAGGCGCAACTTTCGTATGTTGGGCATTTGTTGAGATTCCTCACGGTTTTAAATGAATTTTGTAAATGATGCGGTGGCCGATGAGTGATGGCGGCCGTTTTTCGTGTTTTTCTTCCAAAATACTCGTCGAAATGATGTAAATGATACAGCGTTGTAAAGATATCGATGAGGCACAACTTTTTCATGTAGAACACTCTCTCTAATTCCTTACGGTTTAAGAGCAGTTTTGAAATTACCAAAATGCGGACACTATTTTTCGCGACACCAAAATCGACGCGTGAACCGCATCAGACAGAAGACCGCACTGCTTTAGACGGAAAACCACATTGCATTCTACGGGAAAGCGAACATCATGGTTTCTTTTGTCAGACGTGAATTTTTCCAGACGGGAAAGTTGAGTGCTCTTCAAACCGGGCATAAATGAACAGCTAACAACCATCAACAAGTCAACCGCATTACTTTTTTTAATCATTTCTCTAATAGTTTTTCTACACTTCACATTAGAAGTAAGTGAACCGTGACACTATCAAAAATGATCCGCAACGACTACCGAAAGTGAACCGCATGAGATTTTTTTTCATGTAACACGTTTTTTTGGAACGGCTTGATAGGGCGGAGTGCACAACGTGTTTTTTCTTTCTTTTTTGTTCTTGTTTTATTAACATGTTTGGGGCTGCAGTGATGAGCCGAGTGTATTGCATTCTTTCTGTTTGTCCTCTTTTTTCTTTGTTTTGTTAACGCGTTCGGACTCTAGAGTAGAGCAAGTGTACTGTATTAGTTTCTTCTTTTAACTATATTATTTCTTCATCAAAATGAATCGACCGTCAACGATGAAACGAGCCTCTACACACAAACAATAATACTTCGAAAAGAAGTACATCCAGCAACAACACATCGCATGGCACAACAAAATCAGAAAAGAAAAATGCAATCCCCACAAAAATTACATGCCGAGGTACACTCGCACGCAGTACTGCATGGGCAACGCCCCACACACATCAAGTTCAATTAACTTTAAAAAACGTGTGCACAAAATGGACGCTTGTACAAACTGAGCTGCACGGGACGATATACCAAACCACATGCCTGTGCAAACCGAGCTGCATGGGATGAGCTGCCGAACCGCTGCCGAAACTCCTGCAGCATAGAGGGGCCGTCGCTGGTGTACTGCATGAGGAGAGGAGGGGAGCTGCAGCGCAATCCGAACAGCATGCTGGCCCTGCGCCAGCCGAACTCCATGACGATCCTGCTCCTCCTCCATGCCAGGGTGGGGGTGGGTTGCCTGGTGACGGAGGGGCGGGGCAGGGCTGCGGCGTATATGCGGGAGGGGGACATGGCACGGGGCCTGTGCGCCCAGTGGCCGTCGATGTGGCGGATCCGCTCATCGGGTGGTCGTGCTGGGTAACCCTAGTCCCACACGGGGCAGAGCTTGCCATGGACGCAGGGCAAATCTCATCGGGTGGTCGGGCTGCATCCTCACATGGCCCTGCTGAGCTCGGGACGGGGAGGTGAGGGGGAGGCGGGGTGGCCCCGATGCCGGAGCGCCGACGGGAGGCGGGGCGGGCACGGGAGGATGGAGGTGGAGGAGGATCCCGCCAGATCCGGTAGGGGGCGAGGTTGGGATTGGGTGGGAGGTCACCGGAGGGTGAGGTGGGGTGGGAGGTCGCCGGGGGCGGGCTGGCCTCCGTGGCCATGGTGGGGGTGGGGGTGGGGGCGACCGGTACTGGGAGAGAGGTTGTGGGGTAGGGGATTATGTGGACGGGAGAAGAAGGTGGGGATGGGTGGGGTTGACTTGGTGGCGGGTTTGGGTGGTGTTTAATTCAGTTCAAGGTCATTTTGGGGTTCTCTTACGAAGGGCGGGCAGTGATTAAGTGTTGTCAAAATAAGGAGTTGTTAGAATAAGGTCTTAAGGGGTGTTGTTAGAATAGACCCACCCTATATATACACACGCGCACACACACACCCACACACACACACATACAACCCGTCTATTCTGACATTGGGTGCAGAATAATATTTTAACAATACTTTCTAACTGCATGCTCAACGCGAGTGCACAGCTTTGCGAAGCAAAGAGTACTGCAATACCCAGACGAGTGAACTTCTCGTCGCAGAATTTTTAAACCGTTTGTCGGAATGAGGCGTATGATACGGATTTGGAAAGCTATGGATTAGGCCCAACTTCGCCATCATGAATACTTTTCGAGATTCCTCGCGGTTTAAGAGCAGTTTCGAAAATGGTGGGCGCCTGACGAGTGGCAACAAGCGTATTTTTTTCGTTTTTTCTAAACCGCTCGTCGGAATAAAGCAAACGATACGGCGTTGGGAACATATCGTCGAGCCGCAAATTTTTCATATAGAATACTCTCTCTAATTCCTTACGGTTTAATAGTAATTTTAAATGCACTCAAACACGGAATTCTGTTTTTCAAATTTTTCGATGTTTGGGTACGGTTTCGCTGCAGTTTTTTAACCGTTTGTCAGAACGAGGCATGTGATACGGCGTTGGAAAGCTATGGAATAGGCGCAATTTGCATATGTTGGACATTTGTTGAGATTCCTCACGGTTTTAAATGAATTCTGAAAACCTTACGGCGGCTGACGAGTGACAGCGACTGTTTTCCTTGATTTTTTCCAAACTGCTTGTCGGAATGATGTAAATGATACGGCATTGGAAATATATCGACGAGACGCAACTTTTTTATGTAGAACACTCTCTCTAATTCCTTACTGTTTAAGAGCAATTTTATTTTACCGAAATCCGGACACTCTGTTTTTGGCGACGCCAAAATCGACGAGTAAACTGCATCACACAGAAAACCAGACCGCTTCAAACGGAAAACCGCACTGCATCGGACGGACAAACGAACTTCATGGTTTCTTTTTGTCAGACGTAAATTTTCCAAGCCAAAGAAGTTGACCGCGCTTCACGTCAGATGTAAATGATCCGCAATTCTATCAAGAAGTGAACTACATTATTTATTTTTGTCGTTTTGTAACTATTTTACGAGATGAACAACATCAGACGACCGACCGCACTGCTTCATATGGAAATCCGCACTGCATTAGACGGGCAAGTGAACTACATAATTTATTTTGTCATTTTTCTAACTTTTGTTATAAACGAAGTGAACTACACTTACAAAAGAAGGGCTCCATCATGGGTTATTCTTTTCTTTTTTACAGAGCGGACCACAAGTGTTCATACAAATGAACTACATCAAAGTGCACTACACGAACGATGCAAAAATACTAAAAATAGATTTAATATAAGTTTACACGAGCAAACATCCACATAAAAAAGTAATTTACACATAGAGGACGGAAACACACACATCAACACGACTTCACCCACATACACCGGGACATCGACACCCACTAGGAACTGCATGGTCAACCACACACACACACTGCACTACAAATCTGAACACGCAAAGAAGAATCAGAACCTCCGTGGTCTCCAGCCCGTACTGCTTGTCATGTTCCAGGCAAAGTTTACTGTGCTCCCCCGAGAAGTGGACTGCCTTCAACGAAATGTGCATGCAAGTTGCATAACCGCTTGCCGCACCAACAAAACTGTGCCGACGCACTGCATGGACAACCAAGATGATCTGCGTTGGCGAGAAACTTGCACTGCGTTAGTGAAGAACAACAAGGAGAGGAGCAGAGGTCAACTACGCCGCCACGACGCGCTGCACCCGCCCCGCTGCTACCGTCGTGGGGTGAACTGCACTCGCAGACTACGGGTGTGAGTCGCTGGCCAAGCCCCCTGCAGCTGATGCAGACGACATGGTCAACGGCCTCCAATCGCGACCACATGAGCTAGGAGATGGGATCCCCATTTAACGTTTGCCGGTTGGACCCCGCACGCATGCGTTCGAGTGGAGCAACTCCTCCCCTGCCGAGGAGAAGATCAACGGACCTCGCAAAAAGCACCAAACTGCGCGCAGAGGTGCACTGCACTGCAAAAGCTCATGAAACCCACTGCGGACCTAACTCGTCAGCGTCGCGTCGGGTCCTGGCGGCGGCAATCTTCGAGCAACGATGGCCATGTCTGCGTCTCGTGGATCTGACAATGGGTAGAAGATCGATAGCCGGAGAGGGTCCGCTACTCCCATCCATGGGCCTCGTCGGAGCAGAGGCCGAGGACCTCGAGCATCCTCAATTACTCCCATCCATGGCCCTCGCCGGAGCAGAGAACGAGGACCTCGAGCATCCTCATTTCTAGAGGGCGCTTGCGGAGGAGGGACGAGATCCATTAACACGACGCCGCCATGCTCCTCGAACCCTACAGGAGCACGACATCCACGAATTTTGTGAACTGCTCGCGCCGTGAGAGCTGGAGAAGGGAGAGGACAAAGGGACCTCCAACGGTGATGGCGTGCGGCAGTTGCGAATAGAGGTTTGCCGGAGACTGCACCACATGGCGATGTGAGAGGCCATGGAGGAGGCGAGTCGGATCCGGGCCGTCGCGGCTCCCGGGCGGTGGCCATGGCACCAATCTGGCGGAAATCGGGCCGCCAGTGAGGAGGAAGGTGGTTGAGGGAGGTGGCGGCTCGTGGAGGAGGCGATGACGGATCCAGGCCGTGGCAGCTTGAGGACTTGGCCGCCAGAGGTAGTTGGTTGGACGGGGGCCATGACCCTGTGCGGCGGCGGCGGGCCGGATAGGAAAGCAGGGGAGGTGTAGCTGGTGGGGTGGGGGTCTGATGGTGGTGGGGTGGGGCGTGGTGGTGGTCGTCCTTGCGGTCACTAGCTGCGGGAGAAGGTGAGGGTGGGGGCTGTGGTTTTTTTCCTTTTTCCTGTGGTTCGGGTCGGGTTGGGGGAAGGTGTTGTTAGAATAAGCCTTTTGTTGCTAGAATAAGGTCTTAAGGGTGTTGTTAGAATAGACCCACCCTATTATATATATATATATATATATATATATATATAGGGTGAGTCTATTCTGACAAGACCCCTTAAGAGTCTTATTTTAACAACACGTCCTTATTCTGACATCACCCCCGACACAACGCCGCCTCCCCCTTCCCTCCCCGCCTTCTACCGCGGCGGCGGCCAGCAAGCAACCGCCGCCCCTCCCCTCCCCGCCTTCTTTCACGGGAGCGGCCTGGAGCAATGCCTCCCCTCCCCTCCCCGCTTTCTTCCGCGGCAGCGGCCAGGTTGCACCGCCGCCCTACTCCTCCCGGCCTTCTACCGCGGCA
This sequence comes from Elymus sibiricus, assembly GCA_039707655.1. Classification (NCBI taxonomy): domain Eukaryota; kingdom Viridiplantae; phylum Streptophyta; class Magnoliopsida; order Poales; family Poaceae; genus Elymus; species Elymus sibiricus. Next base: position 184,298,473 of record CM077675.1, on the reverse strand, counting down.
GCGGCATCAGCGGCGGCCTCGGAGCATCGTCACCCCTTCCCTACCGGCCTTCTTCCGCGGAAGAAGCCTCGGAGCAACGACGGCCCACTCCGTCGGGCCTTCTTCTGCGACATCGGCCTTGGAGATTGGCGACGCGTCAGGAACCAGCGGGGGCAGATCCACTGCGTTCCATCCACCGCCAGATCCGATCTGATGCTACCTCGTCAGGGCACCAGTTTGACGGAGAAGAAGTGCCCGCAAGGCTCCTTCCTCCGCCACCACTACTTGGATTCAAACTTTGATGAGGTTCTACTCAAGACCTCCATCTCCGCTAACCTTGAGCCAAGTTCAAATTGCCCATGATCTACTGAAGAAGAGCAAGAGGAAGTAGACTGCACCGGTGGATGCAAGAGAGTTGCACATGGGAGTCAATGGAACTTCCTCCAAACGCAAGAACAAACTCCAACGTGAGGTAAGCAGTTCAGTCGTTCTTCGCACTCAGTTTAGTTATTCCATTCAATGCAGTGCGCGAAGTTCAGTACGTCTTCGAATCTGATACAGTGCATTCAATTCAGTTTGCTGCGAGTGAATTTGCAGTGCACTTAGTTGATTATGCAGTACGGTTGTAGATGGTCACCCTTTCTTATGGATGAAATGCGGTTGCTTCAGTTTGCAAAGAGCGATGATGCAGTCCGCATGCATTAGTTCGCAGTATCGTTTTACATGTAATGCAGTTTGTATGATTCAATTCATTTCAGCTTACAATGCCACTCAGCCGTTTTGTGCAGGAAATGACGTCCAACAGACAGAAAATGCCGCAGATAATTCACAACCCAAAGCCCCTGAACTGCATGATGAGCCAAACTTCTGCAAACACTGGAGGGGTAACTCCTGAGATACCTCCCAGATTCTTCACTACAACAAGCCAGCTGCCGTACTCTTCGGAAGAAGATTTTTTCCAGGAAGAAGAGGCAGTGGAAGATGGCGATGATGTCACCTTCATGTGGGAGGGTACTCACCAACGCCCTTAGGATGGTGATGATGATGATGATGATGATGAACCAATAGCAATTCTCAAGCTATAGTACAAGCACGAGTTCACTACATTTGGACAACATGTCCGAATAGACAATGATGATGTTGTTGGACATGATGATGAAGATGGCGATGATGTGCTGCCGCCCCGACAATTTCAAACCAACCCAGTGAGACAGCAACACAACAATGGCTTACCCGGTGAGACTGCACGAAACAGAGCTCCGCGTGCATCTGTAGCATCAAGTTCAAGCCAGCGACCACCAAGGGTGCCTCGGCCAGAAGCCAACAGCAGGAACAAGACTTCCTCACTGCTGCCAGAGCGAGATCCTCAACTACACAGATCCATTCTAACCCCTCCATGCCCAATACAACCCGACGAGCTGCCAACGCCGTTGGGTGAGTGACAGCACACACACGTAATTTTGTGTCCTGGACATAATAATATTGCAGTCCATTGAGAAAAGCAGCACACTTTCAGTTCCTGTGAAGTTTGGTCTTATACCTAATGCAGTTCACACTTCGAAAACACAATAGCATGCAGTACTTTCTTATTTCGTATGCAGTCCTCATATGGTAAACAGAACAATGCACTTAGTTTGAGAGAGTAGTGCACTTATCTTGCAGAATCAAAACATGCCTCCAGATCTCGTAGCTGCCGCCGGAATGAAGTTCAGCTCGTACGACCAAGCAAGGGAGTTTTACAACACTTATGCAAGGCATGCAGGGTTTGGCACACGCAAAAGATCAACCAACAACAAAAATAACAACACCATCTGCTCCAAACAAGGGATACATAAGGAGACAGTGCCAGAATATGAGCGTTAACGTGCAAAGACATCAAAAAGGACTGGTTGCTGCTACTTCTCGAGCATGCGTTGGTTTCCGTGAAGAGGAACGGATGATGCAGCAAAGTAGATAAGTATTTCCCTTAGTTGTTGAGAACCAAGGTATCAATCCAGTAGGAGATACAAGCAAGTCCCCAATAGATGTACCTACACAAAGAATCAAACACTTGCACCCAACGCTATAAAGGGGTTGTCAATCCCTTCACGGTTACTTGCAAGGATGAGATCTGATAGAGATAGATAGAATAGATTGCTTGAACGGAAAGTAAAACAAAAGTAAAAATAATGCAGCAAGGTATTTTTGGTATTTTTGGTTTTAGATCTGAAAGTATAAGATGGAAAATAGACCCGGGGGCCATAGGTTTCACTAGAGGCTTCTCTCATGATGGCAAGTATTACGGTGGGTGAACAAATTACTGTCGAGCAATTGATAGAAAAGCAAATAATTATGAAGATATCCAAGGCAATGATTATGCATATAGGCATCACGTCCGTGTCAAGTAGACCGAAACGATTCTGCATCTACTACTATTACTCCACACATCGACCGACTCCTGCCTGCATCTAGAGTATTAAGTTCATGAAGAACAGAGTAACGCATTAGGTAAGATGACATGATGTAGAGGGACAAACTCAAGCAATATGATGAAAACCCCATCTTTTTATCCTCGATGGCAACAATGCAATACGTGCCTCGCTACCCCTACTATGTCACTGGGTGAGGACACCGCAAGATTGAACCCAAAACTAAGCACTTCTCCCATTGCAAGAATTACCAATCTAGTTGGCCAAACCAAACCAATAACTCGAAGAGACTTGCAAAGATATGAAATCATGCATATAAGAATTCAGAAAAGACTCAAATAATATTCATAGATAATCTGAACATAAACCCATAATTCATCGGATCTCGACAAACACACCGCAAAAGAGTATTACATCGGATAGATCTCCATGAAGATCATGAAGAACATGGTATTGAAGAGCAAAGAGAGAGAAGAAGCCATCTAGCTACTAGCTATGGACCCGAAGGTCTGTGGTGAACTACTCACGCATCATCGGAGGGGCAATGGAGTTGATGTAGATGCCCTCCGTGATCGAATCCCCCTCCGGCAGATTACCGAAAAAGGCTCCAAGATTGGATCTCACGGGAACCGAGGCTCCTGGCGGCGGAAAAGTGTTTTCGTGGCTCTTTTTGGTATCCAGGGAATATTTCTGAATTTATAGGCCGAAGAATAGGGTTGGAGGAGTTGCCATGGGGCCACAAGCCAGGGGGCGCCCCCCCCCCCCTAGGGCGCGCCCCTGTGGCTTGTCGCCACACGGTGGCTCCCCTGCCTTGGTCTCCAAGTCCTCTGGGTTGCTTCTGGTCCAAGAAAAATTATTCCGAAGATTTTATTCCGTTTGGACTGCGTTTAATATTCCTTATCTGCAATACTCAAAAACAAGGAAAAAACATAAACTGGCACTAGGCTCTAGATTAATAGGTTAGTCCCAAAAATAATATAAAATAGCATATTAATGCATATAAAACATCCAAAACAGATAATATAATAGCATGGAACAATCAAAAATTATAGATACGTTGGAGACGTATCAGTTGACAAGCAGGAATCAGAATGAAAAGGAAGAATAATGGTCGCTTCGCTATAGAGGAGGTTGAGCTCAAGCACAATCACAGGATGATAGATAGCCCCGGGATGCTTTTGCACATGCGCTCACACAAAAAGGATGATCCTTTGATTGATCAATTGGTGAAGGACATGCAGTTGGACAACCACAGTCACGCACATGTGATGTCAACGCTATCACGTATGTCCGAGGGTCTGCACTAGTCGTGACTGGGTGAACAAGTAAGCACATCACTAAAACATCTCGAGTGAGCATCCTTTTTGTAATTATGTCATGTTTTAACAATATATGTTTACATTATCTTTGAACTGCAGGAAACAATAGTTTGCAAGAGAGGAGTCTCAAGACGACATCAAGAAATTGTTGGATTATTTTGAGAAGATGAAGAAAATCAACCCAGAGTTCTTCTATGATTACGACAAAGATGCAGATAATCGTGTAAGAAACATCTTCTGGGCCAACGCAAGTTGCAGAGGGTTGTATGAAGACTTCGGAGACCGCGTCACATTCGACACGACATATAAAATGAACAAATTCCACATGCCTCTGGGGGTGTTTGTGGTAGTGAACCATCATCTCCAAAGCACGATTTTTCTTGTCGCCCTTGTCCGAGATGAAACAATCCCATCTTTTGAATGGGTTTTCAGTACATTCTTGAGATGCATGAACTACAAGCCGCCGATCTGCATACTCATAGGTACAAATGCAACACCTTCATATTTACATTTTTTAGTCCCATTCTATTTGTTCTATCTTTTCTTGCATATAGCCATTTTCGTAATAATACACTACTTCTGCCTCTCAGATCCATGTTCCTCGATGAAGGCAGCATTAGAGACCAGCCTCCGAAATACATTGCATAAGTTGTGTCGGTGGCACATCATGAAGAAATACAAATACCATCTCGCCTTACTGTATAAGGAATACGACACATTAAAGGCTGACCTCACTTCGGTGTTGAACCATCCACTAATGCCTTCAGAATTTGAACGAGCATAGAATGACCTTATGCAGAAGTACAACCTGCAAGAGGATGAAGTGATGAAATCGCTATGGGCTGACAGACATGAGTGGATCTCAGCATACTACAAGGAAATATTCTGTGCGCGGATGACTACCACACAGAGAAGCGAGAGCATGAACTGCATATTGAAGAAGAATTTCGTCAAAGAAAAGCACGATCTACATATCTTTGCCCAACAAGTGGACAAGTGCATTCAGACCAGGAGGGCCGTCGAGCACGCAGAGACAATCAGAAATTAGGTAAAAATAGAATGTTCATCAATAACCCAAATTGATATTGTAGTTTTCTCATGTGTGTAACGCTGAATTTCTGATAACACAATCACAGGTAAAGACAACAATCCAAATTGGGTATGAAGTCCAGCTGTCAAAAATATACACAAGGGCCGTTTTTGCTGATTTCCAACAGACTCGTTACCGCAGTACTGCATTCAGAGCTGAACAGTGCCCCAACAACCCAACAAAGTACTTAGAGCATCTCCAACCGCGGCCCCAAAGGACCCCCCCAGGCCTCTTTTTTAGCGCCGGCGGGCGAAAAAACTCCCAGACGCGGCCCCAAGATGCCGATTTTCGCCGGTTGGGCCCTTTTTTTGGGACGGCGAACCCAGGCCGAACCCAGGGCGCTGGGGGCGCCTGGGGGTGCCAGCTGAAGCGAAAAGCCGGGTGGGGCCGAGCTGTCGGCGAGACCGGGTGCTACGTCCCGCCATTTTCCCTCTCTCTCCCGCCGTTTCCTCCCGGTCCTTCTCTCCATTCTCCCCATTCTCTCCATTTCCCTCCATTTCCTCCCTCCCTTCGCTGCCATGCCGCCGAAGAAGTACGCCGCCCCTCGCCAAGCCGCCACCCCTGCCGTCGCCAAGCCGCGCAAGGCCCGTGCGCCAATGGCAAGGCAGCCGGGTTTGACAAACGTGGAGTGGAAAGCCGGCATCGAGCGAAGGGAGGCGGTGACCACCGATCGCCGCAACAGGCTCCTCATGAAGAAAGCCAAGGATGCGGCGGCGGCGGCGGTCGAGCAGGAGGTGTCGTCTCAGCGGCCGATCTTCCCGGGACGGCAGCAGGCAGGCCCGTTCCCACAAGGCGCGTGGGGCAGCCAGCAAAGCGTCGCGTCGCCGGCCAACCCAAACATCACCTTCCCGCGCACGCCTTCCGCCTTCTCCGCCGGCCACCCCAACGCCCAGTACGGCTACGTGCCCTCGCCGACGTACTCCGGCTCGTCGGTGATGGCTCTGCGGTGCGGCCCCCTACCTTTTGCGCCTGGCGTGGTCCCGCAGTACAACAACGCCGAGGCCGAGATGGAGGAGATCATCAACACCGGCTCCGTCGCGGCCGCGTCGTGCCCTGGGTTTGGTACGCAAGAGGCGGAGGACATCGGCGACATGGACGACGTCGAGGGCGGCGAGCCAGAGGAGGAGGAGGAGATGGAGGAGGAAGAGCCGGTGGAACCCGCGCCGCCGGCGAAGGGCAAAGGGAAAAAGAAGAAGCCAAGGTCTGCCAATGGGAAGCCGGGCAAGCCCCGCATCAAGTGGACGGCGATGGAGGATGTGTGCCTTGCCGAAGCATGGAAGCAGGTCAGCCAGGACCCTATCACCGGCGCGAACCAGAACACAGACACGTACTGGACGAGGATCAAGGCAGCTTTCGACGAGCGCAAGTTGGTCGATCCCGAGTTCACCGGCACCTACATGGAGCGCGGCGCCAAGGTCATGGCCAACCATTGGGCGGGCATTCAAACGGCGTGCAACAAGTGGCATGGCATCCAGGAACAGGTTCATGCTCGCCCGGAAAGCGGCGCGAACGTCGAACGACAGGTACGTTCGAACAACCATCTTCGCCGTCCTTCGCCGTGTTCGCCGACACTTGCCCTTTCCTGTAGATGGTTCGGATGTTCGACTTGTTTCGCCGGGATAGTGGCACCGATTCCGACTTCAAGTTCCTCCATGTGTTCACCCGGATCGAGTCGTGCGAGAAATGGGCCGAGGTCCGGCATGCACTCGCCAACAAGGACGGCGTGTACAGCCCGAACGCGCCTGTTCCGGGGGCGTCAAAGGGGCGGCCTGATGGCAACAAGAAGGTGAAGAAGGGCAGGAACGACGCGCCAGCTGCCGAATGGCTGCAGGCATCGATCGAGCAATGCATCGCCGACACAAAGACCCACTCTGCCCTGAGGGAGGAGAAGGCGGAGGCGAGGTGGTCGGCGCTGATGACGAAGCAGGATGCCAAGCTCGACCTCCTCAGGACCAACGTCGCCACGAAGAAACGCAACACCGACCTGGCGTTCCTCATGGGAGGCGTCCCGGCGGAAATGGACACGCAGGTCAAGGCGTGGTACTTGGCGGAGCGCAACCTCATCCTTAACCTCATGCCGGCGCCCTCCGCACCGCCCACGCCGCCGCCGAGCGCGCCTTCGTCTCCGACATCACCGAACGCACCTTCGTCTCCCACGTCGCCGAACGCGCTCACTACGACGCCGACCGCTACGACGACCGCTACGCCGACCTCTCCCGTCACTCCGGGAGACAACGAGGAGCTGGCCGTTTGAGGAGTTCTATGTTCACGTCTCCCGCCTTTTTTGTACGCCGGACTATTGGCATGTTTTGATCGCCGGACCTGTGGTGGCGATCGCCGGAGCATGATGGACGCCGACTTGTGGCATGACCGACGCCGAACTATGGCATGATTGCCGAACTCGCATCGTTTTTTGGGTAGCGGGAAATGAGAAGTTTAAATTGCGTGCGCTTTATGGCCGAACCTCGGGGGCGCGACTGGGAAGTTGATCCCCCCTAGGGCGAAAATAGCGTCGGCTTGGACGTTTTGCGGCTGCGCCAGGCGCACTGGGGGGGGCAAATGGTCGCGCCAGGCTCCTGTAGATGGTTCGGATGTTCGACTTGTTTCGCCGGGATAGTAGACCACTACAACCAATAGGATTTGTTTGATTGGGCAAGGCTTCCGAGTGGTCGCTGATAAGGAGAAGAGTGTCTACGAATGCGAGTGCAAACCGTGGACACACACAGGTGAGGTTCGCTTGCATAAAAACCTTAATTTTACCGAGTCCTGCATGAAGTCCATTTGCGTAAAAAACCTTTCATGGACAAGTGAAGTTCACTTCAATAAAGAATTATTGTCAATTAATTTCATGCAGTTCACTCAGAAACATGAATAAATTTGTGTTGTCTACAGGACTGTTTTGCGTCCATGTGATATGCATGCTTGATCAGTTGAGAGTAGACAAGATACCTGAAGTGCACATGATGAAAAGATACACCAAGAACGCAAGATCAAATCCGACATTTGACCATCGAGACTACGAACAAACAACACCGGATGGAACTTCACTATTCCGTCGTAAAAAATGCTGTAAAAAACAGCCATGGACCTAGCAAACAGAGCAACAAAGTTCGACGTCGGGTACCACAGAGCAATGTCTGGTATGAAGGCACTGGCAGACGAGGTTGATGTCGTGAACGAAGAAGTAGCAAAAATTCAACAACAAGAGAAGATTCTGCTTGACAACGGTACTGAGCAAACAGAAGATGTCGGACGCAATGCTACTGGTCGAATCAAAGAGGAAATAATTCCCTCGCCTCCTGTTTCAAACACGAAAGGAAGGAAGAAGAGGGGCAATAAAGCTAAGCAAAAGGCTGCATCCACGGAAAAAATGTTGAAACATAGTAAGCCACAGCCTGAGTTGGACAGTGATGGTAAGCCAGTGGGAATAAGAAGGTGCTTGATGTGTAATTCCATCAGCGCACACAATTCCAGGACATGTAAGAAAAAACATGAACAACAGCAAATCCCTGGCCCTGGCAGTGCGCAACAAAACAGAAATGCTGCACCAACAAAGCAGAATAAGAGCCAGACCAGTTCTGCTGCCAACACTGAAAATTTGTCGAAAGCAAGACTTTGCAGCATCTACAATAAGAGGAATAGACACAATGCAAGAACTTGCCCTAAAAGAACAAAAAAAACAAAATGAAGGGTAGGATGAACAGCAAGAAGAAGAAGAAGAAGAAGATGATAAAGAAGATGAAGAAGTAGAAGAACAACAACAACAACAACAACAACAACAACAACAACAACAACAACAACAACAACAACAACAACAACAACAACAATAAGAAGAAGAAGAAGAGGAACAAGAAGAGACTAAAGAGGAAAAAGAATCTGAACAAAAAATGCCTACAAGACAACCAAATGAAAGACAAAAATCAAAGGGAAAAGCTGTGCAGAAACAAGCAACGACGACACCACATCCAAAAATCTGGATTGGAGCACGAAAGGTTGCAGTTCAGAGTGGTGCAAAACCAACACCGGCATCAACTAACAAGTGAGGAACGACGAAGACTGTCGTTCACACCAGTGCAACCAGCAAGCGAGGAACGATGAGGACTGCAGTTCACACCGGTGGAAAACAAAAACAACCACCAACCAACATGCGAGGGACTACAAACACAACAATGCGGAGAGAAGAAACAACAAGGCAAACTAAAACAAAAGACACACTCCAGTCACCAAGAAGAAGCAGAAGGTTAACATCAAAATATATACGATTCATATAGCAGTTTGGTAATCTGTAATACTTATATAGCAGTTTGAATTTCTATAAAGACTTGTATAGCCGTTTGCATTTCAGTAAGACTTATATAAACACAAAATGATAATACTTATACAGCAGTTTGCATTTTCCACTGACTTGGAGCTTACACTACAACATCTAAGTAAAATGATAATTGATGTATGAACCGTACATTAAAGCACTTTGATCGTCAACAAAAACAAAAAAGTGAAGTTCGCCCATTGAAAGGATGAAGTTCTGTTCTTCAAAACAGGCGGTTCGGATTAGGTAAACAAACTGCAAAATTGATTTAATAAGCAAACACGCATGTCTCATAGACAATACGAGTTATTATTACACACCACAAAGAGAATCACATGTAGCATTCTGTCCGCAAAAAGTACTTATTACAATCCACCTCAAAATATTAACTAATCACGTCAAACGTGATTTCAAACATACGATCCTCAAGTTCAAAAAGGTTGACAACAACAACTTGTCGAGACTTCAAGCCACCCTCGATGATGAATTCCTTCCAACCTTTCTGAAGATATAGCCACCCATCAACACCAACACGATACTCAGTTGGTTGTGCGTAACCTTCACCGAGAACAATTTGGAGAATACCCTTCTTCCTAAGACGGAGATACCTAATAGCTCGATGAGGGAATTTCTGTAAAAATGATAAAAAAAATATTAGTGCACTTCTTATACTGTATGCAGTACTGACGAGAGCTACATGAAGTGCACAACAAGGCCATACGTAGAACAGAGCAACCGCAAAAGCAATTCATTATCATCTTATACGAAGTGCACAAAAATGAGGTACATGCAGTGCACAACATACTAATATGCAGTTCTTGTCTCACTTATGCTGCAGTTCATGTAGCTTCCCACACATGGAAAAACTAATAACAAGATACAAGAACATTGCGCCATACACCTTAATAGACGAAAGAGGTGCACTTATATACTAATGGCAGTTTAGATTAGTTTAGGAATTAGACATCAAGATAAAACACACAAAAATAAATCAGATCAAACGAAACTTACCATCTTGTAATAAGTCTCCACGTCTGTGGGCGTAAGGCGATGGACAAATGGGCTCGTGCGGCCAAGGCCACGACGAAGCAGCGCAGAATAGAACACAATGACATTGATCTGGTCCAGATCCAATCCCTGTGTGAAAGCAATGCCATATGCAAGCTGCTCTGCTCGTCCATATTGGCACAAGACCTTGCCACTCCGGCGAGCATGCCGAGCCTCCGTCCAAGATGAGCAGTCGCAACGCGTCGGCACAACACAACCATGACCACAACAGGTTAGTCTCACGCAGGGGCCTGACGCCATGGCAAAAAACCCTAGAAACTGAAAAGAAAAAGAGGGCGGCTGCACATGAGAGTAGTTTTGGCTACAGAGTGTCAAAAGTTGCGCTAACATATAGTAGACGAATGCAAAAGGTCTAGGCTCAACGAAAAAACGAAAAATTTATGAAAGTTACTTACCAAAAGAAAAGGGAAGTTAATGAAACTTACGTTACCAAAACGATATACTCTCACTGCTCGATGGACTGCTTGGGTGGATTGGGCGCTTACTACTAATAAAGAACCTCTTTTCTAGCATCACCACTACAAACACAACTCGTTATTACTTATAATTTATTGTAGAATGCAGTTCTGTAAAAAGTGAATGAAGTTCACAAGAGTAAACTCACGAAGCGCATTGTCTGGATACACGAAGTTCACAAAGGTAATTCACGCATAGTCAACAAAGAAAATACATTGCATGACAGGAATTTGGCAAGAGAAGTGCACAAACGTTGGTACATGCACTACAGAATGTGACAAAAAGTGTTCATATGAAAAAAAAGTATGACTGCCCTGGTGCGACCGGTCCCCAGCCAGTCTCGTAGTAGGGCAACGCCCGCACAGATACGCATGCTAGCCCGTTCTGAGCCACGATGCATGGGGACAGGCACACAGGGCCCCGCAGGTCATGGGTGTGGAGTAGCGAGCGCCGTGTGTAAGCGCCCAACAAGTGTATCGAGGAATTCGGATGGACTGCCTCGCCAGCGCTTATAAACAGGTCGTGCTCGCCCTCATCGGGCGAGGTGGGACTAAACTTTAGCTCCACCCAACGCAACAAGAAGCTGGAACTCACAAACAGGAATGCATTCAGAAGATCCCACGAATGCATTGTGTTAGTTCCAAAAAACAAGTTCTGTCGGATTTTGTATGCAGTTAGGTTTCCAAAAAGACTGTAGTGCACTATTATTTTTATGAACTCTGGTCTCTGATCCAATAGAACCTGCTAAAAAATGTGTGCCCCCCACATACGCCATCCAAAGATTAGGAACTGCATATATATCAAATGAACGATGCAGTCCACAACATTTATAAGAGAAGTGCAACAGGATGTACAAAGAAGTTCGTCTACTAAATCACGTCCCTTCCGAGTGGTTGCATCAGGAAAATGCGCGTCTGCGAATAGTGCAGTGGTTAAAAAATATTACTGATGAAAAAAATCACGATCAAAATACCCACTATCACAGACGAACCCACGCTCTGATCGGTTGCATCAGTAAAAAAACCATGATCATAGACGCAACACAACCCACGATCTCTACAACCACATCGTCACGGGAGATTGTGCAGTTCCTCCCTTGCCGCCATCCCGCCCATAAATACAGACCTCCACAACAACATAGATCACCATTGCGCTTCCATCACTTCCCTCTAGCTCATCCCTCTCCACGAGAAAACAACAAATCCTTCTCCAGGGCTCCCGACGATGGGGTTCATAAGGGAACTCAGAGGGGGGCAGGCCCACGGCACCACCAAGTTGCACATGATCCACACTAACGACTTGCAGAAGGTGGGGCCACAATCAAGTAGTATGAGCGGCACCTCCAGATCCAACGCAAAAAGATCAATAGAGTTGATGTCGAGTACACCAACGAGCAAGCCAACAAGCAAAAGGCCGCCCTCGTCCAGCTCTCCATCGGCAAGACCCAGCCAGTGCTGCTCTTCCAACTGAGCGCCGCCGAAGACAAGTGCACAGCATTCGATAACTTCCTCCTTGACTCAAGGAACACTTTTGCTGGCTTCTCCATCGATCAGGACATCGAGAAGTTGGAGCGCGTCGGCCTGGAGATCACCCACTACGTTGACATCCAGAAGAAATGGAGGGTGCCCGAAAGCACCAAGACGTTGGACTCGCTTGCCGACGTCTCTAGCATGCTCATCGACAACTACTACAAGACCATGAAGGACAAGCTGACCGACGCAGATCACAGGCGCTGGGAGAGGATGCCCCTGTCTGTGAAACACATCGAGTATGCGGCAAAGGACGCTTACACCGCGTACGAGATATGGAGCCGCATCACCATCACCCAGGATGAACTTCGCCGCGCAAAGCTAGAGAAGTCCAAGAAGCGTGCTAGGACCTGGGGAGACTACGAGTGGCGAAGATGGAGATGGTGCAGGCCAAAAAGTATCTTCAAGATTGCTCTAGTCATCTTAGATTTCAAGTTAAAATCTGCTTTTCTTTTGAGTTTGTAGTTTGCTTTTGCTTTACCTAGGTGTGCTTGTGATGTAGTTAATTTGCTTTGAAATCGTGTAGTTTGCTTAAGTATGAAACAAGTTTATTTCCTATACATTATTGCAGTTCTGTTTTACAACACACTGCAGTTCTGTGTCACATTATACTGCAGTGCACTAAAATGCAAACGTAGCAAAGTTACACTGGTGCAACGACGTGCTATACAAACGGTTTTTAACCCCTTTCCGCGACGTAGTTTTAAACCGTCGCCTTGCCTATGTGGGCGATAAGGGGGGTCCATCCCACACGATACGGAAACCCCGTCGGCGATGAAGACCAATGAACGCAAACGTTCGGCAAAACTAAACGTATGGGATGTCCGCATCTATCACAAACGAGAGTCACCAGTCAACTGTTTGAGATATGGCATACTTCCCATACGGCCCATCCTTGCAACTCGTGTGAGATCACACTAACATCGCACACGCTATTCCGTAGCGCACCGTTTACGATGTGTGCCGAATCGCAAACAGTTCATAATTGTAAAGCGTGTATGATAAGGAGACAATCACACACATTTTGTCCTACCGCGTCGTTTGCGATATACCAAGCTTCCGAAACGCTCCAACTGTCGTACTGGTGTCAGATGCATACAATAACAAACAGTTAAACAATATAAATCGTGTATGAGAAGGAGACTATCAAAAAATAGGTCTGCTTAACCGTCGCAGATGGCAATTGTGTGCATTATCGCACACGGTTTCTCTCTCTGAAACGTGTCGAATCATGAGGTATATCACACACGTTCTGCTTTACAAACCATGTGCGGTGTAATGACCTGCAGAGCTTATTTTTCCTCTATTTTAATCGCCACAATTTAAAATTCTACAGGATTTGAATTTGAAAGTAGGCTATAACATTTTTCATATCCATCTTATATAGACATAGGTTCAACAACCAATGCATTATTCCATTCATAGGTACATATGTTCAAGAATTACATCAAGAAATAATAATTACATTAGGACCAGATAAACAATGATGAACCACGGTTGCATACTAGTATTAAATACGGTAAAGAAAGAGGCGAAAGGCATTCTGGTAGCTGTACAAGGTGAAGCGGAATGCCCATATTGTGTCCTCCTCCATGCAGAATGCACAGACGACCCTAGGCCAGCCCCTTGTGATGGCGGACCGCCCATCCTTCTCTGTCTTGATGAGGACATCTAGGTAGTCATCGTGGCCTGGTAGATATGCTTTAACGTTTGCACGTCCACCAATCATGCAGTTTGAGATGTAATCTTGAGTAAACTGCTTTGAGAACCACTACAAACAAAAAAGATTCAGACATTGTAAATTTGTAAGGTAACAACTCATTATGGACAGTAAAAGGAAGGGTACATAGTTTGTAGTTACCATCCTGCAATTACTTGTTGTCTTGGATAAGGTGCAAAGAAATACTTTCATTTCCATATTTTGTCCCATTTTATTAACAACCTTTATTAGTTTCCTCACTTGATGCTGGTTCATGAATATCTCATTGCCCCATACGCAAAAAAGGGTCGATGCACAGATCTTTACCAGTGACATATGTACCTACAAGCAACAAGTTAGTATTGGACGGTAAACTGAAATTGCACAATGACATAGTACAATATTCCCTGGCCGAGTATATAAGATCTTATTACATCCAGAATACTCACATATTTGATGTATGAACATCTTATACTATGGGGTGGATGGAGTTATATATATATATATATATATATATATATATATATATATATATATATATATATATATATATATAAGCCATGTGATGAAACTAACCTCGATGGAAAACAACAGTTGTTCCCAATATTGTCATGGGTAAGTACATCGAAAGGCATGTTAAGTACTGACAGGCTAAACATCAACCAAATATATGCATGGTAAACAACATGATCAAAAAATGATAGCTTTAGTGTGCAGGTTTAAGTACGCTAGCTAAGCAAATAATAAGTGGAAATGTGTGTTAACTGCAATAGGCTTAGCATTTAATAAAAACAAAATATAGTCATTCAAACTCGTATTGTGCATGTTTAAGCACACTAGTTATTGTTACATAAAAATGGAAAGGCTTGTGCTCACTACAACAAGCTTAACAACAACCAGATATAGTCATTCATAGTGGTACTGTTGAATTTGCATAGAATGTAGCTGGTTCTTAAACATCAAATTGTATAACTGAACATCACATTGTGAAAAAATTGAAATAAACAGTGGGCGTGTTAACTACACCAGGCTTAACAGGAACCACATATGGCCGTTGAAACTGGTATGATGAAATTGAACTGGAAAGTACATACTTGCACATATAGAACTTCACAATGTGAATAACTGAAATAAACAAGCCATACTATATAGCAATTGAATCTGGACATATGCCCACTACAAACAACCGAGCTAGGAAAAACAGTTAAACAAGGCATATGCTCACTACAACAGGCTTGACAGCAACCAAAAATAGTCATTCATAGTGTATTGTTGAAATTACATAGAACGTAGCTGGTGCTTAAACATGAAATTGTATAACTAAACATGACATGCGAAAGAACTGAAACAAATAGTGCACGTGTTAACTACACTAGGTTTAACAGGAACCATATATGGGTGTTGAAACATGTATTGATGAAATTCAACTACAGAGTCCATACATATAGCATGAGTGAAATAATTTAACATGACATGGGTTTCCTCACTTGTCACAGATGGGTCATTCCCATTAGAAGAGAACGGATTCTGGGTGTGCTCCTGATACGTCTCCAACGTATCTATAATTTTTGCTTGTTCCATGCTGTTATATTATCATTCTTGGATGTTTTACAATCATTTCATAGCAATTTTATATCATTTTTGGGACTAACCTATTGACATAGTGCCAAAGTGCTAGTTGTTATTTTTGCTTATTTATTACTTCGCAGAACATCAGTACCAAACGGAGTCCAATCGCGACGAAACTTTTTGGAGATTTTCTCTGGACCAGAAGACACCCAGCAGGCCAAAGAAGTGCCGGAGAGGTGGGCTGTGGAGGCCACTGTTGGAAATATTCCCCAGAGGCAATAATAAAATGGTTATTATTATATTTCCTTGTTCATGATAATCGTTTATTATCCATGCTAGAATTGTATTGATCGGAAACTCAGATACATGTGTGGATACATAGACAACACTGTGTCCCTAGTAAGCCTCTACTAGACTAGCTCGTTGATCAGAGATGGTCAAGGTTTCCTGACCATCGACAATGAGTTGTCATCTGATAACGGGATCACATCATTAGGAGAATGATGTGATGGACAAGACCCAACTGTAAGCATAGCAGTTGATCGTGTCAGTTTATTTCTACTGCCTTATCCATGTCAAGTATATGTTCCCACGACCATGAGATCATGCAACTCCCGGACACCGGAGGAATTCCTTGTGTGTATCAAACATCACAATGTAACTGGGTGACTATAAAGGTGCTCTACAGGTATCTCCGAGGGTGTCTATTGGGTTGGCGTGGATCGAGACTGGGATTTGTCACTCCGTATGACGGAGAGGTATCTCTGGGCCCACTCGGTAACACATCATCACAAGAAGCTTGCAAGCAATGTGACTAAGGAGTTAGTCACGGGATCTTGTATTACGGAACGAGTAAAGAGACTTGCCGGTAACGAGATTGAACTAGGTATGGAGATACCGACGATCGAATCTCGGGCAAGTAACATACCGATGGACAAAGGGAACTGCATATGGGATTTTCTGAATCCTTGAGATCGTGGTTCGACCGATAAAGATCTTCGTAGAATATGTAGGAACCAATATGAGCATCCAGGTCCCACTATTGGATATTGACCGTAGAGTTGTCTCGGTCATGTCTACATAGTTCTCGAACCCGCAGGATCTGCACACTTAACGTTCGGTGACGATTTGGTATTGTTGAGTTATGTATGTTGGTGACCGAAGGTTGTTCGGAGTCCCGGATGAGATCACAGATGTCACGAGGAGTTCCGGAATGGTCCGGAGGTAAAGATTTATATATGGGAAGTCATATTTTGGCTACCGGAAAAGTAAACTTTTCCGGTATTGTACCGGGAAGCTTCTAGAAGGTTCCGGAAACTTCCGGAGGAGTCCGGAAGTCCACCAAGGGTTCCACCACGTCCCAAGGGTTTGCGTGGGCTGAGGGGAGGCGCCCTGGCCTTATTGGGCCAGTCGCACAAGTCACTCAAGGCCCATGTGGCTTGGGAGAGGTGGAAAGTCCACCTGTTTAAGGAAAGGGAGGGAATTGGACTAGGAGTCCAACTCCTCCCCCTTGGCTGCACCCTAGGGCTTGGAGGGGCTGATCTCCACGCCCCTCCACCTATATATAGAGGGGAGGGGGCGCCCCAAGAGTACACACGAAGCCCTTGGCGCCCCTCTCTCTCCCTAGATCGTTTTCTCCTCCGTTCGTGGTTTCGGTAGCGCTAGGCGTAGCCCTGCCGGGATAGCACCACCACCACCGCCACCACGCCGTCGTGTTGCCGGAGAACTCATCTACTACTCTGACCTCGCTTGCTGGATTGAGGAGGCAGAGACGTCATCGAGCTGTACGTGTGCTGAACGCGGAGGTGTCGTCCGTTCGGCGCTAGATCAGGACGGATCATGATTGGATCACAGGACGGATTGCGATTTGGATCGCGAAGACGTTCGACTACATCAACCGCATTTCTTAACGCTTCCCGCTTAGCGATCTACAAGGGTATGTAGATCCACTCTCCCTCTCGTAGCTGTTGATCTCCATAGATAGATCCTGGGTGTTCGGAGGAAAATATTTGTTTCCCATGCAACGTTCCCCTACAGTGGCATCATGAGCTAGGTCTATGCGTAGATAACATGCACGAGTAGAACACAAAAGAGTTTGTGGGCGTTGATGTTCAGATTGCTTACTTCCTTAGTCTTATTTTGATTCGGCGGTATTGTGGGATGAAGCGGCCTGGACCAACCTTACTCGTTCACGTACGAGAGACCGGTTCCATCGACTGACATGCACTTGTTGCATAAAGATGGCTGGCGGGTGTCTATCTCTCCCACTTTAGTTGAATCGGATTCGACATAGGCGGTCCTTGTAGAAGGTTAAATAGCAACTTGAATATCACCGTTGTGGTTTTGCGTAGGTAAGACTCGTTCTTGCTAGATACCCATAGCAGCCACGTAAAACATGCAACAACAATTAGAGGACGTCTAACTTGTTTTTTGCAGGGTATGTTGTGATATGATATGGCCAAACACATGATGTGATATATGTGATGTATGAGATGATCATGTTTTGTATATATTATCACGACTTACATGTCGATGAGTACGGCAACCGGCAGGAGCCATAGGGTTGTCTTTAATTATTTTCGCCTTCTTTTGCTTTACTTTACCGCTATGAGTTAGCAATAGTTGTAGAAGAAATAGTTGGCGCAACAACCTCATGGAGACACGTTGATGGAGATCATGGTGTTATGCCGGTGACAATGGAGATCATGCCGGTGCTTTGGAGATGGAGATCAAAAGCACAAGATCATGGCCATATCATGTCACTTATGATTTGCATGTGATGTTAATCCTTTTATGCATCTTATTTTGCTTAGGACGACGGTAGCATTATAAGGTGATCCCTCACTAAAATTTCAAGATAAAATTGTGTTCTCCCCGAGTGTGCACCGTTGCGAAAGTTCGTCGTTTCGAAGCACCACGTGATGATCGGGTGTGATAGACTCTACGTTCGCATACAACGGGTGCAAGCCAGTTTTGCACATGAGGAACATTCGAGTTAAACTTGACGAGCCTAGCATGTACGGACATGGCCTCAGAACACAAGAGACCAAAAGGTCGAACATGAGTCATATAGTAGATATGATCAACATGGAGATGTTCACCACTGAAACCACCTCATCTCACGTGATGATCGGACTTGGGTTGGTGAATTTGGATCATGTCACACTCAGATGACCGGAGGGATGTCAATTTGAGTGAGAGTTCTTTAAGTAATATGATTAATTGAACTCTTTATCATGAACATAGTCTAAAGTTGTCTTTGCAAAATTATGTTGTAGATCAATAGCTCGCGTTGTAGCTCCACTGTGTTTTTGAAACGTTCCTAGAGAAAATAGAGTTGAAAGATGTTGGTAGCAATTATGCGGACTAGGTTCGTGATCTTAGGATTGTCCTCAGTTGCTGCACAGAAGGCTTATGTCCTTAATGCACCGCTCGGTGAGCCACCCCCTCAAGCGGCGTATGTGGATGTTGTGAACATCTGACAGGTACGTCTTGATGACTACTTGATAGTTCAATGCGTCATGCATTACGGCTTAGAATTGAGGCTCCAAATACGTTTTAAAACATCATGGAGCATATGTGATGTTCCAAGAGCTGAAATTGGATTTCAGGCTCGTGCCCGTATTGAGAGGTATGAGACCTCCAACAAGATTCTTTGCCTGCAAGATGAAGGAGAATAGCTCAATCGGTGAGCATGTGCTCAGATTGTCTAAGTGCAACAATCACTTGAATCAAGTGGGATTTGATCTTCCAGATAAGATAGTGATTGATATGGTTCTCCAAGTCACTGCCACCAAGCTCCTAGAGCTTCGTGATGAACTATAACATGCCAGGGATGGAGATGATGATCCCTGAGCTATTCGCAATGTTTTACACTGCGAAAGGTAGAAATCAAGAAAGAGCATCAAGTGTAGATGGTAAGACCACAAGTTTCAAGAAAGGCAAGGGCAAGAAGGGAAACTTCGAGAATGGCAAGCCAGTTGTCGCTCCAGTGAAGAAACCCAAGATTGGACCCAAACCCGAGACTGAGTGCTTCTGTTATGACGGGAACGGTCACTGAAGCGGAACTGCCCCAGATACTTGGCAGATAAGAAGGCTGGCAATGTCAACAAAAGTATATTTGATATACATGTTATTGATGTGTACTTTACTAGTACTCCTAGTAGCACCTGGGTATTAGATACCAGTTCAGTTACTAATTTTGGTAACTCGAAGTAAAAGCTACGGAATAAACGGAGACTAGCTAAGGGGGAGGTGACGATGTGTGTTGGAAGTGTTTCCAAGGTTGATGTGATCACCATCGCACGCTCCCTCTACCTTCGGTATTAGTGTTGAACCTAAATAAATGTTATTTGGTGTTTGCGTTGGGCATGAACATGATTAGATCGTGTTTATTGCAATACAGTTATTCATTTAAGTCAGAGAATAATGGTTATTCTGTTTACATGAATAATACCTTCAATGGTAATGCATCCAATGTGAATGGTTTATTGAATCTCCATCGTAGTGATACACATGTTCATAATATTGATGCCAAAAGATGCAAAGTTAATAATGATAGTACCACATACTTGTGGCACTACTGCTAAGGTCATATTGGTATAAAACGCATGAAGAAGCTCCATGCTGATGGATCTTTGGACTCACTCGATTTTGAATCGCTTGGGACATGCGAACCATGCCTCATGGGCAAGATGACTGAGACCCCGTTTTTCAGTTCGATGGAACGGGCAAGTGACTTATTGGAAATAATACATATTGATGTATGCAGTCCAATGAGCATTGAAGCACGCGGTGGATATCGTTATTATCTTACCTTCACAGATGATTTGAGTAGATACTGGTATGTTTACTTGATGAATCACAATTCTGAAACTTTTGAAAAGTTCAAGAAATTTCAGAGTGAAGTTGAAGATCATCGTGACAAGAAGGTTGAATGTCTACGATGTGATCGTAGAGGTAAATATCTGAGTTACGAGTTTTGGTATATATTTAAGACAATGTGGAAGTTGTTTCACAACACATGCCACCTGGAACACCACAGTGTAATGGTGTGTCCGAATATCGTAGCCATACTCTATTGGATATGGTGCGTTCTATGATGTTTCTTATCGATTTTCCACTATCGTTTTGGGATTATGCGTTAGAGACAACTACATTCACTTTGAATAGGGCACCATCTAAATCCGTTGAGATGACACCGTATGAATTATGGTTTGGCAGAAACCTAAGCTGTCATTTCTTAGTATTTGGGAATGCGATGCTTATGTGAAAGGACTCAACCTCATCAGCTCGAACCCAAAGCGGACAAATGCGTCTTCATAGGATACCCTAAGGAAATAGTTGGGTATACCTTCTATCTCAAATCCAAGGGCAAAGTGTTTGTTGCTAAAAACGGGTCTTTTCTCGAGAAAGAGTTTCTCTCGAAAGAATTGAGTGGGAGGAAGGTAGAACTTGATGAGGTTATTGAACCGTCACTTCAGTTGGATGGTAGCACAATGCAGAAAGTTGTTTCTGCGGCGCGTACACCAAATGAAGAGGAAGCTAATGATGTTGATCATGAAACTTCAGATCAAAGTTACTACTGAGCCTCGTAGGTCGACAAGGAATCGTACCATCCCTAAGTGGTGCGGCAATCCTGTCTTGGAGGTCATGTTGTTAGACAACAGTGAACCTACGAGCTATGAAGAAGCGATCGTGGGCCCGGATTCCAACTAATGGCTAGGAGCCATGAAATCCGAGATAGGATCCATGTATGAAAACCAAGTATGGACTTTTGTAGACTTGGCCGATGAACGGCAGGTCGTTAAGTACAAACGGACCTTTAAGAAGAAGACAGACGCTGATGGTAATTGTCACCATTTATAAATCTCGACTTGTCACAAAGTGGTTTCCGACAAGTTCAAGGAGTTGACTACGATGAGACTCTCTCACCCGTAGCGATGCTAAAGTCTGTTGAAATTATGTTAGCAGTTGCTGTATTTTTCGATTATGAAATCTGGCAGATGGATGTCAAAACAGAGTTTCCTTAACGGTTTCCGTGAGGAAAGGTTGTATGTGATACAACCAGAAGGTTTTGTCGATCCTAAGGATGCTAAAAGGTGTGCAAACTCCAGCGATCCTTCTATGGACTGGGGCAAGCATCTCGAAGTTGGAATATACACTTTGATAAGGTGATCAAAGTTTTTGGGTATATACAAAGTTTATAAGAAACTTGTATTTACAATAAAGTGAGTGGGAGCACTATAGAATTTTTGATAGGTATATGTGGATGACATATTGTTGATCAGAAATAATGTAGAATTTCTGGAAAGCATAAAGGGTTGTTTGAAAGGAGTTTTTCAAAGGAATACCTGGATAAAGCTACTTAAATATTGGGCATCAAGATCTATAGAGATAGATCAAGACGCCTGATAAGACTTTCAATAAGTACATACCTTGACAAGATTTTGAAGGAGTTCAAAATGTATCAGTCAAAGAAAGAGTTCTTGCCTGATTTATATGGTGTGAAGTTGAGTGAGACTCAAAGCTCGACCACGGCAGAAGAAAGAGAAAGGACGAAGGTCGTCCCCTATGCCTTATCCATAGGCTCTGTATAGTATGCCATGCTGTGTACCACACCTGGTGTGTGCCCTGCCATGAGTCTGTCAAGGGGTACAAGAGTGATCCAGGAGTGGATCACTCGACAGCGGTCAAAATTATCCTTAGTAACTAGAGGACTAAGGAAATGTTTCTTGATTATGGAGGTGATGAAGAGTTCGTCGTAAAGAGTTACGTCGATGCAAGCTTTGACACCAATCCAGATGACTCTTAGTAGTAATCCGGATACGTATAGTGGAGCAGCCATTTGGAATAGCTCCAAGTGGAGTGTGGAAGAAGCATCTACAATATGACATATAGATTTGCAAAGAACACACGGATCTGAATGTTGCGGACCGTTGACTAAAACCTCTCTCACATGCAAAACATGATCGAACCCTAGAACTCATTGGTGTTAGATTCATAACAATGTAAATCACATAGCGATGTGAGCTAGATTATTGACTCTAGTGCAAGTGGGAGACTGTTGGAAATATGCCCTAAAGGCAATAATAAAAAGGTAATTATCATATTTCCTTGTTCATGATAATCGTTTATTATCCATTCTAGAATTGTATTGATCGAAAACTCAGATACATGTGTGGATACATAGACAACACTGTGTCCCTAGTAAGCCTCTACTAGACTAGCTCGTTGATCAGAGATGGTCAAGGTTTCCTGACCATAGACAATGAGTTGTCATCTGATAACGGGATTACATCATTAGGAGAATGATGTGATGGACAAGACCCAACCGTAAGCATAGCAGTTGATCGTGTTAGTTTATTGCTAGTGCTTTATCCATATCAAGTATGTGTTCCTACGACCATGAGATCATGCAACTCCCGGACACCAGAGGAATGTCTTGTGTGTATCAAACGTCACAACATAACTGGGTGACTATAAAGGTGCTCTACAGGTATCTCCGAGGGTGTCTGTTGGGTTGGCATGGATCGAGACTTGGATTTGTCACTCCGTATGATGGAGAGGTATCTCTGGGCCCACTCGGTAACACATCATCACAAGAAGCTTGCAAGCAACGTGACTAAGGAGTTAGTCATGGGATCTTGTGTTACGGAACGAGTAAAGAGACTTGCCGGTAACGAGATTGAACTAGGTATGGAGATACCGACGGTCGAATCTCGGGCAAGTAACATACCAATGGACAAAGGGAACTGCATACGGGGTTGTCTGAATCCTTGACATCGTGGTTCGACCGATAAAGATCTTTGTAGAATATGTAGGAACCAATATGGGCATTCAGGTCCCGCTATTGGTTATTGACCGTAGAGTTGTCTCGGTCATGTCTACATAGTTCTCGAACCCGCAGGGTCTGCACACTTAACGTTCGGTGACGATTTGGTATTGTTAAGTTATGTATGTTGGTGACCGAAGGTTGTTCGGAGTCCCGGATGAGATCACAGACGTCACGAGGAGTTCCGGAATGGTCCGGAGGTAAATATTTATATATGGGAAGTCATATTTTGGCTACCGGAAAAGTTTCGAGTTTTTCCGGTATTGTACCGGGAAGCTTCTAGAAGGTTCCGGAAACGTCCGGAGGAGTCCGGAAGTCCACCAAGGGTTCCACCATGTCCCAAGGGTTTGCATGGGCTGAGGGGAGGTGCCCTGGCCTTATTGGGCCAGGCACACAAGTCCCTCAAGGCCCATGTGGCTTGGGAGAGGTGGAAAGTCCACCTGTTTATGGAAAGGGAGGGAATTGGACTAGGAGTCCAACTCCTCCCCCTTGGCTGTGCCCTAGGGCTTGGAGGGGCTGATCTCCATTCCCCTCCACCTATATATAGAGGGGAGGGGGCGCCCCAAGAGTACACACGAAGCCCTTGGCGCCCCTCTCTCTCCCTAGATCGTTTTCTCCTCCGTTCACGGTTTCGGTAGCGCTAGGTGTAGCCCTGCCGGGATAGCACCAACACCACCGCCACCACGCCGTCGTGTTGCCGGAGAACTCATCTACTACTCCGACATCGCTTGCTGGATCAAGGAGGCGGAGACGTCATCGAGCTGTACGTGTGCTGAACGCGGAGGTGCCGTCCGTTCGGCGCTAGATCAGGACGGATCGTGATTGGATCGCGGGACGGATTGCGATTTGGATCGCGAAGACGTTCAACTACATCAACCGCGTTTCTTAATGCATCCCGCTTAGTGATCTACAAGGGTCTGTAGATCCACTCTCCCTCTCATAGTTGTTGATCTCCATAGATAGATCTTGGGTGTTCGTAGGAATTTTTTTGTTTCCCATGCAACGTTCCCCTACAGCCACAACCCACTAGGGCGCGCCTCCTGGCGCGCCCTAATGGGTTGTGCTCTCCACGGGACCCCCTCCACCGCCTCTAATGCCTATAAATACCCAAATGTTTAGAAAACCCTAGGGGAGTTGACGAAAAACACATCCAGACGCCACAAGTTCCAGAGCCTCAAGATCCAATCTAATACCATCACGGAGGGGTTCATCTTCTTCATAGGTGCCTCTCTGATGATGCGTGAGTAGTCCACCATAGACCTACGGGTCCGTAGGAAGTAGCTAGATGGCTCTCTCTCTCTCTCTCTCTCTCTCTTTTGATTCTCAATACAATGGTCTCTTGGAGATCTATTTGATGTAAACTTTTGCGGTGTGTTTGTTGGGATCCGATGAATTTTGAGTTCATGATCCGTTTCTATCCATGAATATCATTTGAGTCTTATTTGATCTCTTATATGCATGATTACTTATAGCCTCGTATTTCTTCTTCGAATCTTTGGTTTAGTTAGGCCGACTAGATCGATTTTTCTTGCCATGGGAAGAGGTGCATTGTGATGGGTTCGATCTTGCGGTGTCCTTTCCCAGTGATAGAAGGGGCAGCAAGGCACGCATGTATCGTTGCCATTAAGGATAACAAGATGGGGTATATTCCTACATTAAAAGATCTTGTCTACATCATGTCATCGTTCTTATTGCATTACTCCGTTTTCCCATGAACTTAATACACTAGATGGATGCTGGATAGCGGTCGATGTGTGGAGTAATAGTGGTAGATGCAGGCAGGAGTCGGTCTACTTATCTTGGACGTGATGCCTATATAATGATCATCGCCTTGGATATCGTCATGGTTATTTCATATTCTATCAATCGCCCAACAGTAATTTGTTCACCCACCGTGTGCTATACTCATGAGAGAAGCCACTAGTGAAACCTACGGCCCTCGGGTCTACTTTTCCAACATATTGCTTTCCGATCTATCTTTTTGCCTCTTTGTTTTCAGATCTACTAAACCAAAAACCCAAAAATATATTGCTGCACTTTTATTTGCCCTTTTTATTTTGTGTTCTTGAGAGATCTATCGCTCCTATCTATCACTACCTAATCTATCTTTTTACCGTAGAGAGATTGACAACCTCTCTTACGCGTCGGGTAGCAAGTATTTGTTATTTGTGTGCAGGTGCTGCTTATTAGGTGGTGGTGATCCTCCTACTGGTTCGATACCTTGGTTTCATAACTGAGGGAAATACTTACCGTCGCTGTGCTGCATCATCCCTTCCTCTTTGGGGAAATACCGACGCAGTCTCAAGCCACGTCAAAGGAATTTTTGGTGCCGTTGCCGGGGAGGAAGCGGTCTCTTCTACGTGCCAATCTCAGGCGCCGAGGAGACACCATCATCATCTACCAGGTTCCTAATCACAAATCTCATCTCCTTGCAATTAAATTATTTGCCATTTGCCTCTCGTTTTCCTCTCCCCCACTTCACCAATTTGCCGTTGTATTCGCCCTCTTTTTCGTTTGCCCTTTTCTCGTCAGATCTCTTGCTTGCTTGCAATCTTGTTTGCGTAGTCATGATGACTCAAGAAAACACCAAGTTGTGTGATTTTTCCAATACTAATAACAATGATTTTATTAGTACTCCGATTGCTCCTCCCGCTACTAGTGCGGAGTCCTGTGATATTAATGTCGCTTTGTTGAATCTTGTCATGAAAGATCAATTTGCTGGTAATCCTAATGAGGATGTCGTGTCCCATCTAAACACATTCGTAGAATTGTGTGATATGAAAAAGAAAAAAGATGTGGACAATGATATTGTGAATTTGAAATTATTTCCTTTTTCCTTGCGGTATCGTGCAAAATTTTGGTTTTCTTCTTTGCCTCGCAATAGTATCGATTCTTGGAATAAGTGCAAGGATGCTTTTATCACTAAGTATTTTCCACCCACGAAAATTATTTCCCTTAGGACGCAAATCATGAATTTTAAGCAACTTGAGCATGAACATGTTGCACAATCTTGAGAAAGAATGAAATTGATGCTAAGAAATTGTCATACTCATGGTTTAAATCTTTGGATGATCATACAAAAATTTGATGCGGAATTGAATTTTGTCTCTAGAAATCTTTTAGATTCCGCCGCGGGTGGTACTTTTATGGAAATTACTTTGGGCGAGGCTACTAAATTGCTAGACAATATTATGGCAAATTATTCGCAATGGCATACCTAAAGAGCTCCTACTAGTAAAAAAGTTAATTCTGTTGAAGAAATTAGTACTCTGAGTGATATGGTTGATGCTTTGATGAAATTGGTTGCTAGTAAAAATGCTCCTATTGATCTGAATGATGTGCCTTTGTCTACCTTGATTGAGCAAAATAGTGATTCCGTAGATGTGAATTTTGTCTCGCGAAACAATTTCAATAACAATGCTTATAGAGGTAATTTTAATCCTAGGCCTTTTCCTAGAAATTCCTCTAATAATTATGGTAATTCCTATGTTAATTCCTCTTACAATAATAATAGGAACACCTCTGATCTTGAGAGTAATATTAAAGAATTTATCAATGTGCAAAAATCTATCAATACTACGATAGAAGAAAAATTGAATAAGATTGCTAATATGTCCAGAAGCACTGATAGAATTTCTCATGATGTTGAAAATATCAAGTTTAAATCTTTTGTGCCTAAGATTGATGAATCAATTAAAGCTTTATATGTCTCTATGGATGAAAGTAATAAAAGAACCGCTATGCTTAGAGCTAAAAGAGAAATCTTAGAAAAATCGTTTTCTAGTGATTGCCTTCATAAAAATGATGAAGATCTTAAAGTGATTGGTGTTTCTTCTATTGATTCCTTGTTTAGTAATATTAAAATTGATGATAAAGGGACTGAAGTAGAGTCAACTTTAGCTAGAAGGCGTCCCAATAATTTGGAGGGTGAAAATCTTGATGAAAACTTTGATAAAAGTGGGTTTGAAGAGGTCAAAACTTTAACTAGTGATGTGCCCACTATTTTGGATTGCAAAGACTTTAATTATGGTAGTTGCTCTTTGATTGAATGTATTTCTTTGTTGCAATCCATGTTGAATTCACCCCATGCTTATGAGAAAAATAAATCTTTTACTAAACATATCGTTGATGCCATGATGAAATCTTTTGAAGAAAAGTTGGAGTTGGAAATTTCTATTCCTAGAAAATTACGTGATGAGTGGGAACCTACTATTATAGTTAAGATAAAAAATTATGAGTGCTTTTCTTTATGTGATTTGGGTGCTAGTGTTTCCACGATTTCGAAATCTTTATGTGATGTGCTTGGTCTTACCAATATTGAAGAGTGTTCTCTTAACTTACACTTGGCGGATTCTACTATTAAAAAACCTTTTGGAAGAATTAATGGTGTTCTTATTCTTGCAAATAGGAACTATGTGCCTATAGATTTTATTGTGCTTGATATTGATTGCAATCCATCTTGTCCTATTATACTTGGTAGACCGTTTTTACGCACTATAGGTGCCGTGATTGATATGAAAGAAGGCAATATTCGATTTCAGTTTCCACTAAGAAAGGGTATGGAACACTTCCCTAGAACAAGAATTAAGCCACCATATGAATCAATCATGAGGGCATCCTATGGATCCAAAACCAAAGATGACAATACTTGAATCTATGCGTTGTGCCTAGCTAGGGGCGTAAAACGATAGCGCTTGTTGGGAGGCAACCCAATGAATAAATTTATTTTTGCTTTTTCCTTTCTGTTTTTGAGTGTTGACACAATTATGCCTCTGTTATGATTGTGTTTTTACGGTTTATTTAGTGTTTGTGCCAAGTTGAGCCTTTAGGATGATTCATAAGATGAGTAGAAGCGATGCTGAATCTGAAACAGAAACTTTGCGTCCAGTATTTGAATTTTCATCTTTTTTACTGGAACGTGATTTTGAGCTGAAATTTTAACACAGTGTTTATATACAAATTCTTTACATTGTCCTAATTTTTCAGAATTTTTAGAGTTACAGAAGTATGGTTAGAGTACAGATTACTACAGACTCTTCTGTTTAAGACAGATTCTGTTTTCGTTGCATTGTGTGCTTGTTTGGATGAATCTATGGGTTATATTGAAGGGTATGAGCCATGGTAAAGTTAAAATACAGTAGGTATAATGCAATAACAAAATATTAATAGGTTTTCAACAGCACCTAAAGTAGTGATTTGCTTTATTATACTAATGGATCTCACGAAGATTTTGTTGAGTTTTGTGTGATTGAAGTTTTCAAGTTTTGGGTGAGATCACGATGGATGAAGGAATAAGGAGTGAAAAGAGCCTGAGCTTGGGGATGCTACAGAACCCCCAAGATATATCCAAAGAGAAACAAGCAACTAAGCTTGGGGATGCCCCCGAGTGGCATCCCCTCTTTCTTCTAACAACCATCGGTATTTTACTAGGAGCTATATTTTTATTCGTCACATATCATGAGTTTTGCTTGGAGCGTCTTGTATCATCTGAGTCTTTGCTTGCTTTGCTTGTTAGTTTGTCATTTGTATCCTTGCTGGACACACCTATTTGGGAGAGCCAAAATTATGCTATGATTTTTTAGAATTGCTCTCTATGCTTCACTTAAACTTGTTGAGCTATAGAATTGCTCTAGTGCTTCACTTATATCTTTTTGAGCACGGTGTGCTTGGAAATTTTTGTAGAAATACTCTCATGCTTCACTTATATTAATTTGAGAGTGAGTAAATTTTGAAGAAATCCTCTCATGCTTCACTTATACCTTTTTGAGAGATGAAATCTCTATGCTCATGTGCTTCACTTAAATTTGTTTGAGCTTGTCAAAAAGCAATGGCAATATATGAAACTAGTCCCAAAGTGATAGATATCCAAGGAGGATATAAAAAAACTTTCATGAAGATCAATGGACAAATTAAACTTGATTCCTTGTAATAGTTTTGAAACATCATGATAGTAATATGTGAGTCATGTTAGTGAGTAATTATGCTTTAGTAGGAATATTGGTGTTAAGGTTTGTGATTCCCTATGCATGCACGAAACTTAATAGTTATGCAATGAAGTTACATCCTACTTATGGTGCATTATTCGGTGTTAGTTATGCTCAATGCTCACTTATGTGAATTTTCGTTTCTTGGTTTGGTTGCTTCTCAATCTATTTGCTAGCCTCGATTTGTACTAAGTAGAAATACTACTTGTGCATCCAAAATCCTTCAACCAAGTTTTACCTTATGAGTCCATCATACCTACCTATATGCGGTATTTCCATGCCGTTCCAAGCAAATTTGCATGTGCCATCTCTAAATTTTCAAAATATTTTTTCTCTTTTGTGTGCTCGTACCGCTCATGAAATGGTGGGGAGTGTCCAATATTTTTCCATGCTAGATGTGTTATTCTCAAGATGAGTGTTTATTCACTAGTCATTGCACGAGAGTGCGGCGGTAATCGGGATGCCCATTCCCGAAATGAAAAAGAAAAAAATATTTACTTTATGTTGTCAAATAATAAATTCCTTAGAAAATGTTGGTATGGACGGCAACCGTGGATACTGCCCCCCATGGAAAGTGAAAGAATGGTGGAAAAAGGAATAAACTTTATTTTCTGTTTGGGAACCGCATATGATATATCTAGCATGGAAAGTATTGTGAGCTACTTTGTCGTTTTCGTTGATAGGAAAGGCATGCCACCCAAAATATTTTTCTCTCTCAATTTAAAACTTTGAGCTCTGGCACCTCTACAAATCCCTACTTCCCTCTATGAAGGGCCTATCTATTTACTTTATGCAATTTTTATTTTTACTTTGAGTCTCCATCTTCTCTTATAAAGCACCAACTAGGGGGCACTAGGATCGTACTTGAGCATTGGGTGTAGCTAATATTTGAGTGTGTTTCATTAATGGATCAATGATTGAGCATGATTGGCTAGGTATAACTTTATTTAGTGTTGATATTTTGAAAGACATGGTTGCTTGTTGGCATGCTTGAGTATTGAAGTCATTATGTTAAAACTAGACTATTGCTTTGAATCATCTAAAAAGTCCAAATGTCCATGCCACAAAGAAAAGAATATGAAATAAACATGATAGGCGGCATTCCACATCAAAAATTCTATTTTTATCATTTACCTACTCGAGGACGAGTAGGAATTAAGCTTGGGGATGCTGATACGTCTCCAACGTATCTATAATTTTTGCTTGTTCCATGCTGTTATATTATCATTCTTGGATGTTTTACAATCACTTCATAGCAATTTTATATCATTTTTTGGGACTAACCTATTGACATAGTGCCAAAGTGCCAGTTGCTGTTTTTGCTTGTTTTTTACTTCGCAAAATATCAGTACCAAACAGAGTCCAATCGCGACGAAACTTTTTGGAGATTTTTTCTGGACCAGAAGACACCCAGTGGGCCAAAGAAGTGCCGGAGAGGTGGGCTGTGGAGGCCACAACAGGCGGCACGCCCTGATGGGTTGTGCTCTCCTCGGGGCCCCCCTCCACCACCTCTGATGCCTATAAATACCCAAATTTTCAGAAAACCCTAGGGGAGTCAACGAAAAACACATCCAGCCGCCACAAGTTCCAGAGCCTCAAGATCCAATCTAACACCATCACGGAGGGGTTCATCTTCTTCATAGGTGCCTCTCCGATGATGCATGAGTAGTCCACCATAGACCTACGGGTCCGTAGGCAGTAGCTAGATGGCTCTTTCTCTCTCTCTCTCTTTTGACTCTCAATACAATGGTCTCTTGGAGATCTATTTGATGTAAACTTTTGCGGTGTGTTTGTTGGGATCCGATGAATTTTGAGTTCATGCTCAGTTTGTATCCATGAATATTATTTGAGTCTTCTTTGATCTCTTATATGCATGATTACTTATAGCCTCGTATTTCTTCGTCGAATCTTTGGTTTAGTTAGGCCAACTAGATCGATTTTTCTTGCCATGGGAAGAGGTGCATTGTGATGGGTTCGATCTTGCGGTGTCCTTTCCCAGTAATAGAAGGGGCAGCAAGGCACGCATGTATCGTTGCCATTAAGGATAACAAGATGGGGTCTATTCCTACATGAATAGATCTTGTCTACATCATGTCATCGTTCTTATTGCATTACTCCATTTTCCCATGAACTTAATACACTAGATGCATGCTGGATAGCGGTCGATGTGTGGAGTAATAGTGGTAGATGCAGGTAGGAGTCGGTCTACTTATCTTGGACGTGATGCCTATATAATGATCATCACCTTGGATATCATCATGATTATTTGATCTTCTATCAATTGCCCAACAGTAATTTGTTCACCCACCGTGTGCTATACTCATGAGAGAAGCAACTAGTGGAACCTACGGCCCTCGGGTCTACTTTTCCAACATATTGCTTTCCGATCTATCTTTTTGCCTCTTTGTTTTCAGATCTACTAAACCAAAAACCCAAAAATATATTGCTGCACTTTTTATTTGCCCTTTTTATTTTGTGTTCTTGAGAGATCTATCTCTCCTATCTATCCTAATCTATCTTTTTACCGTAGAGAGATTGACAACCTCTCTTACGCGTCCGGTTGCAAATATTTGGTATTTGTGTGCAGGTGCTGCTTATTAGGTGGTGGTGATCCTCCTACTGGTTCGATACCTTGGTTTCATAACTGAGGGAAATACTTACCGTCGCTGTGCTGCATCATCCCTTCCTCTTTGGGGAAATACCGATGCAGTCTCAAGCCACGTCAGCTCCCTGTTTTCATAGATGGGCTCCTTCCCCTTGGAAGAGCAAGGATGTAGGGTGCCCTCCTTGATGTCACGGATGGGCTCCTTCCCCTTGGAAGAGACGAATAGGGTGCCCTTGTCGGTGTCGGTGTCGTCGATGAGGTATGACTTGGCATCTGACGATGTTGAGCCACCGCCATAGAACGTGTCCTACAAAAATGACAAAAAGGTGCTCGATGGCGATGAAGGAAGGCAAATTCTTGATAGCGAAGCAGAGGAGATCAGCAGCTAGGCCTTGCATGAGGTCGACGGGGGTTGAACCCAAGGGGTCGGGGTGGGCCACTGAACCTGTGACATAGCCGGCGACAAGACGTCAACGTTGACGAGCTCGATGTCGTAGCCGGCTACATCGATATGCATCCATACGGGAACCCGCTGTTTTACAGCCTCGTAGTCGTTAGATTTCCCAGCGGCCTCGGACGCCACCTCGTCATCGTAGTTAGCTTCCCCGGCGGCCTTGGCAACCACCTCATCATCGTAGTCAGCTTACCCGGCGGCCTTGGCGGCCACCTCATCATCGTAGTCAGCTTCCCCGACGGTCCCGATGGTCACGTTGTCATCGTAGTCAGCTTTCCCGGCAGCCTCGGCGGCCACCTCGGTGTCGTCTAGCGAAAAGGCCACGATATACCTCCTTTTGGCCATTCGCTCCTCGATCTCCCTAGAAGTGTAGCTGGGATTAGGCTGCGATGGTCTGCGGTGGGGGATGCGGATATGTGAGGAAGAGGGTGTTTAGCAAGCGCCATCTAAGAAAGTCAGGGCAGCGAGGGTACGGAGATGGGTTGGTAACCTGCACGGGGAGAGCGGGAGAGGTTGATTGTGGAAGCGGAGCGGGGTTGGGGGCGGCGGCGGCGACGGCGAGGTAGCTAGGGTTTGAGCGAGGGAGTTGTGTGGGGTGGAGGTAGGAGGGGCCTAGGTGGTGTTTGAGGAAATATCACGGCTACTGTAAATTTTACTTGGAGGGAATGAAAAACCAGGACAATTGAAACTTACATGAAGTGGCGCCGGAGGAACAAACATAGCACACGGTCCGAACATAATACCTGTGTGCAATTCACAGAGAAAAACCCGTGGAACCATCAATTTTTCAATTGATCAAGGCGGGTAGCTATTTTTAAGATTTCTCTAGGCGGGTTGGTGCAAAGGTGGACTATAGTTACGTGAAAACCACGGGCATGGCACACAGTTAGCATGCGGGAACCGTGTCCACGGCCTACACAATCGCACACAGTTGTCTCGTTCGACTCGTCTGCTATTGAAGTTTTAAAAAAAGACTCCTCTGTCATTTATATAACATTTGAAAATAAACACGATGAATCTAGGGTCATAGCACAAACACACCTGCATGTGGACCAAATGTATGTATGGAAAGGTTGTTGTGGTGTTAAAATACGGAATGCACAACTTTCATGTGACACATAGTGCCTCGCAGAGCACACGGTAATGTTGGCTTATGCGCCCCCCCCCCCCCCCCCCCCAACTTCGAGTTGGCGGGAGGGATGGTAGCTACAATATATATATTAACGTACGCAC
Source organism: Elymus sibiricus (assembly GCA_039707655.1). Lineage (NCBI taxonomy): Eukaryota > Viridiplantae > Streptophyta > Magnoliopsida > Poales > Poaceae > Elymus > Elymus sibiricus. Next base: position 184,264,937 of record CM077675.1, on the reverse strand, counting down.
ACATACTAGGAATGCAATTTCACCCAACCGTAACACAAATCCAATAGAAATCCATCATGATCACCCCTCCCCCGTGTTTTAGTTCTCAGGGTTGACAGTGCGGGCCCACTGATGGGCGCATCTCGGAAACTTCATGAGATAGGTGAGACCGCAACCACCTGTGTGTGGCTCAACTAACTAATTAAGGTGGTGTGATATTTCGATACCATGCGTGCATAACTTTTTGATGTGGTACATATGCCTCTCAAAAGTCGAATAGTATGTAGTAACTGACCTCACGAATAGGTTTCGTGTATATATGTACTATTGTGTTGCCCCTCCCCCTCCCCCACCCCACCCCCACACACACATGCTTCGAGCCACCGAGAGAGCATATCAACAGCATAACCTATATATGTACCTATATCCTAACAGAAACAAATTAATACCTATAGCTATAGCTTTGGTCAAATTACGTACCCACCCCCTTCCCCCATCGACTTGGAGCCATCGATCGAGAGGGCGTATATTTGTGATGTATATAGTATATTACCCTCTTGATGCCAACTAATTAAAGTGATTTGCCATGTGGACATGCGGATGGTGCGTGTCGTCCATAACAACACATCATTTCCACTTCAAGCTATATATATCCAGAGGGCGTATGTATATATGAAAGTGTGGTGTGGGATGTATAAATACCAAATAGACACAACTTTGATGTGACACATGCACACGTACATCCTCGCAAACAAGAAAGTACAAGTACAGAGGTAAAGGACCTGTAGTATATATGCGCCGGTTTAAGTGGGAGGATCGACAATTCATCTATGTGTATATATATACATATGTGTGTGTGTGTGAGTGTGTGTGTGTGTGTGTATGTATGTATGCGCTCAAACTTCTGTCTAGAATCTCACCATGAACTATATCGTAACAAATAACGAGAAGACTATATCTACCTTGGTCAAATTATCCAGTAGTATGCGCCGGTTTAAGTGACAGGCCACGCGGGTCCACAAATTGGCGCATGTCGTCCATAACCACACGAGGGAGTGTCCGTAGACAACACTAGCGCATGCATGGCCCCAGGCACATATGTATGAAAGTGTTGTGAGATGTTTTCAAATACCAAACGCACAACTTTCGCCGCCACATGTACATGTGTCTCCCGGACCAGAATGCCCACGTACTGAGGTTAACGACCCATATATAGCCCCACGCCCACACTTCAAGCCGACATGAGGGATTCAGTGTGTACGATGCATTCGACATTTGGTTAGAAATCAATGCATATGTCAACTACGTACAATAACACATACCAACAAGAAGAATCCACCTTGGTAAATTAACATCTCTACTGCCCCCGGTCAAAGTGACGGCCCACGTGGACATGGATGAGCCTGTGTGACGCCGATGATGTGACACCCTGGTTTTTGGCAACTTTTTCTTTTCAAAATCTTTCTGGTTTTATTTGCATTTTGGTTGGTTTTTCAGTCAACTATGGACTTATGACTCCTTGAATCTTTTCCCAAGTAACCCAAAACCCTCATCACCTTGCCAAAACATTTCCACACCTCTCCTGGATCAATTTCCAATATTTAATCTTTTTCAATAATTTATTTTCTTCCTTTGGGAATTATGTCATCACTATGGGTTGTGAAGCAACCCATAGCTCTGATGATCAGAAAAATCCCAAACTCTTGTCACACCTTCTTATCATCATATCATTCCATAATCTTCAAAAATATTCCATTGTCCAATGCAAAATTTTGGCCAGAATAATTATTTTCTTTCTAGTCAGAATTGGTCAGTTGTGAAGCAACTCCCATTTTCCTAGCTCAGAAACTCCCAAACAATTTCCTGAGATATTAGGGGACCTATCTAGCCACAATATACAAAAATATCATCTTGTCCAGTACAAATTTTCAACAGCAAAATTCTGACAAGTTTCTGCTCATTCCAAACCTCTGTGAAGGAAGTACTAGCTAGAGATGCCTAATTGCTCTAAAAAATTTATGGCATGTGGGCACTACCAAATGACCTCCCTCCACCAAGTTTCATCATCAGGAGATTATCTAAATGAGTGCCACAAGCAGATCAAGTTTCTGGACCAGTATGGCAGTTTACACAGGAACTATATTCAAAACTTTTCTAAACCCTTTCAAATTTGGCCAGTTTATAGTCCTTCCAACCTAGATCGCGCCAGACATCTCCACTGGCTTCATCTCCAGCTCACCTCTCCTCCAGATCTCTCCCAAAGTTTCTGTCAGAAACTGTAGTTGAGGCTACCCTTCGAACCAGAGTGTATCTAGTCAAGCCAGTGGCACAAGGAGGCTAAGTGATCGAAGGTCGACGCCGTGGACAAGGTGCACCGGGCTTGCGTGGCCTCCTGGTGGCCGCACCCGTGGTGAGCACGGCACTGGCATGCCAGTGCGCGCGCTCTACACGGCGCCTGCATCGGATGTGATCGCTCCGGCTACCCCGCGTGGCCTAGTCCTAGCATGCCGACATCTTCCCCTCCTTCCACCTAGGCCACTCCAGAGCCTTCCCCTCGCCGGAATCGCCCTCACCGGCCGCCACGGCAGCGCCGCACTATGACAACCGTGCGGCCACAGTGGCTGAGCCGCCGTCGTCTTCCTCCGCGTGCCGCCACTGCGCGCATTAACTCCTCTGCCCTCCTCCATCACTTCGCCCCGCCTCGCGACAGCCAGCTCGCCGTCCTTGCCCCGGCGACGTGGCCACAGCGCCGCCCATTCCAGAGAGCTCGCCCGAGCTCCGCCCCTGCCTATAAAAGGCTGTGCCCGGCCTCTCTCAGCTCCTCACCTCTCTCCCTCCACCTCCAATCGACCTCCCGAGCAGCGAGCCACGGCCGAGAGGCCCTCTGGCCTCAAACCTTGCCGGAGATCCACCGCCACCCGAGCTCTGCCGCCTCGCCATTCCACTCCTCCCCAGCCCCAACCAACTCCACCTTCAAACTCAGTGAACTTCCCTGGTCCTCCCCGAGCTCTTGCCCGACTGGAATCCTACCGGAAATTCTTGCCGCCGACGACGCCCGTAGCCTCCACCCGCCGGAGAAGAAGGGGGCGACGCCGTCCGGCCACCTTCCGACGATCCACGGGTACGGGCGTACTCGCCGTCGTACGCTGGTTCCATTCTTGCCCTCGTCGGACCTCACCACCGTCTCCATCGCCGGTGAGCGTCGCCGGAGCCCCGCCCTCTCTCTGCTTCCCTTCTCCCTTTCTTTTAAATCAACCGGAGGCCCCACCTGTCAGCGACTCACCTCGCGCGCCGAACCGTTTTAAGTGGAGGCGCCCCTCCACTTTACGTGTTCGACGTGGCCGGCTGAGTATTTTCTGATTTTTGTTTAAATTCCAGATTTGACCAGTAACTTTGACTTGCAATAACTTTTTAAATATAAGTCCAAATCCATTGATTCTTTTTGCATTGTGTTTGTCTTAAGCTCCTTTATTTTCTGATAATTTTTGGTATTTTTCTCTGACTCAAAGAATGTCTGGTGAACAGAAATGTGTTATGTGACATTTTCCTTGGTTATTTTAAAATATTTTCAGAGGGAAACTTTGGTGCATTTGAAGACCAGGAGTTTTTGGGCAACCCAACAGAGCAAGGCAAGCCAGGACACCCATTTCATGAAGCATTTCAATAGCATTGCATATTCATATGAATACTTCCATTTATTTGCTATATAATAATTCATAGTAAATAATTTAAATGCCTAGTTGCTGCCATCCTAAGTATTGTGATAAATTACTATGTTTGCTAAATGAACTTAGTTGGTTGATCTTGAGTCACCTGTCCGGGCTTATCCGTGCAACCACATTTGCCGGTATGGGACGGCCTTGACTTGGTCTGGCTCCGTGCTCTTTCACCGGTACCTCCAGACAGGGAGGGTTATGCGTGCATGCTACCCTGATCAGGTAGGCGGCGATAACCCTGTGAGCCCAGATGAGTTTTGTGCCGGCGTCCCCGTTTGGGACAGTTTAGTTTGGCCACGACAGTGGCAGGTGTCACGAGGTGACACAGGGGCCACCCAGGGCAAGACTCCGGGGGAGGATGAATGCCGGTGGTACGATGGGAGAGTCACGGGTCAGGCAGGTTTCGTTGGAGCAACACTGGTCCACCCGAATGGGATCACGAGGCCAGGTGCTCCATGGTGTGGGTAAAGTGTGCAACCTCTGCAAAGTGTAAAATCTATCCGAATAGCCGCGTCCACGGTATTGGACAGCCCGTCCAGACCTCACTAGGTGGTCAACCGTATAGTGATAATGATGATGGAAGAACTCGTCTTGTGTCCGGAAATACTCGATGGCTTATGAGTATTCCGAGGGTTGTGGGACAACCCGAAGGAGATAAGTTGATAACTGATGTTAGTAAGTGAATCACTTAAGAGTTTAAACATGTTGTTTGCATGCTATTGTTTGCTGCATTACTTGGTTGTCGTGAGCTTGCGAGTACATTCAAAGTACGCACCTGGCGTATCATGCCAGATGCAGGAGAAGCCGAGGACGGAGGTCCCGATGGTTCGTGCTACGCTAACTAGGCTGTGTCCCAGCAGTGTCCCTGTGGATGGAGTTTCTGCTATGTTCCGCTACACCATAGAGTTTCCCTAGTAGTTTCGAGGCCCACTATGTTTCATAAATAATGTAGATATTGTCATAGCACCAGGTGTGCCTTTGGCCTCGCTATCGATGTAAAATATGAGCTTGTACCCGAAGTTTATCAATAAAGTTCAGTTCTGTTCTGTTCCAAGCTGTTGTGTGTTTCCACAAGACATGATCTCTGGGTTGGAAACACTGGTAATACGGTTCGCTGAGCCGGGGTGCCACAATGCTTGGTATCAGAGCCGTGCTGACTGTAGGACACCCTAGTTAACCCGCGCTAGAATCACGATTAGTGTAGGGCTTTGAGTGTGCATCTTGCTTGTTGCATTTGATTGTTGCATGGCATGCATCATGATTCATTGTTTTACTAACCGTTGGCATTGTGAGTGTAGATGGCACCAGTTCCATACCACTACCATCATGAGCCAGCACCATTCACTTTTCTTGTACTGCTCCGTAACGTCTGGCTTCGACTGTACCCCAATGGCGAAGATCCAGTGTACCAGGTGTTTCGGGAGCAGCTTGCCGAGTCAGTATACGAGTATCACGCAGAGGCTTTCTTGACCGCGAGCTTGGATATCGGTAGCTATTCTCGCTCTTCTAAGGGCGGAACGGCTTCTACTCCGGAGCTGGCGATCCAGTTTGCTGCGATGGAGGCTCTTACTGACTTGCGCTTCCACGAGGTCGAGATGCAGACTCATCCAGGTTTCTTTCTCTACCCCACCCTGTTGCCTACGACAGGGCGAGTCATTTTCGCGCCAGTTGACCCGGCGAGTGATCGTGCGACTGGTGTTCTATCTCGTTACCTGAACGCCAGTTATCGTATATTCATTTCCTTGGCTGAGGAGCTGTCTCATGTCCAGGAGGCACTTGCAGCCGCGACTACAGTACCATCTTCACCCCAGCCTACATTCCCACCTATGTGTCCACCACCAGTTCCACCTCCACATAGGCTTGATACTCCTTCTAGCTCTACTGCGCCACCAGACTTTTCGTCTGGTAGCCGACGTGAGACCCCGGCAGAGTGGGCCTCACTCCTAGACACCCCAGCTGCTCCGATGCTGAGGCGTCGTGCTCCTTCTTACTCGGAAGGGGAACCGTCCCAGCAGCGTCGTCATGTTGCCTTTGATCCGGAGGATGTCATCCACATCATCAGTTCTGATTCCGACTCAGGATCAGATGACGAGGAGTCTTCAGTCTGGCAGTGTTCGTGCCACCCGCATCACTAGTGTGGAGGCTTGAATTGTAGTGCATGCATCTTTGCATATGTCAACTGCCGTATGAGCAGTCTAGCCATGATATCCCCCTACTAGCTTGCCATGTATGATGTTGGGTTATCTTGTATAATTATGTTGTTTGCTTTATTCGCCTTTTTCGTGCATTTTCTTTCTGGTGTCATATTACTGTGTTTCCCCTTATGGATGTTGCTCATCGATTCGGTATTTTGCAATGGGAACAAATTTAGGATGAAGAGAGCTAGTAGCCAAGGCGGCGATGGAACCCCCGTTCGTCGATCCGCCAGACAAGCAGGACAACCACCAGAAGACTTACCACCTCCACCACCTCAAGCACCGACCACTGATCAGATCATGAGGATGTTTGAAGAGAAAAGAAACCAGGATCTCATGGAATTTTTTAAAAGTATGCAGGCTATGGTGGGCCAGAATAACAACCACAATGGAACACACTCTAAGTTGGCTGACTTCCAGCGCACCAAGCCACCCAATTTCGGTCAAGCTGTGGACCCTATAGAAGCTGATGACTGGCCGAGGACCATGGAAAAGAAGCTAGACATAGCCCGCTGTGAAGAATCAGATAAGGTTCCTTTTGCCACTCACTACCTAGAAGGGCCAGCAGCTATATGGTGGGACAACACCAAAACAACGTGGCCTTCTGGAGAAGATATTTCTTGGGAGAAGTTCAAGGAGCTATTCCGCAAGTATCATATCCCTACAGGCATAATGAAGGTGAAGCAAAGGGAGTTCCTTGCTCTCACACAAGGAAATATGTCCGTGGGGGAGTATCTGAACAAGTTCAACAATCTGGCACGGTACTCTACCCATGACGTGTCCACCGAAGAAAGGAAGATAGATCGATTCCTAGGAGGACTGAATCACGCCCTCCGTTGTTAGCTCTGTATGCTAGACTTTCCGGACTTCCAGACTTTGGTGAACAAGGCTTTCATAGCTGAACGAGAGCATAAGTCCGGATATGATGACCGCAAGCGGAAGTTTGAACCCAAGAAGGATAACCGTGAGCAGTTTGTGCAGAAGCCACGCACCTGGCAGCCAGGCCCATCTGAATACAAGCCCACATGGAGCAATGGCAACAACAACAATAAGACGGTTAGCCAGAATAAGACCTTCGGCAAACAACCAGTGATAGAGGACTGCCGTCGCAATAACACCTGCTTTACTTGCGGCCAAAGCGGACACTACTCCAAGCAGTGCCCCGCCAACAACGGGAAGCCATCCTCCGACTTCAAGCCTCAGGTCAACACTATTGGACGCCGCCCCAATCATAACTTCTGCCACGGACGCGTCCATCATATCTCCGCTGAGGAAGCCTGCGAAGCTCCAGACGTAGTCCTTGGTATGTTTTCTGTCAACGACATACCTACAGTAATTTTATTTGATTCTGGGGCTTCCCATTCGTTTATTTCGCGGAGTTTTGCCACCTTGCACAAATTTTCTCCTTCGCTTTTGGATAATATCATGGTGGTACAATCCCCTGGCTCCCTGCTCAGAACAAATCTGATATATAAAGGTCTGGAAATTTCGATACATGGAGTTAAATTTCCAGCTACACTTGTTGCCATTGAATCCCCTGGATTGGATGTAATATTGGGGATGGACTGGTTGACACCACATCAGGTGTGCATCAACTGTGCCACCAGGACAGTGACACTGGTTAACCCGGCAGGGCAAACAGTTCAATTCCTTGCCAGCAAGATGATGTCAAGAAAAGGAATGGCATACCAAGCTACCGGTACAGATATGAACTTGATTCCGGTAGTTTGCGAATTTCCGGATGTATTTCCCGAGGAACTACCAGGGATGCCACCCGACCGGGAATTAGAATTTGCAATTGAGGTGATTCCCGGTACTGCCCCGATTTATAAGAAATACTATCGTATGCCGAGCCCAGAGCTGGTGGAATTAAAGAAGCAGTTAGATGAGTTGCTGCAAAAAGGGTACATTCGCCCAAGCATTTCGCCATGGGGATCACCCGTACTGTTTGTCAAGAAGAAGGATGGAAGTCTACGAATGTGCGTAGACTATCGCCAGCTGAATGAGGTCACCATCAAGAATAAGTACCCGCTCCCTCGCATTGATGATTTGTTCGACCAGCTGAACGGAGCACGGATATTCTCCAAGATTGACCTCCGAACCGGGTATCATCAGCTAAAAATAAAAATAAAGGATATACCCAAGACAGCTTTCACCACCCGATATGGTCTGTATGAGTTTACAGTCATGTCATTTGGGCTGACGAATACTCCAGCTTATTTCATGAGCATGATGAACAAGGTCTTCATGGATTTCCTGGACAAATTCGTGGTGGTGTTCATCGATGATATCCTGATATATTCCAAGGATGAAGAAGAGCATAAACAACACCTCGGTGTTGTCCTGGAAAGGTTAAGGACCCACCGTTTGTACGCCAAGTTTAGTAAGTGCGAATTTTGGCTAAAAGAGGTGGGATTTCTGGGGCATATTCTGTCAGAACAAGGAGTAGCCGTCGACCCCAGCAAAGTAACTGCAGTACTGAATTGGAAGACACCAGCCTCGGTGACCGAAGTCCATAGCTTTCTGGGATTGGCAGGCTATTACCGTCGTTTCATAGAAGGCTTCTCCAAGATAGCTAAGCCACTGACCGAATTGCTAAAGAAAAATCAAAGGTTTGTCTGGACGGCGGAGGGTGACAGCAGCTTCCTAGAGCTAAAGACAAGGCTAACTACAACACTTGTCTTAGTTCCTCCAGACATCCATAAGAGCTTTGATATATATTGCGATGCTTCCAGACGTGGAATCGGCTGCGTGTTAATGCAAGAAGGAAAGGTTGTAGCATATGCATCCAGACAGCTACGACCTCACGAAGAAAACTACCCCACACATGATTTGGAATTAGCAGCCGTGGTTCATGCCTTGAAGATTTGGAGGCATTACCTCATTGGACAACGTTGTGGAATATACACAGACCATAAGAGTCTCAAGTATATTTTCACCCAATCTGACCTGAATCTCAGGCAGCGAAGATGGCTTGAACTAGTCAAGGACTATGACATTGGAATAAACTATCTGTAGGACCGAAAGTATGTCTAGAGGGGGGGTGATTAGACTACTTGACCAAATAAAAGTTTTGCCTTTTCCCAAATTTTAGAGTTGGCAATTTTAGCATTTCATGGCAAGTCAAGTACACCCTACACGTGCAAGTCTAAGAGTATAGCAGCGGAAAGTAACAACAAGCATGAGTAGAAAGGATAGGGTAGGAAGATCAAACGCAATTGTAGACACGATGATTTTTCTCGTGGTTCCGATAGGTGGTGCTATCGTACATCCACGTTTATGGAGTCTTCAACCCACGGAGGGTAACGGTCGCGAGAGTCCACGGAGGGCTCCACCCATAAGGGTCCACGAAGTAGCAACCTTGACTATTCCATAACGGCTTCCGTCCACGAAGGACTAGCCTCACTATGGGTAGATCTTCACGAAGTAGGCGATCTCCTTGCCCTCACAAACTTCTTGGTTCACTCAACAACACGAAGTAGGAGGCTCCCAAGCGACACCTAACCAATCTAGGAGGTACCACCCTCCAAAAGGTAATAGGCTCGGTAATGACGACACTACAAGAAATACGCTCGTTAATGACAAAAATTAGTGACAGCGGTTTAATTGGTCATAGATCCATGACCAAAATTCGCAAATTAGTCATGGAAAGTCTGGAAGGGTCCAAACCCTATAATCTTTTGACCATTCATGGCCAAAAGGTCGTTATCCGAATGCATAGAATGGTCATAAAGATGTGAATGGTGCATGCTAGCTTATTTTAGTTTCATCTTGACCAAAATATATCGTCATAGAAACTAGATGAGGGTGACTGGATGACAACTCAGCAATTTTGTCTACGTGGCGTGCCTAGTTGTGAATCATCAAAGAACTAGATAAGGGTGACTGGATAACAACTCAGCAATTTTGTATACATGGCGTTTCTAGCTGACAATTTTAAGTAGTAACCACTAAAAAATAAAACTGATAAAAATAGGGGGGTGACTGGATAACAACTCAGCAATTTTGTATACATGGCGTTTCTAGTTGGCAATTTTAAGTAATAACCACTAAAAATAAAACTGATAAAAATAGGGTTCCAATGGGAGTCGAACCGAAGACCACACGCTCGCGTCCAACATCCACTTCCGAGTTAGACATGCATTATGCAGTTGTTTACGTTCCGGTTGGGATGCTTTTAACCAGACATATATGTGATGAGTGGGCCTCCTTTGGGCCAAAACTGGACGGTAAAATCGCAAGAATCACTTGGGCCAAGTCCGTTTTTTCTCAACAAAAAAAAACTAGGTCAAGTTCATGACTTAGCAACGAAAATCCCCAATCGATTCCATCCCAACCGGCGGCGCGGCTGACCATCCCAACCGGCGGCGCGGCGCGACTGACCATCACCTGCGGCGCAGCTGGCGGGCGGCGGCGCGACTGACCATCACCTGCGTTGCTGCGCCGGGCGGGCAGCGGGTGGCGTCGCGGCTGACCATCAACTGCCCCGGGCAGGCAGCGGGCGGCGCCGCGACCGACCATCATCTGCGCCGAGCGGGGAGAGTGCGGCGCCGTTGCCGTCCATCACCTGCACCGATCGGGTGGCCGGCAGCGCCCGGCGGCAGAGAGCGTCATCTGTGGAGTACAGCCGGTGGCGGACGGCGTCATCTCCAGAGCGGACGGCGCCAGCATCCTTGCCGTTTCAAAGTGCTGCAGGCGAAGGAAGCTGTTGTTCTAAGGTTAGTGCTCTGAAGTTGCTGTTCTCTAAGCGGGGACATTGGATCATTTTTCTTTAAGCTGCTGTTCTAAGGTCATTTGCCCAGGTTCTTGTTTTAATGAATTCTTAAGTAGTTTAGTTCAGAAGATGGACGTGGAATGGCCTTTATGCGCCTATGACAACAGATCAATCAATCCATCACAACCTCGTGTTCCTGTGTTAGTTAGAGGTGGAGTTTAGTTCTTGTGTTGGTGTTAGTTAGAGGTGGAGTTTAGTTCAATCAATCAACAGTAATTCTTAAGTAGTTTAGTTCAGTATCTCCCATCCTTGTGTTCCTGTGTTAGTTAGAGGTGGAGTTGCCGTGTCGCGCACTCCGGAGTCCATGTAGTCGCCGTAGTCACTGGAATAAAGTGTGGGTGATGATCCAATCTCCCTCTCTAAGCGAGTCGCTCAGCACACAAGCATACTTTTTTTTTGCGGGTGAGCACACAAGCTTACTTGTGTGGATTTGTAGCTTTTTTAATTCTCTGGTCATTTGTGTGGGAAAAAAATACTCCTGGGCATTGTGTCGTACTTAAATCATCTCAACTCTACTATATGTTTATCTGCCATGCATGATCAGAACAACTGCATCAATATTTAACTGTTCAAAATTTGAGAGTGTTTTCCATCTTACACATGCATGATATTACACTATCAATTGATATGTGAGAAATCTACTCTTTATAGCATGGGCATAGCAATATATTCATTAGTCTGTCATGATCTAAATTTTTGGCAACACAGTCAACAAAGGTGTTTTATTTACAAGACACAAAGTACGGTGGAGATTGGAGAGTTGTGCAGATATTTCAGCACAAGCATTTGTGGAGTGTGACTGAAACTTCCATGGAGCAAGGTCCCAATGGTAGTGGACTAACTTACCAGGATGATAATTCGGAGGAAGTTCCGGTGAGAGCTAATGAATCTACTGTGTCCAATCTGTTGCGCAAAGACCAAGAACACTCTCTGATTGATCCTGTTGTAGCAGCAAAACTTGTCAAACAACATAATGAATTATTGGATGAAAGCGAGGATGATGATGACGACGATGATACTATGATGCAATATTGCAGTGACGATGAAGATCACACTGGTCACGGTATTTCTTTTGTTGGTGATGATGATGAGTAGTTCCAGGTCTGTGAATTTTATCTTCTTTGTTCACGTTTCTTTGAATTTTATCTCCTGTGAATTTTATCCTCCATGTTCACATCTGCCTTAGTTTCAGGAGGGTGGATTTATTATATTCTGTCTTGCATTTTCCAACTATAAGGATTTTTAATATGTTATCACCATTAGAACAGATCCACAAACTCCGAAGTTTGAGCTGTTTATTTTGCACCTGAGTATCAGTTAAAGCATACGTCAGCACACTTGTTCTCTCAACATACCTGAAAATATCAACACCTTCTCTGAAGAATGATTCCTGTGATGTGGCCAAATGTGGCAATGCATGCATACATGCTTGAGTAGATCGATGAAGCTATATACTACCTGTAGGACTTGCTTCCCTGTCACTTAGTAGATGAAACTATATACTTGTTGTGGGTGTCATTCATTGTGTAGTCTCTGAACACTTGCTTCCCTGAAAACACACGATTAACTGAAGTTTAACTGATGTAAGCTTCAGGTAACACTATTTTTTGCGGATGCTTTAGTTTTTCCTCCTAGTTAATTTCAGTTAAACCGAATGAGCACTCAAATTTTGTTCGGACTATGCGTCAGTACACTAATTCTCCAAACTTCCTGTCTCTGAACATACCTCAAGAAATCGACACCTTCTCTGAAGCGCCTAATACCGCTGTTCCTTTTTGTTTGCAGGAAGCTCCTCGTATGATCTGAGCAAGTAGGAAAAGTAGGGAAGCACACACCTTGGTTATTGAGCAGCAGCAGCAGATCCAGTGCTTTGAGAGAAGAGTAATGAGGATGTGGTCTATGAAAGAAGAGGAGAGAGGCTGTGGTGTTGATGTAAACTATTTTTTTTGTTCCTGTTCTTGTTGCTTTGTTTCCAACGTCAGACATGGTGATTGCTTTGTTTCCACTTGATGGTTTTGGTCAGATTTTTCTGAGAATAGCTCGTTGTACTTCATATCATTACAACAATCAGATATTTCCGTGGTTATCTTGGTTCAAAATTGTATTTGTTGGTGCCTAGTTGGTCGGATGAGATCAATGTTATGATATTCTGCCTTATTCTGTACTACCTACCTAGGTGCCTAGTTGTCGCAAATGTGATCTTTGGGATTGTTAGACAGGATCAAATGATATATCTCAGTATCATACTCATAAGATATCTTTGAATATTAGTCTCTAAGGAAATTCAGGAGCATTTGTACATTGATTTGACATGTATAGAATTTTCACCTCATGCCAATTTTTTAGTTTTTTCTTCTAAAAGGATGGTGAACCCCTGACCTTTTTTTAGTTTTTTCTTATCTAAGGAAACGATCGATTTTGATACACAAATCATCTCAATCCGAGCTCATTTGCGACCTCTTAGAGGCAACGCACTGCGGACCGACCGTAAGTGAAAAAGTGGCGCGAGGGATCAGACAAACCCTTGATGGGTCGCGCGAGCTGTTCGTCCCTCGAGATGGCCTCAGATGTAAAAACTTACAACACGAGAAAGTTTCGTTTCGTTGAGCCGATCAATTTTGATATATAAATCATCTCAATATGAGGTCGTATGCAAAAAATTAAAGCCATTCGAGTGCAGCCCTGCCACGAGGCAAAAAGTGGCGTGCCCAATCAGACGTATGTCTGATAGGTAGCGCCACCGATTGCTTGTTTCGCACGGACGTTTCCGCCAACAAGATGGCCTCGAATCAAAAAACGTCCAACACGAAAGTTGTTCGGCTTGTCGAAACGGTTAAATTTTCTTTGGGCTCATCTTCATCCGAGCTAATTTGCGGCCTGTTAGAGGCAACACACTGCGGACCGACCGTAAGTGAAAAAGTGGTGCGACGGATCAGACAAACCCCTAGGTGATGTCTGATGGGTCGCGCGATTTGTTCGTCCCTCGATACGGTCTCTAATGTAAAAACTTACAACACGAAAAAAGTTTCGCCTCGTCGAGCCGATCGATTTTGATATATAAATCATCTCAATCTGAGGTTGTATGCAACCTGGAGAGGCAAAACAAGATCACCCACGGCGTGGATACACGGTGACGTATTCGTGCGCGAACACCAGGCAAGCGGACCCAGAAGTTCTCGAAACGAAACACCCTCGGGTGCTTGGGGCCGATGTCAGCCGCCAGAAGGAGCGGGCAGTGGTCAGAAAGTGACGGCGATAGGGCATAAAGAACATGATGGCCAACCACATGTCGCCCGGCGCCGACTTCTGGACGGCCAACTCGGCGAAGAATTCATCTTTGCGGTTGCGAGCGGTAGGGCCATCAACGTAGTGAGCTTGAAGGTAACATCTTAGCAAATGAAATGCCCCAAGGCCAAGAGGTGGAAATTACCACTTGTAACATTGGTGATGGAGATCAGGTCCTTGTTGCATAACAAAAGAATCCCACCTCTAGTGCCCACCGTCGGCCGTTGCTCAAAACCGTCAGGCCGCAATGTACTAACATTGCAAACAAGAGTGACTCGGGGAAGGAAAATGCATGTTTTGGATTCTGGCCATGGAGCTTACCAACAAGACGATTCCAAACAGAGGCACATCTATGAACAACAAGACGATGACCTAGAGGGAGGAGTGATGAACCTAGTCTTGAGACGCCATGCCAAGCCAGCTGCAGCCGAGCGCCGTCGACAACGCTCCAGGCCAGAAGCCAGGGGCGGAACCCAGCACGACGATACTCAGGGGAGGCGTGGTGCCGGCTTCGACGTCATCCTGCAACCGAGATGACGGAGCCGCCTGGCAGTCTTTAGACGAGCGAGAGGTCCGACACAGATCATCATCGTCCAGTTGGCAGTGTCCAAATAATATGTGCAACGATTTTTAGAGCATCTACAACCAGACCTCTCAAACCCGCCTCAAACGCCCGGGCAGGCCGCCCGGTCAGTGTCCGGTCACTTTTTTTTGACCCAGACGGGCCTCTCAAACGGCCCTCAAACGCCCAGGCTGACCGGCACCCCCCATATCCAGCCCAAATATGAGGCGGGTATGGGGGCGCCTGGACGCGCCCGGGCACGCCCGCCACGTCGGACTGACGGCGTGGCCCCACACGGACTCGCCGGGAAACCCGAAGGTCCGACGGGCGCCTCGACCGTCGCCGCGGTGTGAACGCCGTGTGGCGCCGCGTGGCGCCGCTCAGCCTCCCCGCCCGAGGTCGGGGCCGGCTATTTAAGCCGTCCGGCGCCCCCCAGCCCTAACACATCCGCCTCCTCCCTCTCTCCGCCGTCAGCCGAGCCCTTCCGCCTCCTCTCGCTGCTCCCTCTCCGTCGGGATGGTCCGCCGGCTCATCACTACCTACGCGCAGCTGACGCCGGAGCGGCGCCGACAAATCGAGGAGGAGTACCACGCTCGCCACGCCGCCCGCATCGCTGCGGGTCTCCCTCCGGACTCGCCGGAGACGGAGGAGGAGGAGCTGCCTGAGGAGGAGGAGCCGGAGGCAATGGAGGAGGAGGAGGAGCCGGAGCAGGAGGCTCCCGGCTTGACCATGGCGGAGGCGGACGCGGAGTTCGTCATCGCCCAATCGGACGAAATGGCGGAGCAGCAGGCCATCCTGGATTCCATCCGGGATGAGGCCGAGGTGGAGGCCAACCGCCGGCTCATCCGGTAGAGGCGGGCGGAAGCCGACACCATCTTCGACGAGCTGGAGGCCGAGATCGAGGCCGAGGAAGCCGCAGCGGAGGGGGCAGCAGCGCCGGCGCCGGAGGGGGCGCGCACATCTATCCGCCGGAGGGGACGGAGATCGTCCACATCTCCGACGAAGAGTAAATAGCTCTTCACGTAGTACGTAAGTTTTATTTATTTGCATGCTTTTGTATGAATTTGAGGAAGAAATATGAGATGTCCGGATGCAACGAGCTATATTTGAGGCGTGACCGGTCAGTGTCCGCGGACGCGCCCGGATTTGTAAGGTCCGGTTTTAGATGCTCTTAGCCCTCAATTTTTTCCCGGCACGTCTAAAATCTTTCCCGCTCATACCTAAAATATTTCCCGCTCCACATATGAGGGCTTTTTCGTCACCACAGAACACTGCCACACACACCCGCAGTCCGCACCACATGATATGAGGGTATTTTCGTCAAGTAATTCAGCCGCACCGCGCCATACAGCCGCACCGCGCCATATAGCCGCTCCCGTCTAGACATTTTCCCCAAATCCCCTCAAACCCTAGCCTACCTTCCCTCCCCTCGAACCCTAGCCGCCCCTTCCCTCCCGTCGAGCGCGAGCAGCGGCCGGTCCGGTCACCGGCGGGGCGGCGCGAGCAGCGGCCGGTCCGGCCACCGGCGGGGCGGCGCGAGCAGCGGCCGGTCCGGCCACCAACCACCGGCGGGGCGACGCGAGCAGCAGCCGGTCCGGCCACCGGCGGGGCGGCGCGACCTTGACCTCGACCTCTTCAGGTAGGGGCCTCTGGTCCGGTCCAACGGTGCTTCCCTGCTCCAGCCCGCCCAACCCAGCAGCACACTCCACCACCACATCTCTCTCTGCACCACCACACTTCACCACCGCTTCTCACTGTATTTGTTATGCTGTGGTGTAGGTTGCAGAGGTGGAAGGGAAGCAGAAGAAGGTGCCGTTCGACCATCCTCTCACTCCAAGCTGCTCACGGTGGTGCCCCAAGTACAAGCAGCCAATCCTCTTCGTCCTCTCCCAGGTAACTTCATCTTCATCCCACATCCAAGTAGGTGTTCCATTTTAACTAAATCTGGTTCAGTTTCTGGAGAACTTAGTGTGTAAACTTAAGAAAAGAGATGTTGCTAGAGTCCAGATAGCTCTGCAATAGTAGAGTCGTGAAATTATGTGACGCAGCTCTAGTTCTGCAGGTCCCTGTTGAAAATTCCAAATATTTAATCCTACCGCTACACTTAATTTCAATAAATATAATTAACTGAACTGAGTATTGCAGGCTGCAGCTATTGTGTTTCTCTGTGTTAAGCAATCTTTATCAATATCCATTGTGTTTCAGTTTTGGCTAAGCACATCATTCAAGGATGTGCGTACTGCTTGCCAACTTAGTTTTTAGTCTGTTGCTTCTTATGAATATATATGCACACGGTTTTATATTCCAGTACTATGATTTATTGGTTGTCTATACATGTATTTGCTCATTTCTGTGTATTTGTTTGGCATCCCTCGTAGAGAGATAGATAGAGAGAGAGTGTGTGTAATGGTACATGACCGTAGTATGATTCACAAATCACAATACTCTGTTTCATTTAAGCAATATTTATCAATAGCTAAAAATGTTCAGGCTGCAACTTGTGTTTCTGTGTGTGACAGTGTGACTGATGTTGATGACAAGTAGTGAAGTGCTTGTGTCTAGATACTATTATATGTGCAACTTGAGTTCTTATCTACATTTCAAAGCATCCGCCCACTTTATTTTTTTAACTCGTAACTGCTATGCTGCTCCCTAGGCCATCAACTCGTCAAGCAAGCAAGGCAAGTAAAACCTGGCAACTCAGCATCACCAAGCTGACTAGCACAGATCCAACTCCCCTGAGATCCACTATGACAAAGATGACAAGGAGCAAGAAACTCGCAGGTATACAATTTGTTTGTTGAGTGTGCTGTTTGGTTTTCTATGGACGTGACTTGTGCTTTGTATAGTTTCGTGCCTAGCTAATGTTTGTAACCTAGTAACTGAAATTTACGTCCTCTAGGATTGCTAATAGTTCGCTCCTGATTTGTACTCTATGCAAAGTAACTAAAATAAAATAAATACATAGTAGGACAACTTGCTTGAATCACATGTAGAGAACAAATTAGCTTCATAACTGCTAAGTTAAGCATTGCATGATGCTTTGGTCTACAACTGAATTTCTGTTTGTGCATGCATGGTTTTAAATATGCAGCTCAGTTGTTTGTGTTGTCTTGCTTCTCCTATGCATTTCAACCATTCAATCTTACAGTTATATTTTTTGTTCATGTAAAGAAGCGCCAACTACTGAATACGAGAAGATTAGGGCTAAAAATATGATGAGGAACAACCGCATATTCCAATCACTTGGCATCACTGCATTAGGTATGATGGTTAGGAACTCAAATCGAATGCAGCAAGGTAGTGCAATCACTGATGGGGACTCAGCTTCTGTCGTAACGCAACAAGGCTCAAGCTCTGAGTACAGTCCTGATGATGAGGTCATTGAGGAGGATGAAGTTGACGATAGTGTAGTGGAGAAGGAGGATAAGGTGCTAATTCTACCTTTGTTTTCAAGGGATGGGGTCTATTTGTATGCTATGTGCTTTAGTGCTTTTACTAGTTCTGCAAATACATTTGTTTGCATGAGATCTAATAGTTGTCTCTCTTTTATTATAATGTTTTGAAGGTTACTAAGGTGGCAAGGAAGTTGGTCAATAAAAAGACTAAGAAGACTTTTGAGAAACCTTCTGAGATGGCTCCAGGAAAAACAAGGGTGATTGCTCCAACCTCAGGAGGATCAAAGAGGGTGCTACCTGGTTTGAACTCGGATGAACATGAATCTGCTCGAGTCACTAGGCAGAAAACAAAGTTGTCTCTAACCGACCATCAAGAAAGCCTGGTGCAAATGGATGGATGAAACCCAACAAATGTGGATGAAGGAAGCCCTCATGTGCACGAAGATGATATAAGCCAGATGCATGGGGGTGAAGTAAGCCTGATGCAGGTAGATGAAAGAAGCCGTGCCCCATCTACTGTTTGCACAAATCAGCCAATGGAAGTTCCTGAGTTCTCTGAACAGCAGCATGTCCAACAGCAGCAAATGGACATTGAAGGCAAGTGATAATAACACATGATCAGTTATGAAATCATGAAATGCAAACTTGATTTATATTAACTGTATGAATGTGTTCTTTTTCAGCTGCACCTACTGTGGATAAGTGCAGGAAAGGGAAAGGGCTTGAAAAGCTCACTAAAGAGCTAGGCTCTAAGATTATCATCCAAGTGGCTGAGGGGAAGAAACGCCCGGACAAACCAGCACAGGCTGCAAAGCTTGCATCCCAAGGTGGGGTCGCTGCGAGGCACCATCTACCAATCCTTCCCCACTTCAAGGAGTACAAGGCCAATGGGCATCATATTGACAATTTCATTGGGAAAGTTGCTGTGAGTTTATTCTTTCTCCCCCAAATGTGATTATTTCTGTTCACTTGTTATATCATTCTAAATTGTGTCCTTGCATTATATGTTGTTTGCTCAGATCAATTTTGATATGGACACCCGTTCCGATGCCGTGAAGTGTGCATGCACTGACATCCTTAAGAGTGCAATGAAGAATAGGCGCCACCATCTCAAGAAGAAGCATTTTGACAATGTACCAGCCAATCTAGTGAGTGTCAAATCTCCTGAGAAGAATGTGTCAGATGAGGAGTGGCAAAGGCTGGTCAAGATGTGGTCTACCCCAAGACACAAGGTATTCATACTGTAGTTCTAACTTGAGAAGGAGTTCAGCGTGTCTATGTTTACCATTGTGGTTGCTTTATCTTGCCAAGTTCATACGGTAGCTCTTTAGCTGGTATAATAATGCGTTGGTTGTCATCATACTTGGTCATTGAACAGACTTAGAAAAACACATGCTGTTCAAAGATAGATATACTAAATCTTTATCTCTACCTTTCTTTACTAAACATCAGTTGTGCTGGTTGGAGAAATGATGATAACATTGATTCACATGCTATTATGGTTGCATATACTTTTGAACAGCAAATTGGATTATAATCCTTAGGAGCCTTTATGGTTTCTCCATTAATTCTCATGTTTGTTTTTCCATGGTAGGAAACCTGCCAGTCGAACAAGGATAACCGTTCCAAAGTTAAGTTCCATCAGAAAACTGGTTCTCGCCCCTACATTTCCCATGTGCATGCTTTGGTAAGGATATCTCATGTTTTCCTTTGCTACTGAAGTGTTTCATTCCTTTGTTTTCTTATTGTACCATTGTTTTGTGAACAATTTCAGAAAGAGGCTCGTAAGGGTGAAGAATTGACTGCAATTGATCTATTTAAGGAGTGCCACAATGGCAAGGAGACTGGTTTCTCTGAGCCAGTTAAGAAGGCGATAGTAAGTTCTTAGTATTCTTCACTATGTTGATGCGGCTTGTTTACCTCATCCTTGTTACACTTGATTGCATTGGTGAACTGCTAGTACTGCAGTCGTGTTGGATTAGTAGTCAGTTTGCTTTTAAATTGCTGCTACATGGACAAGTGCTAGTGTGATTAAAATGATGACTCCATCATACTTTGTTTTTGCCTGGGCTGTAGCACTATTGAATTTATGTTTGTTACTATTACTATTGTTATATTCACTTGAGATCTAGCTTCTCAACCTGGTTGTTACATCCTATTGATATAAGTACTTGCTGTCATGTCTTTGCTAAATATTTAATTGAATATCGATATCCTGGTTGTAGTTGAGTTACTATATTCAATAGTACAGTATTATGTAGCCAGTCTCGTGCATGCTTTAAATAAGAGGATGCCCTTCTCTTTTTTATTTTCAAATCACTTTGGTTGTGTTCTTGACTTCAGTATTGGATGAAATTATGGTAAAAGTATCATGTGCAATTTGTAGGCTTCATTATTAGTAAAATTCATGGCTGAATATATTGATGGGCTTAGTACTCCGCTCATGTGTACATATTTCTTTAAATGTCAGGCTGACATGGAAAGTGCTATGGAACAAGAGGTGCCAGAAAGTGAAGAACCAAAGAGTGCTGCTGCTGTTGTTGCTGACATTCTCACTAAAGAATGTCCCTCCAGCACATTCCTTCAAAATGTTGGTCTCGAGTCAACCTCCAAGAAGAAATTCAACAGATCTGCGTCTGCTTTGGATGCTCATGTACAAGAACTGGAGTACAAGCTTGAGAAGGAGAGGCAAGCCGCTGAGTTGATGCGGGAGGAGCTTGTTGAGGTCAAGAAGAAATCAGAGGAGGCTGATGCTGCACGCGCCGCAGAATATCAGTTGTTATTGAAAAGAGTTGAGGCCACCGATGCCAGGGCTGAAGCAAGTGATACCAGATTTGCTCGCCTCATGGATCTGTTCGAAGGTAAAATAGTTTAGTACGGTGTGTTTGATGTTGGCCTGAGGCAAGTGATGCTAAGTAATTTTGATGCTGGGTTGTTTGGACCTGGGAATTTTGATGTTGGGTTGTTTGGACCTGGGATTTTTTATGCTGGGTTGATGAGTTCATTTGGCTGAACTACAGTATGGACCTGGGGTTGGATGTGTGGTTTGATGATGTTGCCCTGGTTGGTGCCATCTTATGGACATGGTGATAATACCAAGTTATTGGTGTGTTATTTTGGTTGGTACTATTGGGACAAAGTTGATGAAATCCTGTGTTGTTTGTGTTATTTTGAGATCCTGTGGTGTAATGATAATGATGTGTTATTTTAGAATTATATTACTGTTATCATTATATTCTCATGTGCTTTTGGTTGACAACCAAATTGTCCAGTGAATAAGGGCTGGATGGAAAGGACTAAATTGTGTGAGTGGGCTGGACCCTTTTGAGGCCCATTTAGCTTTTGTTTGGCTGGCTCAATTAATAATGGAATGAATAATTGGGTTGCACATTGCCTCGGCCCAACAATAATATTAACATGCTGATCCGTCGGGCTTGGCCCATGCTTCCGGCCCAAAAGTAGATCAGGCTGAATTATTGGGCTGTCCCATAGTTGTGGCCCAAAAGAAAATGGGCTAAATTATTGGGCTTTGTCCATTAAAAAAACAGATATTGACCGATCCTATGTGGCGTCCACGTCATTGTTTTTGCCACATCATCCCATGTGCCACGTGGATATTGCCACGTTGGCTTGGCCACATCATCCCATGTGCCACGTGGATATTGCCACGTTGGCTTGGCCACATCAGATCCTACGTGTTTCAGACGCATTAGTAATGACCATAATTTTGGTCGTAGATTTTACGACCAAAATTTTGGTCATGGGCGACCTTGACCAAAATTATAGAAAAGGTCACGTTTGTTCGTTCTTGACGGCCAACTGTTGACCTTGTAAATTTGGTCAAAAAAGGTCAATAAACGACAACAGTGACGAATCAATGACCAATATAGCGAGTCATAATTGACCGTATTTCTTGTAGTGCGATGAACTCCTTGCTCTTGTGCTTCAAGATGATAGACTCCTCAACACACAATCACTCTCTCACAGATTTGGCTTGGTGGAAGAGATGAGATTGGTGGAAAGCAACCTGGGGAGGCTAGAAATCAAGATCCATATGGTTGGAGTGGAAGATCTTGACCTCAACACAAGGGTAGGTGGTTCTCTCTCAGAAAACTGGATGGGACAAGTATGGAATAGTTCTGAGTGCTTCTCTCTCGAGTAGGTGGTGGTGAAGGGGTATATATAGGCATCCCAAAAATCCAACCGGTACACACAAAATGACCAACTCGGTGACACCGATGTGTTAATCTCGGTGGTACCGAAGTGACCAAAAGTGGCAACTTTTGAATCTCGGTGAGACCGATATAGGAAACTTGGTTGCACCGATAAGGTGACCAACGGTCAGATTCCCAATCTCGATGACGCCGATCCAACAATCTCGGTGGTACCGATATTGTGAATTTGCATAACAGAAAGTTGGCAACCTAAACTCGGTGGCACCGGTATAGAATCGGTTGCACCGAAGTGGCTAGGGTTTGGCTGAGTCTGTCTGTGGTTGAGAATCGGTGGCACCGGGATGGAAATGTTGGTTGCACCGATGTTGAGTATATGGCTTTGGACAGACTTTGGTGGAAGAGTTTGTGGGTATTTTTGGTGACTATCACTTGTGCACGTATGAGCATTTTGTTCACCAACAAAACCTTACCCCCTTTTAATAGTATTGGCTTTCCTATGGACTCAAAGTGATTTCTCACAAATGTAAAATGTAGAGTCCTCTTGCTTGAAGCTTTGCCAATCCATTTCCTTGCATCTTGAGGTATTTCCACAATCTCCACAATTCTTTTGCCATCCCTATCATTGAACTTTTCCTGAAATATACTTAGTGGAGACATTAGTTCAATGACTTATATGTTGTTATTAATTACCAAAACCACCAAGGGAGCAAATGTGCTTTCAATCTCCCCCTTTTTGGTAATTGATGACAACATATAGATCAAAGCTTCGACAAAGATATAATCAATGAATATAATCGTCGCTTTGAGAAGTATGTGATAAGCAAGAGCTCCCCCTAAATTTGTGCATTATTTTGAATTTGCGTTTGAATGCAAATGCACAATCGATTAGGTACATGGGGCACTTCTTCCATGTCACATACATCTTGGTGGTGTGCGATAATAATAAGAGTGAACAACATAGCACAACACAACCAGACAAAGATAATGATCATCTCAAAAGCATTAAGATGGTAGGAAATAGTAGCACAACACACATAAAGTGTATGATCAAAACACAAAGCGTAGCGAAAAGTAAATGAACCATGTGTGTTTTTGAAAAAGCAATAAAAACCAAACGCTCTCTCACTCGAAGCCTAAAGATCTACTTCTCCCCCTTTGGCAACAAGTTACCAAAAAGTTCAAAGGCATATGTCTAAGCGTTCTTGGGCTGATCTCCTCCGGTTGTTGATGAAGGAGTCGAGAGAACAGCGTCGGCGAAGATCTCTGCAGATGTCGTGGATGGAGTTGGTGTGGCAACAGGAGGAACTGAAGCTGATGGAGCAGGAGCTGAGGTGACAGTAGCTGGAGCTGATGAAGAGGGCCTCAAGTCTGGAGATGGCACAGTGGCTGATCTGGCCTGAGTAGCAAACTGTGTGCCTGGCCTGAGAGGTGATCCATCCTCATCATCATCATCATCAGAAGAAGAATGAGGAAGAGGCACTGAGTCAACTTCCTTCTTGAGCTCATTGACTGTCTTAGTCAGCCCATCCACCTTATCATTAAGGGTCTTGATCCTGTTCTTGAAGATCCTCACAAGACTGTTCTGGTTGTCCAGAATCCCCTTAATGTCCTTCCGCATGCCCTGTACTGATGAGATCAAAAGATCCATTTGCTCGTTCCTGGATCTAGGGACCTGAGCACTAGTGGCTCCAGCTGCCTCTGCTTCTGCCTGTGCTGCAGCTGAAGTGGGATGATCCGGGTTCATCACCACAATGTTGTCCTCGAGATCTGGCTGTAGGGGCAAGTGGGGTCTGTCCAGAGAAAATACGTGCTTCTCCAACTTAGAGTTGATGAGCATCTGGATATAGGGTGCATAGCAGCAAGAGCGCTTCTGATCAGCAGCAACCCTCTTAACTGTCTCAACAATTAAGTCCATGACTCTAATCCTGGTGTGTCTGTCAAGATGAATCAGCATGTTGATGGAGTAGCCTCGGATCATCTTGTCATCTCCTGACTTGGGCATTAAGGTATGCCTCAGAATGGTGTTCATGGTGCGGAGGCCAGCCTGAAGAAAGTAAATAGATCCTAGCCTGTGAGACTTCACGTTAGCAGCAGGGATCTCTTTATACATGTTAGCCATAGCATTGTGGCTCTCCTTGGATTCTGAGTAGACATCCAAATCTCCATCCTGAACTTCTGAAACTCCTAAGATGGCAGCCCACTCCTCAACAGTAGACTCATATCTAGCTCCTTCAGTCGTGGAGTAGAATTGCATGATCATCTCATCATTCCAAGCAGTGAACTCTCTGCCAACAAACTCATCCAAACCAATGCAGTGGAAATTGTCTTGGACACTTGGAAAATAGTCTTCATTCTCCTTGATGAATTTCCAGTCCACATATCTCATATCACTCACAGCTGGACTTTTGTCAAAAAGCACAGTCTCATAGAAATCCTGTTGCTCTTTGGTGTAAAATCTGTAGTCCACAGTTGTCTTTCTCCTGTGGGCATATGGATCAGCAGCTCTCCAAGCCCTCAAACCAGAATCCTTCCTCTTCTTCATATCCTCAGCAAGTGGGTAGCTGGCATTATGTACTGGAAGGTGTGGTCTAAGCTTCATTAAGGTAGACATAGCATCCTCATCCTCAACTCTGGAGGTGTTTCCCTTGTTCTTTTCAGAAGCTGGAATTTGCCTTGAGAACCTCTTAGGCTTTTCAGCAGCAGCCTTCTTGGGGGCAGACTTGGTGCTCTTGGAAGTGCAACTCTTTGGCATAGCATCAGACATAAGTTTCTTTTGCTTCTTCTTGGGAGGGGCCTTGACAACTTGCTCTTCCTCCTCCTCAGCAGCAGCACCAGCAGCTTCCTCAGGGTCCTCAAACATGGAGGTCTGCCTACCAGTGACATAGACAATCCTTTTTCTAGCTCTCTTCTTCTCCCCTGCCTTCTTAGGCATAGACTTCTTTGGGGGTGACTCAAGGTGAAGAGCCATTTTTGCCCTAGCACCCTCAGGTGCTCTCATAGCTTCTGAGCTAGCATACTCTTTCCTGACAGCTCTCCTTGAAGAAGTAGCTTCATTTGCAGCTTTCTTGGCAGCCTTCTCTTGCTTCTTAGCAAGAACCTCCTCTCGCATAAAGTCTGAATCCTCCTCATCAGAATTCAGCTTCTTCCTGGTCCTTGTAGCAGCCTTGGGCAACCCATGGGAACTGGGAGTGCCTGGATCTGAAGGTGAACTAGACTCAGGACTAGTGCATGAACTCATCACAATGTTCTCCTCTTGGAAATTGTTCTCACTGTCCTCAGCACTTGACATACTGACCATGTGAATAGAGTATAGAGGAGCAGAAGAAGATGAGTCATCACAAAATTATCAGCTGGTTTTTTGAAAGTTTGAACAAAAGATTTTCAAAGTTTTACATTCTGTCAAATGAAAATCGGTACAGCCGAAGCAAAAATTTCGGTGCTACCGAGACTGACTATCTCATTAACAGAAACTTGGCACTCCTTTCGGTGAGACCGAAAGGAAGTACTCGGTTTCACCGAGACAGTTCTCAGCAACACAGACAGGCAAATCGGTGATACCGATTAGTTCACTTCGGTTCTACCGAGTTCCATCGGGCGGAAGGCAAACCCTAGAAAATCGATGGTTCTCTAATCTACGGAGTTTTCTCATGGATAGAAAGATGTGCAAACTGTGGCTTATAGAGAAAATCAAATTTATTGTGCAAGAATCAGATGGGGAGCGCAAGAAAGATCGAATCCGTACCCTAGCTCGGTGACGGATCCGCTACGGCGGCGATGGCGGCGAAGATGCCCGTCGACGGCGAGGATTCCCAGCGGCGAAGACACACGGGGAGGCAAGGCGATGACCAGGGGGTCCTTTTGCGGCAGCTTAGGGTTTGGGGCGCGACGATTGAAGATTGAAATTTCGAACCGTCGGGACCACAACTTATATACCCTTCACTGTCGGTGATACCGGTTCTAAAATTTTCGGTGTCACCGAGTTCCTCAACTGTCAGCTGACAGGGAAACTCGGTGTAACCGAGAATATGGAATCGGTAGTACCGTGATTGAAAACCAGATCAACCCTAGGCATTCGGTGTGACCGAGAATTGTGGGTTGGTTCCACCGAGATGCACTTGGGAGGTTTTAATGGTCAGTCCTTGTCGATACGGAACTCCGAGTGCTCCACACACAGAGGGATCGAAAAGTACTTGTTCAAATTTTGTGATGCAGCATGAATGGAATATGAGGTGAGAAAGCAAAGATAGCTAAAGAGTGGTCCTAGGCATTCTTGTCCATCCAATTGGCAAAAGAGAAAATCAAGAGCCAAATAGCAACAATTGGATGTCCTTGAATGAGAAAATAAATGCAGACCAACATGCTCACACAAAGAGATGTCAAATGAAATCATGGCAAACATGCACAAACATACAAGCATCTAACAAGCACTTTGGCGATGACGAAGTCATCTGTATATGAGTATATTGACTTAGGAGCCAAGTAAGAATACTTAATCATAGGTCATACTCATCGTTTAAGCACAAGTGGGGTTACCACTTTTACATAAAGCATTTAATATTGTCACATACTAAGAGATGCTTTAACTCAAGTTTTAGAGTAAAGCTCCCCCTTGATGTGACATCCCCCCATAAGAGGGATAGACTAACCTTGGGTTTTGTCGAAGAAGACTTCATGTTGGTGAGGTAGTGGTGGATGCTCAAGGTTGATGAAGATCACCAAGAGTTGGGAGCATCCTTGTTGTTTCCTTACTCTTCTCACCTACATGGGTTAGTCCCAACACACAAGAGACAAATACAAGGATATCTATGGACATGGAGTGCAAAGCATGTGTTATGATGTCCATTGATTTGTTGATTACCTTGTCCCTTGCTTACCTTTGAGGGAATGTGTGACTCCTTGAACTATTGCATAGAGTTGATGTTGATTGCAAATAATTCTTGCCAATAATGAATGTGAGTGAATTTCATTGGCGGAGCCACCCCTCAAGAACTCTCTAGTTCTTCTTCTTGGGGACCCACATCAAGTTGATGGGGATCCTTGGTGTTGTAGTAGCCTTTGTAGAAGTTGAGCTTGACGCAGCCTTGGGAACCCACTCCACCATAGCTAGGGATTCATCTTCATATGAGTCAATGTCCTCTTGAAGCTTGTTCTTGCCCTTGAGCTTGTGGTCTTGTGGTGGAAGGTCATCTTGAGTGCTTGTTCTCTTGGGAAGAGTATTTTCATACTTCTCCTTTTGAGGAACAAACTTTGGCTCGGGGTATTGACCTTCTTCCCATTCAACTCCATTAGCGTTGAAGTAGCCAACACCACGATTCCGGTATCCTCCGTGCTTGCGTACAATTTCCTCAAATTGCTTACACCCGACAAGACTTTTGTAGATACCTTTCTCTATAATTCCTTTCAATAAAGCATTTTCTTGCTCAAGTGTAACTTGGCTAAGAGAATCATCATTAGTGGAATCAATAGAACTACTAGGAGCAACATCATTAGGTTTAGCATTTTTATTGTTGCTACTAGATGAAGAACCTTTCTTGCCTTTGTTACTAGATTGCTTAGTTTTAACTTGAGGCATGAATGTAGACAAGAGTAGTCGTTTGGCTAGATAAGATGAAGTCTTCTTTTGGAGATCGTCATTGATAGCTTTAAGAAACTCATGCTCTTGCTCCAAGTTGAGCTTCTCGAAGCGTAGCTTCTCATGAGTTCTCACAAGCTCTCTATGATCTTCAAGAGTAGATTCATGAGCTAACTTAAGAGTTTTTAGTTCTTTAGTTAGTTCTTCTATTTTCATCTTATCATCATCAATTGACTTATCTTGACTAGCATGAGAATTATCAAGTTCATTTTGACTAACATCACTAGTTTTATCAAATAGCAAGTCATCATCACAAAGCAAGTCATCTTCATCACTATCAAAATCAAGATACTCGGGGGGTGATACCTTGGGGCCTTTAGCCATGAAGCAACTTCCACTCCCTTCGTTTGGTGAATCAAATAAATCATGGGAGTTGGTAGTCACTAGACCAATTCCGGCAACACCATCATCTTGGCTATTGTCGGAGTCGGGGTGATAGCTTCTCTCGGAGTTGTTGTCGGAGTGGGAGCCGGAAACCCATTCACCAACATGAGCTTGATGTTTTCTTCTTGTATAGCTCTTGGTGTATTTGTCCTTCTTCTTCGAATCTCTACTTCTCCTTGAGGGTCTTCGTTCATAACGATCATCTCTACTCCTTCTCTCTCTTTGAGGTGATTCATTCCTTGAGCTTCGTCTTCGAGGTGACTCTTCTCTTCGTTTATAGGGAGCCGTGCACTCATTGGAGTAGTGTCCGGGTTTCCCACAATTGTAGCAATTGAGGTCACGACTTGACGAACGCTTCTCATCATATCTTGAGTTGGAGCTTCTTTTTTGCCTCTATTCCTGTAGAACTTGTTGAATTTCTTGACCATGAGGCTTATCTCTTCATTGGTGACAAGGTTGTTGCTTGAAGTTGCGGGAGCATCACTTGTGGCTTTGTAAGCACCGCTAGACTTGTGGTGAAGCTCTTCTTTGTCTTTGAGTGTCATCTCATGAGCAACAATCCTTCCAATGACTTCCGTAGGCTTGAGATCTTTGTAGTTGGGCATCATTTGGATCAATGTGCACACGGTGTCGTATCTCTCATCCAAAGCTCTAAGTATCTTCTTGATGATGAATTTGTCGGTCATCTCTTTGCTTCCTAAGCCGGCAATCTCATTGGTGATGAGAGCTAGCCTAGAGTACATCTCAGCGACTCCTTCACCATCCTTCATCTTGAACTTGTCAAGCTGACCTTGAAGAACATCCAACTTGGATTCTCTCACGGACTCGGTTCCTTCGTGCATATCAACCAAAGTATCCCAAATCTCTTTTGCTTTCTCAAGACGGCTGATTTTGTTGAATTCTTCTGGGCATAGGCAGTTGAATAGAATGTCGCATGCTTGAGCGTTGTATTGCAACATCTTAAATTCATCCACGGTCGCTTCACGATCCGGTTCCTTTCCATCACCAAAGAATTCACCTTGCAAGCCAACACGAACAACAGCCCAAACGGCGGGGTTATGACCAAGAATATGCATTTTCATTTTGTGCTTCCAACTAGCAAAATTAGTGCCATCAAAGTACGGACCTCTACGGTGATAACTTCCCTCACTAGACGCCATACTCTCCTAGGTTGTGAGACCAATGCAATGGAAACCAAAGCTCTGATACCACTTGTAGGACCGAAAGTATGTCTAGAGGGGGGGGGGTGATTAGACTACTTGACCAAATAAAAGTTTTGCCTTTTCCCAAATTTTAGAGTTGGCAATTTTAGCATTTCATGGCAAGTCAAGTACACCCTACACATGCAAGTCTAAGAGTATAGCAGCGGAAAGTAACAACAAGCATGAGTAGAAAGGATAGGGTAGGAAGATCAAACGCAATTGTAGACACGATAATTTTTCTTGTGGTTCCGATAGGTGGTGCTATCGTACATCCACGTTTATGGAGTCTTCAACCCACGGAGGGTAACGGTCGCGAGAGTCCACGGAGGGCTCCACCCATAAGGGTCCACGAAGTAGCAACCTTGACTATGCCATAACGGCTTCCGTCCACGAAGGACTAGCCTCACTATGGGTAGATCTTCACGAAGTAGGCGATCTCCTTGCCCTCACAAACTTCTTGGTTCACTCCACAATACGAAGTAGGAGGCTCCCAAGCGACACCTAACCAATCTAGGAGGCACCACCCTCCAAAAGGTAATAGGCTCGGTAATGACAATGAACTCCTTGCTCTTGTACTTCAAGATGATAGACTCCTCAACACACAATCACTCTCTCACAGATTTGGCTTGGTGGAAGAGATGGGATTGGTGGAAAGCAACTTGGGGAGGCTAGAAATCAAGATCCATATGGTTGGAGTGGAAGATCTTGACCTCAACACAAGGGTAGGTGGTTCTCTCTCAGAAAACTGAATGGGGCAAGTATGGAATAGTTCTGAGTGCTTCTCTCTCGAGTAGGTGGTGGTGAAGGGGTATATATAGGCATCCCCAAAAATCCAACCGTTACACACAAAATGACCAACTCGGTGACACCGATGTGTTAATCTCGGTGGTACCGAAGTGACCAAAAGTGGCAACTTTTGAATCTCGGTGAGACCGATATAGGAAACTCGGTTGCACCGATAAGGTGACCAACGGTCAGATTCCCAATCTTGGTGACGCCGATCCAACAATCTCGGTGGTACCGATATTGTGAATTTGCGTAACAGAAAGTTGGCAACCTAAACTCGGTGGCACCGGTATAGAATCGGTTGCACCGAAGTGGCTAGGGTTTGGCTGAGTCTGTCTGTGGTTGAGAATCGGTGGCACCGGGATGGAAATGTTGGTTGCACCGATGTTGAGTATATGGCTTTGGACAGACTTTGGTGGAAGAGTTTGTGGGTGTTTTTGGTGACTATCACTTGTGCACGTATGAGCATTTTGTTCACCAACAAAACCTTAACCCCTTTTAATAGTATTGGCTTTCCTATGGACTCAAAGTGATTTCTCACAAATGTAAAATGTAGAGTCCTCTTGCTTGAAGCTTTGCCAATCCATTTCCTTGCATCTTGGGGTATTTCCACAATCTCCACAATCCTTTTGCCATCCCTATCATTGAACTTTTCCTGAAATATACTTAGTGGAAACATTAGTTCAATGACTTATATGTTGTTATTAATTACAAAAACCACCAAGGGAGCAAATGTGCTTTCACTATCATCCGGGAAAGGCTAATGTGGTCGCTGATGCTCTCGGCAGAAAACAAGGCACAGTGAATGCACTAATTGGAAGTATCCATCCAAGGTTACAGGTAGAGTTCGCTAAGCTCAATATGGTGCTATGTGGCCCAATTACCCCGGATACCTTGGAAATTTCTCGAACACTTATGGAAGAAATTAAGAAGACTCAAGAGCCAGATGAAGAGATAAAAGAGCTCAAGGTACTACTTCAGCAAGGAAAAGCCAAGTCTTTCCGTGTGGATGACCAAGGCACCTTATGGTTTGAGAAACGGATATGTGTGCCCAACCAGAACAATCTGAGACAGCAAATGCTCAGAGAAGCTCATGAGTCCGCGTACTCTATCCACCCGGGAGGCACAAAGATGTATCAGGACTTGAGAGAGACATTTTGGTGGCCAGGAATGCGAAAGGACATAGCATACTATGTCGCCTGCTGTGACATCTGCAACAAAGTCAAGGCTGAACACCAGAAACTCGCTGGGCTACTACAACCTTTACCAGTTCCCCAGTGGAAGTGGGACGACATATGCATGGACTTCATTGTTGGACTGCCCAGGTCAACAAGAGGCAATGATGCTATCTGGGTCATTGTGGATATACTCACAAAAGTGGCTCACTTTATTCCGGTAAAGACCACTTTTAACGCAAACCAGCTTGCACAACTCTACATATCCCGGATAGTCAGTCTTCATGGAGTACCCAAGTCTATCACCTCAGATAGGGGCTCCCTATTCACCTCAGCATTCTGGTTGTGATTGCACCAAGCTTTGGGAACCATGCTAAAGCATAGCACGGCGTACCTTCCGCAGACAGATGGACAGACCGAACGAGTGAACCAGATACTGGAAGATATGCTTCGGTCCTGTGCTCTCACCCATGGACCCAAATGGGAAGATAGCTTACCCTATGTGGAATTTTCTTATAACAACAGTTATCAGTCAAGTCTCAAGATGTCACCATTTGAAGCGCTATATGGGCGAAAGTGCCGCACCCCATTGAATTGGTCCCAGACAGGAGAGAGCCGTATCTTTGGCACGGACTTGATGCTCGAGGCTGAGAAGCAGGTCAAGGATATTCAGGAGCGTCTCCGAGCAGCCAAGTCCCGCCAAAAGAGCTATTATGACCCAAAGCACCGAGAGGTGACTTTTGAGCCCGGAGAATATGCTTACCTTCGAGTAACCCCCATGAAGGGAGTAAAGAGGTTTCATACCCGGGGAAAGCTTGCACCAAGATACATCGATCCCTTTCCAGTAATTGCTAGGAAAGACAGGGTAGCATATCAGTTGGAATTGCCACCGGAACTGTCTGATGTTCATGATGTCTTCCACATATCACAGTTAAGAAAGTGCATTGCACCACCAGTCAAGCAAGCAGATATGAGTGAGCTAGAACTAGCTAAGGATCTGACCTACAAAGAGAAACCTGTCAGAATCTTGGATGAAATGGAAAGGACTACCAGGAGTAAGGTGATCAAGTTTTACAAGGTATTGTGGGAGCACCATACTGAGGAAGAGGCTACCTGGGAAATAGAAGATTTCCTAAGATCCGCATACCCGTACTTGTTCCCTGAGCAACCGAATCTCGAGGACGAGATTCATCCTAAGGGGGGTAGGTTTGTGACACCCTAGTTTTTGGCAACTTTTTCTTTTCAAAATCTTTCTGGTTTTATTTGCATTTTGGTTGGTTTTTCAGTCAACTATGGACTTATGACTCCTTGAATCTTTTCCCAAGTAACCCAAAACCCTCATCACCTTGCCAAAACCTTTCCACACCTCTCCTGGATCAATTTCCAATATTTAATCTTTTTCAATAATTTATTTTCTTCCTTTGGGAATTATGTCATCACTATGGGTTGTGAAGCAACCCATAGCTCTGATGATCAGAAAAATCCCAAACTCTTGTCACACCTTCTTATCATCATATCATTCCATAATCTTCAAAAATATTCCATTGTCCAATGCAAAATTTTGGCCAGAATAATTATTTTCTTTCTGGTCAGAATTGGTCAGTTGTGAAGCAACTCCCATTTTCCTAGCTCAGAAATTCCCAAACAATTCCCTAAGATATTAGGGGACCTATCTAGCCACAATATCGAAAAATATCATCTTGTCTAGTACAAATTTTCAGCAGCAAAATTCTGACAAGTTTCTGCTCATTCCAAACCTCTGTGAAGGAAGTACTAGCTACAGATGCCTAATTGCTCTAAAATTTTTATGGCATGTGGGCACTACCAAATGACCTCCCTCCACCAAGTTTCATCATCAGGAGATTATCTAAATGAGTGCCACAAGCAGATCAAGTTTCTGGACCAGTATGGCAGTTTACACAGGAACTATATTCAAAACTTTTCTAAACCCTTTCAAATTTGGCCAGTTTATAGTCCTTCCAACCTAGATCGCGCCAGACATCTCCAGTGGCTTCATCTCCAGCTCACCTCTCCTCCAGATCTCTCCCAAAGTTTCTGTCAGAAACTGTAGTTGAGGCTACCCTTCGAACCAGAGTGTATCTAGTCAAGCCAGTGGCACAAGGAGGCTAAGTGATCGAAGGTCGACGCCGTGGACAAGGTGCGCCAGGCTTGCGTGGCCTCCTGGTGGCCGCACCTGTGGTGAGCATGGCACTGGCATGCCAGTGCGCGCGCTCTACACGGCGCCTGCGTCGGATGTGATCGCTCCGGCTACCCCGCGTGGCCTAGCCTTGTCCTAGCATGCCGACATCTTCCCCTCCTTCCACCTAGGCCACTCCAGAGCCTTCCCCTCACCGGAATCGCCCTCACCGACCGCCACCGCAGCGCCGCACTGTGACACCCGTGCGGCCACAGTGGCTAAGCCGCCGTCGTCTTCCTCCGCGTGCCGCCACTGCGCGCATTAACTCCTCTGCCCTCCTCCATCACTTCGCCCCGCCTCGCGACAGCCAGCTCGCCGTCCTTGCCCCAGCAACGTGGCCACAGCGCCGCCCGTTCCAGAGAGCTCGCCCGAGCTCCGCCCCTGCCTATAAAAGGCTGTGCCCGGCCTCTCTCAGCTCCTCACCTCTCTCCCACCACCTCCAATCGACCTCCCGAGCAGCGAGCCACGGCCGAGAGGCCCTCTGGCCTCAAACCTCGCCGGAGATCCACCGCCACCCGAGCTCTGCCGCCTCGCCATTCCACTCCTCCCCAGCCCCAACCAACTCCACCGTCGAACTCAGTGAACTTCCCTGGTCCTCCCCGAGCTCTTGCCCGACCGGAATCCTGCCGAAATCGTTGCCGCCGCCGACGACCGTAGCCTCCACCCGCCGGAGAAGAAGGGGGCGACGCCATCCGGCCACCTTCCGACGATCCACGGGTACGGGCATACTCGCCGTCGTACGCTGGTTCCATTCTTGCCCTCGCCGGACCTCACCACCGTCTCCATCGCCGGTGAGCGTCGCCGGAGCCCCGCCCTCTCTCTGCTTCCCTTCTCCCTTTCTTTTAAATCAACTGGAGGCCCCACCTGTCAGCGACTCACCCCGCGCGCCGAACCATTTTAAGTGGAGGCGCCCCTCCACTTTACGTGTTCGACGTGGTCGGCTGAGTATTTTCTGATTTTTATTTAAATTCCAGATTTGACCAGTAACTTTGACCTGCAATAACTTTTTAAATATAAGTCCAAATCCATTGATTCTTTTTGCATTGTGTTTGTCTTAAGCTCCTTTATTTGCTAATAATTTTTGGTATTTTTCTCTGACTCACAGAATTTCTGGTGAACAAAAATGTGTTATGTGACATTTTCCTTGGTTATTTTAAAATATTTTCAGAGGGAAACTTTGGTGCATTTGAAGACCAGGAGTTTTTGGGCAACCCAACAGAGCAAGGCAAACCAGGACACCCATTTCATGAAGCATTTCAATAGCATTGCATATTCATATGAATACTTCCATTTATTTGCTATATAATAATTCATAGTAAATAATTTAAATGCCTAGTTGCTGCCATCCTAAGTAGTGTGATAAATTACTATGTTTGCTAAATGAACTTAGTTGGTTGATCTTGAGTCACCTGTCCGGGCTTATCCGTGCAACCACATTTGCCGGTATGGGACAGCCTTGACTTGGTCTGGCTCCGTGCTCTTTCACCGGTACCTCCAGACAGGGAGGGTTATGCGTGCGTGCTACCTTGATCAGGTAGGCGGCGATAACCCTGTGAGCCCAGATGAGTTTTGTGTCGGCGTCCCCGTTTGGGACAGTTTAGTTTGGCCACGACGGTGGCAGGTGTCACGAGGTGACACAGGGGCCACCCAGGGCAGGACTCCGGGGGAGGATGAATGCCGGTGGTACGATGGGAGAGTCACGGGTCAGGCAGGTTTCGTTGGAGCAACACTGGTCCACCCGAATGGGATCACGAGGCCAGGTGCTCCATGGTGTGGGTAAAGTGCGTAACCTCTGCAGAGTGTAAAATCTATTCGAATAGCCGCATCCACGGTATTGGATAGCCCGTCCAGACCTCACTAGGTGGTCAACCGTACAGTGATAATGATGATGGAAGAACTCGTCTTGTGTCCGGAAATACTCGATGGCTTATGAGTATTCCGAGGGTTGTGGGACAACCCGAAGGAGAGTAAGTTGATAACTGATGTCAGTAAGTGAATCACTTAAGAGTTTAAACATGTTGTTTGCATGCTATTGTTTGCTGCATTACTTGGTTGTCGTGAGCTTGCGAGTACATTCAAAGTACTCACCTGGCGTATCATGCCAGATGCAGAAGAAGCCGAGGACGGAGGTCCCGATGGTTCCTGCTACGCTAACTAGGCTGTGTCCCAGCAGTGTCCCTGTGGATGGAGTTTCCGCTATGTTCTGCTACACCATAGAGTTTCCCAAGTAGTTTCGAGGCCCGCTATGTTTCATAAATAATGTAGATATTGTCATAGCACCAGGTGTGCCTTTGGCCTTGCTATCGATGTAAAATATGAGCTTGTACCCGAAGTTTATCAATAAAGTTCAGTTCAGTTCTGTTCCAAGTTGTTGTGTGTTTCCAGAAGACATGATCTCTGGGTTGGAAACACTGGTAATCCGGTTCGCTGAGCCGGGGTGCCACAGATGACCACGTGAGAGAGTGTTTAACAAAACAACGACTGCATGAGGCCCACACATTTGTATATATGTAATTAAGTGTTTGTTTAGTTGGTACCCAATGGAACTTTAATGTCACTTGCCTCGGAAACCGTAAGTCGACTTACGAAGATGATCGATCACAATGCGTATAGTATATGTATGCCCCCCACCCCCATTTCGAGATGGTGGGATGGGTTCATCGGTTATATATATGCATGCACTCAAAAACATTTTTCTCGATGTATAACCATGGCATATCGTAACAAATAAGGAAAAGGATCCACCTTGGTCAAAACCATAATAGGTGACCACATATGGGCCCCATAGACTGACGCGTCACCGATTACCATATGAGGGAGCCATTGAGGACCACCATCAGTTATATGTGACCCAAGCATATGTATGGGTTTTGTTTTTTGATGTCAAAATGCCCACTGCATGACTTTGATGCGGTGCGTGCTTCACAAATTGGAAATTCCCCACGCTAAAGAAAGCTGCACGCAATATGCTTGTCTCCTCCCACCCCTCCCGACCCCTCAACTTTGAGCGGTACGAGGTACTCATGAGTACGACACGTCAATCTTTGGTGTGGAATCTCACCATGATCTACCACAATGTAGAGCAAAATGAATCCACCTTGGTCAAACCCCTCTCGGTGCGGTTCAAAGTGTTAGACCATGTGGGCCCACGAATGGGTGCGTCACTAATAACGCACGAAGATTATCCGAGGGACCACCACCACCGTGTGCATGCATCCCAAACACATGCATGACGTTAGTGTTGTGTCTTGTTTCAAATATTCAACGCACAACTTTGATAATTTGGGGTGGCAACTGCCTCACAAAATGGACAAAGGCTCATGCCACGAAGTGTGCCGGAACGACCCCCCTCCCCACCCCCATCCCCCCACGCACGACCACCACCGAAAACACCACTTCGAGGCGCGTCAAACTATTTTTATGCAGAAAACACGTGACACATGAGTCAGTGTTAAAATTATAAAATGTTCATATATTATTCGAAAAATGCATTAATTGAGTTTCCAGGAATTCAATGGGGGGAATCATATGTGCCCTTGGGTTCATGTTTAGTCCCCATGCAATAAATGGTAAGAAACCTCAAACATCTTGGCGTCGTGGAAAACATTGAAAATCTTGGTTTTTAGACAACTCGACCTCAAACATCGAAAAAATATTCATTTATAAATTGAAGTAAATCCACAAATCAGTTGAAAATCATGAAACTTGGGATTCTGTTTCATGATACATATATATATATTGTGATAATTTTTGGCCAAATTGGAGACAAGTTTTTGATATACTTTTCTTACAAACGGGAGCTTATTAAAGGTTGGTACACACAGTTGTCACGTTACCATCACAAACGATTATTAAAGTATTCAACGTGTGCGTTGGTCCCAAAAAAATATTATGTACCACCATGAGCCCCTCTTGCCGTGCGAGCGGACATGAGTTGATGGGACGCATGCGAGAAGTCCGCTGCTCAGGCTGACCGTGAGGCATGCGAGCAGGTGTGTAAATTGACGGGACGCGTGCGAGCACGCCGTTGCGTTAGCTCACCGGGAGACGTGCGAGCTGGTGTGTGAATTGTCGGGACGCGTGCGAGTAGTCCTCTGTGCAGGCTCACCGGGAGACGTGCGAGCAGGGGTGTGAAATAATGGGAGGCATGCGAGAAGACTGCTGCGTAGGCTCACCGGGAGGCGAGCCGTTTAACCGACTCCCGCCTAGATCCCAACCACTCTATATTAATCATACCTATGCTGCTGGTTATGGCAGGCGGCCAGACTCCCCTCTCTCCACACACCGCACCTGCAACCTCGCTGCCATTCCCAGTCGTAAACGCTCTCGGAAGTGTATCAGATGGTGACCAAGCGCACCATCGGAGGGAGTGGTGATGCGGGGTTCGAAGCCGGGGCCGGCGAAGCAACTAAGCGTCTCTTGGTGCTGGGCGACGAGGTTGCCCTCCCCGCCGATGAGGTCTCACGCGGACAAAAGCATGGCCATGATGTCGTAAGCCCCGTCGTGTCTCCCCAGCAGAAGGCGGTGCTGCACAGAGACTACTACGACCTCTCTGATGACCACTCAAGCAATGACGACTCCGACGACTCCGACATCGACAACTCCGACGATGATGGAGAACCGGTTAGACCCCCTATTTTGGTAACTATATCATAGGGTATCTCTGATTAGTTCAGTTTCCGCCTTTTTTTGGAATGGAGATCCTGGGGTTCATGTTATTTAAATCCATGTACTCAGAGTAAGATCCGATAGATCCGTCTAGTGTGTATGTATTGATTATTTGTTAGGTAAATAATAAGTGACTTGGATAAGTGACATCTGTACAAACGATTATGCTAATATTCTGTCTAAGGCTTTACAGTGATTTAATGGTTGATTTGTACAAATGATCATTTTGCTAATAAACCGTCTACATAGATGATTATACATATACCCCTTTGTAAATAAACACTGTATAAGAGCATTTAGATCACTACTTTAGTGATAATAGGGAGTAGTACTTACTTGAAAGTTCCTTGTTTGTTTGACAATAATCGGTTCATGCATTTATAGTCATTAGTTAATGATTTTGTTGCACTAAGTTGTTTCTGATATCATTTTATGCATTTCATTCATCAATGTCATGATTTTTTTATTATATGTATAGGTGCTATCTGACGACGTTGGCAGCGATAAACATGACAAGATGAGTTACAAGAAACAAAAGCTCAGGGAGCTCTATGCGGGAACGCATAATTGTCATATCAGGACCTGAAATGGGGGCTTCGGATGCCCGTTCTGTGCCCAAAGGCTTCACCCCGCGTTTACAAGTGTTCTGGAGCGTGCTAGAGGATGAGCCGTTGGCTCCTTCAGGTAGAAGTATTCTCGCAGGGTGGCGCGCGCCGCGTACGCGGAGTACTTGGAGAAAGTTTATGTTGTTGGTGGGTACGATCAGGATTAAGTTATATGTACATATCCAACACTACCCTAGCTATCTAGTTTGTGCGTCTTATATGTATGCTTGAGTATGTTTATTATGTGTTGATCTAGACGTTGGTGAGACTTTGATGTATGAACTTGTAGTACGTACGTAGAGCAAGGTAATTGCGGTCTTGGCTTCTTCCAATGCATGTGTGCTTAGATGAGGTGCTAAGTCCATTAAAAGTCTTAGCAACTACTCCTGCATTGGTGCTTAGCTTTTGGTTGCTAAGATCCCTTTATTTAATTAGGTATAGACTCAGATTTAAGTAGCAACGTCGAAGTAATTATGTAGTATTTAAGCAATAAATTGTGATTTCATTCCTAGACTGTTAAATCTGTTCCTACCTACTCTTTTAATTAACAATGCACTGTTCTTCTACCTTGTTCTAACTAAATAATCCTTGTCCTCTCACTCCTCCACTCCTACCAGAAAGCATCATATTAATTTAAATATTTCTGCCATTTGTGATACAATCAGTGAACTGGCATCGTATGAGAGTCGTATTTTGGCAGTACCATTTTGACTTAAATATGCAATGGACGATTGGTATTTGCACCTTAACATGTAACCGACTTGATTTAATTACCATTCTAGCTTTTGTTTCCCTTCCCGGCCTCATCGCAAACGAACTATATTACGTAACCGACAACGATCATTCACGTTTGCACTACTTTAAGTCATTGCATACACTTCATTTTTGCCAACAGTTTGTCATTTAACGCTCACAATAATGGGGGCTTATCTTCCAGACGACGCGTGCCCAACCGAGTCGGGCGGGGAAGCTTTGCGCGCTTGCACGCGGGAACCTACGCGGTTGCGTGGGAATGGGCTCACCAACGATACGTTGGTGGCACTTCGAGCTGCCGCGTGGCCGAACGAACCGCGTGTTCACGCGCTAGTCAAGCTTGCACAAAAATCCTCTGCCGGGAACGCGGTGACAAGATGTGCCAATTACAGCCCGTCCAACCCACATTTACTCCACCGCTCTTTTAATCTATTGTCTCTCTTCAACCTTTCCCAACAACGCAACAAACACACCCACGACTCCAAATACAGAGAGGATATCCTGCTCGGCTCCAATGGCGGAGCTCCCTGCAGGTGCCGACGACGAGCGGTAGTTCACCATTCGTGCCTACGTGGACACCCACATAAGGTTCAAGAACCTCATGGTGGTGTACACCAATGGCCCGGTCTGGGCGGAGAACTCCATCCACACCATGGAGCAGTTACTTGCCTTTGACAAGTACAAAGTGGTCGGCTTCGATCTCGAGTATACCGGCGGCCGTGTCGGGCATGACCAGAAGGTTGCCGTTGCCCAGGCGTGGGCCATTACGTCCTTGTCTACCACTACTGCCTGGCCACAAGGCCTTGCGAGCGTTTCGCCAGGTTTGTCAACAACCCCGACTACATGTTCGGTATGGTGGACACCACCAACAATGAAAAGGTGCTCAAGACCACGGGCTTGGCCTGCCGGAATCTTGTGGATATCCAATGCCAGTACATGATCTTGGGCGGCGAGGAGAAGCATAAGGACTCCCTTGTAGACCTCGCCATGGCCATCATCGACCCCTACTACAGAGGCATGAAGGATGTCGGCAAGAAGAAGAAGGTTGCCTAGCACCGCGCCTGGGTCCGAAGACTGGATGAAGATCACGTCAAGTACGCGGCCAAGGATGCGTAGTAAGCTACGAGATGTACAGGCGGATCATTAACATGAGGAAGTGCCTTCGTCCTGCACCGACCGGCACCCCTCGTCACAAGATGTATAGATGAATGATTTGATGATCGTTACTAATAGTTTAGTATGCGTGTACTTGAGGTGTGCAAATGTTATCTGTAGTCAGTAATGTAATTGGATGCTTATTCAGGTTATGCAATCATGATGTTGTTCTGTGTTGTTCTATAGAGCATAGATGGTATGCAGACAAAGTGAATCACGTCGCTTACGATTATAGAAAGGAACACGTCGGTGATGATTTCAACAATCACAAACAATTGGGTGCGAACAAGTGTTTGTCCACAACACACACAACTTATTATCAGGAATCGTCTGTCTTTTTATCGGTCTTCCCACACAATTCCGATTACTGACCTGTTTGCCGGGAATCACACACATCTTGTTATGCCGAGTCGTTTGTGTTACTTTTGATCATCGCAAACAGTTCGTCCGAGCAACCTGTTTGCTGGGTATCATACATAATTTCAGAAGCCGAATCGGTTGTGTTATTTTGCCTCATCGCAAACAGTTCATCTGGATGAACTGTATGTCATACATCACACACACCTTTATCTGGTGAAGCGTTTGCGTAATTCTGGCCCATCGCAAGCACTTCGTCTGTCACAACTGTATGCCACGTATCGCACACGCAACTATTTTCTGAATCGTATTTGATGGATCCACCATCGCACACAGTTCGTGTCATTGGCGACGGAGCATGAACTATACCGTTTGCGATGGCTCGATCGCACACAGTTTCGTCGAAGGGTCTCTAATTGATGTGTCGTCTTTGGACCTTCCTGCAGTAGTTTTAGCATGTCATGCAAAGCACTGCATAAAAAGGACGTGCGCATGCTAGTACACAACAGACAAACCTGTAGAAAAGGGATTAAGAGGAGTGCAATGCATAATGGGCCTCATGCCATGCAGTGCTCTTATTCATGCACACGCAGTTCGGAATGTTGACAAATGCAGTGCATGGTCTTCAGACAAAGAAGTACGTTTTCTACATTAAAAACACACTTCAAACAAAATAGTTGTATGCGAAAAATATTAAAAAATGACCGCCCAGGTGCGACCCCCAGCCAGTCTCGTACTAGGGCAGCGCTCGCAGAGATACGCAGGCGAGCCCATTCTGAGCCACGATACATGGGGACATGCATACAAGGGCCCACGGGTCATGGGTGTGGTGCAACGGGCACCGT
Source organism: Elymus sibiricus (assembly GCA_039707655.1). Lineage (NCBI taxonomy): Eukaryota > Viridiplantae > Streptophyta > Magnoliopsida > Poales > Poaceae > Elymus > Elymus sibiricus. Next base: position 184,223,094 of record CM077675.1, on the reverse strand, counting down.
GTGTAAGCGCCCAACAAGTGTATGAGTTCAGAAGTGCTGCCTCGCCAGCGCTTCTAAACAGGTCGTTGTCGCCCTAGGCGGGCGAGGTGGGACTAAAATTTAGCTCCACCCAACGCAACGAGAAGCTGTCGTGCCGTCAGGCTTATTTGGGCCGAATGTCCTTTACACGAAATCAGGCCCAACAACGTGTTAGTCGTGGATATACATCTTTATCGAAATCCACGACCCAACATAGGAATCAGGGACGTTGAAAATATCATTATCGACAAAAACAAGAAATATTTTTTAAATGAATACCAGAACTAAAAAAAAGTTTTGGGGGGAACCCCCCTGTCCCCCAGCCACCAACCCCAGCTAGTTATCACACAAAAAAGCTGGCCGCTGGAACTCACAAAAAGGAATGCATTGAGAAGATCCCACGAATGCAGTGTGTTAGTTCCAAAAAAGAAGTTTTGTCTGATTTTGTATGGAGTTAGGTTTCCAAAAAACTGTAGTGCAGTTCCCTTCGACAGTGTAGGCCGATGATTTCAACATAGTTACCTATTTACGAAAATTTGGTATATCATATAATGTTGTCTGTGCACCTTTGAGCCAGAAGTAAAATACAGATATGCGGTATGCACCTTTGTGCAATGAAGGTCGCTTCTGTTCCATAAAGAAGTGTTGTTTTCATTGATATGAAGTATCCTTCTACCGCCTGCCACCTACCACAACAGTCATTACTCTCACTATAAAAATGAGCGGTCGTCTTTAAAACCCACCCACTCATGCTCCACAGTCACACAATAAACCCCTCTTCTTCTTATCTCCAAAAGCCAGACCTAGGGTTCCAGAAACTCCCCCCTGCTCTCTGTCGTTCACCTCAGCTAGCCATGGACTATTCGTGCGGCTACCTCGCAAGGATGGCGCCGATAGCGGAGGCATGCTTTTACTCTGATGGTCTGGAGCTCACCGGGGACCGTGGGTTCAGGGCCCTGATACGTCTCCAACGTATCTATAATTTTTGATTGTTCCATGCTAATATATTATCATTCCAGGATACTTTTTGGGTCTTTATTTACCAATTTATAATATTTTTGAGCACTAACTTATTGACCCAGTGCCAGTTGCTGTTTTCTGCATGTTTTTCACTTCTCAGGTTTACAGTACCAAACGAAGTCCATTTGCCATGAAACTTTTTGATGATTTTTTTGGACCAAAAGAAGACCTGGGAGATTCGGAAGAAGGCTAGGGGCTACACCAGGGCCCCACAAGCCAACAGGGCGCGCCCTAGGGGGGGCGCGCCCTGATGGCTTGTGGGCCCCTAGCGGATCTCCCGACCTCGTTCTCTGTCCTATAAATTCTTATATATCACAAAAACCCTGGAGGCAGTCCCGAAACCCTTTTTACGCCGCCGCAAGTCTCTGTTCCATCGCAAGGCCATCTGGAGCTCCGTTCTGGCACCCTGGCGGAGGGGGGATCGATCACGGAGGGCCTCTTCATCAACCTTGTTGCCCTCATGATGATGTGTGAGTAGTTCTCCACAGACCTACGGGTCCATAGCTAGTACCTAGATGGCAATCTCTCTATGTCTTGATCTTCAATACAATGATCATCGCATCTTCGCTTTGATCTATCGGATGTAATCCTATTGTGCGGTGTGTTTGTTGGGATCCGATGAATTGTGGGTTTATGTTCAGATTATTCATGAAAAGTATTTGAGTCACCTCTGAATATTAAGATTCTTATTTGCATGATCATTATAGCTTCGCAATTCTCTCCGATCTATCGATGTGCTTTGGCCAAGTAGATTGATCTATCTTCAGTGGGAGGGGTGCGTTGTAGTAGGTTCAATCTGGCGGTGCTCTATATCCCAGTGACAGAAAGGGACAAGACACGTCCTTTTGTTGTTGCTACTAAGGTTAACACGATGGGGTTTATTCATATTGCTTGAGTTTACTTTGTCTACATCATGTCATCGTTCTCCATGCATTACTCTGTTTTACTTAATACTCTAGATGCATGCTGGATAGCGGTCGATGAGTGGAGTAATAGTAATGGGTGCAGGCATGAGTCGGCCTATTTGTTTATGGACGTGATGCCTACATACACATGATCATTGCCGTGAAAATCACATAACTATCCGCTTTTCTATCAATTGCCCAAAAGTAATTTGTTACCCACCGTATGTTTCCTACATGAGAGATGCTGCTAGGGAAAACTATGACCCCGGGTCTATTCACTTATAAATTCGTAAATGCTATTATTACCTCGCTGCCTTTATTTATCTTTTATTTTATTTACAATTATCTACAAAACTCGTTCGCTTGCGAATAACGTGATCAAGGGGATTGACAACCCTCTTGCCCGTGTTGGGTGCAAGTTGTTTGCTCTTTTGTGTGCATCCGCTGAAGATGGTTGAGGATTGATATTCCTATTGGTTCGATAAACCTTGGTTTCATAACTGGGTGAAATAATTACCCACTTTGTGCTGCAATTACCCGTTCCTCTTCACGGAAAACCCAACGCAGATCACAAGTATCAGGCCCCATTTCTCCAACACATCACGACTGCAGACCTGCAGGAATCATGGGTATGTCTTTCAACGATTTGTTATTGAACATTTTAGGTTAAAATCCACAAATAAATGCATATTTCTGTCACTTTATTCAGTCTTATCAAGAATACTCAGATCTGTGTTTTTAGTCAGCTTCTCCATTAATTAACACTGTGTACTTCGATTTTTCTTTCGGTCCAAACCCCTCAGGTGTACACACTAATTAGATACGAACCTGAAAAGATGTGCACAATAGAAGAACAAGGCAGTTCTACCGAGCAGCGATGTAGTGCTCTTGCTATTATATTGCAGTACCCATTATATGAGCTAGCAGTGCGTTAGTGCTAAAAATAGTACTATGTATTTTACCAGAGTTAGCAGCCAGGTCCGTACACATTCTGGTCCACACATTGCTAATGTTTTTCTTAGTAGTACCCATATTTCCAAAAAAAAATCAGCTTGATGTATATAAAGATTGTACTAAGATGTAGCAAACTACGGGGTCCTAACTCTTATAGATTCTTTTTCAATCCATGCCCAACTGCAGAAACTGCCATCCACAATAAGGCTTGCTGCTCCAAGCTCAGGGAAGCTTAACTTGGAGACAGTGCACAAGAATGGGTATGAATACATGCAAGCTGACTACCACATTGATTCTCATGGCTGCTTCAACATAGATGCTGGATGGAAGGAGTTTGTCTCCCTGAATGGATTTGAGGAGGGAGAAGTGGTGATGGTGATGTTCTACAAGGAAGAACAATCTCTAAAATTTATGATTTTTGCTATGTAGGCTGTCTAAGTTAAAGCAAGCCCTTTGTGGCATATCTGTAATGCTTGCTTATGTTGCATGCTTTCACAGTTATGTCTATCGGACAACGCAAACTTATGTCCTTCAATCAGTTTGAATGGTGCCTTTTTTAACTCATTTGCATCAATATATTGCTAGTTTCCCCAGCTAGCCGAAGAAATGAAGTTCTCCATTATATGCATGCTTTTAAAAGAAATACGACAATGTAGTGCTTATTGTTATACCACTGCAGTGCTCTTTGCAGTGCGCTTAACACGACAGTGCAGGGCTTTTTGTAGTAACAGTGCATACTGCAGTGGGCGAATCGCCAAAACTATGTAGTATGCACTTTGAAAATACGTCGTAGTAAGCAGTTCTTTACTGTACAAGATTGAAATACGGTACTGCAAACATTGCAGTTAAATTGAAAACAAAATGCAGTTGGAAAATAATAAAACCCATAACTGATAATAAAATATGCAGATCCAGTGCAGTCCACAACTTATAAGCCTGCAGTACACTACAGAAATGAGAAGACAATTGCAACAATTAAAACAAACAACACAGATCAAGTCATGGGGGCGACTAATAAAGGTCAGGACATCCATTCATAGTTTCAGTAGCACGGCCAATAGACGTGCGAACCAATCAATTATCAAGAAAAGAGGCTGCAAGCAATTCAATCGAGCTTACGGCCAAGAAAAAGAAGTGCATGAATAACATAAGATTTCTTCAAAATTTAAAGTAGAATACACCGATTACACGCGCAATTGTGTACATGAAAACATAACAAAGACACAAATCAATAGATTCAAAATCGCATCAACGTGAAAAATCAGAAAACAAAATTACTCACAGGAGCGGACGAAGCTCATGACGCGGACGCAATCGATTTCGCAGAATTTGACACCTGATTACCAAATAAATCACAGATTCATGCAAAACAGAGATATTAATCGAACACTACCTAATAATTCCTAGTTACAGACCACATTCGGCCGCAAAAATAATGAATCAGACATGAACAGGAACGAATAGATGAAAGCTCGTCCGCCAAATCGATCGATTTGTGCAGATTTTAGTCGAGATATAGGTAAATTGCAAATAATAATCTACAACGCGCATCCAGAAACAATTACAATCATCCCGCGAGACTCGATTCTATCTAGAACACACGGGTAGACCACTAGAAAAGAAGAAGTTCTCCCGTCAGGCATTGCAGTGTTCCTTTCATAGGGATGCAGTGCACTCGCGTTGAGCGTGAAGTTCAGAAGTGTTGTCAGAATAACTATTCTGCACCCAATGTCAGAATAACTATTCCGCACCCAATGTCAGAATATATATATATATATATATATATATATATATATATATATATATATATATATATATATATATATATATATATATATATATGAATCATGCACTTCCACAATGCCTAAAAAAATGGTCAAAAACATTTCGGCATATTACTACAAACATGCAATTGCTAAAAAATTGAAATCGAAAATATATACGGCCTTACATACCTAGAGGATTATACACACAAAAGCAAGTAGCTAGTCGTCGATATAGAGCCTAGCTAGCTCTCAATGGATCGAAGGAAGAGGCCGCCGATCTGTCTGTATACACACATATATGGCATTACCGTCAAGAGATTGCCTATATAATTAACCGGGGGCTAACTAAATATATAGAGATGCAAATACTTATGGCGTTCTATATTTAGGAACGCCACCACAACATCTGCGGACCCCACAAAATATACCTATGGCGTGCGACACAAGTTGAATGACACAAGTATTGTCCATAGTACTGGCGTTGGAACTTTGGCCACGCTAACATTAATTTGCGCAAGGGGAGAGCGATGGAGTCCTCATACAAGTGACGTTTGGCCGGAGTTGAACGCCACCACTATGTGTGTAGCAATAACGAGCAAATTTAGCCAACGCCAACACTATTTGAAAATATTAGTGCTGGCGTTGGAGGAAGTTGGCGCGCCACCAACAAGAGTTGTGGCTAGCCATTTCTCCACTAGTGATTCCTTCAGTTGAAGCTTTGATGTATGTTGTAATAAATTACCAAAAAGGGGAAGATTGAAAGCATACTTGCTCCCTTGGTGGTTTTGGTAATTCATTTCAACATGCATGTTGTTGGACTAATGTTTCCTCAAGTATGTTCAGGAAAATTTCAACTTAGGCAAGTGAAACGATGGAGATATGGACCCCTCAAGTTACTAAGGAACCTTGTTGGCAAAGCTTCAATACTCCACATTTTTGGCTAAGTGATCCATGATCACCTTGATTCCATATGAAAACCAATACTATTAATAGGGGATGAGGTTTTGATCATGAGTGATTTGCTCAAGTGCTTGAAGATATTGCTCCAAAACTCTCAACCACACCCTCTAAATCCTATATGTCCAAAACCCTAAAGCCTATCTAGGTCTCACAGAAACACTTACATTTGGGCTAGATATGAGAGGTGCCAGTCAGCCCCAGCGTTTGAGACCGGTTTGAGCCGCCCGGGTGGGTCGGTTTTTTTACCGGTCCGCCTGCCCGAGCGTTGGATGCCGATTTGAGGCACTTGGCTGTAGATGCTCTCATGACCGTCAATTTTGCTCTACCATTCTTGTGAGCCTGTTTGCCCCACTTTCTGCTTCATCTCCATCTGCTTACGCGATAAATCATCGGCCGTTCGCAACTCAACTCACATGTCACATAATTAAAACCATGCATTTTTTCGAATTGTGATGTTTAAAGAGACAAAGGGGGTTGTATGTTGTATCATTATGTTCTTGAAGCATGATTGTGATATTCCGGCTTAAAAAGAATGATCAACTACTCATATCAACAAGGCGTACCTTATTTTTCGGAACCCATCCAAAAGGAAGCTCATAGTTAAGCATGCTTGACTTGGAGCAATTTGTTAATGGATGACCGACTGCTAAGTTCACCCCAGATGCGTGATGTCTACTACGCAACCTTCTTCTTGTAGACTCGTGTTGGGCCTCCAAGCGCAAAGTTTTGTAGGACAGTAGCAAATTTCCCTCAAGTGGATGACCTAAGGTTTATCAATCCGTGGGAGGCGTAGGATGAAGATGGTCTCTCTCAAACAACCCTGCAACCAAATAACAAAGAGTCTCTTGTGTCCCCAACACACCCAATACAATGGTAAATTGTATAGGTGCACTAGTTCGGCGAAGAGATGGTGATACAAGTGTAATATGGATGGTAGATATAGGTTTTTGTAATCTGAAAATATAAAAACAGCAAGGTAGCAAGTAACAAAAGTGAGCAAAAACGGTATTGCAATGCTTGGAAACAAGGCCTAGGGTTCATACTTTCACTAGTGCAAGTTCTCTCAACAATACTGACATATTTGAATCATATGTAAATCCCTCACGTGCGACAAAGAGTTCACTCCAAAGTCACAAATAGCGGAGAACAAACGAAGAAATTATTGTCGGGTACGAAACCACCTCAAAGTTATCTTTTCCGATCAATCTTATGAGCTATCCCTATAAGTGTCACGAACAGCCCTAGAGTTCGTACTAAAGTAACACCTTAAGATACACATCAACCAAAACCCTAATGTCACCTAGATACTCCAATGTCACCACGAGTACCCATGGGCTTGATTATACGATATGCATCACATAATTTCAGATTCATCATGTTCAATCCAACACAAATAACTTGAAAGAGTGCCCCAAAGTTTCTACCGGAGAGTCAAGACGAAAACGTGTGCCAACACCTATGCATAGATTCCCAAGGTCACGGAACCCGCAAGTTGATCACCAAAACATACATCAAGTGGATCAATAGAACATCCCATTGTCACCACGCATATCCCATCGCAAGACATACATCAAGTGTTCTCAAATCCTTTAAAGACTCAATCCGATAAGAAAACTTCAAAGGGAAAACTCAATTCATCACAAGAAGATAGAGAGGGGAAAACTCCATATGATTCATCTATATTAATAAAGCTCGCGGTACATCAAGATCGTGTCATCTCAAGAACACGCGAGAGAGAGATCAAACACATAGCTACTGGTACATACCCTTAGCCCCGAGGGTGAACTACTCCCTCCTCGTCATGGAGACCGCCGGGATGATGAAGATGGCCTCCGGTGATGGTTTCCCCCTCCGGCAGGGTGCCGGAATGGGCTCCCGATTGGTTTTTCGTGGCTACAGAGGCTTGCGGCGGCGGAACTCCCGATCTAGGTTTCTTTTCGGAGGTTTGGGTATTTATAAGAATTTTTGGCGTCGGTCTCACGTCAAGGGGGGCCATGAGGCGACGACAAGCCAGGGGGCGGGCCCAACTCCAATGCCCCGTGGGTCTCTTCTGGTCCGTAAAAAATCACCATAAATTTTTATTCCGTTTGGACTCCGTTTGATATTCCTTTTCTATAAAACTCAAAAACAAGGAAAAAACTGAAACTGGCACTGGGCTCTAGGTTAATAGGTTAGTCCCAAAAAATAGTATAAAATAGCATATTAATGCATATAAAACATCCAAAACCGATAATATAATAGCATGGAACAATCAAAAATTATAGATACGTTGGAGACGTATCAAGCATCCCCAAGCTTAATTCCTGCTCGTTCTCGAGTAGGTAAATGATAAAAACAGAATTTTTGATGTGGAATGCTACCTAACATATTTATCAATGCAATCTTCTTTTATTGTGGCAAGAATATTCAGATCCATAAGATTCAAAACAAGAGTTTAATATTGACATAAAAACAATAATGCTTCAAGCATACTAACAAAGCAATCGTGTCTTTTCAAAATAACATGGCCAAAGAAAGTTATCCCTACAAAATCATAAGGTCTGGCTATGCTCCATCTTCCCCACACAAAGTATTTAAATTATGCACAACCCCGATGACAAGTCAAGCAATTGTTTCACACTTTTTATGTTCTCAAACCTTTTCAACTTTCACGCAATACATGAGCGTGAGCCATGGATATAGCACTATAGGTGGAATAGAATATGGTGGAGGTTGTGAGGAAAAGGAGAAGATAGTCTCACATCAACTAGGCGTATCAACGGGCTATGGAGATGCCCATCAATAGATATCAATGTGAGTGAGTAGGGATTGCCATGCAACGGATGCACTAGAGCTATAAGTGTATGAAAGCTCAAAAAGAAACTAAGTGGGTGTGCATCCAACTCGCTTGCTCACGAAGACCTAGGGCAATTTGAGGAAGCCCATCATTGGAATATACAAGCCAAGTTCTATAATTAAAAATTCCCACTAGTATATGAAAGTGTCAATATAGGAGACTCTCTATCATGAAGATCATGGTGCTACTTTGAAGCACAAGTGTGGAAAAAGGATAGTAGCATTGCCCCTTCTCTCTTTTCTCTCATTTTCCCCCTTTTTTTCATTTTTTTCTTTTGGTGGGCATCTTTGGCTTCTTTTTTTTGGGCTTCAATGGCCTCTTTTATTTTTTTATAAAATCCGGAGACTCATCCCGACTTGTGGGGGAATCATAGTTTCCATCATCCTTTCCTCACATGGGACAATGCTCTATAATGATGATCATCACACTTTTATTTACTTACAACTCGATACTTGAACAAGATATGACTCTATATGAATGCCTCCGGCGGTGTACCGGGATGTGCAATGATCTAGCGTAGCCATGAAAACATCATGCTAGCTATCTTACGATCATGCTAAGCAATATGACAATGATGGTGCGTGTCATGATAAACGGAACGGTGGAAGTTGCATGGCAATATATCTTGGAATGGCTATGGAAATGCCATAATAGGTAGGTATGGTGGCTGTTTTGAGGAAGGTGGGTTTAATGCACCGACGAAAGTTGCGCGGTACTAGAGAGGCTAGCAAAGGTGGAAGGGTGAGAGTGAGTATAATCCATGGACTCAACATTAGTCATAAAGAACTCACATACTTATTACAAAAGTCTATTAGTCATCGAAACATAGTACTAGACGCATGCCCCTAGGGGAAGGGTTGGTAGGAGTTAACCATCGCGCGATCCCGACCTCCACACAAAGGAAGACATTCAATAAATAAATCATGCTCCGACTTCGTCACATAACGGTTCACCATACGTGCATGCTACGAGAATCACAAACTTTAACACAAGTATTTCTACCAATCCACAATTACTCACTAGCATGTCTCTAATATCACAATCTTTATATCTCAAAACAATCATAAGGAATCAAACTTCTCATAGTATTCAATGCACTTTATATGAAAGTTTTTATTATACCTCTCTTGGATGACCATCATATTAGGACTAAATTCATAACCTAAGCAAATTACCATGCTGTTTAGAGACTCTCAAAATAATATAAGTGAAGCATGAGAGTTCAACAATTTCTATAAAATAAAACCACCGCCGTGCTCTAAAAAGATATAAGTGAAGTACTAGAGCAAATTGACAAACTACTCCAAAAAGATATAAGTGAAGATCAATGAGTAGTCAAAAATTTAAATAACTATGTGAAGACTCTCTCATCTAAGAATTTCAGATCTTAAGTACTTTATTCAAACAGCAAAACAAAATAAAATGACATTCCAAGGATAGCACATATCATGTGAAGAAGCAAAAACTTAGGTTCAACCGATACTAACCGATAATTGTTGAAGAAGAAAGGTGGGATGCCAACCGGGGCATCCCCAAGCTTGGATGCTTGAGACTTCTTGAAATATTAATTAGGGATGCCTTGGGCATCCCCAAGCTTGGATGCTTGAGACTTCTTGAAATATTAATTAGGGATGCCTTGGTGTGGAATCTCACCATGATCTACCACAATGCAGAGCAAAATGAATCCACCTTGGTCAAACCCCTCTCGGTGCGGTTCAAAGTGTTAGACCATGTGGGCCCACGAATGGGTGCGTCACTAATAACGCACGAAGATTATCCGAGGGACCACCACCACCGTGTGCATGCATCCCAAACACATGCATGACGTTAGTGTTGTGTCTTGTTTCAAATATTCAACGCACAACTTTGATAATTTGGGGTGGCAACTGCCTCACAAAATGGACAAAGGCTCATGCCACGAAGTGTGCCGGAACGACCCCCCTCCCCACCCCCATCCCCCCACGCACGACCACCACCGAAAACACCACTTCGAGGCGCGTCAAACTATTTTTATGCAGAAAACACGTGACACATGAGTCAGTGTTAAAATTATAAAATGTTCATATATTATTCGAAAAATGCATTAATTGAGTTTCCAGGAATTCAATGGGGGGAATCATATGTGCCCTTGGGTTCATGTTTAGTCCCCATGCAATAAATGGTAAGAAACCTCAAACATCTTGGCGTCGTGGAAAACATTGAAAATCTTGGTTTTTAGACAACTCGACCTCAAACATCGAAAAAATATTCATTTATAAATTGAAGTAAATCCACAAATCAGTTGAAAATCATGAAACTTGGGATTCTGTTTCATGATACATATATATATATATATTGTGATAATTTTTGGCCAAATTGGAGACAAGTTTTTGATATACTTTTCTTACAAACGGGAGCTTATTAAAGGTTGGTACACACAGTTGTCACGTTACCATCACAAACGATTATTAAAGTATTCAACGTGTGCGTTGGTCCCAAAAAAATATTATGTACCACCATGAGCCCCTCTTGCCGTGCGAGCGGACATGAGTTGACGGGACGCATGCGAGAAGTCCGCTGCTCAGGCTGACCGTGAGGCATGCGAGCAGGTGTGTAAATTGACGGGACGCGTGCGAGCACGCCGTTGCGTTAGCTCACCGGGAGACGTGCGAGCTGGTGTGTGAATTGTCGGGACGCGTGCGAGTAGTCCTCTGTGCAGGCTCACCGGGAGACGTGCGAGCAGGGGTGTGAAATAATGGGAGGCATGCGAGAAGACTGCTGCGTAGGCTCACCGGGAGGCGAGCCGTTTAACCGACTCCCGCCTAGATCCCAACCACTCTATATTAATCATACCTGTGCTGCTGGTTATGGCAGGCGGCCAGACTCCCCTCTCTCCACACACCGCACCTGCAACCTCGCTGCCATTCCCAGTCGTAAACGCTCTCGGAAGTGTATCAGATGGTGACCAAGCGCACCATCGGAGGGAGTGGTGATGCGGGGTTCGAAGCCGGGGCCGGCGAAGCAACTAAGCGTCTCTTGGTGCTGGGCGACGAGGTTGCCCTCCCCGCCGATGAGGTCTCACGCGGACAAAAGCATGGCCATGATGTCGTAAGCCCCGTCGTGTCTCCCCA